>CM037093.1:9232983-10655478 GCA_020916435.1 Oxytropis ochrocephala | reverse complement strand
GATTGAAAATTAACAACAAAAATGCAAACAATTGACATAAGTAATCCTAACCAACTATTCGTAAGAATCAGGTAGTAAAATATATTGTACATAACTTTTCCTAATACCTCTCTGTCATTGTGTCCCTTGTAGCGAGTCTCATCAAGCTTCCTCCAATACCTACTGTCTTTGCAAACAGTAAAAGAAATAAAGAAAAGTGACTGAAATAATGTCTTGTGTGTGTTTGAGAAATATTGGTTCAAAAGAACCAAAATCTGTTTTTCCATTTGATATATGATCTCGCTTTTGGCATGAGTCCAAAAAAGAATCCATCCCATCCACACGACAACACTTGAGAGTGAGCAACTTCAAAAATACTCACAAAGTGACCAAATATATAAGATCCATTGCAAAATTGTATACCTAGTGACAAAACTTAATTGAATAAATTCCCAGTCTGATATGTAAAATAACAAATAAAAGATATTAAAAAAAAGGAATAACAGATAAAGTGAACAAATAAAAATAAGAAAACTACAAAAATAGAAAATTTGGAACTTAAAAACAAATAAAAAAATATATCATAATAACTTAAAACTGGAAGTTAAAAAACACCTTATCTCCTCCCACAAGTATGGTGTTTCCTGCAACATCAGCCACAAATAAAAAAGAATACAATTGTTAATCTCTCAAGTGACTATGACAAACTCAGAAGAAAGGGAATAGAAATATAAATGCAACAAAAATAGAAGAGTGGAAAAATTAGAGCTTTTAATAAGAAATTTGAAAACTAAATTAATTCCAATCATAAATATGGAAATTGTATTAAGTCTCTTAATCATTGCCACCAAAAACTTCCAATTTGTAAGAGATATATTTAATATGATTAATGGTCTGCATTTAATGGTTTAATGGTTTCAATAATTTGAATTTTGAATTTTAAAATTTCAATTTATTAATACCGACTTAATTTCAAAATCGAATTTTTGTATTATACTAAAAAAATTAATTGATCAACATTAGACCAAAATATTCAATGACATAAAAATATTCCAATTTCGTTCTAGATATGTTTAATCCTGTTAATATTTATTTTTTTGTATTAAATATTTATTCAACTATCTCGAATAATAAAAGGTGTATTTTTTCCCATTGAATTTTATCATGATTTTATATGTGAATTTTGACATTTGAATATTGTATTATGGGATTTTTTTATCGGTGGTGAAAAAACATAGAAAAAATTAATCAATATAATTTAATTGCTTTAAATAGGTTTATTTAAATGTAATAATTGTATTCAATAAGGAATAATGATTTGAACATTATACGGTGATGAGCTCATGTAATTCGGGGTGTATGCAACTTGAATTTTTATTTATTTTTTTCTTGTAGTAATTATTCAATTAATTGAATAAATAGATGTGTATAATGTGATTTCTAATTTTTTTATTATTTGTATTTGCAACTCACATGGTGTTTGAATTTTTTGACAAACACATAATGTTTGCATGTTTGTTTTTGTTTTGAATTTTTTTGACAGCACATAATGTTTGCATTTTTGTTTTTGTTTTGATTTTTTTGACGCATTGTTTTTGTTTTGATGGTGATACAAATAAATGCATTTACTTGAATTACTTCTTGTGTAAGATTGTTCTCAAATTAGGCAATGACTAATAAATACATTTAATTGTGATTTTTTTAATTAACACCTAATAAAATGGAATGACATGACACATGTGTATATGACATGTAATTAAAAATTTGATTAGGTGGCCTTATTTTTTGCAAATCCTAGGTGGATAGCCTAATTGAGAGACAAATCCGATTTAATGCCCCTTGTTTCATTTTCATTTGTATATATAATAATAGATTTTCCTTTTAGTTGTACTTTCTTATTTTCTCTTTACATTTTCCATATGGTTGATTGGTTTTAATATGGTTCCATTTTAGGATGAAGTTAAGCTTCCATATTTTCTTGCCACCAATACAAAGATTACATTCGTTTGATTGTATGTTCTTTTGACACACATGGTAATGAAATAGAAGTAAAAGTTGCTGTAAGAGGAGATGACCTTTACTTCGTTGAAGGATGGCGAAGCTTAGGTAGTTTTATCGTCTTTATTCGGGTGGTTGGATAAAAATGGTGTATTTCCGGTTTGTCTGCTTTCTTCATTGAGGTTAAGGATTGATTCCTTAACACCTCTTTTTGGATGCAGCCGCAAAGAGATTAAACCTTGGCCAATGACCCGCACTCCATTGAAGATAATCATTCCATGGCAAAATCATTAGCGCCAACAAAGCACTTTGCAAATAAACCTACTGCCTTGGTGTTGTCTCTGCAAGTCTCACCTACACTGATGTTTCAAGTTCTTATTTGCAATTATTATGCTCAAGTTACTAATTTTTCCTATGATCCACGAAACTTATTTATTAGTTAATTAGTTTAGTCTTTCTGTTTTGAAGCATATTCCGTTGGACTATTGTGATGTTCTATTTCCAAATAGAGTTGATACTGATATCACTTTGAACGATGATTGTGGGAACACATGGGAATGTACATTGTTATTATCCGAACGTATTATTGATGGCAATGTTCAACCGTGGTTGGCGTCCTCTTTTGGAAAAAGAAGAATTCCTGAAAATATCCCTATAATGTTAGAAATACCTGTGGAAAATCCTAGCCTTATCTTCTTTAGGAGTGCTTAGATAGTTATTGTGTCCATAAGTGTTCTGTAAAATTTCGTTATGAAAATTTTATGGGTGATTGTATTCATATATATTTTCGTCAAATTTACGTACACGCAGATAAATTTTGGTTTAATTTGAACTGTAACAATGTTGTTTCGTGATTCAAACAGATTTTCGAAAATAACCGAAGAGATTACTGGGATGAGTCGCGGACTAGGTCGCTCTCTTTAAGACGTTTCGCGGCACTGCTCTAAGGTGCAAGCAGGCTATCAACCACGACGTCCCCAGGATAAAACAGCCTGGATACTGAAACTCACCGCCTTTGTGAAGATTCGTTCGAGATAATACACCTCAAAATATGGTACGTGAGACCACTCTATCACGGTTCGTGAAACCGCCTCGATGGAGTAGAGAAGAAAAGAATATTTTAGAGAGAGAGAGAGAAGAAACTTGGAATATCGTCAAGTTTGGTGTGAAATTCAGTGAGTGAGGCAGCCTCTATTTATAGGCGTAATCGCGGCTTGGAGCGCAAGCCAAGAGTCATTGCGATCCACGGCTATATTCTATCGGATTGGAGCGCAAGTAAGGCTCCATCGGATAAGAATTTAGAATAACTCTATCGGATAACGGCTAGTTATTTGTATCCGGATTCGTTCAACGTGTCGGGGCGGTTGGCGACAAAAATAAAATAAAGTATTTATTTTTCGCAAAAAATAATTACACCACACAGCCAAGCCAGGCGTTTGCGTGGCCGAGCCGAGCCGGCCGGACGGACGGACGGCGGGCGGCGCGCGTGTGTGGTGGTCGGCTATGTGCGTGCTTTCCCGTTTATAAAACTTGGTACCCGCGGGGCCCAATCCCAAGGAGTGAGGTCCTCACTTATAAACACTCCAAGAGTGTCTACTCTTAGCAATGTGGGACTTGTTTTTCAATTCACACCAAAAGGTCCCAACAATCCCCCACTTGAATTTAAAAAGAAGTTTCAGAAATAGCGTTTAACGCTTCTATAAGATTGTGCATAAGCAAAGGTGTCTACGACTTGAACCTTTACGTAGCGGTTAGGATTTCGATTCAACAAGAGTGACTCGTAGTCTTGAACTCTATCTCGAACATCAAAACCACACACAACCCTTTCAATAGGTGTATTCTCAAAAGCCCGTGCTTTTATGGCCCCGGCACGTATATCCCGTTTTAGTGATTGCTCCGGAATTTCTGCCCAGAATTCCATAGGAAGCGGCCCCACTTCCACATTTCACAAAGGTGGTCTATCAAGAGTACTCCTGCAGCTAAGGTACTCC
Source organism: Oxytropis ochrocephala (assembly GCA_020916435.1). Taxonomy (NCBI): domain Eukaryota; kingdom Viridiplantae; phylum Streptophyta; class Magnoliopsida; order Fabales; family Fabaceae; genus Oxytropis; species Oxytropis ochrocephala. Next base: position 10,651,510 of record CM037093.1, on the reverse strand, counting down.
ACTCTACATAGAGTATAGATCTCATTAAGAGTTTCTATTATCTCAACCTTACATCGCTTCAGGAATCATGCTTCTTTACTTTCAATAGCATGTTCATCTCATGTCACTTCGCGACTTGTTATTACCCATTGAACCTAATTCTTGGGATCTCCAGTCTTTTAGGTCGGGTTACCATCGTGAGTGACTCATGGTTCTAAAGGCAGGAGTCCCATCCTTTTAGATGTATTTTGGACTTTTTCTCCGGCTAATCCTTTCGTCAAAGGATCGGCTAAGTTCTCATCGGTGCGTACATGATCCACTCTCACAGCCTCCCTTTGAGAGATACTCTAATGGTCTTCGTGTTTACGACGATATCACATGCGTTTCTGCCGTTGTAATAACGGTTCTCTATTTTGCAATAGTCGCGCAGACTATCGCAGTGGATCAACACGGTGGCATCGGTTTTTCCCATAAGGAATCTCTGCTAGTAAGCATCTTAACCAACTAGCTTCTTCACTAGCGATCGCTAGTGCTATCATTCGCACTCCATAGTGGACTGAGCCAATATGGTCTGCTTTCTTAGATTTCCAGAGACAACACCACCAAACTATACTAAATATATAGCCACCGGTTGCTTTGGAATCATCGGCGATGGTGTATTCCAATCGGCATCATTGTACCCTTCAAGTACAAATTGAAATCTCTCGATAGTGTAATCCGAGATTCATGGTCCTTTAAGGTATCTCATGACTCTCTCAATAGCATGCCAATGTTTCTATACTAGGTCGACTAGTAAACCTGCACAACAATCCCACGACATAGGCAATGCTGGGTCTAGGCTGTCGGTGGCATACCTTAAGCCGCCAATGATGCTCGCATATATTCTCGCTTGCCTAACACTATCACCGTGTTCTTGAAAAGTTTGATACTAGGATCATATGGTGAGCAAAGCGGTTTACTAATCATAGTAATTATATTTCTTTAGGATCTTCTCAATGTAGTGAGACTGATCCAAAGAAATTCCTTTCTCGCACTCTAGTAATCTTGATACCAAGGATTACATTTGCTTCTCCGAGGTCTTTCATATCAAAGTTGTTGCACAACATTGATTTCACTTCGTTTACGGCATGAATGTTTGATCCAAATATGAGTAAGTCGTCTACGTATAGACATATGATAGTGCAAATGTCATTTTCAGTTTTGTAATAAATACATTTGTCACTCTCATTCACTTTGAACCCATTCGATATAATCAGATTATCAAACTTCTCATGCCACTGCTTAGGAGCTTGTTTAAGACCATACAGAGACTTATCTAACTTGCAGACCTTGTTTTCTTGCCCATGAATTACGAAACCTTCAGGTTGCTCCATATAGATTTCTTCTTCCAGTTCACCATTCAAAAAAGCGGTTTTCACATCCATTTGGTGTACTATTAGATTATAAATGGCAGCCAACGATATTAGTACCCTTATGGATGTGATTCTAGTGACAGGTGAAAACGTGTCGAAGAAATCTATATTTTCTCTTTGTCTAAAACCTTTGGCTACAAGGCGAGCCTTGTATTTATCAACAGTGCCATCAGGTTTTAGTTTCTTTTTCAAAATCCATTTGCAACCTATTGGTTTGCAACCAGGAGGCAAGTCCACTAAGTGCCATGTCTTGTTAGACTCTAGAGAATCCATCTCGTCATTTATGGCTTCTTGCCATAAGTCAGCATCCAATGAAGACAGGGCTTCTTGAATGCTAGTTGGATCCTCCTCTAATGTATAGACCGTGTAATCAGGTCCATAATCTTTAGCAACACGTGCTCGTTTACCTCTTCGAGGTTCTATTTCCCTTTCTACGTTGTTTTCAACGCCCACAGCACGCAGACTTGATCGGTTCAAGGTGCCCCACTATTTCTTGATTTAAAAGGAATTTACTTTCATAGAAGTCGCATCATTTGACTCAATGATCACTTTTGCATTCAGGTCATAAAACCTCGTATGCTTTGCTATTTATCGCATACCCAATGAATACACATTCATAGGCTCATGGCGAGTTTAACTCTTTTTGGGAGTGGGATCCCGACGTAAGCTGCAGCAGCCCCAAGTTCGAAAAATAAGACACATTTGGTTGTCTTTTCTTTATAGTTTCATAAGGAGAAATCTTATTCCTAGACTTAGGAACTCTGTTTAGTACATAACATACGGTTAATAGAATTTCCCCACAGGTGATTTGCGGCGCGCGTAACTTAGCATAGTAGCAACAATTAATTCGGTGAAAGTTCTATTTTTTCTTTCTGCTTTACCATTCATTTCAGGAGAATATGGTGCAGTTGTCTCATGTATGATTCCATTCAACTTATAAAAATCATTAAATAACTGGGAATCATACTCGGCCTCTATCACTACGAAAAACGCTTTATCTTTTTCCCAAATTGATTTTCAATTTCATTTACAAAAACTTTGAACATATCAAGCGCTTCACTTTTATTTTTCATAAGATAAACAAAGGTGTAGTCTGAGCAATCATCAATAAAAGTGATAAAATAGCGTTTACCATTTCTGGTCAAAGTTCCGTCAAGTTCGCAAATATCATAGTGTATTAAATCTAACGGCTCTGATTCTCTAATGACGGATTTGTGTGGCGTTTTTGTAATTTTCGCTTGACTACAAAATTCACATTTATGAAAATCATTTAACGATAGTTTGGGAATTAATTCTAAGTTGCTCATATTAGAAATAATGCGCTTGTTAACATGACAAAGACGAGAATGCCAAATATTAAAATCACACAACATATAAGCAGAAGGAGAAATTTTATTGATAGAAACATTCAATTTGAACATGCCAAAGAAGCGTGCCCTTTCCTACAAAAGTACCATTTTTGGTTAAGGTATACAAATCCCCCAATAGTCCGAGTGAACCCCGCCTTATTGAGAAGGAAACCGAACCAGATTCTTCCTTATCTCTCGAGTGTGCATCACATCCTTCAAGATCAATATCTTTCCAGAGGTGAACTTCACTCAACATTTCCAATACCAAAGAACAATAGTGGTGTGAGCATCACCCAAAGATCACTCACTACGATTTTCAAAGCGTGTATGTTTTAAACATATCACGATCATGGCACACATGGCGAGTGGACCCAGATCCATCCACCGATCTTCGATGCTTCAATCATGTTGATCACTTCGGGGATTATCATAGCAATAAATTGCTCTTGATCGAAAGACTCATGAGCGAGATTTGGCTGCTCTACACTTTCGCGCCATATGACCCGGTCTTCCACGGTTGAAACAATTGAAAGGAACAACAAGAAAGATCATTCTTAGGTGGTGGTGGAGGCGGCAGCTGAGGTCTAGGATTTGGGGACCTTTGTGGGTTCCCATTCTTGTTGCGGCCTTTTTGGAGCTGAGGCTGACTACGGTTCTGATTCTTGAAAGGTTTGCGGATGGCTTGAGAATCCGCTCCTTTCTTCTTGTTGTTGGAAACAACCAAGACTTCATCTTCAGATCCTCGATTAGAGACACCTCCTCAATTCGAGTCGGGTTATCGACTTTCATGAGAAAACTCTTTGGTTTTGTGCCTCAGAGTATTTTTGAAGTCCTTCCAAGAAGGAGGAAGCTTATCAATAATAACAGCTACCTGAAATTGCTCATCTAGGGCCATGCCTTCAGAGATAATTTCATGAGCTATTTTCTCAATTTCATGAGATCGAGTCTCTCTGATTTATCATCTGTCATCTTATAGTTGAGGTAGCGGCTCACAAAGATACTTTTTTTGTACCACCTTCCTCGTTGTCATATTTTCTTTTCAGAGCATCCGGACTTCTCAGCGGACATACAGTCTTTGTAATAATCATAAAGATCATCACAGAGTCCATTAAGAATATAATTCTTACAGAGATAGTCATGCTCCTTCCATAGTAGTATCTCTTTAGCGCTTTTTATCCTTTTTATCATCATCGCCTTCGTTCGAGACCAAGGAATCTCCTCAATCGTAACATTGGCAACCCTTTGACATGTAAGTAAAATTCCATCTTTTGTTGCCAACGTTTGAAGTGAGATCCTTCAAACCGGAAGGGTTTGTTGAAGTCGAAGCATTGGGACCGATAATTTCTTGGTAGTCATGGTTAATTTGAAAACGCCTTAAAATTGTTGTTTCGTGATTCAAACAGATTTTCGAAAATAACCGAAGAGATTATGGGATGAGTCATGGACTAGGTCGCCTCTCTTTAAGACGTTTCGCACAAGATCGCTTCTAAGGTGCAAGCGTGCTATCAACCACGACGCCCCGTGATAAAAAGCGGCCGAGATACGAAACTCACCGTGACCGTGAAGATTCGTTCGAGATAATACACCTCAAAATATGGTACGAGACCACTCTATACGGTTCAGAAACCGCTCGATGGAGTAGAGAAGAAAAGAATATTTTAGAGAGAGAAGAGAGAAGAAACTTGGAATATCGTCAAGTTTTGATTGTGAAATTGAAGTGAGGAGCGACCTATTTATAGGCGTAAATGCGCTTGAGCGCAAGCCAAGAGTCATTGCGATCCAACAGCTATATTCTATCGGATTGGAGCGCAAGTAAGGCTCCATCAGATAAGAATTCGCAATTCTATCGAGATAACAACTAGTTATTTGATATGGGCGGTTCGCGTCAACGACGGTTGGCGACGACAAAAATAAAATAAAGTATTTATTTTCGCAAAAAATAATTACACCACACCAAGCCAGCTCCAAACGGCCCTGGTCGGACGGACGGCGCGTGGTGTGGTGGTCAATTAGTGTGCGTGCTTTCCCGTTTATAAAACTTGGTACCCCTTGGGGCCCAATCCCAAGGAGTGAGGTCCTCACTTATAAACACTCCAAGAGTGTCTACTCTTAGCAATGTGGGACTTGTTTTTCAATTCACACCAAAAGTCCCAACAAACAAGCTGTGTGTTACTTGGTGCGTTAAGTGAAGCAAAGTGGACGTGATGGTTTTGATTTGAAGGGTAAATTGTTACTTGTCGTGTTTGAAGTGTTCAACAGTAGCCCATAAACATTAAACTCACTTAGAGTGTTTAGAATTAATATTATTATCAGTTTCTTATTTTATATGGTAAATCTTTGTCACCCGTGCATTGCACGGGTGCACGGTCTAGTATATATATTAAAATTCCCCTAAAAAATGTGGCACTAGGCCATTGTTGTTCCCGCCCATGCAAAAAGTAGTGTCATTTGCGGGGAGGTTTAGTACCAAAAAGTGGTTTGAACCACAAGGAAAAAATATTTGTAATTTGGTTCGGTTCGATTGCTTTTTTTAACAAAATCTGAACCAATTCGATCTGAACCAATGTGGTTCGAATTTGTTCGGTTTTTTACGAGTCAGAAAACATAATTTGATTTAAAGTTAAAGCAATTAATTTAATTCTAATTGTAAATATTAAAAAATAAAATAATAACAAGATTTTTATTTTATCACTTATGGTTCATATTCGGTCGCTAAATATGATAGTGACCGATTTTTTCCATTTAGCGACCAAAATTTTGTTCTCTATTTGATGTTTTTTATTGGTAGTGTAAACCATATGTAGTAACATTGAATTAAAAACAAAATTGGACCACAATTGTAATTTGTAATTTCAACTTTTTGTGTGTGACTAGATAAATCTTGAATGCGTGAGATTAAGGAAACACGTATGCTAGTGTGATTGCATTAAATAATTTTTTTTATTTTCTAATTAATAATAATAAAATAATATGTGTGATTTGACGAGGAAAAACTCATCGTATGAACCGAAGTGATTGGTTAAATAATTTGTTCAAACTAAGATGGTTTAATTTTTAGGGGGAAGGATTCCATGCATTGAGGGTGCCAATGCCTGCCTAAGTCTGTTGGATAAATCAAATGTTCCACCTAATGCCACATGTTCTTTTTTTTTTTAAATTTTTAAAAGATCTAAAACAAAAATGCATAAGTCTTCAGACATAGAGATGGAAACACCATAAGTAACAGCGACAATCGCCTCCCCAACGCTTTGACCTCCGCGACACTCCACCTCCATCTTGCTCCTGCAACAACGACACTCTTCCCACCATCTTTCTGCTTATGTTGCGATGCTCTCATCGCTCACCGCACCTCCGCCTTCCAACTCTGACATTCGCTGCACACTCAGGGGCGGAGGCAAGGGGGTGCCTATAGGGGCCATGGTCACCCCCAAATTATGAACACTAATACTGGTGATTGCTATAATCAATTCTTTGTGGCCCCACTTAATTTTCAAATTTCTTTTCCTTATTACTACTAGCCTCAATACCCGTCCTGTGGACGGGTTAATACATAAATAATATTAATGTTGTGTAACAAAATGTGTTATTTATATGTATGAGGCTCAAGTGCAAAATAAGTTAGTTATGCGTACGTAAAACTCCCTATAGACATCAGTGGTCCGGGGTAAAAAAAATGTTGGATTTAAGAGTGACGGAAACGAAATTGTTCAAACGTCGGTCAATGGATTTGTTGTTTATTAAAAAATTAAATGCTCACGGGGTTGGCTAAATTTCATCGTATAATCGAGTAATTAATTTTTTTCGAAAGAATAATATCGCATCGTACTTGAAAGAAAATTTTGTACTGGCCAACATTGAGCTTGTCAACTGTCATATAAAATCTAATAAATAGCTTATGCCATTAGGCAAATGAAGTTACTTTGCAAAATATCAAATCTAATTCTTGTGAATAAAAAATTAAATTATAAATATTAATTAAATAAAAAATATTATAAATTTAAAATGAACTTTAATAAAGACATTTAAATTGAACATCCTTCGTAGATAAAATAAGAAGAAAAAGTCTAAAGAACTTTAATAATTATCAACATTCATTAAATACAAATACAAAAAATGAACCCATAATAAGAGAGGAAAATTGAACATCATCCGTATATTTTTTTTCTCTCATTGTAAGGGATGGGCACCCCTTCTGCTCCTTTCAATGAAATTGCTTATCGAAAAAAAAGACAATACAATGAAAAAGTGAAGCACTCGGGTATCATGCATGGTTGAAGGAAAACCCATGATAAAATAGGAAAACCCTTAACTATTTGGTCATGGGTTCGATAACCGACTGATACGTATGAAAATTCGGAGGGGGGGTTTAAAGGATTCCTGGATTTACCGCATTTTACAGTAAATCTGGAACACACCATTATATAGGATTTCCGAATTTACCTCCCAAAAAGGTAAATCCGGAAAAATTGTTGTGTTTCCACCGGATTTACAGAAAACCCCCCATAAATCCAGTTCAGAAATTGTGCACCGAATTTACCTCCTTTAAAGGTAAAAGATATATTTTACACCCGAGAGGGGCTAGAATTGGAGATACCATTGTTTATGGTACAGAAGTTCCTATCAAATTATAACTATAAATTTAATAAACTTCACCCAATTGATTATTGAAGAATAAACATCACATATTAAAATATCTTAAATTTTTTTGATTTATGAATGAACTCCTTAAAATAAAAAAAGGGTCCTTTAACCATTTGGTCATGGGTTCAATCACCGATCGATACCTATGAAAAACATTTGTTGAGAGAGTTCAACCCCTTAAATGGATCTCTCGATACCTCAAATACATTAGTCCCACAATCACCGGAGGATACCGTGATTTACACAAAAATATATCAAAGAAAAAAGACTAAACATTAAAATATAAAAGATAAAAAGGGAAAAAAGTGACCAAAAAAAAAAAAAAAAAAAAGGAAAAAGACAAAAAAAAAAAAAAAAAGAAAAAAAACTTGCGAGCATTTATGGAGTTAGCGCTAAGCCGCATTAGATTTTAAGATGAAATGTTGAAAGGAACTATACAAACAGTAAACACTCACTAAGACCATCAACTTTCACACACTACATAGAATTTGTACTTTTGTGTCTCCTTTTTTTTTACTTTTAATGCGCTGCAAGTAGAGTCATCAATTTTGGCCCACTTCAAGTGGCCGCCCACGGGCCCAATTTTTGGTTGGGCCGGGCTCAAAAAATGGAGGCCCAAAACCAACGGTAAGTTTTTTGGCCCAGCCCATTGGCCCAATCAAATTTATGGTCAGGCTAGGCTCAGGCAGTACGTAGTGGGCTAGCCATGGGCGATTTGTTTTTAATATTTTCAATCTAACAAAAAAAAACTAAATTTCACTTGAGTGTTAATAACAAAAAAAATATATTCCACTAAAAAAATACATTCCCATTTTTCTTTATTTTCTATCCTTTTATTTAACTAAATATTAATTCCCTCCCAAAACCAAAAAAGTTCCCTCTTTTTCTCACGGTAAAAATTTCAGAACAAAAAAGCTTAGCTCCCTCTTTTTTTTTCACAATTAAAATCACATCCCACTATTTATTAAAAACAAGAAAGTTTTCAGACTTCCGTTCCTCTTTCTCACAAAACCCTAAACAAAAAAGATTGGCTCCCTCAACATCACAACATCGCCTTCATCGATACATCGCTTCTCGCAAAAGGATCCTCTCTCCTATTACTAACATCGTAGTTCGCTCGCAATGCAACATCACGCTCATTGAAATTTAATATTAAGGTTAGTATTGCTTTGATTTATTCCCTTTACTTTTTCAAAAACATAGCATCGATATATTATTCTTTTCTGCCTTTCTTTTACTTTTGTAGTTAAAATAATTGAAGATTATATTTTTGCTTTGTTAGAAGCTGTAAAAAGCCCATCATATTTGTAGTTTTAATTTTCCACTCTTTCTATTTTGTGTTTCAAAGATAACATGGGTGATAGATTAAGTAGTGAAAGGAGACTACCACAACAAAGAGCTTCGAATCTTCATTTAGCATCGGGGTCGTATCTTGCATAAATATAGAAATTGCTTACTTCTCAAAGCTGCAAGCCCTCATTTGCACGCGTGAATTGGTTCTTGCGCTTATAAAGAAGTTGGACCATCCGGTATTAATAAATTACAAATATCTTTTGTTATTGATTTTTGTTGATTGGTTGCATTATTTTTGTCATTGACTTCTTTTGTATTATTCATTGTAGATGTGCAGAACCGGTAGAGAGATAAAGTTATCGATATTAGTTAAATGTCGGTCTTTCTTGAATTTCTTGATGTGATCCTTGAATATATAGTTTTTTGCTTTAAGCTTTAGTTTTTGGACCAAGATATGTGTAGTTGAACTATTTTACCTGCTTATGGACAATGTGTTTTGTAAAGCCAAGACAAATTTAGGCCGCATCTTTTACTGTTATGGTTATCGACAAAGCGTTAATGTATTAACCATGGTGATTTGTAGAGCCTAAACAGATTTATATTGGCTTTGTTTGAGCCAAAACAGATTTTTTATGTTATGCTACTCCAAAATAGTCTTTATGTATGTTGCTCATTTGTAGAAAAAAACTATGGCCAAAATTCTAAAAATTCAATGATTTGTGGCCCATTGGGCTGGCCCATTGGACTGGCCCATTGGGCCACGGGCTTTGGCCGGGCCGGGCCGGGCCGTAAAATATGTAGCCCATTCAAATATTGGGCGGGCCTGGCCCACCCACCAATGTTGTTTGGCCCAACGGGCCGGGCCGGGCCGGGCCGGGCTTGGCCCATTGACAGCTCTAGCTGCAAGGCATGCAATACCTAGGGTTGTTCATCTGAATTACCAAACTGAACTGAATTACCAAACTGAATTGAACTGAATCAAAATTAATTGAATTTTTACTAACAGTTTAGAACTGAATTGTTCAAGCAGTTCGCCCGAACCGAAGTGAATTGTCTTAACGGTTTGGCAGAACCGAACTGAACTGTCTTAGCGGTTCGGCAGAACCGAACTGAACTGTCGTAGCGGTTCGGTAGTTCGAATTCAAACCGAACTGTTTAAATTTTGAATTTTTTTTCAAACTATTGAACCCGAACTGTTATCCAAACTACCCAAAAATCTGTTTTTTTTAAAAAAAACTGAACAGTCTTTTTTTTACAAGTTTAAAAGTTTGTATGAGTTTGATGTGTAAAACTGAAAAAAAAAAAACTGAAATAAATTTTTTTCGTTAAGCTCGTTGCTTCGATCTTTATTTTTTTTCTCAATTATAAGAAACATATTTTCCGTAAAGAAACGAGTTTAAAAGTTTAAGATAACTATATATATATATATATATATATATATATATATATATATATATATATATATAAGATTGCCATCCAAATGTTAATCAGAAAGTCTTCAAAATAAAAACAGAACTTCAATTCGGTGACTAAAAATCGAATTTTAATTTTTTTTGACCAATATTACTAAATTTAATCTAACTACTTATACTTGTCAAAAATATTCAACAGCTTATATAATTTATGTGTCGCATTTGTCAAAAAATAAAATTATGTGTAGAATATTATATTTTATTGGTTGGGCTCCTAACTTAAAAACTTATCTTCTCTTTATTCAGCGAAAAAAATTATCTTCTCTTTGGGTTGTGGCCGATAGTGTGTTTTGTGGCAACGTGGAGTTCAGTTTAATACATTTCAGTTTGGAATGATTCTGTTCATGTTCTTAATGGTTCACAATAATGGTTCTGTTCATGTTCTTAATGGTTCAGTTCAGTTTGAACCAGTTCACTGATCGAACAAACAGTTAAGTTCAATTATTAGAACTGTTAGTGCAGTTCAGTTCAGTTCAAATAAATTGTTCAACCATTTTGGTTCAGTTCGGTTTCAGTTTTCCCTCCGAACCGAACCATGAACGGTCCTAGCAACAGTGGCGGTTCTTCTATTGGGCTGGGCAGGGCCATGGCCCGCCCCAGAACCAAAAAAAAAAAAATTCATATGCTGGAAATTACAATAATACCCTTAATGAAAAATTAAATTTACACAAACAATCAACCAATGAGAAGAAGACAACACAACACTCAACATTGCCTCACTTCCTCTTTCTCTCCCGCTCTCGGTTCCTCTGTTCTCACTCAACGGCAACGCTTCCTCTCCGTTCTGGACAGACACTTCCACCTACTTCCTTCCGCCACACACGTGGCGGTCCCAAAGAAGGCAAAGAACGTTTCCCTCTTTCTCTTTCTCTCTCGCTTCTCTCCGCTTCGCTTACTCTCTCTCTCTCTCTCTAATTAATTTATTTTTATTTGTTGTTGCGATTCTTTGTTGGCTTGTTCTTCGATTTTGGATTGTTTTTCTATTTTATGAGTTGTTGTTCAGTTCATTTTCATTGTTGTTGTTCTTGATTGTTATTCTATTTTATGAGTTGTTGCCGATTTTGGATTGTTGTTGCTAGTTTTGTTGCCGATTTTAGATTATTGTTCACTGGGGAAGAAAGGAAAGTGATTTTAGATTATTCATTATTGTTCATTTCATTTGATTCATTTCATTGTCATTGTTGCTAGTTTTCTTTGATTTTCGATTGTTGTTGCTAGTTTTTTCTTTAATACAAGTTGTTGTTTTTCTATTGGCTTTGTGCAACCATTTTCATCTTGAAGAATTTGTCCTTCGTGCCCGCCAAGAATCAAGTTTGAAGAATTTGTCAACTATTCAAGAATTATGTTCGTGTGTTTTAATGAAACTAACGATAAGGAAATGTACTTCTTGCTTGATAGATCGCTTCCGCTTTATCATGACTCTTCCGGTTTCTACGGCCACAATTGAGAGGTCTTTTTCAGCAATGAAAATTATCAAGACTAGGTTGAGAAACAAGATGGAAGGTGGATTTTTAGCTGATAGCATGACAGTTTACATTGAAAGGGAAATTAGTGAAAACATTAGTTCCGAGTCTATTATTGAAGATTTCAAGTCACTTGGATCGCGTAGAGCATTACTTTAAGGTACACAGTTTAATGTTTTGATGATCAACTTTGTGCTTAATATGAACTGTGTATTAATTTTATATTATAATAATAATTTATTTTACGGCCCTCCCTAAGTTTTTTTTCAAGATCCGCCACTGCCTAGCAATACCCAAGAGAGTCTACTATAATATCTTGCACAACTTTAGTGTAATATGAGGATTATGAAATATTCAACAACAATTTTAAGACCCATACTATCTTATAATATTATAAAGTATTTTTTTACACAATATTATAACGTATTAGATATTTTTTGGTTACATACGTATTAGATATGAGTGTTAACTTCAAAAATATATTTAACAAGCTTTGAAATCTTGGTCCCCTCGAGTTCAAACTCCTGGCTCCGCCCCTGTGCACACTCGTTACTTTTCTATACTTCTCAAATATACCTTCAATACATATCTTACCAACTAAAGATATGATTTTCATCTTGATACGATATATCTTCGATATCTCTTACTAAAAACATGAAATTTGTTTACACATTCATAGTAGAAATAATATATTCTAGTAAGTGTGGGGAAAATATATATAAGCGTCCACTTGTTATGATTGCAAAGTAATTTTTTTCTATATTGTGATAGTCATGTATCGACTACTTATATATTTATCTTGGCCGGGTTCTATTTTGATTTTAAAAAAACAGATCTCCATATCCACGCCGTATCTGTATCGTACTAAGTATTCAGACTAGGGGTAAAGTGTAAAGACTATTATCCGGGTCACACTACTCCTGTAGGTGGATAGAGTGCGAATTAGAGAGAGCATTGAGCAATTTGCCTTTGTCAACATGGTTTGCAAGAGTTTCATTTCCTTCTAAGGTTGTTGGCTTCTCTGACAAACTCCTCTTGAATTGAGTATTTACTCGCTCTAACCTATTGTAAAAATGCTTTGTAATTTTTTGGAGGTATAGTTCACTCTTTTTAATAATTGCTGTAAAAAAATTGAACTACCTTAAGTTATTCAGAAAAAAAGTTTAGTTAAAGATTCCTATCAAATAGTCAACACGAGAATATATTGTCGTGTCAGAATTAAGTAAATACTACTGTACAGTACGAAGGAACAACAAAAAGTGATGTATATTTTTTTGACAAGTACTGATGCATGTAATCTCATCGGGAGTAAGTCAGTACCTCTGCTCTATTAAAGCTTTTATTTTATATGATCACACTAACATCTTATCGGCGTGGATTCTCTCATGTTTTTAATCTCTACTATTAAATTCTTTAATCTCCACTTTTAATAATTTAAAAGTATATTTTTTCTCTCCATTTACTTAATAAATGAGTGGTTATAATTGAACCTAAGAAAAAATAACGTGATGAGATCATTTCCACATCTTATCTAAGCTTACTACCACTTCAACCCGTTGAAATTCGATGGACAAGAACGGAAAAGCATTAGCGTCAAAAAAAAAAAAAGAACGGAAAAGCATTAAGCTTTTTCATTTGCCACGCTGAAGTGAGCCACACTCTTTACTACTTCGTATAAATACCTGTGTTTGCTTCCTTTCCTGCACCACAAATTTCACAAAACAAAACAAAACAAAACAAAACAAATCCATCCATCTCCATCCCTCTCCATCCCTCTCAATCTCCTAACATATAAAACTGCTTCTATATATTCACACAGAATCACCATCCTCTTTCCTCTAGCTACCACCAACTACTTTATAACTACTCTTCTACTCACTGCGTTTTTTACACTGACGGTACGTTCACTTATACATGCTGTGGTCCATTTACACCATACTGTAAAAAAAATATTCATTATTTCTACACTTTACTCTGCTTTCCCCTGCTTTAACTTCTCTGTTTCACCAACAATTATACCAAATACTACATCTTTCCTTCATAGTGTTATTAATTATAATTATGATGATTAAATATAAACTCCTGTGCTGTGTGAGCTGGTTTAGTTGTTGTGTTATTAATTATAATTATGATGATTAAATATTAATAAAAATGTTTGGTCAACTTGCAGATATTATTATAGATTTTAAAAAAGATGATCATCCCAGTGACTGCCTCTGCCTGCAAACAAGAACTGTCCATAGTGAATTTCCAAAAGGGACTAACAATGGAATCATTTTTTCACCATCGAAAGGATAAGGTAGTAGTAATAATGGGGGCCACAGGAACGGGAAAGACCAAACTAGCCATTGACGTGGCAAAACATTTTCAACCAGCAGAGATAATAAACTCAGACAAAATGCAAGTCTACCATGGTCTTGACATAACAACCAATAAGGTAACCGAACAAGAACGTGATGGGGTCCCACATCATCTCCTAGGAACCGTTGATTCTAACTCAAATTTCACTGCTAACGACTTTTGTAACCATGCTTGTTTAGCCATTGATTCCATCGTGGAAAAAAACGGGTTACCGATTATAGCCGGTGGTTCTAACTCCTATTTAGATGCTTTAGTGAACCATCACCGGGAGTTTCGGTTAAGGTATGAGTGTTGTTTCCTTTGGGTTGATGTTTCACTTCCGGTACTCCATTCTTCACTTCAGACACGTGTCGATCGTATGGTTGACGCTGGTCAAATTGATGAAGTTCGTCAATTCTTTGATCCTTTTGCTGATTATACTAAAGGAATACGAAGAGCAATTGGAGTTCCTGAATTTCATAATTTTTTGAAAGCTGAAGTAAATGGAGAAGATGAGAGTGTAAAGAAGAAGCTTCTAGAAGGTGCTATTGCGAGGATTAAAATTAATAACTGCACGCTTGCGAATCGACAGGTTCAGAAAATTCATCGATTGTTTGGATTATGGAAACGGAACATGCATCGTCTTGATGCTACTGAGGTTTTTCTTAGAAGTGGATCTTCATGTGATTGTGAGCAAGTTTGGGAGGATCACGTGCTTGCTAACAGTTTAGTTATTCTACACAATTTTCTTTTTACAATGAAACACGTGTTCGCACTCGTGTTGTGTCCACAAAAGATGTTATCGCCGCAGTTTCTTCGCCACTGCCAATGGCCGCTGTTGTGGCCGCATCCCATTGAGGCAGTGGGACTTGAACACACACTCTCATGCATTTTTTAAACATACTTTGGATAGTTAAAATTTATAAAGGTCTCATCAAATTTATAAAGACTATAAATTAAATGACTCATATGAATTTTAACTAAAAATGAAAAAGACGGTATATTGAAAAAATGAGTGTTAGAGTGTGTTACCATGTTCTTCCATATACAAAGAGTACACAATTGACATGCTTGAGCTTGATACCATAGAATTCCACAGTTCATGTCGTTTTGGTGTTTTATTATATTATTTTTTTGGAGTTTTTTGTTACAAAATGCTATTTTTGACAAAATTGACAAATCGATAAAGTTATTATTCTATAACACCAATTAATCGTTTTTTTTTATTATTACCAACCTCGCTTTTTCACAATTTTCGGCGTGCGATTAAAAACTTGGTTAATTGATCGCTTTGGCTTAATAGTCTAAAAACCTTAATTAATCGTACACAGAGGCCGCAGAATTGTCGATTTATTAATTTTTTTTTGTCAAAATAACATTTTTCTTTTTGTTAAGGTCATGTCATTGATAGTATAAGTTTTATGAACTATATCTATTATTATTGTTATACACAATCTTTTGTTCAGCTTGTTGACAAGTTATATGAAAATGTAATATTTGTTCTTTTGTTCTTTTGGGTTACATCGGTGGAGTGTATTGTACTATTGTATACAAATTAATTAAATATGTTTATGGAGTATAGCATATACGACAATTTCTGCTTTCTTGGCAAATGTTGTTGTGATCCTACAGTGTAAAAATGCTTGTTCAACTTGATTATGTTACGTTGGTTTCACTAATTATTACTCCTTTTAGAAAGTTTAAATACATCATATTTTCAATGAATTTAAAAAATTATTTCTTAATACTGGTGCATTTTATTTATTTTATTCCGGGGAAATTATACTCACTTCCCCTGAAGTCTAGTTAAATGTCACACATCCCCCTTTAGTTTCCTATTGACAATAACCACCCCTCAAATTATGAGATTATTTCCAATCCCTAAAATTTAATACACCATTACAAAAACTTCTTCTACTCCCGTGTAATTTTTTTCATCTTTCTCTTCCATTCACAGTTTCTAGTTTTGAATAAGAATTCATTCCCTAAAACCTGAACATATCATCACAAAGATTTGTAGTAGATTCACAGAGGAAGAAGGGAGATGAAGCTAGTGCAGCCTATCGACAGTTTTGCAAAGTGTTGAGAAGTTAAAATTAAGTAGAAAAAGTAGCTAGTGCAGACAACACAAAAGTGTACATAAAATGGAAGAGACTCGTGATTTGAAATGAATGACCTATAAGATTTAAATTTTTCTTGACACAAGAAAATAAAGGAAATAGATGTGCAAGTATAACACAAGTCAATAACACATGATTATATCTTCAAATACAATTAGAAAATTGTATTTGACCAAAACTTAAGGGAGGTGAGTGTTCAATTTAAAATTAGAGGGGATGTGTGTGAAATTTGACCAAAACTTAAAGGAGGTGAGTGTAATTTCCCCTTTTATTCCAAGTAATTAGTTTAGTTGGCGAGGTAAAAGACTCTTAGTAAGTGCACTAAATGAGTGTAAGTAGGAGGTTCCGAATTCAAACTCGATTTTAAACCAACACTTCTCCCTCCCCTACTAACATTACTTATAAAAAAAATATAACATTTTATCTTTAAGAAAAATCGTATTAAATACGAATAAACTATTAACTATAAAATATGAATATATAAAACTCACAATCGTGCAATATTATATCTACTATATACTATTTCATACTTATTTAGCTATTCATTCATTGAATAATAGTCCAAAAAAATTTGTCTAAGAAAAATAAGAGAAGAAAATATCTAATTTTTTTTTATCTACATAATAAAACCAACCATTGAGTTTTTCTCTTGCAATTTCTCCCTCTTCTTCCTTCCTTCTATAGCCAAACCTAAAATTTATCCCAACTTGAAGTACATGCCATATAGGCGGCCGTACCGTGAGAAGCATCATTGGGGGATATATACGTGGAAAGTAGGGGATGGTTTAAAATATAATGAAAAAAACAAAAACAAATGCAAATAAACTCCTTTTTGTGAGGCTTCCGTACTGATAGTTTGTGGCGCGCCTGCATAAATAAGCATGATTAAAGTTGGCTCTTTGGTGGATCCACTTAAAAAATTTCAATTACGCAATTAACTGGATCACACTTATTCATTGATTTGTGATGCCAATAGATATGGTGTATTGACCAAAATAATAATAATATATGGTGTAAAATGCATGGTGGGACATACCAATAAAGACTTTGTATCAAAATACCAGCCTCTTCTAACTTAATTACGACAAGTTTGAATTCAATATCGAACGCAGAAGGTGTTAAAATTTTTTTTGGGTTTGTCGCTTCATCGCATGGCCCTATTCGACTGCAGATTATACTCTCTATAGTTGCGCAAATGATACCCTATTTACACGGAGAAAATTGCATGGCATGGGAAACATAATGGCATTTTTGGTCTTTCTACTTGTGCTGCTTTTGTCTTTTTTTTATAGGCAAACCGATTAGTAATTAGCCAGTATTAGTTGTTAGAGGAGAGAGGAAGGTGGTTTGAACCACATACGCCTATGTTTCCACCAGCAATGTCTCTTCCATTCAACTATGTGAGCTACCCTTTTGAGACACTTATAGCTTTTGCAGATTAGTACATCTCTAATATTGGATTTGACTTGGAGTTGGGGGTAGGAATAGGCCAGACCGACTTACAGGGGTCTATGGCCCAACCTATATCGCACTCCATGTCAGTCGACTTTTTCTAAATAATACGCCAATGCTTTTTAAAAGCATATTTAGAGGCTAGAGTTCGTCTAAAAAGTCTTCTTATCCAACCAACTTAAGTAAATATAAATAATACTTTTTATTACTACTACTATTATTATATTAAATTTTATACTTTGTGTTAAATCATAAATTTGGTTACATTTTCAATTTCTTTAAACTATTGACTTGCATCAATTTTTGATATTCTTAAAGCTATTATTATAAAATAAAATTTAAATAGGATGTTATATATAAATTAAGATAATTCTCTAAAAGGTTTTGTTGGATCTCGAATTATAACTTAATCTCATTGACCTATTAGCTTATTAGAATATTTACAAAGTCTCCACCACTTAAAAGGCCGTAGGCTGTTGTAAAAAAAGTTGGTGAATAGGTTTTTAAGCGCATCCACAATGGATAAACTCTTTTATAATTTTTAATAGTAATATTTAACAAGAACTTCATCTCTCTAACCCAAAATTCCAACACAATTTACTAAATGGGTCCCATTTTCATGACAGCTACAATTTTTATTAGTTTTTTAATCAAAAGTAAGATAGTAGATTCGCGCGTCAGATGAGAGAGAGAATTTCCTATTTAAGAGTTTATTCCCAATAGGTACCCATTTTTCATTACACGCAATGGGGTACCTATAAAAATCTAACTCTAACAAGTTAGAACTACCTATTGAGGATGCTCTAAAGAGGCTTTCAATAAGGTCAAGTCATGCCTCAAAAGTTGGCCTATTACAAGCCATATGATATACTGCATCTAATATTTTCAACGCAGATCAGACTCAGGTCATACAAAGCCCATCTCAGTCCAGCCTATTCCCACCCCTACTTGGAGTCATACTTTATAATATATATTAAGCCATGTCCTCCCC
Source organism: Oxytropis ochrocephala (assembly GCA_020916435.1). Taxonomy (NCBI): domain Eukaryota; kingdom Viridiplantae; phylum Streptophyta; class Magnoliopsida; order Fabales; family Fabaceae; genus Oxytropis; species Oxytropis ochrocephala. The sequence goes on along the minus strand of CM037093.1, from coordinate 10,632,998 downwards.
CTTCCCACTATAAACACGACATTGTGAGTTTGTAACATGTAGTTAGTGTTTCTAGGACACGATTGAGTCGGTTAGTTCAACTAGTTGAATTGAGTATTGAATAGTTCAACAACCGGTTAAATATCATTTACATTGCAATCTAGTTAAGTATACAATCACTATATTTTTCTATGAGAGATCTGCTTCAAGGGGTTTTAACGATGCTTCGTTCATTTTATTTGTCAAAAATAAATAAATTAGTTTAATTGTCGAGTAAATAAATAAGTTAGGCTTCCAAGTAAATAAATAAATAAGACTATCATAAACTTTAAGTAAATAAATAAATTAGACTTTGAAATAAATATTTAAATTGGACTATTAAAATATAGATTTAAAAATTTAATTAAACATGTCCTTTTTATGTCATTTTATATTTATCAGCTAGTAGAATCGCTAATTTTATCAAACACTTCACTCATTATCAACTAGTTTATCCGCTATCCACTAATTTATCCACTATCCGCTATTTTTTATCTAACAGAGCTATAAATTCAAACGTTATTTTTTTTTTTGACGCCATTCAAACGTTACTTTAAGTTAGTGAAAAATGCTATAGACTAATGAGATCAATCATTTCCGCAACGTTAACCGCTATAAGCTGCAAACAGAATCATGATCGATGGATGGATAAATATGAGTTGAAATATGTGTGATCACTTAGATTATTTTTCAATTGATTGATGTGGATTCACTTGCTTTAAATTTGATGCTACTAAAATTTTATAATATCACCGCGTAAAATTCCTTAAGACTTATTTTTGTTTAGACAAAATAAAATTCCTTAAGACTATTATCACTCGGGGTATAATAACACTACTAGTAGATTTGTCTAGGCAAAATTACACCAGAGGATTTTTAAGTTATTTATTTGTAATAAATTGACCCTTTAAGTTTTTTTTCAGAACAAAAATAGTCCCTTTAAATGATTATTTCTAAACATTTATGATTTCACGCAACCAAACATATTTTGATGTAATCAACGACATGACATTTTACTAAGATGACCTATAGTGTCAATATTAGGTAACTTAAAGGGCCTATTTATTACAACAACAAAAAAACTTAAATGACCAACTTGTTACAAATAAATAACTTAAAGGTCCTCTGATGTAATTTTACGATTTGTTTATTAGCTTAATTATTAATTATGTAAAGCAAGTGATGTGTGGGTGAAATTAAATAATTAATAATGAATTAGTACCATTTTTATTAATATTATTATGACAAGTGTGTTTATCGGGAATAAGAAAAAGAAGACAAAAGGGGGTAAAGGCTCGTAGAAGCCATTTGTCTTCTAATTAATCTCATATGATTCCAACCAATATATAACACACATGCAATTTTACCTTTATGCTTCCACTCACCACCCTATATTTAAAAAGTTGAGGTGGACCCATTAAGGAAAAAAAAACATATTTTGTTCTTAAGCACTTTACATTTTAGTTCCCCTACCTCCCCATTAGCTCAAGTATATTTAGCATTTTAAAAAATTATGTGCACTATATTAGGGAAATCTTTGCAAAAAAATTGATAAAGGAAAGAAACATTGTATATAAATATATTTTTGATGGATTCATTGCATATAAATATTAACAATACATGTATGGTCAAAATCAACTTTAGTAAAGGGCATAGTCTTGGCTAGCTTTGCATCCCATATATAAAAAGAAAAGAGGAAAAAAGGCAGTACAAGTAATGATTTTCCAACGCTTCCATTAGCATCGATCTCTTGGTCCACATCAAATATAGAATGCATAGAATATATGTATTTTCTAAAATTTGTAATATAAAAGTTATAATTTAGTATCTATTCTTGTTTGTTTAGTAACTGTACATATGAAAGTGATTTATATGCATTTCATCACTACTAAATTCTATGTATATTTTAATTAACAAAGATCATTGTCAATTTACTAGGTTATCAAGCTTCATGTGCATGCCTGACATTTGTGAGTTTTGGATTACTACTTCTAGTATATTATATCATTGCTTGCTGTCAATGCATGCCTCGATGGATTTGTGTCCATTGAGATCTATTTATTGATTTGACAAAAAAGGGGTAAAATTGGAAGAGTAAATACTATCAAAGCACTTTAATTATTTAGAAGAGAGACATAGAGGAATAAGAATCCTAACAATATACAACAGCTAAAAATTGGAAAAATAGTATTCCCTCTGTTCTATTTTATTTGCAATTTAAGTTTTGATACATTTTTTAAAGAATGACTTAACTATAGTTTTAGTCTCCCTGTTTTACAAAAATCACAATTTTAGTCCCCCTTTTTTTTTCGTAACTTTAGTCCCCCAACTAACTGTCACTCAATTTTTGGCAAAAATGATGACATGACAATAAGGTGGTGACGTGGCAGTCAAGTGTCGTGGCAATAAGGTGGTGATGTGACAGTCGCGTATTGTTCTGACATTGCTCAAACAAAATCAAGGACTATTGAAGACTAAACCCAAAGAAGCTAACATGTCAGCACAATGCTTTGCCTCGTGATAAATAGACACAAACTTCAACTCCCACTCCAAATTCATCATATTTCGAATCTCTCTAACAAGACTCAATCCTTAATCCCAAAATACGACCCGCCAAATCACGATGATAGAGCTAGCAGCAGCAGAATCCTCCTGAACAATGACTGATTTATAACCCTTAGCCTAACACAATCTCAACAATTCCAAAATACCGCAAAGCTCAGCCTCTAAAGTAGAACATAAGCCAAGGAATTTAGCAAATCCACTCCCCCAAATTGTTTCGAATAATTCCCCCACAACTAGCAACTCGAGTTCTATGCTAGCAGCACCATTGGTATTGAGACACCACCAACCAGCAGGAGAACGCTCCCAACAAACCTCAATCCATCTTTTGTCATGAACTAGTTGCGCGCCAGTTTAAGAAACAATAGACGAGTACTCCCAAACCAACCTATAAATGAGATTCCAAGGGTGTGTTGGTCAACTGAAGTTCACTTCGTGGATTTCTTTATTCCTCCAACTCCACAAAGAATGACATGTTGTCGCTCAAATGGATTGCCACTCACAGTCAAACAGCTTTCTCATTATCCTCGCTTAAATTAAACTCAACCCGGTGTTGGAAACTTCCTCCAAAAAATTGTTACGAGCAACATTCTTCACAAGCCCATCCAAAGATTAGTCGCGACGTGGGCAATCCCTAAAACCATGAATAATATTCAAGAACACCGTGATGTTGATCACAATAACCATCACCCTAAATGCATTCGGTTTTACAATGTATATTACATGTATAAAACTCTGATAATGGAGAAGGACACGGGAAGAGAAGAATATTAAATGTTTCATTCAGAATGTAAAAACAACAATCAATTTGGGACAAAATGATTTTACTAAGACAACAAACAAAATGGGACGAAGGGAGTACGAATAATAGACTTAATTAATTTTACTAACTAAATAAACTAACTTTTTAATTCTTGTGATATGGTTGAAAATGTCTTATATTAAGGGACACAAATAGTAAGAAATTATGATAGCGAATAAGTTAAGGATAAAATAGAGGATAGTGTATGTTTAGTTTATAGCGGTGAATTGGTAGCGGTAGTTATCGGATCAGGTTTAAAGTGTTTTTGTTTGTGTACGAATTTAAAGTGCTTGTTAAAATTAACAGTTGAATTGGCTCATATAAATATAAAATCATGTACATAGACATTTGTAATTAATATTTAAAATTAATATCCACACTTCACAGGCACTAGTCAAATATGGAGCTCGTTGGAAAATTGGAGATGGCGCTCCATCAATGTTTGGAGGATCCATGGGTGAAAGGAGGTGAAAGCTCTTATGTTACTTCTAATGTTGTTTCGGGTGGGAGGATCTTATCGTATCTGGTCTTTTGATGCAAGTGGTCGGTGGAATCATGCCTTAATAAATCAACTTTTAATGATACATACAAGGGTCGCATTAGAAGCATGGTTCTTCTTGGTCGGGAGAGTGAGGATAGACTGATTTGGAACAAAAGCAAGGATGGTAGTTATTCGGTTAAGTCAGCGTACTACACATGTATGAACGAGTGGATTGATACTTCGGAGTGGCGGATCACAGGTGATTGCCATCTAATTTGGCGGCTGAAAGTCCCACATAAAGTTAAGATTCACTTGTGGAGGTGCGCTAGAGGTGTCCTTCCTAGTCGTCTTAACCTTCGCCGGCGCCATGTTGATTGTCCGGCTGAATGTCCCTGGTGTGAGCATGAAGAGGAAAGTGATTGGCATATATTTTTTGGGTGCTCTCAAGCGGAAATGGTGTGGAGACATGCGGGGTTGTGGAGCACGATACAACAATTTACTACTTCGGGGAGCCTTGCGTTTAAGGATGTTATTTTCCGGATAATGGAAGTCTCGCCTACGGTGACACGTATTAGTGTGGCTATGTTGTTTTGGTGCTTATGGAAGCGGAGGAATGAGAAAATCTAGGAAAATGTAGTGAGGCCGGTTGGTATGTCTGTTGGGAGTGTTTTTGAATTTCTACACTAGTGGCAGCATGTGAGGAGACCAAATTTAGGGCCTAATTTCCAACAAAGAATAAAGAACCTCAAAGAACAACAAAGAATAACAAAGATCAAGAATAATTTATTCACAAGAAGAAGAAGAATAACAAAAGTTGTCCACTCAAAGAAGAAATACGCGATAAGAAGAATAACAAAGAAATTTTTTACAAGAAGAATAAAGAATCGCAGCTGCATGACATCGCAGATTTACACAAAGATCAACGCCGTAATCGTGGCTAATATTCACAAAGAATAGCAACTATGCTCGATAAAGAGTTGTTCGACGCCCAACCATTGGGTGAGGCCGAGCTGTGGAACGTGAAATGTAATGTTGATGCGCTCTATTTGAGGACAACAGTTTGGAGTTGGAATGTGCATTCAAGATAAATGAGGTCGGGCTTTGTAAGAGCAAAGACGTAATGGTATTATAGATCACCACCAACACAGAGGCGTGGTTATAGGATTATTAGTCGCAGCCAAATGGCTTTCAGAATTACACGCCCAAAGAGTCACCATTGAATGGATTGCAAGACAAAGTGGTCGATGGTATCCGAGGAGTGTGTCGCTCAGAATCCGAGTTTGGCTCCATTTTAAGCTTATGTCGAAACCTTTTAAATATTACACGAATCATATACGGTTAGTTTTATTCAGAGGCAAGCCAACCTTGTTGCCCACCCCTTAGCTCTGCATCAATGCTAGCATCCACAACTTCGATCAGTAGTCGACGCTTATCCTTTCTTTGATTATTAATGAAATATAAGTTTTTCTTTGTCAAAAAAATTAATATTTAAGAATGTGAATCCAATAGCACTTGGATGAGCCTGGAAGGAGTCACTTCCAACTTAACCAAAGTCTTTGATTCGAATTTAGACGCACGCAACATCAAGTTAAATCTCTCGGATAAGAAAGCGATGATACTTGATTTATAATAAAAAATATAATAATAAGAATGGGAGAATATTCATTTTACAAAATTTATGATCCAAAATCATGTTTTGCTTTCTTTCTTGACCTGACCTCGTGGCCCAATGGGCCTCATTCTCCTTTTTAATTGGGTCTCACATATTGGTTTGCTTTTCTCACCCCATTTTCATTTATCCAATTTATATATAATATAAATAAAATATATTATATATTATTTTTATCTTTATGTGGCTCACATATTTAACTTCAAATTTTCTCACCCCATTTTTATTTATCCGTTTTTATTTATATTACATTTTTTAAGCTAGTTTATCAATAATTTTTATAACTTCTGATCGCATTAAAATGATTCAAACATATCCTTAAAAATACACTAAATTGGATTTTATTAACTCGGCACACTTAACCTTTCCTTGCCCTCACGTAAAAAAAATTATTAAATAAAATTTTAAAATAAATAATAAAGATAACCAAATAAGGGGCGCACAATATAAATACCAATGACACACAATATAACATATATGAGATGTCAAAGCAGCATTGCGGACCTGGATTCTAGATCGAGGTGCAAAAATTTTAAAGACACATATTGCTACAAATGTAATAAAAATACGACTTTAAAAGGTTCACAACTGTGTTGCACTAGACCAACAAAATTTAAATAACACTAAGAGAATCAACCTATTCACAAAATACATAAAAAAATTCAAATTAAATAGACTAACATAATTAAAATAAATTAAAAAATTGAAAAAAGAAAGAAGAAAGAAGAAATAAGAGAGATAGAAGAAAGAGGAAAGTCAGGGGTGATTGTATGGATGCAAGGAGAGGGGAAAACTTTTTTAAAATAAAACTAGAAGTATACCCGTGCATACGCACGGGTAACATCATATCAACTATTTCCGCTATAAATACATTTTATCAAGAATCTAAATTATAATAAAGAATATGTAACATTTCTCGCTTTATCTCAAATGCATAATATAAAATAACTATTCTCGACAATGTGTAAGGTTCCACCATAAAAAATTAATAGTAATGAAATCAGAGCAACAACTTATATGGTCTACCCAAGTTAAAATTAAAAACTAAAATATAAAAAAATATTTTTACAACAATATCTAGTATTTTCTTGTTGTGGCTCAAAGAAAAGTGTTCATTTGTAAGAAATAAAGACATTCATGAAAACAAATATTAAAGATAGTTGTATTTACTAGTTGTATTTACAACTACCCGTAAGAAATCAATCTTAATGAAATTGTATCAACATGTAATGTTTACACGCCAAAACTCAAAAGAAACAAAAATATTTAAAAACAAAATATCCATTTATAATGGTAAAAATATTTTCCGCCCAATATTATAGAAATGGGTAATTTGGTATTTTTGGTAGTGAATAGGTTGATTAAATAGATAATTGATAAATAGATAGTTAAAGATAGTTGATGATTAGTGTAGATAGTTAAAGATAGTTGATGATTAGTGTTTTGATTAAGCAAATAGTAGATAGATTAAAAAAATGAAATGTGGAGAGATTGAGAGAGGGGGGTAAAAAGTGGGTTTTAAATGCGCGATAAATTTTTTTAAGAGAAGGTAAAAGAAAGTAGGTCCCATTAAAATAAATTAAAAAGTAAGATAAAGTAATTATGAATTTACAATTTTGCCTTCAAAAAGCAATAATTGAAATGGGCAATGTGGTAAATTGACCAGCCCCTTATTTTCTTAAAGGGGTAGTTGATGTGTTAGTGTAATTGAGTGAGCATAGTGGATTAGAGTGATGCAAAACTAGAGACATTAGTGTAAAACTATAGACTTAGGTGTAAAAGATATTTTCAGGGTGTGCAAGAACATTTTTTCCCAATAGTATACATTTTTTCCCATTTGGTCAAAAAAAAAACATTTTTTCCCAATAGTATACATATTAATTTTTGTTTTTTAGGGGGTTCGCTATCCAATTATAGGGTCATGTACTTGAAAACTATGTTTCTATTTCTATTAACATTGAACTCTCTCACACTCCATGTAAGTGTTTAGGGAGAGATAATTGGATAGCCTTTTGACATGGACTTGAAAACTATGTTTCTATTTCTATTAACATTGAACTCTCTCACATTCCATGTAGCAACGGATTCTGAGGCAGCAGACATATCCTCATCACTTGAATCCTCATCACTTAAGACATCCCCCCAATTCTTCCCTAAAATTTTCATGCCAATTGCATCCACGGTGTTAGAAGCGGAGGCATCTAGCCGAGTCGTGGGAGATTGGGTGGAAGAAGAATGAGTCTCCTCCAAAGAGTTATTTGATGAAGAGGGGACCCCCAACACCCCTAAAGTGGGGGCATGCACTGGAGAACTATGAGCAAAAGTAGAATTCTCAGAAGAGATTTCACAATGAGGAGCCGACAAAATTGAAGAATCCTTTTGCATAACATTACAATCATAAATAACTACACCAGGAAGAGGGTTTGGTCTCCCAGCCATCTCCTCGGGTGAAATAACAGTGTTAGTCGTACCCTTTAAGCGATAGGGATCATTCTCTTCCTCGACCAAAACCACACTAGATCGTGCAATTTGATGGGTCATCTTCCATCACAGCTCAACAATTTTCTCAGTGGTAATTGACTTCCCTTTATCAAGCTTTGGTACTCATCGAGTAGTAGGCTTCACCTGCGAGGTGCACTGATTTTCTTGAGTCATCTCCGCATCTTGAGAAAACTTACAATTTTGGAGAGAATGACCAATACATTGACAAGAGTTGCAAAACATAGGTACCCGCCAGATTCCACTCCGATGTGAAAAGAGTGTCCTCTCTTTCAACTAACAATTGATCATACAACTTATCAGATAAATTGACATCAATAAGAACTCTAGCAAAGTGACCAAAAGTCCTCTTCATAGTGGCTTCATCCATAGCAATAGGAACTCCTAGACTACCACTAATTTCAAACAAAATTTCTGGCCTCCAATACTCACGACAAAAGACCACTAATTTCAAACAAAAATTTTGGCCTCCTAGCATTGGTTTGTTTTGTAGAAAGAGGGTCGAAATCAGGCTTCCAGGCAAACAGACGCAGAACGCCTGGATTTAAATTACGAGAATCAAGAAACCATACTCTCCTAAAATCATCTTTGGAGGCAAAAGAGAATTCAAAGAATCCCTTACCGAGAGAAACCAGGGACCAATCAGAATAAGTATTCCACATATTAGAAATTTTCCCCTTCAAATCCTTAATCGGATACGACTTATCCCCTTTCGACAAAATAATTCTCCCATATAAGATGTTGACGCATTCAGCAATACTAGCTTGATATTCATCTTCAGAAATCTTAATAGCAAGAACATCCCCTTTTATACAAGGTTTCGGTACCTGTCTAATGTGATCAAAATCTGCGAAAGATTTTTTGTTTGTAATAGAGGCCTGAAGGTTACCTATCAGCACATCAGAGAAAGATTTTCTTTTAACACCATTAACTGTAGAAACAACATCTCAAGAATTGGCTCCCATCTGCTGCGATGTCGCCTACGCCGTGACACGCCGCGTCGTTCGATGTTGTTGTGCGAAAGGGGACAAAACCTGCAACAGGTTTGTTTGGAACCCGCTGCGGCTTCATAGTTTTTTGAGCTGATGATGACCCCTCGGGTCCCACTCTCCTCGGAAGCGGTGAAGCATGCCTCCTGACGCAGTGGGTCAAGACGCTGTGTCACGCATTCTCGACATCGATGGCGACCCTACTACTAGCGACCATCATAACGCCGCGAAGGCGCAGGCGCAGCAGAAGGACTTGCAAAGAAGTTAATAGCAACCCGCCATCCGACTGACAGATCCGACGCGGCGCAAAGATTGCAAATCATGCAAGGCCATAGGATTAGCCATGAAAGGCTAAAAATTAGCAAAAAAAGGAAACCCTAGCAGAAGAAAAAAATAGCATCTCTCTCTCTCTCTCTCTCTCTCTCCATTTTGTCAATGCTTTTTGATAAAAAACCAAAATTCAATCCACTCTAAACTGAAGTAAAATTGGATCGAATCAAATTAGATTGAATTTGATTTTAAAACCAAACCGATTGGATGATAAAAGTGCAGAACCTCAAGGTTGGAATAATCAATATTTTTCTCCGCAAAACCAATCGAATCCAATCCAATCCGCGAACACCCCTAGTTAGGGATGAAAATAGAAATAATATTATTTTTGAAGGAAAGAAATACCCTAGAGTAAAAATAATATTTATTAATTTAATGAACTAAATATTTATTTTAATTAACTAAATATTTGTTTCAACAATTTAATTTAAATAGCTACATATTTAATTTAATTATTTAGACTGGACTTGTTTTACTTGTACATTTATTTCTCTCTTTCCTATTTCTCACCTTTATCAAACAAGAGAAAATCTCTCTCTTCATCACTTCTTTCAAAACAAACAAAGTGAATGAAATTCTCCGCGGCAAATCCTGTATGGACGGCCGGGATTAATCAAGAATGAGGTGGAAGCAACATCGTCGTCCATAGTTGTCGACGTGAAAGTGGGGTCACGCATCCAAACAAAAAGGTCCTTGATTCCGCCACGTGTTCCGGAGTTGGACGCGTTGCGCGAGTTACAGTGAAAAAGAAAGGAAAAAATCGAAGCAGAGTGAAGAAGAAGAAGAAGAGAACGAACGACGACGATGAATGTGGTGAGTGCGTTAATGGTGACTCAGTTACTGACTCGGAATCAACTCATCGGCCACGAAGGCATACCATTCGGATCGGTCCGGTGGTTCATCTACGCCGGGATCTCTTGCTTCCTCGTCATCTTCGCTGGAATCATGTCAGGTTTAACCCTAGGTTCATGTCTCTCGGTCTCGTCGACCTCGAGATTCTTCAGCGTAGCGGTTCTCCTTCTGAGAAAAAACAAGCAGGTTCTTCTCTTTTTCGCCTCCGATTCGATTTCCTATTTGCTTCTATATTCGTCGTGTGTGATCGAATTTTGGTTTAATATTATCGGATTAGGAAATTTCAATTTGTTAATCGTCAACGTGCTCTTCTTTGTGTGATGCAGCGGTTATACTTCCCGTGGTTCAAAAACAACACCAGCTTTTGGTGACTCTGCTTTTGTGTAATGCTGCTGCAATGGAGGTAATTGGATTGTAATGCTTTCTTTCTTACAAATTTTCATTCGAAGTTAGAATAACATGTAGCTTGTTTGAGTAGTTGCTATTACCACTCAATGGATTAACTTCACTAGTATGCTAGGTTTCACAAGATATTAGATATATAGTTAGTCATTATTAGTTACTAGTTTGGTGGTGCCTATAAATAGACTCCAATCACTCAATTCAATTTCCTTGGTTGTACCATTTTATCATCTATACAAACGTTATTTTAGTTTCTCTTTCTTCTCCTTCCATAGATGTCATGTTTACTGAACACGGTAACATAGCTTGAATGTGGAAAGCCTTGAAGGCATTCTATAGTGGAATCAGCAATTTTTCTGGGATGGAGTAGATCACCATTAACACTAGACTCCATGGATGCACTCTTTTGATTAAAAGATATGGTCATACGAACCTCACCAGATTCCTTGTTCTTAGACTACTCACCTTTTTGAACTTCGCTAGCTTCTATGATGTCATTCTGTGTTCCGTGCTTTAACCAATCTTGCTCCTATTCTTTGTAACTTGCTGTATTTATGAGCTCTAATGTTCGCTTTGTTTGTACCTTATTGCTTAAAGTTTGTGTCAAGCCTTTCACCATCCTCATTGATTACACGAGAACCGAATGGAATTGAAGCTTCCAAAGGAAATGCAGTTGGTGATGGAGCCTCTCCCAGATCAGATTTCCATTCTCCATCCAACAAAAAAAATTTGGTTGTTCTTCTCCCTTTGAACTCCAAGAAACAAGAAATGACAAGAAATTTGGAGAGATACTCTAACAAGAAACAAGAACTAGCTTAGTTAATACCAGTATGAAGAAGAGGGAAAAGATGAAAGAATATCTCTTTTAAAATGCTTAACAGTACAACATAGTTATCTCTGCAAGAACAGAGATGGCCATTATATGATTTATGAAGTGAAGTCTCTTTGAAGAAGGACCGAGATTGAAAAAAAAAATGCAGAAATGGAAATTAAAAACAACGATGCTAAGAATGAGGATTTTGAATTGAGTGATCCCAATTGGCCTATTTTTGGGCATCACCAAACTAGTAACTAATAACTAACTATATATCTAGCACAAAAATTTGCCTTACGAAAATAATCTCTTGCAAATAGTGCTTAGTGCTAAAATTAAAATAGCACTATGTTTATGAAAAAATGATTAGGAAGACTAAAATAACTAGTTTGTAGTGGTCATGATTGATTGCATTTGCTCTAATTGCCGAGTCCACATTTTGAATGCCAGGGGCTTTGCTAACAGTATCTGTATTTATGCCTGGTATTGAATTATTTATGGTGTATATACTTCAAAATACTTCAAAATGATTATTAAATTATGCCTAACTTTTAAACAGTTGCTGGCTTTGGAACTTGTAATTTGCAGGCACTTCCGATATACCTAGATAAGATGTTCAATCAGTTTGTTGCTATCATTCTCTCTGTGACTTTCGTTCTATTTTTTGGGGAGGTATGCGATTTTTCCATGTTTCATGGTTCTGTAGTTTAGCATTAACGTTTGTAACCAATGAATATTGTTTTACCCCCTTTTATACCTCTCTTATATTTAAACTTATTTTTTCTCTGATTTCAGGTTATCCCCCAGGCAATTTGTAGTAAATATGGCCTTGCTGTAGGTGCCAACTTTGTATGGCTTGTACGAATTTTAATGATAATCTGTTACCCAGTTGCTTATCCTGTCGGAAAGGTGACTTACCATGCATAGTTTGGAGTATGAATCTCATAAATTAACAGCATTTCATCTCAAGATTTTTCCACGAAATGGCATTATGTCAATAATAATAATATGCAAATACAGATGTAGATATATCATGTATATGCAAATTAAGGTCTTTTTGTAATCTTGTTTGTTTGGTTTAGAATAATGCTCAAGTTTCTTAGGAAATGAGCAATATAGCCTTATATAGGCATACCTTCTGGCTAAAACCCAGGTCATCAGAAGGTATGCCTATATAAGGCTATATGATTTATCTACATGAGCAATATAGCCTTGTATAGGCATACCTTCTGGCTAAAACCCAGGTCATCAGTCTTATGTGATTTCTAACAGAAATGACTCTTCATAATGTTAGTGTTGGCTCAACTTATATAATGATGGCTTTTATTTTAATAATGCCTCAAGGGTTTCTTTTTCTCACTGAGATTTTTCCAGGTTCTAGATTGTCTATTAGGACATAATGAGGTTTTTATTTAGGCGAGCTCAGTTGAAAGCTCTTGTCTCCATCCACAGTAAAGAGGTATAAAAATAATGAATTACTACTATTGTTGTGATTATGATTTAATTAAAAAATCAGTTATGTCCTTCTCAAAAAAAATATCAGTTATGTTTTTGTGACATTATCAAACTTTAAATGTTTCACTTAATATTGCATTTTCTTGTTTTCAGGCGGGAAAGGTGGTGAGCTTACGCATGATGAGACAACAATTATTAGTGGAGCTCTGGATTTGACTGAAAAGGTGAACACCAAGTCACCAAAATCCATCCACCATATATCGTTAAATGTCAACCTATTTATTAATGTTTCATCATGTGACAGTACAATGCAATTTGCTATTTATGAGATTCTTAATGCATCAGAGTTTGAAGTTTCTCTCCTATATATAATTTCAATACACATTGATGTTGGAATGTGGAATCATTTGAAGGTTGCTTCGTGAATCTGGTAATTTCTAAATAGTTAGTGTCTTCTGTTTGGGGATGCTAGGAATGGTAAAGGGTTTTTGGACATGGAATGGGGAACTGGGGTATATTAAGGGAAATTGAGAAGTTTTTTAAAACCGAAAGGTATACATAAAGGACCTAATTGAAATTTAAAAGTTAACATTTGGCACACATATAAGTCAGTTATGGACCTTAAAAGATTTAATATGAACTTTTAAAATAACTTAAAGGACCTCATATGTATTTTAGCCTATTAAATATTATTAGTTATTATATATGTTATTTACGGATGGTATTGATGGGTATAGTTGGGGTAGAGTAGCTAAATATTTGTTCCTATACTCGTAAATAAGACGAATGTGCCTCCTACCTACGTAAACTCCAATTTTATTGCCAATGCTAATAGAGAAGTGCTTGCAACACTCTCTTTGACACTCTTCCTGCAACACTCACTCTATGATTGGTTGAAATTCATGTGGGTTCAACGACTTTGGAAATGAGACTCGTTAACTTTGTGGGACCCACATAAATTTCAATGAATCTTAGAGTTAGTATTGGTATGAGAGTGTTAAAAGAGTGTTGCTATCACTCTTCATACAAATATCCAATGAGTATCTATATACCCAAACTCAGTACATATATTTTCGATGAGATGTTTTCCTCCAATGTTTCTCTTTTTATTTCTGAACAACTGGTAATTGACTATAAAAACTTGTAAAAAAATTGTCTATAAAATAATAACATAAGAATAAATGAATGAAAAACACAGTATCTTATGCAAAACAAAAAACATCATACAATATTTTCAAATCCTGATTGTAAAACATAGCATATTGTGTGGTGGGTGGGTACTATAGTACCTAAACCCAGACCCATAATTTGATGCTGGTAATTACGGAAGCTTGGTAGATTTATTTGATGTGTTAGACTTTACCCATTGCGGATACCTGTTAATTATGAATCCAATTGCCATCCTTAATGTTATTGACTTGTGAATGGCATATTTTATGCATTCCTTTTGCAGCACACATCTATACAAATTTTTTCCGTTCTAATTTGTATCTTTAACCAGACTGCTAAAGAGGCTATGACTCCTATTGAATCAGCTTTTTCTTTGGATGTTAATTCAAAATTGACTGGTGAGTGTCATGAGCAGCTTATATTTCGATTAAATTTATTCATTTGGACCAAACTGTGTTCTACTGTTGTAGTTTATTTATTCCCTTGCCAAGAGTTGAGTTATTTCTTATATTAACTATTTTCCTAATTGCAGTCTGCAGATCACGATAATTATTGTGACTTTGTGAATAGTCATATGTTTTTCAAAATGATGTAAAATAAATTACTAAATGTATGCATTTGGTTAAATGTTTACACTTTGAAGCATTCTTTAATTCTTATTTTATTGATTCATCTTGAATACTTGCTGTCTCATCATGTTTGAATCCATGAAACACACTCAGCACGCGTGGTGCGCCACTCACCCACACATTTCGTAGTTCTCACACCCATATTCACCCTTTCTACGAACTATAAAACTTTGTGAACAATGTTGCTCATACCAATTTTATTTTTAATTTAATTGGTACTAATTTATTGTCTTCCCAACAAATTTATACAAGTAATGCTTGGTTAATTAATTACATCTCAAATATTGAAACTAGAGAACCATAATTCAATTATACCAATTTATGGAACTTCATTTCATATCAGCTTGCAATATTTATTCTAATTAAACTAAATATATATATATATATATATATATATATATATATATTTTCCTCTCAAGCAAATTAATAAATTGACATGAAATCTAATAATTTATCTTTGGATATGCAGACTAATTGAATGTTGTCTAGGTCCATTAATACAAAAAATACGATGTTACCGTGTGTATGCACGGGTATACCGCTAGTGTATAACAAAGCATATAACATGATCAAATGGACAAAAGGTGTATGAAGTCTTTAAAAAATGTGCATGTTTCTATTCAGATAAAAGTTTTGCATCTCCTTCCTATTTCCAACAGGGTTGCTTCATAGCTGTCAGAAATTCTCGTTAATCAAAATACCACTGATGGATGCATCACCCAAGTCATTGAAAAATGAAAATGTCACCCAAGTCATTGAAAAATGAAAATGTAGTACTAAGAGATCATAATCTAGAAGTTCTTATATCTGTTGGTATGCATATTAAGTTACCTATAGCCTGTCTGCCTGCAAAGATTATATCAATCAGTTGACAGTGTTAGTTTAGTTGGCAGTTATAACATATTTGGATTTGGACACACAGTGGATGTTAATCTTTAGTATTTTCGCATCTAGTGATTGAATTTTGTTTGGAAAATAGATCTTTGATTTGCAGAGGATTGATTTCATTCGCTTACTTTATAAATATTCTTTTGGTTGCTGAAGATATGATTTTTACTGTACAATTGCTGAAACATAAATATTTCTTAAGGTATCTTGAAAATAACCTAACTTCACTCACATATTAAGAGTAGAATTCTTGGTTAGAAGAAACGAAGTATATGTATTCACTGTTGCAATTTTGGATCCCTTAAACCAATTATATGTTGTGACTTGTGAATCTCAAATCAGGGAGGCAATGGGGAAAGTTATTGCCCTCGGGCACAGCCGAGTTCCGATCTATTCTGGAAATCCCAAAAATATTATTGGGCTTCTACTGGTGGGTATTAAATCTTGCCCTAATTTCTTTATTTTAGTCCTCTCATTTTTATTAATTTCCGAATTCTCTCTTCCTCACCTAAATTCTTTTTTAAGTTAGGTCAAAAGTCTTCTCACAGTTCGGCCTGAAACAGAGACCCCTGTCAGTGCCGTTTCCATTCGGAGAATCCCTCGGTGTGTTTGATGTCGTTTTTGTTAAAATTTAATTTTATTAAAATTGAGATGGTATGGATCAAGCTCCTAAACATTTGGTCATATAGCCCTATCGTGTCAAGTACTATCCTAAAAGCTTAAGTGATTAGGCAGAAGCACATGAGGGGTTCACGTCTTTAACATTTTACACTTGATTATATTCTTGTTATTTTTTTCTTTAAAATTGAAGTCAAATATCTATAGTGTACAATGGCTTATATAATCTGTACAGAGTTCCAGCAGATATGCCTCTCTATGATATACTGAATGAGTTCCAAAAGGGTAGCAGTCATATGGCTGCTGTTGTCAAGGCTAGTGGGAAAGGAAAATTGCCTCCACAAACAACTGATAGAGAGAAATATGAAGACGACAAAAGCGGTGGTGCGGATTTACAGTTGACTACGCCATTACTACAAAAGCAGAATGGGAAGTCTGAAAGTGTTGTTGTTGACATTGACAAACCTTCTAGGCCTCCCAGCAGTAATAAGTTAACTGCTTTGCAACGTAGTGATGTGACAACAAATGGTTCCGTTACTGAAAATTTTGAGGATGATGAAGTGATTGGTATTATCACTTTAGAAGATGTCTTTGAAGAACTTCTGCAAGTAAGTTACAGTAATCTGCTAAGTGGTCCTCGACTTTTGATAGTAGTTAACTTTTTAGCCTCAAGACTTTTGGTATTTGTTTCCATTGATGCAGGAGGAGATTGTGGATGAGACAGATGAATATGTTGACGTTCATAAGAGGTTAGAATATGAACTTTCATAACCTAATTTTCGGAGTTGGATGAAACTGTTTCAAATCTGAATTTGAATGCTGTTATATATTTTATGTTGCAGAATACGCGTGGCTGCAGCTGCAGCTGCTTCCTCAGTAGCACGGGCTCCATCTACCCAAAGGTTGACTGGTCAAAAGGGAGCAGTAGTAAGTGGTCAATTATTAGTTTTTTTTTTTTAAAAATGATTTTAATGTATGTTTCATGTTTGTCACAGAGGTTACTCTTTTTCTTTCTCCTTGAATTAAAAAGAAATATTTTTTTTTAAGGGGAAGAGAGGGTCTCATATAGGGGTGAGGGTACTGAATCTTCAGTTCTCTTTACATGGCCTACTTGTGCAAATGTGGATGACTTGGTTAGGTTTTGTGTACGACTTGGCTTAGCACATAAATTGAAATGATTTTATATCTTGTTTTAAATAGTGCATTTTTTCAATTAAAAGCTTCAATCTCAAAAGTAGGACATATTAGTGGTAATTCAAAGCTAGTTTCTTTCTCTGTAATATCAGTTGCTGCACTTGCTTACTTGTATTGTTTTCAATTCTGTTTACTGCCATGTCACTACACTGTGACTGGCTCAACCGGTTACCTAGTTAGAATCTATAAATACTTGTAATAAGTCAAACCTGAACAATGAGAAGTGAATTGCATTGATCATTTCCACTTCACAATTCTGTTATTCCTTAACTGCTTTGCGAGAGAGAAAGAGTGAGAGTGATCGGAGATCCAACAGAATTGGCCTCAGAGCAAGGTGAGCGATCCACGACGGCGATGGCGAGCAACAGTAGCAATAACGGACAATTTCCGGCAAAGTTACCGATTCTTGACGGCAAGAACTACGATCGTTGGGTAATCCAAATGAGAGTAGTGTTTCGCTATCAAGATGTACTAGAGATTGTGCGAAGTGGAGTTGCAACGACGGGAACTGAAGCTGTGCTTCGAGAGCAGCAAAAGAAGGATAGCAAAGCGCTATTCCTCAAACACCAGTGTGTTGATGCTGAAGCCTTTGAGAAGATCTCTCAATACGACACGGCGAAGGAAGCATGGGATGCTTTAGCAAGTGCGTATTCCGGTGATGCTTCGTTGAAGAAGGTGAAGCTTCGCATATCGCGGAGGAGTTTGAACTACTTCAGATGGAAGAAAAGGAATCGATTTCAAAATACTTCAATAGAATGACGTTTGGTTACTAATCGATGAGAACGAATGGAGAGACGCTGATGCATCAACGTAAAAGTGAAAAGGTACTTAGAACTCTAACTCCTAAATTCGATTATGTAGTTATCGCAATCGAGCAATCTAAGGACCTGAGAAAATGAAAATCGAGGAACTCCTAGGCACGTTAGAAGCGAATGAGGCTAGGATTGGGGAAGAACCGGAGGTAGAGATAAGGAGAATCTCGTTGAAAAACCCACCGAGCAGTGTGCCGCAGCTAGAGTTCGTAAAGGAAAACAAGTAAAAATAATGATGAAAGCTCTAATAAGAAGTCCGATGGTGGTGGTAGTGATTTTCAAAGAAGAAAGGAAGCCTGGAAGAAGAATAGGGGCAGAAAAAGAAACTCAATAAGAAGGAAATACACAGCTACAACCGTGAAAAGTTTGGTCACTTTCATGGATGAGTGTAAGCTAAAAGAAGAGGCACAACTTGTCGATAATGAATCGATAGTGATGTTGGTCCTCACGGCAGAAATAAAAGAGAGTGAAGATGATAAGGAGGCAATGTGGTATTTAGATATTGTGTCGCTTCTAACCACACGAGTGGAAATAGAGCTTGGTTTGTGGATCCGGATGACACCGTGAAGAAGTCAATCGTGTTTCGTGATGACATGAGTGATAAGAAGTGAAGGAATGGGGAGTGTTAGAATTCGTAAGAATGATGGGAAATTCGCATAATAATCGAAGTATTATATGTTCCATCAATGAAGAGTAACCTTATCAAGATTCGACGCTTGCTTGGAAGGAATACTCGGTCATTATGGAGAATAAAGAGCTTTGTTCGCTTGATCAAATTGGCAATGAAATCTTGAAGCGCTCCCTTAAACAAGCACAGGACCTTTAAGATTGGAATGAGTGTTGTTAAAGATGAGTGTTCGAGGCTGAAATTGATAGTGAAACCCGGACATGGCATGAAAGATATGGTCATTTGAATTTCAAGGACTCAAGAGTCTTGAAACTCGCGGATGGTGCATGGTCTACACCGCCATTAAAGTCACCGTGAAGTGTGTGAACAAGTGTTGTGAATCAAAGCAACCTAGAAGCTCATACAACACCGAAGTTGAAAACTAGAGCATCTAGAAGCTTCAAGCAATCCACTCAGATGTTTGTGGACCATTTGAAGTGAAGACACTTGGAGGTAACAGTTATTTTGTCTCCTTTATTGATGAGTATACTAGGAAAATGTGGGTGTATGTGATAAACAAGAAGAGTGAGGTATTCAGAGTATTTAGTAATTTCAAGGTAATGGTAGAGAAAGAGAGTAACTGTAATATCAGTAGATTGAGAACTGATGGAGGGGGAGAGTATAACTCAACTGAATTCAAGGAGTTTTGTGAGAAAGAGGGGATAAGACATGAGATCACTGCCCCCTATACACCACAACATAATGGCACTGCAGAGAGGAAGAATAGAACTATTCTTAACATGGTACGAAGCATGTTGAAGAGTAGGAAAATGCCAAATCATTTCTGGGGAGAGGCTGTAACCACTGCAGTGTATATTCTCAATAGAAGTCCTACTAAAAGACTTGATGGAGTCACACCGAGGAAGTATGGTGGTCGTGAGAAACCAAGTGTGAAGCATTTCGTAGTCTTTGGTGCTGCGTGTTACGTATATGTTCCCGATCAACCGAGAAGGAAGTTGGATGACAAGCGCACAAGCAATGGTGTTGCTAGGATATCACCCACCGCTCGCATGTCAGATGATCCTAGGAGAGCTAAAATTGTAATTAGCAAGGACGTGAGGTTTGATGAAACTAAAGCGGTGGGATTGGAATGAGTCCGATGCAGATAAAGCTCACGCCGAAGATCAATCGAGTCGAAATTGAAGAAGAAGTGATGCAACAGTCGACAGAGATGATGAGAATAATGTGGAGAGCCTGAAGGAACAGCAACCACCCCAGAGGTTAAATGATTTTGTTATCTTATCGATGCTACTATCACGTAACCGGTGATGTTATGGAAAGTGCCTTCATGGCAGAGGCGCAAGAGCCGCTGACTATTGAGGAAGCACTTCGAGAATAAGAATTGGAAGCAAGCAATGGTTGAAGAACTTGCTTCAATCGGAGAGAAATGATACATGGTGCTTAGTGGACCTCCCAAAGGAAAGAAAGAAGATAGATGTGAAATGGGTATTTAAACTCAAAGTGAAACCTAATGGTGAAATTGGGAGATATAAGGCAAGGTGGTAGCTCGAGGGTTTTTGCAGAAACTCGGATTTGACTATACCGATGTGTTTGCACCAAAGAGCTAGAATAGAAACAATCGGGATGATAGTGGTCATTTGCTAGTTCTAAAGGTTGGTCAATGTATCAACTGATGTGAAGCGCAGCCTTCTTGAATGGCTACCTAGAGGGAGGTGTATGTCACCACCACACGGCTTTGAAGTAAAGGAAGTGAAAGCAAGGTTTACTGATTGAAGAAAGCGCTTATATGGCTTAAAACAAGCTCCAAGAGCTTGGAACAAGAGAATTGATAAGTTCCTACAACAACATAAATTTGTGAAATGTACAAATGAGCATGGAATATACTCAAAGTGGTTACGATGTTGATGATTACCGATTCAGGTGTCTTTATGTTGATGATATGTTGTTAATCGGAAGCAAAGTGAAACCGAAATGGAGAAATTCAAGAAGGAAATGATGATGTAATTGAAATGTCGGACTTAGGAAAACTCACCTATTTTCTCGGGCATTGAATTCTATGACACTAGTGATGGTGTTCTCGCTACACCAAAGAAAATATGCAAGTGATATCTTAAGGAGGTATGATATGTTGAATTGCAATTCCTCGGCTACACCTGCAGATACCTCTGCAACTCTGATTTCTGATGATGAAGAGAAGCTTGTAGACTCAACACTCTACAAGCAGCTGGTTGGATCTCTTAGATATCTGTGTCATACACGACCAGATATTACTCATAGTGTTGGAATTGTTAGTAGACACATGGAGCAACCAAAGGTTTCACATTTACTTGCAGTAAAGCGTATCCCGAGATATGTCAAAGTGGTGCATTGATATGGGCATCTGGTATCCTAAACTGCAGAAAAATAGTGAGCAGGAGGTGTATGGTTTCACTGATGCAGATTGGTGTGGAGACAAGGGAGATAGGAAGAGCACAGCAGCATACATCTTTATGTATGGACAGGCCCCTATTGCTTGGAGTTCAAAGAAGGAGAGTGTGGTAGCTCTTTCATCTTGTGAATCTGAGTATATAGTTGCTGCCATGGCAGCATGTCAAGCACAGTGGCTTGACATGCTCCTTGATGAGTTAAAAATCAGGTCTAGCAGAACAATGAGATTGAAGATTGACAGTAAATCAGCAATTGACCTTGCCAAGTACCCAGTTGCATGGTAGGAGCAAACACATTGAGACAAAATATCACTTTCTAAGAGATCAAGTGTCAAATGAAGCTAAGATTGGAGTACTGCACCTCTGATAACAATGCAGCAGACTTGCTTACTAAGGCATTAAAGATCAAGCGATTTGAAGAATTGAGGACACTCATTGGAATGAATAAAAAAAGAAGAGAAAAAAAACTGAAAAAAAAGGGGCAGATCGAATAAAAAAAAGCTGAAACAAAAAAAAAGTGCAAATTAGAAAAAAAAAAAAAAAAAACAGTTGGCGCGCATATGCCAACTCGCTTATATGAGAGTAGATTCTAAAAAGGCATTATTTATTTCAGTCTTATTTCTCTTGAGTTTTGCATATTTGTTCTTAAATTTATTTAATCATAACTTTTTACCTCTAACTCTTGATATGCTTGTTTCACAGACTTGAAATCTGCAAATTATACACGAAATCTGCAAATTATACACGAAATAATACGTTCCACAGGAAATTGAATTAAAATTCATGTATTACAAGTTTCAAATTTTTTCTTCAGTTGCTTGATAGCTGTCTGTAAATTAGGCATAGAAGCTATTTTTTTGCTGATTTTTTTCCTGGTCTTGATTTTAATCTTCCAGGGAGGCCAAAGTAAAGCAGGCTTAACCGTTCTGAAGAAAACTGAAGAGGAGGATGGATCGAATACTACAAGAAATAGTTGAGTTTGTCAAATGAGGCCGTTATTTGCACTGTTTTGTGTCAATATTATATAAACAAGTGTGGCAAATGCGGCATCTTAATCTCCCCACCCCCTCTCAATCTTAGTTTTTTATTAGCATTCATCTAATTACTATTGACTCTTATAACTTTGCATAACAGTGTCAATGAAAGAAATACAAAATTTTGTTTTCTAATGTATATTTTAAATGTCACAACAGAGTATTTATTATTGTTATATTAAAAATTCAATATTAGAGTTCATAGAACCCTTAGATTCTGTTATGTAAAATGTAGAGAATGAATTCATTGATTAACTGAATCAGTTTACAGAGTATTTATACACTGTTAGCCTGTAACAGAATGCTGAGTCATCAATGACTCAGCAACTAACTGATCTAATGGACTACCTACTGTACAGTTATTACAACAGTGGATGTAAAAGGTAGTTTAATGTTTGTGTAGGCTAGGGTTGATGTATTTTGTATGACTGATGTGTTAGTTGTATTCAAAGGCGAGTGTTTAGTAGGACTTTGTGATTGAACCAACACAGTTTACGAACTTATCGGGGGGTATCCGAGTTATTCATTATCCTATGCAGTTAACATTGTATTTAGGTTAGGGTTAAAGATGAGGGTGGTTGAAGGCCAAGAAGAGTGTGAAGAACGAGGGTGGTAGGCGCGCTGAGAGAAAGGTTAGGGTTTTGTGGTGGCGAAGAAGAGAGCGAGCGTGTGATGATAGCGAAAGGGAGAACTCTGGAGTGTGGTAATGTATTAGGGTTTTGTGGGGGGAATCCAACGGTGGCTTTCCAACAAAAGGCTCAAGTGCCTCCCTAAGACTAGTCTAGTAATCACTGTTCCTCCTAAAAGGACCAAACCCTAGCAGAGCTAGGACCACCGTGTCAAATTCCATTTTATGTGGTCAACATGTCAACAGTTTTAAGGCATATGGAGTATTTAGTACATTAACAGCCTAACAGAGTGGGTGGACTTGAAAAGAGCATACAAAGTTCAGTAAATAGCCACAAAACAACGTTGATTGTTCTACCCTCTAACTTAGTAATAATTGAGGTTGTTCTTTTACCGTAAGAAATAAGGGAAATTTAATTAACCTATTCATAGGTATCGTTTGCATATTTATACTTTGAGACCTGACTGACTGTTGGAAATTAAAATTACACATTAAAAAATCATTACAATTAATTTTTTTTGACGTGGAATTGCATTTAACTTTTGTTTACAAAATCTAATACAGCACCACTTGAACTCAAATCAAAAAGAAAAAAAATATGCTATGTCAGTTACAGTGACCGGAATATGATGGAACTTTAGAGTAAGGAGCAAAGGTCGCTGATGTCAGATTTCGACCCCTTTCTCGTTTCGATAGGATGCTGCGCCGGGAATGTGGCGAGGCAAGGCGAGGAGCCAATGACAGTTGGTGAATGAGGAGAAAATGTAAAATGTTTGATCTTTTGAGGTGAAAGTGATTACTAAAAACTGGTTGGTACTGGTTATAGTAAGGTCATTCATGAATTGGATTAAGGTGAACAAATTTGACATTTTTAAACCAAAAGAACATAAAAAAAATTAAAACATGATGAATACAATTTATACAAACAAAAATGTAAGTCTAATGTACAAATCCTGAAGCAAGCAATAGAAAAGTGAAAAAAGTCGATGCTAACATATTAAAACACAGACTAAGTTTTTTAAATAAGCTAAATATGTATTCTTTCATTAATAACAGCTTGTCTAATAATGCCAGCTACTTGCTTGCTAGCATATTTGTTGCTCAAATGCAACATCTCAAAATGTCAATACAAAATTATTTCATTAACAAGAGCGTTATCATCACTAACCAACAACAAAAAATCCAGTAAACCACAGAAAGCAATTACACCATTTCCATGCTTCAAATAGAACACACAAGTTAACAGCCACTGACAATACCCAACAAAAGAATTACCTAGTAGCACTGCCACTAGTACTACCAGACTTCATGCTGGTCCAGGGAAACTTGGCAGTATTATCAGCACGGTCGAACCGTCGTCCCCTGTTTGAAGACCGATCGAACTGTCCCCGGTTCGAACTGTATTTAGACCTGAACGGTTGAGCCACCTTGTTTTCTTCAAGCCAGTGAGCCTTATTCGGAGCTTCGGCTTCCTCGACAACACTAGACTTAGACTTCTTGTCCTTCTCCTTCTTGTCTTCCATTATAAGTTGGATGGGGAAGAGATTCGGGTTGATTGAAAGCGGGTTCTTGAGTGTGACGTAGGCCTTCTTGTAGTCGGGTTTAGCGAGCACTATGCCACCGTATTTCCTCTTCTTTCCATCCATGTTCAGAGTCTGAACCTTTTCAACCTCGAATCCATAGAGGGATTCCAGAACACGCTTGATCTCGATCTTGGTAGCTGAAGGGATGGTCTTGAGAGCGATTTCTCGGATGTTAGTGAAGGAAGTAGGCATCAGCAGCTTGATTGGTAGGTTTGCAAAGTGCACCACCCTTCTTCCCAATCTGCTTCCCATAATGAATCTCTGCACTTTCCAATTTCTTTTCACTTCACACAAGCCTCACAATTCACAAGATTTTACTCTCCACAAGTTTTCCTTTTTCTTTTTGTGCAATATATATCAATCTGTGATACCAAATATTTCTGGCCTAAATTAAAATTAAACATGATGAATAGAAACATAAATATAAGTCTAATGTATAAATACTGAAGCAATCAAGCAAGAAATAGATTACATTACATGACCTAGAAAAGAGAAAATATGGAGGCTAACATATTAAAACACAGATCCAGAAACTGTAAAAAACAAACTATACCAATTCAAAGCCAGTAATCATATTTGGTTACAAAATCTGAAAACAAACTATACCTCAATCGATACATTACAATAGATCAAAAGATGCAACGAAATACTCGAAAGTAGAACAGGGTTAGAAATTATCAAATAAAATTATTTTTAAAAAAAATAAAATCTAGTTATCAAGAGCATAAAAATAGGATCAAAACGTTCAGGTACCTATGTAGTCGGTCGATAGCGGCTTGATGCGACGGCAAGTGGTGGTGGTGCTGAGCGGTTATCGGAAGGATAGAAGAAGAAGAAGAAGAAGAAGAAGATGCCGAGAGAGATGGAACTAGGTAGGGTTCGATTTACCTTGTAACGGGCTTGGCCCAATATCATTTATGTATTTTTCTTGGGATTTCATCTTACACCCCACTTTTTTACTCCTCACACCCTCATCTTCATTTATTCTAATGAAAACCCTAAATTAGCCTTATTATTCCAAATTTCACCCAAATTTTCCACCAACACCCCATCCTAGTATCCCACCACCACATGTAAGTTACAACCTAACCCCACCCCAATCATGGGTTCGTCGCCATCCACTGCCAGACTATTGGCGTGCGACCCCCCCCCCCCCCAAACAATAAATCAATTCAAATGCATTTCAGAAACTTAGTTTTAGAACGTGCAGTTTGACAAAAATTTAAACCAAATCAAACGCATTTTAGAAACTTTGTTTTCAGCATTGGTGGGGATTCGGTGGTGGTGATGCGGGAGGTATGATGAAGGTTGGTTTGGGGGTGACTTGGGTTTTTAGGGGTGATGAGTTATAGATAATAAGGGGTTGGAGTGTGTGGGTTAGAAATGGATAGGGATGTGGGTTACCAAGCGTATTTGGTTTGATGTATCTGGTCAGATGAATTTAAAAAGTGTTTTTTCCTTATAAGTGAGACCGAAGTAGTATTTTTTTTGATACAAGATGATAATGAAAAGGGAAGACAAAAGGAAAAAAAAAACTAGCGACTATCGAGAAAAGAAGACTCCAGCTGAGACCGAAGTAGTATTGTACATGCATTTCTGTTACTGAAGTCATATCTACAGCTGCACTTGGGCTTTTTAAGCTAAGGAAGGTACAAACATGCCGATTCCTGAACAAGAACAGAAAACAAGACGAAAAAGCTAAACAAGTTTTGACAATGTTATTATCATCATGGTCGTTCTTGCCACTTTAGAAGAATCACCATACACCTCCATATGATATAAAATATTGTTTTCTGTTCCCTCAACTGCCTTGACCATTTTTTGCATAAATAACTGAGGCCTAATAATAAATCTCATATCTTTCCATATACTATGAAACTTGATATCAATATTTCTATATATATAAGAATGTTGTGGTGAAAAAATGTTAGTTGGTGATACTGATATATCATATATGAATGAATGAAACGGCCTTCGATTGAAATTGAAATCAAAGATGCCAAAGGAGCCTATGTCTCATTGTCCCCTGAAAATGACATTCTGCAACTCATCCTAATAAGACTGACCAACCCTGTCCCAATTACCCTATATATTATCTATACCTCTAACTCTGAATTTATATGTAGTATATTAAGCACCAAAAGTACATGTATCTTATACTAAAATTTTAGTCCAGATACGTGTACTTTTGATACTTATGTCTTGGAACGGAGGGAGTAACATGTGACGTTAAGTTTAAAATGGAATTGGATATTGTCCATGTATTGAATTCTGATTCTGATTCTAATTAAAGAACATTAACTCAAGTTTTGTTCTTTTGGTTATTGCCAAGCTAAAAAGAAAATTGTTATAAAGCGCAAATATATAGTAGTTCATTAATCATTAGTAGTATCACAAGGATTTCACATGTGACAGAGAAGCAACCTTAAATAGTTTACCTGCTAAAAGGACATTAACTGCTAAATTCTAATTATCATCGATAATCCTGCCTAAGTAAAATTTACTTTTTCTGATTGTATGTTTTTGAGATGATACAAACAACAGACACATGATCACATTCTATGGGACAGGGTAGCAGAGAGAGAGAGAGAATTTACATTTCTGGGTTGATTTTCAACCTGTTATTTATTAGCACACTATGAAGATGTCAGATACACAAATTCATTGACTGCTACATACTAGTATTTGCTAATGACTATGTAGAATGGTAAGTAAACCAAACCAAACCATTGGAGTATTATTATTATTATATAAATATAACTAACACCTAAAATATCTAATTGAAAAATACTAAAAAATAAGTGCTTTTAACCTAAGAGTACTTATGCCAATTGAGAAGCATATAGATACACATTTTCATAATATAAAACTTCCCCTTTTGTTGCCTCCAAATTCTTCTCCACTTTGAAAATCTTCTACCAATGTTTCCCATCACAAACTCTCTCTAATTGCAAACACATTGCTCCAACTCACACAATTTATTAAAGATGAAAAATCCTACCTGGCATGAGTCAAAATCTGCTAAACTACACGTGTGTTCTCTCTCTAAAATGCATCTTAAATACTACTACTATTGTTGATTGTCATTTCACTTAAAAATAGTGATTAGCAAGTACAGAAAATAGGTCACTTCTTATCTTAAACAGTGACTAACCTCACATCATTAAAACATGCAAACAAGGGACACATGTGAAGGCTTTGTATATTACACTAGTTTTTGAATAATTCCAACCAATTAAACAAAAACTTCACGTGAGATCCACTCTAGTGTCATCATGAGGAAACTGAGTTTGTTCTACTTCAAGCATGTGATTGTTAGCTTGTCAAATATTAATGTGGTTGAAATGATTTGAAAGCAAACATCCCATATCTTATCTCAAAGCAGAAAGTTTCAAAGATAGGATTTTATATGTTTGAAAAGACAACCAGACATTGAACTCGTAAGACATCCAGATCATAGTTCAACCGTTTCAAACCATCTTAAACCGCATGAAACTGCTGTCGAATCGCTCAAATGACATAACCAAAGAGTACAAAGACAGTGTCAGGTCATGGTTTAACCGGTTGAATCATTTGGTTGGTCCAGTTTTTAAAACACTGGTGATTTGTACCTGATCGTCCTGAGGATGGATCGGTCAAAGTGTTAGGTCGTACAACAGATGAATAGGTCGGGAGCAGAGCTCGAGCGAAGGTCGGGAGCAGAGCTCGAGCGGAGGGTGTACTTGCAAAGACACTTTGACGCCCAAGTCACGGTGGAAATAGTCAAAGAAGGAAAGTAAGTATGGTATGGAAAAGTGTACCTTGTCAGTGGGGGTGGACCCCTACTTATAATACTAGGCGATGCTTCTTGGCCCACGGATGGGCTGGGCTGATCCGAGCCGTTGATCATGCTTGTGCGAGCGTTGATCATCTCTGTGTAGTTCCTTGCTGGATTGGGCCAGACATGACTTGGTTGAGCGGATTGGGCTACCCACCCGCAACAACTGGTATATCCCTAACTAATATTAGTGGACCTTGTGGAATTGATGTACTAATATCTAGTCATAATGGGACCTAGTTAAATAGGTATTGGTGAAATTTGAGCCACTAAGTGAGGCATGACTACAATGCTACATCAATGAGAGGGTAACACTTGGAGGAAATTTCAAGGGTCAATATCAACACTTAGGGGACATGTTATTTCAAGGGGTTGGAATTTTGTGCTGTTTAATTTCTTCTGATATGAAAGAAAAGAAAGCTCCAGGCTGGTGGTATAGTAAGTAATATTGCTGTGACTTTGATCGGTTGGCTTTGTTGGGGTCTTGTGAAAAGCAATAATGAATTAAGTTAGATTATATGTGTAGTTCATGATGTGACTAACTGATATTACATATAAACAATGTATTAGTATTCTCTCTCTCTCTCTCTCTCTCTCTCTCTCTCTCTCTCTCTCTCTCTCTCTCTCTCTCTCTCTCTCTCTCTCTCTCTCTCTCTCTCTCTCTCTCTCTCTCTCTCTCTCTCTCTCTCTCTCTCTCTCTCTCTCTCTCTCTCTCTCTCTCTCTCTCTCTCTCTCTCTCTCTCTCTCTCTCTCTCTCTCTCTCTCTCTCTCTCTCTCTCTCTCTCTCTCTCTCTCTCTCTCTCTCTCTCTCTCTCTCTCTCTCTCTCTCTCTCTCTCTCTCTCTCTCTCTCTCTCTCGTTTTAATAAGCCAATACATCACTATTATTATATACAATTTTGAAAGAGGACACTTTAGTCACTCCTACATCATTTGCAATGTTAACTTTTACATTACCTTCTACTATGTCATTACGTTTATTGAACCCTAGAAAATCAAAACCAAAGAAATTTCCTAAGGCTCCTTCATCTTCCTCTTGCTTCTCCAACACAAAGATTTGAAAATCAAACCCAAAAGTCGTGGTTGGGTTTCTTCATCTTGAACACCAGGAAATTATTGAGAAGTCACAAAAACAGGACTCCGTATTCTGATGAAGAGGACCCAACATGACTCATCATGAAATTTGCGCAAAAATCGATGAAATTGAAGTTGGTGGTGCAATATTACTATGGTGGAATCAGATTGGAGATTCACAAACGTGGGTTAGGGTTTCAAATGTGGAAGAAGATGTGATCAATATAAGTCAGGCACAAGGCACCAAAGACAAAGTGACCAAAAATTAAAAAGTAGGGACTTAAATGGATACATTAAAATTTGGCTTATTTACACAGCCACATAAGCAGCCTAAACAAGAACGTCAGCAAACTAGCGTGACATAGTTGTTGCAGAAACTAACGGGGGAAATAACCTGTCCCTTATTTGTAGATGTCATTAATTTTTTTTTTTTTTGAGATTTATGTCATTAAAATTGAGTATTCTATAAAATACAACGAATATCCATGAGGGACTAATTTTGATATTAGTTAATCTCAAAGACCAAATTGAACACCAATTTTTTTTGTCTGGATGAAATTGAGTATTTAGTAATAGACTTAAATATCATTTTGATTCATGCAACTACGTACAACGAATATCCATTTTGGTTCTTGAATTTTTTTCTTAAATACCATTTGCAAAATTTAAATTTATTCATTTTAATTCCTGCAAAATATATTTTTTAAAAATATTCCTTGAGGTCCCTAATGTGTCACCCGGACCAAAATGAATAATTGTAAATTTTGCAAAGACTATTTTTTTTAAATTTTTTTTTGAAGAACCAAAATGAATAACTTTAAATTATACAAGGTCTATTTTAAAAGAACTTTATGGATGGACTAAAATTATAAATTATAAATTTTGCAATGGTTATTTAAAAAAAAATAAATTACAGGGACCAAACTAAATATCCACTGTATTTATAGGACCAAATGATATCTAAGCCTTTAGTAATACTAGTATGATTCACCCGTACCAGCACGGGTTGATATTCACTTGTAACTAAAAAATTGACAATTTTTTTAGGAATTAAAGAAGTTGTATATTTAAGTCACTACAAGAAAAACTGAAATTTCAAGGCGTGACTTTTCGGCGGATTTTAATCCGCCAGAAACTTTTCGGCGAATTTATGTTTTTTTCGGGGGATTTTATCTGCCAGAAACTTTTCGGCGGATTTTTGGTTGTTTCCGGGGGATTTTATCCGCCACAAACTTTCCGGCGGATTTTTGGTTGTTTCCGGCGGATTTAAAATAGTAAAAGTTTTTTGGTCAAAAAAAAATGAATCCGCCAAAAATGCACTCATTCCGCCGAAAATGCAAAGGGAATTCAAAATTCAAATTCCGCCGGAAACGCGCAAGATTCCGCCGGAAATGCACACCTTTTTTTAAATCCGCCGGAAACGCGCATCATTCCGCCGGAAATGCGCCTCGATTTTGGGACAAGGAATCCGCCGAAACGCGCAAGATTCCGCCGGAATGCACACCTTTTTTTAAATCCGCCAGAAACGCGCACCATTCCGCCGGAAATGTACCTCGGTTTTGGATAAGAAATCCGCCGGAAACGCGCAAGATTCCGCCGAAAATGCGCACCTTTTTTAAATCTGCCGGACACGCGTACCATTCCGCCGAAAATGTCTATTCCGTTCTCCAATGCAAAGCCAACGGCTCTTTGGCCTTCCTTCATCATATATTCGAATTCTCTTTTCATTTTCTCACAACTTCACTCAAATTTCTTCATTCATTCTCACAATTTCACTCAAAGTTCTTACAACTTTAGTCTTTCTCTTCTCCTTTCTCAAATCTTTGAAGGTATGTTTTAGTTTATACTTTGTTTTAATTTATACTTTGTTTTAATTTATACTTTGTTTTAAACTATTAGTTACTAATTGTGGTGTTGTTTGTTTAGGAGTTGTTTGAGTCTGTTTCCCTCTCATTGTTTGTTCAAAGGACTCCGGTTTAGCATCAAGTCAGAGTCTTCTTAGCACCACCGGGTGGTGCTTATTATCCGGGAGATGACTTAGATCGGCACGCACCTTAGTAGCTTTATATTTGATTATGGATGTTTAAGTATTTTGTTGGATTTTATTATGAATATTTGTGTATTTTGGATTATTGATATTTGCTATTTTGGATTTGGTTATTGATATTTGAGTAATTTATATTTGGTTTTGGATATTTGAGGTTTTTTATTAATTTATGATTTAATTTATTTCCATTATTTTTTTAAAAAATAATTTCTGAAAATTTAATTTTTTAAAAAATATTATGGTATTTCCGCCAGAAACACGTTGCGACGACACATTTACCGACGAAAAAATCCGCCGAAAATACACGTAATTGCGGGGGATTCAGGTATTTTCTGGCGGAAAAATCCGCCCGAAAAACCCATTTTTCTTGTAGTGAGTGCATTGTGTGAGATATTAAATACTCTAGACACTATCTAAAATTTAGCTATTATGTTCTATAATAATTTTAGCAGAATATATTATTAACATATATTTATAACTATTTTATACAAATTTGTATATTAAATTATTTGTCAAAACGTGTATATATATATATATATATATATATATATATATATATATATATTAATATCGTTTTCTCGAATTGTATTAATTGATTTTTGAGGAAAAGACCCGCATGGAAACTTCAAATTTAGCCTGTACTCGTGCCTCGCGCACGGTACTTCCCAGAATCAAGAGCTACTGCAAATTTAGCGATGTTGTATACGGACCCTTCAAGGAGAGATCTTCATGCTTATAGATGTACATATTGTCGATGTGAGCCCGTATCCTAACTCCCTAAATACAGTCAGATTAGTAAAATTAAAAAGAGCAGTATAGTCCCTTTGTTTTGCCATTGGTAACTTTGATCTGTGAATGTTTAAAAAAAATGAATGGAATGATCGTGAACTTGCACTGATAGAGATGACAGGCTCACTATCTCAAATAATTGTATGAATTATTTATGGTTTTGGTATCAAGTAACAAAGCAACATGCATGTTTGGTGATTTGAATTTGCAGGGTCTACAAAATGCGCAACATGCATATATTAAAAATGTACATACATTGTGTAGCATTCAACTGCATATAGAAAGGTAAGAATTGAATCGTCAATATACATGAAATTGCAGCCTACAATGCCGCCAAGCACGATTGATCAAGGTGTAACATGATCAAAGAGGTTATAATATTAGTAACCAAATCATGAATTATTAGATAAAACTGTAGACCCAAAAAAATGTTGAAGAGGGAGTTTTTATGCCACGTGTAGATGAAGCAAAAAAGAAATACTTGATTTTCCTTCTAAAACTTGTCTTTATCTCTTTGTTCCACCTTTGCAACATTCTATTCAATATACTTTTCTATTATTCTCTATTCCTTTTAATAATTCTTTCTCCATAGTATGAGGTCAAAACTCAAAATAATTTTTTACCTCTAGAAATGGTAGATAAGGAGAAATGTTGAAGAAAAATAAGATCCAGTGAGAGAAAACACAATAATGGTCGGACCCGATCAAATCACTGGGTTAATGGTTGGACCCGATCAGATCACTGGGTTAATGGTCGGACTGAGGGTCATTAGTTAGCCCGCATGGTCCGTGATAGTACTAATGATTGATAAAAATAGGCATAGTATGTATAAAATCACAAATCACATTTTTTTGTCATACCTTAAAAATGCCCGATAAATTATTTTTAATCTTATTTTTGATTCCATACTCTTAAATAGACATTTGGGCATCGCTTTTAAAAATATATTTTCATATAACATATTAAGAATGACAAATCTGTTTTTTAAGAATTTAAAAAATATTTGTGTCCACATTTATTTTGTTTAAAAATGTATTTTTAAATATTTTATAAAAATGTCTTTCTAAAAAAATGTATTTTTAAAGATTTTTATGTCAATACTTATGTTACAATTGCATAGCTCATGAAATAATTGATAAAGATTGCAATTGACGTTCGTTTTCAAAATCTGATAATAATAGACTGTATTAAGTAAAATGTATTCCGTATTATATCAACTTTGAATTACAGTTGGCTAAAAATTGCTTCTTCTACTAGCAGGATATTGACATGGCAGGATATGTGGATGTCTGTGGAACATTCATGATTTATTATAATAGAGATTTTTATAATTTTTTGTAATTTCAACCAGTGTTATTAAACCCAGAACGGACCGGCCGGTCGGACCGGTTCGATAGGGAAACAGTGGCTTACTCGGGTTGGTTGCGCAGTTGGATCGCACCTGCAAGTGAACCAAAGTTGACTCAGTCAATTCGCTTTAACTCGGTCAGAACTGGTGTTGACTCGGTAATCCGATATTGCAGATTAATTCGTAGGCCTTACCAAAAATGACAGTGGGGACTGTAGGGGTGGGAATAGGCCAGACCGCCTAACAGGGGCCTACGACCCAGCCTACGACAGGTCAGGCCAGGCCAGACTTATTTTGAAAATAGATAAGGCCAAGACTTTTTCAAAAGCCTATTTAGCTAAATAGGGCAAGCCATATGCCATCGAAAAAGCCTTTTGGGTCTATCAGGCCGGCCTATTTAAATAATTCTAACTAATTTTTTTAATTACTAATATTATTTTGTATTGAATTTGGTACTTTGTGTTAAGTCATAACTTCACTAACATTTTTTGTTAGTTTAAACATATTAACCTACATCAATTTTTGACATTGTTGAAGTTATTATTATAAAATAGAATTTAAATAGGATGTCATATAAGATATTTTCCTAAAAGGTTTTGTTAGATCTCAATTAGAATTTAATCTCATTGACCTGTTAGTTTGTTAGTCTATTTAAATGACTTATGCCATTGAAATGTTGTTGACCTTCTTAAGAAAATAGTCAAATAGGCTTTTAAACAGGATTTCAGGCCTTGTCAGGCTTTCAGAAGTGCAGTCGGTAGAAACTCGGCCACGACAGCCACGTGGCGAGCAGGCCTAACATTTTCAATGTAGGCTGCGCCAAGCAAAGCCTCAGCTGCTTCAATTACTATTCCCACCCCTAGTGGGGAGATTCGAACCCCTCCCTGCTTGTTAAAGATGCGCAATTTTTCCAACAGAGCTACTACACATTGCTGTTGTATCATCTAGTAACTGCATTTTACTTAAGGCAATTCCTGCATGATTTTTTTTAGATCAACTCATACATCCTTTATAACACACAGTAATATATATCCTCTATTTCATAAGTTAATTCAAATGTAACATAGTTAATATAAAGCTCTTAAAAAATACATTTTTTAACAAAGTAAATGTTGGCACCAAAATATTTAATAAAGTCTTTATAAAATATATTTGCAATTACTAATATGATGTATTAAAATATATTTTTAAAACTTGTGTCTAAATGTCTACATTATTTAGACTATGAAATCAAAAATAAGATTAAAAGTAATTTTTGAGCATTTTTAAGATATGAAAAAAATAATCATAACTCTGTGATGTGTAATTTTACACGCAGTATACTTATTTTTAACCGTCTTTTAAGATCTTTGTCACGGCCATAATGAATTTAATTAGTGACCCTCTCGGTTGAACCTTAACCCACTGACCCAATAATCTCACGGAGTCGATCACCAGATCGAATTTAATAACATTGATTTCAACAATCAACTACTCGTCAATAAGGCGATATACATATACACCGTAAGAATGCCCCATGCGACAAGCGTGCTGTTAAACGACGGTAACAAGCTCAAATACGACACCAAGTGAAGAACAGAGAAGAAGCTAAGTTGCGGAGTTTGCTTGTTCCCCTGAAACTCTGAATCAAGAGAAGGTATCAGCCATGTCGTGTCTTTTATCTTGCTGCGCATCTTTAACCTGTGGTCTCTGCACCTCTGTAGCATCTGGGATCTCTCAAAAATCTGCTAGGATCGGTTACTGTTTCCTCTTTGGTGCCTCTCTCATCGTTTCTTGGATTCTCAGAGAAGTTGGAGCACCCCTTCTGGAGAAACTCCCTTGTAACCTTCCTTCTTTCTCTATACCTTTCAATTTTCATCTTAATTTTGGTATTTATTTTAGTGATTTGTTAAGTTAGTATTAGTATGATAATTTGGGATTCCTCTTTCTTCATATTCATAGCCATTGGGTTTTCAAGAGTCGATTGCTTACAGCTTTGATTAAGGTTTGGGTTTGCCTTTTAGGGTAGCATCATTTATCACGTGCATAAATGTCTAATTTCAGTAATAATAATTAGAGAAAAAATTGATATTCCAATTAAGACATTGAATATGATTTATTAGTGCATGTTTGGTTTTGATTATTGCTACTGGCAATAATCTTTTTGCTTGGATACAAAATGTCAGTTAAGCTCTCTGAATCTTTTATCGGGTATACGATCATTTTGATCCCTGAATGTGTAAAGCGCTACCATTATAGTCCTTGAAAGTACCGAAATTGCAATACATCCCCAGGTGTCTCTCCTTAAATGTGTTTTCTGTTAGTCATTTTGGTCCTCAAATGTGTTTTTCTGTTTTAGTCCCTAAAATTACTAGAAAAATAGATACTTAGGGACGTGTTTACAATTTCGATATATTCAGGGACTATTATGACAGCGCATCACACATTCAGGGACCAGAATGACTATTTACTCTACTTTTATCCCTGAAAATGGTTTTTTCTATGGTGGGATTTGAATGTTTTTCCCTTTTAATCTGGCTTATAAATTCGAACTTACAGGGGTACACTCATCTGATACCCATACCAAAGAATGGTATCAAGTACAAGCAGTTCTTCGTGTGAGCTTAGGAAATTTCTTGTTCTTTGGTATTTTCGCCCTTATAATGATTGGTGTGAAGGACCAGAATGATAGGCGTGATTCGTGGCATCATGGTGGATGGACTGTGAAGATAGTGGTATGGCTTTTGCTGCTGGTGCTTGGGTTCTTCATTCCAGATGCTGTAATATTAGTGTATGGTATGCTCTATAACACTTTCTCGCTGTTGGTTCCTCGTGGCATTGATAATTGACATGTGCATATTTATAATATCTGCAGGATTCATATCAAAATTTGGGGCTGGCTTGTTTTTATTGGTTCAAGTGCTAATTTTACTTGACTGCACCCACTCTTGGAATGATGCATGGGTTGAGAAAGATGAAAAGAAATGGTATGCTGTAATTTTATATAAATTTCTATTTCCTATGGTTTTCTATTTTCCATTGTGTTCATAATAAATTTGCATGTTTTAGGTATATTGCTCTACTTGTTATATCAATTGGATGCTACATTGCAGCATATACAGTTTTGGGACTTCTTTTTATTTGGTTCAACCCTGGTGGATATGATTGTGGCCTCAATGTCTTCTTCCTTGTCATGTCGATGATACTTGCTTTTGTGTTTGCAATTGTTGCTTTACATCCTCAGGTAATGAATTGAAATGATTTAAGTAATTGAAGTTGTATTAAATTCCGTGCTTTTGTGCAATATGAGTTGCTTAGTGATGAGAGAACAGTGAACACATAAAACCTTATTATTCCATTTCTTTGAAAACTTTTTCTCTGAAATATTACCATAAGGTGATGCCTTGCTAACATATTTACCTTAACAATTAGAGAGAAACAATTTGCAGAAGTACAGTTTAAATT
Organism: Oxytropis ochrocephala; assembly: GCA_020916435.1. NCBI lineage: Eukaryota > Viridiplantae > Streptophyta > Magnoliopsida > Fabales > Fabaceae > Oxytropis > Oxytropis ochrocephala. The sequence goes on along the minus strand of CM037093.1, from coordinate 10,595,998 downwards.
CTGGCAGTTAGGCACAAGCACTAATATTATCCTTTTGTTCTAGCATGGTGATGCTTCATCCTTCCAACACCACCCTAACAAGTATGTGACCAATACTTGCACTTAACTAAAAGCCTTAGTGTGGAACAATCTCACAGCAGTTTCGTGTAAATTCATCTATTTTTTCTTCTTTGTCTGCCCCATTGCCCCACTAAAAAAATAACACAGAAACAAGTGGATGCGTGGGATGGGGGAGTTTGGGAAGAAAAAACCATTGTAGGAGAGGGAGACACGGAGCTGAGTTGAGGTTCATGGGCTGCCTGATGTTCAATAATGTCTCTTAGGTTCTTAGGTTCATGGGCTGCCTGATGTGTGCAACCCATGATTATATGAATTGGACGGTTCAATGATTCTGCTGCTCAAACAAAAACAATTTATCATCTGATTTGTATTTGTTTCTCTTGATTTTTTTTTTATCAAACTACTATTCAAATCGTGTGGTACATACAGTTATAAGGTCTTGTCTGGTCCAATCCGGTCTGGTTAGGTCAGGTATGATAGACATTAAAAAATATGTTTTTGTATTTAGTTAACTCTTGTGAGTTTCTGTGTCTAGTTTTTGAAGATTCCATAAATTCTATATGATATATACAATAACTCTAAACTTCCCATCTATTGACTGTTAATTATTTGATTCACCTAATTCTTGATTTCTTGTAAGATCCAACACTTTCTCTCAAACTTTGTCTCATTTGTCTCTTACTCTTGTGGCATTGCTTAGCCTAGTGAACTAAATTTAGGGAAAATTGATTCACCTTCCCTCAGTTCTCACTTCTCACTGAATGACACTGACACCCTCTCTATTTTTAAAATGAGTACTCACCACCCTTATTTGTTGTGAAAGTTTCACCCAGCTCCCCCAAATTTCGTTTAAGTTACACAAACACCCTCTATTCACCCCCTCTATTCTTACATAATAGATAGAGGAGAGGTGTGTGTAATCTAGGGGAGGTCAGTGTATTTTACCAAATTGAGGGGTTGTAACTTGTAATTGTTATTTAACTAGAATTAAGAGGTGGTGAGTGTATTTTCCCCTTAAATTAATTACTATTGATGCTAATATGGTTTTATGAACTTTGTTATGTGCTATTGAGCGACTTTGAGAGTGATTAATGTTTTGACTAAATGGTGAACGGTGAGCACTTGCATTTAGAGGCGTTTTTTAACAAATCAAACAAGAGTGGTGTTTCTTTGTCATTGGAAATGTGTTTAATAGGTTTTTTTTGGGTACGTTGTGCCTCCTAAGAGTAGTTTATTTTTCATAACTTGGCAAACCATATCGTTATTCAAAAGAAAAAAATAGGGTGATCCGAAAATCAGCTGTGTACAAGGCCCTACTTTCTTCTCAATTTTATGTGGTGCTGTGGGAATTATATTTGATATTTTTGGAAGTAAATGTGCTACTTATTTACATCAGTTTAGCCTCATTTTATTTTACTATAGTATTGAAAGAATGAATGATAATATTTGTGCAAAAACAGGTGAACGGAAGCTTGCTGCCAGCATCTGTGATTTCACTTTACTGCGCTTATGTGTGCTACACGGGTCTTTCTAGTGAACCTCGAGGTTATGAGTGCAATGGTCTTAACAAGTCCAGAGCTGTAAGCACAGGTACACTTGTTCTGGGCATGCTTACAACGGTCCTGTCCGTGTTGTACTCTGCTCTTCGCGCAGGATCTTCAACCACATTCATGTCACCACCATCTTCACCTAGAGCAGGTAATAGGAGAAGTTTGGAATCTTTTATGTTATCTTATCGCTTGATATATCTGTTCATATTTTGGATTAAATTCTTGAAAAGTGCTAGCAACACTCTCTTTTGGACACTCTATTCAACACTCACTCTAAGATAGGTTAAAATTCATGTAATCCCACTAAATTAATTGATCTCGATTCCAAAGTGGTAGGACCCACATGAATTTTAATTTTTAACCAATCATAGAGTGAGTGTTAAAGAGTGTTGATATAACATTTCTCTAAATTCTTTACTCCTCTTTGGATACTATAATTTTCAGAACTTGACTGGAAAAACCGGAGGCAGTCCTCTGACCAGTTCATTTTACCTGGAAAATCTGGATATTCTAATGCTGGTAAAAGTAAAACCAGCCATGAACCTGCTGACCTATGACCGAATCATAGGGTTGAATAGGTCCTTTTTTTTTCTTCTTTTTACGGACAATTGCTGGCTACCCACGGAGTGTTCCAACACTTTCAACGAAAGACTAATCTTCGCTCGTGCTTAGAAGCAAATTTCGTACTGGCTAACACCGAGTTTGTCCATTGCGAGAATCAAACCCTAGAGCATCGGGTCGACCCCCCGTATTCCAGGGTAGCTTATGCCATTGGACCAACGGTGTTGGTTGAATAGGTCCTTTTTTAATAAAAGAATATTTTGAACAAATTTTTAATTTTTCACTACACTGATTATGCAGTTCCTTTGTTTGTAACTGAAATTGGCCCTTTCTCATTAATGTGGAATAAGTATGAGCTTATAATGCAACAAGAATTTGCATTGGCTTCTATTTTTGATGAGAAACTTCAAACTTCACATTTATTCGATTGAGATTACTCAATGTGGAATTAGTATAGATTCAAATATGTTTTATTCATACTTGGATCTCCATATGAAAGGTTTTGGAATATGTGTATTCAGGTGAGAGCAAACCTCTTCTTGAACAAGTGGAAGAAGGAAAGACAAAAAAGGAAGAAAAGGAAGCAAAGCCAGTTAGTTATTCCTATTCATTCTTCCACCTAATATTTGCACTGGCTACCATGTATTCAGCCATGCTTCTTTCTGGATGGACCAGCTCATCTGAAAGCTCGGATCTTATAGATGTTGGTTGGACATCCGTATGGGTTCGGATCGGCACCGAATGGGTTACTGCTGGATTGTATCTTTGGACTCTCCTGGCTCCTTTCCTCTTTCCTGATCGTGAATTTGCTTAGTTCTATTGTTTGTAAATGACTACATATATTACTATGCTACATAGAATTCTTATTGGGTGTATATGGTATTGAATGTATGACCTTCTATTCCTATGTATAAAATGTTGTGTTGTAATACATGATATATGTATAGATTCACTCTTCATGTGATATATATATATATATATATATATATATACTAGTAGGATACCCGTGCATACACACGGGTGATGTCATGTTTTTTATGAATGAACTTAGACATTATTTAAATAGTCTGAATCTTAGTCCGTGAAAATAAGGACAAATTTAAAATAGATGAAAAATGATTTTCAAATAAAAAATAGATAAATATTAAAATCTAAATTTGTAAAAATATCATTTAAAAACAATTTTACATTTATCCCGTGTTTTTTTATATATCAGTGCAGCTAGCCCATGTTTTTATATATAGTATTGCAGTTATCTCCACATTTTTTTATATATTAGTCAGTTATCTCGTGTTTTTTATGTATCGGTGCAATTATTATCTTATAGTTTCAATTGATTATTTGAGTCGATTAGTATATTATAATATATAGTAAAAGATAGATAGTAGATTATCAATAAGAAATATCTATCCCATGTTTTTTTATATATCAGTGACAATTATTTATTCTTTTTTATGTATAGTTAGTGACAAATATTTGTCACGTGTGTTTTAAATATTAATCAGTTTAAATAGTCATTAACCATTATTATTGTTTTAGATAGTAGGTTTATAGTAGTCTTCAAAAATTATAATTATCAATGACAAATATTAATCTCGTGTTTTTTTATATATCACTGCAGTTATCCCGTGTTTTTTATATATCAGTGCAGTTATCTTGTAGTTTCAATTATTTATTTTAGTTGATTAGTAAATTATAATAGATAGTAAAACTTAGAAGTAAATTATCAATAAGAAATATTTGTTTTATATTAATTAGTAGTTTAAATAGTCATTAAGTCATCTTGTTTTTTAGATAGTCTTCAAAAATTATAATTATCAATAGCAAATATTAATCCCATGTTTTTTTAAATGTCACTGCAGTTATCCCGTGTTTTTTTATATAACATTACATTTATCTCGTAGTTTCAATTGATTATTTTAGTTAATTAGTAGATTATAATAGATAGTAAAACTTAGATAGTAAATTATCAATAAGAAATATTTGTCTATTAATCAGCAGGTTAAATAGGCATGAAATCCTCTTGTTTTTTAGATAGTAGGTTTATAGTAGTCTTTAAAATTTTTAATTATCAATGGCAATTATTAATTTTGTGTTATCAATGCAGTTATTCCGTGTTTTTTGCAGTTATCTCGTAGTTTCAATTGATTATTTTAGTTGATTAGTATATTATAGTAGATAGTAAAATATAGATAGTAGGTTATCAATAAGAATTGATAGTAGAGTAATTTTAGTAGAGTAGTTTTTCTATAAATTTAGAAATTTAGTTAAAAAACTAAATTGAAGTGATAAGAGAAAGAGAGTAATTGTTTATGAGAAAAATAAAAGTAAAGTAAAAAGAAAAAATGAAAAAAGAGTGTAAGAGAAAAGTGAAAAGTAGGAAAGAGAGTGTAAGAAAAAGAGGAAAAAAAAAGAAGAAAGATAATGTATGAAGAAAAAGAAAAAAATGGTAAAAATAAATGAATCAGATGTAATTGACTTATTTACCCTCAAAAAATCTAGGTGTCAATTTCAAAATGGGTTAATTGATATTTTCAATTGTGGTTTAGTTGTATAAATATAGTGTATATATATATATATATATATATATATATATATATATATATATATATATATATATATATATATATATATATATAAGAGACAGGAGAAACAATACATAACCCATAGATAATAATGGGGGAAAATCGGAAGGTCATCAAGAAATAAATCTAAATCGGTTGTTAATAAGAATATAATTTGAAAGATAATTATATATTGAAAGAAATAATCAGAAAAATATATATGAGAATTCATATTAAAAACTTACAGAGTTTTATTCAACTGAGGATAGAGGGAGGAAAGTATGCATGGAGATGAGGGAAGGGAAATATTACAAAGATAGTAAGGTTCGAGTTTTCGAATGCTTAGACAACTAGAGGTCTCTTCCTTTTATAAGGGAAGGAGAGAGATCTTTTACAAGAAACTGACACCTGTCAGTGAACAAACTACATTATTAAAGTAAGATAATACAGAGATAAGAGATAAGATTCCTTTAAAAGCTGGTCCGCCTTTTAATAAAGATAAGATAATGTTGTCGGGCCAAAGATTCTGCCGACAAGGATAATGCCAAAACGTCACATCTATAATCCTGGAACTCCACTAATGCCAAAACAGTCATCTTCGTTATCAGCTGTAAAACTCTGAGATGAAGAGTATTCTTCATCATTAATATCTGACTCAGAAATCGACTGTTGAAACTTCTTCCAAAATTCCTCGCTAGTGGAAGTCAAGCTAATCTCGCCATTATTTTTGCCTTTTCAGAAAGGAACTCACATTCTTTTCCAGTTCCTTGGCTTTTAATGAGAAATTTAGGGTGTTCTTCAAACCAACGATGTAAGGTTGTTTCGTTGATGAAATCTGGCCTAAATTTATTCCACCATTTAATTTTAATACGCCTTAAAATCCAACTAATATCGCTATCTGGAATAGCTAAATCTTTGATGTAATTCCAAGAAGTGATCCAAGATATTCCAAAACTGGCATGGAACATTAGAATTTTTAAATGATCCGAGAAGTTGGTTTCTTTGGAAAAAAGCTGAAAAGCTTTATCTGCAAATTCTGGATAAATATTAGTTTCAGGGCCCCATTCATGGAACCACTTAATAAACCAGTGAGGGAAATTTAATGGGAAATCCTTTTTAAACCAGATGAACCAAGAATGGTCGAAAGGTTTAAGAAACATGATGTTATTCCATGCGTCAATATAGTCATAAAAAGAATAATTCTGAGGAGTGAAATCTCTAGTGAATTCTCTGGATTGAGCTGAGTGAGCTTTCCAATCTGCTAGAGTTAAAATCTTTTGAATCTTAAATTTTGAATATAATATCTGATCTGGATTTTTCTTATCCATGGTATGAGTTAATTCAATGGAATTGGTGTCAATTAATATGAACTCATAAAACAAACGAGTTTTTTGTAAGTTGGAGGGAATGTAATGAAATCCAGGGGGAAAAAACTGCGAAGTAATTTCTAAAGGTTTAGGAGAGTCAATTTCTGGCTCAACTAAGAAGAGGATCTTCTTGTAATTCTTTTCAACAAAGGGACAATCTAAACTACTAGGGGGAGTGTAGAAGGGTAATTTCTGGGTTTTAATAGGTGTGGAAGACGAAGGCTTTAAGGTATTTGGAGAGGGTGGTAATGCTAACTTAGAATGAAGAGGAGGCCTTACATCTGAGAAAGAAGGGTAGAAAGCTGGTAAAGCAAGGGGCACCAAAGGGGTAAACCTATTAGTGGTTTGTAATGCCGTCACTGGGCTTTGTAAGGCTTGTTTGGAAGTAATGGCTTTAGTCTCCTTCTTACAAGGAGGTCCATATTTATCTCGAAGATTACTCATGATTTTCCCTGTAGAAATTCTCTGGTTAGAAAATCTGGTAATGAATTGTTTTCTCCTTTAATATGTTCTATGTCAAAATCAAAACAAGAAAGTAATGATTGCCATCTCGCGAAGATATGTTTGGAAACTAAATTTTTAACATCCTTTTGTAAAACTTCTTTTTCACGCTTTACAATCGATTCAGTAATAAAAATCTTTTAGAAAACAAATCATCTTGAAACTTCATAATACATAATACGATTGCCAAAACTTCTTTTTAACGAAGATCAGTAATTACACAGTGCGGATTCCAAGTCCCGAATAATATCTAACAATTTGTTCGATGAGGACTCGTAATTTTTGTTTTATTATTCCACCATAACCTAAGTCCGAGGAATCTGTTTCAATAATGAGAAAAGCTTGAGGATCTGGTATTCCTAAGCAAGGTAATCTTTTAACTAATTGTTTAATCTTCCTAATACTCTGACTCATAGATTCATCCCAAGGAGGAGGGTTTTTCTTAAGTCGTTTAAAGAGAGGTAAACAAATAGTACGAATATTGGGAATAAAATCAGCCACATAATTCACACATCCTAAAAATCTTTGTAATTGGGTTTTGTCTTTTAATTCATCAGGAAACTTATCACCAAATTCAATAGCTCTACTAATTGGAGTGATGGTTCCTTGATAAATATTGAATCCTAGAAAACGAACATTTACTTCAAATAATTTCATTTTCTTGGCAGATAAAACTAATCCATTATCTTTAATGATACTAAAGAATCTTTCTAAATGCTCGAAATGTTGATTGAGTGATTTGGAAAATACTAATATATCATCAAGATAAACAATAGCAAAATCTTGATAATCATTTAATATATCATTCATAATATGCTGGAATTCACTAGGAGCATTCTTTAGCCCTAATGGCAAAACATTCCATTCATAATGACCAAAAGGAACAACAAAAGCCGTTTTGTATTTATCCTTCTCTTCTAATTGGATTTGATAATATCCTGACTTTAGATCAAATTTAGAAAATATAATTGAACTATGTAATCGCCCAATTAGATCCTTTTTATTAGGAATGGGATACCTAATCCATTGTAATACTTTGTTTAAAGGTTTGTAATTAATAACTAATCTAGGAGCTCCTCGCTCTAGTTCACCTGGATTATTTACATAAAATCCAGTACAGCTCCAAGGAGACTTGCTGGGTCTGAGTAATCCTTTATCCAAATAATCCTTAATCTCCTTTTTACAATACTCTAGGTATTGTTGATTCATTTGGATTGGCCTAGCCTTGGTTGGAATGGTTCTTTCGTCAAACCCTGGTTCATAGGGTAAAGAAACCATATGTTTCTTCCTAGCCCAAAAAGCATTTGGATGCTCAGCACAGATTTCTTCTTTAAATCTGTGTTGAAGACTACTAATCTTCTTCTGAATAACTTGGGTCTGTAATTGTTCTTCTATCCTTCGATATTGAACTTCTTTATTTAGACTAGTAATGTGTTTCTTCTTCTGAGTTATCAGATTCATTGAAGAGGTTGATTCTTCTCTAAGATTATTTAAGTCTTTAATCTTAGGTGGCTCAATAAAGTCAAAATTAATCTCCTTTCCCAGGGCCTCTGTAGTTATAGCCGTGTGGGAAACCTTGAACGGGTATATAAGGATAGGAATGGGGTTCCTAGGATAACATGCTCATGCAGGTTTTTGACTAATAAGAAATGTGTTCTATAGCAAACATGATTCTTACAGATCTTGGCATCTGTTAATTTGTATTGAACATTTAATCTATGGCCTCCTGCGCCACTTAAACCCTCTAAAGTTTTTTCATAATACTTGGTAGGGATTAATCCTTCTTGGATGCAATTCATATCTGCACCAGAATCTATTAAGGCTATAAAGTCAAATCTTTGTTCCTTAATAACTATGGTAATAGGGCAGTGCCATTTGTGCATGATCATCCTATTTAGTATAGCGATGTAAGACTCATCACTACTGGATTGGCTAGCATTAGATGCTAATATGTTATTTCCTTTAATCTCTAAATATTTTATTTCTAATTCTAAATCCTTTTGTCTTAAGAATTCTATTTCTTGTTTAATGAGAGAAATCTCATTCTGTAAATCCTTAACTGTTAATTGAGGTGGTACTAAGGGTTTTGGTTTAAATCTATCCATAATTTCTTTAAACTCTATTTTGTGAATAGTGTCTTTTTGTTCTTCTTCTTTGTCTAGAATAGACTTAATTTGTATCATGAATTCTTCTTTCTCAGAAGATTCAGGCATTTTCTTTAATATATCTATTAAAGTATTAGCCTGTATACTGGTAATGACATTTATGTTTCTTGTGCAAGTGTCACAAGTACATAACTCTGGACCTAAACCTAAACAACACTCATCATCAGAAGTATCTTCTGATTCTGTGCTATCTAGAACTTGATTTACAAAATCTTCTTCATACGAAGACTCTTCTGATGTGCTAGACAGATCTTCATTTAAGATCATGACATCTTCCAGAATGTTAATAAGGCTTTGTTTTAATTCTTCTGAAACACCTAACTCATTAATCCTATTAATTTGTTGCTTAACTCTACAAGTCTTTGCGTAATGTCCAAAATGACCACACTTGAAGCATTTGACATCTGATTTATCTGTTCTAAGGTTTTTCTTAGGCTTGTAAGGTTTCTTCTTATAAGGTTTTTCTTTTGAGGTCTCCTCACTATTTTTTGAGTAGTTATTTTTAGAACAATTCTTACGTTTTTTATATGGTTTGTAAGAACTTGTGGGCTTCTTATAACTTTTTCTAGCTTGTCTGCTAGGAGCTCTAATTTGTTCTACTCCAAATTGCTCACAGAAAGATCCTAGTTCTTTCTTGCTTTGAGATAATTCATTTCTCATTTTGTTCTGTATTTTATAGTCAGTACAAATGCTTATTCCAGTTTCTACTACCTGACTAGATAATTGACCAAAGGTCATCATATTATAATTTATAGCACCTCCGCTTTTGACTCTAATGTCTGCTTTAACCTTTTCAGCTAATAACCTAGGTAATCCTGCTATAAATCTTTCTTTCCAATACTCTGCTGCACCATCTGCACGAGTACATAATTTTGATAAAAACATGTCTTTATACCAACGATAATCAGACATGGTTGGACAATAAAGGTTTGCTAATTGTTCTGCAGCCCTATCCTGAAATTGGGAAGGGTCTCCTATGAAGCTTTTGGTAATACTGTATAACAAGGTATTTACTGAATCTTCTTCTGTAGTAGCCATACCTGTCGTAGGATCTACTTTCTTAGCTTCTGTAATAATGGTTTTTTCTTCAGTGGTAAGGATGTTATCCCACCATCCTTTTAGCTGTCCCGTAAACCCAGTAACAATTAGCATTGCTGCTTTCTTATCAGTGTTTTTACCCACTGTTTTGTAAGCCGTTGCAGCCATGGTCATCTCCTGAATGGTGTTTAATATATTTTGTTCTGAATGGCCATCTATGTTCCATTCAGTAATATCACTTCCATTAAAGGAGCTTGCTGTCATATCTCTAGCTTCTTCAAATTGTAAATCAGCAAAACTAGGTCTAGGGTAATAGTTTCTGGTTCTACCTTGATAATTCTTATTCCTATGCTGACCTATCTTATTAATACCTATTTCTTGTTTTCTAGTTAAGACATTAACTTTGGCCTTATCAGAAATGGTTAACCGAGCTAATTCTTCTATAAGATCGTTAGTATCGGGTCTTAATTTAGCTTCTTTTAATTCCTTTTCGGGAACATTAATAAGCTTATAAATAGGCCTTTGAGGATCTATATGAAAATCCTTATGGGAGCCTATTTTTGATGATGATGAAGGAGCAAGAGAGGGAGCAGTAGAGACTTGTGACTCTACTCTATCTAATTGTTGAGCTATGGTGTGTAATATGGTATTTGAGTAATTTAACTGGGACTGGATTCTTGCAGTCTCTGTATCCCCAATAGCTAATTTGAAAGGGGACGCCATTAATTTAACCTTATGGCTTTCTATTTTTATGGCCTCTAAGGGAGGATGGGTCGACTCATTTGTCTTGTTGGTTTCTGTGGTCCATTTGTTCGTAATTTTTGTATGTACTTCTATGGTTTTCTTTCTGACAAAGGGATTATCCATCCCTGAGTTCTCACAAAGATCTTCAAACCAAGTGAAGAAATAGACATTTAGTCTATTTGTCTTAATAGAACTATAAAACTGTTGTAGATACTCTGATGTCTGATTTTTAGAGAACTTGGTAAAGTACCAATTTCTCTTTTCTTTGTTATAACCAGCTTCAAAGTCTTGTTTAATCCAAGGCTTATCTATTTCAAATTCTCCTTCCAACGTAATTGTGGAAATCATTTGGGAAGCTGTTGGAGACATAGGTGGAGATTCCGACCTATCGTCTTGTTGATATATGGGGTGAGGAATATTAAGAGTGAAATCTACTCCTGCTAAGTTAATATTGATGGTTGAATCTGAATCAACAGACCTTCTAGCACTAATACTAGGTCTTCTACTTGATTCTCCTAAGGAAACAGAATTACTTTTGTTCATTCTAATCCTAATAGATCCATCATCTTCTGTAATAAATTGTCTAGGTCTTCTAGACTCTATCTTAGGTTGAGGCATTACCTCATCCAAAATCCATTCCTCTGGTAATTTGGCAATTATATCTAAAGCTCTTAATTTCTTAGGCGTAGTAATACTAGATCGCCGTAAATTAGCTTCAACAATAACTGTCTCGTTTTTAGGAGAACTTCTTAATGCTTTGAAGTTATAATTGATATTTGAGACTTTATATTTAATTCTATAACATACGTCAATGTTAGCGACACCTTCATAAAAAAGATCATCAATACATTGAATATTAATAACTAATGAGTTTTTAGTAAAACTATTCATTAAATTCATAGAAAAATTAGGATAGCAGTTAAAATAAACTGGTCATTCATTTAAATTTGATTCAAGAATAGCAATAATTGATTCAGAGAAGTTCTTAATCCTATTATCACGCAGAACAAGTAATATGGGAGTATTTAATCCTAATTTATGCAAAGGTTTAACTGCAACTTGAATTAAACCAAGGTGGATATATTGAAAACCTTTATTAACATGATCATTGATTAACTCTTCATTTAATAGATTAATAGACTCATGCTTTTGTACTACAGATCGCGAGGACTCTATAGTTTGCGTAACATCTTGTGATCTTAATATATCGAAAACACTAGCTCTATAAATTTCTTTGGTTTTAATTTCAGGTAATTTCCAATTTTGTAATCTGTTTTCTATCTCTGCAATTTCTAATTCTCGATTTTGATAATTATCTTGATCACTACGTGATTCCAAGATATCTGCAAGTATGTTTGTATTGGTCAATCTCCTTGACGAGGATCCTAACTCAGCTTCAGGTTCTGAGTAATTTTGATATTAAAATTATTTTCTGATTTCACGATCTCTATTATCTTTTATTCTAGCGTTGGTAAGCCCGGAAAGTTGTGTTGGTAAGCCTTTAAAAACCCGAGAGAGGTGAGTTGGTGTTCCCGCAACCATTTGAGTCCGTTGGTGTTCCCGATAGTATAACAGAGAAAGAGAGAGAGGTTAATCCGAAAATTATTTTAATGGCAAGATTTCTTAGAACCATATATATATATATATATTTGATTGATTTCACTTGTAATGAGATGAACTTATTTGGTTGATAAATCAATGTAATTAGCATTTTTAGCTCCTTAGTGTCACTGAAATTTATCTGCACAAGCGGATAAGCTGAGATTAATCTTTGGTTCAACCAATTATTAAGCTTAAAATGATCACGTGTGTACTTTTCGCTTGTATTTAGGCTCTGTTTGGCAAATTCAAACGGCTAGTTTATAGCGAATAAGTTTGTGGTAGTTGTTTGGCAATACAAGCTTATGGTGTTTTTTCTACCACTATTTGAAATTCAAAATAAAACACTATTTGAAGTAACGTTTAAACTTATAGCTTATAACGTTTCATTTTTTTCTTCCACTTTTACTTTTATTATTTTAATAAAATTTCTCATTTATTCGCTATTAAATGATTCTTCTCTCATATTCAACCATTAATTACTAATGTCTATTTATGTCATTTTATATTTATAAACTAATTCAATCCCTAATTTTACTAAACACTTAAAATTTAATCTGCTAGTTTATTCACTATAAACTATTCACTATAATCTATTCACTATCAACTCATCCATTACAAGTTAGTTTATTCGGTGTCCGTTAGCTTATTCAGTATTCGCATGTTTTTTTTGTCAAACATAGATATGGGAAAGTATTTTAAATTTTTCAATATGCGGCGGATTCTGTCCCATTAAATTAAAGTTCGTCACTAAGTTACATTTTGATTTACTTGCCGACATAATGTGGACCTGAGTTAAGAAAGATGTCAAAACCTACTATAAAATGTCGGCTCAGATCTTCCTTATAGCTGCATCATTTCTGCCTCAAGGTTTGAAATTGAAATAGCATTTTGTTTGTCGTTAATTAATGAGAGGAAGCATCACAAGACTCAGACACGTGACTGTGGTAGTACCTGTTATTGTTTTTCAACTTTTTTCTCTAAAAAATATAGTAGTAGTATTATTGATTGATTTAAGGGAAATGTTTCTTTTCAAGTAATTCTAACCAAATTAAGTTCATTCACGCGAAGTAAGGCATCACACTCATGATTTTATGTTGGTATTCATCAATCTGTTGGCTCCATTCTACATTTTTTTTATAAGCAATGTTAACTGGTATTTTTTAACTCACCAACTGAGATATCTATTTGGGATTCATCCTACATTAATCTCTTTATAAGATGCTCCGTTAAACTTAAAAAATATTTAGAGTGACTTGACAATCACTTTTATGCATCAACATTTACGGTCTTTGTTTAGATATGAAATTACATGCATTTTTTGATAATTAAAAGATGTGGTTGGAAAAATAATTAAATGACTAAATCAAAACCTAAAATAAAGTTAAAGTACCTCAAAATCCAACAAATTTTCAAGTCACCCCTGTACAAGCCACATACCATGCTGCGTAAGCTTCTGTTAATGGGAATGGAATGAACGTTTAAAAAGGCAAACATTGTCAACATTTTAAAATATAAATGGATGAGTTGAGAAAACAACTTAAAGAACAAATTTGGAATTTAAAGCAAACTCAAACGATCATTTGAGCGCAGTTTTGCTTTGGTTTTATCCATATAATTAAATATCATAATAAGTTATTAGTCTTCACAACAAAGTCTCATCTCAGCCTAGTGTTGACAGGGAAAACTTGTACCATGCATGAACCTTCCTGATTAAAATAAATTATTAATTTGTTATTTTATACACATATATACTCATTTATTTTGTCCATTTTTCATTTAATTTCTTTTCAATAGAAATTTATAATTTATTTTGTCATTGTATAGTGATTATGATTTATTTTATTAATTGTCATAAATATAAAAATTCCAAAATTTTCTATATATATATGGGATAGTTGGGGCTTGCGGGAAACTCGACCTAGTCGAAGGTAGAATGGGTACTTACTTTTCAAACTCGAGTTTGGGCTCACCATCTCTGAAAACCTTACCATCGAGTTGTCCTCTATGACGAATCAAGACTTAGATCTCCTCCTTCACCCAAAAACGACTTTGGATCCTCTCGTTCCACTCTCCATACATCTCTATGTCTCACTTAGTTTCACTCTCTTTCATCATTATTTATAATTTTTAATGATGAAAAACGTGAAATTAAGAGAGTGGAAATGGAGCGAAATATATGGAGAGTGGAAGTAGAGGATCTAAACCCCCCAAAACCAAAGCTTTGAAATAAAATAATATTTTTATTAACTTTTTCCATTTTAAGAAAAAAAGCTTTAAATACATTAATTTAATTTAATGAATATGAGCTCAGGTATTCTAACTCTTGCAGGCGCCACAAACTGACACGCATAAAATTCAATAACAAATAAATAAATAAATAAATCCCATCCTAATTTAATCTATATGAAAGAATTTACAAGATTAAAAAAGAATATTTATTTCTATTATATATTATGTGTATTTTTCTTTTAATATTATTATTATTATTATTATTATTATTATTATTATTATTATAATTGTCTTTGATCAATGTAAGGAAGGAAGAAAGAAAGAAAATGGGGTGGGAAAGGAAAAGGAGGTGTAAGGTTGTTTGTTTAACGTGAACATGCAGGAAGGGGTTACAGCGATGCCATCTTCATCTTCATCTTCATCTTCATCTTCATCATGGAGTCCCCATTGCAATAATCTTTGTAACTGTAAACACGCTCCTTCCGCCACCTTAGACCTTCTCATTCTCCTCCTTGTTCTTTTCTCCGGCGCTTTCCTTCTTTCTTCTTATTTCTCTTACATCTTCAACTCCCTCTCTCTCCTCCTTCCTTCTCTCTCCTTTACCCTCTCCATTCCCTATTTAATCGGCTTTGTTGTCTTCTTCGTCGTCACCGTTGTTGTTACCGAGTTTTGTTGTGGCGCTCGATCTCGTAAATGTGAGAGGAATGGTTGTAGAGGACTCAAGAATGTTAAGGAGTTTGATTTGCAATTAGAGACATTCGCTCCGGGTATGAATTCGGGTTCGGGTGAATTTGATAAACTTCCTTGGAAAGGTGGTAGTGAAGGAAATCCTGATTATGAGTTTCTTAGGGCTGAGTTAAGGTTGATGGCTCCTCCTAATGGTCGTGCTCTTTTGCTATTTAGGGCTCCTTGTGGTTGTCCTAATGCTAAGCTTGAAGCTTTAGGTCCCAAGAAAACTAAGCGCCACAAGAGGTCTTTCTCTTTCTATTTCTCTCTTTTCTTGAAATTGGAAATTATGATGCTTTTGCTATTTGGATTTTAATGTTTTGCTTTCTGGTAGTTTTGCCTTTTTTTTTTTCTGGAATTCTTTGTTAAATTGATTGAATTGCCTTTTATGAATCTCATAAGAAGATCAAATCTGAGATTTGTTTATATGGACACATGGTAGATTTGTCGGGTTGGTGTATTGTATTTATGTGTAGATTCAATTCAACTATCATCGATTTGTTTTATTTTGTCGAATGCATTAGAAAAAAAAAAAAGACTTCTTGTAGTTTCCTGATCCTTGCATTGAGCTGATCTGCCATGGCTGAAAGCTGTGCTGTGTCCTCTTTCTTGGTGGAGGATTGTTTTAGAAAAAGCAATTCCGGGTGGTGTTTGGATCCTCTCCATGTCAAAATATAAGGGTAAGATGGGAGAGAAGATGATTAAAAATTTGAAAACTAATGATGAGAGAGAGTGAGATTAAGAGGGGATGGACGGTGATGTAGAGACAGAGTGAAGGAGAGGATCCAAGTCTGTTCCGTGTGTTTCACTACTTTTAGGATACATGCATTATTGTTAGCTCAGTCATTAATGTTATACTTTCCCAAAATCGCAACCATTATTGAGTAAATGCTTCCTTCCTTTTAGTGTTATCTTGTAGTGGTAAATTGCGTTCTTAAGATTACTGCGTTCACACAATTTTCTCCCTATAAGTTATTGGTGTTGCACAGTCTTGTTTTGTTATGTGATTCTGTTGTACGGATAGAGAATTTGATGTGGGTCTGGGATCTATACCTAGCCACTATAGGTTGTCCTTCATTCATGAGCAGATTAGTGATTTATTTCTTGAGGGATTTATCAATATCCTTACCCGTTCCCCTTACCCGTAACCCATCTTAAGCCTTTACTATCGCCCAACCATGAAGTCCAGATACTCCAATATTGGTGTTGTATGAGCCTAGATACTCCAAAGTTGGCGTCGTATGTGTATCTGCGTCGCTTGCGTCTCTGTCTCTCCGTTGCTGATACATGCATCTAGGAAATGTCCTTAATGTTTTAATTTATTTATTTAAATAATTCACTGTCAAATGCATTTGGGGGTAGAGCTCAATCCGTGTGTGTGTATTCAAAGATGTCATATTCAATGCGTAGAAGTTTCGTTATATGGTCGTATTTCTGCATTCAATGTCTTCTCGAGTCTTCTAACTTCCCTTTTCCATTCCTTTAGCTAATTTCCCCCTGTAAAACCTTCCCCTATTTGTCAATATCCCCCACCTTCTGCCACTCAATCTTTCTCATCTCCTTCTTACAGTCCCAATATGTTCATCCATGCCCTCTCCACCAACAAAGCCATCAACAACTTTTGTACCATCTCGCTCTCTTAGAAATCTCCTTGGGTTTGTTTTTCTTCCTTCTTCTGTGTTTATGCCCCACGCATAAACATCTATACGAGGCATACCCATTCCAAAACAGGCTTCCTTAAGCCTCAGCCTGTAACTGTCTTCTCGTTTCAGTGCATTCCCTACGTTCTTCTTCAACAATATCTTCCAGGGTCTGTCACAGGGAAAGCGGGCCCTGAAAACCACGCTCCAAAGCCTCCAGTTGTGTTTCCAATTTCCTTGTCAAGACTATTAACTGCCCGAAACCTTGATGTTATGATACCAGTTAATAGAAACTGAATATCAATGGAGTAAATACTGAATTATATAGATAATACTCTATGGAAATGGTTTCCAAAACAGAGACAGAATTGCAAAAAACATAGAAACAGAACAGAAATGACAAGAACTTCCCAATAATTCGAGAGTCTTGGTCTCTCCCTTCCAAGAATTCGAGATCTTGGTCTCGCCCTTCCATAACCAACTCAAAATAATTCCCTGTCCTCTTTCATCCTATTTAATTTTATTCTAACATAACATAAAATTGCCTAGCAACAGTTACTAACCACACTTATAAATAAATAAAAATGCTACAACCGAAATAATATTACAAACTGCTATTAATAATTCGGTCCACATTAGACCTTGGTCTCCTCTTATAATGTTTACTAGTATAATGTTGACTAATAAGAGGTCTGACACACTGGTTCTTCCCCTGTTTTGATACTTGATAGATGATGTTATTATCAAACTGAATGCAAAGTTTGCTCTAAAACAGCAAGGGAAACTTGGTTATTTCCTTCGCTTAACATTGTCTACCAGAGGCCTATTGTTGTCTCAATAGATGCATAAGGGGTTTGTTATCTCATGATCATATGCTGGAAGTAAGATGGATCTCTTCTCCTATGGTAACTTCAAATTAAGCAAATTTGGGGTTGATTAACTACCTAACCCTCACACATATGGTCTATTGTTGGTGGTCTTCAGTATGCTATTTTGACTAGACGAGAAACCGCAGTGTTAACAAAGTTTGTCAGTTTATGAATCATCCTGTAGAAAGCCAGTCGAATGTTGTTAAACACATCCTGCGTTGTCTACGAGGCTCTTTGTCCTATGGTTTACTACTATATCTTGCCAATACTGCTGCTTCTTTCTCTCCACGAGCATACACGTCGTAGACTTGACCACTGACCCTAATGACCCACATGCTCTTTGGCCATAGTCTCGTTTTTTGGTGCTCCAAGAAACAACCTTTGATTTTATTAGATATATCTAAGGTGTATTTTCTTTGAAAAACCATAATGTCATTCTTTTACTATACTACCTCAAGACCAAAAAAGTATTTAAGTCTCCCAGTCTTTGATTTGAAAATGACTAAACAAATGTTTCAAATAAGAGCAAAAGGACTGTGACACAAAATAGATTATCTTCACCCTAAACAGGGATACTTTCCAACAGTGTTGATGATTTTAAAAAACTTTCTCTGACGGTGTACTCCATGCAGCTGCAATTTCTGATTTTGCTTTATGGCCTTTTCTCTTTCTTGCATGCATACAAGTTTCTTTATGGTAATCATATTTTTCTTAGAAGTTATGAACTCCCTATGTGCTTGATTTTCAAAATTTTGGAGTTTTGTTTAACTGATAAAAAATAAAAGTGAAAGATCTTAGAGTTCTTAGAAATTCCTATAGATGCATGATTGAAGATTAGATGAGATAGCATGTGCCATCTTTCTCCTAGGGTGGCTTGGAGACTTTAAGTACTAATTAATATTGTATTGTTTGGTTAAACGTTCTTTACGTTGAGTAATTAAGGGGGTAAAATGGTGGGGAAGAAGCTGATAATCCTTATAGTAGTTTGCTCTTTATTCCTGTAGCAATATTGTCCTGTTCTTGTTAGGCATGCAGCACTCTTTCGTTAAACACACTAATTTCATAAGAATTTATTATAATATTATAATTAATTTCTAAATCGATTTAGTTAACTAGAAACTATAACCAAGGACCTTGTTAGATCTATGGCTGACTGAAATTGGCTACCTAAATCATGATCCAATTCATTACAGTTGTTTTGTATTGCAAATGTCTGGTTTGTGACTCGATTCCTTTTTTCAATCTAACCAACTCCTAACACACTAATCTATTTAACTAACTAACTAACCAAAGGGTTACCTAACACAGCTGACCTATCAGTATGACTGTGAACTTTGGTGTGATATTGTCGGATGGTGTTATATTTTCTGCCAAACTTTTCTATTCAAACTTTCTTATGTTATGTTATGTTATTACACGAACTCTAAAGTTTATTTTGAAGTTGTTGCATCAAGCATTTTTTATTGAACTTGAGTATAACCTCTCTGATTTTAATGCTTTGATCAGGTCTTCAGCCAATACGGCTCTTAATGGAGGAGGAGAACATCGTTGACAATCGACTGTGCTGTTTTCACCATTGGCATCTCATTGATATTTACACATCAATATCATTCTCATGGTTACCCATTTATTGGAAAGCTTTTGATCAGAACCATTTTTTAAAGAAAGAAAATAGCAATCCGGTGTTAACAATCCTTCCTTGTATCTGCAGTGCACTATCTTTGAGTCTCTAAAAACTTTTGAAGGATCATACAAAAAATTAACTGCAATAAACATGTGATTTGTCGTTGTCCCATTTACATAGTTGTAAAATTATTTCACCTATGCATTATGGATTGAAAATCGTCGTCCAAGCTCTGTAAATTATCTCTTGTTGTTGTTTGGGTCATGGACCTTTACTCGTCAATCCTTGTTTACTAATCAATACAGTTTTTACTTTTATTATTATTTAGTAGTGTATGCATAATAAAATCAAATAAATGGAAAAAAATAGATTTAAATATATTATCTTTAAAGAGAATAAATATAGGTTTAACACTTCTTAATTTAAGTGAAAAGGTATAGGTTTGGGTTGGTGGTATGTATAGACTGAAGTGGAATAGAATGGAATGACATTAGTTGTCAAGTCAACTAACAAGATAAGAGTTGAGAGAATTCTCATAAAGATGTGATTTATTGAGTCATGAAGATTGATTTTATCTAATATGTGATTTATTGAACCAAAACCGGAATAGTTAAACACTCCAATCACCCGGGTAGTGAGTAACCTGAAAACTACACACAAATATACTTTAACAGTCAACACTTCATTCGTAGAAGAGATGATGATTAGACATCGAAGCCTTTTATGAGTAAAATTTAATTGCAAAAAGTCTTAAAGGGATCAATCGAGTGATTTGAAAAATTGTTTTGTTCTTGATTTTTGCTATCGTATTTACTATTAGTTGTTTGCTATAGCTTATTTGTTACCAGCTACGCACCTATCACTAGATTGGACCCTCTCCTTCTACACTCTCTCAATCTCCCCCTTTACACTCATTATCTCTCTCTTAAAATACCCAAAATAATATATTTAAGAGGAAAAAGGTAAGAAACATGGTAAGAATTTATGAGAGATAGAGAGTGTAGAGAATTATTGAAAGACAATAAAGAATGAGTAGATCCAAATTCAAGTAGTTGAGTTGAGCTTATCTAAGCAAAAAAAAAAGTTAGTTGAGTTGAACTCGTATTTTTGTCTATACAACTAGAGTAAATTTTTGCCGTGTCTCTCTAGTTAGAGAATCTCATTCTTGGACAACACAATTAATGAAATCTAATTTAATCTAATCTAATATCTAATATCTTTTTATACAAACAAACTTCCTACAAAATTACCACTTTAGATCTCTTATTAACAAGACACATATTCAATTTAGGGGTAAAAATGTCATTACTCTCTATTTCTTTTTTTTTCTTACACTCTCTTTCTTTCTTTTTCTCTCTTTCTTCTTACACTCTCTTTCCTCCTTTTTACTTTTCTCTTACACTCTCTTTCCTCCTTTTCATTTTTCTCCTACACTCTCTTTCTTCATTTTTTTAGGCTAAATTACTGTTTTGGTCCTTTATCTTTGGCCTCGATCTCATTTCATTTTGGTCCTTTATTTTTTTTCTCGTTTTGGTCCTTTATGTTTTGATTTTGTGTCAATTTGGTCCTTTTTGTAGTTTTTCTGTCTATGACCTTAAGCGACGCCATGCTGTGATTAGCTTAAGCTGGCGGCGTGGCGTCTCAAATTCATTAAATGACGTGGCACAATTAATTGACTTGGCAATACACATCACTACTTCCTTTATTTTTAAATTAAAACTAACAAAAACTTAAATAAATAAACATATAACAGGGGAAGAAGATCTGGA
Source organism: Oxytropis ochrocephala (assembly GCA_020916435.1). Classification (NCBI taxonomy): domain Eukaryota; kingdom Viridiplantae; phylum Streptophyta; class Magnoliopsida; order Fabales; family Fabaceae; genus Oxytropis; species Oxytropis ochrocephala. The sequence goes on along the minus strand of CM037093.1, from coordinate 10,574,989 downwards.
AAACAAATTGGAATTCATCTTTGAACATTTCCTTCCCTACGCATTCACAGATCTCTGCAACAACAACAACAACCTCTACTTTTTCACCTTCAACAACAACAACAAACCCCTAATTTCATCAAGAAGTTGGTGGAATTTTGTTCCTCTTCCAGATCTTCTTCCCCTTTTTTTTTTCCATTCCTTCGCTGCAGATCGTCTTCTTCTTCCAGATCTTCTTCCCCTTTTGTTCCTCATTCGTTTCTACCCAACAACAACAATTGAAAATCCTTAATTTTAAATACCCCTGATGTTGATGATTTTTGTTCATTCGTTTTTACCCAGAAATTGGAAAATTGGGATTGAAAAATTGGGATTGGAAACACCCAGAAACAATTTAACGATTTAAAGATGAAGATGATAATGATTTCCGTTTGCATCTATGGTTGATAACGAGATCTGTTCTTCATTTGTTGGGTTGTTGATGATGATGATTTACGTTTGCATCCATGGTTGAAAATGAAATCACAGGTTGAAAGATGATGATGCTTTTCGTTTGGGTTGAAGATGAAAGATGATGATGATGCTTTTCCCAGATCAGTTCTTCATTTGATTTTGTTTATTTATTTAAGTTTTTGTTTGTTTTAATTTAAAAAAGAAGAAATGGTGTAATGCCAACTCAATTAGTTGTGCCACGTCATTTAATGAATTTGAGACGCCACGTCGGCAGATTAATCGCCCGGCGTGGCGTCTGTTAAATAAGTCATCATAGACGGAAAACTACAAAAAAGGACCAAATTGACACAAAACTGAAACTTAAAGGACCAAAACGAGAAAAAAAAAAAAAGATAAAGGACCAAAATGAAATCGAGGCCAAAGATAAAGGACCAAAACAGTAATTTAGCCTTTTTTTTACTTTACTTTTATTTTTCCATAAACAATCATTCTCTTTCTTTTCACTTCACTTTAGTTTTTTAACTAAATTTCTAAATTTATAAACACTACTCTACTTAAATTACTCTACTAAAATTATATTCTCTTTTCTCTCCGAAATCTGTTTAGACTCTTATTGTTAATCTACTATCACCTCTTATTGAAAATCTACTATCTATATTTTACTATCTATTATAATCTACTAATCAACTAAAATAATTAACTGAAACTACGAGATAACTGCAATGATAAATAAAAAACACGGGATAACTGCACTGATATATTAAAAAAACGCAAGCTAATTTTTTTCACTGATAATTAATTTTTTTTGAAGACTACTATAAACCTACTATGTAAAAAAACAAGAAGATTTAATGACTATTTAAACTGCTGATTAGTAGTTTAAATAAGAAGAAATATTTCTTATTTAATCAACTAAAATAATCAATTAAAATTACAAGATAACTGCACTGATATATAAAAAAAACACTGGATTAATATTTGCCGTTGATAATTATAATTTTTAAAGACTACTATAAATCTATTATTTAAAAAACAAGAAGGCTTAATGACTATTTAAAGCTGATTAATACCTAAAAAGATAAATAATTGTCATTTTGATATATAAAAACACAAGATAATTATTTCTTATTGATCATCTACTATCTATATTTTACCATCTACTATAATCTACTAATCAACTCAAATAATAAATTTAAACTATGAGATAACCGCATTTGCACTCATACATAAAAACACGAGATATATCTGTATTTGATATATAAAAATTAAGGGGATAACTACAATGATATATATATATATATATATATATATATATATATATATATATATATATATATATATATATATATATACACACACACACTAGCGGGGAAAGATGGGACCTCCGGGTCCGTCTTTTACGTGTTTGTGTATTGGTGTGTTAGTGGGTGGTTATGTTTATTAGAAAATTTTACTTACATTAAGGGTATTTTGGTCAGAAAAATCTGACACCAAAAGTGACAGTTTTTTTTAGATCCCCTTTATATATAGGTATAGATATATACTAGGGATAACAAAGGATAACTTTACTGATATATAAAAAACACAGGATTACAATACTGATATATAAAAAAACACCTGATAACTGGACAATTGTTTTTAAATGATAGTTTAACATTTGTAGATGTTAATATTTATCTATCTTTTATTTGAAACTCATTTTTTATCTACTTTAAAATTGTTTTTATTTTCACGGAGTAATGTTCAGACTATTTAAATATTGTCTAAGTTCATTCATAAAAACAACATGACAGCACCCGTGCGAATGCACGGGTATGCTACTAGTAATTACAATAAATAAAATAACAATAAAAAATTAAAAAGTCTAATATATATAAATATAAAATCTAAAATGTAAAAATAGGGAAAAATACGTGTAATTGAATTTGGGAGACCAATTTCCTTGTCTTTCGTTCCTTTCACCTTCATAGCGTCGTTTTGTGTTCTCTTCCTCCGACGAAACTATCACCATTGCCACTCAACTGTTCTTCTGAGTGCTAACTATACGAAATCGAACCAGTTTTGCAGAGAACCCGATGCTACCGTGATGAAATCAACGAACTGGAGTCCAGAACCGCAAAACGCGAAGAGCTAGAGCCACACGATGAGACAAGGTTAGGGTTTTTGATATCAGAAAATATTTCATCTTCATCTGTTTTTGTTTCAAATTATTGATTCTGAAACGTAATTTTGGGTGAAACAGATTGCATTTTGTTCCTATGGCTTTCAGTTTAACCTTCCCCAAGGTATCGCTGCATTAGCCGCTACTTGTACAGATTGTTCTATCGGCTTCTTAGTTCTCTCATTCAGTAAGTCTATTCTTTTCTTTCTCGTGGAAAAGCTTATCTGTTATACAAAACAAGTCTTTCAACTATTGGTCCAAGTAGAAGAATTTTTCAGTTTTAGCACAGAAAGTTACTTATCTTTTATGTTTTACTTCACTTTCTTTTTATACAAATTATCCGCTTTGACATTTACAATTCCTTCCAATTTTGTAGAAATTCATGTTGTTTAGCTATTGATATTACTAATTTTTTTTTTTTGTGGAGAAAGCTATATTAATCTGTCTAATAGATATTGTGTTTTATTTATTTATTTATTTGTACAAGTCTGCGTTTGTTTGGTTTTTTTTTTTGATAGAATTGTTTCAAAAAGTGGTACCTGTTATCTTTTGTCATTTAAAACATATGTATACAATTTGTAGGATAAATATGGAGATTAATGAATGTCAACCAGTTGAAATCGGTGGGTGTAAAGACATTTTTCTTGGTCAAGTTGTGAATAGTAAAGATGAAGCTTATAACCTATACCAAGAACATGCCTTCAAAACAGGTTTTAGTGTAAGAAAGGGGAAGGAGTTATATTATGATAATGAAAAAAAGCATACACGTTTGAAAGACTTTTATTGTTCCAAACAAGGGTTTAAGAATAATGAACCTGATGGTGAAGTGGCTTATCAAAGAGCTGAATCAAGAACAAATTGTCAAGCTATGGTAAGATTTAATGTGACCAAGGAGGAGTATGGAAAGTTACAAAGTTGGTGTTGGATCACAATCATGACTTCGTACCACTTGAGCAAAGACATTTGTTGCGTTCTATGAGAAACGTGTCAATTGTCAAAGGAGACCTCATAAAGTCCATGGTGAATGCTGGTGTACGAGTTACAAATACTTGGAGTTATTTAGGAGAAGAGGTTGGTGGATTTAGCAATATTAGTATACCTTCAAAAGATATGCATAGTTATGTCTCCAATGAAAAGTTGAAATTGATTGAAGCTGGGGGCGCACAATATTTACTGAATCACTTACAAAATAGACAAGCACATGATACTATGTTCTATTATAGTGTGCAGTTAGACCAGGAATCGCGATTAACAAATGTCTTTGGAGAGACGGTAAATCTAAAGTTGATTATGATTGCTTTGGGGATGTTGTGATTTTTGACACTACTTATCGTACTTATAAATACAACTTGGTATGTGCCCAATTTATTGGTGTAAATCATCATTGGCAAAATGTCATGTTTGGTTGTGCTTTGTTATTTGATGAAAGTGATGTTTCTTATACTTGGTTGTTCAAGGCATTTTTAGAGAGTATAGGTAACCATCAACCAAAAACAATCTTTACTGATCAAGATCCAGCCATGGCCAAAGCAATTGGAGAGGTAATGCCAAATACATGTCATCGATTGTGTTTGCGACATGTAGCTAAAAATGCTCCTTCACATTTGGGATCTCTTAGTTCTAATCACAAGATTGTGGGCTTATTTAATAAATGCATGAAAGGTTGTGATTCAGAAGAAGAATTTCAAAGCATTTGGGAGGAGATGATGAATGAGTATAAGCTTCATGATCATCAATGGTTGAGTGACATGTATAAAATTCGTCATAAGTGGAGCACGGCTTATTGTAAAGATGCATTCTCTGCTGGTATCGAATCCTCGCAAAGGAGTGAGAGTGCAAACAATGTACTAGGTAAGATTGCAGGAAAAGCAACAAGTCTCCCACAGTTTTTGGCGGCATTTGAAAATATGGTAACAAAGTGGCGACAATTGGAGGTTGAGAAGGAATTCAAAAATAGCCAGAGTACACCTCCTCGTGTTATAAATATTAGTGAAACTTTACGACACGCAACTACAGTATATACTCACAAAATCTTTGAGCTTTTTTTAAATGAATATCTTGATGGGACAGGTGGAAGCACTTCTGTAGAGATTGATCGATGTGATAGTGTGTCATATCATGAAGTCACGTTGAACAATATGCCAAATAAAAAGTATATGGTGACTTTGGACTCTTCAAATGCAATGATTAACTGTAGTTGCAAAAAATTTAGTTCTATGGGTATTCTTTGTAGTCATGCTTTACGAATTTATAACATTAAAGGTATTTTAAAAATACCTGACCAGTACATCTTAAAAAGATGGTCAAAAAATGCAAGGCATGTGATTTTTGAGCACATAATCAGTGGTTCAAAAAAGGATTCTGCCTCCAAATCAATGACCACTACTGATGCTGCTGATGGTCTTCTTTACCGCAATGCCATTATGAAGTCTTTCTACAATTTGGTTTTGGAAACTCAAGAAGATAAAGAAGCTCAAAGAATTATGTGGAATTTGCTTGAAATTGGAGGTCAGAGGGTTCGACAATGTGTTGGCAAGCTCACTTTAAATTCAGATGCAGATAATGTTGAGAACAATTTCATGCAAAATGGGGAAAAAGAATGTGCTGCAATTTCTAGTCCTCTTTTGGAAAAGACTAAAGAAATGTCCTATGTTCACAGGAAAGGACATTCTGAGAAAAGGAAACGATCACCTACAGAAGACAAAGATGACGGTGAGATAATAAATGTAGTTTTTTATAAACTATATTTTAGTTATATATAATATATAATGTGATTTTTGTAAATTTTGTTTCATTTACAGAGAAACAGAATGAAGACAGTTTTTATGCTATTATTTCTCCTGCAAGTGGTCAAACCAATGTTCTGAATTGCACGGATGAACCTTCTGGAGATGCTTATTCTTTAGATGCACCCCTACAGGTTTATCATATATTCTAGTTTTTGTTGGTTTAATATTACTTAAGAGTTATACTCTAGCTAATAACATTTTTTATATCCTCTAGTAGCAACAAGTAACAACATCCATCAAGTTGGGGTTAAAATGCTCTGTTAATTCCATTCGGTAACTTGTTACAAGGAATGAACTCGTGTAATTATTTAGCCAGGTATATTGATAATCATATATTACAGCTTCTTTTAATGATAGATGTTTTACTCAAGCACATTTCTCATGGGTACAACTGATTTCATTTGTTGCAGCAATCTTGTAATTATAGTTGGTTACCTCCAAGTGGCAATTCTCAGGATATGTATTTGATAATTTGATCATAGGATGGAGGTTTTACGGATCTGGTCTGTGTGCAGTCGGAGAGACTGCAGTCATACATCTGGTAAGCTTGGAGCCGTTCAATCGAGATTGGACAGTCCAGATTTCAGATTCGAATTTTATATTAAGCAAAAATAAAAAAACTGCACTCAAAATCTGGACCGTCCACAGCTCGATTTTCCTACTGCTTGACTGCACATTGTCTCCGACTGCACTAAATCCAAATTCAGGTTTTGGAGCCGGTTTGTGTACATGATACAATGGAAAAGATTGTGTGTTTTGTAGTTAAATTTTTGTTATTTTGATTTTATGGTTTTTGTAAAGAACATGTATATATTAATTTTTGATGCAATTTGCTGTTTATTTCATTTAAATTTCTGGTGATATTATGGTGGAAAAACCAGACATTGGTTGATATATTGTTTTAATGCAGTTTTATGCTACTGCAATATTGTTCTGTTGCATGTTTTACTCGTTTGGGTTCTCTAATTGTACATGTATCTGCCACAATCTTTACTTCATTAATTGTACATGTATTTAGCCTTCTGTTTTTGACTTTTTGTAATATTTCTTGTCTCAATTTTAGCCTTCTGTTTTTGAGTTTTTGTAATATTTCTTGTCCCCTTAGTCTGGTACGACGACTATTATGCCCTTCATTTTAAGTTTCCAAAATGAAAGCAACTTCTTGGTCTGACGGCTAGTTAAAGAAATCTAAACATAGCTATAGCTCCTTTTGCTTGTATATTTTAATTATTTGTGAAAAAACTAAAAAAAAAGAGTTGGTATATTTTTTATTTTTTAAAAGGAATTCTCTTATTTTATTATATGGTGTAGAATAGAAGTTAATAGAAAAAATAAATATAGCAAACAAATTTCAGTTGATAAAGAAAATTAACAATGTTACCCATACATGCATAAGATGCATAAACGTATAGTTGGTTTTTGTTTTTGGGTTAATGATTGTGATTTTTAAACTATTTTGTGGATTTACATGATCATCAAATAAAGTATAGTTTTTCTATAGCAGCCTAGCTAGCTTACAAAGGATAAAAAAAAGTTTTGCAAGCAATAACCTAATCGGCATCAAATCAAATCAAATATCTACAAAAGAAAACAATCTTAGTCAAAGTGATAACCCAAATAAATAAAACTAATAAAAGAAATTTCTTGCATATTTTCCTCAAAAGTACATAGAAACACTGATATAATTCTTCAGCATCATCCAAACCACAAACAAAACAAATGAATAAAGTTTCCTTAAACCAACAAAATTCTTGCTGGCACATTAATTTACAAGGACCCCACAAACCATATAAACTAAACCTTAATCACAATTTAATTACCATAATACCCCTCCTTAAGAAAACTTGACCATTCTATTCTACCTTTCAATGTCAACAGGTGAAAAGTTTTTTGCCACATGAACAAAGCTTTTACTTTTGTGATTGCCAACTATGTTTCCCTTTTGTGACTCCACGTCATCATTTGACTTCTCATCATCTTCTTCTTCTTCTTCCTCTTCATTCCCCAAAGAGAAATACTTAACCTCATTTCCACCATAGAATTTATTCAAAACCAAGTAAAAAGTAACAGCAAAAACAGTAACTAAAATCACAAACCAACTGAAAAGAATATTAACAAGAGAAACAGCACGATGAAGCGATTCATGATCAGAACATCTCACAACTTTATGACCTTGTTCATCATTCATAAAACATCCTTTAGAAATCAACTTTGGTGTCCAAAGCATAAATCCCATAGCTATAAGCCATAACCCTTGAAACAATATACTAACTGAACGTAAAAAACTAATCAAAAAGCTTTTTTGCATGGAAATTCCCATAAGGGTAGTTACAAGAGATATTAAAATAATAAGTTGTAAAAGTAAATGATATTGACCTTCTGGTCCCATATGATCAGCTGAATGAAGATGAAAAAGAAGAAGTTGTTGAGCAAAAGCTATAGAAGCTAGCAATTGTGTTAGAGATAAATTTTTATGGATATGGATTTTGTCGAGGATGATTGCGAAAACCGCGTAGATGAAGAAAGTGAAGGAGATTAAAGCGTGTTCGAAGTTGTGAAGATGGTTAGATGGAATTGTGAAATCTGTGTCAAAGGGTTGGTGACGTTCAGGTCCTATGAAAAGTTCCATTGAGATGGAAGCTGTTGTAGCTGCCATGATGAAATAAAGTTCAAGGTATTTGTGTTTTGATGATGGGAACCATGGTTTTGAAGTGTAGGATTTAGGGTTAAGTGTATGGAGTTTTATGTTGTTGAATAAGTGCCACAAACCTAATAGCATGAAAGCAAAACCTGGAGCTACATGTCCCACTAGAGTGCCCATAATATGAATATTTGAATATATATATTGGTTTGTAACTTGCAAGATAAGTGGTTTTTGGGAGGGAAAATGGAAGAGGAGAGAGAGAGTATGGAAAACGGTTTATTCAGTTTGGTTTTGATGATGGGGCAAAATGGATAGAGAAAGATGGGTTTTATATTAAGAAGGGAGTTTAGACTAGAGGGTTCTATTGAAGTTCTTCAAGTCTAACATTGGTGCCTTGGGGTATAAGGTTAATTTTCTCTGTCTGACCAAAGACTTGTGACGAATGAGCTTAGGTGGTTCTGACTTTCTAGATGAATAAATTAATTCAAGAGGGGCGTGCGTGCAATCGTGCATATTAAAACCTTTCAGCAAGTTAATTAGCCCTTGTGCTTATCCCTTTTCATTCTTGCTTGATTAATAAACCTATGGGAAATCAGTGCTTATACATATAAGGAATTATGGGGTGTGAGCACTTATTTGTTAGGTTTTGATCTCCTTATTACGACTAATTCACGATTTTAGTTTTAATTTTAATATTTTTTTATTTTTATGAATTTGGTCTTCTTGTTTTTTCAATTTCTAAAATCAACAGCTCTCCCTAATTTGGTTTAACATTTTGCTGATTTTCACTCATTAATCCTACGTGATGACACGCAGGACTGCCAGGGTTGATTTTTAAATTAGAAAATCTTATTTTTTAATTAATCTTAATATGGTTATTGAGCTGCTTAGAGTTGATATTTCTTAAATCGGTTAACTAAACATATTAAAAGCATTGACAAGATTCTCTAGAAGCACATCTTGAAAGAGACCAATAAGCATGTTAATTGGCTAGCAAAAGATAGTCTTACCTAAATAATTATGACATAATAATCTCTTTGATTCTTACGAACGAAAGTTTGTGTTCTAGAACTTATATATCAGCAGACAATCAACGCAAGAGAGCTTGTTGGGTGTAGGTTTTGCGGCACTTAAACTTCCATTTGTGTTCCATCATTGATTTGCACAATTTTGATTTTTTTATTCTATTATTGATGTGCAGTATCTATCAACTTTACCGGCGAATAATCTATGTCAGAGAATTTAGCTGGCCAAACGTATTTAATTTGATGGTCTGTATGGTTCTTCATTCTCAACAGAATTTTTGCCACACTAAGTCTCGTATTTGAGACTTTGGGATTGTATCTGAACCCAACAAACGCTCCAACCAACCATTGTTGGTGCACAATTTTCATTTGATTTTGTTACAAAAAAAAAACTTAAAAGGTCAGAAACATTCTGAGTAAATAACTTAAAAGGTCATACTGGTGTAATTTTTTTCTAACTTTTTATTATTTTGAAACAGCAAAATTATATCTAATTGTACTTTTAGTCCTCTTATTATCACTCACTCACAATTTTAGTCCCTCAGCTTTCTTTTTCCAGAATTGTGGTCCCATTGTTTTCCAAATTTCTAAAATCATTGGTCAAACAGAAAATACCACGAACACAATAATTTTTTGTAACAAGTTTATCTCGTGTTATAGTGAACCAAATTACAAAAAATTGGTGCCCATTTTGTTCAAAATTTTATAAGGAATTTGATTATACAAGTTTTAGGGGAAAAAACACTTATAAGAAAAAGTGATTCTAAAAAATCAAGGTTGAAGATGAAGATTCAAAAGCTTCAACTCAACAATGATAAATTGCTCAAAACAGCACCAAATCAAACGAAATTGTGCCTAATTTAAACGAAATTTCACAAAGATCGCGAATCCACCTCGATTTGCAAAAAAAAAGAGTAGAACAACTTATCCGAAAACACATTTTTGGCCGAAAAACGGGTTTGAATTTTGGGAGAGGCTAAAATGCTCACATCTCAACCAAATTGCACAAAATCAATTGCAAAATGCTCGAAATTACCGCATTAAGTGAATGCAACCAAGAGATTTTAGTGAAATTGATGCAAAATCAAACGCGAAATTGAAATCAGAAATGTAGCACAAAGATAAATGACCAAAATGAAACCTAGAGCAAAGATAAAGGACCAAAAATGCTAGCTATTTAGCCATTTTTATATTATTATTATTATTATTATTATTATTATTATTATTATTATTATTATATATTCTACCCTCATATTCTATTTTATATATTTTTCTTATTTTATTTCAAAACGTATTAAGTTAATATTAGCTAATTGTTAACACCTAAAATAATTTAAGTTATTGGTAGAGAGGAAAGAAGAGATCAAGGCTAAGGTGAGGTAGGAAAGTCATAGAGACATTAGAGATTTGGGCGGATAAGTATTTACCATCCTAAGCTGTGGTGCTAGACTCGGTTGAAGGATGTAAAGAATATATTAAAAGGGTCAAACACCGAGGAGATGATAAAGTGCACTCGGGAAGGGTGATACTCGACTAAAGGGTGCCTCGATTATAGGATGACTCAACCGGCGAACCAACGGCCAGAAGGCGCGAGGAGAGTTTGTAGTCGAGACGAGGAAGGTTTGTTTGGTGTGCAAGTATTCAATGCACATGGACATAGCGTTGGAGGCGGTTAAGGTCAATAGACGAGGAAGAATGTCGTGGAAGTAAAAGTGAAGATATTGTACCCCACTAACCCATGCTAGTGAGGTAGTGGAGGAATGACTCCAAATTTCTAGGGACTAGGGGTAATTAGGGCGTTGATCTTAGTTAATCCAACGGTGAGTTATTGTAGGCTCATTGGTGGGCAATGAAGCTCATGTATACATATAGTCGACTATACATTACGTATTAAACACACATCAATCAATCAATCTACTATTGTTCTCTCAAAGTCTTTACTTTCCTTTCTTGCTTTTCTTTATGTTTTCCGACTTTAGATAGTCAAAATCACGCGTCATTCTCACATATCCTAACACTCTTTGGAGGAGTTAGGGAACCCATAGAGTGAGAGAAGAGAGTTTCTTTCTCGACGCAATTGCTTGAAGAAATAGAGGAATCATAAGTGTTAAACCTCTCGCCGATCCCATAGTTAGGAATAAAGTGTTTCACAACAACACTAATTAAGTAAAATAAATTAAAACTAAATTAAATTATAATGTAATAAATTTATATAAGGGTAGTTATGTCATTTGCTAAACACGTGTCTTTGTTTTCACTCACTTTTCATTCACTTTCACCCTTACAAAACAACTAAAAAATCATCTCACTTTTCTTCCTCCAACAATCTTTTCTCTTGTTTTCTTTCCTTCAACTTGTTTTTTTCAACCAAACAATGGGTAAGGGTTGGCCAAAAAGCATGTGAAATTTGTATTTGATAAATTGCGAGTTCAAATCATCACTAATCTTATTAGAGTGAGGTAAAGCGTAATTATGTTCACACAAATAATCTATATTTTTTTCTAGAGAGTTATTTCCTTTTCTAAAGTTTTTGTAAAAGTAAATATCTGTCCGACAAAAAGGGAAATCACGCTTTAAAAGACTCAATAAATATAAAGTGTATATTTGGAAAAGTTTTGGTGATTTGCACTTTGAGTTCTTAAAAGTACTAGTATTGTTTTAGGACGAAGATAAAAAGCAAAAAATACTAAGGCTCTGTTTAGCAAATCCAAACCACTAGTTTATAGCGGATAAGCTCGTAGTAGTTGTTTGACAAGACAAACTTATAGCGTTTCATTTTTTCTACCACTTTTACATTTATTATTTTAATTAAATTACACATTTATCCACCATTAAATAATTCTTCTCTCTCACATTCAAGCTTTAATTACAAATGTCCATTTATGTCAATTTATATTTATAAGTTAGTACAACCGTCAATTTTATCAAACACTTAAAATTCAATCCATTAACTTATCTACTATAAGTTATCCGCTAACTTATTCGCTATCCAACTTTTTTTTCCAAACAAAGCCTAAAAAGTAGGAAGAGATGAATGGAGTACTATCTCTGTCTCATTTTATAGGTTGTTTTAATTTGTCTTAAATTGATTGTTGTTTTACATTTTCAAAGAAGCGTTTAATATTCGTTTTCACTAATACCCCTATTAATCATGACTACTTTTTACATTTAATAAACGATTCACATTTATCTATATTGAGAGATAAATAGTTAAATAATAAATTAGACAGTAATTTTTTAAAATCTAGTTAATACGAATAGCTCCAATATAGGAAACGAGAGTGGTTTACATCACTAAAGCATACCTTTAGTGACAATCACTAAAAGGTTATATAAGTAAATTAGTAATTAATTAAAAACCAATATGTTATAATTATATTTTAATTCGGTTCATATTAACTAGACAATTTTAATGGAGTTGATTAAAAAATAAACACTCCAGTAACTCATTCAATATAAATTCCTAAAATCATGCATTCATCAGTTTGACATATTAAATGCCTAAAATCATGGAATTCAGTTTTTTTTCAAATTAAAAACTGGCAAAATAATTTTAATCTTGGAATTCAATTTTCTGAAACATATTCACCACTGAAACGAATTCATCTCTCTTTCGTTCCTACTTAAACACTTCTCGTTTCATCTTTTATCAAAAAAAAATTGGGTGTTTTTCTTTTCACACGTAAAAAAAATCGTTCATTAACCACTGATTTGTACCACAATGGTTAGATATCACTAACCACAAATGTGCATCGCAACGGTTATTGGCCACTAACCACAGATATACATAAATGTGGTTAGATGCCAATTGCTAGATATCACTAACCACACATGTTCATAGCCAAGTGGGCACTAACCACATATATGCATAAATATGGTTAGTTGCCAATTGTTAGATGTCACTAACCACACATGTGCATAGAAATGGTTAGTGGACACTAACCACAGTTATGTATAAATGTGGTTAGATGTCAGTGGTTAGATGTCACTAACCACATATGTGAATAACAATGGTTAGTAGCCACTAACCACAGTTATGCATATAATGGGAGAGGCCGGGGAAGAAACGAACGGAAATAAAACAACGAACGCAGAAGTTGGGGAAGAAACGAACGCAGGTGCTGGAAGAAGAAATAATAGTAATTCATAAGTTGAGAAAAAAAGGAAGAAGAAGAAGAAATAATAGGAACCGGTAATAAGATTGAAAGTTGTCAATATTTGAAGGAGATGTCAATCGTATCAAATATTTTGGAAGGATTTATATGATTGAAACTTAATAGTTGAAACGTGAGGATTGAATGGAATGAGAAATAACATGAAAAAAACGGAATTGAAGAGAGGAAGAAGAATGTTCAGAATTGATATCGAAGGAGAGAGGAAGAAGAACGTTCAGGATTTAAGGGAGAGAAGGAAAGAAAAGAAAAAAAGAAGAGATTTAAAAACATGATATTAATGTGGTGCCTTAAAAATAGGAAATATATTAATTGGTTGTTATTAATAATTATATAATTATTAGACATAATATTGAAGAGTATCAAAATACCCTTCGTAAATAATAACCATTAGATATATTTTTTTAATAAAAATATTAAATATCCAATGACTCATATTAATTTAGTGATGATCACGCTTAGCTTGGTAATGTAAGCGGTGACCAAAGGAAACGAATCATCGAAGCATCATCGACTTGGCACGTACCACGTAGTCACGTACCTTTCCAGTTTCCACCCCACAACGAAATTCGAGCATTTATTGATTTTATTTAAATTTAAATGAAATCTTAATTTACAAATCTTTCGGTTACTGTGTCGAACACGAGAGCATCAAAATGGGAACCCTAAATTAAAAGGAGAACCAACACATTCTGACTGACCCGAATGGGGAACCAAAATTTGAACAAACCCTAAAATCCAAAACCACAAAATCTCTCCTCCACGATGGCGATGATGACGCGGAAGCGACGTCGTATGATAGCAGAAGCAACGGCGGAGTCACCGAGCGCAGTCCTTCCAGAAGAACTAATGATCGAAATCCTCTCGAGAGTTGAGGTTAGCAATCCGTTACAATTGAGATGCGTTTGCAAGTGGTGGAAATCGCTTGTGTTGGATCCTGAATTCGTGAAGAAACACCTTCACAGATCTTTAACGGAAATTACCGATCTGGCATCTATGGCTGCGGATAGCATTGACGCTTTTGAGTTGCAACTCAGTTATGCTGCTCCCACCGTACCTCATGATGAAGACGAAACAGACGTTGAAGATACAGACGATGAAGAAGAGGAAGAAGAACAAGAAAATGGGATGATGATGATGATGATGATGGAGAAGAAGAAGAAGAAGAAGGAGAAGAGAAGCGATTGGTGATGAACATGGCGAGTCGGTTAGATAATCTATTGTTAGTTATTCGGTCAATGAAAGTGAGTTTAGAAAAAATTAAGGGTGAAGTGAAAGCAGTTCAAGATAGAATGAAGTGTCTACAAAGTTTTCTGCGGATTTATCTCAAGAAAGCAGCAGAGAATGCTTCATCTTCATCTTCTCACTGAAGCTGATTCTCAACGGTTTTGCTTATTATCTTTTATCTTTTTTATGTAGCAAGCAACTGATGATGATTTATAAGATAATCTTATGGTTGTTTTAATTTAATCTGAAAAAAAATCACAATGTAGTAGGAATATTGGGATTGAGAAGTAAATTAAGTGTAGTGATTTTGTTGACAATTTTCGTGTTCAGAGATGGTTCATTCAATCCTTATGTTTTGTAAATGAATGGGTTAGTTAGTTGAATGAATTGCGATTTATTTGTGGAATTGGGTATGCTACTTGCTGAAGCTATTCTTGCTATATAGTATTATGTTTCTTGCTGACCTGATTCTGAAGACAGTGGAAGTGGACACTATGAATATGATAGAATGTTTTTATTTTTATTTTATATATTTGATGATGTTTTAAAATATAATTTGATATGTCACGTGTAAATTGTGGTAGATTTTTCACGTTGTATCTCATTTTTTTTTGAGTTTTTTTTTGTTAGGAGTATAAGCTTTTCAATGATGTTATGATCAATTTATTTTTATTTATCTGGTAAGGTTTAGGGAGTAACCTGTATTATTCGTTTGCTTCTTCAACTTCTACCTGAATTGTTTAATTCTGCTACCATATCTGGTAAGGTTTAGGCCTTTTATTTTTTACCTGAATTTGTGCTACCATTGCTTTCCCCCTTGGAGCTTCAACCTTGAGCTCGCAGCCTCCTCCATGCTTTTTCCCTGCCCACAACCACAGAGGTTCTCTATCCGTAACTGACCGACTCTCGGCACCTCTCCCTCTGGAGCCGCCCCCCCTTTTTTCTAGATGATGCCTCGTCGGCCTCTTTAGACCCGGTTTCCATCTACCTCCTCTGTCTAACATTTACATTATGTATCGCCTCCACTTCTAAGCTCCCTTGGGTCATGGCCCTCTATGCTAAGGATCTTTCTTTCGTCTCCAACGTCACAGTTGTAATGTTTAAAATCACTGTGCATATTAGTTAAATCTTAAACTATTTTTATCATGCTTCTCACAACCAGTAAGAAAATCACATTCCTAACATTACATGTATTATTAAGTAATAATGTTTTTGGTAACAAAAACACCTGATTAAGAGTTAATCATTATATTCTTAATCAAAAAAGAGTTAATCATTATTTGATCACAAGGGTTTTTAAAGTCACTCAAATAATCCCATTAGAAGCTTTAGACAGTACAAGGTTGTTCATAACTTAGACTAATTGTGTTCGTAAATAAAACATATTCCTTTAGCTGGAGATCAAAAAGTAAAGACTAGAAGGTGCTGATTATCGTCCTTTTCATCTAGATGCAAAATTAATACTACAATTTTAGAATATAGAAAATTTTAGAATATAGAATTCTTCTGTCATAGATGATTTTTGTTTTTTGTGTATGGGTAGCCTAAGTTTCGCGATTTGCTAGGTTAAGTAGATTAGCAATTGCAAAAAGGAATTAATGAGTTCAAATCCTAGCTACTATCATAACACGCTAACAACTAACATTTTGTTTTAAAAAAAAAAAAAAAAAACTTAGGTTATGATGAGCATTATATACAAAATTTGGGTTCTCATATGTGCCTGCTTTTCGAACAAATTTGTCAATTCAAACGCTACCCTTGTTATACATGAAGTTTAACTAATTACAGATCATCCTAAAAGTGCATAGAAAAATGTTTACATTTCAGTGTTAATTATGAGCTCAGCTGCAGCACCCATTGCACTTACCCCACCAACACCTAACAAAGCAAGAGCAAGCTCCTCCTCATTCATCTGTCTCAATCCATTGCTCAGTCTCTTTAACACATTTACATCTACTTCCAGCACCCAGTTTGGTGTGCAACCTACCATCAAACTCACAAAACCCGATACATAGGCACGCCAAGTAGCTGAATCGCAGCCAAGTGATATCTTACCATCAAGTGCACTTGCAAGAAACTCCATGTGGGTGCCCAAAACATTTGGACGCCGCTTTGAAGCTGATGATGATGAATCAACTCCCCAAGCAAAAGCCCCACAAAGCACTGTAAAGTAAGCAAGTGCATATCCACCAAGCATTGCAACCATTCCATCATACTTTTCTTCCTGGTCTGACCTGTGAACAGATATAAACCATGATGGCAAAGTTTCTTTTATTAATAATTGAATCAGTGTCAGTCCTCCTGATATCCATACTAAAGAGGCCCCAAGTGCAGCTGCAAGCTTCACCCTTGTCATTGATGCAGCAATTGAAACATGTCCATATTTTATGCCATCTTTGGTTGCTTTCAACTTTTTTAATCGCTGCTTTGGCAACCCGCCACAGACGATTTCTCTCACTGACTGCATCAGGATGGAAACAACTTCTTCTGTTAAGAAAACAACATCTCTGAATGCCCGATAAGCGCGCAAGTAGAGAATTCCTGGAGCAACAGGACACATCCCACCAGATATATGTGACTTAAACCCATGCCCAAGCAAGGCTCCAACACCACCACTGCATGAGATAGGAGACCTACTCATGCCAAGGGTAGCTGTGAAACAGCTTTTAATAAGTTGCACTACTGCATCACGATTGTGGAGGAAGACAGTTCTAGATGCTGAGAAGATAAGGAAGTCACTCCAGCGTTTTGCCTTTTGGGTCCATAAGGAAGCCACAATTGGCATGCAAGGCCATGGACAACCTGCGGCAAGGCCCTCTAATGTTTGGCCAGCCAAATGAAGAAAGCGTTCTGTTGCTCTGTCAACTTTGTAGGTTATAGTAAGGCTTGTAAAGGCAGCCAAGGGCAATGGAAGTGTTGCAGGAGAGCTGTCTCCTGTGGAAATTATGACCATTGGTTACAACAGTAGATAACTTAATATTAGTGTTGGAAGAGAAAAGGAAGATAGAGGAGTACATTTCCTAAAAAGCAATTGGGGTATTAATACTCAACTTGAGCAGCGTAAAAGATGAATATAGATTTGTAATGAACACAATGGATAGTTGTAAAATGTAAATTGTGTTGCCAAAAATGCATTTAGTCGGGATTTCAAAGAAGAGTTCAGAATTTAGGGTAACAAGAAGAAAACCTGGAGTAAGACTAGGAACATCCACACCAGTTGCAGCCAAAATTTTCTTTATTTGGTTCTCAACGTTCACTAAATTTGCAGCAGGGCTTGGCCAATCCGTTCCATTCATAAATGCTGGTTTCCAAACTCCCCTAGTTACTTCAGCAGAGAAGTAACTTATTATGGTCGCCAGAGATGCAGGAAGAAAATCAGCCAAATCCTTAAGCCCTGATATTCAGAAAAGCATTCTGGTATTATGATACTGGTGCATACATGAATGACATCTTCGTGCTACATCGAGAGGTAAAAGACTAGAGGAAATTTTGAAAACCTAAACAACTAAATGAGAGGTTTGCCAACAACCATTTAGATTCTCTTCAGTAATTTAGAGGAAACAAGCTGTTAAGTGTGTTCCCTTGAATTCATCTAATCAAAACACTCATACCTGTTGCTAACTCGCGTGGAGACAGTCTTCCATGAGCACAAGCTGTGAGAGCAGCATCAACTACAAAAGGAATGGCTTCAAGAATATCCCAAGCAGGTAACTTTGGCCCAATGGAGGCATCATCATTTCCAGGCCCAGAAGAGCTACTGCTTCCGGATGTAATAGTAATCTGGCCCCCTCTGTTAATCTTTCTAAACATCATGTTAAGAAGTCCCTCAACAATCTGATGAAAAGGGGTTCCGTGAACTAGACCAGTGAGTGTTGAAGCTATGCATGCTTGATGCTGCCGGTGCCAGACTTTTAATTTTGGAAAGGAGTCAACAAATACAGAATTTGGCGATGATAGACTCGCAATTTCTGAGAGTCTCCTCCTGTTAGCGTTCTGATCTTTGCGGTTGTTAGCAGCTGACATTAAGTGGGAGTTTCGTACTAATAGCAAGTATTCAGGAGTTAATTGAGAACCAACAGTGGGAACATCTCCAATTCCGTGTTCAAGAGGAGGACAATTAAATCTCCATAGCTTTAAAAGAAGTGTAAACGCATTTGAAAATACAGCATGGGCTGATATTTCTTCCCCTGATTGAAGTTTCCATGAGATGTTAGGCATACATGACCCAAAAACTTCACAGATTGGCATCAATGAACATGCAAGCTGTGGAACCTGGTTGCACATTTGGGAAATGCATTAATTATTAATTAAAGTTTAAAGAAATGGGTTTGATATAACTTGTGTCAGATTCACAATCCTAGTTCATATATATCATTAGGAACTAGAAACTGATATTGGAAAATATAAGAAATTAAAGAGCTACGCTCCTTACAATCACAAGACATAACTGTAAGAAAGAGTAGAACAGAAAAAAAGCAGACCAAAAAATAGATGAACTCCTCCCTCATACTTAATGCTTGCGCAGAGCTTTTCCAACAAATTTTCAACCCTCATACCTTTCTCCCAGACCCCCACTCCTTTTATAACCTCCTCTCCGCATTTCCTACTCTCCAATCCCCCCCCCCCCCCCAAGTGCCACCTGTCCATTCTGTTATTGCATCACATTTGATTGTATTTTCAATATTTGCCGTCCTATCCTCCTAATATCCCAGGGTCTAACATATATATACAAGACAACCAAACAAGGCAAAAAACTATGTATAGAATAAACAATAAATTGGCTTACTGAATATTTCCTAGTTGTCTGACTTAATTACTTCCTGATTTACTGTCCACATTGTTCTACAGACAGCTGACTAACTTCTTCCTGAACTATAGGCTCTAATTATGCTAAATTACATTACACTCCCCTTCAAGCTGAAACATAGATGTCCAGTCCAGTCCAATCCATTATGAGAGGCTTCTCACTATGCCAGTAAGGCTCAAAAAGTTATCATTCTTTCATGCCTTGGTGAATATATATTAACAATTTGATCCTTTAAGGGTGATAGCTGCTAAGGGAGTAGAGATCTTTTTACTTGTAACAACATTCCTTACATAGGGACTAATCCCCTGCAATATGTTTTGTCCTCTTGTGGAAGACCAGATAACTTGCAATATGAATTGCAGCTTGATTATTACAGTGCATGGAATAGGATCTGCATTATAACACCAAAATTTTCTACGATGGATTTAAATAGAATAACTAACGAGTGGTATGAGACGCATCATCGTATTTAGCTTCATTGCTAGGATCTAGACAACAGTTTGCTTCAAGCACTTTCAAGTTACTGGGTTGCTCCTACAAAGATAGTAACCTGAAGTGGATTTTCTATCAGATTTATCACAGGCATTGATCAGAAAAATAAGTCCACATTTCTAAATCATAGTATTTTCTTTGGAGACTTTTTAACATATTTCCCAAATATGGCAAAAAGCTCCCCAGTGATACTTTTAGGATTTTCCTATGATTTATAATAAGCATAATCCTAGATCATGTATATATGTAAGGTCCTATACAAGGCCAATTACCATATAATAAACAATATAATTTCCTGCTAAATATTAACTAATTAGCTCCCCAAATTACTTCTGAATTTAATTATGTTAATCACACACACACAGACACAGATTATAAAGCTTATGCAATCTTCATTTTACTAGTCGGTTTTGTTGGGTTGTGGTAGTCCCAATATCTAAGAAGAGAGGAAAGGGAGATGGGAACTAAGTAAAGGGGAGGAATGAAAGAGGAAGAAGTAGGACCAGGATCTGTGTTTCACAGTTCTCTTGACCATCTCTGGTTATCTTCAGAATTCTTGAATTTTATCTTTCTGGTTGGAATGCTGCTTTAGAGGATTCCAAGTTCTTTTATTGATATAAATTCCATCTTTCATCTTTTATTGATATAAATTCCAACTTCTTTTAAAAACACTTTAAATTTGGGAATCAAATTAAACTTACCAAGCCATGGAGCGAAAATACTTGGACACAATCAATAGCTGCAATTCCAATGAAGAGTACATTAAGCATTGGAGCATAACTAATCAAATAGTTGTTCCCTTCCGAGTTCTCTGCAGGAACTGGCGGAGATAATAACCTAATAATGAAATGGACAGTGTGCTCCTGCATAAAATAGAGATACAAATTTTATTAGTATGGAATAGTAGTTCAGAAGAAACATATGCTCTACAGTCTGTACTACTGAGCAAGTTAGAGTCTTACATGCTCTACTGTCTAACTTCATACCTGTATATTCCAACCCCGAAGTAGGGATGCCCCGCAAAGAATGGTAGCAGCAGATATCTTTTCCTCTTCTGATCCCGCAATTGCAACTTCAAAAATTTTCTCCAGTTCTGCTAAGCTTCCATCAAATCCAGGAGCGTAAATTCAGTTGCTTTACCTTTTGGTAAATTTACAAAAAAGAGCATCTGACATACCTGGCTTCAGGAAAGAAAAAGAAATACTGAAGACCAGGCTACAGTATTTTAAAAAGTAATTTAAAAACTACTGATTTATGGTCATTCTTGTTATGGTGATGGTATAAATTTAGTTTATGGTGAATGTTTGTGGTATATAGTAGAGTGACAGATGCATTAACCGTGAGACTGAAGTGAAGAAAATATTTTCTTCAATTCACTCATACGGCAGATAGCACTGAAACACATTCATGTAGAGGTAGGCCAAATTGGAAAGTTTGTAAGTGGCTATTTTATGGCCTTTTCAGGACTGAGAATAGCAAAATAAAAGCTTCAAAAAATTTGTTTGATTAAAAAGGTTAGAGCATTGTGTCTACACTCTACAGGCCTACATAGATGGGAGTACCATAAATACAATACAGGAATACCTTTGCCTAAAATTAAACATTCAAATACACACCGAAATAGGCATAAGATCCAATTGACTGAATAGATAAAAACTTGATCATACCTTGTGGCCGGACTTGAAACCAGAGCATTTACCATCACTGAAGTAAGTGGGGCTCCCTTCATAAACGATGACCAGCCGGGTACTTGAGCTGGCATACATTGAGGTATTTGGTTGATGTGTCCATTCACATAACCTGGCCATAAGTATGCAGATGTGTCCAATAGATTTCGGGCAATACAAGCCTCAACTATCAGATGGCGCATGTTTCCAGCTGAAAAAGAAGAAATAGTTTAATTTTTTAAAATATATATGGAAAATGACAAACAAGGGAATTCTTTCTGAAACATCACCCACAGACTTTTTGTTATGACATTTCATATCAAATTTGGAAGGAAGACACAGAAAATCAGAAAAAGCTAAATAACATCTTCAGTAATGCATTGTTACAATTGACAGAAGTCAATCTAGCCACTGAAGATCCATATGCAGTTTCTGATTGATATAGAAAGCAATATCACTTACAACAGTCAACTGGTATCTCCGTCATGGTGAGGCAGTCAAAATATGCACTCCCTATTGTGATGCCAGAAACAAATAGCATAGCTTTGGCAGCAGCCTGATTTGTAGCGGCAACAATAGATTGAGGTGGAGTGAGCAAGCTCTGATAATCACCCAATACCTGAAGGCTTGAGACTAAATCACTGCGACTTTTTCCTGGAACACTTTTCTCTTTCCAGTGATCTGTAGGATCACTGTCCATTTCACCAACTGGTATTTGTTCCTCCTCCTCTTCCTCGATAAGATTGGCAACAACAAGAGGCATGATACACAAGAGCATGCACAAGCGAGTATCAAGATGAGGCATTGGGCCCTCAATAGGATCTCTTTCCTATAAAATACCAATAGGTAATTTGATGGAGTAAGCTAATGATGCAGATTTGGTGACTACAAAGTGTATCATGATGGAATACTGGAAGTAATTGATGGACATTTTATGTCTAAAATCAAAACTTAACAAGAAAACACACTGAATTGCAGAGGAAGAGTTTTACCCTCTGAACAAGCCGAAGATTCGCTAACCAAAGACCTAAAAAAGTATCATGCCAAGAGGTGCCGTTTATTGCTCGGAGGGTCTTTATCAAACCTACACAGTAAAAAAAACTCCACCTCAGAAGTTCCTAAATTAAAGTTGGAAAGACAAATCTACCATTTCAGTCAGATCGGAACAGCTATTCCTTACCAGTAATTTCTTCAACAGCACTTGCTGCACTAACTTGATAGCCATCCATGGCATCCTCCAGCACCAGATCAAGAGGAATCCAAAGAGCAGAATGACTTGCACCATGACACAGTGAAGCAGAAGAAGAAAGATATTGAAAAGCCATAACTGTATGGAACTTCTGCAGTGAATTTGTTTTACATTCTCGATACAATACCATACCAGTATCTGAAGTCAACTGCAGAAGTGCCTCAGGACTTAGAGTTTTTGATTTCCTCAATGTTAATGAATTTGTTCCCAGCAGCTGCAGCCGCTGAACAAAACTTAGCCAATGTGCTGGCCTGATAAAATGAAAAATCATGAATCATATGCCAAATCAAATGCTTGTGGAAATTTCAATGGACAGAGAAACTCCGGTCAACTGTTGTTAAAGAGTATATGCAGAGAATAAATATAAACATAACAAATACTTACAAATTTCGGCGAGCCAAAAAAAGAATCCTTGATGTTATTTTATCTTGCAAAAACATCCCAATCATCTCAACAGCCATTAGGGTATTTGCATTTTGCAAATTCTGATGTTGTTCAGTCTTTTTATGACTATAAATATCAGGCCCATCCAGATCCATTTCTTTATATAGTATTGCCCATCTAGACTTTTTTTCAGTAGTGAATTCTAGCAAACCTTCATCATCCAAAGATGCATCAAGCAACTGCCAAACAACTGCAAAAATAAACTCAACCACCAGAACACCAGGCTCGCTTATGACATGCCAAATGTCTGAGAAAGATGAAGAACAGCATCTATAGATTTCATGACCCTGTCCATAACATAAACAGAAAAATTAACAGAGAACAAAACCTCATCTCATCACTAGACACTGGTCACACAACAACTTATTAATACTAACAGCTCATATCTTCCTCAACCACATGTACAACTTTAAAGGTATAAACAAGACGAAGCAAGAAATTTATTAATTTTTCTGAAAACTATTACATGATAGGTAGCTCATTTAGCGAGTAAGAGATCTTGAAGGAGTATAATCAGAAGTCTAGACTTCGAATCCTGAAAACTAACAATTTTTGATCCTAAACTAACAATTCTCAGAAATCCGGTTCGAATTCTGGAAACTAACAATTACAGATCCTACAAACTTACAAACTGACAATTTTCCCTCCACTTAACTAATTAAGTACTAACATTTTTCTGTCAACAAAAAAATTAGATGAATTGAAACTTACTTTTGATAATCAGGCCTATTGATCTGAGATTTAAGATCAAAAGCATATCTTTTAAGAAGTTCCAAATACAACCTATAAGCTGCAGGTTGAACATGTCTAGAAGGAATAACCCTGCCAAAAAAAGGAATAATAAAAAGTCAATACAAAAATTCATGAGAGACAAAAAAAAATATACAAATGATGAGAAATGAAATTAAGAACCTGAGAGAGAGGAGAGAAAGGAGAAGCATAGGAGTAACGAAATTGAGCATCAATGCTTTATCTAGAAACTTCCATAGAATGGGAAGATTGTTTTCCCAACAAATGTAAGAGACTAAAAACTCAGCGAGTTGAGTTGAAGGTATTGACTCACCAACTGAGTTCAAATTTGAATAAATCTGAATTGCCCAAACTAGTGGATCACTACCGTTTTCTTGTGCTTCTTTTGTTACCTCTTCCATCGTTTTTCTCTGCATCGAAACTTCTTCCATCACAATTGTAGTTGTTGCAACAAGAAGAACGATAAGAACATGAAGATGAGTTTGTGTAACTCTCTTTTACACATACACAACACAAAAAAACACTCACATCATTTACACCACCACACCACCTTTTATTTCTTTATTTCCCTTTGTGAATGAATGCGTGTGTTGTGTTGGACGAAGGAGAAGGGAGGGATTTTGCAATTTAAGTCAAAGTTGAGGGGGGTATTTTTGGAATTCAATTTATGATATCCAATTCTGTTGTTATGTGACCTGCAGAAATTTAAGTAAACAACACTTCACAAACATAAAACGCCATCCATCCTCCTTCCTACTACGTGGTCCCATTGAAATTTTTTAAATTTAAATTAACCCTCCACGCCGATGCTGCAGTACTCCCTCCGGATCTAATTATAAACAAAAATACCTACTTTCACATATATTAAAGATAGTGGTTTTATGCATTTACTTTTCTTGGATTCATGGAAAAATCAAATAGATTTACTAAATTATCCCTAATTAATAGTCATCTTTTCACAACATTAATGAATTAATTTAAGGGTAGTTGTGGAAAAATAGCATTAAATATGGGTAGATTAGTTAACATTTCTTATATTTGAGTCGTCCACCAAAATAAACACACTTTTTCTGATATTTAGGTCGGAGGGAGTACGTAGTAGTTAAATTAAGTCATTAAATGTGTTTAGTTATGCGGTGACAAAATATGACTTTGACTTTATTTGGTACTGGCGAGAAACTTTCATGTGTTAGTGTATTGGTGTGTTAGTGGGTGGTTAAAGGTGAGCTTGCACGCTAAGAATGAACTATCTCTAAACTTCCTCTTGACGGCAGAGCATACAAATGGGGAATGAAAATATCTATTAGAAAATTTTACTTACACTAAGAGTGTTTTGGTCAGAAAAATCAGACACCAAAAGTCGCAGTTTTTTTTTGGAATCCCATTTATATATAGGTATAGATAAAGTACTAGTTGATAGTGGATACTTGGGTTGGGATCCTCTCCTTTTCTCCATTTCTCCATTTAGAGAGAGATAGACACAACATTCATGGTGGGTCATAGCATTAAATTTATCTATACCTATATATAAAGGGGATTCCAAAAAAAAACTGTCACTTTTTAGTAGCATTTTTTCGACCAAAATACTCTTAGTATAAGTAAAATTTTCTAATAGACATAACTACCCACTAACACACCAATACACTAACACATGAAAAACGGGTCCGGAGGGCTCGTCTTTCCCGGCTAGTAATAATAGTTAATGTTATGGTCCACCATGAATTTTGTGGCTATCTATCACCAAATGGAGAGGATCTTAACTCGTGGATACTCTAGTGCATATCAAATAAATTAGGGGAAGCTGATGGGGAGTCTGACTTAGAGTATTAAAGAATTATTTAGTAATTATTATTAAATAGGCATAACATTAAATTGCGGTTAGCATGTATTAACCACACAAACACTAAATTGTGGTTAGTCAGTACATAAACACTAAATTATGGTTAGTATGTACTAACCATTGGATTGTTGTATAATGGTTACCAAAAAATTTAGCAATTGATACTAAGGAATTCCTTAGTAATCGTATTTGCCGTAGATGGGGTAGCAGATAGTGGATAAGCTAGTAGATTTAATTTAAGATGTTTGGTAAAATTACCAGTTGAATTAGCTTATAAATATAAAATTACATGTTTATAATTAATGTTTAAAAATGAGAGAGAATATTCATTTAAAGAAGGTTAAATGAGGAATTTAATTTAACTATTAAGGATAAAAATAAGATAAAAAATAAAACGCTTATAAGTTCAAATGTTACTTGAGTTGGGTATGGAAAAACGCAAAATGTTTGTGAAAATGCTACTTCAAGTAGCATGTAGTGAATAAGCTCGTGGTAACCGTGAGGAATTTAATAATTTTTTTTAAACTTTAGTAATGAATATAGTTTAATTCCCAGAAATGTATAAAAAACAAGTTTAACTTCGAGACATAATACTCTTATAAAATAATATTTTTGCAAATTTATTTCAAGGGAAAATAATTTATTGACCAAGGCCGTTAGATTCCTAAAACAAGAGTAGTTATGGATGATTTATAAATACACTAAATTTAAAAGAGAAAATTGATTTTACTTAACATGGAAGCTAAAAATACTAGCTTAATGTAGAATCAACTTTAAATGGCAAACTTGCTTTTAACATCAATTCAAACACTTGAATAACATGCGGAATTCAAGTTTACAAGTACCAACGTGAGTTGTGAGGTTGTCAACACGCAGTACAAGAATTGAACTCGGGAGCATCGGGTGGATTCTCTGTGTTTTAGGGCGACTTATGTCACTAGGCCAACACTGTTGTTTAAACATGTACTAACTACTTTTTTTAATAAACTAATATATTATCCACGACGACAGTGGATACTAACCATTCGAAATATCGAAAATCCATTTAAGGAGTTGATGTCTCCCAACAACATGCACTAAGTATTTATAAACCCGGTAAATAAACTTGAGATTTTCTAAAATATGAAATTCAATAAATAGAAAAATATAATTTTTGAATGATGGCCAAATTACTCAAGACAAATTTTGACCTTGGTGTACTCAAGACAGATTGGATGCTAGGTTATAGATTTTGATGCATATTTGCTTTATCACGACTTGGTGTACTTAACTGGTAAAGTTGATTTCTTAAAATGATTGAGAAGTTGTTCTTCTGTACTATCATCTATTTAAATAATTTATAGAATGAAATTGTCTTTATCATTAAAAAAAAAGATAGAGAGTAAATAAAAAATTTATAGATGAAACTATCAAAATAGATTCGAAATTAAATTATCTATATTTATAATCTATAAATATATAAATGTAAAACTTGTAACATTATTTGAATCATTTCACCTCATCTAGTGAAAAAAAAACTTTAATATTATCATTTATATATATTATTCTATCACATTTTCTTGGAATAGGATCCTCTCCTATCACCTCTCTCTATCTCTCTCTTCTTGCATTTTTTTAAAGTTTTTTAGAATAAAATAATTTAAGGGTTGAGATTGAGTGTAACAATGATCCAATGGAAAGATTTGTGTGACAGGAGTGATTGGAGGGGTTTTGTGACTGGAGAGGATCCAAGTCCTATTTTCTTGACGTATCCACATGTATACACGATGAAATAGGAAAGGTATGGTAACGTATAAACTCGAATGACATCCGCGTAATCTCAAGATGATTTGAGGAGAAAGTATAAAAATGTCCTTACTACTCAAATCGTCATTTTATAGTTTCATCTTTATAGAATATTAAGATTAATTAAGATTAAGATGGGATGATTAAGACATACTTTATTTAAAATAGTCATACAAATATTTCGTCATAAATATGACGATGATGATTTAGTTTATTTCATATGTATACACACCCTACGTAAACTACGATCACGAGATACGATACGTGATACAACACGATCTGAGATAAGAAAATGTGGAAAAAAAATCTGAAAATCAAGATACTATACGGTCTAGATACTTTAATAAAAAAATCAAATAAAAATTTAAACATATAAGAATAACAACATAATATACAAACCTAACAACATAATTTATTATATACCGTATACCATGTTTATCCGTATGAGTCGGGCGCATCCTGTGCGTATCTGTATAAGCCAGTCGTGTCCCAAGAGTATTGATCATGTATCAGATATTTTTCTTTAAAAAAAAATTGAAAACTCAAGGATACTCCATGAGTACCTATTTTGACGTATCGAACGCGTATCGATATCGGATATGCATAATTGGTCTGTTTTGGAGCATCGGGAGAGTTTTTCAAAAGTGATGGTAATTACTTATATATTATCGATTAGGGATGGCAAAAATACCTGGACACATGGGTACCCGCGGATAAAATCCGTGACAGGTACGGGGCGGGTAGTCAAACGGGTCCCGCAAGTTGAATAAACAGATAGTCAAACTACCCGTCAACAAACGGGGCTGGTCTGGGTAGTGAGGTACCCGTGTTCGTGGGTACCCGTGCCCGTAACAAATATACTTAAATATCTCTCACATATAAATGTCTAGTAACTTGTTATTTTCAAAGTTGAGAATTATTGTTATTTTATTGTTCTTTATCTCCATTCATTAACGATTATATATGTTAGTAAATAGTTGACAAGATAAATACATATTGAAATGCCTAATTTTCTTATATAAATGAACCGAAAAAATAGTGTCCAAAAATATCGAAATGTCTAATTTTATTAATTTACAAGTATCTGTGGGTACCCGTGAAGAAACAATACCCATTTAAGACCTGTTAAACAGGTTCCCGCGTGGGTACGGGGTGGGTACATGTCTCATTTATAATAAACGGGGGCGGGTAGCTTCTACTCGTACCCACCCAGCCCCGTTGACATCCCTATTATCGATGATGCAACAGGAAGACGGAGGATTAATTAGTAATTTGTCAATGTTCTGGTTAGGTTAGATTATGCAAGCCATCTAATTGAAATGATGTTGTGTTGTGTCTTATTAATGGGCTGGATTGTAATTTCAAAGGTTGGCAATTTCCTTTTTGGTGTTGGGTGGGAGGTTGGTAAGGTATGGTATGGGTATGGCAATGACATTCCATAGTGCAACATTTTGATTTCTGAAATTGAGATTATTTTTTTTAAAATTGGGTATTCTCTACGCATAATTATAGATTAATCCTCGAAATTTGGGTAGAACTACACTGGCAGCGTGTTCTCTCTCCTCAAGAGTTACCACCACCGCATTTCTCAAAGCAGGATTCGAGTCCAAAAACTTGATTAAACTTGAAAAAACCCAAATCATCTTATCCAATTACTATCGCGTGATTTTTGAAATTGAGATTAGTGAGCTACTCATCTCAAGCTAGCATAATTATATAACTTAAGGCAATGAATAGTGTTTATATGGATATCACCCATAACCGTTAAGTCAAATCATGAATCCAAACGAAAAAATAGTGAAAAATTACACCTACATTCTGCTCCCTTGTGTGTGTGTGTTTTGAGATCCATGACTGCTCATTCTTGTAAGCAACAATGAAAATACTAATGAACGTATAGAATTCAAAATATGAAATGGAAATAAAAATAACACACAAATCATGAATCAAAACGAAAAAAATAGTGAAAAATTACACCTACCTTCTGCTCCCTATGTGTGTGTGTGTTCATTCTTCCCTCTCTCTATACACCTAAGTATCTAGTTTTGCACCACACTCACACAACTACTCACACTAAATTTTATTTATAAAAAAATTCTCTCTCTCTCTCTCTCTCTCTCTCTCTCTCCTTGAATCAGATCTAGTTCTTATTATCCTAATTTTAATTCTGTTAATGTTATTTAATTGGTATTTTGTGTTAGTGAATTTAATTAATTTGTATTAGTACTATTTAATTTATTTTGATTGTGTTACTCTATTTAATTTGAATCTGTTTTTTTTTGTCAACTCAATTTGAATCTGTTTTGTATTTTGTGAATATGTTGATTCTTTTACTGTTATTTAATTTGTGTTTAGAAACTTGTTAGTACTATTGTGTTGGTGTAGTGCAACACAACTTGTGAACTTGTTAAAGTATTTTTTTTATTATAGTTCTAGCGATATGTGTGTTTGAAAATTTGGCATCCTCTGGTCCAGGGTCTTGGGTCCCCACTACCCAGCCATAATCCATGATCAATCTAAATTAAATTTTATAACATCCTTCCAATTATCAATATATTTTTTTTGTTTATCATTATTTAAGGTTGAAGTTTTGGTTGATGGAGGATTCCAAACTAAAGTGGTTAGGTTAGGTAGAGATGATGACTTGGTGGGTGTATTATCCCCTCCCCACCACACACAAGTGGGTCCAAAACATCATCAAGTGGTTTGGCTTTGGCTTTAGAGTAAAGATGAATGCGAAAGTTTCTCACTTTTATTCTCACACTCTTCCTTAACTTTGAGTTTGAGATAAGAAGTCAAGTTTACATTCCACATTCAATTCATTGATCATCATTTGTAAGTTGAAAATAATATGTTTTTTCTCATTTGGTCCTTCCCATTTCATGTCTCTATATGATTATTGGGCTTATGGATGAATGAGACATGTTGGTAGGTGAAGACTGAAGACTAGTTAGTGCCTTGATCAGTTAGAAGCTATTCAAGCTAATATTCATTCATGGGTTCTTTTTGGAATAGGTAGTCCCTCCAAACTCATATATAAACAACAAATGATTTTTTAAATTCATTGAAAAAGTGATGTATTTGGATTATATATAGTCCGAGATACATCACTTTTTCAATAAATCTAAAAAGTGATTTGTTGCTTATATATGAATCCAGACGGAGTGTGTATCATTGGGACCACATGCATGCCATGCCATGTGCTTCGACACCCATCCATATACACACACTAGAGAGGTTAAAGGTGATTGAGAAAAAGTAGTGTCGTGTTTGTTGGTGACTAAAAGTTATGGGAGAATCGTTCAAAAAAAAAAAAAGTTATGGGAGAAAAGTATTTTGTCTTTTTCCAAAAGTAGTTAATTAGAAAACAAAGTGGGTAGTCTTAATTTATATTTTAACTATTCACTGTTGATTGAATTCCAAATTCAAATGATATTCATAAATTCAATCCAATAAGTTGATGGAAAAACTATATTAAATCACATCAAATCGAATATATTGTATTATGATATCGGTAAAATTAAGAGTATGTGTTTGATAAAAGAGAAAGAAGGGAGAAGTAATTTTTACTCTCTTCCATTTTTCATTTATAATACAACAAAGCATTGTATTCCATCTCAAACTCTATCATAAATAAAATAGGAGACTTGCATGACATTTATAAATGACATTACTACTAATAAATGGTTTGTTACTCTTTTTATTTAGTTGTACAAAAGTAAGATAAGATAATACTACATTTGGTTCACAAGATAAAAAACAAAATGTGTTTTTTAGTGGTCCAAATACAAGAAGCAAATCTATTTTTAAGATTTGTTAAATGAATATTCTCAATATTTACCTCTATTTAAGTGATGTAGTTAAATGTGATATCATTAATTAAGAAGATAAATTATGATCACTTAATGAAAAAACAATTTTGAAAAGAAGTTAAACTTTTAGTCGTATTAAATGATATATGTTAATTTCAATGTCATTTCTCGATTTGTTTGACATATTTGTTTTTTCTTATATTGTTGACTAAGAGTGTGTTTGTTTGAGGTGAAAGAGAGAAGACAGAGTAAGAGAAGAGAGTGATTTTCTCATGTTTGGTTGAGGGGAGAAATTGAAAACAGAGAGGGGAATGATTGTTTTAGAGTTTTTTGCAATCTCTCCAATTGTAGAAAATGTTCAATATTTATGCTTTTACCATTTTACCCTCACTTTATCACCCTAATTTCTCAATTCTTTTCATTATTTAATTAAATTAAATAACAAAAACAGATAGTTAAATAATTAAATTAAATGATTACAATAATTATTTATCCAATTAAAATAAATATTTAGCTAATTTCATTAAATAATTGAAATGACTATTAAGTTAATTAAACTAAAAAATTAAATCAAACAATTAGAGGTGTTTTCGTCCTTTTAAAACTAGTATTCTTTTTCTCTTATATCTTTTGCTCCAACCAAACCAACGCAACTCTCCCTCCCCTATTTCTCTTATTTTTTCACCTCTTTCTCTCTCTTCCTCACTCTCTATTCTCTTTTTCTCTTCTCCCTCTTTCTCTTCTAAATTCAAAGTCCCAAGGTAATTAAAAACCGGACCAGACATTGAACCGGCAAAGGCAGCGGTTCGGGGTTCTTGGGGTCGGACCAGAATTGATTAAATAATTTTTTTAATATATTTATTATAATATATAAAGGATAAAAACAAAAAAGTTGTAATATTCATAATTTCACACCATGAAAATTAAATTAGGCTTAACTTGAGTTCAACAAGACAACAATATATCTAAATCATTATTTAATCTAACAAATGATTAAACAAAAAAGTAGTTTTAAGCAAATGATTTGATATAATGTTTAAAATATTGTGAATCTTTCTATGTTCAGCTTCCTTCCTCATGGTGTCGTCACATTTCATGAAATAGAATTCCCAAATACTTCAATATGGCTTTTTTAGCAGCGGAACCATACAAATTTGAGGATATGTTTAGAGCTGGCAAAATAGACTACCCCGCCCGCATCGGGCTGACCCACTTCGGATTTGGGCTTTTATGGACAGAGCTAAAAAGCCTTGATTGATATTCGGGCTCAACCTTTATAGTTCAAGCCCAGCCCTATGTTGGCTGCGGGCTTTTCGGGCTAGCCCAGATTATACGCTAATTAAAAGAATAATTAAAAAAAATGCTCTTTTCTTTAAACCCAATACAATAACAAATTAAAAAAATGCTACTGCCATTGTACCATAGTAGAAAGAAACAAAATAATTAGCATATCATGTGCTAATTTAGTTGGAAACTAACGTTAGAGGATGCTACTATTCTTCATCATGTTACTGTATTGGATGAAAATATGGTCTTGTGGGTTAAAGACAGTAGCAACGCCCTGTTCAATTTACGTGGGATACAAATGTAGTAGGAAATAATTTTAATATGATAGCTTCTAATGTCTAATTCTAGAACGTGAATTTCTCAAGTCAACGAAAACAAAGAATGGAGTTCACCGTGCGTTTTTATTTCCCTAGTCCGTAAAAACATTTGCCAGCAATACACCCTATTTTCTTTTAATATGCGGGCCTATGGGCTACCCATGGCCCAATTGGGCTAGCCCGATGGGGCTTGGACCTTTTTGGATAGGGCTAAAAAGCCCGGATATAAAAATGGACTCAATTTTGACGCGTGTCCAATCAAATCAGTTTAAATATTAAGTTTTTGTTACTTTTTTGGGAACCGCTCCCAACCGGATAATCGTCGGTTTTAACCGGTTTGCCCGGTTTCTAGCCGGTTTTGTGGTTCACAAGTCGGTTCTTGTGCAGAGCGGATATAGGGGTTATTTGGACTGGATAGGGATCTGATTCCCGGTTGAACTGTCTGGCCCGGTTCGGTTTTGATAATCTTGATTCAAACATACCCTAATAAAACATTTATGATAACTTAATG
This sequence comes from Oxytropis ochrocephala, assembly GCA_020916435.1. Lineage (NCBI taxonomy): Eukaryota > Viridiplantae > Streptophyta > Magnoliopsida > Fabales > Fabaceae > Oxytropis > Oxytropis ochrocephala. The sequence continues at coordinate 10,541,578 of CM037093.1, read as the reverse complement.
TCATAAGTAGCTAGTGCTTCCCAATAAATATTGACCCGTCAAAATGGTGACACATAAAGAGAGAGAATGTATTGTATTACTCCCTCTGTCTCTTATTATATGACTTTTTAGTCAAAAAAAAAGAAGCAAAATTATCTCATAATACTTGACTTTTTTTAATACCAATAAAGCATTAATGTTATTTTTCCTATCAAATCCTTCGTTATTTAATAATATCTCTTCTTCTATTTCTACTAATTTACCTTTTTAATGTTATTAATGAATGATAATTTGGTAAACTTACTCATGATTTCTCTTTCCAATACAAAATTAACTATTTTTCTTAATTTGTGTGAAATGAATCAAAGCGACATATTATATGGTACGGATGGAATACCATTTAAGATAAGATAATGACATGGGACTTTTTATTTTTTGTTGGACTACAACTTACAATTAGTCAATGACATAAATGATAACTAAGTCAAAAACATATAATTTAGTTGATGTGTGGAATAAGATGTAAACAATTTACAAATATCAATAAAGCTAAAGGAAAAGAAAATGATTGATTAGTGGATTTTTCAGAACTACAATTTACAAATTAGGAAAATGTTTTAGATTGAAGAATAAATTAGGGCATGAGATTAGTAAAGACAGCAAAGATGGAAAATAGGTTCTATACATTCACACATTTATATACTGTGTACTAATGCACAATGCCATTCAGATATAGGATTCTCTAAATTCACAATTTTCTACATTCACCTATGTTCGCTTATATTTTTGTGATTTTAGAGAATCATTGTCCGATGCATTCATGCCTCCTCATATCAATGTCAAAAACATATAATTTAGTTGATGTGTGGAATAAGATGTAAACAATTTACAAATATCAATAAAGCTAAAGGAAAAGAAAATGATTGATTAGTGGATTTTTTTGAACTACAATTTACAAATTAGGAAAATGTTTTAGATTGAAGAATAAATTAGGGCATGAGATTAGTAAAGACAGGCAAAGATGGAAAATAGGTTCTATACATTCACACATTTATATCTGTGTACTAATGCACAATGCCATTCAGATATAGGATTCTCTAAATTCACAATTTTCTACATTCACCTATGTTCGCTTATATTTTTGTGATTTTAGAGAATCATTGTCCGATGCCATTCATGCCTCCTCATATCAATGTCAAAAACATATAATTTAGTTGATGTGTGGAATAAGATGTAAACAATTTACAAATATCAATAAAGCTAAAGGAAAAGAAAATGATTGATTAGTGGATTTTTCAGAACTACAATTTACAAATTAGGAAAATGTTTTAGATTGAAGAATAAATTAGGGCATGAGATTAGTAAAGACAGGCAAAGATGGAAAATAGGTTCTATACATTCACACATTTATATATCTTTGTGTACTAATGCACAATGCCATTCAGATATAGGATTCTCTAAATTCACAATTTTCTACATTCACCTACGTTCGCTTATATTTTTGTGATTTTAGAGAATCATTGTCCGATGCCATTCATGCCTCCTCATATCAATGTCAAAAACATATAATTTAGTTGATGTGTGGAATAAGATGTAAACAATTTACAAATATCAATAAAGCTAAAGGAAAAGAAAATGATTGATTAGTGGATTTTTTTGAACTACAATTTACAAATTAGGAAAATGTTTTAGATTGAAGAATAAATTAGGGCATGAGATTAGTAAAGACAGGCAAAGATGGAAAATAGGTTCTATACATTCACACATTTATATATCGTGTGTACTAATGCACAATGCCATTCAGATATAGGATTCTCTAAATTCACAATTTTCTACATTCACCTACGTTCGCTTATATTTTTGTGATTTTAGAGAATCATTGTCCGATGCCATTCATGCCTCCTCATATCAATGTCAAAAACATATAATTTAGTTGATGTGTGGAATAAGATGTAAACAATTTACAAATATCAATAAAGCTAAAGGAAAAGAAAATGATTGATTAGTGGATTTTTCGAACTACAATTTACAAATTAGGAAAATGTTTTAGATTGAAGAATAAATTAGGGCATGAGATTAGTAAAGACAGGCAAAGATGGAAAATAGGTTCTATACATTCACACATTTATATATCTTTGTGTACTAATGCACAATGTCATTCAGATATAGGATTCTCTAAATTCACAATTTTCTACATTCACTACGTTCGCTTATATTTTTGTGATTTTAGAGAATCATTGTCCGATGCCATTCATGCCTCCTCATATCAATGTCAAAAACATATAATTTAGTTGATGTGTGGAATAAGATGTAAACAATTTACAAATATCAATAAAGCTAAAGGAAAAGAAAATGATTGATTAGTGGATTTTTTGAACTACAATTTACAAATTAGGAAAATGTTTTAGATTGAAGAATAAATTAGGGCATGAGATTAGTAAAGACAGCAAAGATGGAAAATAGGTTCTATACATTCACACATTTATATATCTGTGTACTAATGCACAATGCCATTCAGATATAGGATTCTCTAAATTCACAATTTTCTACATTCACCTACGTTCGCTTATATTTTTGTGATTTTAGAGAATCATTGTCCGATGCCATTCATGCCTCCTCATATCAATGTCAAAAACATATAATTTAGTTGATGTGTGGAATAAGATGTAAACAATTTACAAATATCAATAAAGCTAAAGGAAAAGAAAATGATTGATTAGTGGATTTTTCAGAACTACAATTTACAAATTAGGAAAATGTTTTAGATTGAAGAATAAATTAGGGCATGAGATTAGTAAAGACAGGCAAAGATGGAAAATAGGTTCTATACATTCACACATTTATATACTGTGTACTAATGCACAATGTCATTCAGATATAGGATTCTCTAAATTCACAATTTTCTACATTCACCTACGTTCGCTTATATTTTTGTGATTTTAGAGAATCATTGTCCGATGCCATTCATGCCTCCTCATATCAATGTCAAAAACATATAATTTAGTTGATGTGTGGAATAAGATGTAAACAATTTACAAATATCAATAAAGCTAAAGGAAAAGAAAATGATTGATTAGTGGATTTTTTGAACTACAATTTACAAATTAGGAAAATGTTTTAGATTGAAGAATAAATTAGGGCATGAGATTAGTAAAGACAGGCAAAGATGGAAAATAGGTTCTATACATTCACACATTTATATACTGTGTACTAATGCACAATGCCATTCAGATATAGGATTCTCTAAATTCACAATTTTCTACATTCACCTACGTTCGCTTATATTTTTGTGATTTTAGAGAATCATTGTCCGATGCCATTCATGCCTCCTCATATCAATGTCAAAAACATATAATTTAGTTGATGTGTGGAATAAGATGTAAACAATTTACAAATATCAATAAAGCTAAAGGAAAAGAAAATGATTGATTAGTGGATTTTTCAGAACTACAATTTACAAATTAGGAAAATGTTTTAGATTGAAGAATAAATTAGGGCATGAGATTAGTAAAGACAGCAAAGATGGAAAATAGGTTCTATACATTCACACATTTATATATCTTGTGTACTAATGCACAATGTCATTCAGATATAGGATTCTCTAAATTCACAATTTTCTACATTCACCTACGTTCGCTTATATTTTTGTGATTTTAGAGAATCATTGTCCGATGCCATTCATGCCTCCTCATATCAATGTCAAAAACATATAATTTAGTTGATGTGTGGAATAAGATGTAAACAATTTACAAATATCAATAAAGCTAAAGGAAAAGAAAATGATTGATTAGTGGATTTTTTTGAACTACAATTTACAAATTAGGAAAATGTTTTAGATTGAAGAATAAATTAGGGCATGAGATTAGTAAAGACAGGCAAAGATGGAAAATAGGTTCTATACATTCACACATTTATATATCTTTGTGTACTAATGCACAATGCCATTCAGATATAGGATTCTCTAAATTCACAATTTTCTACATTCACCTACGTTCGCTTATATTTTTGTGATTTTAGAGAATCATTGTCCGATGCCATTCATGCCTCCTCATATCAATGTCAAAAACATATAATTTAGTTGATGTGTGGAATAAGATGTAAACAATTTACAAATATCAATAAAGCTAAAGGAAAAGAAAATGATTGATTAGTGGATTTTTGAACTACAATTTACAAATTAGGAAAATGTTTTAGATTGAAGAATAAATTAGGGCATGAGATTAGTAAAGACAGGCAAAGATGGAAAATAGGTTCTATACATTCACACATTTATATATCTTGTGTACTAATGCACAATGTCATTCAGATATAGGATTCTCTAAATTCACAATTTTCTACATTCACCTACGTTCGCTTATATTTTTGTGATTTTAGAGAATCATTGTCCGATGCCATTCATGCCTCCTCATATCAATGTCAAAAACATATAATTTAGTTGATGTGTGGAATAAGATGTAAACAATTTACAAATATCAATAAAGCTAAAGGAAAAGAAAATGATTGATTAGTGGATTTTTCAGAACTACAATTTACAAATTAGGAAAATGTTTTAGATTGAAGAATAAATTAGGGCATGAGATTAGTAAAGACAGGCAAAGATGGAAAATAGGTTCTATACATTCACACATTTATATACTGTGTACTAATGCACAATGCCATTCAGATATAGGATTCTCTAAATTCACAATTTTCTACATTCACCTACGTTCGCTTATATTTTTGTGATTTTAGAGAATCATTGTCCGATGCCATTCATGCCTCCTCATATCAATGTCAAAAACATATAATTTAGGGGGTGTTTTGCTTTTACCCCTGCAAAAAAAATCTAAATCCCCTTCTTCTTCCTCAGCACCCACCCAACCTCATATCAACTTTTCCATCTCCAACACAAACCAACGTTTCCATATCAAACCAGAACCCATCTTCTCATCTTCTTCTTCTTCATCTCTCTCTCTCTCTCTTTGAACCAGCAAACCATGAGCACAACATGTAATTAACTTTTATTGCGATTCTGATTTTAGGGTTTGTTTCAAGTTTTATGGATTGTTGTTTATGAATTGTTCTTCATCTCAAAATCAATGTTTTATGAGTTTAATAAATGTGTGTGGTTTAATTAAACTGTGTGTTGGTTCTGTGATAAATAGAAAATGGGTTCTAGTTTGAGATTTGGAATGAGAAGAAATAATGGTGGTGAAGAACGAGAGAGAGAGAGAGATATATATGAAGTTTGAGGTTTGGACTATTTTGTTCTGTTGAATATTAGGGATTTGATTGTAGAAGTAAGAGTTGAATGAAGAAGAATATAGTGATAAGAAGTGAGAGATAAAGATGAGGTGGGGGAGAGAGGATAATGGAGGAATTTGTGGAAGAGATGAATGAAACGTGAGGTGGGGGACAGGATAATGGAAAATTTTGCAGGGGGTAAAAGCAAAACACCTCCTATTTGCAGGGGGTAAAAACGTATTTAAAAATGCCACATAGATGTTTTTTGTAACGTCCATCTAACAGAAGGACTAAAACCAAAAAAGTTGATTTTGAAGGGTTTTTTTTTAAAAAAAAAAATTGCATGGGGTAAAAACAAAACACCCCATATTTGCAGGAGTAAAAACATATTTAAGAAAAAAAAAATTACGGATAAAATTTTCTAATATATTTTTTTTAATTTAAAGAAACTCAATCCATTTCATCACATGCAAGATGCTCAATACATGTTGAAATATTCTAAAAAAATGTGGCAACTAGTGTGTAATATCAACGCTCTTGCAAAGTAATGAGGAATGAATTTAGCTTGTCATAATGAAAGTGACCTTCTAAATTTGACTCTCTAAAACTCTCATATACGATTAGTCCCAAGCTTAGTCTGATTTTTTAAAATTCCCCAATATCATCTACAACTATTTTACAACCTAGCAATTTAATTATCAAAAATGCTATTTTGACAAAAAAAAATTTGACAAATCGACAAGTTACCAACCTACAACACCAATTAACCAAGTTTTTTAGACTATTAGCCAACCTCGCTTTTTTCACGCTTTTTTTGGCGTGGATTAAAAACTTGGTTAATTGATCACTTGACTAATAGTCTAAAAAACTTGGTTAATTGGTGTTGTATGTTGGTAACTTGTCGATTTGTCAAAATTTTTTTTGTCAAAATAGCATTTCTCTTTAATTATAACATTCACAATATGCAACTTGTGTAGCAAAGTACTAGTTTCTAGGTGTGCGTAGTTTCTAGGTGTGCGGGGGTTGAAGTTTGAACCCTGCTCCTCTTTATTCTCTAACAACTAACACATTAATTATGCCTATAAAAAGAAATAAATTTTGATAACAATTTATTTTAGGGAAAATTACACTCACCTCCATTAAGTTTTGGTCAAATGTCACACACCTCCCCTCTAATTTTAAATTGAACGATGACCTCCCTTAATTTTGGTCAAATTTCACACACCTCCCCTCTAATTTTAAATTGAACACTCACCTCCCTTAAGTTTTGGTCAAATACAATTTTCTAATTGTATTTGAAGATATAATCATGTGTTTTTGACTTGTGCTATACTTGCACATCCATTTCCTTTATTTTCTTCGGCCATCGAAGACTAAATCTTATAGATCATTCATTTCAAATGAGAGCTCTTCCCCTTTTGTACCCCTTTGTGTTGTGCACTAGCTACTTTTTCTACTTAATTTTGACTTCCCAATACTTTGCAAAACTGTCGATAGGCTGCACTAGTTTCATCTCCCTTCTTTCTCTCTGAACCTATTATAAATCTTTGTGATGATATGTTCAGATTTTAGGGAATGAATTCTTATTTAAAATTAGAAATTGTGAATGAAGGAGAAAGATGAAGAAAACTACACGGGAGTAAAATAAGTCTTTGTAATGGTGTATTAAATTTTAGGGATTGGAAATAATCCAATAATTTGAGGGGAGATTATTGTCAAGAGGAAACTAGAGGAGGTGTGTGGTATTTAACTAGACTTCAGGGGAGGTGAGTGTAATTTCCCCTTTATTTTAGGCGATGACTCTGATTTTGAATTAATTTAGAAAAATACTATCTAAAATAATTTTCAACCATACATTAATTGAACCAATTTTTTATTAGCCAGTTATTGTTAACCTTTCTTATTCGGATAAGTGACATAGAAAAGTGCGGTATAATAAAATTCTTTTTTTTAGATTAAAAAGTTTAGGTGAGTTGGGCTCTGGGGGCTCACCAGGGTCAGATCCCCCACCAAAAAGGTCGCCACATCGGCAGCGGGAGTTAAACCCACGACCTTGTGAGTAAACTCCTTACCAATTGAATCAACCTTCATCGGCTATAATAAAATTCTAATTTGTATATAGTATAGTGACTATAGTCCACATGAGAAAAGAGACTTTAATGATTACTATAGTTATAATAACTTGGACATCATGGCAAGGCAACCAGCAGCATGATGTCTAAAATATATATTAATATTAACGGTACCAACAAACAAGGGACTAACATGTCTTAATTAATCATGTTCTGACAAAAAGGGAAAAAAAATCAATATTTTGAGGCTTCATTTGATATCTCCATAAATAAATTAAGCAAAAACAGAGTAATCATGATTAGAAGTCCTCATCAAGCTTTAACACAAAGTTTTCTCAGCATTCTTAAAAGTCTATGTCCACAATGGGGTGTGCAAAAAGCAACTATCGTCAAGAAATGTTAAATTGGCTTACCAAGAAGGCCAAGTAAAGATTGTTATTTAAGCCCAAAAAAAAAGGGTGTTGCTTTTCCCACGCTCCCTCCTACTCAAAACACACTCCATAAAGGTGTGAAATGACCAAAAGACCAGCCAAAGTGTCTTTTTTTTCATGAAATTTCACGTGTTCAAATACGGGCCTTCGAACAGGTTCGAATGACATCGTTCGAGTGTATTAAATTTTGATTTCACACCCTCTTGGCGTTTTCACTGTTCGAATGAGGTCATTCGGTAGTTCGAGCGTGTCATTCGAACTAGTTCGAGCCTTGTCATTCGAACAATTAGAAATTAATGGGTGAGATGTTAAATTAGATTTCGGGACCTCTCATTGTTCCATTTGATATGACTGTCATCATTCAACTTTAATTGCCTAGAAAGTGGAGGATACCAAGAAGTCTAAAGCTAGGAGAGTTTTTATTTGTTTTTTTCAACGTTAGCTGCAGACATAGTTTGTCAGTCACCAATCAATTCAATCACTCAGAGCATAATACCACTTTCACACACATACTAATATTTAATTTAAACAAATAAAAAAAGGGAAAGCAATGTTCCACGTGAGGGACTGTAGGTGTCAACATGAAAAACTTAAATCAAAAAAGTGAAAGCAATGTACCACTTTTAGAATTTGAGAATAGTACGTTCGGACACGCTCATCCGAACGTGTTCGGTGGGTGTCAACCGAACCCGTCAAAAACAGTGTGTGAAGAGGCTTCCACGCGAGGCTAATTTGGGAATATTTGAGGTTTGGGGGTGTGTGGTGAGTAGGGAGGGGTGTGGGAAAAGTAATGGCCAAAAAAAAGCACAAACGAAATTTGATTAACAACTAAACCAAAAGGGTTTTGGACCAAAAAAAAAAAAACCAAAAGGTTTTTTTTTTACCCCCACCATCACCACTTATACTCTCACCCAACAATTTTCTTTCAATTTTACCTCAATTTCAATGTTATTAAAATTGAGCCAGGAGGTCGACAGAGAGCAAGTTCTTTGGGTCAATGGGCGGATCGAGGGGTTAGTAGTTGACCCGCATGACCCGTGACACTACTAAAACCTGTTAAAATTAGGCATGTTGTATATTCACATATCGCAGAGCTATGAATTTTTTTACCATACAATAAAATTGTCCAAAAACTCACTACTCATTCATCATTGAAAACAAACTTCAACATTACACATAACTTAAAATTGAATAATATTCAACTCAACAACAACTACAACAACTAAATATCATTCTTCATTGAAAACAAACTTCAAGATTAAAGATTCAGCATCTACATTCAACAACTTCAACATTACACATAACTTAAAATTGAAATTATGAAAGAACTTAAAGATAAATCAAAACAGTGCTTCTAAACTGAAATGAAAGATGAATAACAACCTTAATGTTAAAGTTAAACTAAATTAGAAAAAAGAAAGATTGAAGAAACCTAGAGCAATGATAAAACTCATAAAAGATGCATCAGAAATTAAATAAAAACCTTAAAGTTAAACTGAACAAGAAAGATTGAATTCAAATTTAGCTTTTGTTTTAAAAAAAAAAAGCAAAACGGCGTCGTTTTACTTAAAAATAAAAACAAGCACAAATCAGCATCCCGGACCGGGTCAACACCGGGTCGCACCGACCAGGTCGCACCAGGTCGAGGCCTTCCACTCACGGGTCGCACCGGGTCTGGAACAACCACGATCCAATAGGTGACTCGAACCGACCTAGGCACCGTTTCACGGTCCGACCGACCGGGTCGGTCCGGGTTTAATAGCATTGCTCAATTTTATCCAAAATAGATTTACTTACTAAATAGATAAACTTGTTTGTTAATTTTAGACAACGAATTTATCTATTTGTTAGGTAAATCTGTTTTGGATATTTCACTACGGATTTATCTAATTGGTAGGTAAATTCGTTTGTTATAAAAAAATAAAACGGATTTATATACAAACCTAACGGAAGTATCTCATGCTCCTATAGAAAACTAAAGAAAACAAACCGATTTATATACGCAACTAACAAATTTATACCCAAAACAACGGATTTATATATACTAGTGCGGTGACCCGTCCGATGGACGGGGCCAATGCTTCAGGTTCTATGGAGAGAGGGGACAATGATTTAGGTTATATTAAAGACAAAACTTAACTTATGTGGCATGATTATTATGAAACTAAAGTTAAATTTTCAAATGGCATACATGTAAAAATAGTTATAGACTATAAAGATTGTAATAGTTTTGTTATTTTATGGAAAATTTTAAAACGGATAATAAAGTTATTGAGATGTTGTTTAAGTCAGACTGTACAAAAAAATATGAGCATATATTTGCAAAGATGAAAGTGTTTCGTAGTAGGACAATGGACAACAAATTGTCGAACAAAAAATAATTTGTGTTAAAGTTAGAGTAAATGGTTAGCCCATATTAAACAATATTTCCGAACCCCAAACTTGAACACTACCTAATTTCGTACTTTACGTTTTTTGACAGTAAATTATTTTTTGGTCTGACCAAACCAAGTACTTAGAAATAAACTTTGTATATTTGTACAATCTAAATTTATTTCTGAATCCTAACTCAACCCAAAAAACACTACTTAGCGTCACACTTTACATATTTTGGCACAAAATTAATTTTATATTTTGTTACAAAATTAACTTTTTAAAAATAAAATTTGTTATTAATGAATAAACTTTGCATATTTAAACAATTAAATTTATTCAGAGACTAAAGTACTCAAAAGGTACACTGTATAGCTTTACACTTTATATAACTTGTTACGAAATTAATGTTCGATTCCAAAAGTTTGATTATGGAGGTGCAAATTTTGCCTATATAAATAATAAATTTTCTATTTAATCGTAAATTACCACTAAAAAATATAAAACATGAAAGAAGAGAGAGAGAGAGAGAGAGAGAGAGAGAGAGAAGGGGCATAAAAATATGAAGTGGAAAAAAGGGGAAAAAAGAGGGGGGTAGAGAGTAAAAGGGGGTGGGGGTAGAGGGTAGATCGGTTTGGAGCGAAAAGGGAGGAGAGAGGGGGATTTTGGAGGGAAATCTTGTAGGTCACACAAAGGGAGACTCTACAAGATGTATATTCTTAGATAGTTCCGTTTTTAATTTTTTTATTCAATACGGATGTGTCTAACAAATAGATAAACCCGTTGTGTTAATTTTAGACAATAGATTTCTCTATTTGAAATATAAATCCGTTTTGGATATAGTTGATGGGTAAAAGTGGAAAATAAACAGTTGAGTGAAGGTATAAGTGGTGATAGCAGGGATAAAAAAACTACCCAAACCAAAATGATTTCAAAGTCAAATCAAACTATTGACCAAAAAAAGTCAAATCAAATTATTTTCCATCATACAACTTTTCAGAAAAAAAATTACAAAGTATTGTCAACAATGATTCAAACAGACACAGATAGAGATATTTGTGTTTGTGTGTCCAAATAGGAATTCAATGGTGTTGTTGATTAGAGAAAATTTAATCAAGGTAATCAAAATTAGATCGGATATTGAATCGGAAGAGAGCAGTGGTTCAAGGTTATTGGGGTTCAACCTAGGTTGAATGAAAGTCGAACCAGGAATTAATTAAATAGACTATTTAATATTCTTTTCACAAAATATATATATATATATATATATATATATATATATATATATATATATATATATATATATATATATAAAGGATAAAATTACAAAAAAAAAAAATGTTATAATGTGACATAATAATATTACTGTACATATTAATTTTTTAATTATTTTTATTTATTTCAAAAAATTAATTATAAAAAATATCCCATATACCAAAAATCAACATCATTTATCATTTGTGTAAAAAAAACATCATTTATCATTTTTTTTTTCAAAAATCAACATGATGTACCATTTTTTTTAATGTGAAATCTGGTTTTCTGTCTGATTCCCGTTTTTTTGCCGGTTTCCTGTCCAGTTCCTGGTTTTTGGCCGGTTATCCGATTCAATTCTCAGTTTTCATGCAATCTGGTTTCCAGGTTCAGTTGGACCGGATAGAGATCTGGTTCAACCGATTGAACCATCCGGTTCTAACAACCTTGATTTTAACATTTCAGGTTAAAAATTAGAATGTGAGATGTGGCGAACTAACAAAAATGTTATGATGTGTTCACTAACGCTCCTTATATTATGTTTTTGTTTATAAAACAAAAGTATTTAGTGACACCATTTGGGTCAACTCTCTCTCTCTCTCTCTCCATCTTCATTGATATTGTATAGTAGATTTGTAGTGGTGCTTCTTTTCTTTGTATTCCATGTTTGATATTGTATAGTATATTAAATCCTGCAACAACCCAATTGTGCAATTCAACCATCTAGTTAAGCAGCCTCAAAAGGCAATCACACCTACATTACATGAGAGCAACCGACTAAACATGACAGTGACACTTGTTAATTTTTGCTATTTTGCAGGAGATGTATTAGCAAGTGATGGAGGTGTTTCTACTAACACAACCCACTTGCACTTGGCCCAATCCACTTTCACTCTTCTTCAAACAAACAAGATCCAATTGGATCTCTGCGGCACCCAGGACCCGAGAATGAAGGACGCGCGAATCCTTCACGACCCGGAGTATCACAGGCTTCTTTAGTGAGAGAAACCCTAGTTTCTCACTCTCTTCTTCGCAGTGCTTCTTCTTCCTTCTCTCTGCTTCCTCTCTCTTTCTCTGCAAGCTGAAACCTAGGGTTTCACTGCTCTCACTCTCTCTGAGTGATGGAAGCTGTGAAATGCTTCGTTTCTGACCGATGATGATACTGGTGATGATGAATCTTGCAAACCAATTGTTTGCGGAGCTGAACCAACGATCTGAGATCAAACACACTGATTTACCTTTCGTTGCTTGCTTGATCGCTATCGTGGGTTTGAATCACTTCAAACTCACTCACACAGTATTAATTTTGTGATTAACACCTTTATTGCTTACGATTTAGGTTTTTCCCAAATTAGAAACCCTAGCTTTGTTTTCTCTGCAATTTCAGGTACTTGGAACTAGGGTTTTGCTTCGCACTACTTCACAAAGGTAAAACACTTAGATCCAAGGTTGATTTCTGGTTTAGTTTCTGTTTGATGCTCCAAATAGTATCTGACCTCTGTTATTCTTAACTTGCATGCACCGATTTCGAAGTGAGATTAACACTTTGTGATTTCACCCTGTGAAATCACCCTTCAACAAAGACTCTTGAATGAAGGTGATCAATTCCTTCACTCTCTTCTCTGTTTCCCTTTACTGGTTTGCCTAGAAATACAAACCCTAACCTCTTTGTTCTGTTTGTCTTTGGGTAAACTCTGTTATGTGAATCTTGCAATGTTCAACACTCTGAACACCACAAGAAAGAACACGGAAAGGTAAAACCTTCCTTCACTCTCTGTTTTTCCTTTTCTTTCACTATTAATGACAATTCACCCTTGAATTGACACTAACCCTTCTTCTTCTTCCTTTGCGAGGTACTCAATTCTCCTAATTGATTCAAAACCCAAGACTCAAGAATTGAAGTTGTGACTTAAAGGAGCATTCATAATGAGGAGTTGTAGATTTAGAGAGTAGAATAAAATTGCACTTTTAATGTAAATCAAAACTAAAATTTTATTTCTATGTATCGAATGTATGTACAACATAGCTATATATACAAGGTAGACTAGGTAGTTGAGAATTTGTTAAGTTAGTTACTAACAACTTAACAAACTCCAACTAATTCAAACCGAATGTAAACTAACTTTTAACATATGGTTGTTTTTTGCAACGACTATATTTTTTTTCTTCTTAGCCTATTTACTTAAGGGTAGCAATTTAGGGTTTGAAAGATTAGCAATTTCAACAACACTAACATGACCAACTAAACATGAGACTAACATGACCGCAACCAACTATCATTACAAGCCCGAATCTGCAGATACAACCCCCAAAGAGGAGCTCACCAAAATTATGCGTCTATTCTCGTCATCCAAAATATGTGAGAACATGCTTATAACTGGCTCTTAAAACTAACATAAACTTTAAGTCTAGTACAAAATGTTTTAATTCTCCATATTCATCATGACAAAAGCATCGCCAGTCATTGGGGTATCGGTAGCTTTAGAATTAGAAGCATCATTACCTCTCCTTACAGGAAGTTTAGGCCTCACAGCCGGTTGTTCCCGTGGCTGAGATTGAGATTCGGTTTGGGTTTGAGTTTCAAATGGTGTTGGGTTTTGTTTGTATGTCTTCCTATTATGTCTTGATTGACCACACCTTCTGCATTTACCAAACATGTCTTTTCCACTAACTCTGGTTACACTGCTTGAACTTTCTCTCAGTTCCCTTCTTCTTACCCTTTTAGACCTCCCTAGCATTTTATTCATTGGAGGTGGTTTCACATTTGTGTACGGGGTTATGTGCCATTGATTCTGACTATTAGCTGGGTAGATAATTTATTGATAGCATTCTGCATCAATTCTATTCCTGTAATACCGACATTCTCCCTTACATCAACCATCTTCATTTTTGGATTTTTTTTTGTACATGTGAGTAGACGCTTACTTATCCAATCAGACTTATATAATCCGACCTTATATGCAACCAGTGTTCTTGGCTCTAACTCTTGTATGATCACAAATGAAATATCTTGACATACTGAACAAATTCACAGCTTCTTTAAAATCATCCTTCCTTAGCCCACCTCCCGTTTGTAATCACTCATATCCTTTGGCAACTTAAAAACATGAAACTTGGGACATGAAATTCCCTCTTCACTAAAGCATAGTCTGGTTTCTGGCAAGACATTAAAGCATGGTCTGATTTCGATTAAATATAATTTATTCGAAATGCGAGCATTGAAGTTGAGGAAAATAGCCAATATCATCTGTATGGCTTCGATTATTTGGTGTGATAGCCTTTAATCTGATTATTGGCTTCTGATAATATATCTTTTGCCCCATAAACCTTTTAAGCGAGTTCAAAATAGTCATATGTACTCGTATCTTGAAGTTAATAAACTTTGGTTTAGAAATTGTTTATGGTGCAGCAAAAATTCCCTCTTTTGTTCTACTATGGAGAAATCATTCGTAGTCAGAATGCATTAAGGTAGGCAAGGATGTTTGCCTCTCAAAAAAAAACAATGTAGGCAAGGCAACGATCGTACACCCTTTTTTTCTTCTGTAAATAATTTAATCATTAAATTGTTTGTAACTGTTTACTTAATATAGCATTCGATATTGCAGGATCGTGACCCGTGGAGGCTTATTACACATGGAGTCCCACAGATAAGGGACCCTCATCCAAACATTCTACGATTCCTACAAACTTCTAAATTGCTACCGCTGAAGGACATTGGATTCCCAACAATCATTGGCGGACTGGTCAATACATTTGTTGAGAGGTGGCATTCAGACACATCATCATTTCACCTACCTATAGGTGAGATGACCATCACTCTAGATGATGTCTCTGCATTGCTCCACATCCCCGTGACGAGAAATTTTTATGATTTTCCAGACTACACCAAGTATCAGGGAGAGGCTTTGTTGATTGAGTTATTGGGTGCAGACCCTTAAGACGCACATGACCAGACTTCAGCCCCAGGGTTATCTGTGACCCTCAAGTGGCTGAGGGAGACGGTGTACCCTAGGGCTATACAAGAGGAGCGCGGGAGGATCTTTGCTAGGCATATCCGCTCTACTTGTTGGGTTGGGGTCCATTCTCCGATAAGTCGGAAATAAGGTAAAGTTGAAATTTGGTTGGGAGCTCTGGTTGACTTTGAGGTTGCTGGAGATTACACATGGGGAGGGATGGCGCTAGCCCATATATATGACCAACTTAGGGAATCAGTGAAGCCCAAAAACAAACAGATGGGTGGCTATCTGGCTCTAATTCAGGTATCTATTAAATTTAAATTTTTAAGTTAATTTTGTTGTTTCTGCATTGCCCTATTAAATGATTTCATTTATTCGTTACAGACATGGATCTTTGAACACTTTCAGGGATCCCCCTTTGGCTTGAAGACGGTGGACCCAACTTATGATGAAAGTCAACCACGTGCGAAGAGGTGGGTCGCTAATACCACCACCCCTCTTACTAGGGATGCTGTTTGAGTATCTCTGAATAGGTTGCACCCTGATGAGGTCACCTGGCAGCCATACGTTGCCCATAGAGATACTTGGCCGTTTGAGCTCATCAGCCTATTTAGAGGCCACTTGCGAGTCTTTGGTCATGATGGTACCCGTACATGCCAGATCGTGTCATGAGACAGTTTGACAATGTCCAGGGGATACCAGAGGACCCAAAACCCAAAACTAGAGTCGTAGTTACAAGAGAGTTGGCTGACGAGAGGTGGGCCAATTTGACCAGTGGTTGGTGGAGAGGGGGGCCTATATTACCCAGGGTGCACCAGACACCATACCAGGGTACACCTATTGGTTTCGGAGGGTCTCACACCCTTTTATTGATAAGGCTAATTATGTGCAGCTGGAGGACGAGTCAGATTGTAGACAGGTACGTGTCTTTTAAACATTCCTTTTAAATTTGTTACTTAATTAAAATTTGTAACTTAATTCAAATTGGTTGTTTCACAGGCCATGCCAGATGTGGTTCAGATGGTAAATGATATGGAGCGAGCGATGGAGGACACTGTTCCAAAAGACACACAGCCATGGCGAGTACTCGAGGGCTTAAAACTCCTAGTGAGGCGATTCAGTAGGCTTAGGAAGTATGGTTGTGTGTATAGTAGGAGGAGGAACTAGTGTAGAAATGAAAATCTCTTTCCATGTTTTGATGATACAAACTTAAAGGAATAAATTAAGTTTTCCAAAACACTTATTATATTATAACAAGTTTCTGTCAAGTGTATGAAAGAACAGGAAATAGAATCATAGCAAAGATCTTGGCATTACAAAACAAACTAAGTGTTCTTTTAAGTCCAAACATGCCAAAAGAAGGTTGCCTACAGAAGGTTACCTTAAAGAAGGTTGAGAACAAAATGTTACACCATCAGAAGGTTGACTACAGAAGCTTAAAAGATAAAGTAACTTCCTTCAGAAGGTTGACTGAAAGTCAAACAGAAGGTTGACTAAAAGTCAACACAAGGTTGACCAATAGTCAGCGAAAGTTTGATTGAAGTCAACGAGAAGGTTGAATTACTTCTTAAAGAGGTTCGAGAAGGTTAAGTGTTCAAGAAGGTTAAAGAGGATTGAAGATTTCAAGCACATTTACGGAAAACATATTCATATTGAAATCTTAAACTGAAATGCATCAAATGAAGTTTCAAGGAATTAAAGGTGTAGAAATAATACCCTATGTAAAGAGGAACTCCTTGATTTTTGTTGTGTTGGAAAAGCATGTTTGTTCATAATTAAGGAGCTTTAGAAGCTTGAGATTTAAATTGTATAAAGCATTGTGTAGTACATGAATAGGGACCTGAATTGTGGGGAATGATGTAAAGTCTTGACATAAAGAGATGTCTACACAAGACAAAGCAAAAATGTTGCTTGAAGGTTGAAGGCTACTACCTAAAGCTCAAAATTCATCATTACCTATCTACAAAGCTACAACTACTTCCAACGGCTCTTTTCTTCTTTCCAATGACTATATTTGATTCAAAGTCTATATAGAGGGCTGCTCTACTCAAATGCAAACCATGAGTTGATATTGGAACCTTCAAGTCAAGCTTCTAAACGAAATCCAACCTTTCTCATCCACACTTCAAGCTACTACAAATTTGAATTGGGAATACTATCTTGAGTGTGTGCGGGCTTGTTACTATCTTAGAAATACATTGTATTTATTTATTAACAAGCTCCTAAATCATCCCATAACCCAAACCCCTTATTGTAAGGAATATTGTGCTTGTTTCTCAACAAACTACCTAGTTGAAGGTGAGTGGTGTTGGTGATTCTAAGTTGTAATCCTCTCAACAAACTACCTAGGAAAAGGTGAGTGTTGTTGGTGAGTCTAAGTTGTAGGTATCTCAACAAACTACCTAGTAAGAGGTGAGTGTTGTTGGTGATTCGGTTTGAAGGTTTCTCAACAAACTACCTAGTGAAAGGTGAGGGTTGTTGGTGATTGATTCAAAAGTTTCTCAACAAGCTACCTAGTGAAAAGTGAGGGTTGTTGGTGATTCTCTTTGTGGAAGTTAGCACTTGTCTTTTGTGTGTGATCAAAAGAGAGTGAAGGTGAAAGTCTTTAGCAAGTGAAGCTAAAGCAAGTGTAAAATCTATTTGGAAAATAGTGGAAACTCTCACGAGGACGTGGGGAGAGGAGTAGCCACAGTTTGGTGAACCTCTATAACTCTCTTTGTGTTATTTTTACGCTTTACTTACCATTTGCTTTAACTGTCTAACAATCACCTAAGTTTTCAAAATACTTTAGAAGGTTAAATACACCAACCTTCTGAAGTCAAAATCTTAATTTTAAATAAGCTAAACTTTGATTATCTTTTGAAAACTACACTATTTGCTAAAAGAACAGACATCTAAAATCATCAAAGTTAATTATCTTGTACTACTATCACATTTGCTTGTTGTTTGTGCAACTAACATTCAACCTTCTGATATCCAAGTTATCTTGAGAAACCATACAGAAGGTTGCAGGAATTAAAAACGAAAAAGATAGCACAATTCAATCCCCCCTTTCTTGTGCAAATTAGTCACTTCAAACCGCACCACTCAGTAGTTACTATATGACATTTATGAACTTAATTATCTATTTGGTGAATGTATTGTACGAATTTTATTTTGTGGACTTATGTATGACATTTATGTTTACTTAGTTATCTATATATTTCGGTTGTTCCAACTTTAATTTTTTAAGTTAATAACGCAGATTTAGTTTGTTAAGTATTTTTCCTTTAAGTGTAACAAAATAACACCTATTCGGTTGCCCTGACTCAAATCTATTCGAATGGGGTCAACCGAATACACAAAAATGAAAAGTGGGGTGTGTGTCAAAAAAATTGCCCTTCGGTTGCCCTTAACCGAATCGGTGAAAAATCGTGTTTCATTAATGACCTTTTAGTCTTTTCCCACCCCAGGGGGTGTGTTTTGAGTAGGAGGGGAGTGGGAAAATCAAACACCTAGAAAGAAGGTGAAGTTTGTTAATTCAGGCCTACAAAAAAAAAAGCACAAACTTAACTTGATTAACAACAAAATTAAACTAAAATAATTTCAAAGACAAATCAAATTATTTTGGGTAAATAGTTATTTTGGTCCTTCAAAGTGTTAGACGTTGTCAATTTGGTCTTTCACTTGAACAAAAATGCAAAAAGATCCTCCACTATTAATTCCATCTGTCACTTTAGTTCCTCACGTTAAGCTGTTGGCACAGATTCTCGTTATTTGACAAAACTAACTTTCATTGAACTTTTTTTTTTTGGTCAAGAACTTTCATTGAACTATGAAAGTTGAAAGTCAAAGTTCAACTTTCATTGAACTTTGACTTGGCTAATATACTACCAGTCACATTTACAAGTCAATATGGGCCACATTTACAAAATGATTATTACACAATACCCATAACAATTGGGCTAGGCTAAATGGGCCAATACAATCAATCAATTACTAGATACAACACCAAATTTATGCTAACAAATCTTCCCTAAACTCATAACCTATTAATGATTACGAGTTTAACTATCTGTAAGTACATCAATCACTTTGATCATGGCTAGTCTTCTTCTCAGCTTCTGAAAATCCTCGGTCTTGAGTGCCTTTGTCATAACATCTGCCAATTGCTCTTTTGTGTTACAATATCTCAACTCAATTGCTTCATCTTTGGCTAAGTCACGGAGGAAATGAAATCTTATATCTATATGTTTGCTCCTTCCATGGAACACTGGATTTTTTGACAGTTTTATAGTGGAACTGTCACAATGAATGATTGTAGTCTTCTTCTGAGGTAACTGCAGCATTTCTAAGATTCTTCTTAGCCAAATAGCTTGACAAGCACAACTAGCTGCAACAATGAATTCAGACTCAGTGGTAGAGAGAGTTACCACTGGCTGCTTCTTAGTAGACCAAGATACTGCTCCTAAAGCCAACATGAACACATAACCGGAGGTACTCCTCCTGTCATCAACATCACCTGCATAATCACTGTCAGTAAATGCAGTGAATTCAGTGTCTTCCATTCTTCTGTATTGAATTCCATAGCTGATAGTGCCCTTGATGTATCGTAATACTCTTTTAGCTGCCTGCATATGCAACTCAGTGGGTGTTTCCATGTATCTTCTTAGTAGGGATACGGCAAAGGCGAGGTGCAGGTCTAGTTTGCGATCAGTACATAGATCGCCAACTAATTTGTTTGAACTCGATAACATCTATCATTCCTCCACTTCCTTCCTTAGAGAGAGCTTAAAACCACATATTTTATGTCCAACTTCTATCACCCCGTGGCCTTTGATATATCTGAGTTGTGGCTAGTTGACCAACTTGATTCTCTAAGTTCTTAATGGAAGCATCTTGGGTTTGTCTAGCAGTTCTAGATTCACCTATGAATGCTTTGAGCATGGATTCTAGAGAATTCTCGGTGGTAGGTTGAGAGTTTCTTTGGTTATTCGAGATGGGAATCCTAGTGGTGTAGTTGGTGCGATTCTAGGTGCAGTGCACTATTATTGCTCCATCTAAAATTTGGGTGATCTTTCCAACCGGGATTATAAGTGTTGGAATAAGGGTTATTATTTTTATTATAACCTACATATATTTCTGAGAGATAGGGTTGCTAGAACACTCCTCATACAAGTGACCTCCTCCACAGTACACACAACTAGGTGTGCTGGAGGTACTTGTCTCTCTTCTTCTTCTGATGATGTGCTGGTGATGCATTTGCATTAGATGCTGATAGCATTACGAAGTGAAGTTTTTCATTAAATTAGCTAGAGTGGCTACTTGAGCGAGATAGAGGCGGATATATCATTAACTTCATGTACCCCGATGGTTTCTTTTGGGCACTCACCCTCTCATGAGGCCAACTAGAGCTATTAGTCGCTATTCTATCAATTAATTCACATGCTTCATTGTATGATGATTTAATAACACTCCACCGGATGATGCATCAAGCATTATTCTGGTTTGATGTTCTAAACCATTATAGAATGTTTCCATTTGAATAATAACAGGTAAACCATGATGAGGGCATTTTCTCAAAAGTTCCTTCCATCTTTCCCATGCTTCAAATAAAGATTCAAACTCTTTTTGTCTAAAAGAAGTAATATCAGTTCTCATTATGGCATTTTTGATAGGTGGGAAATATTTTCCTAAATTTTTTTCAGCCATTTTATTCCATGAATGGATAGAGTTAGGCTCTATAGAGTTTAGCCAAGCTTTAGCTCTATCTTTCAAGGAATAAGGAAATAACCTTAATCTAAATGCATCTTCACTAACACCAGGTATGATAAAATTACTACATACTTCTAGAAATTGCCTTAAATGCAAATGAGGATCTTCATGAGGAGATCCTCCAAATTGACCAATAGTTTGAAGCATTTGAAACATCATAGGCTTGAATTCAAAATGCATGACATCAATATGAGGTCTAGATATGCTAGTTTGCATGTTTTGATGATCAAACTGTGCATAATCCCTCATAGGTCTATCTCTATCATTAATCATACCTATGTGATCCATGTGGATGAGATTTTCTCTATGAACTTCTTCAGTAGTGATAACTCATATTTATATGAGTTATTTATACTCACTCACGAATAAATCATGCAAGTTCTTGAGCAATACAAAGTTTAATTAATTAGTTTTATAATGATTTCTGAGTTTTAGGTGAATAAGAGTTAAAAAGATAAATCTGTGCATTTAGGCACCAATTGGTGCCCTTGAGAGCGTTTTGATGCTTTTTGTGCATGTGCGGGAAATTTAGAGCCGAACGCCGCATAGCGTCCCTCACCACGCACGTCGAGCAAAGGCAGCAGAGCAAGAGTGAAATATCTCGGTTATGGCGCACTAGCAATGATGGTTAAAGATTCGAGAAAGTCGAAGATCTTCTATTCCCCATGTGGCGACAAGGATGACGACCTTATGGCGATGAAGCGATGTCGTCGGGGAAAGATAGGAAGCAGCGGTGGTAGGTGAGCAAGTGACATCGGCACATGTAAGCAAGGTGGCTATTTAATGAAGGCTCAAGACCTCTCTCGAGAAATCACCAACCACACTCACGATCATCATCTCTTTCACCTATCTTGACATCAATTCATCACCTCACCATCTCCACCATTAAACTCGGACTTTGTTTTGAAAAGAAGATCCGGAAGCGGACTTACGAACTTAGTTTATTTTCTCGCAGTAGTGTAAGGCTCGGACGTTGTAACGTCTATACAAATGTACATCTTTGAAAGCGGCTACTTAGTTGCATCTTGTGCACTTAGTTTCTTTTCTCGTAATGTATGGTATTTGGATTCTAAATCCACTTCATTACGTAAAGATGCTCAAAGCATGAGCTAAACACTTTGTAGTTGAGTTGTTGTTTTGTTTTTATGAATTTCTAGTTAAGGTTATGAAGTGTTTACGTTGCCGTTTTAAATCTTTGTGCAATAATATTTCCAAACTTGTTTTGAGGTTGGCCTCTTAAAATAGGTAGATTCATAGAGTGCATGGACATGGTCTATGAAAAGAAATCAAAGGTTTACATGAATGAACAATGCACTAAAGACATTTAGGCATCTTTATCTAAGTCTAGACATAGAATGGATAATAGTTCATGGAGCATTCTTTGTGGGTACTTAAAATACAGGAGTGGGCCTATTTAGAACCTAGACATAGGATTTCTTGTACTTGAAACTACGACGTTTTATCTTTGAAAAGCATAGCTCTTTTACAACAGCGTTGAGACGCGGGCCACGTTTACACAAATTAACATTTAAGCGTCATAACGTCTAGGCGTTATGACGTCCCGCTAGGGAGGAATTATTTGCATGCAACAACTCAACTCATTTCTCATCCATCTTCACAACCAACTTTAATTTCTGGTTTTATTTACATCCTTAGCTTTACAATCAACTTTTATTGCCGATTTGTTACTTGATTCTCTTGTGTTTTAAGACTTGAACTTTAAAAGTACAACCAATCCTCGTGGGAACGATCTCTTACTTACATCCACTTTATTACTTATACGATATGTATACTTGCACTATAATTGCGAAAATTCATACTACCACACTAAGCGCAACAAGTTTTTGGCGCCGTTGTTGCGGATTGTAAAACTTTTTATTGTTCAAACGTATTGAAGCATAAGTTGAAAGGATTTTCTTGTGTTGTTTCTTTGTTTACGTGTTTGAGCAAGAGAGCGTTACAGCGTATGCTTAGTTCTAACTCTAGCTCTAGTTCAAATCAAACAAGGGTGAATCTGAACACGAGTTTGATCAGAACACGAAAGAACTTTCGAGTGCAACTAAGGAGACAACAAAGGCTAAGAAGGAGGCTACAACAACATCAACACCCAACCATGTCCGAGCATAACACCGGTTCTAGAGGTGGACATACACCTAGAGGAGGTAGAGGACATGGTAGAGGACCACAAACTCATACGAAACAATCATTGTTGATGATGAGCACTACCAAAGGCAAAGAACTCATCAATGCGGGACCACAAGACATGGTCAATAGCGAGGGGGACAGGCCTATGCGTGATTATGCCGTGCTCAACCCCTCGCTCATCTACAAGCAGGCATTGCAAGACCAACCCTTCATACTGGTCACTTTGAGTTCAAGCCAATGATGTTCCAAATCCGCAAAGCTGCGCAGCCAATTTGAGAGTTTTCCTCAAGAAGATCCATACTCTCACCGAGACAATTTCTGGATGTGTGCAGCAACTTTATCATCCCTGGAGTTTCAGAGGATGCTTTTAGATTGAAGCTCTTCCCATACTCACTCAAGGATAAGGCTAAAAATTGGCTGAACTCCTTAGAACCAAATTCCATTCACACTTGGGATGAGCTAGCTGAGAAATTCCTTGCAAAATACTTCCCTCCCAACAAAAATGCTAAGTTAAGAAATGATATCACTTCCTTCAAACAAAGGGAAGGGGAATCATTATTTGAAGCTTGGGAAAGGTGGAAGGAATTACTGAGAATGTGCCCACACCATGGCATTCCCGTGGTTATCCAAATGGAGACTTTCTATAATGGTTTAGATCAGCCCACAAGGTTGATACTTGATGCTTCATCAGGTGGTGTCATTCTAAACATGTCCTTTTCTGAGGCATGCAAGCTCATTGATGACATAGCCACCCATAACTCTCATTGGCCATCAGATAGATTTACTCCTGGGAAGAAGGCAGGTGTGCATGAGATAAGTGAAGTGACTGCTCTTTCTGCTCAAGTGGCTACACTGACCAACATGATCAAAACTTTGAATACCTCAAACGTGGCCACGTCTGAGAAGCAGACCGTTGCAGCAGTTGAACCTACTCAGTCTGGTGGAATAGTTTGTGTTTACTGTGAAGAAGGGCATGTGTATGAGGAATGTCCCTACAATCCTCAATCTGTAAACTTTGTCTCTCAGAACAAAGGAAATGGTCCATATTCCAATTCCTACAATTCAATCTGGAAACAACAATGCATTGAATGCCAACAATACTGCTCCTGCAATACCTCCAGGATTTCCTCCTCAACAACAACAGAGGCAGTATGTGCAGAATAACAACAATAGCAACTTGGAGGCCATGATGAAAAGCTTCATAAGTGACTGTAAGACTACTTTGCAAACTCATGAGTCTTCAATCAAAACCTGGAAAATCAGTTGGACAGATAGCTTCAGACTCTCACTCAGAGGCCAGAATGGAACTCTTCCTTCTACAACAGAAACACCACCACCATCATCCAACCCTAATGGTAATAATGGGGTAAATGGACAGGTAAATGCAATTTCTTTAAGAAGTGGTATTGAATATCACGAACCACCTATACCGTGAATGAAGAAATGCAGGATAAGCAAAAAGAAATATCGAGAGAAAAAGAAAGGGAAAGAGACAAGCTCAAGTGGTGAGAAGGATACTCCGGACATTGTGATGTCCAACCCGCACGTTCTGACGTCTAACTTTGAACACGGAATCAAAAGCGTACGAGAATTGTACACGAGTATCCTCCTCCACCATTCCTCAAAGATTGAAAAAGCTCATGAAGACAAGCGATTCAAGAAGTTCATGGAAATGTTGAAGCGACTACACATCAACCTTCCCTTGGTTGAAGCCTTACAAATGATGCCTAACTATGCCAAGTTCTTAAAAGACATCATCACCAAAAGAAGAAGGCTAGGGAGTTTGAAAGCTGTTGCCTTGGCGAAGAATGTAGTTTAATTATGCGAGAATAAGCTTCCTAGAAAACTCAAGGATCTGGCGGTTTCACTATACCATGCTCCATTGGAGATTTTTACATTGGAAAAGCTTTGTGTGACTTGGGAGCAAGTATCAACTTGATGCCCAAGTCCATTTATGATAAACTTGGTATAGGAAGCGCTAGACCTACTTCTTTAGCTTAACAACCTTAGGTGATAAAAGTAGGGTTTATCCGAAGGAATATTAGAAGATGTTTTGATTAAAGTTGACAAGTTTGTGTTTCAAGTGGATTTTGTTATTTTAGACTTTGATGCGGATAAAGAAGTTCCCATCATTGCGGGAGACCATTCTTATGGCTGGAAGGACAATCATTGATGTGCGAAAGGAGAATTAATCATGAGAGTCAATGACCAAGAAGTCAAGTTCAACGTCCTCAATGCACTCAAATATCCGATCCAAACAACGAGGAATGTTCAGGTATGTGGTTGCCATTGATCAAATGGTCCAAAAGCGGTTCAACAAGGACAATGATCACCGGAGAAGATTCTAGGCAACAATGAAATTCAAGAATTGATAGCGAGAAGAAGTTATCCTACAGGCGTCGTACGCGTCTGCATTTA
Organism: Oxytropis ochrocephala; assembly: GCA_020916435.1. Classification (NCBI taxonomy): domain Eukaryota; kingdom Viridiplantae; phylum Streptophyta; class Magnoliopsida; order Fabales; family Fabaceae; genus Oxytropis; species Oxytropis ochrocephala. The sequence continues at coordinate 10,515,973 of CM037093.1, read as the reverse complement.
CAGAGCGTGGTCACGTCTCGAACCTCTCGCACCAAAGTCATGGACAAAGAGGTATGAATCTTTAGGCAAGAGGAGTCAAATCGAAGAAGAATGTGCCCTCCATTAAAGAACCACCCACCTTGGAACTAAAAGTGTTACCGATCATTTGAAGTATGTCTTTTTAGGGAACATGATTCCTACCGGTGATCATTTCTTCTAAGCTTACCCAAGAGCGGGAAAATGATCTCATTACTACTGAAGAGACATAAAAGGCAATTGGTTGGCAAATGACAGACATCAAAGGTATCACCCCACAACTGCATGCATAGAATAGTCTTGGAGGAGAATGCCAAGAATAGCATTGAAGGGCAAAGGAGATTGAACCCCATAATGAAGGAGGTGGTGAAGAAAGAAATCATCAAGTGGTTGGATGCACGGAATCATCTACCCTATTAGTGATAGCTCCCGGGTGAGTCGATTCGGTGTGTGCCCAAGAAAGGAGGAATTCTACAGTAGTAACAAATGACAAAAATGAGCTAATTCCAACAAGGACGAGAATGAGGTTGGAGGATATGCATGGATTACGTAAAGCTAAACAAAGCAACTAAGAAGGATCATTTCCCTCTTCCATTCATTGATCAAATGCTAGAAGCGAGGCTCGCAGCAAAGATTTCTCTGTTTCCTTGATGGTTATTCAAAGCTACAACCGAGATAGCCATAGCTTTGAAGATCAAGAGAAGACAACATTCACTTGTCCCTATGGCACCTTTGCTTTCGAAGGATGCCATTTGGGTGTGTAATGCTCTGCAACATTTCGAGAGGTGCATGATGGCCTTATTTTTTACGATTTCATTGGAAATTCCATGGAAGTCTTCATGGGCGATTTCTCGATCTATGGAGATTCATACAAGGCATGCTGGATAACTTGGAAGGAGTTACGATAAGGTGTGAAGAGACCAACCTAGTGCTCAATTGGGAAAAATGCCATTTCATGGTACAAGAAGGAATAGTATTGGGACACGAGAATATCAAAGAAGGGATTAGAGGTAGACAAGGCAAAGATTGATGTTATTGACAAGCTACCTCCACCAACAACTATCAAAGGAGTCGAAGTTTCTTAGGACATGCGGGGTTTCTGAAGATTCATCAAGGATTTCTCAAAAATTTCAAAACCCTTGTGTCTATTGTTGCAACGTGACCACGTCTTCAACTTTGATGAGCAATGTCATGAAGCTTTCAACAAACCAAGATCGCCTTGGTGATCGCTGCTCTGTAATAGTCACTCCAGTTGGTCAAAACCATTTGAGTTGATGTGTGATGCAAGTGATTACTGTTGTAGAGGAGTGTATTGGGACAAAGGTATGGAAAAATTTTTCATTCTATTTATTATGCCGTAAAACCTTAGATGATGCCCAATTGAATTATCTTTGTGGATCAAAAAGAGCTCTTGGTTGTTGTGTTTGCATTTGATAAGTTTAGATCTTACTTAGTGGGTGCAAAAGTTATTGTTTTTCTTGATCATTCAGCCATTAAGTACTTAATTTCAAAAAAGATGCAAAGCCAAGGCTTATTAGATGGGTTCTCCTCCTCCAAGAATTTGACTTGGAAATCCGTGACAAAAAGGGGGTGGAGAACCAAGTTCTTTGATCATCTTTCTAGGCTTGAGAATGTTGATGCAGTCACAAGTGAAAAGATATACAAGAAAAATTTCACGATGAAAGACTATTGTTAGTAACCTCGGTAGTTGAAGGCGTGGCCACGTCTATGACATTTTCGTCCAAGCGTCATAACGCTCGATACATTGCACCATGGTATCTTGACATAGTTAACTTCCTTGTTAGCAAGATTGTGCTGTAGGATTCAACCACCAACAAAAGAAGAGATTCTTCCACACTACAAAGCAATATTTACGGGATGAACCATACTTGTACAAAATGTGCCCCGGATCAATTACTAAGAAGATGTTTAGGCGAGGAAGAACAACCCCATGTACTACAACAATGTCATTCAAAGCACCTTATGGTGGACATTTTGGAGGTACTAGATACATTTGCAAAGGTCCTACAATCAGCTACTCTTGGCCAACATTATTCGAGAGATGCACATGAGTGGTTAGGAGATGTGACAAGTGCCAAAGAGCGGGAATATATCAAGCAAGCGGGAGATGCCTCTCACAAACATTCGGAAGTTGAATTGTTTGATGTTTGGGAATGGATTTCATGGGGCCATTTCCTATGTCCCATGGGAATCTATATATTACGTGGTACGTGGACTACGTGTCAAAGTGGGTTGAAGCAGTGGCATTACCAAACAATGAAGCCAAATCTGTTAGCAAGTTCCTGAAGAAGAATATATTCACAAGATTTGGTACTCCAAGAGCCATAATCAGTGATGAAGGCTCTCATTTCTGCAATAAGTTAATTGAGAACCTCCGGCTAAGTATGGAGTGAAACACGAATTGCTCTGACTTATCACCCTCAAACCGGTGGCGGCAGAAATATCCAACGGGGAGATCAAAAGAATACTTGAGAAGATGGTTGGTCCCAACAGAGAAAGAGTGGTCATTACACCTAGATGATGCACTATGGGCCTATAGAACAGCATACAAAACACCATTGGGCATGTCCCCTTACAAGCTAGTTTATGGTAAGGCTTGTCACCTGCCAATTGAGCTCCAACACAAGGCTTATTGGGCAATAAAACAATTGAATCTAGATCATGCAAAAATTTGGTGAAGCAAGATTGTTGCAATTGAATGAGCTAGAAGAGTTTAGACACCATGCCTATGAAAGCTCAGCAATGTATAAAGAAAAGACCAAGAAGTGGCATGATCAAAGAATCCAAAGGAGAGAGCTAACCAGAAGGACATCGGGTGTTGCTATTCAATTCAAGGCTTAAGTTGTTTCAGGGAAATTGAAGTCAAGGTGGTCGAGTCCATTCAGATTAATAAAGATCTATCCTCATGGTGCCGTGGATTTATTTGATGAAAAGACCAACACCATGTTCAAAGTTAATGGCCAACGTGTGAAACAATACCATGGAGAGCATGTGGAAAGGGACAAGATCCAAATGTCCTTCAACAATTCTTGAATGAAAGAAACAATAGTCTGGCTGAAGACTCTTAAAGCAAGCGCTCTTGGGAGGCAACCCAATGATTTTTAATTAACAAATTTTTGTGTCCTTTTTTGTTTTGCGGGAATAAGTGTTGAAGAAATGTGAGTAAGATAGTAGACGCGTTGTAACGTCTCGGTATACACTAGGCGTGGGCACGCGTCTGGGCGATCGAGGCAAAAATTTAAATTAAGTCAAGAGCGTAAGTGATGGCGTGTCGTAAATGATTTCCCTCGACCACGAACGTGGTAGCCCGACCACGGCGTCACTTCCCTTCCCTAGCTTGTCTAATCAAGCGGTTACTTTACCCATTACTCCACTCTTCGATTTCGCAACTCCCATAACCATTTCCCCATAAAATCTCACCATTCACCCCTCATCCCACCTCCCCGCAACTTATTTCTAATCCTCTCTCTCTGAAACCAAAATCTTCCCTCTCTTCCTCGAGAAAACCTAAATTTCCAGAAATCCCCATTACCTTCCAAACAAATTTTTTCTGCGCGCAATCACCATGACAAAAGTGAAGCAATCCGCCACCAAATCCTGCGGAAAAGGAAAGCATGCTTGACTGAGTTCATCCTCACCCCATTCTGAAACACCTAACCCATCCAAGAAAAAGCCCTACTTCACGAAAAGGGCTTTAATCAAGAAAGCCCAAATCCGATTTCCTTGCAACTGTCGCAGCGTTGGGTTGGCAAAAATTTGTTGTGTACAGAAAGGAATACATTGCTACTCCGGTCCATGATTTCTACAAGGGGATCGTTGAGAGGCTGAAGGAGAGCCTCCATTGTGTCAAAGGTGCGAGGTGAGGAAGTGAAGTTTGGAGTTAGAGTCATCAATGACTATTTTGGGCTAGGGTACTATGGCAAAGTTGTGGAGACCAAAGCAGAAGAACTATGGTCCTGGGTGAGATGGATGCTATCAAGGATAGGATATGCATTGAAGGTCTTTGTGCGGGAAAGGAGTGGAGAGCATGGTAGTGAGTTCAAAATCATGAAGAGGTACCTTTGTGATGAAGCCAACACTGGTTTCATTTCATAAGGCATTTGCTTAATTCCTACCTCTCACACATCCTGGGTAGACAAAGAGAGGGTGATTGTGATTGATGCAATCATGTCAAGAGATAAAGTGGAGGTTGGAAAGTTGATCAACCGTGAGCTCAACAAGTGGAAAAATAGGAAGGATGGCTATTTGTACTTCCCATGTATGATAACCGACTTGTGCATGGAGGCAGGGGTAGAAATTGAAGCCTCGGAGCTTAGGGAGCAACCACAAGGCCCATTCTCAACAAAGTTCAAGCCTAGGGTGAAATCTGCGGGAACTTCAAGTTCTGATGATGCCGCGAGACGTTACAACGTCCCGGAGGAAAGGCAGAATTCACGGCCAAATTTATCAAAGAACAATTTGAGTGGCAAAAGAAAGTGTTTGCCCAGTGTCCAAGGGTAAGAAAGTGATTGAAGAGCACAGTATTGCGGTGGATGCGGGCAGAAGAAGATGATGAAGTGCCCCCGCCCACAATTCAAAGAAGTGGTGTGAAGAAGGAAAGGGCCAAGCGAGCAAGAAGCCCACCAAAGAGGCAGAGCTCAAAGAAAGAAACAAAAGAAGGTAAGTAGTGAAGAAGATTTTAATTCGATGATTTAGATGATATTTCGATTTTGATGCGAGAGGAATCCAAGAAAGTGAGCATGGAAGTAATCGGTGAGGAGGAAGAGGAGGAGAGCCACGAGGAGAAAAGGAGCTCTAGTGAGAAGGCGTAAGTGAGTCCCCAACCAATCAAACAAACAAAGAGCCAACCCCAACAAAATCCAAAGAAGCTAGCCCCAAACCATCATCCCCACAAGCCACACAACCACCACCTTCACCAAAAGAAACCTCCACCCATGACCAAAACACACCAAAGACCCCACAATCCAAAGCTCAAGACCAACCAATCCCACAACCACCCCCACCCCAACACTGAACCTCAAAAACAACCTCACCCCAAAAACCGGGCGTGGCGGCGTGCGAGCCAACAAATCCGAGTCCCAACCCATGTCACCACCCAAGAGGACGAGAATCAAAAGTGCCTCACATACAATCCTTTTGGAAGGAAGACAAGACAAGAGATATTCTTTGAGTCAAAACAAGCTCAAGGAGTGGAGAGAAAGAAGAAGTTGTAGACCCCACAACCTTAAGGCCAAAGCTTCCTGTGAAAAGAAAAACTCAAGGTCTTTGCAGGAAACTGCGCATCGCTACTAGTCTACGCATTCGCGACCACTAGTGTTTCGAAGAAGCCCTTCCCGCTATTCTTTGAAGAATTGCTCGCAGACGTCGTAACGTCTCACAAAAAGAGGTTGCGACCAAACTTGCGAAATGCAAGTCACTAATGAAAGAGAAGGCGCCATGGAGAAAGTTAGGCAAAGAAGCAATGGAGAGGCCACTCGGAAGCCGGGTGAGCACTGTTGAAGCAAGCTCGAGGAGCGATTCTTTGGAACGGAGGATCATCATCAGACGTGGCGACGTCTAAAGAACCAGAGGTGGAAAAAGCCCAGGTGATCCCCAGTGAACCAATGCAAGTCCACCCTGCTGATCTAGCAATGAGGATGTGGGAGGAGGCCAAAAAGAGGATTGCAGAAGCCTCAACTGTTGCTGTTGCAAGTGTGGGTGAGAAAGAATCTGATGAGACAACAACAACAACCACAACTGAGCAAGGAGGAGTGAAGGTCAAGAAAGAGAAGAAGGAAAAGAAGAAAGGTGAAGGTCAGGCTGGAGTACCCACCAGACAAAGCGGAAGGCTTAGGTCTGGTGCAGCAAAACAAGTAAGTTCCACAATTAATCTCAATAGTAGTTGTAGTTTTTATTTTTATTTTTAGTTCTAGTCAAGTTTAGTAGCTTTTATTTGTTATGTTCTGAATGAGACCCCTTTTTGAAAAAAAAAAAAAAAAAAAAACAACATTTGTTTATCTTTGAGCTTGTGGGGACACCGCTCAACTTTTAAGTGTGGGGATCTCAGTGTTTTAAGTTCTGTTTTGTGTATGAAATCAAATGCAAAAGCAATTTCTGTTCTTACTCTGTCAAGCATGAAAATAATTCTCTTTGGGCTAAGAATAATGAAAAAAGTGTGTGTGAGTAGCCTATGCATGATTAGATAAAAAGAATTGATTGTTGCTTCTACACAAACTCGCTGTTTTAAGAAAGAATCTAGTTAGCTAGGGAATATTGTGTGCTAAAGTTAGTTTTGGTGAACTATGGTGAGAGTAAAACTTGATTAAAAACCTAGGATAGCATGAGAAGCTAAGTTTGGGGGTGAATCAAGTCGCACTAAGGGTGGGTGCAAAGACTATAGGATGGTTAAGTGCGCGGTGTAGTGTGAGTGCAACGTTGTAACGCCCACATGTAACGTTATAACGTCTGCGTGTGTGTGTTGTGTGTACAGACGTTGCAACGTCTCACCCATAAACGTTGTAACGTCTATTCCCAAAAATACCAAAACGAGTGTGTTGATACAAATAAGTGGAAAATCCACATGTGTTCCCCTATGTAATACCCTCAAACAAATCTTTGAGCACTCAAAAAAAAAAAAAAAAAAAAAAAGAGAAAGAACTCCAAAGTGGAGCAAAATAAAGAAGAGTTGCTCAAGAATAATGAGGGGGTTACTGATCCTTTTTGCGTGTGTGAGTCAATAAATTAGTGCACTAACCTAGTCCTAGCACCCAATTAAGACCCCTTTGTCATGCTTTAAATGAATCCCCATTTCTTATGTGAAAATGTTAGCCTATTCTTTGTTTTGAAAAATATTTTCTTTGTCACCATTTGGGAACCACTCTCTCATTAGCTAAGGTAGTTTCTGAACTAGCTAGAGGAAGAATTATCTGAGAGGTCACACACTCACTTTGAGCTTTAATGAATCTGGAATTTAATTATGCATTGGTATGTGAGTGTGTGAAGAAATAGCCCATTGAGAATAAATTTTGACTTTGGTTGAGTAACACGTAACTCGCTAGTGTAGTTGATTTCATATTATTAATTGTTTTGTTGTCTTGATTGCTTGAGGACAAGCAATGATTTAAGTTTGGGGGTGTGATAACTCATATTTATATGAGTTATTTATACTCACTCACGAATAAATCATGCAAGTTCTTGAGCAATACAAAGTTTAATTAATTAGTTTTATAATGATTTCTGAGTTTTAGGTGAATAAGAGTTAAAAAGATAAATCAGTGCATTTAGGCACCAATTGGTGCCTCGAGAGAGCGTTTTGATGCTTTTTGTGCATGTGCAGAAATTTAGAGCCGAACGTCGCAACGTCCCTCACCACGTATGAGCAAGGGCAGCAGAGCAAGAGTGAAATATCTCAGTTATGGCACACTAGCAATGATGGTTAAAGATTCAGAAAGTCAGAAGATCTTCTATTCCCCATGTGCTGACAAGGATGACGCACTGTAGCGATGAACAAAGCGATTGTCGGGAAAAGATAGGAAAGCGGTGGTAGGTGAGCAAGTGACATCGGCACATGTAAGCAAGGTGGCTATTTAATGAAGGCTCAGCACTCTCTCAAGAAATCACCAACCACACTCACGATCATCATCTCTTTCACCTATCTTCAGCATCAATTCATCACCTCACCATCTCCACCATTAAACTCGGACTTTGTTTTGAAAAGAAGATCTCGGAAAATGGACTTCGAACTTAGTTTATTTTCTCGGTAGAGTGTAAGGCTCGGACGTTGTAACGTCTATACAACGTACACATTTGAAGGGCTACTTAGTTGCATCTTGTGCACTTAGTTTCTTTTCGTAATGTATGGTATTTGGATTCTAAATCCACTTCATTCTCAGTAAAGATGCTCAAAGATGAGCTAAACACTTTGTAGTTGAGTTGTTGTTTTGTTTTTTTATGAATTTCTAGTTAAGGTTATGAAGTGTTTACGTTGTGCCGTTTTAAATCTTTGTGCAATAATATTTCCAAACTTGTTTTGAGGTTGGCCTCTTAAAATAGGTAGATTCATACAGTACAGACATGGTCTATGAAAAGAAATCAAAGGTTTACATGAATGAACAATGCACTAAAGACATTTAGGCATCTTTATCTAAGTCTAGACATAGAATGGATAATAGTTCATGGAGCATTCTTTGTGGGTACTTAAAATACAGGAGTGGGCCTATTTAGAACCTAGACATAGGATTTCTTGTACTTGAAACTCGACGCTTTATCTTTGAAAAGCATAGCTCTTTTGCAACAAATGCCGTCGAGGCGTGGCCACGCTTTACAGATTAACATTTAAACGTCATAACGTCTAGAGCGTTATGACGTCCGCTAGGGAGGAATTATTTGCATGCAACAACTCAACTCATTTCTCATCCATCTTCACAACCAACTTTAATTTCCGGTTTTATTTACATCCTTAGCTTTACAATCAACTTTTATTGCCGATTTGTTACTTGATTCTCTTGTGTTTTAAGACTTGAACTTTAAAAGTACAACCAATCCTCGTGGGAACGATCTCTTACTTACATCCACTTTATTACTTGTACGATGTGTATACTTGCACTATAATTGCGAAAATTCATACTACCACACGAACGCAACAAGTAGCATGCTGTGAACCAGGGCATCCTCTCACTGAGTGTGGCCTTGAGCTTTGTTCTTCACTGATGGACATGTTGCAAGCTTGTTGATTCTGCTTTTGGAGTCTTAGCAATCTCCTGAATCTCCTTTCTATTTCTGGATCTAAGTTATATTCAGGTGTTCTGTTTCTGGTCCTGTACATATACTAAAGCACCATGTGCTTCTGTTGACAGAAACTACAAATACCAAAATTATATACAACACTAAATTACTATATATCAGAATTTTAAAAAGAATTTACTTCAATCCCCGGCAACGGCGCCAAAAACTTGGTGTAAGGAAAATACACTCGTGTGCAAGTATACACAGTCCAAAAACAAGTAGTAAAAAGATCGAACCCACAGAGATTGAAAAACTCACTTTTAAAATACAGTATAAAGTAACAAAGTGTAAGGTAACTAAGTAATAAATAAAATTGGAGTTTATGTGATCACAACTAAGTTAGAAAGAAAGCAAAGTATAAGTGTTGATAATGAAAATGAGAGAAGATAGTTGGAATGTCTTCATCAAGTAATTCACTTTTAAGTGTTTGATGCAGTATGTGATGCAGACTGCACTGAATGCTGTTGCATTAGTTATGTGCCTTTCAGTCACTTTTCTTCAGAGTTTCATTACAAGCTTCCTATGTCTAGGCATGCTAAATAGGTTCACTCTTGCCTTTGAAAGTACCCACAGTTTCACCCTATGGACTATACTATCCTATGTCTAGGACTTAGCATGGTTTTCACAAAGTTTCCTTTATGTAAAACACTCACCCATATTAGTTCTTGAGTTCTTAAATGTAAGCCATGTCTGCTCTTACACATCTACTTATTTTAAGTGATCAATCATAAAATAAGTGTTGAAAACATTATCAAGCAAGAACTAAAGTACAAACATACATACATGTATCATACTTACTTAAAAGCTCATTAAATGATTAGAACATTCCAGCTATGAAAGATTTAGCTAACAATAGACATTGCAAGGTATATATAAACTGAATAGACCATGTTTATATAATAGAAATCACAAAAGAGAAACAACAAGATAGAAGTTACACAAGTTGAAGCCCTTTGTATGAAGTCTCCTTGTAATGCACTAGCATCACTCCTTAGCACTATACAAACACTATGAAATCGAGTTAAGGAGGATTTGTTAATTCCTTCCTTTCCCTATTATAAAATAAAAACTAACTATGTATATTGAAATTTTGATCTAACTTATGGATTGTGATATATTTCCAAATGAAGATGTGAGGTCCTTTTATAGCTTTCAAGAGAGGTGCTTCCTTCCTTCATGTTGAAGTAACCTTGAGTGGATAATAGCTGTAGTTGCTTTTCAGAGGTTGATCCCAAGTTGAAATCTTTGACTTAGTATATAGGGAGGTCCAATGATGTATGAACATGTGTCCCTATGTTGATGACTCTTCAAAGCTATCCCTATAGCTATGTGTGAATGGTAGGCGCCTACTATATAGAGTGGTCTCGCTTGAGGGGACCAAACATGATGTCAGCAATTGCAAGTGGATGTATGAAGCTGGCTGCTTATTCACCAAGTAGTGCAGTTTTGATGCGGGATCAATGCGGGAGCATTGATGCAAAGCATCCAGAGACCGCACTTAACAAAAATATCAAACATACCACAATATATCCAAAACGGCCTAATAATAACTATAACCATTCAAATCACTCAAGTTATCATATATCACACTAAATACTATATAAACTCTTTATTATTACTTGAAAGAGAACAATTTACTAAGTTTAAACATATGAAATACTCTATATAAAATAGAGTTATCACACCCCCAAACTTAAACCATTGCTTGTCCGCAAGTAATGACAAAGACAAACTATTTAAAAACTATAATTCTAGAAGATAGATCAACTTGATATTTGGATTTTTATGAGGAGTTCCCTATGAACTTCATTTCTCAGCAATCTTTCTTATGCCTTTATTTCTTCAAAACTACTAAAGCTATTCAAACTCTTTTGTGTGTGTGTGAACCCACTGAGTTGAGATTGGTTCCAAGACTAAGTGAAAAACTTCCTCCTAGCCTTTGAAAGGATTGGTTCATCTTTGGTCATACCAAAATATTTTCAAAAGAGAGATTAGACTCACAAAATTTTCTCAAGTGTTGGGGAGTTTTAAGTACAACAAAGGACTTGATTGAATTTTTCAAAGCTTTTGAGCCAATGCATTTTTCTATTTTTTTTTGTGTGGATCTTTTGAGCAGATGCAATACTTCTTTGAAGTGATTTGTGCATTGATTTTTTTTTTCGCATTTTGCTTTTCTTCAGTGCAGTTTGCATTGATGCTTCTGCACTGATGATGCTCATATTGCCTTCCTCACTGACCTCCAGATGCAATTGCACTTTGGCACCGGTCTTTGACCTCCAGATGCATATATTTTTTCTTTGCACTTTGACACAGGTTCAGTTTTTTGAACTATCCTCCAGATACATTTATTCCTACATGGCACAGGTCTTTGACCTCGGATGCATTCATGTACTTAGCATGTGTATAGTTTCAAATGATTCAGGACATATATGGCTTTGATCTTTGATCTTTTGTCCACTTTTTTGTATTCTTTTTGTGCATTGTTTACTCTTTATACTTTTCAAATTCAGCCTTTGTTTTCATAAAACACCCCCAAACTTAATTCTTTAAGCTCTTCTATCTTTTTAGTAAAGCTTTGTTTTGACCTAAGCTTACCAAAAATCCCCTTGCATCAGATTGATCTTTAAATAGCAAGGTTCTTTTTCACAAACTCGTTTTGAAGTGTTGAAGTAAAAATAATTTTGGTTATTTTCTAAGAAATAAGGCTTCTTTTTCTTTTTCATCATTAAAATTCCATCCATAGGGTTTTCACCATATTTCTTAAATTCCATCCATAGGGTTTTCACCATATTTCTTAGAAGGTTTTTAGTATCCTACCCGCCACCGGGCAAAAATTTCTCTCAGTAATCAATCCCATGCTTCGTGAGAAACCCTTGGTTACCAACCTTGCTTTGTGCTCCTCTACTTCTCCCCTTCCATGTCCATAGCTTTCTCTCCACTTCTCACTCCTCACCGCTTCCTCAAATGTTAGAGGATCATCAATTTGTGTGATAACAAATAGATTTAATAAGTTCATTCTCTTCCTCAATGAACTCTGTATGATTTGTGCAGATAATCATCTAAGTATGCAGTGGTCTTCTCTGTCTTCTTTGATCATCGTTGTTCTCCTCATTGCCTTCATTACTATCCTCTTGTACTTGTTGAGTATCATCATTGTTCACACTTGTTGTGTTCTCATTCTCTGTGTTACTAACAGGTGTCTCATCAACATTATTAGCAGCTTCCTTTTCTGATTCACTGTCATCATTCAAATCAACTGGTCCTCCTTTGCTTTCACTGTCAGCCTCCTTTTTCCAATCCCATTTCTCATCTTCACTAAAGACTACATCTCTGCTAATGTAGATTTTGTTTGATTGAGGATCAACCAACCTATAAGCCTTTGATTCCTCACTAACTCCCAATAGAACACACTTCACACTTTTGCTATCCAATTTCTTTCTTAGAGCAGCAGACACATGTACATGGCCTATGCAACCAAATACTCTCAGAAAGTGTACTGATGGTTTTCTGTCACTCCACTTCTCTTCTGGTGTTACTCCTTCAACTGTTGTAGTAGGACTTCTATTGAGTAGAAATACAGACCATCTTACAGCTTCAGCCCAAAACTCCTTTGGTAGGCCCTTATCACTCAATATAGACCTCACCATATTCATAATTGACATGTTCTTCCTCTCTGCTACCCCGTTTTGCTGAGGGGTATAGGATGCAGTGAGTTGTCTTTTTATCCCATTTGTTTCACAGAAAGCATTGAACTCAGTGGAGGTAAACTCTCCTCCTCTATCAGTTTTAAGGCAGCCAATCTTATTGCCACATTCATTCTCAACATTCAATTTAAACAATTTAAATGTTTCAAGTGCTGCAGACTTCTCGGTAAGAAAGTAAATCCAGCATTTCCTACTAAAATCATCAATGTATGTAATGAAATACCTCTTCTTTGTGTTTGACTCGGGTTTTATAGGTCCACATATATCAGCATGTACCAATTGCAATTTCACCTCTGCTCTCCAACTAGTTGCTTGTGGGAAGGATTTCCTGTGTTGCTTACCACTCATACAACTATCACACACTCTGTTGCTTGCCTCAAAGCTAGGTAAACCTTTCACCATAGACATTTGAACCAGTTGCTTCAACCCATCATGGCTCAAATGGCCATATCTTCTGTGCCAGAGGTGAGAATTGTCTTCTGCAGTTGCCTTACAACAGGTAGGCATCACTACAGTGGGAGTAATAGGAAACATTCTATTCCCAGTCATTTTGGATTTGAACAATAAACCCTTTTCATCATGATAGACTTTACATAAATTGTCACGAAATTGAACAATTAGACCTCTTTTCTTGCAATTGACCAACACTTAACATATTGTTTTTCAATCCAGAATCCAAAGAGACATCACTACAACATGAATGTTACCATTAATTTCTATCTTGATTTTTCCTTTTCCCATAACAAATAGTTTTCTATCATCACCTAACTTCACCGAGGTCTTAAAGGTAACATCTAATTCATAGAACCATTCTTTAACAGAGCACATATGGTTACTACAACCGAGTCTAATAGCCATACCTTGTTAATGGCGATTCCTTGCTCACTGATGCGAATCATCGCCAAGATTTCTTCCCTTCTTCAAATTCAGTGAAATTCATATTTCCTTCTAAATTGGGGTATTCATACTGATAATTCCCCAATTTGTGGCAATTGTAGCACTCCACCGTTTCTTTGTTCCAACTCGGACGTCCCCTACCTCCGCCACCACGAGCACTTGATCGACATCCGCCTCTATTCGTTCCTCTACCACCATTCTTGACCTTGAGAACTTGATCCTCATCCTTCTTTGGACCTTTCATTCTTTGCTCTTCAACTAATGAGACTACTTTGCAATTCATCAATGGAGAGTTTGGTTACATCGTGCGATTGCTTCATCGAACACGCCACATAGTTGAATTTCGCGTTCAAAGATCGCATAATCTTTTCAACCACCACAACTTCTTCAAGTTTTTATCCGTACATTTTCATCCGATTGGCAATCGCGAGAGTCCTCGCAAAGTAATCGTTGATTGATTCATCATCTTTCATTCGAGAATCTCGAACTCCTTTCGAGATGTCGCAGAATCGAGCACGCTTCACTTTAGTAGAGCCTTGATACTTCTTCTTCATCGATTCCCATATATCCTTCGACGTGTCCTTCACAAGAATCGTCTCCAAAATACTTCGATCTATGGCTTGGAATAGGTAATTCTTTGCCTTCAGATCTTTCAAGCGGCTTTCCACTTCCATCATCATTTGCTCCAGCGTCGGATTCGCCGATGGTACATACACACCTTTCTCCACTAAGCTCCAATACTCTTTGGAACGGAGGAGGTTCTCCATCAGCATGGACCAGTGGTCATAATGACCATCAAACTTGGGCACCGAGGGTTGCATATAGGTTCCTTCCTTCTCGTTGTTCGCCATTTTCACCGAGCTCGATCTTGAAGTTTCTTTCTCCAGGTCCCGTCGTTGCTCTGATGCCAGATGTTGGCAACATATTCTGTTATTTGGCAAAACTAACTTTTATTGAACTTTGAAATGGCTAATATTACAAGTCAATATGGGCCACATTTACAAACTAATTATTACACAATACCCATAACAATTGGGCTAGGCTAAATGGGCCAATACAATCAATCAATTACTAGCTAGATACAACACCAAATTTATGCTAACATTAACTGTCATAGTTAACTGCGTCAAAGTTACAGATGTGGCCCTTTTAGTGAGGCAGTGGTTACTTATGTGGCGCCATGTGTAACCTACTATCATTTTAGTCCCTTAAAAGTATAACTTACTTCCATTTTAGTCTCTTAAAAATATAATTTACTGTCATTTTGATCCTTGTGAACTTTTACATTGATAAATTAGTAAAACAATAGTTGCATAATTCTCAAACATATTATTTTATTTTAGTTAAAAAGAATGTTACAACTCCAACATTTGATACATGTGACTTTTTGAATAGGAGATCTACCTCAGACTTTCCTCTCTTTAACAAATAATATATTTGTCAACAATATCAACATACATATTTTCCAAGTTCATTCTATAGACAACTTGAGTGTATTACAACCCCACTTGACAATACAACTGAAGAGAAAGCTCCTGTGGAAATTTTCTTAGACTGTGATAATCTATGACCACATAGTCGTCCATTCACAAACTTCAACCAGCAACACGATCTTCCCACTGTCCTCATTTACATAACAACTACTTTTTATGATAAACTATTGCAGAAATTTATTTTCTTTTTAAAATTGTTGAATAAATTTAAAAGGGAGAATATATTAATTTCCAAAAATATTAAAACTTAGAGAGAGAGAGCAAAATACAATATTGTGAATTTCGCCGAAGTTTCTGTGATCTTTATATGCAAGGAGAAAAGAAATCACTAATTTTAAGAGAGTGGGAAAATTGAGTGGCAAAGGAGTTTATGTGATCTTTATATGCAAGGAGAAAAGAAATCACTAATTTTAAGAGGGCGTTTGCTTTTCCCACACCCCCTTCTACTCAAAACACACCTCATAAGGGTGTGAAAAGATCAAAAGGCCAGCCAAAACCTCTTTTTTTCACGAAATTTCACCGGTTTGAACACGGGCTTTCGAACAGGTTCGAAAGACATCGTTCGTGTGTGTTAAATCTTGACTTCACACCTTTTTGTGCGTAATTCACCTGTTTGCATGGGGTCATGCGAACAGGTTCGCATGAGGGTGTTCGAACACCCTATTTTATTATAAAAAATGGACTCTCACACCACATTCACTTTTTTATTGCGTTCGCATGATATTGTTCGAACGTGTTCGAACAAGGTCGTTCAAACAGTCATAAAACACGTCCTCACAACATTTCACGCGAGATTAATTTTGGAATAAAATTTGTTAAGAAGCATAAAAGAGTAGGAGGGAGTGTGAGAAAAACAAACGCCTTTAAGAGAGTGGGAAAATTGAGTGGCAAAGGAGTAGCCTCTTAACGTGTGGCCGCAATAATACTCTTCCTTTAAAATCACACTAATTTCGAATATATTCTTATAAAAAAAAAAACAGTAATTTCGAATATTATTTTTATTCATATTTTTTCTTTCTTTTCATTTTGGTCCCTTTATGTCTCAGTCTCTCTAAACTCTCTGCACCTACACCACAATCTTGTTCAACTTGTGAACTCGGTACTTGAAAATTGAGAAGTACACATTATCTCTGAGATCCAAAAGATTTTATTTTTTCTCTACCCATTTTCTATTTCAATCGGTTTCTTCAATTCACCAATTTGAAGAACCGTATTCTGTTCCCAAAATCCCTCAAAATCTTTCTATGCCTCTATTTATCCATTTCCTTTACCATCATTAGTGATTATCGATGTACCATATGCTCAAAGTTTAGTTTTTTCTGCTATATTCGGCGCCAAATTTTACTGGGTCGGATATTTTGTTGAACTCTGTTCTTCCTTGAATTGAAAGCTTTCTCTTTTTGATTTGTTGCGGTTTTGGTACCCTATTGTGAAAGAGTTTTTTTTTTTCTCCTGAGTTTTTGAAATAGAAGTGGAAGTTTGAGTGATCTGGATTTGAATTGAGAATAGGGATTTGTTGGATGCAGCTATTTGGAGGTTTTTTAATACTTTAGTTGCAAAGATGCTTCCTGATCAAAGAAAAAAGGTATGTGTGTAGATTAATTTGTGTTGTATTACTTAATTGATATGTATATGAAAGAGTAATTTGTGTTGTATTTTGTTAATTATGCTAGTTAGGGAGTTAGTGAATGCACCTTGTGTTATGAGTTCTGCACTTGAAGTATATGGACCATTGCAATTGAGTAGTTTATACAACTACGTATTTGTATAAGTATAATACGTATAACATAAAGTTGTTTTTGTGATAGTTTTGGTCCACCAGCCTTATATAAGTAAGGATTTTACTAGATAACTAGATAATGCATTTTAAAATTCACCATTTGATTGAAAGTTACTATCATATAGATCATACGTATAAACTTTTATGTTAATCTAAAATCATTTGATGGTATAGCAGTACTAAAGTATGACACCAGTGTAATCTGATCCTAAATTATACTTTGTTGGTATTAGAGGGGGATTAAATCCAATGCACTCTTTGTTATGTGTGAACAACAACTATGTTAGTACCAGTCATTTAAAACATTAGACTACTTCTATTGTCCTTTATTTATGGTTGGAGAATGCAATGCAAACAATGGACACCGATCTTGCAACTTTCTGGTATAAAAAATAAGTTATGGAGCATCATTCTGTTTTCCTTCATTACAATATGTATGTTGGAGATCATTTTAGGATTTGGTTAGTTTCTTTGTTAAATAGTTTGGTTTGTTATGTTTATGCAGTCATCGGTGGATGTAGATTTCTTTACCGAATACGGTGAAGGGAGCAGATACAAAATAGAGGAAGTAATTGGTAAAGGAAGCTATGGTGTTGTTTGTTCTGCATACGATACTCACACTGGAGAAAAGGTTGCTATAAAGAAAATCAATGACATATTTGAACATGTATCTGATGCCACTCGCATTCTTCGTGAGATTAAGCTTCTTAGACTTTTACGCCATCCGGATATTGTGGAGATCAAGCATATTTTGTTACCTCCTTCAAGAAGGGAATTCAAAGATATATATGTTGTTTTTGAACTCATGGAATCTGATTTACATCAGGTCATCAAAGCAAATGATGACCTGACACCAGAGCATTACCAGTTTTTCCTCTATCAGCTTCTACGAGGCTTGAAGTATATACACACAGGTTATGATCATTTTTCTCAGTCTGCTTTCCGTAGCATATTTACTTTTATTATTAAATTATGTGATGATTGTTGCTGGTTTTAAACTTTGTAATGGTCTTGTAGCAAACGTATTTCACCGAGATTTAAAGCCGAAGAACATTTTAGCAAATGCTGACTGCAAACTGAAGATATGTGACTTTGGTCTAGCTAGAGTGGCTTTTAATGATACACCCACGGCTATATTCTGGACAGTATGAATCTTTTCCCCTTAAACTATCACCTTGATTATAGCTCTCCTTTTCAATTCACCACACTTAATTTCATTTGTTTGCTCACAGGATTATGTTGCAACAAGGTGGTATAGGGCTCCTGAGCTGTGTGGATCCTTTTTCTCCAAGTTGCACTTCATGTTATAATTATTATTAAAGATTCTTTTTGATTTATTATTTTGGACTTAGTTAATATAAATGATCGAAAACGTTTTACTTTTCAGTATACACCAGCTATAGACATATGGAGCATTGGCTGCATTTTCGCAGAACTTTTAACTGGTAAGCCTCTTTTCCCCGGGAAGAATGTTGTCCATCAACTTGACCTCATGACTGATTTTCTTGGAACACCATCTCCTGAAGCCATTGCAAGGGTATGTTGCTCACCTTTTTTTTGTTGTTGACCAATTTATTTATTTTATTCCGTTACATAAATACAACATTGGTAATATATTAATAGGTACGAAATGAGAAAGCCCGGAGATACTTGAGCAGCATGCGTAAGAAGAAGCCGGTTCCTTTCTCACATAAGTTTCCTAATACAGACCCCCTTGCTCTTCGGTTATTAGAAAGAATGTTGGCATTCGAGGCTAAGGATCGACCTACTGCTGAAGAGGTTGAAATTTGATTTCCAACTATCTGTAGTTCGCTTTCTGTTATATATGCTTAACAGGGTATCTTATGTTGTGTATAATCATGTCAGGCCCTAGCAGATCCATATTTTAAAGGCTTGGCCAAGGTTGAGAGAGAACCTTCTGCTCAGCCAGTTACCAAGATGGAATTTGAATTTGAGAGACGCCGGATAACAAAGGAAGATGTACGAGAGCTTATATACCGAGAAATATTGGAGTACCATCCAAAGATGTTAAAGGAATTTCTAGAAGGAGCGGAGCCAACAGGTTTCATGTATCCAAGGTATTGTGTAAACCTGTACCCAAATTTTTGTTTCACATCTCATTTCTTCTGCATCATTTTAAGCACTTTATGAACACATTTATTGTTTTGAAGTTTCACTTGTTTTACATCTTAGTTGTTTGTTTTACCCCTAATTTATGTAATGTATATGGTCACCCTTTGATTTCCCCCTTCTTTTTATCCCGATATTTATTTGAGTAGTGCCGTGGATCACTTCAAGAAGCAATTTGCATATCTTGAGGAGCATTATGGCAAAGGGGGAAATGTTACTCCACCTGAGAGGCAACATGCATCATTGCCCAGGTATCCTAATTTTATTACTGCTTTTTGGAAATTGCTGATTTCTTCTTTGGCCATTGTTCCTTTAGCTTGACAAATGCCAATATAAAATACATCCATTTATCCGCTTTGAAATCACCAACTTTCTTTGCTGATTTGAGGCTATAAATGCAGGGCATGCGTGTTGTATTCTGATAACTCGATGCACAATACGACCGAGGTCACAAATGATCTATCCAAATGTTGCATCAAAGAAGTTGAGAGACCACATGCGGATAGGAGTAGTGCTATCGCTAGTGCTCGGCTTCCTATACAAGCTCCTCAAAATATTCAAGGTGTTGCTGCAAGGCCTGGAAAAGTTGTCGGGTCTACAATGCGTTACAACAACTGTGGGGTGGCAGTGACAGCAGAGGTCATTGAACAGCGTAAGGTGGTTAGGAATCCCTCTGTTACGGCTCAGTATGCTGCTTCGAGCTGTTCATATCCAAGGAGAAATCCAAACTACAAAACCGAGAGGGCAGAAGGCGATGACCGTATTGAAGGTTCAAATGGACTGCAGCCAAATCCTCAATACATAGCAAGAAAAGTTGCTGCTGCTCAAGGTGGAGCCAGTGGTCAATGGTATTGACTTTGGATATATAGTTGAATATAAATACACCATATATTTGGCATAACCTTGACAATTATCAAGCAATGAGAGAGCTTGAGAGACTCACTTCTAAAGGAAAATGGTTTGGAAGAGTTCAGAAGGTCCAATTGATGAGTTTCTTGCAGTCTACTACTACTCTAATTTAACATAGAAGATGAAAGGTTCGATAACTCATGAACTTGATGGTAGAGCAGTTGCATCAATGCAGAATTGAAGTTTTTATTACTGTCCCTATAAGATAATGTAATTTTTATAGATTGATATGTAGTCAGAATTATAGTCTCTTACTCTCTTATCACTTTGAGTAACTTTATTATAGTTCCTAAAGAATTTTAATTCCTTTCAGCCATTTCACGTGTAAGCTTACTGAATTTCATTTCATAATAAGTGCACACTTGCAAGTCTTTTCTACTCTTCATCGGTATTTTGTATATGAAACTCTAAATATTTTATTTAAAAAAAAATATGAGAATTAAAGGTATCTAGATACAAGAAAATTTGATGATACGACTATTTACTTGTTTGTTTTAATGTTGAGCATTTTTAAGAGCTAAAATATGTGGGTAAAATTTGCATAAAATACCATTAGTATTGTTCAGATTGTTGCTCACTAGAATATACAGTAGTTATTCCTAAAAGGAGTAACTGATAAAACAGTTGTGGCTGTAGTTTAGTGGTGAGAATTCCACGTTGTGGCCGTGGAGACCTGGGCTCGAATCCCAGCAGCCACATTTTGATTTTTAAGTTGAGAAGTGGCTTTATGCATGTGAGTTTTTCCCGAATTATGAATTCAAGGAATATATAACTTTATGTTTGCTTTTTTTTTTTGTTTAAAAATGTGTATGTTTTAGATTAGACTAGTATTTCTTTAAAATATACGCTGTGAGTGATATTGTATTTATTATAATTTTCTGTGAAGTTATTAATAAGTTAAAAGTTGCAAAATGTAATAAAATAAAAGAAAAAGGAAAAACTCCATAAAAAGCGATATTTCAAATTTATTAAAATAGCTGTGTTGCAAAAAGTTTTTTAAAAAAAGTCGGTACTATCTTATAATATAAATAATAGAGTAAAAATAAGAAAAAAAAGAGAATGGGGTGTAATAATGGAGGTATCTTCTTATGATAATGATGCTCCCGTTGGCGCGCCTATTGACGCTCTCATTGGCGCTTCTGTTGGCTCTTCCGTAAAAAGTGGATGGATTTAATTATTGATTTTTTTAGGAAAAATAATTTTGAATTTTTTCTAGCAGTATCACTTTTTTGACTATCAGTAGTGGTTAAATGAATTGAATTTAGTAGTTTTAAGTAAATTAAAGTAAATAATAAATTCAACATAATTTAATATTAATTTTATTAAGTTTATTTAATTACTGATTTTGTAGAAGATTTTTTTTAAAAGATAAAGTGTTTTTTTAAAAAAATTGTCTGCGTCTTGTCGATCTGCAGCGATGAGCAACTTTTTGTCGCTTTTGGCGCCCGTTGCGCGCGCTGTTGGCATGTTGGCGCTTTCGTCGGCGCTCCCGTTGGCATTGTCGTTGCTGCTCCCGTGTGCCTCCCGAAAAAATTGGAAGAGATTTAATTATTGATTTTTTTAGGAAAAATAGTTTTGAAATATTTACCAGCGGTATCACTTTTTTTGACAAACAATAGTGGTTAAATTAATTGGGTTTAGTAGTTTTAGTAGATTATATTCATAATTTAATATTAATTTAATTAATTTTATGTAATTACTGATTTTTTACAAAAAAATTAATTTTGTAAAAAAGATTTTTGGTAGTGGGTTGTTTGATTATGTTGATAGTAGAGAGAAGTTGAAAGAGTGAGAAAGAGAAAAGAGAAAAGAGAAAAATATGTTGTAAAGTGAAATAAAAAAAATTAAAAGATGATGTGAGAGTAGAGCCCATGAATAATAAAAGTGAGGGTTTTTTTTTTTGGACCCCCACCCCATCCCCATAAACCCCCACCCACACTGAAACCCCAAAATGCCCTTCTGAAAACGTATTTTTTTTTTAAATTTTTGGCCAATCGTATATACACCTGGGGGGTATATATACGACCCTATTTTTTGCCCATCGTATATACACCCCCCAAGGCGTATATACGATTGGAAAACTCCTCACCTTAATCGTATATACGCCTTGGGAGGTGTATATACGACGAAAAAATAGGGTCGTATATATACCCCCTCGTGTGTATATACGAATTTCATTGTATTTTTTAAATTTTTTTAAGTCAAATAAAAATTATATAAGTCCCGAAAATAGGTTTTGTGTGTAGTTCATTAAAAGCGTGGCGATGTTATACGTCGAACGAATAATTTAGGCTAAAAAATCGGTTGCGGGCAACATACTCCGATCGTAATGAAACCACAAACTATTAAACGAAAAAATCAAATATCAAGACTCCCCTAGAAGGGACTTCTTATGGGAGTACGGCCTCAAAATTCCAAATTTCATCGTTAACTATTTTTTACTATTTTTTTTAATTTTTCATAGTCTCCAAAAAATCTAAAAAAATTTGTATAGCCTTATTTTGGTTTTGTTAGATTTTTAGTGGTGTTTTTATAATTTTTGGAGTAGTTTTGACTATTTAACGAATTTTTAGTAGCCTTTTAGTAATAATAATTAAAAACAAATTATTAAAAAAAATAAAAAACCCATTGTATATACCCCTTTGAGTACGTATATACGATTGGACAAAAAATAACCATCGTATATACGTACCCAAAGGGGTATATACAATTTATTTATTTTTTTTAAAAAAAATTAATTTTCAAAGGGCATTTTGGGGTTTTTGTTATTGGGTGGGGGTTTATGGGATGGGGTGGGGGTCCAAAAAAAAGACACTAAAAGTGAGTGAGAGTAAAAAAGTGAAAGGAATTTGAAATGACATTTTTATCCCTAGGATTGAGATAAAAGTAAGAGATAATTTGGTATTTTTGGTAGTTGGTTGATTGTTAATATTTATAGTAGATAGATTACAAAATGCATAGTTGCCCAGGTAAATGTACTGTCCCAATGCACTTATTTTAAGGAAACGGATCATCTCCTATAACCTCTCTCTATCTCTCTCTTCTTCCATTTTTTTAACTTTTTTTGGAGTAGTTTTTTTGCAGTACGGCCTCAAAATCCCAAATTCCATCGTTTACTATTTTTTACGATTTTTTTTTTAATTTTTCATAGTCTCCAAAAAATCTAAAAAAATTTGTATAGCCTTATTTTGGTTTTGTTAGATTTTTAGTGGTGTTTTTACAATTTTTTGGAGTAGTTTTGACTATTTAACGAATTTTTAATAGCCTTTTAGTAATAAAAATTAAAACAAATTATTAAAAAAAATAAAAAGTGCATCGTATATACCCCTTTGAGACGTATATACGATTGGACAAAAATAGCCATCGATATACGCATCCAAAGGGGTATATACGATTTATTTTTTTTTTTTTTAAAAAATTAAGTTTCAAAGGGCATTTTGGGGTTTTTGTTATTGGGTGGGGGTTTATGGGATGGGGTGGGGGTCCAAAAAAAAAGACCCTAAAAGTGAGTGAGAGTAAAAAAGTGAAAGGAATTTGAAATGACATTTTTATCCCTAGGATTGAGATAAAAGTAAGAGATAATTTGGTATTTTTGGTAGTGGGTTGATTGTTAATATTTATAGTATATAGATTACAAAATGCATAGTTGCCCAGGTAAATGTACTGTCCCAATGCACTTATTTTAAGGAAACGGATCCTCTCCTATCACCTCTCTCTATCTCTCTCTTCTTCCATTTTTTAAACTTTTTTTAAAACAAAATAATTTAAGGGTTGGAATTAAATATGATAGAGATCCAATGGAGAGGAATAGGATGACCTGGAGTGACAAGAGAGATTCTCGACCTGGAGAGGATCCAAGTCCCTTTATTTTAGAAGGAGGAGTCTAGTTCTTTTTCATGAACGCTAGTTTACGGTGAAAAAAAATATTTTCCAAACACAATTAGCCAATTCGAGTTTGGATTCAAACGTTGGTTGACACGTTATGTTGCAGCTAAATCCAATTATAATCATAATTGATTTGCAAAACGAGTTTATTAATTAATCAAACTTACACATTTACAATCTTTTATCCAAATTATAGAGTTGTCAAACTAGACCTTCCCGCCATCCCAGTTGATCAATAAGTATCAGTCCCTTGGGCTGGGCTAATCCAATTATGTACTAAGCTATGTTTTTTGTAGTCCAACCTAAAAGAGTGGACTAACACGCTGACTCGGTGGTTCCATCCAATTAATAACAAAAAAAACCTAGCACTAAAAGTAACATGCCATCCAAAACCTAGCGGAGCATAGAGAACTATTATAATTTTTTTTTAAAAAAAGCATAAAAAATGAACTTAATCTGGTCAATTAGGCTAGGCCAAATAGCTTTTCATAAACCTCTATTTAGTAAGCCCAACCTAATTCAAAACACTGAATTATTAAGCCGACCGGTTAAGCCAGAGCAAAATTGACACTACAACCAAATATTCCTCCAATCATTTACTTTATTTTAAAGGCGAGTAACTTTATAATTAGCCATTAAACTTTATGAGATAAAAATGATATATATACTACTATAATCCAAGTGAAGGGACCCAAAAAAAGTGTGATTAAGAAAAACTTTGAGGGTTTTTTTTTTCCACCCCCACCTAATCCCCAAAAACCCCCACCCAAATTTAAATCCCTAAAATGCCCTTTGAAAATTAATTTTTTTAAAAAATAAAGAAATCGTATATACCCCTTGAGTACGTATATACGATGGCTATTTTATGTCCAATCGTATATACGTACTCAAAGGAGTATATACGATGGGTTTTTTTATTTTTTTTAATAATTTGTTTTTCATTTTTATTACTAAAAGACTACTAAAAATTCGTTAAATAGTCAAAACTACTCCAAAAAATTATAAAAAAACCACTAAAAATCTAACAAAACCAAAATAAGGCTATACAATTTTTTTTAGATTTTTTGGAGACTATGAAAAATTAAAAAAAATCGTAAAAAATAATGAACGATGAAATTTGGAATTTTGAGGCCGTACTCCCGTAAGAAGTCTCTTCTAGGGGAGTCTTGATTCTTGATTTTTTTCGGATTTAATAGCTGTGGTTTCATTACGATCGGAGTATGTTGCCCGAAAACCGATTTTTTAGCCTAAATTATTCGTTCGACGTATAACATCGTCACGTTTTAACGAACTACACACAAAACCTATTTTCAGGACTTATATAATTTTTATTTGACTTAAAAAAATTTAAAAAAATACAATGGGGATCGTATATATATACACTGGGGTATATATACGACTCTATTTTTTGTCCATCGTATATATATACACCCCCAAGGCGTATATACGATTATGGTGGTGTGTTAATCGTATATACGCGCTGTGGGGGTGTATATACGATGCCCAAAAAATAGGGTCGTATATATACCCCCCAGGTGTATATACAATTGGCCAAATTTTTTTTTAAAAAAATACGTTTTCAGAAGAACATTTTAGGGTTTTCAGTGTGGGTGAGGGTTTATGGGGATGGGGTGGGGGTAAAAAAAAAAAAAAAAACCCAAACTTTGATCCCTAAACAAAAGAAGAAGCCAAAAGACGCAATTGACCTAGTTGAACATACTAAACAGCAGGAAATGCCAAATGCAATGAATATACTGTTACTGCAACCTTGACTGACTGTTGTTGATTTTAATTTTTAATAACTAACTAACTAAACCTCCCTCCCTCGTCTTCAACCTTCATCATCCATGATTCGGAGGCTTCTCTGTTCTTCTCTAACCCACCTTCCAATTCCACCACCACCACTCAAAACTAAACCAACCAATTTCTTTTTCCCCCTCTCACCCATTCTCAATTCACCTACCAAAAACCTTTGCTATTCTTCCCATATGGGTGATGCCCGAAGACCCTCATCGGTTCCCATCCCAACCCTCGACAAATCCAACCGTTCTGAACTTCTCCGCGCTCTAGAAGCTTCTCTCGGCTCCTCCTTTAGCTCCGAACCTCTTTGCCCTAATCCCAATCCTCTCGTCATCGTTATCAGTGGCCCTAGCGGTGTCGGCAAAGACGCTCTCATTTCTAATCTCCGTAACTCCCGTCCTTCTCTCCATTTCGTCATCACCGCCACCACTCGTCCTCCTCGTCCCTCCGAAATTGATGGCAAAGATTACTTCTTTGTTTCCAAAGACGATTTCTTAAAAATGGTTGAGAAAAACGAGCTTCTTGAGTATGCTCTTGTTTATGGTGATTATAAAGGCGTTCCTAAGCAGCAGATTAGGGAGTTTATGGCGAAAGGTTACGATGTTGTTTTGAGAGTTGATATTCAAGGTGCTCAGACGTTGAGGAAAGTGCTTGGGAATTCCGCGGTTTTTGTGTTTCTTGTGGCGGAGAGTGAGGCTGCGATGGTTGAGAGGTTGGTGGATCGGAATACTGAGACCGCGGAATCGTTGCTTGTTAGGATTGGAACTGCTAGAGAGGAGATGAAGCATGTCAAGAATTTTGATTATGTTGTTGTTAATGCTGAGGGTAAGCTTGATAATGCTGTGAAGTTGGTTGAGTCTATTATTGATGCTGAGAAAGCTAGGGTTCGTCAAAGGATTCCTGTTATATAACTCTTATGCCTCTCAATTTTCAACAGGTAATCATTCTTCTTGTTTTTTGATCTTCATGTTTTCTGTTGATTGCTAATGATTTTTGAACTTGATTGTTTGATTTCATATCAATTATGAATAATTTGTGATATATGTTATGTTATGTAGCTTGAGGGTGTTTGGAATATACAGATCATAGGTGAATTATGTGATCAAATGGTATGAAAATACTAGTTTAATCAGAATAGCTTGATCTATTGGCCTCCGAGGGCGAGTATACATATAGTACATTGGTCTAGGTCATAATAATTGACCGTTAGGAGAATAATAAGGCGTGAAACCCGATATCAGGCATTAATGGAAAGATTACGGTTACATATCATAGGACGCGGTCCTCTATTAAGTTTGGGGGGGGGGGTATATTGACCGGTCGGCTAATACACAGTTTATGCTATGCTCGACTACTTAGCGTTACTCTTCAACTATTCGGCCGGGTCTACGTGGGTGCATCACTAGGTCGTCTAATCCAAGTATAATACAACTCTTATGATGGATAAGCCATGCCGTTTTTCTTCCTTATTCAATACTAATAAGCACATTAAAGCTTAAACTGTTTTTATAATTGAGGAAGGAATGGGGTAAATTTTGCATAGGCTATATGGAGGAGTTTATAAAATAAGCTAAAAAACCGTTAATAGATTTATCATAAGCTTAAAAAGTTTCTTACGGTTGGCAAAATTCTTCCATATAAATGTGGATTGCAAGATTACTACCTATATGGCGTTGCGATGGCGGGTGGCACTTCACAATTTGCCTATGGTGGCTGGTACAAGATCTGCCACGCCATGGCCTCTGTTTAACAACACTGATGGTGCTTATGTAATAAGATAAGTCTAAAACTCTAAATAAGCTCATGCAAATGCTCCCTAACCTGAACACTTATCATTGAAACTTCATGAGTAACAATTTGATTTTATTTTCTTGGCTAACGGCAGCGACATAGTGCTTTTGAGTTTGTGCTCTCTTGTAGTTGCAACCTACTAGTAGAAACTGTCTGTATTGTTAATATTGCTTTTTCCTGTAGGTTTTATTTTATGACAGCTGATAAACTGGGGATGCTAGTAAAATTATAATTTTTGAGCTCTGCTAATTGCCAATGACAAGCTTGGTGTTCCCTTATTCGTTTCCTACAATTGGTGTAGTCAAGGACAGATTATTGGCAATGCTTGTGCCTTCTGGTGATTCTTGCAATGTGCCATGTTGAATAGAAGTTTTAATTACAATGCGTGATATCATTCGTTTGTTTTATTCGCTGCTCTGGTAGGATATATTTATGTTGAAAGCAAATCGAAATTAGTGGTTAAGAACAGTGAACTGAACTGACTTAGAAAGCCTTGATACCTCATGTAATAGTTTTAAATCATGTACTTGGGTCCTACCTGTGCTGATTCATGCTTGGTAAAGAAGGTTAAAAATTACTAATTTATTTCTATCTTTTTTTGGTGTGTTTACAATGATGGTTTGTGAACGATTTTATACAGATCCTAGTCACTCTGATATAAATTACATCACTATCACTTCTATTGTTCTTTTCGTTAATGTTATTTTCAACTGCCATAAATTTTGCTCCCATCAAGTGCATTATTGATTTGATCACGTGCTCTTTTTGAGTGTACATAGTCCAGCAATCATCCCAGGTATTTTTTATTCCTTTCCTGATGTGGATTAGATGTAATGTCTCTATTTTTTGGTGAAAGAATTATTATTTTGATCAGTTGTTTCACCAGGTTGTGGTTATGTAGTGAGTTTTTTTTGCTCAAAAAGTTAGAAAATTGGGGATGATACTATGCAATTTGGAGGAAGGGGTTGGGTTGCAAACTTAGCTCAAGCAATGTTCGATTATACTGTGAGCTATTGTGGGAACATTCTACTATGCAATTTGGCTTGGGGTTCATATATACCCTGCAGTATCTATATCTATGTGTAGGATTGTTGCCCGCTCCCCTCTTAATAATTTCCAAAAGGAACTTGCTAGAGGACGAGGATTAAGTGACTTTGTAATAGACTAAAATAAAAAGATAACACTCAAATATTTACGTGGTTCGGCAACTCTTTCCTAGACCCATAGAAACACATCAACAAAAATTACTCGTCATCTCGAACAAGATTGGAACAATTTGTATCCCAACCACCCAATCATACTCTCACTCTAAGAGTTACAAGGACATGCACATCTCACACCAAATATCACAAATACCTCCTCTTGATAAAACATGGTTGGAGATCCTTCAATTCTCTACATGATCGATGTTGGAAGTAGCTTTCATGCATGAACATGGCATAGTGAACACTAATTGCCCTTCCCATGGCTTACCTCTCCTGAGTAGCAAATGGTTTTCTCTTATATTTTTATTTCACACAAGGCTAAGCGCCTCTAATTGTACATCTTGTAAACTCACTTCAATCCAATACACTTGAGTGTGTTCCTCTATCTTCACAATAGTTTTGATCTCAACGTTCTTCTACGAGTATTGAATGGTGACACATCAGTTGTACTTGTACCATCGTTAGCAGGAAACCAATAGAAAATGCCGCCTAACGTGCACATTGCCAATAAGACTTTCGTTACAAGGATCCTATATGAATCCCCGCCAAATTCTTTGAGTTTCCATACTTATCTGAGTTAATACACAAGTGGATTTTACAGTACTAGTGAATATAATTAACCACGTATATGAACTACACTTACCATCTATTTAAGTGTTGAATTCTAGTGATAATTTTAAATGCAAAAATAAATAAATCATTTTTCCAATTAAAAAGAACATATTTCACAAGAAAAATCGTATCACATCTTAAGGAATCATTTTTCCAATTAAAAAGAACATATTTCACAAGAAAAATCGTATCACATCTTAAGGCACCCGAAGAATCTAGATTGATTATTGTGAGGTACTTATTTTCTCCTTTCGCTTTCTTACAAGCCCACACCCCCCCCCCCCCCCTCCCCCCGCGTTTCTATTTCTTTCATTTTTTTTTCATTTTTGGCTACGCTTTCTGGGACCCAACAACGAAAATGAAAGAAGAATGACGGAGACCCCAATTTGTTAATCGGTACATATTAATACAGAATCGCATCTTATAGCATTTTGGTGGGAAATTTTTTTCCCCCCATTTACCAATATACACCCTTTATTTTCAGACTCTCACTGTTTATCAATATATTCCCACTCTATATTTTTTGACCGACATACCCCATTCTATATATTTTGTACCCTACAATTTACCAATATACCCTCATTTTGTACTCCAATTGTTTACCAATATACCCTCACTATATATTTTTGTGCATCGACATACCCTCGATAAATTTTTATTTGTTCAACACTCTTTTTATTTATTATTATCTCTCTTAATTAATACACAATCGTTGACTTTACTACTTTTGGTGGGAAAATTTTATTCCCACCATTTACCAATATACCCTCATTTTGTACCCATTTGTTTACCAATATACCCCCACTCTATATTTTTGGACCGACATATCCCCACTCAATATTTTGTACCCCACCATTTACCAATATACCCTCATTTTGTACTCATCATTGTTTACCAATATACCTCCACTCTATATTTTTGGGACCGATATGCCTCTGACAAATTTTTTTTTATTTGTCCAAACTCTTTTTTATCCACTTTTGGTGGGAAATTTTTATTCCCACCATTTACCAATATACCCTCATTTTGTACCCCACTCCAATATACCCCTACTCTATATTTTTGGACCGACATACCTGATAATTTTTTTTTTTTGTCCAACACTCTTTTTATCCACTTTTGGTGGGAAAATTTTATTCCAACCATTTACCAATATACCCCTCATTTGTACCCCTTTGTTTACCAATATACCCCCACTCTATATTTTGGACCGACATACCCCACTCTATATTTTGTACCCCACCATTGACCAATATACCCCTAATTTTGTACCTCACTATTTACCAATATACCCCCACTCTATATTTTTGGACCGACATACCCCGATAAATTTTTTTTTGTCCAACACTTTTTTAATTATCAAAATATACCCTCATTTTGTATCCCATGCTTACCAATATACCTCCACTCTATATTTTTGGGTCGACATTGTTGCCTCATCCCACCAAAAATTTATTATTTGCTTTCTCTTCGCCTTATATATATATGTGTTGCGTATTTTTATACCCCCTTATAAAATGTTGATGTTTTTTCGAAACTGCATCTGTAGGCCTATTAATCACCCCCAATTTGTTAATTAATAATAATAGCTGATTGTTGCTTATCGGGACTCATTGAACCAAATACTGAGCTATCTCTATCTTTCTTTTTTGGTCTAGGAATTTATAAAACAATCTATATGATCAATTATGATTTATGAAAATGAACAATTTTGATCCCTTTTTTTTTTTAAAAAAAAGAATAAAAAAATTGCTCACTAATTGAATTATAATAAGGGTTTTTTTTCTCACCCCTCCTTCTCTCTCACACCCCCAAAATACCAACGGACAAAAATGTCATTTGTTTTTTTTTTTAAAACAAAATTAACTTTCCCGAATTTACCTCAAATATTGGTAAATCCGGTTCATAAATCTGGAAAAAAATCTGTTTCGTGGGTTTTCCCGGATTTACCTCATAGGTAGGTAAATCCGGTTCACAATCCGGGAACCCCTTTTTTTTAATTTTATTTTTAAAAAGATACGCGCCTGTTACGATTTAAAATATGATACGAACGCGTTACGATATACGAGTAAAGATACGTCTAAATACGATTTAAAATACATCAAAATAGACGGGCAATCACGCCTATGATCCTACTACTCCCGTGACTTCCCGCTTCATCGCTCCGAAAAAATCGGCGGTGACGAGATAGTGCGACAAGAACCGCTCTATGATCACAATGTAGCAACCGCTCTATGAGGAGCACTTGCCTAAGCGTGGATCGCCGTCTATTTTGGCGTATATTAGTTCGTATTTAGACGTATCTTTATTCGTATATCGTAACGAGTTCATATCGTATTCTAAATTGTACCAGACACATATCTTTTTAAAAATATTTTTTTTTTTAAAAAAGGGGGTTTCCCGGATTTACCTCATTGGTAGGTAAATCCGGTTCACAATTTATGAACCGAATTTACCTACCTATGAGGTAAATCCGAGAATCCCAACGTAATTTTTTTTCAAAAAAATACGAACCGAAAATACCATTTTGTGAGGTATTTCCAGACATTTTTCTAAAATGTTTTTTTTTTTTTTAAAAAATTGAAGGGTAATTTTGGAATAAAATGGGTATGGGAGTGGGAGGGAGGATGTGGGGGGTAAAAAAAAAACCTTATAATAATGGCAGAAAAATAATGCAGTATGTGCTTGAGGTTCAATGTTATGGATAAGGAAGTAGATATACATTTTTTTTATTATTGAAATGGAAATAAGATCGCAGCACGCATGAGCAACGTAATTAGCCAGAAGCTCTACGGCTTTATAAAGCAACTCGTTTTTCATAAAGACTTTTTTGAGTCGTATTCGTGCACTCCAAGCGATAAAGAAGTGTTTCTCCATAAGATACATACATCCTTTTAACAAAATAATATGGACAAACTATAATGATAGGAACTTTTTTTTTGATAAGTATATGATAGGAAAATTGATATTCGAGTCTAATTTTCTTTTACTTTACTTTCACATGTTCCAATTTTCACATAAAACTTTCTGCAATTCTTCTTAAAACATAATCCAATTCTTGTAGTGAACACTTACATTTGCATACAGATTCTTACCTGGAGATTTTTTTTGGACGGTCAAATAATCTCATTCATTTGCAAAATTAAGGATAAATTTCTCACTCATGTCAATGGACTCATGTTAGGTGAACTAAGATGATAAAGCATTCGTTAATAAAAAAATTTAAGTTCCACTTGCCTCGGTTGTAATAAGAAAATGATTTGAACAATTGTGGTCCGAGCGGTAATTGAGTTCGGATCCCACTCAAGATATTGAGTTCGAGTCTTGGGTGTGACAAAAGCTCTATTTGGCCAACCAGATTTTTTGGCGTAGATTAGTCCTTAGAATGTGGTTTAGGTCTAACTCAACTCCACAAAGCCAACTTGTAAAGTGAGGGTTGTCTCTTTATTATAAACCCTTTTGAGACCTTATCACTCTTTAATGTGGGACTTGAATTACCACACACCAATAATACGGTGACAAAAAAAACATGATTTGTGCTAGTACGTGTCAAAGCAAAAAGAGATAGATGGTTAACAAACAAAATCTTGACTTGTTACTACTTGCAGGTAAAAGATCCTCCAATCCGGCAAAGCACAAGTGTGTGTGTGTGAATCTTTTGAGAAACCTACTTCAGCATTAAACTAACCATTAATAGATAATAAAGACGACAAGCTAATTAATGACTTAAAAAGCCAGCTATACACTTCGCTTGTTGGAAGCTAACCAAAAACTTTCTAGAAAGAGAAAACCATTAAGCATCACAATAGATAGATAGTGAAAGAAGTTAAGTTAACCCTTCCCCAAGTTACTAGGTTGCCACCAAAGCATAATAACCAACAAACATGCCACATAATAAGCGTGCCCTCTAAGCTCTCCATTCCAGTTCATTCATTCATTCATTCTTAAAGTTTATAAATAAACACTTACCCTTTTGTCTTTGATAGATATACTAACACAAACATACACACATTTACCTTAAAATTGCAAGCAACATATACTATCATTATCATGGATGATCATAGGCTTCGTGCAGAGGGAGAATCAGAATCAGGAGAGAGAAGCATTCATATACAAGTTGGTGAACTCAGAAGGCTAAGTGAAACAACAAGCAAATGCAACTCAATGTTTGAGCCTCAAAGGCTTAGCAATATAGAAAAAAGAGATAGTGGTGGTGATAATGTTGATAAAGATACTTATAATTCTGTTGTTGAATCTCAAACAACAGTTAAAGCACCTGAAAAGAAGCTAACCCTTTTTGCATTAAGGCTTGCCGTTCTTGAAAAAGCAGCAACAGGTTTAGGAACTCTTGGTTTCATATGGGCAACAGTTGTTCTTCTTGGTGGTTTTGCTATTACCTTAGATAAAACAGATTTTTGGTTCATCACAATCATACTCTTGATTGAAGGGACAAGAATTTTTAGTAGAAGTCATGAGCTTGAGTGGCAGCATCAAGCCACATGGTCTATTTCTGAGTCTGGAATGTATAGTTTCAGAATGCTGAGATCAAGTTCAAATTTCCTCCTTCAAAGTGTAAAGAATCTTTACAAGCATAGGAGAGATAATGTTGAGGCTGCTGTAGTGACTCCAAGATATTGGGATACAACAACGATGAGGACAAGGAGACCGAGTCGAACTTGGGTTAGCTCAGATGTTCCACTTTTACCATATGCTAAATGGTTTTTCCTTTCAAGGCATATCAGCAAGCTTTTGTATTGGCTTCAGCTTCTTTCTGCAACAGCTTGTGTGGTTCTGTCAACAATAAAGCTTATTAGGCATAATTATGGAGAGATTGCCAAGGGTGATACAGACAAGAGGAACCCATGGATCTGCTTTGATAATCTTTTACGCCTTGGCTCTTTCAGAAGCTTTGTTGTTCTTAATGGAAAAGGCTTACTGGGAGTGGAAAATAAGTTATTGTGGCCTATTGGAAGAGGTTAACAAAGAGTGTGAGCTGGGGCCATCAGGTATGGTGTCCATTAAGAGATTCTTTTATGATGCTTATTCAAGGTGTGTCAATGGAAGCATATTTGATGGCTTGAAGATGGACATGGTATCTTTTGCTATGGATCTTTTAGCCTCAAACTCACCTGATGAGCAGCTCATTGGAGCGAGAATTCTTCGTCAGTTTGCAAACAGCGAGCGGTTTTCGGATGATACACTTCAAAAGATTGGAATTTCTATATCTGTGGTGGAGAGATTAGTTGAGATGTTGAATTGGACAGACCAGAAAGAGGAAGAGATTAGGCTATCAGCTGCTGAGATTTTATCAGAACTAGCCGGCAAGAAGCAGAACTCTCTTCGCATAGCTGGGATACCGGGAGCTATGGAATCGATATCATCGCTTCTCCAAACCAATAGGGATTGTTTACATGCAGCTGATGAAGTTGGAGAAAAGAAACTCATTTTGATCTCCTAATTATGGTTTCTGGACATTTAACCATTTAGGACTACTCATTCTGAAGAAACTTGCGCGTGATCACGACAACTGTGGAAAGATTGGAAATACAAGAGACCTACTTCCAAAGATCATAGATTTTACACATGCTGAAGAAAGGCTGCTGAAGAATGAAAATGTCACTCCATCTCAAATTCTGACAGTGAAGAGATCTTTGCAGCTTGTGAAGATGCTGGCTAGCACAACAGGCATTAATGGAAAACACCTTAGAAGAGAGATTTCAGAGATAGTTTTCACAATCAGCAATATCAGAGAGATTTTAAGGCATGGTGAGAAACACCCTTTGTTACAGAAACTGAGCATAGAAATTTTAACTAGTCTTGCATTGGAAGAGGAAGCAACAGAAAGGATTGGAGGTACAGGTGGAGTGCTCAAAGAATTGTTCAACATATTTTTCAAGCAAGGCGTACCTGAAAATCAGAAAGGCGTAACAACTGCTGCTGGAGAGGCATTAGCAATGCTGGCATTAGAAAGCAAGAGCAATTGTCATAGGATTTTGAAGTTGAAAGTGCTGGAATGGCTTGTAGAGGCATTGAAAGTTCCTTTGCTTGGCGTCAGCGCTGCTAGAATTCTAAGAAATTTATGCACCTATAGTGGATCAGAATGCTTCAACCAGCTAAAGGGAGTCACAGCAGCAGCTCCCACTGTAAGTATTGTTTTATAGTATGTTTCTATTCTATCCAGCAAAAACTATACAGATGAAAAAACCTTATTCAATTTTTTTATTATTAATTTCTTAATCTTGCAGATACTTCTGGCAATTATGACAGAAGATAACAAGCTACAAGAAGTGATGGTTGGACTAGCAGCAAATGTTTTCACATTCATGACTTCTTCTGAATCAAGAGCTGTGTTTGAAGATTCTGGAATCACAGAAGCTCAACTAGCCAAAAAATTAATACAGATTCTCAAGAAACACGAATATCCAGCAACAAAGGTACCAAGGATAAGGAGGTTCGCGATAGAGCTGGCTATTTGGATGATGAAGGATAAGGCAGAAAATATAAATACATTCAAGCATCTGCAAATGGAAGAGGTGTTGGAGGGTGTATTAGAGACCACATCAGAGCTCGAAAGCTTTAATGTTTTCTCGGGTACGGTGGGATTGAACCGGCACAATATAACAATTCACTCACTGGTTGAGAAAGCATTGAAGTTGCTGGAAGACAAGTAAAACAATCAAACACAGCACATCATTGCAAGATCAGTATCCAGTTGTATATATATTTGTGTGTAACTTTCATGGGCTGGCAAGCTAGCCAGACTCAATAATTTATTCATTATTTTTTTTTTCTGATTCAATGTTATATCATTTGAATTAAATTATCCATAGTTTACCTTGATGTTTTAATTGTATAGGTTCATAGTTCTGTAGGTTCCTGATGTTTGGGTGATACAGTTGACACAGAAAATGAAATGATGTTATTCTAACAACACACCAGAAAAAAAAATGCGACATAAGTTGGTATTATTAAACGAACCTAAATTTTTTTTAACCTCTCCCAATATCTAAATCAACTACTATAATTCTCTGACGGATAAATCAGACACATTCAAATGGAACCAAAGAATCAAAAGTAGTCACATTATAGAATTCTCCCTGAATGCTGGTCTCGATCCCTATTCGCTCACGACTTAATTACAAGTTACTGGACAAAAATGTTTGGTGGACTTCAGATAAAAATCCTAGGCAATCACTTTGGAGACTACTCCTGCACCAACTGTTCTTCCTCCCTCTCTCAAAGCAAATCTTTGTCCTGTTAATAAACACAAATGATTATTGTGAGATTATACTGTTGAGTGTGGGTGGTCATAAAAAATGTTGCACGTACAAACTAAGAAACAAAGACAATGCAAAAATAGTTCTAGCTACTGATTTCTACAAGTTCTAGACCTTCCAATTCATTAAGCAAATAATGGCTAGGAGTGAAAGATCAAAAATACAGTTTGAAGTAGATGTTCTCGTTGAAATTGCATTCTGAGATTAATTTAGGAGCATCAATATTAAGGCTAGGATAAGAGCTTACTTATTCAGTAATTAATTCTAAGAAAGCTAGAGATGATAAGAAGCAAATAATATTTCTATGATCTATCATAGATAGTGCTTCATTCATAATTGTCTTCAATAGATTATATACATTTAGGATTGAATTGAACTTACCAATTTCAAGAGGAACAGGTAATATCAGCTCAAAAGATGCAGTCACATTGTCACCAGGCATAACCATCTTAACACTTTCAGGCAATTGCACCTTTCCAGTAATATCAGCAGTCCTCATGTAAAACTGAGGCATATAATTAGAGAAAAAAGCAGTATGACGGCCACCTTCATCTTTTGACAGCACATAAATCTCAGCCTCAAACTTCTTATATGTTTTCACTGCACCAGGCTTGGTTACAACCTGTTATTTTCACCAAAAGATTGTTATACAAAAGGAAAATAAATGAAATGGTAATATTCATGAACACTTTGAATGAGAATCAGTTTCACTCACCATTCCCCTCTGTACATCATCTCGCTTGAGACCTCGTAGAAGAAGTCCGACATTATCACCAGCCTAGAAATGATTATATTATATCCACCAATCCAAATTGCAAGGGAAAAAAAAAAAGAATTGATGGAAAGAGTTATATGATTTTACTCACTTGCCCTCTATCCAACATTTTCTTGAACATTTCCACACCAGTTACAGTAGTCTTCAAAGGTTCACCCTATACACAAAAAACTGATAAATACAAAAGCATAAAGCAAAACACTCATGGATATGATATATGATATAACAATACATATTTATGTTGTTTGTGTACCTGTGTGAGTCCCAATACTTCAACCTCTTCACCAACTTTGATGGTGCCTTGTTCAACACGACCAGTCACAACAGTTCCACGCCCCTTCACATAAACCAAAGATGTTGGAAGGGACACATCAGACAATTGAGAATACATGTGTAATAATTATGAACAAGCACAAAACAGAATATATTGCATTGCATCATGAATAAGAATACTTTGATACATATATTATGGAATGGCATTTCTACTTACCTGAATAGAGAAAACGTCTTCTATTGGCATTAAGAAAGGCTTGTCTAGTTGCCTCACAGGATCAGAAATGTATTCATCAACAGCCTCCATTAGTTTTAAGATAGCCTTCTTTCCAAGTTCTTCATTAGTCCCTTGCAAGGCAGATAGAGCTGAACCTCGTACAATTGGAATCTCATCCCCAGGAAATTTGTAGAAACTAAGTAGTTCTGCAAAAAAAAAATTGTTTTGTCAAAGGATGCATATCCATTAAATAAAATGGACACATTATAATAAGTGTTAAAATAATTTTCCTTGCATTGAATAAAAAGAAAACTATAAGGTAACTCTTCATACCGCGAAGTTCCATTTCCACAAGTTCAAGTAGTTCTGGGTCATCAACAGTATCTACCTTATTTAGAAAGCAGACCAATGATGGCACACCAACCTGACAAAGGAAAACAATAAAAACACCTTGTAAGTTACTCCCTTCGTAACAGAATATAAGCAAAAACGTGTCAACGAAAGTTGATGTATTTCAATAAGAACTGCCTTTTACTACATAATAAGAATAAGAAAATGAACAATGAACCTGACGAGCAAGGAGTATATGCTCCTTTGTTTGAGGCATTGGTCCATCTGGAGCAGAAACCACAAGGATTCCACCATCCATTTGTGCAGCTCCGGTTATCATGTTCTGTAATTTCGCAGAACAAGTTATGAACTAGGACATGACTCAGGGGCATTAATTCAAACATGCAATCTTCAAAGTAATGCAACATTTTGTGAATATACCTTGACATAATCTGCATGTCCTGGACAATCAACATGAGCATAATGCCTCTTTGCTGTCTCATACTCAACATGAGCCTGCAAGATAAGACAATACCTATGATAAGCTCAAGAGTTTG
Source organism: Oxytropis ochrocephala (assembly GCA_020916435.1). Taxonomy (NCBI): domain Eukaryota; kingdom Viridiplantae; phylum Streptophyta; class Magnoliopsida; order Fabales; family Fabaceae; genus Oxytropis; species Oxytropis ochrocephala. The sequence goes on along the minus strand of CM037093.1, from coordinate 10,477,539 downwards.
TTCTGTTTACAAAAATTGAGTTCTAGAAGGTTCCAAAAAAAGCAGAGAAAATCTATCTCTTACAGTAGCAATAGTAATTCCTCTCTTCTTTTCCTCAGGAGCCTTGTCTATTTCATCAAAAGCAATGGCCTTGGCTTTACCTTCTTCAGCTAGTACCTGTTCACAAAAATCAATTCACATAATGTCCAAATGTCCAGTGAATCACTCGAATTTTATGCCAAAAGGTAGAAATTGGAAATGATCTCACTCAAACCTTTGTAATTGCTGCAGTTAGTGTGGTTTTGCCATGATCTACATGTCCAATGGTTCCAACGTTAAGATGAGGCTTTCTGCAAAAAAGGAGGAAACAAGTGATAAAAGGGTTCATTTTAAGTTGCGGTTAAAATGCGGACAAATGCAGATGCGGTCGCAATTGTGGTTGTGGAGATCGATCTCCAAAACCATTATATTGCGGCCGCAATACATTACATAAACGTACGTTTGTTCATTCATGTGCATGATGATGAGTGCATGGTGCATGCACGTAACGTAATTTAATGACGAAAAGCAATGTATTGAGGAATTGAATTTTATGAGTAAATAACACAAAATACATTATGGAGAATGAAGTGAGGGTGCAAGGGAGGGTTTTACGTTCGAGCGAAAGTGGCCATGGATCTGCGGAGAGAAAGAAGAGGTGCATGGTTGTTGGAGATGGTGCAAGTTCCACGAGATATGAAATATTGGAAAGAGAACAAAAGGCGTTTTCTGAGAGCAGCGGAAGCCATAGCTCCAAAGAGAAGAAGAAATGAACAACAGAGAGAGAGAGAGAGAGAGAGAGATGAGTGTAGAAGTGAACTGATCAAGAGTGTGAAGAGTCGTAGGTTGTTGGTTAGTGATGTGATTGGAGATGTGATTAACTGACACCTCATCAACTGAATCCGCAAAAATATAGTACTAGGACAGAATGAGTCTACGATATTTATGGCATAATGGCAATGTGATGAAGTTTTAATACCCGGTTTTTCCAAACACCAATATATGATTATATAATATAAATTTAATATAAAAATGACTAAAAGATGAAAAATACAATAAGGAAAACATAACAAAAATAATATGCAATGAAATATAAGAAAAGCTGATTTATTGCTGCGATAGAAAAGGCTTCAATAGTTGAGTAAAAAAAAAGAAAGCTTCAATATCATTAAAAAAAACAGAATGAAAGATCTAATTTTTTATTGGCAAATACCCACGAGTACCCGATGAATACCGGTAAGTCCTGTACAAGTACATCTCTAATTTTGAAGTCCCTTGCTTCATAGTTGGACAGGTAATTACACTAACATTCATTAATAACATGCATCCATGGAAGGTTAAAAACATCATGCATATATAACAGAATAAGCATGAGCCAGTAAAGGAGAAATCCAGAAACCGCCCTACCTTAGAACTCAACCTTATCTTAAATTTTTCTTTAACAAAGAAACAAATCCAAAAACAAAGAAAGAATTCCAAAAACCTTTGTTCGTGGGTGTAAAAACACAACAATCCTCACTTACAGTTAAAAAAATATCAGCTAGATTTCAATCTAGACATGCTAAATTTACATACACAAAACTTGTTTCTTTTGTCAACCATTTTATGAACAACAAATTTTTCCTCCATATAGTAACAAAAAGAATCTATATTGTATAACCTCTGTAGACAAATGAGAGTGTTATTTTAGCCGTTGCGACTTTCTGAAGAAGTTGAAATCCCAACGACGCAATAAGCCATTCATGACATGGCCTGTTGGATTCCGAATGACAGTTAATGTAGCTTTAGTATTATGTGATATGTCAGTGTCTGATGAACATTGAAAGCTAACAGAACTATCACTATGAGAAGAAGCATTTGCTGTATTGCTAGATGAAGTGTCTAGTGAAGAGGTCTCTGTCTCCATAGGTTTGGAAATCTCATGTGAAGAAGCATGTGATTCATCTTTATCTGATGGTTTGTCTTTCAATGACTCTATTACTGCTTCCATCAACATCTGAACAAAATGGACAAATCCATAAAAACCAACAATTCATCGATCTTTTATAGTATGTTGATAATGCAATGCAATCAAAAAATTTGTAAGCATGTAATAGCCAAAAAGTAGACTCACTCTTTCTTCTTCTGCACTAGATTCAAATCCTGCAAGGTCATCAAGTTGATATTCTACATACTTATCATTGTTCGACACGGTAGGAACATGAGGATCATAGAGATCACCATTTGCTAGTTCAAAGCTAATCATTGTTGATGATGATGAGGAGAGATCATCAAATTTCTCTTCCTGTTGGGAAAAAATATCATGCAAAATTAGTGAATCTAGTTCCTTTTGAGTTTACACCTAACCTACTCCCTTCATTTCATGCCTCCCATTAAACCTTTTGTATTAAATTTATTTTTTACTAAGGAGTATTTTTCATGTCTTTATATGAAGCTCCGCTTTTACCAACAAGAGTTTGTCTGAACGGTAACTGGGTTCGGATCCCACTCTAAGGTTTCAAGTTCGAGTCTTGGGTGTGTCAAAAACTCTATAGGGAGGGGAGAACCACACGGACCGGCAAAGGCAAGTACACTTGGCCAGCTAGGTTCCTCGGCGTAGATTAGTCAACGACAAAGCCAGTGGATACTATGCACTAATAACCCGGTAACAAAAAAATGAGCTTTTGAACAAATTTCACTTATGAAACCCAGATATTACACATGAGTTTACTTTCCAAAAGAGAAAATAAACACATACCTGCAACCTCATTGGTCTTTTTGGAAAGATTTGCTTAATGGCATCCACAGTACTTGTTGATGATTCTGCAACTAACAAAGAAACAAATAAGAGAATTACATAAGTGAGGACACTAAATGCAGGTAGTTGAACCATACCTTTGTTTTCAGATGATGATTCATTGCCATAGCTTAATTCATGCACAGATCGCCAAACATCCTGAGTAAAACATTTGACTATAAAAAACATGTTCTGGAATGGAAGTTTTATGTCCTGAAAAAAAAATGGAGCTAAAGATCTGAATGGTGAATTTACCTTACCAAAGAAATCATTAGTAAAGTCAAAAAAAGATTCCCCTAGCTCATCCTCTGGAGGTTGCAGAACATTGTTAAAAAAGATGTTTATGGATTCAAAATAACACTGAGGACGAGGAGAGTTATGATCCCCGTCGAATTTAATTACATTTCTATCTCCCTGAAAGCATAGGCAGCCAAAAACAAGTTCTGTATGTTAAACTATCTGTGAAATTAGCAAGCTAGAAGTAATCGCGACTTACAAAATAATATGAACACTTAATGAAGCAGTTCAGCTCTGATTTATGTTAAATCAGTTTATCATATTAATATGAAAAAGAAAAAAAAACAGACATATGTACCATGTAAGCGTTGAGTATACGGTCTGAATGATGAGGACGTATGAAATCATCATCAATGCCATGTCCTAGTAGAGCAGGAACAAAACAAGATTTTGCTGCCTGCATTGCAAACAAATAATGAAGGAATACATGACGACGGTTAGATAATGCATTCTTTTATTAAGCAAACTTCTATAGGGAAAAAATCAAAAAGAAAAAATAACCTTAATGGTATTCAAGTCCATTATATCGAATTTTGCCTTCTTCTGGATTGTTTTTCGCATGTATTTAATTGCATACTTCACCTGTAACAAGGGGAGATTGCAGAAAACAATGCCATGAATTTATGATCTTTTATGAACTCCATAAAAGGTATTCTCATTCACATTCAAAAAATAGAAATCACTCACGGTGAATTTTGGCAGACGGAATCGGTATGTATCGACAAGTTCCATCATCAAATCAACCAAATCAGAGAAAGGACTGTCTAAAACCATCCCTGCAATTGAAGGATCCTCAGCTCCATACATAAGACTGCAAGCAACAACATCATCAGTGGCAATAACAAAATCCATATGCACTATAATTTGGAAAACTTTGATTTAAACTCATTCAATTAGTAAGGGTCAAATGAAAAAGTGAATAGCGAAAACGAACCAAGTAACTGCGCCCATTGAGCGTCCCCATAAGCCAATCAGAGAGACATTTTCATCCGCTCGCAGATAGTTAACAACAGCCCTCAGATCCTCCTTCTGAAAACAGCAAAGAATGCTAATTGAACTTTGTAATGCATTTGCAAACTCCCAACACAGAACAAAATAGAGATCAAGAAAATTAACCTCTATAGTGACATTCATTCAAACAGTTGTTGAGCTAGAAAACTTACTTCATTCCAACCAAGAGTGACATGCTCCCCTCCAGAAATTCCCGATCCCGAGAAATCGAGAGTAAAAACTGTAATATTTGAAGGAAGTAAAGCCATAGCAGCTTCACTAGCATCAACCCTGCATCCACTGCCATAAACATTGCAGAGAAATTGAAACACATATGTCTCTCTCAATTCACTCTCTTAACACTACTAACCAATAAAGAAATGCTTCTTGTTCTAGAGTTACCTGTTTCCATGGCAATATATTACGCACGGCAAAGGCTTTCCATCAGGACTTACTATAGGCATGTAATGACTGCATTGAAGAATATCACCACGGCTATTTTTGATCTGCAAAATATTAAATATTACACGACAGTCTGACTATGAAGCACCGATACTGACACAGACACTGTGGGTTGAAACAAATTAGGAAACTGAATTTTCATTCAGAATAAGAGTTATAGCCTCATGAGTAGAATCATTTCCAAGCATATTGTTGACAATTTAGTTATTAACTAAGAAATGAGATAAAATTTTCAATGAATTTACAAAGATCCAACCTTAAATTTTTAGCCTTACCTCCACATCCTTCCGTTGAAACCATTTGCCTTTAAGAATGAACTCATCATCCAATAGATCAGTTTTTGGATCATATTCAGCTCTGTATGACATAACAGTTACAATCATATTATCACAATAGATCCCATTTTCAGAACATAAAAAGCAATAAGAACTATCTTCACCTGTGTAGCACTAACACGGACACGCAGACAGTTTTAATTTGAAAAATACAAGCAATTGAAGTGTCGGTGTCGACATACACAATTGAAAGTGTTGGTGCTACAGATATTTTCTCAAGTTTGTTTAGAAGAGGAAGAAGAAAAAAACTAGGGTGATTGGAAAATATACGAAGATTCAATTGCACCCAGTTGAATTGAAGTTTGGAAGGACTAAAAACCAAAACTGTGTATTCCATCTCATTGAAATTGAAAAACTACAAGCTTTAGCAGATACACATCTAGGAATTTGAAGAGAAAAACAAGAACAAAGGAAAAAGTAAAAAAAACACGTTGGTTGAAAAAGAGAAAGAGATGAAGAGGAGAGAAGTGATTATACCTAGGTGGGCGAATGATGAAGTTGACAAGGGGTTCCATGTTTTCAAATTGATCAAAGATGAAATATTTCAGCTCTTAGAAGCAAAAAATATATCATAATAATATTTGAAGTTGCAAGGTAAAGAGAAGAAAGAAAGAAAAAGCAAGCAAGAGAGGAGAGAGAGAGAGAGGGTGAGAAGTACTGACAAGTGAGCTGACAACAACTGTGAGACAAAGAAGAATTAAAGAAGAAAAGGAGCGGAATGACAGTGACCAGCCACTATTTTCTTTTGTTCCCTTCCAATCCAACTGTTGTGCTTCTTTTGATGGAAATAACAAAAGAAAAGAAAACATTGATTATTAGAAACATGAATAAACAAATATAGAACATGTTGTTGTTGTTGTTGTTAACCCCAACCAACCAACCTAGCTAGCTGCCAAACGTCCAAGCAAGTTACAGATTGTTTTGTTTTGGAGCTTTCTGTTCTGGCCGGACAGAAGGTTCCTAGTTTCATCAACAATACAATACAAATTCCACAACTCTTTTAATAGCCAGCCAGCAACAAGTTACAATTATACTTGAGCCCCAACCACTTTAAGAAATCATGTGTTGTAACCCAACGTATACTACAAATAATATTATGAATATGTGTGTTCACGATTTAATTATTTGCGAACATCACTCACACATGGAATACAAGTAGGATTGAGACTATATATGTTTCAAGAAAGGGATGTCAAGGACATCTTATCCAATCCTTTGCGGGAAGGTTTTATGGAGGTACGGTCTGCATGGCATGTACACAGTAAGTTTCTAGCACATACGACAAACGTCTAATGAATGAGGTTATTGACAATGGGCACTTAAGGGTAGTTGGAGATTTTTGTGGAAAATTAAGGTTCCACATCGGGTCAAATTGCTAGTTTGGAGAGCTTTGAGACATTATTGTTTAGCAACGAGGAACAACTTACAAGCAAAGGGAGTGGAGTGTGATTTATGGACTTACTTATATATCTACCCAGTGTTGGATCCTACTGCAGACTTCACCGTCATTGTTTTCAAGATGTTGCATAATTTCATATTTTAACATAAAGGAATAGAAAATATCGCATTAAATAGTGACTGAAATTACATTGTAATTGCGGGAGTATAGTTAGTGTCACTAAAGGGGTAAATATGTAAAAGACCAATTAATAAAATTATGATATTTTAATATCAGTCATTTATGAGTTCCTGGTTATTAGGGATTAGTTATTGTGTTGTTAAATAAAAAAAAAACGTTCAAATTAAATGCCCCAAAAAAAATAGGCAAATTATTAACCGATTTGATTTCCCAAAATACGGCTACCCTAATTCCACAACCCAAAAAAACGAAACCCAACAAAGAAGACTCGAACGAAGAAACCCAGAACGAACGAACGACGACACACAGAACACGCGAAGAAGAACACAGAACACATAACGAACGGCAAAACCCAGCGAAGAAGACTCGAAGAAGAAGCGAAGAAGACGAACCCAGAACAACACGCGAAGAAGACTCGAAGAAGAAGACTCCCAGATAGGAACTAGACAACACGAACCCAGAAGCTACGAAAACGAACCAGAGTAAACGAAACCCCTCCTTATAGTATCAAATCGAAAACCCCTCCTGACCAGAGTAAACGAACCGGAGTAAACGAAACCCCTCCTAACCACGAAGTCACATAACTTCGGTTAGTTGATTATCGGCCATAGAATTAAACAATTTTGGTTAGTTGGCTCTAGCCACCTAATTACAGAACTTCGGTTATTCATATAAAATAGAAAATTGGTCATTATACTTGACAATTAAATGTAACACTAACCACATGATTACATAACATTGGTTATCTAAGCTCTAACCACCTAATTATAGAACTTTGGTTATAGCGTAAACGAATAGTGTGCTTCAATGGTGTCAACCTCGTAGTGAGACATCAATAATGGCGTAAACGAAGAGCGTGCTTCTTAACATTGTGCATTGATTTAATGGATAAAAACGCAACTTGAAAAAAAAGTGAATTATGGTAGAAGAAATAAGAAAGAAGGAAGATAAGAGAAGAAGGGTGAAAAAAAAACGTAAGATTGAAAGAAGAAATAAGAAGCAGAAAGAAGAAAGAATAAAAAGAAGGAAGAAGGAAGAAAGAAGAAGGAAGAAAGATGAACTATTTTTACGATTTTGCTTAATTGTTGCCGAAATAAAAATAATTAATTAGCAGAAATTAAAATATATTGCCTTAAAGATAGGAACAATAAAAGGATATTGATTAATTAATTTATATAATTGATATTGTATAGTACATAATTGCCCCTCTACAATAAAACCCCTTGGATCAAATTTGGGTAATAAATTAGTCATCCAATAGTTAGTAATCATTTAGTGATCATCACTAAACCAAAGGTTTAGTGAGGTAATCCACAGCCTAATTGCGGTAGGTTATGTTATTGACTATCTTGTCAAGCTTCTTGCTCTATTTAAACTATGTTACTGTTTCCTTTACTCACTTCTCACTCTTTTCCTTTAACCCTTCACCTTTCCTCAAAGTTCTTTTGCGCTAATTTCAACTCTTGATGACCGGCAACAACACAGGTTCGGGACTTCATCTTTGTTTCTCTTTCCATACTCCTCTCTTGTCTTATTTTCTTACATCTTTTTCTTTTAGGTGTTTATACTTTGTTTTGTATCAATATGGATACAATTTTTCAAAATTTAACTCTAATGATTCTGCATTATTTTGTTTTTGATTGGATTGAATAGCAAAGTGATATAAATAATTAATAACTCTCATTTCATATGCAATTCCTGAAATCTTTTCATCATCGTACAAAAAATTAACTATGCAAGTGTAGATAGTACAATTTTTTGTTGGGATCTATATCTTTAATCAAAATACACAGGAGAGGTATGAAAAGCTCAAGGAAAAAGACCAACTTTTGGAGGATTGTCGAGAACCTGGATCTGATACTAACATATGTTTGGATAAAAGTTTGAGTGACACTGTTAACAATCAGAACTGAATCTCAAGAATGGTTGCATTTCTCAATGTGAATCTGTTTACAACATTTATACATCTCAGCACATGCACTGAGTTGAAGCAAAGTAACTAAAACAGAAAGTGCTACAAAATTACAAGTAATTGGGCCTTGGCTAAACCTGGGCTACCAGCAAGCTATTGGGCCTATTATTTGCACCTAACACAATTACAGATACAATCCAAAACATATACAAAACAAGTCAAAGTTAAACACTACATTTCCTCCCTCAAACTCAAGCATTCTGCAGCAACAAAGTTCAGGTCACAGGTCAGTTTTGATCAGCTTCAGATTTGAGTTTGCTGACACTGCACATCCCCAACAGTCTTCTCAGCTTCAAAAAACTTTCTGCTTTCAGAGGCTTAGTCATAATGTCAGCCACCTGATCTTGAGTGTTGCAGTGGAGCAGCTCAATCTCATCTTTCTTTGTCAATTCTCTTAAGAAATGGAACCTAATGTCTATGTGTTTTGATCTCCCATGTAGAACTGGGTTTCTGGACAGCTTAATGGTGGAATTATTATCACACAAGATCACTGTTCTTCCTTCTTGTTCATGGCCAAGCCTTTTCATTATCCTCCTCAACCAGATTGCTCGACAGCACTGCTGCAAGCGCATGCTATAAACTCACTTACGTGGTTGTGAGTCACCACAAAGTTGCTTCTTGGAAGCCAGTGCAATCGCTCCATTTCCCGAGATAAATGTATAACTTTGATGTGCTTCTTCTATCGTCCACATCACCTGCATAATCACTGTCCGTATAGCTCAACAGTTCATTACAATCAGTCTTGCAGTACAATATACCATAATCTGCAGTTCCTTTGATATATCTCATTATTCTTTTCACTGCTTGCATATGAAGCTCTGTAGGAGACTCCATGTATCTACTGGCCAATGCAACAGCATGCATTATGTCCGCCCCGTATTCATTAAGTACATAAGGCTACCTATAATTTGTTTATAAAGAGTGGCATCTACCTTGGCTCTATTTCCCTCCTTGGACAATTTGAATCCAGGAACCATAGGTACAGTGACAGGCTTACTGTTATTCATGCCAAATCTCTCAAGGATTTCACTTGCATATTTGCTTTGACAAATGAAAATGCCTCGAGTATTTTGGATTACCTCAACACCCAAAAAGTAACTCATCTTGCCAAGATCTGTCATGGCAAATTCCTGTTTCATAGACTTCTTAAAATCTTCCATCAGAATTTGTGAATCACCTGTAAAAATTAAGTCATCTACATACAGTGACACAATGAGAATGCCTTCTCCAATCTTTCCTTTGATGAATAGAGTATGCTCAGATTCACATTTTTCAAATTTTTCCTTTAGGAAGTAAGTTTCTATGCGGCTATACCAAGCCCTTGGGGCTTGCTTCAACCCATACAAAGCCTTTTTCAGCTTGTACACCTTGTCTTTGCCACCCTTCTGTTGATAACCGAGAGGTTGTTCAACATATACATCTTCTTTGATTTCTCCATGGAGAAAAGCGCTTTTAACATCAAGTTGGAAGATCTTCCAATTCTTCAAGGATGCAATAGCAATCAATGATCTTATGGTATCCCATCTAGCCACAGGGGCATATACCTCAGTGTAATCTATTCCATATTCTTGAGAGTACCCCTTTGCTACTAATCTCGCTTTATACTTGTCAACCTCTCCCTTTTCATTGTACTTAGTTTTGAATATCCATTTCACACCAATTACTTTTGCATTTGCAGGAGGAGACACCAATTCCCACGTTTGATTTCTTTCTATAGCTTCCATCTCATGATTCATAGCTTCCCTCCACCTTTTGTCCTTCACTGCCTCCTCAAAATCTGCAGGATCATTTCTGTCAGTGAAAACAGCCAAATTCTTCTCATCATCAGTTGATTCACCTACTTCAGTTGTGAACTCAGTGACATAGTCTTCAAGGTAGGCTGGCTTTCTTCTAGTCCTCCCTTGATTTTCATCCTCTTCTTCATTCTCTGACTCATTCTGTCCTTGCTCATTATTGTTTTCCCATTCTGTTATATCGCTTTTCGCGCACTCGTGGTGGTGTTGAGGTTGATGTAGACTCACCGTTTTTCTTCATTATCAATCAATTCTTCATAGAGTTCACTACCGCCGCGCTCTTTTCCTTTCGGTTCCACTTCTCATCTTCCTTGAAGATGACATCTCTCGCTAACAATTACCTTAAGATTGGTGGGATCAAGCAATTTGTAGGCCTTTGATTCATTGCTTACACCCAAAGATCACACACTTGGTGCTTCTATCATCCAATTTCTTTCTTGAGTTCTCGGGGACATGAGCATATGCAATACACCCGAAGGTTCCAAGTACTTCATCAAGGTTTCTTTCCGACCATGCTTCGAGGAGTCATATCCTTTATCGCCACTTGTGGGAGATCTGTTTTGAAGAAATACACTCCAATTGGTTGCTTGTGCCAAAACTTCTTAGTACGTCCTTAGCATTCAACATGCTCCTCACCATATTGAGAATGGTTCTGCTTTTTCCTCTCTCAAACTCCATTCTCACGAGGAGTGTAAGCGGCTGATTAGTTGCCTTTTGATGCCATTATCTTCACAAAACTTATTGAATTCATCGATGTAAACTCCTCCTCTCGTCGGTTCTCAAACAATGATTTTCTCCACTTTCGGGTTTCAACAAAGCAGACTTTGAACTTCTTGAATGTATCAAAAGCCTCGATTTCAATGATGAGTAAAAATAAACCTGAGTTTTCCTTGTCAAATCATCTATAAATGTAATGAAATATCTTTTCTTGCTATTTGATTCAGGTTTAAGAGTACAGTAATTTCAAACCAGACATGCCTAGGTGGCCATACCTACAATGCCACAACCTAGCTATGTCTTCAATTTCAGCATTTAAACATTTACCACTGACTAGGGAGGCAGACACAGGGTTTACTCTTTTATTTGTCATCTTTGATTTCATTATCAGTCCCTTTCTTTTATGATGAATCAAGCACACATTATCATCAAAAGTTACTTTCAATCCCTTTTCTTGTAGTTGCCCTATGCTTAGCAAGTTGTTCTTTAAATCAGGGATAAAGAACACATCAGTTATAATCTGTATTATTCCTCCTATGTTCATTTTAACACTGCCTTTCCCTAATGCTGTTATCTTAGTGCCATTTCCAAGCCTAATAGTGGCTCTAAACTTTTCATCTAATTGACAGAACCAGTCTTTATTACCACACATGTGGTTACTACATCCAGAATCCAAGTACCAAAGAATCCATACCTTATCAGAGGCTTTCTCAATGTGTGAAATGGCCATCAGCAACAATTCTTCTTCCTCTTCGTTGTATTCAGCATAGTTGGCATTTTCTTCCCAACTGGGACAATCGTTTTGATAGTGCCCGTACTTGTTGCACTTGTAACACTGGACCGATTCCTTATTGGATTGCCTTCCTCTGCCACGACCCCCTCTGGTACTCCTTCCTCTGCCTCTCCAGCCTCCTCTGGTTGCAGTAGTCGCCTTCAAGGCCTGATCTTCCTCTTCTTTAATATGCCCCTTCATTCTCTGTTCGTGAACAAGAAGACTCGCAAGAAGTTGATCAACTGACATGTTATCGGTGTCATGGGCTTCAACAATTGCACATACAACGAATTCAAATTTTGCAGACATCGAACGCAAAATCTTGTCCACGATATCAGTTTGAGTAATTTTATCTCCAAGAGCCATCATCTTGGTAGCAATCCCCAATGTTTTGGTGACGAATTCGTTCACGCTTTCATTATCTTTCTGTCCGAGCAATTCCATTTCCCTGCGTAGAGTTTGAAGTTGGGCTTTCTTGACCTTGTTTGGTCCACGATACTTCATCTTCATCGACTCCCACATATCTTTGCTCGTGTCCTTCTTCATCATTGTTTCTATAATGCTTCGATCTATCGCCTGAAACAGATAATTCTTGACCTTCAGATCCTTCAACTTCGCGTCTTCCACCGCCTTGATCTGATCTTGCGTTGCTCCGGTGACAAGCGTCGGAATTCCATTCTCTACGAGACTCCAATACTCCTTGGATCTCAACAAATTTTCCATGAGCATCGCCCAATGCTCGTAATGTCCCTCAAATTTGGGAATCGCCGGTTGCACAAAGGCTTTCTCTTCCGTCGTCGTCATCGAAGAAGGGTGGTGAACGGAGGAACGAATGCAACGTCGTAACAAACTGCGGTTTTACGGTTGGGATTCAGTTGAAACGAACTCAGCTCTGATACCAATTGTTAACAATCAGAACTGAATCTCAAGAATGGTTGCATTTCTCAATGTGAATCTGTTTACAACATTTATACATCTCAGCACATGCACTGAGTTGAAGCAAAGTAACTAAAACAGAAAGTGCTACAAAATTACAAGTAATTGGGCCTTGGCTAAACCTGGGCTACCAGCAAGCTATTGGGCCTATTATTTGCACCTAACACAATTACAGATACAATCCAAAACATATACAAAACAAGTCAAAGTTAAACACTACAGACACTTTGGTTGATTTTGACCACTTTTTTGTCACGAAATTTTGTGAGGTAATCTGTGAAAATTTAGTGACAAAAAAGGTAGTCAAAATAAATCAAAGCGTTACTCAAACTTTTATCCAAACATATGCCAGTATCAGATCCACGTTCTCCACAATCCTCAAAAAGTTGGTCTTTTTCTTTGAGTTTTTCATACATTTCCTGCATATATATTTTGATTAAAGATATGGATCCCAAAAAAAATTGTATTTTCTACACTTGCATAGTTAAATTTTTGTACTATGATGAAAAGATTTCATATATATATATATATATATATATATATATATATATATATATATATATGAATAGAGAGGAGTTGTTCACTTATATCACTTTGCTATTCATTCAAAAGCAAAATAATAATGCACAATCATTAGAATTAAATTATGAAAAGGTCCATTTCGATGCAAAACAAAGTAAATCGCCTAAAAGAAAAGAATGGAAGAAAGTAAGATAAAAGAGGGATATGGAAAGAGAAACAAACATGAGATCCATATCTACAGAGTTTGTGATGTTGGCAGCCATCCAAGAATTGAAATGATTGCACGCAAAATAACTTTGACGAAAGAAGGAGGGTTAAAGGAAAAGAGTGAGAAGTGAGTAAAGGAATTGATAACACACTTTAAATAGAGCAGGAAGCTTGACAAACATTCAATGAGTCAAAAAAAAATTAAGTACAATTAAATACAAAGCATATGCTAATTTTTGACCAATTGACTAATATTTATTAAAAATATCAACATTCTCATAAAAATAAAAATTTAGAGTAAGTCATTTATAATGTTAACTGAACACGATTATATTCATTATTCACTCCCATTTTAAAATTTCATATTCTTTCAGATTGACTTAATATATGTTAACGCTCACATTTTCATGTAATAACCTTTTCGTGAAGCCTTTTTCTAATTTTCAACGAAGGCTACTCCAACGACACCTGGAACTCAACCTAAAAAATGGTGCACGGGTGAGAAAGGACATCCCTCTTACAATCTTCAACATGTAAGGTACGACTTGTTCATGCTGTGACAAGTCCTTGTCCATGCTGCAACAAGGTTCCTCCAATTAATCTCGATCACAAAGATACAACTCGTCCATACTGCAATGCGTTCTTGACTACAACAAGATTCTTCAACACGAATCAGCTCGTTAATCATCGACGAAGGATAACTTGGCCATTGTGCGACAAGTTTCCGATAACAATACACATAAAGCCAACCAGCAATCACCACAAACATGAACGTCAAGTCATTTAATGACTTTACCAGCTCCAAGTAAGTCTCGGCTACATTAACAAATGTTATGATATCAGTCGAGAATTTAAACAATATTAACTTCGTATCATTTAGTCTTACCTATAATTATAATTCATTAGTACATTAGACATTGACTCATCCCATAACTTTTAAAACTAATTTTTTTCTTCTCATTTAAGTGATTGATAATTAATTATGAGCGGCTCTCTAGCCATATCTACTCACATTAGAATCACTAGCCTCATGTCCCGTGCGATGCACGGGGTAAGCTAGTATCAATGGATTTAAGTACATTAAATTAACTAATTAATGTTGAAAGAATGTAATTATTAATTAGGGAATACTTTAGTAAATTAATTTTTTTCTCTATGAATTCAAGAAAACTAAATGCATAATGTGTAAAGGTAATTTTTGCTTATAAATAAGTTCGGATGGAGTACATGATTACATCATGTAGGGTTGACTGAAAATCACCATTAAAACAAAAACACCAATACAAAGTTGAAAGAAAATTTTGGAGAATTCTATTGTAAAATGAGACCGAAGTTCCCACGAAAAAAGTTAAATTATAAATATAAATTAGAAAAATATATTAAAAAATTAAAAATAAACTATAACAAAGACATCAGAATTGAACATCCACAGATAATAAGAAGAAAAAATCGAATTTTTTTTAATAACGTTATCTATATTCATCAGAAATATAAAAACTTAACACATAATTAAAGAGAAAATAAGACAACACAATTAGAAAGTGGAACACGTACGTAGATATCATGCTGAGTTTGATTAAAAACTAAACACCAATTTAAGTATGTTTCTAATACTCGTTGGTGTAGAATTATCAAAATAAAAAAGAAAACAACAATTTGCACATGTAAAATTTTTCTGGATCTTAAAGCACCCCAAAACACAGTGTCAAGCATCACGCTTTGCGTATTTTGTCACAATTATTTTTCATCAAACAGGCTATTGAGAAACAAACTTCGCGTGTTTGAACATCTAATTTTTTTTCGGGACCCTAAAAAGTACCCCAAAATACACCGTCATCATCACACTTTACGTATTTTATCACAAACTTATGATTATTTTTACCAAACCAATTATTAATTGCGAAGAAACTTATGGTATTTGAAGAGTTACAATCGTTTCTAAATTCTAAAATAACCCAAAACATACTGCTTAACATTTCACTTTAAGCATTTTGTTACAAAACAATTTCTTTTACCATCAAGTACACCAAAGTACATTGTTTAGCATTTTACTTTACATATTTTGTAATTAAATTAAATCTTTTTTTTTACTGAATCGATTATTCAACAACAAAATTTGCATATTTAAACATCTAAATTTTTTTGAGACTATAAAGTACTGCTTAAAATATAAAAAAGAAAAATCCAAAACCTTAAAATATAAAAGAAGAAAAAACTGAAGAAAAAAAACAGATGAAACCAAAAAAATAAGAAGATAAAAAAAGTGAAGTAATATTAAAAAAACAAAAAATAAATGAAGGAAAAAAAGCAAAAAAAAAAAAGGAATTGGCGGCAACAGCGCCAAGCCGCTTATAAGATAAAGTACTGCTTAAAATATAAAAAAGAAAAATACAAAACCTTAAAATATAAAAGAAGAAAAAAACCGAAGAAAAAAAACAAAAACAAATGAAACCAAAAAAATAAGAAGATAAAAAAAGTGAAGTAATATTAAAAAAACAAAAAATAAATGAAGGAAAAAAGCAAAAAAAAAAAGGAATTGGCGGCACGAGCGCCAAACTGCTTATAAGATAGAAGATTAATTACACTCGGCATATTAATTACAGTCAAGATCAAAATAATTTATAGTCATCCAAATTGAATAAATAACATATAATAAATGAATAAATAAATACATTCAAACAAACAGGAATAACATAATCAACACTACTATAGTCATTTCCCTTTTCCCCGTATAGAATAGAAACTCAATTCCTCCATACCCGATATCCAATTGCAATTTTTCCTTTGGTCACGAACTCTCGAGCCTAGTCTAATTTTAACAACGTCATCATTGACTCAAACACATAAAATCAAGGCTAAATTGCTCTTGGGGTCCCTTAAGTTTATTTTAGATAACAATTTAGTCCTTTATTTTTTTTTTGTCTCAAATCAGTCATTTATGTTTTAAAATTTTAACAACTAATCCAACTCTGTTAACAATGCTGATGTGGCTTAATCCAAGTCATTTTTTAGCTTATGTGGCTTAATCCAAGTCATTGCCACATCAGCTGTCCAATTGAAAATTAAGAAAAAGTCAAAATAAGACAAAACATCAGATCCCTTTCGCATTCTGACTCACGATAATGACAATCTGCCGAATTACAATCTTGAAAGGCAAAATTGCAGAAGCAATGTTTCGTTTAGTTGGTTTTTGGGGGGGGGGGTACTCATGTTTTTTCCAACCCTCCCTCCTACTCACCACATATTCTTAAACCTCAAAGATTTCAATTTTACGCCGTGCTTTTGACAAGTACGGTACTAAAGTACTCCATTTGGTTCCTATCATAAGAAGAAAATACAAAAATCACAACTACTAAGAAACTCATTTGATTATTGTCGTTTTTTAGTAAAGTCTCCAAAATACCCTCTACTAAAATAACTCCACTCAAGTCAAATTTATGTGCACTACTCTCACTCACTTTGAAAACTGAAAAGACAAAACATTCAATGAGGTTAAAATTGATATTTAAACAATAAATATACACTAAAAACAAAAATAATTTCTTATATTTGAGACCAAAATTAACTCTAAAAATTCTCTTATAATTAGGACGGGAGGGGAGTACTGAATAGGTCTGGTATAAGATCACCGAACGTGTTCAGCACAAAAGCACCGAATCGGTACGACAAGTTAATACCGAACTTGCATTTTCAATTTTGTTATCAAAAGAAAAAAGAGAAACAGAAGCATGTGCCTATATTTTTGTGGTTTTGTTCTTCTTGATAATGGCTGAACACGTGATTTAAATAGTAGAAATTGAAAAGAAAAGAAAATAAATTGAAAAGAAAAGGATAAAGTGACTTTGACCTGTTGCAAGAGCAAGGGAGGTGGTGGCTGATATGGTCTTGTTCCATGTAAAGGTAACTGAACCAACGGATCTACAAACCCATTGGTATTTACGTTGTTGTGATTGTGAAGAAAAAACACTTCATCCTCTTGTTCATCATATTCATAATCACTCTTCTTTTAACTCGAGAAGTTCCTACACCATCTTTTCCTCTATTGTTACTCCCCATCACGATTCACAAATACAAGCTCTATTTTCTTTATCCTCAGAACCAAATTACCCACCACACACAGAGAGTAGCGTCATCTACAGGTTCGACATGAGTACAACATGAGTGTACCGTACAGGTTTGGTCCTAGTTTGTCGAACCATTTAAAATTGCAATTTGTGAGTGGTGTGCAATGAAACTTGTGCCATGGCACCCATCAACCGTACTAGATTCGGTACGGGGCCGCCGAACGGAGGAAAATCTTTGAAAAAAAAGGGACGCGCTGGAAATATTTTGGTTCATTAAGGGTATTTTGGTACTTTCGTAGGGTTTGGGGGTGTGCGCTGAGCAGTTGGGGAGTTGGGAAAAGCAAGACCCAAAGAAAGACCCCAATATCCATTTTAAATTAGGGTGTTGTTTTTCCCACGCCTCCTATTTCAAAACACACCCATAAGTAAGGGTGAATGCACTAAAAGCATCACCAAAACGCGTTTTTTTCAAGAATTTTCACGTGTTCGAACACGGGTCTTCGAACCCGTTTGAACGACATCGTTCGCGTGAGTTAAATATTGACTTCACACCCTCTTGTGCGTAAGTTCACCTGTTCGAACGACATCGTTCGCGTGAGTTAAATATTGACTTCACACCCTTTTGTGTGTAATTTCACCTGTTCGAACGAGGTCATTCGAACGTGTTTGAACAAGGTCGTTCGATCCGTCGTTAAACACGTCCTCACAGCATTTCACGCGAGGTTATTTTTGGAATAAAATTTGTTAAGGGGTGTGAAAGAGTAGGAGGGGGAGTGGGAAAAGCAAAACCCTTAAATTATTTTTAAAGCCCAAATTCGCTATACCTATTATCTTAGGCCCATGTTTTTGCCAACCCTCCTCGTACTCACCACACCCCCTAACTTCAAATATTCCAATTTTACCCTCACATGCAACGCTCATAAAATCACGTATACGATGAGTTTTCAAATGGTTCGGTTGAGAGTCACCGAACCGGTACAGACACTCTCAGCCGGACGTGAAAAATGTGAAAAGGGGTGTGTTTTTCTAGACCGCGCAGGTTCAGTTGGCTCCTACCGAACAGGTTCGGTTACCCATAGCTGAACCATTCCATAAATCAACAAACTCATAGAAAAACCCCAAAGCCATTTTAAGGTACGATTGGGCCTTACCGAACCGGTTCGGGTATCAGTAACTGAACCAAGGGCGATTTCTGGAAAAAAGAGGCAAATGCAGAAACTTTAAGACACGAAAACGAAAAATGATTGGTAGGGATAATACATTATAATGGTTGCCAATGTTGAGAAAATGATAAGAAGATTAATGATGTAGGTATGGATGTAGGGTTTGGAGTGGATAGATGGGAGGTTTGGAGTGTTTGAGGGGAGTGTGTTAGAGTTGAAGGAGAAGAAGAGGGGTGAATGATAGGGGGAACATTATAGAATGGTAAGGTTATATTGGTAATTTCATAGGGTAAAGGGGTGTGTGAGTTGGAGGAGAGTTGGGAAAAACACGAGCCATTATTTTAACACCTCAATAGTCCAAAATAATTTTTAAATTAAATAACATCCAAAATACTAATATTTATAAAAATAAAATAAATATATAATAATTATAATCATATATTACCAATAATATATACAAATACATTTAAATGTGATTTCAATTAATTTTAATAACTCAAACACACAATAAATTAAAATAATTTAATCTTATCAATTCAAAATAATTCATAAAACAAACCCATACTAGAAGAATCACAACGCATAAAAATCAGGGTGTTTTAGGGGGATTCAGATGAAGATTGTTGTTGGGGAGACTTCCAACTCATGATGTTCTTATTACTAAGAGTATTATTAAGGACCTTCATGGGTCATGTTGTCCCCTTTGTTTCGAGCAGGATGCATCTATTTTTCATTTTTTTTTGCATAGGTGTCCTTGGTTAGTTTGGATGGTTGTTTGTAATTGGTTGGGCATTGCGATTACTGATTCTCTGGTTGGTGTCACACATTTTCGGGCTCATGGGTTGTGGCTGGATTCCAAAAAGGAGTGTAGATTGAAGTACTTGTTCTGGATGGCGGTCACACGTGTATCCGGTTTCATAGGAACCAAATTCTATTCAAAGATCAGGTTTTTAATTCATAGATGGTGGTTTACCCTGTTAAGTTCATAAGTATAAAAGGTCGCAATTTTGTTTTTAAGATTTTTGACTGGTGGAGAAATCCTCTTGTATGTCTAAATTTGGTGTAATTGGGTTTTTGCCTCGTTTTTCTTGGGGGTACTCTTTTTACTTCTTGGGCATTTTCCCATTGGATTTCAGAGAGGTTTTAATGAGGCCCCTTGTATTTGTTAGGGTTGAGGTACCCCTAGTACTCGCTTTAATATAAAATTTTGCATATAAAAAAAGAATAAAGACCCATTTCAGTCATTGACAATTTCTTAAAAGGAAAAATTGGTCCCTAAATTTTTTTTGAGACAAATGGGGACAAATTAGTCATTGTGTCAGAGACTATTTGTCCTCATTTTTGAAATGTCAAGGGCTTATTTGTCTCAAAAAAATTGTCAGAGACCAATTTATTCTGTAAAAAGTTGTCGAGTACTAAAATGGGCAATTACAACATATTAAGTTTTGAAACTTTAGTTTCAAAACTTAATATGTTGTAATTGCACTTAACCGTGGTTCCTTTGTGATGAAAGCATATTGTGACGTTACTTTAGAACAAATTAAAAAGCACAAACATCTCAACCTTTAAGAAGGCGCCCCCCTTCCACCAGGATCAGACTGACTTTGCCAAAAGAATCTAACATATATAAAAATATGGAAAAGAATGTAAGGCAACTATATATGTATTGATTAATTAAATGTATATGAATAAAAAAGAAAAAGAACATACATACATACCCTTTGTTTTTGTCGTAAAAAGATCCTCATATTTCCACATTGACCATTTTCACGATGAGGCGGCTCCCCTAACGAACCATCGCCACAACTGTATATAGAATGTCCTATTGATTGTTGGGGGGATTTTCTCCCCCTTCCTCGTACCCACGTGAAAAAATTCTCCAATCGGACAGTCTCAGTAAGGATCTCAATCTCAGATAGAAATTGCCACCACTAAGTATGCCCACATTTTCTTCATTATTCAAGTAGATTTTTTTTGTTTCATTGAAGAGAAAGATTAATAATATTATATGAAATTGAAACTTTAACTAAAAAATGAATAGAAAATCATTGAAACGCAACCACCAGCATTCCTTCTTAGTTAGCTGTCAAAAGACATGCTACTTACAATTGTATATCAAGGGTGTATTCAAACTTGGAAGAAGTTAAGGGTATAGCTCCTCGTCAAACTTGAAATGGTATAAACATGATTGATTAATGTGTATAAAATTTCAGTTGTAGGGTCTAGACTTGAAGCCGGTAATTATTGAGATAATTTGTGTCTTAGTGGTTAATGCGATATACAAAACATCATCCAACAACTCTGATTTTGGTGTTATTTCACATTGTATTAATTGTATCTCTCAATACTCAAGCTATTTAGCTAAGTTAGAAGGAAAGTGAATCTTGTTGCTCACACTCTTGCGAGAGCCTCAAACTCACTATAGTGCTTCTTTATGTGTAACAAACATTATTACCAATGAAATGACCTAACTTGTTTTGGTAAAATAAAAATAAAAAATCAGTTATGAGAATAAGCCTCAATTAGTTCTTATACATGCGGTTACGATCATATTTGCACGTTATTATTATCCAATTAAATTAATTCAATAATATGTTTATTCTCATGAATTTTCTAACTGTGCTGGTGTTATATTTGATTTGGTAGATGATTTATAATTCTTAATATTTGATTTTGTAACTTTCAGGACATTTATATTTGGCTATCATATACATTTACAATTTTGCCTTATTAATTAAGTATCACTTGGAACGTTTCTTTATAAAAAAATCACCTACAATGTTTATAATGAGAATGATACGTTGAATTTTTTAATATTTAATAGTTATAAATATTATTTACATGCAACTTATTATTACTTGAGTATTAATATTTTCTGTTACACTTGAGTATTAATTGATATGTTGCTTAGAGAGGGATATTTGGCAAACAATTTAATGAAATTACTTTTAAATGTTAGTAATATAGAGATAGATATAGGTATAGGTATAGATATAGATATAGATGTTAGTAATATAGGTATAGATTATAGATTATTTTTTTGATGGAATATAGATTATAGATCTGCCATAATTGTATTGATGTTATAATTGAGATAAAAGGAAATGTAACGGTTAAACAAATTCGTTTTTTCGATTAATTTGAAATAATTTAAACACTTGAAAACAATGATATAAACGCTTAATTAAAATTGTAACCTACGGTTTCACAAAGGAATTAAACTCATTTTTGAATAAAACTATTTAGTTAATATAAACAATTAAATACCACATATGTTAACTTTTGAAATATTACAACAAAAAGAAACCAAATTCATGCCCTTGCTTGCACGAAGAAGGAAGAGACGGACTCAAAACACTTAAAAAAAATCTGCAACTTTTAATCAATTATAAAATAGGAATCGAAAATGGACAGAAGAGAAATCCAAAGAAACACTTAAAAAAATAAACCTCTATCTATTTAGTTTCTAGTTTGCTTGCCGGTTGCCCTATCGTTCTTTTTGGTTTATTTGATGTTGTGCATTGCAGTGTCTTCGATCTTTTATTGACATCATAGTGTTATTGTTTTTCTTGGTTTCTCGAATATGGCTTGAAATCTATATTGTGTTCCGTGGGAGGTGAAACAACTACATGCATTGGAAAGGGTTTCATGTGGCACAAATTTGATAAGAAGAGGAAAAAAATAGAAGTTTAAGGGAAGAGCATTGAACATTGAAGGGTGCTTTATACGTTTTATGATTCACAAACAATAGATGGTGGGTTGTAGAAGATAGGTCAGAATAGTATTCATTGAAGGATACCTCCAAAACCATTGAGAGAGAGAGAGAGAGTGTGTGTGTGTGTGTGTGTGAGAGAGAGAGAGAGAGAGTGTGTGTGTGTGTGTGTGCGTGCGTGCGTGTGTGTGTGATTGTTAAGTGTGACTTAATTTCTAAAATGTTTAGGAGATCACATTTGGCAAATAATTTAATGAAATTATTTGCAAATGATAATAGTATAGAATGAAGAGAAAAGATGGTGTGCAAAAGGTTAATTTTGTTTGGTATTTCAAACTTTATTTTCAAATAAATATGTATCAATTAATATTGAAAGTATCTGTGGGTACCTGCGAGGAGATTGTACCATGAGAAACTCGCTACGCGGGTACCCGCGCGAGTATGTGGCGGCTACGGGTATTATTTAATTAAACGGGGCGTGTAGTGGGTAACTACTACTTGTGCCCTCCCCGCCCCGTTGACATCCCTAGGGATCCTCGAGGGGCGGGGTCCCACACAGGGTGAGGGGGAATGATCCTCGTCTCCTTCCCCGCCCACAGGGCCGCAAATGGAGAAACCCTCGGGGGATCCCCACATGCATGCATGCAGGTAGAAATTATCATCCTTATATCCAATATAGATGTTAGTCGTGCTTTCAACAAATACATCTCCAAAAAAATATAGTATGCTAAATATGCAAATAAGAAATTGGCCAAAATAATATGTCAAATAATTGAAACTCTATAAAATAATGAAATTGACTCCACGTGAGGTGAGTCGTCGAGTCAAACAAATAATTGGTGTTGATGTGTTTAATCTGTCCATTACCCGAAAATGAATTACTAAGTCCATTTGCCATTAACAACGCAACACGGTACCTAATGTATTTTAAATAAACAATATTTATTTATTATATTTATAATTGTGTATAGATGACTGTTTCGTTTGGCTAAGAGGAATGTTGGTAGTGGAGAATTGTTGGTTGTAGTCATATTATTTATAGATGGGTGTATCTCAACATAAGAGGGAAATTTTTAAAATATTGGATTTAATGCAATTTTTGAATTTTGGGATTAATTAGCACACATACGTTACAATCTAGAAAAACATTGGATTTAATTCTAATCAAATAAAACCGTTACATGACATGTATTTATCACTTTGGATATAATAAATGTTTGCTAATATCATGTGATATAAATGACCATTAAAAAATGTTATCTGAAATAATAACAACCATTAGTTTAGCTATTGAGTTATGTATTGGTATTATAACTGATATGGAGTTGACCATTGGTATTAGAAGATAGTCCTGCAAATCAACGGTTCAAAATGATTTGGTTCAAAATAAACGTTAATATTGTTTTTACTGATACAATATTAGTGATAAGTGTGATTACATTATATTATTTGGTTTGATCTTTAGTCACTTAATAATTAATTAAACAATAATTTTTAATATACCCTTAAAAATTAAAAAAAATTAAATAGTAAAACATACTAAATTGAAAGAATACATGACATGTGATATAATTAAATATTAATATGTAAGTTAATTGAAAAACAAATAATTAAATATTCATATGTAAATGAATTATTGTCGACTATCAAACCATAACAGATGTGATGTTAATTAGTAGGGGTGTTCAAAACCGAACCAAACTAATAGGGAAACCGCAAACCGAACCAAACCAAACCGAAAACCGCAAAAAACCGCTTTTGATTGGTTTAGTTCGGTTCTTTTTTTAGAAAAAGAAAAACCATAACTGATGAAAACGTTATGTCTTTTATTATTTTAAATTAGGTTACGAATTTAATTGGTATGATATTGATTGTTAATTATTAAAATCATAACTGATGAATAAAATATTGTAACTGTCATAATTATTAGATATATTAAAGACCATATATTGTAATTGTCATAGTTATATAAAAGTAAATTATATTTATTGAATCAAGGACGTTTTGAAAGTATAATTATTTTTAATTATGGTCATAGGACGTTTTGAAACTATAATTATTTTTAATTTATAAAAATAATTTGGATATTAAAATATTTTATTCATCATTTAACTATTACTTCTGCCAAAAATCAAACATTAATTTAAATATT
Organism: Oxytropis ochrocephala; assembly: GCA_020916435.1. NCBI lineage: Eukaryota > Viridiplantae > Streptophyta > Magnoliopsida > Fabales > Fabaceae > Oxytropis > Oxytropis ochrocephala. The sequence goes on along the minus strand of CM037093.1, from coordinate 10,453,072 downwards.
TCTAACTTATATTTCTAATATAAAATTAATTTGATATTGTTTGAAATTATACTAAAAAAAATGTAAAGATTTAGTTTTAGAGACTAAATTGGAGTGTGTCAATTTCCAAGTAAGGCCAAATTACTTATAATTTCTACATTGATTACATATGAAAGAAAACATGCTTCAAAATCTACTAAAAAATATATTTAAACTTTTATTTTTAAAATTAAATTACCTATAATTTCTAAGTTGATTACACATGAAACTTGTTAAACTAATTCCACAAAACGTTATCTGTAACACCCCTTTTTTCTAAGCGGAAAATTTAACACCAAAAATCAGAGTTCCAAAAACATTTTTCACTACACCCTCAAGGGATGCTACATTTTTCACCAATAAAACATTCACGGGTGATAGTAAGATTCACCATTAAGAATAGCGTAATACATAACACGTCACAAATGGGACGGACCCTCAAAAACACATGTTTAGTCTACATGACAGTAACTCTATCACCACGCAGCAGAATAAGATAAATGTTTCAAGATAATAATCATGATATCACAAAATAAAATCCAGCGATCAAATAATAAAGACAACTAATAAGACTAGTGTTCGTCCCCACCCCCTGAGTGCTACGTATCAGAACGACGACACCGACTCGACTGGCGAAGGTAGACAAGCCTTCACACGCGGTCACCTGCACGTTACCAACATAGGGGTAACATTCAAACAGAAGGGGTGAGATATCTAACAATATAATAGCATGTATGATAGGCAATAAGCTAGAGTTATAGCATCTATATCCACCACTTTACAACAACATCAATATACAACTATCAAGGAACATCACCAATGACATGAGTAAATGAATGAGATGCAACCCACACCAACGGGTATATGCATGCGGTACCGTTCATCACCATAAAATAGCCAACTAGGGCATCATCACCTATATCATCACCAAGTTTATTGAGCATCACCTCTAAGGCCGAAGCCTTCAATCACCAAAATAATGCTTATGAGATGTATGCGACACCATGAACAATGCACCAGAGACAATCAACAACCATGACCATCTAATTGACACAACAACACCAACATCAACAACTGGTCATAGACCCATCACCTATCACCTTAGTCAATAAAATAGACACATCACCTGTTATCGCATTACCACTAACACCGAAAGCACCAATAAGTTTACAAACAACATCAATATACAACAACATCACGGGTGCAGGGTTTCCTACAACAGTGCACCTACTTCGGCGAATTATTTAAAATAGCAAACGACATCGAAAAGTTACAAAAGACCACTCGTTGGAAAGCTGCGGATGTGTAGTTTCTGAATATATCTTTATAGTTTCAAAACAATGAGCCAATTAGTACAGTTTTTAGAAACAATCCAAATGGTTCCTAGACTGGACAGATTCTGTCCTTCCACTTCAAATCACTCTAAACTGACTTAAACTTGACCAAAGGGAACAAAAATTTAGCCCTAACAAAGAAATTTGAGTATAGTTTCTAATGGGACAAGAATAGTTCAAAACAAAGTTCAATTGAGGACACACGACCTGAAACACTAAACCTATACCTAGTTTAATTCCAGAAATTTGACCTGACTTGGGACACTCATAACTCGAGCTACACTACTCCAAATTTAACCAAACCAGTGCCAAAGTGACAAAATTAAGTCTATTTTCTAACGAAATAAGTCCCATAAATTTTGGACAAACAGAAAGTTCCCAGTTTTAAAAACACATGACCTAGGTCCAGAATGCTTCCAGAATATTACCCTAACTTGTGGAGCCTATATCTAGAGCTACACAACTCCAAATGCGATCAAATCGGTGCCAAATAAACAAGCATTCAATCTACTTTTCAAAATGACAGACCACATAATTTTTCAATCAGTAAAACGTTCTCAATCACTGAAATACCGAACCTATATCAGAACATATCAAAACAGTGAATTCAACAACACAAATAACCATCACAATTCAGCCACCAATTCAAACAACATTCATAATTCACCAAATACATACCAAACACAATCAAGGAGGCAACATAGAGCCTATCTCCCACTTAACACCCATCATATACCCCATTATAAAGATAGAACCCCACCCTTACCTTAGAGTTTTGCCGAGTACAAGATTCTTTCCACGAAACTCCAAAGAACCACAACAACAAGAGCTCCCTCTCCTTCTCTCCTTGAGCGCCACTCCCTCTTCTCTCTTTCGCGATCTCCCTCTTTTTTTTCTTTCCTTTTCTTTTTCTCTCCCAATGTGCATTGGCTCTAACCCTAGCGCCTATATTATGGATTCTTGGGTCACGGGGCCTCTTTCTACCACTTACTTAATTACTAAACACCACCCCTTGATTTAAATGAAGTACCATATTATTATTTTAATATGACTATACCAATACAATACCTGAATAATTTAATTAAATAAATAATTAAATTATTTGGAGCGTTACATTATCCATATTTAAATGAAAACATCATTTATCTCAAGTAGTATAATGCATAAATTAATTGAGACAAATAATCTTTAGCTATTTCATGAAGATGTGTAAACTATATATATATATATATATATATATATATATATATATATATATATATATATATATATATATATATCATTATATTTATGTATACTTTGTAATTGTTGATAACAAATTTGTATAGTGTGATATCAAATTAATTGCACTTATGTTTTTAACTTTACTTATACAAAGTATACATGTACTTACAATAATCGACCAAATTTACTGATATACGATATCTGAATCTTCAAAACACTTATAAGAAACTTATAAATCAACAATGTGGCTCGTTCACATGCAATAGAATTCAACTCAACTCTTTCAACATGAATTTTTCAAATAGGGATTTACACAACCAAACACCTAACGTTCACATACAATAGAATTAAACTCTTTCGACATGAAATTTCCAAATGGAGATTTACATTACATTTGATATGGTGATTTACCTAACATGAGGACAAAAAGTTTGAACAAAATAGAGATATTATGGAAAACCTAATTGACAACATGTCATATAACTATCTAATAGCAATAAGATGAAATTATAGAAAAACCCATATATCCCCTAATAACAATGGTATTCACCTTCTTCATCATGAAATATCCAAATGATTAAGAAGATCTCTCCAAGAAAAGTGAAAAGAACCATGAAACACAAAACACTGTTTATTGAAGATGAGGTGATGGTGTGGAGAGTAAATCAAACCATCACCTAACATTGGCTATTTATAGCCATATTTTCTTGGAGAGTTGTAATTTAAAATAAAACTTTTTTTTTCATTTAATTCTCATAAACAATTTGGAATGTTACACATTTAAATCATTATTGAGTGAAATATATTTAAAAATAATAGAATTAATATATTAAAAATTATTTTATAATTTATTTTGAGCTAGTATTAATTGCCTAAATTCTATTAGAGTGCCATGTGTTAAAAAAATTAATGAGGTTATTCTCAATTGTTAGTTATATAGATAATAAATTAATTTGATTGCTAGTTTGATGCTTATCTAAATTCATTAACGTTGATCGTAAGTAAATTGTTTCAACCCAAGAGAAAAATTGTCTTGAACTCCATTTGTGTTGCACATTGTCAAAAATTAGAATTACAGTTTTTTGACACATATATATAAAATTAGAATAACATTACTAGCTTCAAACATTTTAGTTTCACACAGTAAGGAAAATATTTGTTTTTTTCAAAAATAATATAGATCCATTCATCATAAAACATGATTTGTACTAAGTACTCTTAAACTATACATTTACATGTAGTGTAATTGGATACATGTGAAAAAAATACGAAGAAAATTTAGCTCTTAAACTTGGTTATTACTAAGTACAACTTAGCTCTTAAACTATACCTTTCCATGTAGCAATCGTGACCTTGATGGAATCTCAGACTCCCATTAATCATAAAACATGATTTGTACTAAGTACAACTTAGCTCTTAAACTATACTTTTACATGTAGTGTAATTGGATACATGTGAAAAAAATACGAAGAAAATTTGGCTCTTAAACTTGGTTATTACTAAGTACAACTTAGCTCTTAAACTATACATTTCCACGTAGCAATCGTGACCTTGATGGAAGCTCAGAGTCCTATTAAAATAACTCGAAAAGCAATTTGGTGTTATTTGAATAGAAAACTATTAATGAGTTTTGTTAAAGTTGATAGAAAATTAGGTTAGGACTCCTCCCAAGTCTTGGGAAGTAGCTCAGTTGGTGAGATAAGGGACATGAAGGAGTTGCAAGAAGGAGGTCTATGGTCCAAACCCTAGAAACTAACATTCTCCCACCCCACTAATATTTGCTTATAAAAAAATATACACATACATCAACTCAATGGCACAACTTCATCCATTTTGCATGAATATCTTGAAAGCATCCTTCCTAATTAACTAATATATATATATATATATATATATATATATATATATATATATATATATATATATATATATATATATATATATATATATATATATTTAGAAGACCCCAATAATGAAAGGAAATAATAATTCAAATTTTATCAACTCATAATGTTGCATTAAATTTCCTATGTGGGCATTACAACATATAATCTTCCTATCTTAATTTTGTTTCCTCAATAAATTTTATTCCATCTTACCCTACATATATAATAAAAATTATTTGAGCATCTCATATTCATTAAAAAACATTGAAAGTTTCGGGAGAGTACCAACCACTTCAGCATATGCATGTAGGTAGCTACTTTCATGCAAGTTTTCAAGTTAGAAAGTAAATTTCAGTATATAAGACAACGGTAGCAAAAACTTAAAAAAATATGATATTGGTAATTATGTAATTTACCCAACTTATATATATGTCTATAAGTTTCGCTTGCTTATTAATAAGCTCCCCAATATAACTGATGAAAACTCCTTAATACGATGGCTATGGAGATATTAACTTTATTTTTTTCAGCTATAGACACAATTTATATATAAACTCCCATGTCATAAGCGCTTATTAAACAACTGTTTAATTAAGATGTTTATCCTTAGTCCCAAAAGTTTTATTAATGAAAAGTGTTAGCTATTTATAAACTAAATATATTGTCATCATCTCAGTGTTTCTCAATAAGATACTGACTTGACTTTTTAAAGGATACTAGCAACAACCCAAGTACTTAACATGGTTTTTGGGGGTTTTACCTGGGGTAAAAAAAATATAAAGATCCATCTATACGTATTTCTCCCAAACATTTCTATTCCTTTAGAACACAGATCTCTCTCCAAAGGTTTTCACTTAGAAATAAGAGGCATCTCATCCACCTGCCATTCTTTTGTGACACCCATCTGCAAGAAAAGAAAATAGAGACCAAATGTTTTATTTAATTACCTGGATAAAAGGACTAAACTAAAATAATTTACATAATACAGGAACCAAACTGGATAAAACGTGTATTTGCAGAGACAAAAAAACAAAATCTTATTTTTACAGGGACTAAACTGGATAAAATATATATTTGCAAGAACAAAATGCAAAATTTTATTATTAATATAGGGACTAAACCAAACCAAACACATATTTGCAAGGACTAAACATATATTTAAACCTTAAACAAATCACTCATCATAGAGATACCACCATTGTTAGTCTACTTGTATCAAAAATAATAAAAATGCTTCAAATTTTTATATTTTAAAGTTGTAACAAATAAAAGAATGCACAATCATTAGAGTTAAATTATGAAAAATTCCATTTGGATGGGAAAAAAGTAAAGCACCTAAAAGAAAACAATGGGAGAAAATATGATAAAAGAGGAGTATGGAAAGAGAGAAATGAACATGAGGTCTATCTACAGAGTCTGTGGTGTTGGCGGTCATCGAAGAATTGAAATGAGCGCAAAATAACTTTGAGGAAAGGAATAGAGTTAAAGGAAATTAGAGTGAGGAGTGATTAAAGGAAACGATAACATACTTTAAATAAAGGAGGGAGCTTGACTACATTCAATGACATAGGCTATCACAATTACAACGTAATTTTCGCCACTGTTTAATACGTTATTTCCTATTCCTTTATTTTGGTCAAAAAGTAGTATTGTATATTTAATGTGTTAAATGAGAGGTAAAGTCTCAACTAGGTGTACACTTGAAAAGTGAAGTTATAATAGGTATAGTACAAGGCAAGGTGTGATACCGACAGAGACGATGGACTCATTGAGATTTTTTTAAATCTCACTGTTTAAATGTTGTGATTTTCAGATGAGTTGAGTAAGCAAGTTGAAGCGGTTGTTCAACAAGGAGATATGATGAATTAATGAAGACTATCGTATGCTATTTGAAAGATCTAGTATAGGATGTTAAGTAACACTTTGAGGATATGTATTAATTGTGATGTTTTAGATTCATAGGTGTTATATACCTTGGTGTTTATATTTCATTAGGATGTGTATCATCTTTAGAACTTTATATTATGTAGTTTATGAGTCAATTGGAATTTTATATTCCGGTAGTTAATCTAATTTAACGATACACCTCTGATTTTGTAAAAAATAAAACACGTACTAGATTTTAATGACATTTAAAATTTAGGGTGTTGCAATTTATCCTCAACCTAGAAGGTTATGTTTCGGGGTATTACAAAGTGAATCTATAATAAATTGTTTTTTATTTATAAAAATTATTATATAATACAATTTGTAAGCAATTTTTTAGTAAAGTGTTTTTTTTAAAAAAATTAAAATTATTGATTTTTAAATTGTTATTTTTTTTAATAAAATTATTATACAATAAAGTGTTATTTTTTTTAGAAAAAAAGTATTATATATTTTGGTGTGTAAACATATATATGTATTAACTTTGGTTCATCGCGACCTTGACGTCTTTCATTTTCGTTTCATACTATATACCATGCAATAATTTATAAATTTAATGTAAAATAAAGAACAAATCTTTAAAAATGTAAAATGGGGAAACACATTAAAATATCTTTCAAATCAAAGACATCGTTTCAACCTCTAGATCTTTGTAGCTTTTACATATTGATCTTTTTGGACCAACTAGAACTGCGTTCTTAAACAATACAAAATATGGGCTAGTTATTGATGACTATAGCGGATGGACTTGGGTTAAGTTCTCTACGCACAAGGAAGTCATGCAAAGTATTCTCTATCTTTTGCGAACAGACTTAAAATGAAAAATGTTTTTCTTATGAGAAATGAAAAATGTTTTTGTATTACAACTAAGAGAAATGATTATGGTGGAGAATTTCAAAATGAATTGATAGGTTGTCAATATTTCTGGCACAAAAGAGTTGATTTTAAATGTTTCACATTCATCATTTAAAATTGTGCACCCTTCATAATTGCTAAAAATCCATGACATTCAAGAAAATTTCCAAAATTAGTGTCGAGTACTTAAAAACAATAAATATGCTTGGAACGTCATCCTTAACCTAGTAGTATCTCAGTTTCCCAATACATGTCATTTTTGAATAATACCTGTGTTTCAGTGCTAACTTCTAATTAATACTCTCTATTACAACTCATCAATTCGAGTACATTCTTGGCTCTGCCTCTGAGATGATGTGAATTCCTTTTTCTCGGAACCATCAGCTAAATGATTAATAAACCATGTTGGTCTATGATTTGGTGCAGAGTGAAAATCACCAAAGAAGCTCTTCGCCAGCTTCAATGCGTTCCTTAGCAAATATACCTACTCGATGATCCCCAGCAACCAACATGACCTACACGAGGATACAAAGGGCTAATTATTATGTCAATCCATAAATAAATGAGGTCATATATGCATGATACCGAGATAATAAAATCATATCTATCCAATAAATAGTTTCAAGACTAACCTTTGCATAACAATTAGGTTTCGATGAGTGCCTCACAAATCTCAATTTGGTTCCGTTGTGATTTGCATCAATAACATACTGAAAAAATAAATAATAGGTTTATTATGTAAGAACGTTAGTTTCAAAACTTAATGTGTTGTATATTTTCACTCAAGAGTTATGAAGGAAAATATAGATATTTAAAAGTTAGTAGAAAGTTAATATAGCAATTAGCGAATTGAAAGTTAACAAATAGCAAGTCTAAAATATTTGCTTCATCCTTTTTTGGTTTGGACCATAGTTGGCTATCTTCGAAGTGTCCCAACGCTTTCAACAAAAGACTAATCTCGATCCGCTTGTGCTTAGTATCCGATTTCGCACTGACAAACACTGAGTTTGTCCATTGCAAAAATCGAACCTGAAAGCACCGAGTCGAGCCTCGTGTCCCACAGTAGACTAATATTGCTTCATCCTAATATACCTTTTGAAGGTTATTAAAATCTAAAGTTCATGGGAGATGTATGATAGAATAGACGACCCAAGTTAAGTGGAAAGTAATTGATATGAGACACTTGCCTTATCATTCAAACCCAAAAGGAAAGAAGAGCCACCATGTATATAATTCTCCACGTCTCTTTGCTTCTAAGTGAGAGACTAATTCACCTGTGTACTCTCCTAGGTAATCATCTTTGTTAGCAGGGTTCTGAAAAGCATTACTCCCTCCGGACCTATTTATAAGCAAAAAGTCACTTTTTATGTTCATTGGAAAACTAATGTATTTGTACTACATTATAGTCTAAATACATTAGTTTTTCAATGAACATAAAAAGTGTTTTTTTGCTTATAAATAGGTCCAGAGGGAGTAACAATTAGTGACGAAAACATATTTTGACGTTACAATTTAGAACAAAAAAGTACAAACATATCTCAACCTTTAAGAAGGCGCTCGATCCACCGGTGTCAGACCTTTAAGCTAAACTAGTATATTATATAAGGGGGTGTTACATTAGTGGTATCAGAGCAGTTCGGTCTGTCCGGCCAAGTGTGTCTGTCATAATGTCTATGACAATTAGGTAGTATTACCTTGTTTCTTATGATTGTTGATGTTGCAGTGTTAGGTTGAGAATGGCCCGAAGGATTGATCTTCGTTTCTGAGAGGCTCGCAAGCAAGCCATAGCACAAAGCTATGGGGAGCGAGAGGGTGGAAGAGAAGATGCCGAGGACCGCAAGTTAGCCACTTTTCAATGAGAGAACCCGCCTACCTTCAAGGGTAGGTATGACCGAGACGAGCTTTGACCGCTAAGAGAGATTGAGCGTATTTTTTAGTGTGATGGCATGCACTCCAAAGCACAAAAGGTGAAGTTTGGGACTCACATGTCTTTGAAGGAAGAAGCGACGATTGGTGGTTGAGGAAGAAACAAAGACTAGAAGTCTGCGAGAAGGAAATCACTGGGAGGTCTTCAAGGAAGAGTTCACTAGAAAGTATTATCAGGAGGATGTGAGGCTAAAAAGGAGGTGGAATTTCTTGAATTGAAGCAAGGCAACAAATCGGTGGTGAGTATGCGCCAAATTTGAAGAAGCTAGTCAAGTTTTGTCCCTACTATGAAAATGACTGCACTCGAATTCTCCAAGTGTGTGAAGTTTGAAAATGGGCCGCATCCCGACATTAAGAAGGCTATTGGATACGGGAGATTCGAGACTTTGCCAAGCTAGTGGACAAGTGCGAGAATTTATGAAGAAGACAAAGGTTGCATGACCCTACAAGATGGTAAGAGAGAAGAAGAATGCTCAATTCCGAGGGAAACCATATGATGTGAGTGGAGGCAAGGGGAAATGGAAGACAGGTGAAGGTAAGAGTTCTAGTGGGGGAGGTGGAGCTGCAGGTATTGTGTGTTTTACTTGCAAGAAACCTGGCCATAAGAGTAGTGAGTGCACTGAGGCTCGTTGCTACAAGTGTGGTCAGAAGGGCCATAAGAGTGGTGAGTGCACCGAGGTTCGTTGCTACAAGTGTGGTCAGAGGGGCCACAAGTCTAATGCTTGTGAAAAGAAAGAAGTGGTTTGTTTTATCTGTCGTGAGGTGGGACATGTTAGCACTAAATGTCCTAAGTCCAAGAAGGAAGCGGTTAAAGGGAAGGTGTTTGCATTGGCGGGATCGGAGGGGGACAACGCAATTAGAGGTACTTGTTTTATTAATGGTACTCCTTTGATAGCTATAGTAGATCTTGGTGCTACACATTCTTTCATTCTTTGCTTTGTGTCTTTGAGAATTTGGGTCTTGTTTTGTCTACAATGAGAAGGGACATGGTTATTGATACCCTGACCAAAGGTTCGAGAACTACATCCCTAATGTGTGCTAGATGTCCTCCGTCCGTTTTGTGAGAGAGTTTCTTGTTGATCTTATTTGCTTGCCTTTAGGAGGTTTGGACATCATTCTTGGTATGGGTGGTTAGTTGATAACCAAGTGCATATTAATTGTGCTAGTAGATCAGTGAGCTTTCCTTCTTCTAAGGAGGAAGAATGCGCATTGTTACATTCTCGTCAATCGCATAGAGTTTTGAAGGAGGAAGCTAAGTTGTTTTCATTGATGGCATCATTGTCCGTTGAGAGCCAAGCTAAGATTGAAGAGTTGCCAATAGTTCGTGAATTCCACGAAGTGTTTCTCGACGAAATTCGGACGTGCGCTGAAAGAGAAGTAGAGTTTGGTATTGATCTAGTGCCTGGCACTAGACCCGTGTCTATGGCTCCCTATAGGATGTCTGCATCCGAACTATCTGAGTTGAAGAGTCAGTTGGAGGACTTACTTGAGAAGAAGTTCATAAGACCTAGTGTGTCACCTTGGGAGCGCCAAGACTTTTGGTGAAGAAGAAAGATGGAAGTATGCGGCTTTGCATTGATTATAGACAGCTGAACAAAGTAACAATCAAGAACAAGTATCCACTTCCGAGAATTGACGATTTGATGGATCAGCTAGTTGGAGCTAAGGTGTTTAGCAAAATTGATTTGAGATCGGGCTATCATCGATTAAAGTGAAAGATGAGGATGTTTGAAGACAACATTCAGACGCGAGATATGGGCATTATGAGTATCTCAGAATGCCGTTTGGTGTCACTAATGCACCGGGGTATTTATGGAGTACATGAACCGTATTTTCCATGACTACTTGGATCGATTTGTGGTGGTTTTCATAGATGATATTTTGGTGTACTCCAAGTCCAAGAGGATCATGCGAGCATTTGAAGTTAGTGCTAGAAGTGTTGAAAGAGAAAAAGTTGTATGCTAAATCACAAAGTGTGACTTTTGGTTGAAGGAAGTGAGCTTTCTAGGTCATATTATTTCGGTGATGGGATTGCGGTAGATCCGGCCAAAGTTGATGCGGTGATGCGAGTGAGGAGGCTCTAAGTCGATTACGGAGATTAGAAGTTTCCTTGGATTGGCGGGATATTATAGAAGGTTTATTGAGGGGTTTTCAAAGTTGGCACTCCCGCTAACTCAATTGACTTGTAAAGGAAGGGTGTTTGTGTGGGATTCCAAATGTGAAGAAAGTTTCCAAGAATTGAAAAGAAGGTTGACAACATCACCTGTTTTGACATTACCCAAATCTGGAGAGCCTTTTGTAGTATATTGTGATGCGTCAAGAATGGGGCTAGGAGGCGTTTTGATGCAAAACGGTAAGGTTGTGGCGTATGCCTCAAGACAGTTGAGAATTCATGAAAAGAATTACCCCACCCATGATTTGGAGCTTGCGGCAATTGTTTTTGCCTTGAAGATTTGGAGACATTATTTGTATGGTTCTAAGTTTGAGGTATTCAGTGATCATAAGGGATTGCAGTATCTGTTTGACCAGAAAGAATTAAATATGAGACAAAGGAGATGGTTGGAATTGCTGAAAGACTACGACTTTAGTTTGAACTACCATCCGGGGAAAGCTAATGTGGTGGCTGATGCTTTGAGTAGGAAGTCCTTGCATGTATCCGCAATGATGGTGAAAGAACTTGAATTGATTGAAGCAGTTTGAGATTTGAGTCTAGTCATGCGGTGACACCTAAGAGTGTGAGATTGGGTGTGTTGAGGATTCACAATGACTTTTTGAATGTTATTCGGGAAGCTCAAAAGAAGGATATTAAGTTGGTTGAGATTGCGGTTGGAATCGACCACTCTGAGTGAAGATTATGTGATAGATGAGCATGATGTGTTAAGTGTAGTGGGAGGATCTGCATTCTGATGATGATGAGATTAAGAAGGCAATTCTAGAAGAGGTCATCGTAGTAAGTTGAGTATTCACCGGGAGCTACGAAAATGTACCAAGATTTGAAGAAGCTGTTTTGGTGGCCTGGTATGAAGCGTGATGTGGCTCAGTTTGTGTATGCTTGCCTGACTTGTCAGGAATCGAAGATAGAGCATCAAAAGCCAGCAGGATTGATGCAACCATTGGATGTTCCGAATGGAAGTGGGATAGTATCTCCATGGATTTTGTGGCCAGGTTTCACGACTACACGTGAGGGGTTTGATACCATATGGGTGGTTGTTGATAGGTTGACTAAATCTGCGCACTTTCTACCAATTAATATTACTTATCCAGTTCCGAGGTTAGCGGATATCTATGTCAAGGCGATTGTAAAGCTGCATGGTGTGCCTCCGAGTATTGTGTCCGATAGGGATCATAGGTTCACTTAGAGTTTTGGAGGAGTTTGCAAGAGGCTTTGGGTTCCAAATTGAGATTGAGTTCAAAGATATCATCCCAGCATGCAGATGGGCGCACGGAGAGGACAATTCAATCACTTGAGGATTTGTTGAGAGCATGTGTTCTTGAAAGGGGAGGTTCATGGGATTCTCATTTACCGTTGATTGAATTCACTTACAATACTTGATTTTCATTCGAGTATCGGGATGGCGCCTTTTGAGGCATTATGCGGGAGGAGGTGTAGGACTCCATTGTGTTGAGTACGAGACTAGGGAAAGTGTAGTGCTAGGTCCCGAGTTGGTGCGTGAGACCACAGAGAGAAAGTGAAGATGATTAGGGAGAAAATGAAGGCTTCACAGAGTGAAAGCGTAAGAGCTACCATGATAAAGAGAAGGAAGGACCTAGAATTTCAGTTTGGAGATCATGTATTTTTGAGAGTTACTCCAACAACGGTGTGGGTCGTGCGTTGAAGTCTAAGAAGTTAACTCGCGTTTTATTGGACCATATCGATTTCCGAGAGAGTTGGGAAAGTTGCTTATCGGGTGGCCTTGCCACCTAATCTTGCTAATCTGCATGATGTATTCCATGTGTCTCGATTTGCGGAAGTATGTGCGGACCCATCTCATGTAGTGCGGATGGATGATGTAGAGGTGAGGAGAACCTTACGGTGGAGACTATGCGATTAGGATTGCGGATCGTGAGGTGAAGGTCTTAAGAGGCAAAGAGATCAATTTGGTGAAGGTAGTTTGGCTAGGAGCCGTGGGAGAAAGCATGACTTGGGAGTTGGAAAGCAAGATGAAGGAGGCTTATCCGAGTTGTTCGATTCGGGTAATTTCGAGGACGAAATTCTTTAAGTGGGGAGAGTTATACGCGCCCAAAATAATTTAATTATTTAATTAATTAAGTTATTTTAAGGCTTGCAACACTTAATTAAATTAATTAATTAAGTTGGGTTTATTTTTCCTAAAAGGGTCTAATTTATTTTAAATAAGTTACTAAGTTGGATTTATTTTATTTACAGGAGGTGGGATGAATTAATAGTGGGAGTGGAGAATAAGGCCCAAGGGCCATTATTTAGGCCCAATAGTAGTCATAAAGGTTGGGGTCCTAAACTAGGGTAACCATACCTCACTTTGAAAGAAAGAAGAAAAAAATAGAATAGTAGAGAGGAGGAGGAGAAGTCAAGCGGCGAAGGGAGGAAAAGAAAAGGTGGAAGCTTGCTTGGGTTTTGGTTGGTAAGTGATGGTCTTGACCTCTTTCTTCATCATTTTTCTTTCCCATTCCATTCCTTTAAGTTCCTTAAGCTCATTCCTTGTCTTTTGAATTTTCTATGGTTACCTAAAGGGAGGGAACCCACGTTCAGCTTGAGGTTGAGGAAAGGAAGGAACTTTTCTCAAGTTTTGTGTTGGTAAGTGAAACCCTTAGCTCCATTCAACTCCATTTCTTCTCCTTGTTACATTCCCCTTATGTTCTAGTGTCTCATTTCTCCACTTTGTTGATTTTACGTTTTATCCCAAGGGTAGAGAGGTCACGTTTTTTTGTGACTAGGAATAGTGGAGATACTCCATTCTTGTAATCCTTGGTGTTGGTTGAAGATTCAAGCTTAAGCAAGGTTAGGGGATTCTCCTTTATGTTCATAATAGCTAGTATGATATGTTTTATAAGTGGAATGACTCTAACAATGACTTGTTGTGTGATTGTGTGTTGATTACTTGTTGATTGATGTTTGGAATGTTTGTTTTGGTCATAACATGCTAGTTGTTGTTGTGGAAACATGAGTTGTGACTTATGCATAGTATATGTTTGATGAAATGGTCATATGGGAATGAGTATGTGAACTTGATGAATTGATGATAATAAATTACTGATTATGTGTGTGTTGTTGTGGGGGAAATGAATTGTTGAAATAGTAATTTAGGTTTGAAGTAATTTGGGAAAAGTGTTGGAAGGGAAGGGGGGGGCGCCAAATTGCTAAGCAATTGGCGCTAGATCTTTGGCGCATATGTGCGTGCGTTGTGTCTTGAGTGGGTAGGGGCGCCATTCTTTGGGCAATTTGGCGCCAGTCTTTGGACGATGAGTGGAACAGTGCGGCGCCAAAACACTAGGATTCTGGCGCCTGGTGTGGTGTCTAAGTGTTGGGTTGTGTCGTGCTGGGCAGGGGCGCCAAATGCTAAGCAAAGTGGCGCCCAACAATACCGTGTTGCGCCTTTGACTTCGGTTTAAGTGAGGTTGGCGGGAGAGGCGCCAATTCCCTAGGAATCGGCGCGCGTGAAACCGTGATTGTGCGTGCGTGTGGGTGTGCGCGTGTGATTTCTGAGGAGGCGCCAAATGCTAGGCATTTAGGCGCTGGTGGGTGAATGTGTGTGATGCGCGCGAGAAAGGAAGGGCAGTGCGGGGCGCGGTTTACTAGAAACTTGGCGCCTGTGCTAAGTGTGTGCGTGTGTCACCGTGTGTGTGAGTGTGGGCTGGCTTTGGTGTTTGGTCATGGGCGCCATTTTGGCTAGCCTGGCGCCTAGATACCCAAATTATGTCTAAGTGATGGTTTAGTCCCTAAGAATTAATTTAATCCTTGGCATGACACTTTAGTCCCTAAGAATTAAATTAATCCTTGGCGTGACAAAATAATCTCTTAGTGTCTAATTAGCTCTACTATGCCATATAAGTCTCAAAGTAATAAATTAATTAGTGGTGTAACAAAATAACCTTTAAGTACTAGATTAATCTATGGTGTGCTAAAGTGGTCCTTAAGTGTAGGTAAGACCCTTATGAGGTGGTTTGGTCCTTAGGTGGGATTCAATCTAATAATTGACGACGTGGTGATTAATAATTGAGGTGGTGGAGGTTAATAATTGAGGTGGTGGTAGTTAATAATTGAGGTGGTGGTGGTCAATAATTGACAATTGTGGTGAGTTAATAAATGACGCGGGCTTCGGCCACCAAGGTGATTTAATACATATTGTGATGGATTGTGGTGATGCATTTGTCATAGTGTCACATAAATCATATGCATTACGTGATGGTGATGATGGTGGGGTGGCTTCGGCCAAAAATGTGGTGGTTGTCCGACGGGGTTTTTGTGATGGTTATGGATCCACATGCATATTGCACACATGCATATATTCATACATTCGTAGAAATCTTACTGATGTTTAAATGACTAAATCGTGCTTGTTGTGGATATTATAATTGAATGGCAATTATCATAATTACGGTGTACTGTTATTGCTAGATGTTTTCCTAATATGAGGCTTATCTTACTTGTTATTATTTATGTAAAGAGACTCACCCTAGCATTTTTGTGTTGCCTGCTCTCGTGGCGACCAACAGGTGATTCCGAGTGAAGGTGCCATGCCTTCATGGGATATTGTGTCAGCTCTGATCTAGTAACACCGGGGATGGGATTTTAGTACTACTATTTTATGTTATGTTTCTGATCATGTAATTGAGTATGTTGAACTCAGCTTTATTTCCGCTGCATTGCAAACTGTTTTTCTGGATTATTGTAAACATTAAACAGGTGTTTGAGGGTCTTAACCCACATGACTATGATATGTGTTTTGCGCACTTGATGCGTTTGGATTTTCTTAACGGTGTTTTGAGGATATGTTGTTAAATGTACCACCCTCTTTGAGGTGCGTGGACAAATTTTGAAAAACTCTGATTTTTCTTAGCTAAACTAGTATATTATATAAGGGGGTGTTACAATTGCGACGCGGGAGGCTTTGTTTAGAAGAGGAGTAACTCACTCGCAACACGACAAGTGCTGCGTTTTTTGCTTCATGGAAGACGAAACGGTATCTCATTTATTTTTGAATTGTCATATTATTAAAAATATCTGGCAGCTGACCTTTTCTTGGTTAGGGGAGCCTTATTATGATGAAGAGGATGTTTTGACGCACTTTATGGAGTTCGGAAGGATGCTTAAAGGCAAGAAACAAATACGAGTCAAACATCTCATGGTTGGCGGTCATTTGGAATGTTTGGATGGCGAGAAACAGAGTGGTATTTAAGGGCGAGGTGATATCAATTCCTTCAATACTCTTGGGCATTAAAGACACGGCATGATGTTGGTTCAAAGCTAGGAAAGGGAAAAGCTGTCAAGCAGGATGGGCGGAGTGGTACAATAGTCCGTTGGGTGTAATATCTACATTGTAATTCACTGTCAGGGAGAAACAGGGAGGGTGCTTAGCTATGTTGTAAATCCATGTATGATTAAAGAATAATTCTGTTCTTATTGTAGGAAGGGAGAAGCAATGGGTTAGGATATTTTTCCCATTGTTGCACATTCTGTTTTTTGTGAGAGTACTCTTTTTCCTCCTGCAGTCTTTTTCCCAAGGGGTTTTGGCTCTGGGAGGTTTTGAGGAGGCCCTCCCCTTACCATTGTAACTGTTGGGCACAATTTGTGCTCGGTTTCAATGAATGTCTTATCTAAAAAAAGGATAAGGATATATAAGACAACTATGTATTGATTAATTAATATATATATATATATATATATATATATATATATATATATATATATATATATATATATATATGAATAAAAGAGAAAAAGATCATACGTACAAAAACTAGCGGGAGTAGTTTCTTTTATTTCTTTTTATCACAGAGGGAGTAGTTTCTAAGAATTATTCTACCTCAATGTAGTTTGATAACAAAATTGATTACTAGTTTGATTCTCATCTAAATTCATTAACTTTAGACTTAGGTAAGTTGTTTCAACCCAAAAATCATGTTAATAACAAAGAAACATTACCTAACCCTGTTAATGCATCATCACTATCATTGATGCTAAACTGAGAAGAGAAGACGACGATGACTTAGTCGAAATACACTAGTCGAAAACGCAAGAACGACGAGACGCGCCAAAAGCGTAACACAAAATATTATTGAAAGTTAGTTAATACGGTTACACCGAAAGAGCTTTTATATCCCTTGATAAAAGCAAAAGACTAAACTAACCTCACAACCGAGGTGGTATTAAAACAAGTCCTAAAAACCGATTGTGAAATTATATATTTACAACATCCTCCCTTAATTTCACAATCAAAACAACAATTACAGTAACGTGAACTATGGCTAGTCGAAATCAATGAACCAAACATAGTCCAAAACTTCAGCACCTTGGATATTCACTTCGACGCTGTCGAAAACTTTAACACCATGAAATCAACTTCGACGCTGTCGAAGACTTTAACACCACGAAATCAACTTCGACGCTGTCGAAGACTTTAACACCACGAAATCAACTTCGACGCTGTCAAGACTTTAACCCTCGTAAATCGATCGACGCAAAGAACGCCTAGATCATTCCTCGACTTCACAAACCGCTCTCCGCCTTCAACGCTTTGGTGAATATATGCGCTACACTGCATTTGAGTGTTGCGAAGAATGGACTTCAAGTACTTTCTTCTCAACCTGCTCACGAGGAAGTGGAATTTGGTCTCTATGTGCTTGCTTCTCCCATGTGAAATCGGGTTCTTGGCAAGCATTATTGCCGATTTGTTATCAATCATGAGTTTGATTGGCTCCTTGCTCTCAAGCTTCAACTCATCATGACCGATTTGAGCCAAATAGCTTGGCATGCAGCGAAGAGCACTGCTATGTATTCGCTCGCCGCAGACGACAATGCGACCATCGGTTGCTTCCTCGAACACCATGAGATTGGTGCTCCAAAACACATGAAGATGTAACCCGTAGTGCTCCTTACGTCGACCTTATCCCCACACCAATCGTAGTCGAATACCCAAGTAACTTGCGGCTATTCGATCCGGTTTAGCAGAAACAACAAACCATACTTCAAAGTTCCCTTCAAGTACCTTAGTATTCTAGTAGTTCTTAGAGTAGTGTATCATCTTTGGCTTCTCCATAAACTTGCTAACAACACCAGTAGCATAGCATATATCCGGTCTACTATTACACAGGTACCTTAACGAACCAACCAATTGTTTGAACAAGGTCGGATCTACACATTCTCCATCAACATCAGTCGTCAGGTTCTGATTTACCTCGGCTGGTGTTAGGACAGGCTTGCAATCAAACATTTCAAACCTCTTCAGCACTTCTATTGCATATTTCTTCTGATGTAACACTATTCCTTTAGGAGTGTAAAGGAATTCCATTCCCAGGAAGTACACAACTCTCCCTAGGTCACTCATTTCAAACTCTGCCATCAACCTTTCCTTCACAGTCTTTACCTCGGTTTCACAGTCACCGGTTAACAGTATGTCATCTACGTAGAGGCAAACTAGGATCATTTTACCTCGACTAGATGTTTTCACATATATTCCATATTCGACACTACACTTCTTAAAGCCACAGCTTCCAAAGAAGGCATCTATTTTCTTATTCCAAGCTCTTGGAGCTTGCTTAAGGCCATATAGAGCCTTGTTCGACTTAAACACCATTTGCTCTTTCCCTTTTATCTCAAAGCGGGGAGGTTGTGTCACATACACCTCTTCCTCTAGTGCACCATTCAAAATGCCGATTTAACATCTAGATGCAGTATAGTCCATCCCCACTCGCATGCTAGAGCTATCACTAATCTTATTGTCTCATGTCTAGCTACTACAGCGCAAACACCTCCTTGTAGTCTAGACCTTCCTTCCGAGAATCCACGAGCCACAAGCCGAGCTTTGTGTCTTGCCAGCGATCCATCGAGCTTGATTTCACTTTGAAGACCCACTTCACACTAATCGGTCTTCTTACCCGGAGGTATACGATTAACTCCCGTGTTTTGTTCCTTTCAATTGCACTCAACTCTTCCATCATTGCAGCCTTCCACACTTTATCTTTCAACGCCTCGGTATGACTAAGTGGCTCGATGATCGACTACTAGTGCAAGCTGCGAGTAAATCACCATCATTGTCTATCAAATAAATGCGCAATTAGCTCATAATCAGTGAGCCGAGATGGTAAGTTTCTCTGTCTCTGTGGCCTGCCCTGTGCTGGAACTTCATCATCAGACCCAGAGTCGTCAGAATCATTCCCTTGTTGTTCAACTTCATGCGGACGTACCTCTCCTGTCTTTGGTACTTCACTATGATCTTCTTCAAGTATTGCACTATCAATTTCAACCGATGTCACTCCATTTGAATTCCAATTCCACCTTTCTTGTTCTTTTACAATCACATCTCTACTAACTTCCACTTTATTGGTTGTAGGACAATACAATTTGTAGCCACCTGTTGAATGATATCCCACAAATATCATTGGAGCACTCTTGTCATCTAACTTTCTTCTCCTAGCATCAGGTATATGCTTGTAGCATAGGAGTCTTTGAATACCTTCAAGTGACTTACATCAGGTTTCTCACCACTCCACATCTCCAAAGGCACCTTATTCTTCAACCTCCTTGTCGGACATCGGTTCAGAATGTATACTGCAGTTGCCACAGCCTCACCCCATAGAGTGTTTGGTAGTTGCATCCGCTAAGCATGCATCTTACCATATCAAGTATCATCCTATTCCTCCTCTCGCCTACTCCATTGTGTTGGGGTGTATAGGGTGGCGTGACCTCATGTTCTATGCCCCGCTCGTCCACAAAACCTTTTGAACTCGGTGGAGTGTACTCTCCACCACCATCACTCCTTAATACCTTCACCTTGCACCACTGCTTTTTTTACGCATATGCCTTGAACCTTTTAAAGCGATCAAAGACTTCACTTTTCTGTTTAATCAAATACACCCAGATCATTCTTGTAAACTCATCAATGAAGGTCACAAAATATTTGTTTCCTCCCAAAGAGAGGAACCTCAAAGAGTCCACACACATCGAATGTACCACACCCAAGGCAAGTGTTGCTCTTGGAGGTAATTCGATGCAAAGTGGTAATCTAGATTGTTTACTCTTCATGCACACTTCACAAGCTACACTACTACTAGCAACTACTTTTGGAATGCCGAGTACAAGTCCTTTGGATTGCAATTGACTCAAACTCGCATAATTGAGGTGACCATACCTCTTGTGCCACAATGCACTCTCATCCTCGGCCTTTGTAACACTCAAGCCACCGAGCTTTCACGACTTCAATCTTCACTTTGAAGGTTACGTTCTTCTCAAGTGGAGCCTTGAAGATCATTTTCTTATTTTTATCAAACAGGTCATCACATTGTCCTCCATATTCTTTGAATATCCCCTTTTCTAGCGAGTTGGCCAACACTCATCAAGTTGTTTTTCACCTGGTACATACCACACATCCTCAATCAACACCTTTGAGCCATCACTCATTTGTACGAGTAATGTCACCCATACCTTCACATCAGTACTCACCATCAAGACATCGATCTTTTGTTCTCTTCGCCATCAAAATTGATCAACCACCTCTTATTTCGGTCAAATGATTTGAGCAAACTGTGTCGAGATACCACATGTCTGTAATCACCCCTTCTTCATTTGTTGTCACCATCAAGATCACGGGTTCCTCATCAGAATTCCCTTGCGCTATGTTAGCTTCTTCCTTCTTTTTCTCTTTATTCGACCAACACTCATCGGCAAAGTGGCCGAATTTATCACAATTGAAACACTGAACCTTTCTTTTATCAAAATTTCCTTTCTTGTTTGGATTCTTAGAGTTCTTTCCAGGTGGTCCTCCTTATCACTATTATTATTGCGATACTACCGGTTTCTTTCTTATTGTTCTTAGCAAGCCACTCTTGTTTCTTTTGTTTCCACTTATTCTCCTTCCAATTCGATTTGTTTCCACCACCTTTATTAAAGACTTGTGCTTGCGAGTGCCTTTTGTTGATTTCAACTTGAACATCCCTATCAATTACAAGTGTTTCATGTGCTTCTAAACTACTTTGTAATTCATCTAACTTCATTACACTAGTGTTCTTAGATCTTTGGATTGCTACCATGATGATATCAAATTTTGGAGTTAAGGGCGAAGTACCTTTTTCACGATCATTTCTTGATTCATTGTTTCACAGATTCGCTTCATTTCGTTGGTAATCGTAACCACACACGTGATATAGTCGCAATTCTTTCATCACTCTTCATGTTCAGATTTTCGTATTGTTTAGTAGTGATTGCGGTTTCACTTCTTTCACGATAGCATCTCCACCATAACTTCGAACAAGAATATCCCCACGCGCCTTCGCCGTGGTTGCCTCGAGATTTTTCAAACACCTTGTGGTCTACGATGCGATGAATGTAGAACAAGGCCTTACGATCTTTCTTCCTCGTCTCCCTTTGCACATTTCTTTGTGCCTCTGTTGCACCTTCACCTCTTGGTGTGTAGCCTCTTCCACCGGTTCACACACATCTTGCGCGCCAAAAGAACTTTCATTTGAATTGACCACCGATTCCAATTTTTCAGTCAAACACGGGAAGCTTAGTGTTCAAGCCACCGTTTCGCCGTTCATCTCTCTCACTCACGATCACTCACTCTCTCGTGTTTCCGCTTACCCCACGAAATCAAGAAAGAAAGATTTCGTTTGATCTTGATTTGCAATCCGATGTGAATTACAAGAACAAGATCGAATGCACACACCTCATAGAAGAATCACTTCACTCGTGTTTCCCAAGATCCTCTAAACGCATGACTCTAGATACCATGTTAATGCATCATCACTATCATTGATGCTAAACTGAGATGAGAAGACGACGATGACTTAGTCGAAATACACTAGTCGAAAACGTAAGAACGACGAGACGCGCCAAAAGCGTAACACAAAATATTATTGAAAGTTGGTTAATACGGTTACACCGAAAGAGCTTTTATATCCCTTGATAAAAGCAAAAGACTAAACTAACCTCACAACCGAGGTGGTATTAAAACAAGTCCTAAAAACCGATTGTGAAATTATATATTTACAACAAACCCAACAATTTTGACAAATATCTGGGTCACATTCTCGTGCTGCAGCAAAGCATGGACATTGTTGAGTTCTACATTGACCTTTGATGCAATAACATCCTCTGAACCGATTTCTACATAGCTTTGAACACCTAGAGGTAGAAAAGCTAATTGATCAATTTAAAAAATATTGATTAACAATTAATAATTTCATCTAAGAAAGCTAAATAATGACATACCCGCAATATTTTTCACAGCAAGTTTCATTAAGTAGACAAGGACATTGCTCCCCACACATCCCTTTGCATCCACAAGGTGTATAATGCTTAGGGATTTTGTTATTCTCATCTGTAACAAATTTCCACGTAGATGGTGGTAGGTTTTCAGACTTGAAAGATCCCTCTCCCCGTAGCAATGGCGACTTTGATGGAATCTTATAAGAGTTCTATTAAAATAACTCGAAAAGCAATTTGATGTTATTTGAATAGATAACTATATATTAATCAGTTTTGTTGAAGTTGATAAAAGTTGTTCATTAAGACAGCACAAGATAGCAATTAATAAATAAGTAATTAATACTCCTCCCAAGTCTTAAGAATATTGAGAGCTTGAGAATAAATAAACAAATAAGTAAAACAAGTCAAATTATTTAAGCATTTCATATCATTAAAAAACTTAGAAAGTTTGTTCAAGACGAATCAAATTAAATCTGTTAAAAAACACAAAGAAGAAAGGGAGCTTACTACTTCAGCTTTTTTTTTTTTTTGATAAGTCAAAGTTTATTAATAGTTGGGCACTAGGGGTGCCTCATCCCAATTACAACTACCGTAACCGGTTGATACAATGATGAGGGTTGTTATTCCACTCCTCATAATCTAAATTGTGTTGTACTCCCAATCTATGTGCTAATCCATCCCCAAGACAAACCATTTACATGATCTAACATTTGTGATACACATGGAACACCCCCTCTAAATATTACTCTATTTCTATTAATCCATAAAACCCAAATTGCAGCAACCCATATCAGATGTCTAATCTTCTTTTTTTTCTTCCTTCCAATCTGAATTATGTTGCTCCAAAAGTGATCCCAAGGTCCATCACAAGCCTTCCATTCTATACCAAGCCACTCACATAGCAGCTGCCATAATTGAACCGAGACATGACAAGCAAAAAAAAGATGCGCTGAGTCCTCCTCTGCCTGAAAACAATAGCAGACGTTGTGAGATGCTTCCACTATTCCGCGATGTACCAGAGCCGATCTTGTTGGCAACCGATCTATTAAAACTCTCCAACCATGTACCAGAAATTTAGAAGGGGCTGCTGTATTCCATAGACTCTTTAACAGCTTGCATTCAGCTGCTGTCAACGTCTGCTCTTCGGCCTGCAGAACCAGCGTGTTGTAAGCTGTTTTTACTGTATATTTCTTCGTGTTTAAGACCAGCCAAATCCATCTATCCTCGCAATCTTTTATCAATTTTATTGGCATCAAGACATTCTTCAGCTCTTCTACTATAACAGCCACCTCCTCTACCAATTGTTCCTTCCATTGTAAGTTCCATTTCCAATTATTTCCTTCCCATAAACCGAATTCAGCTACGGTTCCTTCTGCCAAATCTGAAATCTCCACCAGCTGAGGAAATAATTCTGCTAGAGACCGATGGCTACACCATTGATCATGCCAAAAGCTTGCTTTATCTCCCTTGCCTAATTTTATCCGCAATTTTTCGTAAAACCAACTACCTTCCCCTTCCAAATATTTGTCAATCAGTTGAATATCTTTCCACCAAACCGATCTTTTAAGTTGAGGTAATACCCCGTGCTTGCGATATAAATTTTCTATCAACTCCTTCCATAAATTATCTTGCTCTACTAGACTTCTCCATTTCCATTTGCCCAAAAGAGCCGTATTGAAGGCTTCCAAGTTCCTTATTCCAAGGCCCCCCTTCTCCTTTGGTTGGCATATTCTACCCCATCTCACCCACGCCACCTTCTTAGCCTCGCCGCTCTCCCCATAAAAAATTCCTTTGAATGCTAATCATTTCTTTCAATACTAGTTTTGGAGCCTTGAAAAAAGAGAAATAATAGAGTGGAAGACTAGCAAGTACCGAATTAACTAGCGTCACCCTCCCCCCCATGGATAGTTGCCTACTCCTCCATGTGGAAAGCTTATCTTTCATCTTCTTGACTACCGGCCTCCAAGTGCTTCTCAATCTAGGATTTGCTCCCACCGGTACCCCCAAAAATTTGAAGGGAGTGCTTCCTTCCTTGCAATAAAGGAATCTAGCCCCTAGGATTTGCCTCCTTCCTTAGGATCAGCTTGCATGTAGGTAGCTATTTCCATGCAAGTCTTCAAGCCAGAAAGTAAGTTTCGGTATATAAGACAACTGTAGAGTGAGTTGGAAATTAATTAGCAAAAACTTTAAAAAAAATATGATATTGTTAATTAGATAATGTACTCTATTAACCAACTACGTTGACCTAGTGGCTTAATCTATCCTAGGACACGGGGGGTCGATCCAGTGCTCCCAGGTTCAATTCCCGCGGTGAGCGATATATTGACTAATGCAAAATTTGATCCTAAGTACGAACGGAAATTAGTCATTCGTTAAAAGTGTTGGGACACTCTATAGATAGCCAACAATGGTCTGAAAAATGATATTTACTCAATGTTAGCCCTTAGTTTTAACATAAATTTCGCTTGCTTATTAATAAACTCCCCAAGATACTAATGAAAATGTGTTTTTTTTGTTACAAAATTTTTTGGGTGAGGGGATGACACCCCAGTCCAAGTGGAGCTTACAAAATTAATTACATTTACCTCACTTTAAAGAGACTAATGAGAATTTAAATCTGAGATCTTCTAGATACAAATCCTACCACATGTTCTACTAGGCCAACCCCTTGAGATCGATGAAAATGCCTTAATTCAATGGTTATATTAAGTTTTTTTTTTTCAACTATAGACACAATTTATATATAAACTCCCATGTCATAAGCGCTTATTAAACAACTATTTAATTAAGATGTTTATCCTAATGTCCCAAAAGTTTTCTTGAATAAAAAGTGTTAGCTATTTATAATCTAAATTTATTGTCATCTTTGTATTTCTCAATAATATACCGACTTTTTATTTTGGTAAACCAAGGTATCCTCCACAGCGAATGTGGAGACTAATCCTTCAAGATATCAGAGATCCATTTAAGAGGTTGACCTCTCCCAATAAATGTTTTTTCATACGCACCGGTCAGGGATCGAACCCAAGACCAAATGGTTACAAAAACCCAAATACTTAACATGGTTCAGGTGTTTTAATTGGGGTAAAAAAATATAAAGATCCATACCTGTTTCTCCCAAATATTTCTATTCCTTTAGAACACAGATCTCTCTCCAAAGGTTTCCAATTCAAAATAACATGTGTCTCATCAACCTGCCCTTCTTTTGTGACATCTACTAACTGCAATAAAATGATATATATGAAGACTAAATGACAATGAAAGCACACATCATTAAGTAATTATTTCCAATATATTTAAAAAAAAAAATCACTCATCATAGAGATACCATAATTGTTTTTAATTTAGTATACCAGTATCAAAAATAATAAAAATGTTTCAAATTTTTATATTTTGAAATTGTAACAAACAGAAGTGTTATATTCTCCCCCAACCTTCATATCAAAAATATAATTTGCATAAAATAAGATAAAAACGATACCATAAGGTAGCAGTGATCACTACATGGCTTCTTGGCACCTTCAAGTCCAGACCAAATTGGCTGATTATCGTTCTGCAAAGTAAACCAATATTATAAATAATTTTTAATGTGGAAACATGGGTTAAAAAAAACCATAGCGTCACTCAAACTTTTATCTAGACATATGCTAGTATCAGATCCACGTTCCTTGAGCTTTTCATACCTCTCCTGCATATTTTGAATAGAGAGTTGTTTAGTTATATCACTTTGCTATCCAATCAAAAAAAATGCACAATCATTAGAGTTAAATTCTGAAAAATTTCATTTGAATGGAAAACAAAGTAAAGCACCTAAAAGAAAATAATATAAAAGAGGAGTATCGAAAGAGAAACGAACATGAGGTCTATCTTCAGAGTTTGTGGTGTTGGCAGCCATCGAAGAATTGAAATGAGCACAAAATAATTTTGACGAAAGGAAGAGTGTTAAAGGAAAAGAGTGAGGAGTGAGTAAAAGAAACGATAACACACTTTAAATAGAGGAGGAAGCTTGACTACATTCAATTAATAGGCAGGCTATCACAATTACAGTGTAATTTTCGCCACTGTTTAATACGTTATTATCTATTCCCTTTTTTGGTCAAAAAGTTGTATTGTATATTTAATGTATTAAATGAATGATATTTTTTTTCTTTTCCATTCTAAAAATTCAAACAAATTATTTGGAAGGTATTTTCTTCAAATTGGTAAATAATGAGAAAAAAGATGAATTAAAATTATTCCACTTTAGTCGTATATTATTTTCTATTTAAAATTTATTTTCAAGAGTAAATTTTAACAAGATATTTCTTTATTGTAATATTTTATTGGTTTACTATAATAATGATTACCCAAAATAATTCATTTTTATTGGTATACTATAATAATAATTACCCAAAATAGTTTATTTTATAAATACAAGATTGACTGCGATTTTGAAAAAGATTAGCTACTCATTCTTTGACTCAATTTTTTAAAAGTGTAATAACATAACTTATCGATCAGTACTATGATAGAAATTTATTTTTTAAATAAAATAATGATTGAGATTTCAGACAATTTATGAATTAAGAAATTCTGTATTTATTTTTAATTTCTCATGTAAGATTTTTAAAATATTAATAAATAACTTGTATATAATTAATGCTTTCTCTTATATATATATATATATATATATATATATATATATATATATATATATATATATATATATATTCTCAATTAATTAACTATATAATTAAATACAAGACAAACACAAAAATAAAAATTTAGATCAAGTCGTTTATAATGTTAACCGAACACGATTACTCACTTTATTGTTTAAGAAAGTGATATTATATTCATTATTCATTCCCATTTAAATTTTTATATTTTTTTAAAAATGACTTAATATATGTTGGATACAACTTACAAACGGTCATACAATTCATCAGTACTGTTGCCAATAAAAACATAACACATCATATTTAAGTCACAACTTTTATGGATTGATATTATTAATAATGTGATGTGTTATGTTTTTATTTGACAACAACACCAACATGTTGTAATTGTATGGTACTGTTTGTAAGTTTTGTCCATATATGCTTATGCTAGGGGTGTCAAAATGGATGAGTTGGATGGATTTAGATTTAGATTATAATGGATGGATTGGAGACAATCCATTCATCCATTTATATCCATTAAAAGTGTACCAAACATTGACCAAAAAAATTTGTAACAAACAAATCCAATCCATCAATTTACAAAAAAGTCCATCCAATCCATCCATTAGCAATTTTGTTATTAATCAATATCCAATCCATCCACTAATTTTTTTTGGTACATCATCTAATATTTTAAAAACATAAACAATCATTTAATAAAAAAAATTATAAGTAAAAAAATTTAAAAACATATTATTACTCATAATTTTAAGTTTATTTTTTATATTTTTAACTTTTTTATATCTATATATATATAGGGTGCTGCGACTACCCACAGTGGTCGGTGGTCTTTGCTGCGGCGACGGCAATGGATCTCGCGCGGCTGGTGCTCGACTACCCACGGTGGTCGGTGGCGGCACTCTGGCGACCCCACACTGTTTTTGGCGCGCGATCCCACGGCGGCGACGCAATGAGCGCTAGCGACTTACGCGGCTAGCGGCGAAGATCCAGCGACCATTTCACTGTGGCACTTCTAAGCAGATGGGTTTTATATTATTTATATATATATATATATATATATATATATATATATATATATTACATTTTATAAAAATTCTTTATATATATATTTTATTAAATATTTTTTCTTTCTGATTTTTTTAAAAAATTATTTTCTGGAAGATTTTATAAAAAAACAAAAAAGTATTTTTAAAAATATTTTTTAGAAAAAATATATGTTTTATAATTGTCCCATGGATTTTGATTTTATAGTTATTAGAGTCGACTGCATTTAAAAAAGTATAATGAATGGATCACAACCATCCACAAAATCAATTGGATGGATTCAATCCAATCCATTAATACTTTTTTTGGTAACGGATGGATTGAATGAATTTTGTTATGGATGGACTGGATATCCAATGGACAAATTGACTAGTTTGACACCGGTAGTTTATGCTCACATTTCCATGTAATAACCTTTTTGTGAGGCATTTTCTAATTTTTAGAAAATTAAAATTAACATTGTTAGTCATTCGATAAGATTTTCGTTCCTAAAATTATTAATTTACAGTTAAATTTTCCAATCAGCATCGCTATTTTATATTCTATAGATAATAGTAAAATTCGGTTTGAAAAATATTAATTTGATTATAAATAACAAATATTTACCTTGAAAATTGGAAATATGGTTAATGATAATTAATGTTACTTGTAACATCCTAGTATTTCAACTTTGAAAGAAATACCGAGAATCTTACCACTTAGCATAAAGCAGAGTTGTAAACCTACTTAAGGAATTGAACATACATAACTTGAAGGAATAAATCATCTATAAGATACTCCAAGAGGTATAAATACCAAAATGAAAACTTAATGACATAATTGTTAACCGTTCAACATGAGTCATTCATACAACTAGTGTTCAATTACCAAAAGTACGGTTATCAAAATGATACTTAAAATGAGGGTGTGTTTTTATGTTTGTGAGTGAAAATAAGTGAGTGTTGTGTCTTAAAGGTTTCGACTAAGAGAGTGTAAGTGAGTGTTTGGGTGTGAAATTACTATTTTGCCCTTACTCTCTACTTATCCACTTAACACTACATTTAATTAATCAAACAAGTACTCACTGCAATTATCAATCCAAACAATTAATAATTAACTTACTCGATCATCAATTCAAATCACTTAATAATCAAAGTAATTAAAACAAATACTTTAGGGTGTTACATTACTAAGTATATAAATTATTAAATACAAATCATATACAAAATTAAAATATTCATTATCCAATTATTTTATAACATAAATTGCTAATCTTAACTTAGGAATACAACCGGGGACATAATTAACTGACCATATGAATTATAAAAATTAACTATTAAATAAAATAATAAATAAGGTTATATAATTAAATATTAAATATTAATCCATATTTTTAAGATACTATCTATTATTGAATTTTAACACACACACACAAACACACACACACACACACACACACACACACACACACACACACACACACACACACACATATATATATATATATATATATATATATATATATATATATTATAAAAAGAGAGAAGTATTTAAACCTATTTAATAATAATTTAAATATATTGTCCTCTTTTATTCAATTATTACAGTTTGTTATCTTACTCTTAATATGAAAAAAAATGTAAAACAAAGAATAAACTTTATTCAAAATTGTGCAAAAATGTTCCTTATTTTAGAATAAACTTTGGATTAATTAACAAAAATGTTATTTAGACATATGTTTTTAGACAAAAATCGACATAAACCAACTTACAACACCAATTAACCAAGTTTTTTAGACTATTAGCCAACCTGCTTTTTCACAGTTTTCGAGGCGTTAAAAAACTTGGTTAATTGATCACTTGGCTAATAGTCTAAAAAACTTGGTTAATTGGTGTTGTAAGTTGGTTTTTTTCGATTTTTGTCTAAAAATATATGTCTATATAACATTGTTGATTAATTAAATATTTAAAGAAGAGTGGTGCTATATACAGCGAAAGATTTTCATTCACGAATCCAAGAATGTGACGTGCGTCTCATTTTTTTGTTTCAACGTGGGTCTCATTTTTTAAAACATCAATTTACTGTAGAACCTCCCTTCAACTGCTCAAGAACCACTGTCCACCGTACAAGGTGAAATGGAGGGCAAAAAGGGAGGGGTGAAGTTCATGTTTAAAATCGTGCAAATCGACATTGACGGCGAGAAAACAAGGAAGAGGAAGTGAGATTTTAAGCTTCAATTCAATAACTTTGGAATCACCACCACCTCGTTGCTGCACAGAAGGAAGCCCACCACCGATAATGGATTAGTCACCGAAGACATATATAGACTGTTTGTCACTGGTGAAGAGAGCCCAGAAGTAGAAGATGAATGGAAGGTTGTTTTGTATTAAGAGTAAGAGAATAAAATGTTATGGTAGAATAAAAGAGGATCGAGGTTGAAGAGAGTGATATAGTCATCCCTTGATTCTTAGGTACACGTCGTTGAGTTGAGTTTGACAAGAATTGCATAGTCATCCCTGATTTAGGTATGCGCGATTGAGTTTGGTTTGGTCTTGTGTCCGTATGGGTTGATGATTTGTTTGTTGCTGTAGAATTTGATGTGTTTGTTTGGTGTGCTAAAGGCCTAAGTTATTGTATTTGTTGATTGCACTTGTTCCGTGAATATTGACTTTTGCATGGATGTCTGTTAGGTATCAGATGTGTGTGTGTGCGCGCGCGCTCTAGAAGAAATCAGAAAGAATATTAGCACAGGAGAAAGAAAATAGTGATTGTGAAGAAAAAGCCTTGAGGAAAGAAATGAGTGAGATAGTCCTGTTCATCACCACATTCCTCCTTTTTTAAAATAAAAAAAATTATTCATTTGCAGGATATAAACACATTTTTATAGACAACATCTCAAAGGGAGGAGGAGGAGGACGACAACAACGA
Source organism: Oxytropis ochrocephala (assembly GCA_020916435.1). Taxonomy (NCBI): domain Eukaryota; kingdom Viridiplantae; phylum Streptophyta; class Magnoliopsida; order Fabales; family Fabaceae; genus Oxytropis; species Oxytropis ochrocephala. Next base: position 10,421,889 of record CM037093.1, on the reverse strand, counting down.
CGATAAGGAGGAGGAGAAGGAGGTAAAAGAAGAAGAAACCCACCACTATCCTGCTACATATATCATAAAAACATTATAATAACAAAAATCTCTAAACTTGCTCTCTTATGGTTGGTAAATTAAAACCTAGTTTTTAACTTAGGGACCTAAAAAAGAAAAAGAAAAATAAAATTGAAAATCAAACTAAAAATTAAAGCTCATTTTCCTTTTCGTTGTTGTATACTATTGCATTAGTAAGTCTAACAATTTCACAATGCAAATCATGACCAAATTGACTTCTCTTATTGATGACAGCATAACACATCACATAACACTGCAGCTTGAAGTATTCTCATCATTGAAATAGTTGGAACTTGGATCTGAAGGAGGAGGATAACTATAAGAAGGAGGATACATGTAATTAACAGGCACAGAAGGTCTTGCATACATCATTGGTTGAAATCTATCATTTTCCATTTCCCTTTGTTGGTTCATCATAGAAACCATGTATTGTTTTTGTTGTTGTTGGTTAGGATATCCAGGAATCATATCTGAACCAACTACACTTGGAAAGTAACCACCACCATCGTGCACGGTGATAGCAGAAAGGCCTTGAACTGCTGGGATGCTTCCCATTTGGTAGTTCATTAGCATGTTGCCAATTCCTCCTCCTCCTTCGACGATAGGAATGCCCATGTTTCCCATGGGGCCCATATTAGCCCCATGCATACTTGGATGATGGTGATGATGATGATCATTAATGTTAACTCCTTTGTCCATAGCTTGCACATCTTCACCCATTATTGCATTTCTCTTTTTACCCCCATTACAATTTTGCGTCTCAACACCACCACCTCCAACATTTTTGTTTTCCATTCCATTTTCACCCTCTAGCATTCCACCTCCATTTTTGCCACCATTGTTTATGTTCCCTCCACCTTGATTCTGATTAATTCCACCATCGCCTTTCTTCCCATTTCCGCCACCATCACCATTGACAACCTTCTGAACATTTATAGGTTGTTGTGAATGATTCTTATTCATCGTCATGTGACAATCATTGCCTATACCCATAGGGAGTTTCATTTTGTTCATAGGGTGTTGAGGAATGTCCACTTCATCATCAGAATCATCATCATCATCAAACTCATCTAACTCATCATCAAACAAGTCATCATCATCTTCAGAAAAACTGAACTTAACTGCTTTCATGTTTGGATTATTTTGGCTTGGCATCTTCATGTCTTTGAATTGACGCGTCCTCATATCTTGTAATCCTTTCATTTGATGAAGTTGTTGCAGATGTTGTCGTTGTTGCTGAAGTTGTTGATATTGTTGTTGTTGTTGGCCACCACCCTTTTGTTGGTTATCTCCACCCTTTTGACCAGCCTTGTTGTTTGCCCCACCTTTGTCATTGTCATTTTTCATGTTCTTCAACTGGCTATCAATGTTGTTGTTGTTGTTGCTCCTATTTAGGTTGTTTTGGCTTGAAAACTTCATGTCTTTGAATTGATGCATCTTCATATCTTGTAACCCTTCCATCTGATGAAGTTGTTGTAGTTGTTGCTGAAGTTGCTGATATTGTTGTTGTTGGGGATTTTGACCTTGTTGTTGGCCACCACCCTTTTGTTGGTTATTTCCACCATTTTGATCACCCTTATTTTTTTCCCCATCTTTGTCACTGTCAATTTGCATGTTCTTCAATTGACTATCAATTTTGTTGTTGTTGTTTCCCTTGGGAGCACCCCATGTTTCCCTGATTTTGCAAGCTTCTTGATAAGAATGTTGGGGTTCACATTCCCAAAAACGGTCACCTTCCCTTGCTCGCCATCTATCTCAGTGGTAAAAACCCCTGTTCAATTAATAACAATGATACAATAAATAAGAAACATTTATACTAATTCAAAGTAATGGGTGGTAGTACAATTAGTATGAGATTTTGAGTTTTTTTTAAATGATGAAATAAAAATTTGCAAACATTTTAAAAGTAGATATGAACCGAAACGGGTAAAATAAAAACATTTTTTTTGTTCTAGTAGATAGATTCATTATAATTATTACCATCAATCTTTCTCGCAAGATTTTCTTGACTTTTCTCGCTTGCATCCGTCACGCGTTTATGTTCACTTTCAGAACACATTTCTGCATGCACACACAATCCCAAAACCAAAATCAGAATAAAGAGAAAACCTCATCGTAAATAAAAATAATTTAAAATTAGATAAAAAAAATTCTATTTTATCAGAAATGACATACACATGCATCAAATGAGAAAAAATAAAGCATAAAAGTAACCATTCAAGTAAGAAAGATATGAAAGAGTACCTGTATCTTCACAATCTCTTCTATACTCATGTTTTAGTTTTACCCTCTCAACGAAAGCCTAAATGCAGAAAAGGTGGAAACAGATCTAGATCTGAGAAACAAAGATAGCAAAAAAAAAATAGAGAAGACACTAGAGAAGTTGTTTGACTATTTTGTAAATGGTGTGAAAGCAAACACAGAGTTAACGACAACACTTAAATTAAAAGAGTGTCTCAGTCACTAAGTAAAAGAGAAAGCGAGTCTGAACAAGAAGGCTCAGACTTGAAAAGAGAGAAAGAAAGAGAAGAGAGAGAGAGAGAGAGAGAGAGAGAGAGAGAGAGAGGTTCAAAGATGGTGGGTCATGTATTTCAGGTTAGAGAGAGGATAATAATAAAAAGAAGAAAACTTAGCAGAGAGAAGAACCATTTTCAAAGCAAGCAAGTGTCCAGCCTTACCTTTGGTGTCAATATTTATGGGTGTTTGGTAACTACTGATCTTTGGAGACTTTCTACGTTGTAATGTAACTCTCACCTACGAGTACAATTTTAACTATGGTTGTGTTAACTTTTGGCTTGGCTAGTATTATATTCAATCAATAATTCGCACTCTCTTTCTCTCTCTCTCTCCTTATCTTCTCTAGCTTGGCTTTGCTTAGTTGGGTTTGGCTTAGCTTTGAGAAGGGTGAGATTACTTTTTCTTACATCATCATCACTTTTCTTCACTCACTCCGCGTCAGTTATGTTTCCTAATAAAAAAAATGAAAGTGTCATTACTTTCTTGAAGAAAAATAGTCTTTCTTTTGTTTAGTCTCATTAAATAAAAAGTAAAAGTTTGCATAAATATAAATATTAAAGTACTACTTTTTATTATTCATTTAATAACTTTTTTATTTACACTATCTATGTAATAAATGAAGTAATACAAATAAAGTGATAAAATATAAGGCTCATTAATTTTTGAGTGAGAATAGATTACTCTAAAAGTATTTGTAAGATTTTTTATTGAAGTATTTGTAAGAGTTATTTTGCCTAATATCTCATTGTAAATATTGAGTTTCATCTATTTTGCCCTAACCTACATGCACCACTACGACCGTGGCTAATATGTAAGAAAAAATGCAAGTCTTATAAAATATATGTATAAGGCTAATATGCAAGAAAAAATGTAGAGTAATTAAAACGGTTTGGCAGCAAGTGTGTTTGTGGATAGGGGCTAGCATTACGGACTCCGTGGATGTGGCATCATTTTTTAGAGTTTGGAAAGTTAACGAAGGGAATGAAACTCAAAAGGGTCAGGCATCTCATATGGTTATCGGTAGTATGGAACATTTGGATTATGAGGAATAATATTGTTTTCAATGGGGTGGTTGCTTCGATTCCTACCTTGGTCTCGGGTATAAAGGATTTGGCATGGAGTTGGTTCAAAGATAGGAAGGGGAGGAAGTGCATGGCGCTCTGGTCAGATTGGTATAATAATCCTTTGGGTTGTTATTCTCTATTGTAATCATATATTGATCGGTATTGTAATCAAGTCATAAACGTTTTTAGAAGGGGGAGAAGCAGTGGGGTAGGAAGATTTTTCCCACTGTTGTGCAATTCTTTTTTTGTGCGAGGTACTCTTTTTCCTCCCAGAGTCTTTTTCCCAATGGGTTTTGGCTCTGGGAGGTTTTGAGGAGGCCCTACCCCTTCCCATTGTATTAGTTGGGCACTTCTTGTGCTTTCTATCAATGAAATTGCTTATCTAAAAAAAAATGTATAAGGCTCTAATATTTTATGGGCCCTAAAAAATGGTATTGAGTTGGGGCCTATGTAGTAACACAGCCCAACTAGCCCAAGGGTCGGCCCTAGATATGTAATCTTTTATTTTAACAAAAGGTAATTAATCTCTAGATGATATTTACTTATATTTTAAAAAACATATTATTATATGTAAGATTGACGATATTGCTCTTAGGTACCCAAATTATTAAGGGTTCTTTTTTGTTAGTCTTAACAACAAAATAAATGCAGGCAGATGCATGCATTGCGACTATATTCCAGATGAGTCCAGTTTACATCACTAAAGGACCTCTTTAGTGATAGTCACTAAAGGGGTACATATGTAAACTACCAATTAATAAAAATATAATAATTTAATATCAATTATTATATGGTTCTGATTTATTAGGCATTAGTTTTGGAAATGATTAATAAAAGTAACGTCCAAATTTAATTCCACAAAAAAAGGAAAAGGAGTAACTCATCCAATACACTCAAAAACGGCTACTCTAAAACCCCAACAACACAAATATATATATATATATATATATATATATATAAACCTAACCAACGATGTGCAGGATTGTGGCTAGCCACTTATGTTTCTCTAGCCACAATTTCACTATGGTGTGGTTAGTGAGTCGCTAGCCACCATTTAGCTATGGTGTGGTTAGAGAGTCGCTAGCACCATTCCGTGTAAAGCTTATATTCGTCTCAAATATATGGGAAAGATTTATATGATTGAAAGTTGATTGTTGAAACGTGAATATTGAATGGAATGAGAAATAACATGAAAAAAGAAAAAATGGAGTTGAAGATAGGAAGAAGAACGTTCAGAATTGATATTGAAGGAGAGAAGAAGAAGAAGAAGAAGAAGAAGAAGAATAAGACGTTCAGAATTTAGGGGAGAGAAAGAAAGAAAAAAGATTTAATAGGAATAATAAACATGATATTAATGTGGTGCCTTAAAAATAGGAAATATATTAATTGGTTGTTATTAATAATTATATAATTATTAGGCATAATATTGAAGAGTACCAAAATACCCTCTATAAATAATAACCATTAGATGTATTTTAGTAAAAATCTTGAGCATCCAATGGATGAAATTAATTTAGTGACCATCACTAAACACTTGGTTTAGTGATGTAATCCAAAGCCATATACCAGACTTTCCCATGCCATATGCTTTCAGCCAGAAATATTTTGAAATGCTTCCTCATATTTATTTGAGTTGCATTCAGAATATGAGATATTTTTCAAAATAAGGTTTTCCTTTTCAAGCTCATATAAAAGCTCATCATTTGTAGTTGTAAACATATTCAAATAACTTAGAAATTTCAACCATAAGTTCTTTTAGATCTTGTTGATAATCAAAAATAGTATAAGAATTGACCTCTTTTCTTCGGAGTCAATATATATTATTGAAGCAAGACTTGCCATAAGTGCCACGTGACATTTTTCTTCATCTTCAACTTCACCTTCATTAGATGGTGACAATTAACAATCATCCCATGTAGCCATGAGATTTTTATTCTTTCCCCTGAAGCTATTCTTCTTTGGATTCTCCATGTTAACCTCTAGACATTTAGGTTTGAAATGTCCAAGCTTTTTGCACTCAGAGGATGTAACCTTATACTTTTTCACTGGCTCTTCTTCATTCAATTCTAACTCATCATGAGTTCTACAAGGACTCAAAGATCTTCTAGCTAGCTTAAACTTATTCAAGTCATTAGCTTCTCAATATAGTTGTTACTTTGGGTTGTCTGTAACACCCCCTTTCTATAATAAGCTAATTAAGTTAATAAAAATCAGAGTTTTCAAAAACTTTCCACGCACCTCAAAGAGGGTGGTACATTTAGCGAAAATAACGTCAAACATATTTAAAAATCCAAACTCATCAAACACATAAAATACTTGTCATAGTCATGTGGGTTAAGACCCTCAAATACCTGTTTAATGTTTACAATAATCCAGAAAACAATTTGCAATGCAGCGGAAATAAAACTGAGTTCACATACTCAATACTTAGTTCAAATCAGTTTAATACATAACCAATATAAAATAATACTAAGATCCCATCCCCGGTGTTACTATCAGAGCTGACTCAATAAAACCCAAGAGGCATGGCACCATCACTCGGAATCACCTGTTTGTCGCCACGAGAGCAGGCAACAAGAAATACTAGGGTGAGTCTCTTTACATAAATTATAACAAGTAAGATAAGCATTATAATTAGAAAGCATCTAGGCAATCACAATACACAATATAATAGATGAATTAACCATCAACAATATTTTATAAGGCATGAGTCTATGCATGTGTGCAATATGCATGTGGATCCATAATCATCACCAAAAACCCCGTCGGGCAACCACCACCTTTTTGGCCGAAGCCACCTCACCATCATCACCATCACGTAATGCATATGATTTATGTGACACTATGACAAATGCATCACCACAATCCATCACAACATGTATTAAATCACCTTGGTGGCCGAAGCCTGCGTCATTTATTAACTCACCACAATTGTCAATTATTGACCACCACCACCTCCATTATTAACCACCACCTCCTCAATTATTAATCACCACTTCGTCAATTATTAGATTGATTCTCACCTAAGGACCAAACCACCTCATAAGGACCTTTTCTCCACTTAAGGACCATTTTGACACACCAAAATTAATTTAGGGATTTAGGTAATTATTTGACATTTGGGACTAATTAGACACTAAGGGATTATCTTGTCTCGCCAAGGATTAATTTAATTCTTAGGGACTAATTTGTCACCCAAGGATTAAATTAATTCTTAGGGACTAAACCATCACTTAGACATATTTTGGGTACCTAGACACTAAGGGGCAGCCAAAATGGCGCCCATAACAAAACCAAGCGCCCACGCTCATAAACTAGCACAGGCGCCAAAATGCTAGCAATGGCGCCTCCCCCGCCACGCCCCACACTCGCACGCATGCACACACACACTATACACCAGCGCCAAGTTGCCCAAAGAATCGCGCCTCGCACAACACACACACGCACTCCGCTTGGTCACAGCGCTAAGTTGCCCAAAGAATCGCGCCGCACAACACACACACACGTTTTTCGTGACAGCGCCAAAATGCTAGGCATTTGGCGCCCCCTTTCCAACAACTCTCACTCAAAAATCCTCAAACCATATTTCTATTCAACAATTCATTTCTCACATAACATTTACTCATTTAAACATTAAATCAACACTAGTAATTCATCATACTCACATACTCATTCTCATATGGCCATTCTATCAAACATACACCATGCATAAATCACAACTCATGCTCTTACAACCACAAACAACATGTTATGACCAAATTCAAGCATTCCAAACATAAATCAACATACATCAACACAAGTCACACAACACATCATTCCTAGAGCTATTCTCACTATAATACACATCCTACAAGCTATAAAAGATGTATGGAGAATCCCTAACCTTGGGTGAGCTAAAGCTTCAATCAACCACCAAGAAGACAACCAAATGAGGCCTCCAAAGCGATTTCCAAGCCCCCAACGAAAACAACCTTGCTTGGTGACAAATGGAAATTCAAAATAATGAGAATGGGTCTATGGAACTCATGGAAATGAAATAAGGAAGGAAAACAAGGGTGTTTAGGACCAAAGCCTTCACTTACCAACACAAAACTTGAGAAAAGTTTCCTCCTTTCTCCTCCTCAATCTTTGAAAAACGTGAGTTTCCCCTCCTTTGGGTATCCATGGAAATTTCAAAATGTAGAAATGAGCTTAGGAACTCTTAGGAATGGAACAAGGAAGAGAAATGATGAAGATTAAGGCCAAGAATGTGACTTACCACCAAGAATCAAAGAAAAGCTTCCTCCTTCTCTCCTCCTTAGCTTCGCCATCCTCTCTACTCTCCCTCTCTACTTCTATTTTTCTTCTTTCTTTCAAAATGAGGGTTTTGGTTACTCTATCTTAGGACCCTAACCTTTATGACTACTATTGGGCCTAAATAATGGCCCTTGGGCCTTATTCTCCACTCCCACTATTAATTCATCCCACCTCCTGAAAATAAAATAAATCCAACTTAGTAACTTATTTAAAATAAACTAGACCCCTTTTAGGAAAAATAAACCCAACTTAATTAATTAATTTAATTAAGTGTTGCAAGCCTTAAATAACTTAATTAATTAAATAATTAAATTATTTTGGGCGTTACAACTCTCCCCCACTAAAAGAATTTCGTCCTCGAAATTACCTGAATCGAACAACTCTGGATAAGCCTCCTTCATCTTGCTTTCCAACTCCCAAGTCATGCTTTCTCCCACAGCTCCTAGCCAAACTACCTTCACCAAATTGATCTCTTTGCCTCTTAAGACCTTCACCTCACGATCCGCAATCCTAACTGGCATAGTCTCCACCGTAAGGTTCTCCCTCACCTCTACATCATCCATCTGCACTACATGAGATGGGTCTGGCACATACTTCCGCAACTGAGACACATGGAATACATCATGTAGATTAGCAAGATTAGGTGGCAAGGCCACCCGATAAGTGATAACTCTATTTTATATAGAGTTATTCATAGTCTTTTACTTAGATAAATGTTTGAAACCAATGCAATAAACTTGTAAATACAATAAAAAGAGATGAAAATCATAAAATACATTATCAAGGAGATAGAAGTTCAATTTATATACAAATTGATATGTTTGATATGTTTGTTGAGTACTTTTGCAGATTTTGTGATTTTGCATTAAGTGCTTAAGCATCGAGTGTTTAAACACCAAAGCATGCAGCTGAAGCAAGTAGCACAAGACCCCACATTGGAAGCACCTCAATTTGATTTCGTTCTAAAGAGCCTTCTTTGGCCTCCTACTAGCTCGGTGATCACATGGAATCAATTATCAAGTCACCAAAGAAGTCATCTATAGGATGAAAACAACAAACATCATCATTACACCAAGCCAAATGTCATCAACTAATTGGACCCCTTCAAAGGAATGTTTCCCATTCAAAGTGACAACAATTGACACTGCAAAATAACTAGGATAAGTCACACATGATGGTCAAAGAATACTTCACAAGCAAGCAAGAAATCAAATACTTGAAGACAAAGAAAACCCTCCATGGAAGGAAATCTCCTACATCTATAAATAGGACTCTTTCATCTCTTGTAAAAGATATATATATACGACCAATACCATATAGATACAATAGTAGTTTTAGATTAAAGTTCATCTTGTTCTTCATTTTATTTCCAAGTCTTTTTACTTCACTTTGATTACTCTAAACTTAAGAGGAAGGTAAGAAGGAATTGACATCTCTATTCTTCACTTCTTCCTAGTTGAGAATCAAGTGTTCTTCATTAATATTAAGTTCTTATTTCATGTTCTTCATCTTACTCTTTATTTATTTTCTTGTTATTTAATTTCTTGCAAGACTTGTCCAATCAAGCAATTTACTTTCTTGCAAGACTTGTCCATTCAAGCAATTTACTTTTAAGCAATTTACATTTCAAGTTATTTACAATGCTTTCTTTACTTGCTTTGTTTAATTACTTTATGTGGACGATGATGAGCTAAATTCCTTAGTTGGGATGCTCTAGTCATATGATGAACTCGTGAGAACTATTGTGTTGTCCAAAAGGGTGCCTCACTTACTAGTTCTTGTACTTGAATTAAACTTGTTTTAAGGTTAACTTAGAACAAAGGGGAGTTGTATTTACAAGAGATTGACTTACAACTAGATCTCAAGAACTAGAAGCAAAGGCAAGTGTTTATTTAAGTCTTTGATGAGAAATTTGTTTTCCACAAAGTCACTTAGTAATTCCATGCTAATTCAAAAGTAATTAGCATAGTCTTTGTTCATGTGTGGGGTTTTACTAAGTGGAAAGTATTTAGCAACTTGAACCACTTGAAAGGAGGTGAGGGGAGTTTGACACACTTGCCCTTTTTTGCGCAAAAAAACAAGGGTTTATTGAGCTTGTACAGTCACCCTTAACTGATGTATCTACACTAAGTGATCAACACTGTGTGCTCAAGCAGAAAGACAAAGACAACATTCTCACAAGGAACTCATATGGTAAAAGCATCTCAACTCTCTCTTAAATTACATCCTCTACAGGTATTTAAATTCTGTTTTTCTATATTCCAAAAACCAACCACAAATTTCTGAATAGTTGTAGACACACTAGTTTACCTATGCTAAACAAACACATTAAAAATTAGTCAATCCTCGTGGGAGCGATCTTTACTTACTCTTTATTACTTGTTTGTGACTGTGTATACTTGCACATGCTTATTTCACACACCAATAAGCAACTTTCCCAACTCTCTCTGAAATCTGATATGGTCCAATAAAACGCGGAGTTAACTTCTTAGACTTCAACGCATACGACTACGCTTTTGTCGTTGGAGTAACTCTCGAAATACATGATCACCACTGAAACTCTAGATCCTTTCTCCTCTTATCATGGTAACTCTTACCTGCTCACTGCGAGGCCTTCATTTTCTCTCTAATCATCTTCACTTTCTCTGTGGTCTCACGCACCAACTCAGGACCTAGCACCACACTTTCTCCAGTTTCGTACCAACACAATGGAGTCCTACACCTCCTCCCGTACAATGCCTCAAAAGGCGCCATACCGATACTCGAATGAAAACTGTTATTGTAAGTGAATTCAATCAGTGGCAAATGTGAATCCCATGAACCTCCCTGCTCAAGAACACATGCTCTCAACAAATCCTCAAGTGATTGAATTGTCCTCTGCATCGCCCCCATCATGCGGGGATGATATCTTTGAACTCAACCTCAATTTGGAACCCAAAGCCTCTTGCAAACTTCTCCAAAACTCGGAAGTGAACCTCGGATCCCTATCGGACACAATACTCAGAGGTACCCCATGCAGCTTCACAATCGTCTTGACATAGATGTCTGCTAACCTCGGAACTGGATAAGTAATATTAATCGGTAGAAAGTGCGCAGATTTAGTCAATCTATCAACAACCACCCATATGGTATCAAACCCCGCCATTGTAGTTGGCAAACCAGTCCACAAAATCCATGGAGATACTATCCCACTTCCATTCAGAACATCCAATGGTTGCATCAACCCACTGGCTTTTGATGCTCTATCTTCGATTTTTCGACATGTCGTGCAAGCATACACAAACCGAGCCACATCACGCTTCATACTGGGCCACAAAAGCGGCTTCTTCAAATCTTGATACATTTTCGTAGCCCGGGTGGATACTCAACTTACTACGATGACCTCTTCTAGAATTGCCTTTTTAATCTCATCATCACTAGGAACACAAATCCTCCCACGGTACCTTAACACATCATGCTCATCTATCACATAATCTTCACTCACGAGAGTGGTCAATCCCAATGCAATCTCAACCGGTTTAATATCCTTCTTTTGAGCTTCCCGAATAACATTCAAAAAGTCATTGTGAATCCTCAACACACCCAATCTCACACTCTTAGGTGTCACCTCGCATGAGACTAGACTCAAATCTCAAACTGTTCAATCAATTCAAGTTCTTTCACCATCATTGCGGATACATGCAAGGACTTTCTACTCAAAGCATCACCACCACATTAGCTTTCCGGGATGATAGTTCAAACTAAAGTCGTAGTCTTTCAAAGCAATTCCAACCATCTCCTTTGTCTCATATTTAATTCTTTACGGTCAAAGAGATCACGCAATCCCTTATGATCACTTTGAATACCTCAAACTTAGAACCATACAAGTAATGTCTCCAAATCTTCAAGGCAAAAACAATTGCCGCAAGCTCCAAATCATGGGTGGGGTAATTCTTTTCATGAGTTCTCAATCGTCTTGAGGCATACGCCACAACCTTACCATTTTGCATCAAAACACCTCCTAGCCCCATTTTAGACGCATCGCAATATATACAACAAAAGGTTCTCAGATTTGGGCAATGTCAAAAGCAGGTGATGTTGTCAACCTTCTTTTCAGTTCTTGAAACTTTCTTCACATTTGGAATCCCACACAAATGCCTTTCCTTTGCAAGTCAATTGAGTTAGCGGAAGTGCCAACTTTGAAAACCCCTCAATAAACCTTCTATAATATCCCGCCAATCCAAGGAAACTTCTAATCTCGTGAATCGACTTAGGGGCCTCCGGCTGCATTCTGACATCAACTCAACTTTTGGATCCACCGCAATCCCATCGCGAGAAATAATATGACCTAGAAAGCTCACTTCCTTCAACCAAAAGTCACACTTTGTGATTTAGCATACAACTTTTTCTCTTTCAACACTTCTAGCACTAACTTCAAATGCTCGCATGATCTTCTTCGGACTTGAGTACACCAAAATATCATCTATGAAAACCACCACAAATCGATCCAAGTAGTCATGGAAAATACGGTTCATGTACTCCATAAATACCCTCGTGCATTAGTGACACCAAAGCGACATTACGAATACTCATAATGCCCATATCTCGTCTCCGAATGTTGTCTTCGAATATCCTCATCTTTCACTTTAATCGATGATAGCCCGATCTCAAATCAATTTTGCTAAACACCTTAGCTCCAACTAGGTGATCCATCAAATCGTCAATTTCGGAAGTGGATACTTGTTCTTGATTGTTACTTTGTTCAATTTGTCTATAATCAATGCAAAGCCGCATACTTCCATCTTTCTTCTTCACCAAAAATCTTGGCGCTCCCAAGGTGACACACTAGGTCTTATGAATTTCTTCTCAAGTAAGTCCTCCAACCGACTCTTCTTCAACTCAGATAATTCGGATGCGGACATCCTATATGGAGCCATGGACACGGGTCTAGTGCCGTGCACAAGATCAATACCAAACTCTACTTCTCTCTTTCAGGCGGCACATCTGGGATTTCGTCAGGAAACACTTCAGGAAATTCACGAACTATTGGTAACTCTTCAATCTTAGCTTGGCTCTCCACGGACAATGATGCCATCAATGAAAACAACTTAGCTTCCTCTTTCAAAACTCTATGCAGTTGACCAGAATGTAACAATGCGGATTCTTCCTCCTTAGAAGAAGGAAAGCTCACGGATCTACTAGCACAATTAATATGCACTTGGTTATCAACTAACCAGTCCATACCAAGAATGATGTCCAAACCTCCTAAAGGCAAGCAAATAAGATCAACAAGAAACTCTCTGCCGAAAACGGACAGAGGACATCTAGCACACATTAGGGATGTAGTTACTGAACCTTTGGCTGGGGTATCAATAACCATGTCCCTTCTCATTGTAGACAAAACAAGACCCAAATTCTCAAAGACACAAAGCAAAGAATGAAAGAATGTGTAGCAGCACCAAAGATCTACTATAGCTATCAAAGGAGTACCATTAATAAAACAAGTACCTCTAATCGCGTTGTCCCCCTCGGATCCCGCCAATGCAAACACCTTCCCTTTAACCGCTTCCTTCTTGGACTTAGGACATTTAGTGCTAACATGTCCCACCTCACGACAGATAAAACAAACCACTTCTTTCTTTTCACAGGCATTAGACTTGTGGCCCCCCGACGACCACACTTGTAGCAACGAACCTCGGTGCACTCACCACTCTTATGGCCCTTCTGGCCACACTTGTAGCAACGAGCCTCATTGCACTCACTACTCTTATGGCCAGGTTTCTTGCAAGTAAAACACACAACACCTGCAGCTCCACCTCCCCCACTAGAACTCTTACCTTCACCTATCTTCCATTTCCCCTTGCCTCCACTCACATCATATGGTTTCCCTCGGAATTGAGCATTCTTCTCTCTCTTACCATCTTGTAGGGCTGAAGACTGTCTTCCTCATAAATTCTGGCACTTGTCCACTAGCTTGGCAAAGTCTCGAATCTCCTGGTATCCAATAGCCTTCTTAATGTCGGGATGCACCCATTTTCAAACTTCACACACTTGGAGAATTTGAGTGCAGTCATTTTCATAGTAGGGACAAAACTTGACTAGCTCTTCAAATTTGGTCGCATACTCACCACCGATTTGTTGCCTTGCTTCAACTCAAGAAATTCCACTTCCTTTTAGCCTCACATCCTCGGATAATACTTTCTAGTGAACTCTTCCTTGAAGACCTCCCAAGTGATTTCCTCCTCGGCAGCCTTCTAGTCTTTGTTTCTTCCTCAACCACCAATAAATGCTTCTTCCTTTGGCATGTGAGTCCCAAACCTCACTTTACGTGCGGGTGCATGCCATTACACGGAAAATACGCTCTCGATCTCTCTTAGCCAAGTCAAAGCTCCGTCTCGGTCATACCTACCCTTGAAGGTGGCGGGTTCTCTCATTGAAAAGTGGCTAACTTGCGGTCTTCAGCGTCTTCTCTACCACCCCTCTGCTCCCCCATAGCCTGTGCTATGGCCTGCAGAGCCTCAGCTAGAGCAGCATCAATCCTTCGGGCCATTCTCAACCTAACACTGCAGCATTAAGATTCGTTAAGAAACAATTAACACTACCTAATTGTCATAGATACTATGACAGACACATACTTGGCCGGATTGCATCGAATCGCTCGATACCACTATTGTAACACCCCCTTTCTATAATAAGCTAATTAAGTTAATAAAAATCAGAGTTTTCAAAAACTTTCCACGCACCTCAAAGAGGGTGGTACATTTAGCGAAAATAACGTCAAACATATTTAAAAATCCAAACTCATCAAACACATAAAATACTTGTCATAGTCATGTGGGTTAAGACCTCAAATACTGCATTTAATGTTTACAATAATCCAGAAAACAATTTGCAATGCAGCGGAAATAAAACTGAGTTCACATACTCAATACTTAGTTCAAATCAGTTTAATACATAACCAATATAAAATAATACTAAGATCCCATCCCCGGTGTTACTATCAGAGCTGACTCAATAAAACCCAAGAGGCATGGCACCATCACTCGGAATCACCTGTTTGTCGCCACGAGAGCAGGCAACAAGAAATACTAGGGTGAGTCTCTTTACATAAATTATAACAAGTAAGATAAGCATTATAATTAGAAAGCATCTAGGCAATCACAATACACAATAATAGATGAATTAACCATCAACAATATTTTATAAGGCATGAGTCTATGCATGTGTGCAATATGCATGTGGATCCATAATCATCACCAAAACCCCGTCGAGCTGCAACCACCACCTTTTTGGCGAAGCCACCTCACCATCATCACCATCACGTAATGCATATGATTTATGTGACACTATGACAAATGCATCACCACAATCCATCACAACATGTATTAAATCACCTTGGTGGCGAAGCGCGTCATTTATTAACTCACCACAATTGTCAATTATTGACCACCACCACCTCCATTATTAACCACCACCTCCTCAATTATTAATCACCACTTCGTCAATTATTAGATTGATTCTCACCTAAGGACCAAACCACCTCATAAGGACCTTTTCTCCACTTAAGGACCATTTTGACACACCAAAATTAATTTAGGGATTTAGGTAATTATTTGACATTTGGGACTAATTAGACACTAAGGGATTATCTTGTCTGCCAAAGATTAATTTAATTCTTAGGGACTAATTTGTCACTCAAGGATTAAATTAATTCTTAGGGACTAAACCATCACTTAGACATATTTTGGGTACCTAGACACTAAGGGGCAGCCAAAATGGCGCCCCATAACCAAAACCAACTGCCCACGCTCATAAACTAGCACAGGGCGCCAAAATGCTAGCAAACTGGCGCCCTCCCCCCTGCCACGCCCCACACTCTGCACGCACAGACACACACACTATACACCAGGCGCCAAGTTGCCCAGCAACTGGCGCCCCCCCTGCACAACACACACACACGTTTTCAGCAACCAGGCGCCAAAATGCTAGGCATTTGGCGCCCCTTCCAACAACTCTCACTCAAAAATCCTCAAACCATATTTCTATTCAACAATTCATTTCTCACATAACATTTACTCATTTAAACATTAAATCAACACTAGTAATTCATCATACTCACATACTCATTCTCATATGGCCATTCTATCAAACATACACCATGCATAAATCACAACTCATGCTCTTACAACCACAAACAACATGTTATGACCAAATTCAAGCATTCCAAACATAAATCAACATACAATCAACACAAGTCACACAACACATCATTCCTAGAGCTATTCTCACTATAATACACATCCTACAAGCTATAAAAGATGTATGGAGAATCCCACAACCTTGGGTGAGCTAAAGCTTCAATCAACCACCAAGAAGACAACCAAATGAGGCCTCAAAAGCGATTTCCAGCCCCCAAACGAAAACAACCTTGCTTGGTGACAAATGGAAATTCAAAATAATGAGAATGGGTCTATGGAACTCATGGAAATGAAATAAGGAAGGAAAACAAGGGTGTTTAGGACCAAAGCCTTCACTTACCAACACAAAACTTGAGAAAAGTTTCCTCCTTTCTCCTCCTCAATCTTTGAAAACGTGAGTTTCCCCCTCCTTTGGGTATCCATGGAAATTTCAAAATGTAGAAATGAGCTTAGGAACTCTTAGGAATGGAACAAGGAAGAGAAATGATGAAGATTAAGGCCAAGAATGTGACTTACCACCAAGAATCAAAGAAAAGCTTCCTCCTTCTCTCCTCCTTAGCTTCGCCGCCCTCTCTACTCTCCTCTCTACTTCTATTTTTCTTCTTTCTTTCAAAATGAATGGTTTTGGTTACTCTATCTTAGGACCCCTAACCTTTATGACTACTATTGGGCCTAAATAATGGCCCTTGGGCCTTATTCTCCACTCCCACTATTAATTCATCCCACCTCCTGAAAATAAAATAAATCCAACTTAGTAACTTATTTAAAATAAACTAGACCCCTTTTAGGAAAAATAAACCCAACTTAATTAATTAATTTAATTAAGTGTTGCAAGCCTTAAATAACTTAATTAATTAAATAATTAAATTATTTTGGGCGTTACATTGTCATTGTTTGGGAAGGCTTCTCAATATTGAGAACCTTGAGGCCATGAACCAATGTTTGAAATTAATATTTCTAACCTTACTTCAATATCTTCATTATCTTGCACTAGACTCTCACCCGTAGAGGCTAATTTCTCGAGCCAGATAGGACTACACTGGGTGGCAAAGCTCGTCCTCAAGAGATTTAACAGTGATATGCATGCCCAATGTTGGATTTGAAACCAGAACCTAGGTTAAGCTGGAAGAGACCCCTACCATCTCATCGAAGTGCTCTAGGATCTCTACACGGGTTTTACTTATTTTCATTAATATATTGGAAAAAAAATGTAGAAAAACAACAAAAATCTAAAATATTTGCTCTTATGTTGTTACCAATGTTTCAAAGATGCCACCGGCTAACTGTGTTTTTATCTTGAAATATTTGTCCTCGTATTTTTAACAACATTTAGAAAACATCATCAGCTATTTTTGTCTTTGTCTACAAATAATTGCCCTCATGTTTGTATTAAAATTTTGAAAATGCCATCGGCTTTTGTTGCCTTTTTCCTAAAATAATTGCCTTCATTTTTTTATTAAAACTTCAAAAATACTATTACATATTTTGTCTTTTTTCTGTAAACGATTGTCCTCGTTTTTTCTCAAAACTACAAAAATTTCATTACTTTCTTTTTGTCTTTTTTCGGAAATGATTGCCCTCTTTTTTTTAACAAAACTAAAAAAAATGTCATTACATACGTTTGTGTTTTTCTCAAAATGATTGCGCTCTTTTTTATCAAAACTACAAAAATGTCATTACTTTTATTTTTGTCTTTAAACGAAAATGTTTGCCCTCATTTTGTTGTCAAAACTACAAAAGTGTCATTCATAATTTTTGTCTTTTTTACTAAATGTTTGCCCTCATTTTTTAGCAAAACTACAAAAATGTCATTACTTTTATTTTGTATTTTACCGAAAATGTTGACCCTCATTTTGTTGTCAAAACTACAAAAATGTCATTCATATTTTTTTTGTCTTTTTTACTAAATGTTTGCCCTCATTTTTTAGCAAAACTACAAAATTGCCATTACTTATAATAATATTTTGTTGACACGTGTCACAATCAGAGGTATATTAGTCTTAATTTGGTGATAGGTGTCACAATCATAGAGGAAGTTGAAAGATACGGTATACAAAATACGCAATACGTATTTTTTGCCTATGTTTGACCATATAGCTTTATAAAACAATTGCCATTAGTTATATAATGTTTTATTGACACGTGTCACAATCAAAGGTATTTTAGTCTTAATTTGATGATAGGTGTCACAATCATAGAGGAAGTTGAAAGATACGGTATACAAAATACGCAATATGTAGAGTTGACTAAATTTTGTGCCTATGTTTGACCATATAGCTTTATAAAAGAAAGATTTTGAAAAACGTATATTTCCCAACAAGAATGTTAGCTTTAGTTTTTCGTGCCTGAGTTGTTCCCTTATAGTTCAAGGCCAATAAGTCCCAAATATTTTTTGCAATGACGTTCTTTCTATAATTCTCATACTCCTTCTGATGCACCATTTGGCTTCACAAAAGTTATTTCTGAGTGATCTCTTAAAAAATGTTTGCAGAAGAAACATTTACAAGTTAGAAACACTTATGTGTATCTGCGTATCATACTTGTTCTAAGCGTGGTTGAGAGATTTAGCAATTAAACCAACTAGAAACTTTCTTGAAGATTTATGTAGATCTCATAATCCTAACTTTCATGGGTGTTGGTTTTATGTCCTCCGCCATATACTTTTTGTATCTTTAAGTTTAATGTTTTCTTACGCGTCTCTCTCTCTCTCTCTCTAATTTAAATATTTTATTAAATGAAATGAGATGATGTAAATAATACAACATACTCATGTGATTTTTTTATATTACATTATTTCATGGTTTGGAATTTTTGGTTTATTTAAGGACAGGTGGGGGATAAATTAATTTTATTACTATAGAACAAATTAAATAACTCACTCCATAGTACTTAAGGTAAAGTATAAAATATGATAGTAAAAAAACGTTATAAAAAAGTTAGAAGTTAGTGCTATGAAATCCTTTAAAAAACAAGGGAATTTTGTTAACTCTACTATGAACTAGTTAAATTCACTAGTAAGCTATATAGTAAATGAGATTTATGAAAGATTTTTTAATTGACAACAAGATTTATCCACTATATATGTTGTAAATAAGCCAAGTTAGTATTGATTTCTCCACTATATATGTTGTAAATAAGCCAAGTTAGTATTGATTTTTTAATTGACAACAAGATTTATCCACTATATATGAACTAGTTAAATTCACTAGTAAGCTATACATGGGTTCGGTTAACAACAACCGAATTGTACGGCTATGGTCAACCGGACGTGTAAAAAGGAGTGTGTATTGCAATTTAAATGACGCCCGGTAATGGAGCGTCCGACCGGGTTCGGTGAGGGGATACGCCGAACCTACCACCGATACTACACATCACGGAATCAAAAAAAAACGCGTTTCTGTTTATATTGCAATTTACAAATCCACTATATATGTTGTAAATAAGCCAAGTTAGTATTGATTTACAAAACGTGGTAACTCATAACAGTATTATGGGATATTGATGGGTTGGGGTGTCTAATGAGTAGGGGTTGTAGGAATTATAGCCCGACTATTCTCCTTTTTTTGTTGATTTTAAAATTTAAAGCCTACACTTACACAAATTAACATTAGGAGCCAGCAAAGACTCGTAGGCGCATAGCCAGACCACGTAATAATGATTACAATTGAGCTAATTGTAGTTGTTCATTATGCCAAAAGATCTTGACACTTATGATTTAGGAGTTGGGACACAAACAACTCATCACTTATACTCTATTATTTACTGCTGAAAAATGCTACTAATATTCTCTTTAACACTCTTTTACCTAGAGTTGGCAAAACGGGTTACCCGGCCCGGTGCGGGCTAGGCCACATCAGGCTCGGACTTTTATGGAGGGTTGATTTTCGGGCTCAACATTTACGGCCCAAGCCCAGCCATATGCGGGCTACGGGCTTTTCGGGCTAACCCGCCTTATGCGCAACAATAATTTAAATAAACTGTTTTTTTGAAAAAAAATTAAATAAAAATATGATTATTGTTCTTTTTGACCAAATATGCTTATTGTTTATATTTTAGGAGTTGAGTATGTTTTAAAATAAAAGATTAAAACATTAATACTTAACCATGGAATTCATGATTGATGCAATTCTCAGATTTAACATAACAAAAACATATTGTTATAACTAGAATTTTTTTTTGTCAACAATTGTAACTAGAATTTACAACGGGATAACATCACGAACGATACAATGGTCTGCTTTCTAAAAGAACATTGATAATCAACATGTAATATGTACTATAAGTTTAACTCTATAATTATTAACTTACGGGCTTACGGGCTACCCATGGCCCTGGCGGGCTAGCCCGATACGGGCTCGGGCTTTTTAGGGTCGGACAAAAAAACCCAGATATAAAAATGGGCTAAGTTTTTTCAGTCCAAGTCTAATATTTTTTCGGGCTAGCCCGATCCGTCAAACCCACCCGTTTTGCCAGCTCTACTTTTGCCCATAATTGATTTATGATTGATTTAAATTCATGTGGGTCCCACCACTTTAAAAGTGGGGCTCATTAATTTAATGAGACTTATGCGGATTTCAATCAATCAAAAAGTGAGTATTGGTAGGACAGTGTTAATGTTAACACTCCTCGTGAAGTAGGTACACGACATGAGAATCTTTTGTCCGTTTTCTATAATAATAAAAACTTCCTCAATGCATCTTGATTTTTGGAACCTAAAATAAAACTAAAAATTAACATTAACTCAATATGACTGGCCCAATGAGCAGTCGTGATTCAACTCATTCTTTAAATTTGATTATGAAACCTATTTAGTTAGATTTGAAGCTCAAATTTCATCTAAAAAATCATAAAAATGCTGTTAAAGTGGATAACCACTTTGCACCTAGTTGGCTTCTTTTTTTCCACTGTACATAAAGTGAGAAGCGCTGCTGGCCACCCATAAACTCACATACACAAAGTGGAAATTTTGGATTAACCACGGAATTTTTTCCACCTAATTACATCAGTTTTGCCAATTATACTAGGGCTTAAAGACTTGCACTAATCGGCCTGTGCGTGTAAATTATTACTAGCTCCACAACCCGTCCTACGGACGGGTTGGCTAGTTTTTTGTTCTAATCAAAGATACATTGATTACATAATGGGGAGGTGTCATAATTTGTGCACCAGTTAATGATGATAGGTGGAAAAGTTTATGAGATCTGATTAAAAATTAAATAGGAAAAAAGATATGAACAAATAGTAAGGAAATGACATAGATAGTGTAGATATAGTCCATATATTTCAAAAGCAAAATTTCATTTAGTGCAAACATAGTTAAAGTATTTAAAAAGTGCATAAATGGGCAGAAATTTTTCTAGTCTAGATAGTAATGGCATACTACATATTGTCTTGGTACAAAACAAAGTAGTATTGCTAGTTTAATGTGGAGAAACTTTAAAATTTTTATTAGTATATTTTATTTTAATAGCCAAATGAAATAAAGCATCAAATAATTACTAAAATAAAGTCGGGCAATTAAGAATATTACATAACCATGGTAAGTGATATATATATATATATATATATATATATATATATATATATATATATATATATATATATATAAAGTCGGGCAATTAAGAATATTACATAACCATGGTAAGTGATATATCTTAATAATATATAACCATGAATAACTGACGTGTCAGCAGACAAAAAAAATGACGTAATACACTACATCATTTCCACGTCACTAAAAATTAATACATGACACTTTGAACGGTTGAGATCCATAGAATGCGTGTGTTCAAGGTGATCAAGGGCTGGAATTGCGTTGGATATTTGCTCACATGTGTGGTCTATGCGCTAACCCATCCCATGTAATGTTCAGCGTTGGATCTTGCAGCATCAAATTGAATCAACGGAAGACACACAATGAAGTTCATCAACGGCTCTAATCAAATTAGAGTTCGGCGCAATTACCTTTAATTTGGAGGGAGACAAGAAAACATTGTCAATAAGTGCAATTAAATTCGCAATAAATCCTATTAATAATACTTTATTCCTCTTCCAAGAAATATAATGAGCAGTTTCACTAATATTTGAAACCTGGACTAGCGCATAGATCTGCTGCAGGAGCCTATCATCAAGCCTTTTTTTCCCATATTGGTGCTAATATGTTCCTCAAGTAATATTTCTGTGTATTTAGTTTTTGAAAAAATGTGTTACGCTATTAGAGATACTTGAAGCACCATTGACTTTTCCTTGAAATGGATGCACCAAGATTGAATGATGCGGATATATTTTTTAACGCATACAATGATGGAGCATATTTTCACACCGTTTTGGGACATATCTCACTCCGCACACTGACTATTTTTGTTGTTGCATTTTTCACAGTTCTCAATCATGAATCTTCCCCGTTCATATTTTACCGACTTCTTCCAGCACTTTGACTACGTTAATATTGCCTACTTGAAGACCGGTGTCCAGCCCGAGGTAATAAGCTCAAACTGATTTAATCAAACCTATACGCTCATCATAATAATCGTCCCGTACATGCCTACAAATCTGTTTCATCAACATGGATGTTTTTTTTGAATCAACTACGTTCACTATATATTTCTACATGCATTGTTAACAACATTACAGATGTGCTATTTTAAAGATTGTTGAAAAGTTATTTTGAAGAGCATGATATAGTTTTGAATAGGAAACTATTGGAATTTATATGTGTTAATAATAGAAAATTGTAGAATTTATGTGTTAATAATAGAAGAACAAGGTAATTTTGAAGAGCATGATAGTTTTGAAGAGCATGATATAGTTTTGCATTTTGAAGAACAAGGTAATTTATGTGTTAATAATAAAAAATTGAAGAATTTATATATGTGTGCCTTTTTAAATAATAGAAAACTATTGGAAAATTTAACCCTATTAATGAAGGGTAAGTTTATATGGACGTCACCGTCATATTTTAGTGAAACAGATGTTTTTTTTAAATTAAAAGAATATTTGTGTTAAGGCTAGATGTGGAAATTATGATACTAATACGGTTTAGAAATTTTTGGAGACATGTGCTTCAACATTTGATTTTATAAAAAGATGTCTATTTAATTAGTTTTATTCCCATTTAATTACAAGATTCGTTTTTTAGTCAAGAATCAAATCCCTCCTAATAACACTCAGAATTTGATTTGAAAAGCCGGTTTATATATTTTTATTTGAGTTTATAAAAAGTGAAAACCCTAAGCTAATTTTATTTGGGGACATGGTCTTAATTGTGTTAATTAGCATTTAACAAAAATATGTCTGGAATCATAATTCAATTAACAATATTCCCAATTAATTACAAAATCAAAATTTAGTCAACAATTAAAGCACTTATAATGACGTAATGAATTTGAATTGAATACCCAGTTTTAATTTTTTGATTTGAATCTTTAACACATTAAAAGCTGTTTGGTAATTTCGGATATTTTTATTCTCAATTAATTTTTACTTGGATGGAATTTGGATATTTTTATTCCCAATTAATTACCGGTTTAAAATTTGATGACAGCAAATAAAACGAAGGTTTAGCGCAAATTTACAGCACATATCTCATTGGCGGATTTAATTTTTCAATTGAATCTTCAAGAATTTCAAAACGCAAGCTCATTTACAGGGAACGGTTTTAATAGTGTTAATTAGTTTTTAACCAAAATATTACTGTAATGCAAATTGAAAAGATTGTATTCCTAAGTAATTAAAAAATCAATTTTTAGTATTGAATTTTAAATCATTGATTTCTCCAAACTGCAGTTTAAAGCCTATATAGCACATTAATTAGCAATTTAATATCCTTTAAACACAAATCGATATGTCAATTCAAAAAATGATGATTAACCACATTCTCAGTTTTTTTTAATCATTCTTTTTAGCAACCAATCTGCAAATTCTTTGGTGAAATTAAGCACATTAATTATATAATATAATGAATTAAGTTCTTTGCATCTCTTATACAATATGGAAGGTCATTATAGCGCTATACTATAATACCTCATATACAATCAATAGAAATTATATAAAAACGTATATAATAGAAGGAATTAAAATAACAATCAAGTTGCTGCTCTTATAAATCAGATTTCTCCTGGAAGGTCATTATAACGCTACTAATTTGATTGGTGTTCAAAAGGAATTAAAACACTAATGTGCATAGGAATACCGGAGCGGAACTAAAGTCGAGGTGTATTACAACATAGGAATACACGCTTTGCAAGGTCATTCATCGTGGGGACGTTGACTGATGATGCTGCCATAATTGAACATTTCAAAGTTAAATATTCGGTATAAGTTTGGTATAGCAGTTAAATTTGTTTAGACAACTTTCAATTTATAACCGTCTATCCCACTATTTTGTTGTTATTTATGGATTGAATTACTCAGCAAATTGTTGGTAATCAAAAGACTGCTGAAGAAATCCCCGTTGGACTGGACGTTGTTGCTTAGGTATTATATTGCTGATTATCATCTTCATTGAATAAATCGGTTGTCATTAAAAAAAATTAAAACGGGGTATATGACGTTTATCATTTGCTATATTTGTTGTACATGATCTCAAAGGTAAGTTTGTTGACACTCTGGACGAAGCAGTCGTCGATGGTGTTGAGAAAGCAATACTGATGGTGGTACCCGTGGAATTAAAAGGACCCTTGAAGTTGGCCAGACTTCTGGAGTCAATGAGCTGACTGTACAATGAGCTGCCCGTAGATTATGCATTCGGATTAATTTCAGTTAGGCTTATGGTGTTTAAGAGTCTTTTATTCAGTTTTCCGTTTGGTGTGTTTGAGAATTTTATTATCTTTTATAGAATTAGCATGTGCGAGGCATATACTATTTAATTTCATTATATTGTTACTTTGGCAATTTCGTTCTTTCGCCATACATTATTATTATTTAACCGCAAGTGCATGACTAAATTTGACACTATTATTCACAATTTCAAATATACTCGTGCATACATGAGTAATGAATACTAGTATATATATATATATATATATATATATATATATATATATATATATATATATATATATATATATATATATATATATATATATATATATATATATATATATATATATATAATTAATTTACCCCATATTGCAGGGTATAAACGACATTTTATAATAGACGATGGGAGTGAGTACATACTGAAAGGATCATAAAAGTAATGAGGAAAAGGAAAATATGAATACTGAATAAACAAATAAGGAGAAACTCAGAATTGATAATGATTAATGAACTTCAAACACTCTTCTAAACATTTGGACCACGAAGAAACTATATTAGAATCAGGATTAGATTTGGCCTAACTCAACTTCAACCTATCTCAAGTGGATAGGATTGTCCAATTCATTAATCATTATACGGAGGATTTTGACTGCAGTATGTATACCTAGCTAAGCTGATGAGGAATCTTAACAGATAAGTAATCTTAACAATGGTCTCACAATTAATTTCGTAGTGTATGTTGGTGGATCTGCCACGAAATCTTCCTCTTGAGCAACACCATTAACATAGAGTACCCTGTGACGAACCTGCAAAGTGAGGAACACTTTATGTCAGTGCAATTCTCCATGCTCACCAAACAAATTTGTTGCCAGAGCATTGTGTTGCATAGTAGCATTAATCAATAATGTCTGGCTGATTGGTGTTTGTAGGAAACAACAGAGTGCATGACCAAGCTTTTCCATCTTGATCAACAAAAGTAATGTCAAAGTCCCAATTAAAAAAATTACATTGCAGAAAGAAGATGGTAGGTGATGCATTTAGAGAAAAATTCCAACAGCTTTAAAAAAATATATATGGTAAAAATTAAATATATTCATACATAAATTATGAATAAAAAAATACCAAATATGGTGTTGTAACATCAGCATGAGTGATTGAAGCATATAAAGCCATCAAAACTATAGGTCTGCGTCCAACATAAAGAGAAGGATCAAGAGTTGTAACAACATTATCAGCTTGCTCGACCATCCGTGGTTCCTCATTGAGCCTAAGAATTCTGGGTGGTGCTGCGCAGAATGGTGAATTCATTAGCCTATCACGACCTTCAATATAGAAACGTCTTGGAATAACATACACCATCTTCAACCAGCCTCCATCGTTCAGCCCCAAACATCGGCCAACATGGCGCCAGCCTTGTGTGAGAAATACTTCGGCCCCTCGCTTGACAACAGACTCAGAAATTTGATGTCTATGTTGCATTGAGAAAAGGAAAGGTAGTCTCACTTCAAACTAAATATCATTTAAAAAACATGTCAAGAAGTTAAATATTAATATAAATTCTAATCAGAACACAATCTGTAATAATACTCACCGAATCTGGAACAAATTCAACTTCAAATTGTTCAAATTTGATTGCAAGACTAAAATGGTATGAGCGACTAACACGTTGGGGTGGAGACCGACTCATTGCTGCATGTTAAAACACATGGTTTTAAAAAACAATAAGTATGATCAAAAGAGTTGAATAAACCGAATGAAATTAAAATGAAAAAATAAACCAGCCTATTATTTTTTTTGGTTGAAATCATAACATATATGTTATGAAATCGTAACATATATAGACCAATGAAATCACAAATTCTGATCAACATCAAAATCATAAGTTTACATGAGACAGAGACATGCAAGGGTAAAAAGGCCAAGAATACATAACATGCAGGATATATTTGGCTTGAAATAATCACTGTATGAAGCCATATATAGGTGTATATTGTAGATTAAAACTCATGGAAACTGAATATTTACTGTTTCATGCAAACAGAAAAATTAAAGATGTACCGAAGCTACAACAAATTCAACTTCAAATTATTCAAATTTGATTGCAAGACTGCATGTTGAAACAAATGGTTTTAAAAAACAATAAGTATGATCAAAAGAGTTGAATAAACCGAATGAACTTATAATGAAAAAATAAACCAGCCTTCAAGCTTCTTTGGTGAGGAGTGAAACGATTTTCTTGAATGAATAAATGAAGAGTAACCACTTCATATATATATATAGGAACAATCAGGTAAAAGAAAGAGATGTGGGTTGATTGGCTAGGAATAAAGATGCATTTTTTCAAAACTCATAAACGTAACAGCATATATAATAAAAACATGGGAATGCAATATATTGGTTGTGGTTTATTAACATTTAGCTGATGTAATAAAATGATGTAATAGATATCAATCCAAAAGTGGAGGCTACTTATAATCCATTGGTTGTGGTTTTTTAACAATTTGTTCTTCTAATAATATGATGTATTGGGAAATACAAAACCAAGACACACGACATGATGAAGCCAAGCACTGAACAAAAAATGACATGATGGTGGTAAAGTTGTAAAGAAAAATGATTTTTTGATCGATTATATAGATTGAAAAAGGTGGAGTTTGAGGGCAAATATGTAAAACCAATAATTGGAGATGAACCAGTTGTACTGATATAAAAGTAAAGACCATTATACATAATTTAGATCATCAACAAATGTAATAAAATTTGTGTCAAAAAAAAACAAATGTAATAAAATAGAAGAAGGTGGCATCTATCAAATGTTGTGCCAAGGGCAAACATTCCTTGTTTTGAATGATAACAAATTACAAGTTACTGATAATTTACTTGAGGTAAAGCGCAGGAAAAATATAAGAGCGCAGGGCGATGAACAAGAGAGCTTCGGAAGCTAACTCAAAGTTGTAGAAGCTCGGACGAAAAGCTGCTCAAGCATTGAAGACTTATATCGACTTGCGTAGGACACGTGTAAGATCGCTTTACTCAAGCTTTTATAACATTCGTAATTGAGAGATGATCTTTTAAAATAGAACTGTTCTTGTCAAAATATTTTATATAAAAGCATGATTAAATAGGTTAGGCACAAGTTGTTTTTAAAGAAAAGTTTTGAATTATGATTTGTTGTTTTTTATAAAGAAACTTGATTCATGGCTTAATGTCTTACAAGAAATTGTTTTTGAACTAAAGAATATTCTTGATTTGGTATTTTAAAGCTAGAAATCGATTGTTCACTTGTTTCCACAAGTAAGCAATCGATTGTTCACTTGTTTCCACAAGCAAGCAATCGATTGATCACTTACTTCCACAAGCAAGCAATCGATTATTCACTCACTTTGAAGCACAAAATCGATTCATGGCTTCTTGGTTTTAAAAGAAGAATCGATTCATGGCTTCTTATCTTAAAGGAAACAATCGATTCTTTACCTACTTATTTAAAGCACAAAATCGATTCCTACCTTGTTTTTAAAGCTCATAATCGATTTCCATCTATAGTTATATAAGCCACTAATCGATTATCCACTTATTCATAAACCATTCCAACGGTCATATTTTTACAATCCCTATAAATAGGACATAGGGTTTCCACGATCAATACACACAACCAAAACAAGCAAGCACAGCCGCACAATTTTATTTGGAAAGAAAGTGAGAGAGCTGAACCATATTCTTCATCCTTGTGAGATTAAAAAGAGAGAGATCAAAACCGATTGTGTGTGCATCAAAATCATCATCTCTTGCGACATAAGGAGTGATCAAAAACAGAATTTTTGTGCAGCCATACATCTTCATCAAATCGCAAAAAGAGATAGACCGAATCCCTTATTTGTGCAACGCATGATTTCCTTTCATATCGCAAACCAAATTCTTCAAATCGCATATCCTTTTTTTGAGAGAAAATCTTGATCTAAACGATTTTTTTGAGTCGCATATCTCATCCTTTCTAATCGCATATCTTTCAAATTCATATTGCATATTTTCATCCTTCAAGTTGCGAACTAATTTTTGAAAACCAAACCCTAGCCGCTTTCTATTTTTTGTTCTTATTTGCGAAGTGGGTTGTTGAAAGATTGCGAATTACTTTTGAGTTCAAAGATTTTTTCGTATCATCTTATCTCTCAATTACAAGTGCTATAATACTTGGGTAACTCGATCATAGTTTGTATTGTATTGGTTAATTCACTTGGTGGTTTGTTTATTGTGTAGAAATCACGGGATTGCATTCTTGGGTGGTTCGTTCGGGAGTTCGAATCGTTGAAATCCTAAGCGGGGAGCTCGGGTTCTCAATCGGGGAAATTGAGAGGATTGAAGTGTTTGTAACGTGGTGTGCGTTGTAAGACTCGAAGAAGCATCTTCATATTATAGTGTTATCTTTCCCAAAGTCCAAAGGTTGCAAATGGGAGGCCGAGGGCGTGGGGTTTTAGCCCGAACCTCGCTAAATTCGCGGTGTCCTTCTTTCCCTTATCTCTTTATTTATTTACGCACAACTTAATTCTTTGTTTTATTTGCTTTGATCTTGCATGATTGTTTATCTATAGTGTTGATTTTCGTTTAGTTGAATTTTATCTCTAAACCTGTTGCTTACGCAAGTTGCTAGTTCTCAAGCCATTTCCGCATTATTTTTTAAACTAGCTTTAAACTATTTTCAAAAATCCAAAAGGAACTTATTCGAGCCTATAACCTTATTCACCCCCTCTAAGGTTATTGCATTCTCTAACAATTGGTATCAAAGCAGAAAGCGCATATAGAGCTTAACATCTCGCATTTTTACGATCATGGGGTCTTTTATTAAAGAGGAATGTCTTTTAATAGGCCACCTTTATTTGATGGAACTAACTACGACTCTTTGGAGTAGTCGAATGAAATGTCATGTGTAGGCTATAGATTTTACTAATGTGGAGGATTATTGTTGATGGACCGCTCACTCCAATGAGGATCAAAATTACAAAACCGGTGATCTTGATGTTGGTGATTCCACAAAAACTCAAGCAACCGGTAAAGAAAGGTAAAAAGTACTGTTGAAGACATCTATACCATTGACTTGAGTGAATTGAGAAAGTCCGAACTTGACAAAATCTCCTTGAATGCCAAAGCAATGAACATTCTACATCTTGCACTATGTGAAGAAGAATATGGTAGGGTAAAAGGTTGTCGATTTGCTAAGAAAATGCAGGATTGTCTAGAAGCTACTCATGTAGGTACAAGCCAAGTAAAAGATACAAAAATCCGAGTTCTTACTTCGAATATGAAGCTTTCAAGATGAAGGAAGGTGAAAGCTATTGTCGCCATGCACCGCAGGCTGAATTTAATTGTTAACAACTTGAGAGCACTTGGTAAAAGGTATTCTACAAAGGACTTGAATGGAAAGATACTTGCGTCGTTGGATGGTGAATTTTTTCCTAAGACATGTGCTATCACTTTGAAGCTAAGGATATTGGTACTCTTCCTCATCAAGATTTAATTGGGTCTCTTCTAGCATTTGAAGTGGTGTTGGGTGCTAAGAAAACCCCAGGAAAAGGAAGCGGTAAAGAAAAGAGGTCTCTTGCTCTCATGGGTGGAAAGTCTTTTAAATCGGGAAAGAAAGTGGTTGAATCGATGATGAATCGATGAAGAAGACATGGTTATGCTTGCTAAAAATTCAAAAAATTCATGAAGTTCAACAAGTTTAGGAAAGGTGATTTTTCAAAGAAATCAAGGGTATAACAAAGGTGATAGTCATGAGAAAGGAGACGGCCAACCAAGATGTTTTGAATGCAACAAACCGGGTCATCTCAAGGTTAATTGTCCAAAACTTAAGAACAAATACCCAAAGAAGAAAGCGTTGAAGGCTACATTGGATGACACGAAGCGCGAGGTGAAGCGAGAAGAAGAAGAGGAAGTTGCTAACGTTGTTGGTCTTGCGGCAGATTACTCTCCTGATGATACATGGGACAATCTCAGCAGTGACAGTGAAACTGATGATGAAGTGATTGCTTCAAAGCTTGCGTGTCTCATGGCGAGTGACTCAACTAAGGTAACAAATTCTAATCCTTCTTTTTCGATTTCGATTATTCTTGTGATGATGATAGTAGTTGTCAAAATGTGAGTGAGGCTTTTGAGGCTCTTTATATTGAACATGAAAATCTTTTGATAAAAACTATGAATTTGACAAAGAGCAACAAAAGCATGTCTACTCAAATCGAGACGCTTGAGAATGAGATAGCTAGATTGAAAAAGGAGCTACAAAATGCCAAACCTTTCAACCTTGAATTTCTAGAGCTTAAACAAATTTTTGAAAAAATCAAGATTGAAAATGAAAATTTAAAAGATTCTTTAAAAGGTTTGAGGTTGGTGAAAATACCTTGACCAAGTTACTTCACTCTCAACATGAATATGTTGATAGGAGAGGTATTGGTTATAAAGGTGAGTCCAGCTCCCCAAATTTAAAAAGGGAAATAGTATTTGTAGCTGCTTCTTCAAGTAAGACACGTAGTTCATTCTCTTGCACTTATTGTCAAAAAGGAAATCATAATTCTCTTAGATGTCCTATTCGCAAACTATGTGAGCTTGGCAATCTTATACCTGCTTGCAAGAAACCAAGGTGGATTGTGAAAACAAACCCCTTGAGAACTAACCTCCATGGACCCAACCAAATTTGGGTACCTCGCACTAGTGTTTGATTTTTCCTTTGTAGGTGCGTAGACTATCCAAAAAGGGAAATGTATGGATGGTTGACAGTGGGTGCTCAAGGCATATATGGTGGTGATGCTTCACTATTCTTGAAGTTAAGCAACAAGGCTAGTGGATCCGTGAAGTTTGCCAATAATGAAAGCCGCTCGTGTAATAGGTAAAGGTTGTGTGGGTAAGGAAAACACAATCAAAATTAGAAATGCTTTACTAGTTGATGGTGTTAAATTTAATTTACTAAGTGTAAGTCAACTATGTGATAATGACTTTGATGTTTATTTCTCAAAAGATAAATGTCTTATTGTGCATGAAGCTTCTAACTTTCACATTGTCGGTTTTCGTGAAAACAATGTTTATTATGTTGATTTTGACATCGTTGGTGATGATATTGTATGCATGCCTTCTTTACTTGATGATGTGGATGTGTGGCATAGGCGCTTAGGACATGCTAGTATGGAACTTCTATCTAAATTATGTGCAAATGAACATGTTAGAGGTTTACCCAAACTTAAGTATGAAAAGGTCAATTATGTGATGCATGTCAATTGGGTAAAATGCATAAAACTTCTTTCAAATCAAAACTCGTTATTTCTACCAAAAATGTGCTTGAATTGTTGCATCTTGATTTATTTGGTGAAATTGATGTTGTAAGTCTAGGAGGAGCCAAATATGTGTTTGTAATTGTTGATGATTATTCTAGATACACTTGGACTATTTTACTTGCTAATAAAAGTGATGCTTTCAACAAGTTTGCTAAGTTGTGCGAGAAAGTTACTGAATGAGAAAAACTTAGCTATCAAGGAAATTAGAAGCGATCATGGAGGAGAATTCGAAAACTCATCATTCAAAACTTGGTGTGAAAAGCATGGTGTTGATCACAATTTCACTCCAAGGACTCCTCAACAAAACGGCGTAGTGGAAAGAAAAACAGGACCATACAAGAGATGTGTAGAACAATGCTAAATGAGCACAATCTTCCTAAATATTTTTGGGGTCACGCATTGATACTGACATGTCATGTGCTAAATCGAGTCTATCTACGGCCATCTCTCAACAAGACTCCTTATGAATTGTGGAATGGTAGAACTCCAAATATTTCATACTTCAAAGTTTTTGGAAGTAAGTGCTACATTTTAAATACAAAGGATAAGTTGGGTAAGTTTGATGCAAAATCAACGGAAGGTATTTTTATGGGTTATTCTAGTCATAGTAAAGCTTACATCGTTTACAATAAAGTTGATAAATGTTTGCAAGAATCTATTCATGTTTCTTTTGATGAGACTAACCCCTTTGCAAAGAAAGTTGATGATGAGGATGAGGTAGTTGAAGTGGTCAAAAGAAGAATGCCCGAATCCTAATGGTGAAAGTATCAAAGAAAAGGAGATGCAAGCGAGAACCTCATGAAACAGCTTGAATTGGGAGAGCCCCAAGACACCGACGATCATCTCTATGGGAGAACGCATGATGACTTGCCTAAAGCTTGGAAATCGGTTCGAGATCATCCCATGGAGCAAATTATTGGTAGTCCATCAAAGGGGTAACAACTCGTTCTTCTCTAAATATTTTATGCTTTCATAGTGCCTTTGTCTCTCAAACAGTTCCAAGTAACATAAAAGAAGCTCTAGGTGATCCGAGAATGGGTTGTGTCAATGCAAAAAGAACTCGAACAATTTGAACGAAACAAAGTTTGGCATTTAGTCGAAAAACACATTGATAGAACTATTATTGGAACTAAATGGGTTTTTCGCAACAAACTTGATGAAAATGGTGTTATTTTATTAAACAAAAGTCGTTTAGTTGTTCAAGGTTATAATCAAATTGAAGGGTGGATTTTGAAGAAACTTTTGCTCCGGTGGCTAGGTTGGAATCCATTCGTATTATACTAGCCTTTGCTAGTCACATGGATTTCAAACTACACCAAATGGATGTCAAAAGTGCCTTCCTCAACGGATTTTTAGAAGAGGAAGTATATGTAAAACAACCCTGTGTTTTGAAGATTTTGAAAATCCAAATCATGTTTTTAAACTTGACAAAGCCCTTTATGGATTGAAACAAGCCCCTAGAGCTTGGTATGAGAGATTAAGCAAACATTTAATTGCAAATGGTTTCAAGAAGGGTAAGATTGATTCTACCTTATTCCTTAAAACCAAAGGCAAACATCTCATTGTAGTTCAAATTTATGTTGATGATATTATATTTGGATCTACTAATGATGAATTGTGCAAGGAGTTTCGACATGATGACTAGTGAGTTTGAAATGAGCATGATGGGGAGTTAAACTTCTTTTTGGGACTTCAAGTGAAACAAATGAAAGATGGAATATTCATCGGTCAAAATAAGTTCTCAATGGAGTTACTAAAGAAATTTGGCATGAGTGATGCAAAGGCAATTGGCACTCCAATGGCGACTGCGACCAAATTGGACAAGGATGAACAAGGTAAACCGGTAAATGAAACAATGTATCGAGGTATGATCGGTAGTCTTTTATATTTAAGCGCTTCCAGACGATATTATGTTTCTTTGTGTGCTGTGTGCTCGATTTCAAGCATGTCCAAAAGAATCACATTTAAAAGTGTAAAGCGGATTCTTAGATATGTGAAGGAACCACGGAGTTTGGATTGTGGTACGAGAAATCGAGTCACTTTGATTTGGTTGGTTTTTCTGATGCTGATTTTGCTGGTTGTACCTTAGATAGAAAAAGCACTAGTGGAACCTGTCATCTCTTAGGACCTTGTTTAACTTCCCGGTCTAGTAAAAAGCGAGCAGTGTTGCTTTGTCCACCGTGGCCAAGAATATGTGGCGGTTGGAAATTGCGTTGCACAAGTTTTGTGGATGAAACAGACTTTGGAGGATTTTGGTTTGGTATATGAAAATGTACATTCTTTGTGATAATACTAGTGCCATTAATATTGCTAAGAACCCCATCCAACACTCTAGAACTAAGCATATAGAAATTAGACATCATTTTATTAGAGATCATGTTTCTAGGGGAGCATAGAATTAAAATTTGTAGGCCTTGATGACTAACTAGCGGACATCTTCACAAAACCTTTATTTGAAGCTCAATTTTGTAAAATCCAGAGAGAGCTAGGTATGCTTGATTTTTCTAGTTTGTGATTATGTGTTATGTGGTCCCCTCCTTTTTGATGAAAACAAAGGGGAGAAATAATTGCTATATAATTGCTTTATGCTATGTATGTTTATTTTTATTATTTTTCTTTATGCTTATGCTTAGGGGAGCGTATGCTAATGTTTCTTGTTTATCGCCTCCCTGTCATAGCAGGTAATTTGTTATCATCAAAAGGGGAGTTTGTTGTGCCAAGGGCAAACATTCCTTGTTTTGAATGATAACAAATTACAAGTTACTTGATAATTTACTTGAGGTAAAGCGCGGGGAAAAATATAAGAGCGTAGAGGCGATGAACAAGAGAGCTTGAAGCTAACTCAAAGTTGTAGAAGCTCGGACGAAAAGTCTGCTCAAGCATTGAAGACTTATATCGACTTGCGTAGGACACGTGTAAGATCGCTTTACTCAAGCTTTTATAACATTCGTAATTGAGAGATGATCTTTTAAAATAGAATCTGTTCTTGTCAAAATATTTTATATAAAAGCATGATTAAATAGGTTAGGCACAAGTTGTTTTTAAAGAAAAGTTTTGAATTATGATTTGTT
Source organism: Oxytropis ochrocephala (assembly GCA_020916435.1). Taxonomy (NCBI): domain Eukaryota; kingdom Viridiplantae; phylum Streptophyta; class Magnoliopsida; order Fabales; family Fabaceae; genus Oxytropis; species Oxytropis ochrocephala. The sequence goes on along the minus strand of CM037093.1, from coordinate 10,386,628 downwards.
GTTTTTATAAAGAAACTTGATTCATGGCTTAATGTCTTACAAGAAATTGTTTTTGAACTAAAGAATATTCTTGATTTGGTATTTTAAAGCTAGAAATCGATTGTTCACTTGTTTCACAAGTAAGCAATCGATTGTTCACTTGTTTCCACAAGCAAGCAATCGATTGATCACTTACTTCCACAAGCAAGCAATCGATTATTCACTCACTTTGAAGCACAAAATCGATTCATGGCTTCTTGGTTTTAAAAGAAGAATCGATTCATGGCTTCTTATCTTAAAGGAAACAATCGATTCTTTACCTACTTATTTAAAGCACAAAATCGATTCCTACCTTGTTTTTAAAGCTCATAATCGATTTCCATCTATAGTTATATAAGCCACTAATCGATTATCCACTTATTCATAAACCATTCCAACGGTCATATTTTTACAATCCCTATAAATAGGACATAGGGTTTCCACGATCAATACACACAACCAAAACAAGCAAGCACAACTTAGCACAATTGTTTTTGGAAAGAAAGTGAGAGAGTGAACCATATTCTTCATCCTTGTGAGATTAAAAGAGAGAGATCAAAACCGATTGTGTGTGCATCAAAATCATCATCTCTTGCGACATAAGGAGTGATCAAAAACAGAATTTTTGTGCAGCCATACATCTTCATCAAATCGCAAAAAGAGATAGACCGAATCCCTTATTTGTGCAACGCATGATTTCCTTTCATATCGCAAACCAAATTCTTCAAATCGCATATCCTTTTTTTGAGAGAAAATCTTGATCTAAACGATTTTTTTGAGTCGCATATCTCATCCTTTCTAATCGCATATCTTTCAAATTCATATTGCATATTTTCATCCTTCAAGTTGCGAACTAATTTTTGAAAACCAAACCCTAGCCGCTTTCTATTTTTTGTTCTTATTTGCGAAGTGGGTTGTTGAAAGATTGCGAATTACTTTTGAGTTCAAAGATTTTTTCGTATCATCTTATCTCTCAATTACAAGTGCTATAATACTTGGGTAACTCGATCATAGTTTGTATTGTATTGGTTAATTCACTTGGTGGTTTGTTTATTGTGTAGAAATCACGAGATTGCATTCTTGGGTGGTTCGTTCGGGAGTTCGAATCGTTGAAATCCTAAGCGGGGAGCTCGGGTTCTCAATTGGGGAAATTGAGAGGATTGAAGTGTTTGTAACGTGGTGTGCGTTGTAAGACTCGAAGAAGCATCTTCATATTATAGTGTTATCTTTCCCAAAGTCCAAAGGTTGCAAAGTGGGAGGCCGAGGGCGTAGGGTTTTAGCCCGAACCTCGCTAAATTCGCGGTGTCCTTCTTTCCTTATCTCTTTATTTATTTACGCACAACTTAATTCTTTGTTTTATTTCTTGATCTTGCATGATTGTTTATCTATAGTGTTGATTTTCGTTTAGTTGAATTTTATCTCTAAACCTGTTGCTTACGCAAGTTGCTAGTTCTCAAGCCATTTCCGCATTATTTTTTAAACTAGCTTTAAACTATTTTCAAAAATCCAAAAGGAACTTATTCAGGCCTATAACCTTATTCACACCCCCTCTAAGGTTATTGCATTCTCTAACATCAAATAGTGATAAATAGTGACAACTTTATCCCTTGTTTGACACGTTCAAAAGTTTAGACAAAAAAAAATTATAAGGGAAAAATCCAAACATTTATGGAAAGGAATAATACATGTCTATATTATTAACATAAATAATAACTAGTTTTTTTGTTTATTTGAAAACAAAGAGGTCAAAAATTAAAAACAATTTTTCCCACACACAGAAGAACTATAGCATAATATTCAATAAACATAGTTATGTTGCATAGTTCATAGTTATATAGACATCATTGACATTAAGTCATAAGAGTACATATGCATATGTCACAAAAAATTTGCCCCTACAAAAATATTCTTTAGATCTATGTCAAGCTTAAGAAGACATAGTAATACAAACACAATTTAAACTATTCTTAGGTAATGTCCAGTTAGTTAGATAAGTTTAAGAGGATGTAAGGTGACATATAGGACATCAAATGCGCCTTCTGGGAACCCAAATATGACCTATTGGTTCTGCCTTAGAAAGCGGAACATGGTAAAATCAGGTCAGTCACCTCCCAAAGTACATTCCATAACTTGTTTGAAACCATAATCAGCAGGGACAGTTTTTGAATACCACTCTAAAGGGAAAAACCAAGGTCTCTCATAGTCATCCATCAATGTAAGACTTGAAACAGTCTGATCCAACACATCAGTGCAGAAATTGTATGGCAAAACCTGTAATAAAGTTAAATTTAATAAGAAGAATATACAAATGATAGAAATGAATAATTATAAATCAAATTATATAAAAATCAATACCAGCTTAGCAATATCATCAGAAGTCAGCCATTTATGAAGGACAAAATGAAAACATGATATGGGAAAGCAGGTAGAAATATTTTAATGAGGTTGAGTTAGGCTAAACCACATTAATTTAAGATATATGATATCAAAGTCTCATCCTAGATCGTGACCACCCACCATTATTATCCACACACGCAGTGCTGTGTGGCACATGCTTGGCATGGGACTCCCCCATGTTAAGTCCTGTAAGCAAGGGGATTATAATTAACTATATATCCTTTTCATATCTTTCTTTGACCAAACCAAACAGTTTAATTTTAACATATTATTATATAATAATAATGAGGATCCTTAAGCTTATTTGTTAAGGCTTAATACATCTAGTAATAATAATGCAGAGACCATTATATAATTTCTTACCGATCTAAAAGAAAGAGGTCTGCATGCATTCACTTGATCTAGAAAATGTTTACCAATGAATATCATAACATGATGTTGTAAGTATATATATATGCATAATAAGCATGCATACATGTTTAGAGTTGATAGGGAAAAATGGCTAATGAGTAATGAAAAGCTTTTGTCTTTTACTTCCTAAGGGATCCATGTGTTGTCCCTATATATATTCTAACAGAAAGAACTATAAGTCACTTGTTTCGAGTTTACCAGACCATTTGATTATTATAATCTCACACTCCTGACAGTTAAAATAAGAGTAATAAACAAAAAATTGAATGTAACATTAAAAGCACTCTCTTCTCCTTTTATAAATCACAATCGTCATGCATATGATATAGAGCCTGTGCACACCTCTCAATACACATAACAACAAAACAAAGAAGAAAGAGAATGGTCTCACTCTCTCTCTCTTGAACTTGAACCTGAAGGTGTTCAAGGTAATAATCTCAGATCTACTACTGATGCACCTTCAAGTCCTAGAATATCTTTCTAAGCGGAGTTCTTAGCTGAAAACAACTTCATCTCTATTAGTCCAAATCCTGTTTATGAAAGAGATCAAGAGTCAAAGGAACGCGAAAAAGCAACAAAGAATCAAGACTTTGAGTTTCTGCAGTCAAACAATGTGAGTAACAACAATAACACAGTTTTAACTGCTGATGAGCTTTTCTTTGAAGGAAAGCTCCTTCCCTTTTGGCAGAAGCAGCATCTAGAGAAACTAAGCAAGATCAGTCTCAAAGCGAAAGATGTCGAGGGAGAAGATGAAGTGGTCGAGGTTAAGTAGTGAACAACAAAGAGGATAGTATAATAATAGTAATAGTAATAATAGTAGAGTGAATTGGTTTGTGGATGATGATCCATCTCCAAGACCACCAAAGTGTACTGTTAATTTTATGAAAAAAAAAAAAACTGTATGCGCGTGTTAAGGTGACGATGTAAAATCAGTGTTGCCGTGTGCACGATTAAACAGAATATAACTGAAAACTACTTGAGAAATACAATTACTATTAGAAGAACACAGCTGAAGAAATGAAATAAACTGCAAATCAAACATAAAACAGACCTTCAAGGTTGTTGGTCGAGAGACAAAAGTAATTTGGTGAATGAAGAAATGGAGAGACACAGATTGATATATATAATATAGAATAATGTTATTTGGACATATTATATATATATAGGAATAATACAGTTCAAAATACACTTGTTGGTTGATTGGCTAGGAAGAGATGTGCATGAAAAAGAAATATATATTTGACATTATGTTGATAAAAAACAGCTGGCGAGTAATTAGAGTAAGAAATAGCAAAACATGTAAATTGAATATTTAAATTTGCATGTGTTTACGTGGCTAAAGCGTGGAGTTTAGACGATCCATTGGTTATGTAATTTTGAGATTCTACTGGTGTAATAAAAGAACAATGACGCAGCATACAAAGAAACAATAAAATAAGATCATTAAGAAAACAACAATTGAACAAAAATTGGATGTCAATCCAAAAAAATTTCCCGGCAAAACGTAAATCAATTTGGTTACCCATGCCAAGCCGCATAAGAGTTTAAGATTGAATTACGACTATTTTTCTTGAATTGCATACACAAAGCTTAGTTCAGAGATATAAGTGTTGCATCTTAAGCTCAATTAACGGCTTCTTAGTTAATAAATTTTCATCAAAAACTATAGGTTTAAATATGTGTTTTTTACTTGCAAATATGGTGCATAATCTATTTAGCCTCTCGTAAAAAATGTTTTCAAATGGCCTTGCAAATATTAAGCATTATAAGCGCTGCTAACTATCCATCAAAAAAAAGGTGGCGTGGTAACAGAGATGACATCGCGTGGCATCATCAATGATGTTGCCACGTGTCATCATCTCATTTGACCATTGTGACATGTGTCACCGAATGTCACGTCATCATCCCATGTCATCATGGACACATGACACTAACAAGTGCCACGTTAGCAACCAATGGATGATAGCCATGTGGCGCTCGCATGACAATAATGTGGGACTCCTTTGTTACTAACAAAATTTAACATTTTGGAGGAACATGGGTGTCAAACTCGTGACCTCCCACTAGTGGTAGCTCCAAATTACCACTGAACCACTTGATCATTTGGTTAAGTTGAGCCAACTACAAATATATAATCTATAATTCGATTAAAAAAAAAACTAGATCATCTCTCAGATCTGGAAAACAAACACAAACACATCTAAACAATGAAGATGAAGTGGTCGTGGTCATAGTTTCGGTATGGTGGAGGAACTCTCCGACGTGATGGTCATCGGAGAAAAGTTGCGATTGTGATATCAAACACATTTTTTTTATTGGATGTCTATGGTGGCCAAAATTGAGAGAGAAGTTGCGATTTGAAATTCTTAGATCTATTATTTTCGTGGAAAGGTCAAAGCTTTTAGGTAGACGATGAGGAGAGAAACTCAATGGTGGTCTTGGAAGGGTGAGATTCAACCGAAGTTGGCCGAAAAACGCAACTCTAGAGAAGACCCGTTTTAAAGTTTTCTCCTTTTGAAAGTCTACTTGGTTAGAAAGATAGAGGAGGTCATAGGGCTGAAAATATATAGTTACTTTGAGTAAAGGTGGTCGAAAAGAGGTGGTAGGTGGCCGGAGAGGGGCAGAGGCCATGGAAGAGGGAGATGAGAGCTTGTCCAATTTTATGATTTGCGGAAAATGAAAGAGATGATTTCTTTCTATGGCTAATGTTTGTTAGATGTGTATGTGTTTGTTTTCCAGATCCGGAAGATGATCTGGTTTTTTTTAATCGAAGTATAGATTATATATTTGTAGTTGTCCTAACTTAACCAAGTTATTAAGTGGTTTAGTGGGAATTTGGAGCTATCACTAGTGTGAAGTCACGAGTTCAATGCCCATATTCCTCTAAAATGTTAAAAAAAATTAATAACAAAGGAGCCCACATTATTATCTGCGAGCGTCGCGTGATAGTCGTCCATTGGTTGCTGATGTGACACATGCCATGTGTCCATGATGACATGGGATGATGACATCGTATTTAGTGACACGTGGCACAATGGTCAAATGAGATGATGACATGTGGTAGTGGCATCATTGATGATGCAATGTTGATGTCATCTTTGTTATCCACGCCAGCCTTTTTTAGATGGAAAAATGGCGAGTGGCTTAGCGTAAACACTTTAGTAACAAAGGAGCCCACATTATTGTCTGCGAAGCGAGTGTGGTGATCATCCATTGGTTGTTGATGTGGCACTTGTAAGTGACATGTGTCCACGATGACATGGGATGATGACGTGACATTCAGTGACATGTGACACAATAGTCAAATGAGATGATGACATGTGGTAGTGACATCATTGATGATGTAATGCTGATGTCATCTCTGTTATCCACGTCGGCTTTTTTAGATGAAAAGTTAACTTATGGGTTAACGAAGAAACACTTAATATTTGCAAAGAGACCTTTTAAAACTTTTTTTACAAGAACGTAAATGAATTATGGCCTATATTTACTGAGTAAACATATATTTAAGCCAAAACTACATACCGCTCCAATGGTGTAGGGTAAGAGTAAGACGTTTTTCCTACCAAACAAAGTTCGTTTATTTTTCTAAAATTTTCCATTATTATAAATAATAAATAATTATACTAATACTCAAATTGACTTTAACAAGTAACATGTATGCATTGCTTGGAACAAATACTTACTTATTAAAAATATAATAAAAATCCAAGGAATTTGTTTAAAATTAAATTGTTTGTTTTCATCACCTCAAATAGACACATCAGGGACGCAGCGAACCTAAGATCTAAAACAAGCTATTAAATACAAAGGATGTCAACATAAAAGTTCTTAATCATCATGATTATTATAGGGGTTTTATTTTTCTCACCCCCTCCTTCTCTATCTCACTCCCATATTTCAAAAAATCCCAATAATACCCCTGCGTTTTAAAAAAAAATTTAAATATTTGAATTACCATAAAAAGGTAATTAGGTTCAAAAAATTAAAAATTTGAATTACCTCTAAAAAAGGTAATTAGGTTCAAAATAAAGGAATTTTGGAATTACCTCAGAAATGAGGTAATTCCGGTTCACATTTGTGAACCGGAATTACCTATTTCTGAGGTAATTCCGAAAATTAATATTTTTTTTCAATTATTAATATTTTTTATTTACCGGCTTTTTTATGAATCGGATTTACCTGCGTATGAGGTAAATCCGATAATCCCAAACATAAAATCAAAACCCCCATTTTATGAACCGGATTTACCATAAATTGAGGTAAATTCGAGAATCTTCAAAAAAAAAATTAAAATTTCAGGGGTATTTCTGGGTTTTAGGGATTTATGGGGGTCTGAGAGAGAATGTGGGAGGTGAAAAAAAACCCTTATTATAGAATTTAAACTAATAATTCGTTTTACTTTGGCAATACTTTAAGTGGATAAATAAACAAAAATTCATCTAACACTTTCACAATGATTGGATGAAATTTATTTTAGGTCCATCGATCCACTACATTAGTGAGACTCACATGAACTTAATCCAAATTATTAAGAGGGTATTGGATGGTGAGTACTAAAGGGAGTTTTTTCTTTTGTTATTTTGTTATTGATGAACAGTGTTTATTGACTAATCTGCGATAAAAAATTTAGTTAGTCACGTGTTACTCGACTTTGTCTATCTATAACCTCTTACAATTTTGTCATATCTAAAACTCGAACGAATGAAGTCTTAAGCTTAGATACTTAGTGGAACCAACTCTTGTAAGTTATTAAAGAAAGTAATTTTACCACTTTCTCTTTCCAAAATATAAGATAGAAAAAGAAAAGAAAAGAAAAGAATGAAAATTGAAAACCTTATCTAAAATATAAGAAGTCCAGGCTTCTCTTGGTGATCATTAAGGGACGAAAAACAAACTTGATCCACTCATGGGACACCCCCTATCGGTATTAGAATAGCCAAGAGACTCTTTCTTTAGCCACCAACCCATATCTTCCACAACTCTCTTCCCACACTCACTGGTTGCATTTTCCATTGAACCCACTTCCAAAGTTTGCAGCTTTACCCATTTTTCTACTCTCTATTGGTGAGTTTCTTTCTGCAAACTTTCTTTTCACTGGTCAATTGCTGCTATCAAGCTCTGTTTCCCCCTTTTTTAACTGTATTTTATATTCTAATGTAACCCTTCCCCATGCTCGTGAACACCCCTTTTGTCATAAAAATGGAATTTATAATGGTTCAAAACTCAAAAGCTAAGCTTGTTGAGTGCTGAGCTTTTTTGTTTTTACTTCAATTGAGTGCTGAACTTGAGATTATTGGCTTCTCAGCTTCCAATTAATCCCAAAATTCTATTTTTGGTCAAATTATGCTTCTTAGTATGTTTTAGTTGAAAATGTGGGTGGGGGTTATTTTAGGCATTTATGCATGTCTCTTCTTCATACTTCTTCTAGTAGTGACTGTCAAAGAAGTTTCTAATTTCTAGTCAAGCACATTGATATTTAGTAACAATGAAAATTGGGTCACTGTGTGTAATATTCAGGGGGAAACATAATCTGATTGAAGACAAAGTTTTGATGTGTGATCATAACTATTGAGCATAAATATGAACTTTAAAACAAATTCTTCTTTAACTGTAATCTCCTAACGATTGTTGGATAAATATATTTCATTTGACTATCAAAGCATCCTTGAATATTTTCTTGAATGGTTATTTATTTCTTTGATGGTATTTTGTGTCTGATCTGATATTATGCAGTTTACATCTTATTAAGTAATAAATGCTATTTTTTGGATCATAATTCTCTTTTGTGCTTTATCTTAATGATGATATGTAATCAGAAAATGGCACAGATTTTGACACTTCACACATTAAATTTGGTTTAAGAAGGATTTGACAGTTGCTTTAGAATGATTTTATTGATGTGTGGCTTCATTAGACAGCATTTGAGAATGGTTGCAGGAGCTGATAAGTATGTATGATACATCAGATTATAATGTTGAAATTTGTATATTGTGTTATAATTTGATTCCTTTTTGGTGGGGATTCTCATAACTAGTTTATGTTGTAAGAAGCAGAAACATGGCACAGATTTTGGCACCCTCTACACAATGGCAGATGCGAATCGCAAAAACTTCTCCGAGTGCAAGTCCAATGACATCGAAGATGTGGAGTTCTTTATTGTTGAAACAGAATAAGAAAGCCACACGTGCCAGTTCTGCTAAATTTAAAGTACTGGCAATCAAGTCTGGTGATAGCACCATCAACAGGCTAGATAATCTACTTAATTTGGACATCACCCCATTCACTGATAAGATAATTGCTGAATACATCTGGTATTTCATTCTACTCTGTCTCTTTTTTTGTATCTCATAGTCTGCCTAATCAAATAATAAAGAACTATTTCCTTTTGTATGAGGGTACAAGGTATTTCAAAAAAGTGACACTTTTTCTGAAACAGGATTGGTGGAACAGGAATCGATGTGCGCAGCAAATCAAGAGTATGTTATTTATAATTTTGTAAACAAGCCAATAGAAAGTATTCCTACCATTGTTGTCGCTTTATTTATCGCGTGCTAATCCTATATATATTCATGTTTTCTATTCAAAGACCATATCAAAGCCTGTTGAGCATCCCTCTGAGCTCCCTAGATGGAACTATGATGGATCTAGTACTGGACAGGCACCTGGTGAAGATAGTGAAGTAATCTTATAGTAAGAATTTTTGTACCCATACTCAATGTTGCTAATTTACTGCATCACGTATGCCACTGCAGTTTTAACTTTAGTCTTTTTTCCCCTCAGTCCTCAAGCAATTTTCAAAGACCCTTTCCGTGGTGGTAACAATATTTTGGTAAGAACTGTTATACTTGAAATCTGTTTCATGGTAGAGATAGTATGAACTATGAAGTTAATTCAATTATTTTGTTTTGCAAAGGTCATTTGTGATGCCTATACACCACAAGGTGAGCCTATCCCTACAAACAAGAGGCACAAAGCTGCTGAAATCTTCAGCAACCCAAAGGTTGAGGCTGAAATTCCTTGGTATATATCGTTCCCTCGTCTTTATAACGATAAACCCAATTTTGTGATGATAAATTGCATTATTCAGGAATTTATTTATTTAATTTTGGTTTTAAACTACCTCTATTATTGGATGCTAGAAAAGTATGACTTGGTATTCAATATGTAATGTTCTGTGGCTTAAAGAAAGATATGCAATGATATATATCAAATTAGATAGTTTTCCTTCTTCATTTAATCACTTGCTCAAATAGAAGATAACCGAACTTACGGTGTTGAATTATAATCTTAACGAGAAAACATGCTGATGTTATTTATTGATTGTTCAAAGGTATGGAATAGAACAAGAGTACACCTTACTTCAAACAGATGTGAAATGGCCTTTAGGTTGGCTTTGTAGGTGGCTATCCCGGTCCTCGTGTAATGCCACTTCTTTTGGATTTCATTTCAAATTTCACATGAATTTGTGAATTTCTGAAAGAGAAGTTAATGAGTTATTACTTCATATATCAGGGTCCTTACTACTGCAGTGCCGGGGCAGATAAGTCATTTGGACGTGATATATCTGATGCTCATTACAAGGCTTGCTTATATGCTGGAATTAACATCAGCGGCACCAATGGGGAGGTTATGCCTGGACAGGTAAATCTCAACCATTCTTTTTGTTTCAAGGCTTATAATATCTGAGCTGTTTTTCTCACTATTTTTTTTATGAATATTGCAGTGGGAATATCAAGTTGGTCCTAGTGTAGGTATTGAAGCTGGTGACCATATTTGGGCTTCAAGGTACATACTTGAGGTAATTCAATTAACCTACTGTTGGTTTATATATAACGCTTAGAATTTGAGTTTAGGCCTAACCAGCAAAAGCTAGCTCTTTAAAAGGGCTTTAAGAAGTGGCAGTTTGCACTAAAGCTTGATTTAGAATGTTTTGTGTCTTTCATGTGAATTGTAACATTTGTTTGTAGTTATGCATAATTTTCACCAGACAATGGTAGTCTGAGATCTGAATATCTTCTTTTTTTTAACTCATTACTCTTCAGAGTACACCCTAAATTAGAAAAAAATATTTCTCTTTGGTCTGTTTTATACAGCACACTCTTAAGTATCTCTGAAGTTTTAAAATCCTGAAAAGTAATTCAGCATCCTTAAGATCAAATTTGAGGGTAGGTGGAAGGCTCATGGAGTCATGGTCATGGCTTTTCTTGTAAACAAAATTTTGCGCTTGTTCTATTGTCTCTTATCCAATTTTGTATCTTCTAATTGAATCCATTACATTTTGTCTGTTCTGACAGAGAATTACTGAACAAGCTGGTGTTGTGCTCACCCTTGATCCAAAACCAATAGAGGTATCATAATGGTTGAGTTGACATTATTTCTTATTCGATGTTAATTATTTATATTGATTGTTCTGGTTTTAACATTGACAGGGTGACTGGAATGGTGCGGAGCCCACACCAATTACAGGTATTTAACATGCTTTTGTCAAAGTCATAATTGCTTGTGCCTTAATATTGACTTCTGAAATTACCAAGTTGATGAATTACGAATATCATTTGATTTTTAGTACAAAGAGCATGAGGGAAGAGGAGGCTTTGAGGTAATAAAGAAGGCAATTTTGAATCTGTCCCTTCGCCACAAAGTTCACATTGAAGCATATGGAGAAGGAAATGAGAGAAGGTTGACAGGAAAGCATGAGACAGCCAGCATTAACACATTTTCTTGGGTACTGCTTCAAAAAATTTAATACTTGTTCTTGTTATAGACAGAGTTTTCAAACATGAAGTATATTGTCTTGTGTAAAACATCCTCATAAAATTGAATATGCAGGGAGTGGCTAACCGTGGGTGCTCAATCCGTGTCGGAAGAGACACAGAGAAGGAAGGAAAAGGTTAGCAAAAACAATTATTTAATGCCATTGTTAACATTTTGACATCTTATTCCTGCCTCATAATGGGAGACTGATAAGCATGATTCTGATTTCTTCAGCATGGTTTGCTTTTTAGTAGCTTCTAACGATTTGTGTTCTTAAGCATCTTCAAGCTCTGTAGCACCAACGCTTCCAGTTGAAGATGTGTCCGGTGTCTGACACGTATCGTATCGGACACTGACACTGACACTTCAATTACTTGTAATTTTCAAATTAAAACCAGTGTGTGTCCAGTGTCTGTGTCGATGCTTCATAGTCTTCAAGTATTTACCATATATGTGTTGTTTATCTTTCCTATACTCTTGATTGTAGGTTACTTGGAAGACAGGCGCCCGGCATCAAACATGGATCCATATGTTGTAACAGCATTACTGGCAGAGAGTACATTGTTGTGGGAACCAACTCTAGAGGCTGAAGCACTTGCAGCTCAGAAGCTAGCATTAAAGGTCTAAATCTATTGATTAATGACATTCAAGTTGGAGGGAATGGTTTGTGCTGAGTTGGAATACTCTTTGGCTTTCCTTTTAGATTATTTATGTTATCATCTTGTTTGGACAAAAGAAGTTGTCATGCCCATTAGTGGTTTATCAGATGAATGCACATTGTATATCAGATGCTTCGTTGGTTGTGTTTGTGTATGGACAGAATTACATTGATGTTTGGTTATATTCATTGTCTATTCGGATTTACTTTTATTTTTGAATAAATATCCAAAATTACTTGACAAATCAGAGAGACCAAATTAGTCTCTTAGAAATAAAAAGTATCAATTTAATTCTTAACAATCTTAAATGAAGGTGAGTGGTTGATAACTGTACTTGACACACGGAGAACGTTGATTATGAGTTGGATTCCAAAAGGGTGGTTGATAACTGTAGTTGCCCGCAAGATGATGTCTCAAATTTTGGCGCTATACTTTTACTTTAGGGTGCGTTTGGGTAGAGTGTTTTTAGAGGGTAGTGTAATGAAACTTTCGAGGCGAGTTGAAATATTTTAGTTAAATATTTTGAACTAAAATGTTTTCAATTCCCCTCAAATATTACATTACCTCTAAAGATACTCTACCCAAACACACCCTTAGAGTGTGGAGATATATTGCTCTCATCCTTAAATATTTTTAGCTAGCTTCAATATTTTTTAGGGTTACTCACAGTCCAGCAAGAGTGGCCCCATTTTTAGCTAGCTTCAATATTTTTTTAAATTCCAACACTTATTTAATCCATTATAATTAATATAATGGCTTAGTCCTTTTTCATTAAAAAAATCAAATAATGTCAAATTAATCCTTTTTAAGATAAGTTTCATAGAGTTCTTTTCTCTGGCCGGCCCTAATTTTGCTCCATCTTCTCTCTTACTTTTCCTCTTCTTCATCCATAGGAGAGGAGTGATTTTGGGTCATTTTTCGACCCATTAACCCATCTACGTCATTTTTTCTCTCATTTCATCTAAATAAGTGTTATTCACATAGTTTTGAGCTTCTTTTTTTTTGTGATTTTGTCATCTAAGTGACATCGTTGTTTTGTTCATCGTCTTGTGCGGCACCGTTGTTTTGTTTGTCGTCTTGTGCGACGTAGTTTGGTTTTCCCGTGTTGTTACAGTGTTTGTTTTGTTTGGATTGATAGATCTACTTCGACTCGCTACAGATTAACCTAATGAAGACTTGGTCGTCAATGCTACAGATCTGGAGGCATAGGTACTCTGGTGGCTTTAATTGTGTCAGTTTTGTAGGCAATTTATCATTTATGAATTAACTTGGATGTTGTGAGCTTGTTTGGAGGCACTGCCAAGATTGCTGCTGAGGTTGCCAAATATATTGCAAAGGTGACTACAGAAATTGATGCACGCAGGTGCATCTGATGCAGGCGCATCTGATGCAAGTGCATCAAAACCTGAGGAACACAAGAAAAAGTGGTAGAAGGTGAAGCATGCAACAGTGGGGAGCAGTTCTAGGTTGAGAAGTGGACCTCCAAAACAGTACTTTGAATGTTATTTCAGTATTATGTTTTAAGTACTTTTTGGATAATCATCTTTGAACTATAGTATTTTGTGTGAACTAATCCTCCTCCCACTTGACTTTTAAATAGCAGTGAGAGCACTGCTCATCTTTAAGTTGGGGGAGAAGTTATCTATGTTATAATATGTATATATGTTTTAGTATGTTATAGTATGATATGCTTGTGTATTTTAGTAGTATGTATGTGTTTTAATATGTATGTTTTTAGTTTTCTTAAAATATGCATAGGAATTCTGTTTTTAGTACAGCATGAATATGAATTTTAGATTGATAGTTTTGAAGCATGATCACCTGAAAATCTTTTTACAAAAAAATAAAATAAATGCACCTCTTTGAAACTAAGTTTTAATGATGAAAGAAAAAGTAAGAAGCCTTGTTTTTGAAAACCAATTTTATTATTGCTTCTACACATCAAAATTGAGTTTTTTTTGAAAGGAACCTTGCTATTTAGAAAGTAATCTGATGCAAGAGGAATTTTTGGTAAGCTAATATCAAATGTTAAGCTTTTACTAAAAATTTGGAATATCATAAAGAATTAAGTTTGGGGGTGCTTCAATGGAGGGTTTAGAGAAGTCAATGCCATAGGTTTATCAAAAGCACTACAAAATACCAAATTGTTGTAAAATTAGCTATATTTGCTTGAATCACAAAAACTGTATCCGTTCCAAAAATGCATTTGAAAAACAAGAAAAAATATACAAAATGGAAAAGAAAAAAAGAAATGGAAAAGGGGGTAAATGAGGAGCGCAATATATGCTAAAAAGTCTATATGTGGTCTCGGTCAGCAGTGCACTAAATGCCCCTGCATTATAGAAATGCGATGCTCTCTGCACTCAATGCATCCGCATCAAGAAACCACTAAAAATAGGAAAACAGAGCATTGACTCAACAACTCTTTATGCTCAATCAATCCCTTTGTTGTACTTAGAACTCCCCAATTACTTGAGGAAATTGTTAGTCTAGTCCATCTTTTGAAGAATCCTTGGTTTGATCAACGTGAACTTTTCAAAGGCTAAGAAAACCTTTTTATTAGTCTTGGAACTGATCCGATTCAGTGGGCACACACACATAAATGAGCACTAATAACTTTGGATGTTTTGAAAACAAAGGCATAAAGAAAAATTCTGAAAAATGAAGTTTTCTGAAGTGCATCTTTTGAAATCATCTTTTGAAAAAGAAATTAGTGATTGGTTCTTCTTGATTATACAATCCTTATTTTGTTTTGTCTTTTTCAAAGTGTCATTACTTGAGGACAAACAATGGTTTAAATTTGGGGGTATGATAACTCTATTTTATATATAGAGTTATTTACGCATTTAAACCTAAATAGTCGCGAGTTCTAAGTAAAAATAAATAGTAAAAATAGTTATATAAATAATATAACAACATTCAAAGATGATAATAGGGTTGTGCATATAAATTAGCATCTTGCGTATATTTTGGTATTTTTGATGTGTTTGTTCAATGCACCTGCACATCAGTTAAGCAATACACCTACACTGGAAATAGACTGCAATGCTTAATTCCCTAGCACTTAATTAGTGACCTCATGCTTAGTCATAAAGGCAGATGCAAGTTGCACATTTTGACGCCTACCATAGACTTGTAGCTCACAAAGGTGGAAAGCCTTAAGGACACTTGGCCACTCATTAGAGGACCTCTTCTCTTGGTTGAGTGTTGAATTCAAATTTTCTTTATGGGCCAAAATGATAAGGTGGAAAGTCTTAGGGACACTTGGCTACTCATTAGAGGACCTCTTCTCTTGGTTGAGTGTTGAATTCAAATTTTCTGTATGGGCCAAAATGATAAAGTTTACCCTAACTTCACCATCAAGCAAACCCTCTCATGAAGGAAAACTCAACTTGATGCCTATATAAAGCCCTTCACTTCTCATTTGCAAATCATCTCATTTTCATACTTGTTACCATATAGTAAGATAGAAGCTAAGTAGATAGTAGTTTTGATTTTCTTGTAAGAAGGTGAGAAAGGAATTGACAATTTCTTTCTTCGCTTCCACTCAATCACGTAGTGCTAGCTGAATGTTGTGAAGTGAATGCCCCTGCATTGCTTGGCAACTTCATGCAAAGGAGCTCCAACTGTGTAATCTTTACTTTATTGTTTTCCTTTTGTGATATCAAATATATGAATATGACCTTTTCTGTTTATATATGCCTTGTAATGTCTAGCATGATCAGCTAAACTGTTTTAGTTGGGATGCTTTAACCTTATAATGATCTTTTGATGAAGTTATTGTGTTTATATGTTGATTTGTGTATTTTAGTTTTTGTGTTATACTTCTTCCAAACTTATTTTGAGATTGATCACTTAGAATAAGTAGAGTTATAAATGCAGACATGGTTTATAATTAGAACCCAAGAACTAATGTGGGTAAGTGTTTTCATAAAGGATTCTTTGTTAAGTTTATAATAAAGGATTCTTTGTTAAGTTTATAGTAAAGGAAACTTTGTTAATTCCATGCTAAAACCTAGACATAGGATAGCATAGTCCATATAGGGTGATACTGTGGGACTTCAAATACAAGAGTGAACTTATTTAGCATCTTAGACATAAGAGCTTGTAATAAAACTCTGAAGATAGTGACTGAAAATCACATTTCTAATGCAACAACATTCAATACATCACATATAACACAAAACTATCAAAAGTGATTTATTTGATAAAGAGCATCCCAACTATCATTTCCACTTGACTGCACACTCATCTTACATAGCTTGTTTATCTTCTGTTTTTACACCATCAATATTTGTTTGCTACTTGGCTACTTCACACTAATTTCTATGTATATAAACTTAAGAATTAATTCAATCCCTGTGGGTACGATATCATCTTCTCTATATTACTTATTGTAGACTGTGTACACTTGCACATCACTTTTCCACACACCACCTAGCCCACCAAATTCCATAACACAAATGATCCTCATGTTTACTAAGATCCCAATGAGTTCAATTGGCATGGATGAGCATGTATATATCTCAACAAAATATTTTAATTCTTAAATTTGAAAAATGGCCTAGCTACAAATTAATGATTACTTTGCTTTACTCTAATATTTGATGAAAACGACACTAGTCACATGTTATCCCTATGCGCCCACTACCGAAGAAGGTAAATGTGTTACTTTCAACATGTATATATTAACCTAAATTTATTTCCCAACCATGCCAATTGCCAAATGCCGATAATTAGAAAGTAGAAACCAGCTAGCTAGATTCTGTTGCTATACAAATAATCCAATATATATGTCAGTATATATTGTGATCAAGTGGTAATTAGCCTTGTCAAAAAAAAGTAAATAGCCATTTATTGGCTAGACAATCATCTAACACATCACTTTCAAATTTTGAGGAATCTGCCTTTCTTTTTTTATCAAGTGTAGAATGGAAAAACAATTAAGATTGAAGAAAATGATACACATTTTCATGTATTACACTATGAACTTTAAAGTACTCAATGCTTAACCATTTAAGGCAGTGGTGTACAAAGATATTCATATATATATATATATATATATATATATATATATATATATATATATATATATATATATATAGTGACATTTTTGTCTTGTGTGCATGTGAATAAAAATATAAAAATAGTATTACAAGCTCAAAATAGGATATATAAGTACACTACAAATGAGAGATCCTAATCCAACGACCTCCCTCGTCCCGCTCCACCACGATTGACTGTCTGTCTCAAGAACGGGATGATCGATTCCTAGGACGCTCAGAAAAACACGGTGATCAAGTGATGGACTCCCCATGCCACATAGGCCACCTGGAAACTAAAGTTGTCGATTTTAGCCCTGTCCAGTGAGCCAATTTGATGGCAATTTGAACTAAGTTGGACTCGCAAACTAGAGTCTAAAAAAACTAGGCTATTTTGGCTCGCAGGCCATGTTGAGGTAGTTTTTAAATTTTTTTTTTTGAAGTTTCGTTTATTCAAAATTTGTGTTGGGTCAGGAAGCCCGCTAGCCCGGCGTTTTGGGCTAGGCTATAAAATCACGTGCCATTAGAAAATGGCACACCCTATGAAAGGTTCATATTACCCCTAAAATTTTGCAAAAAATGGATTTATCTAGAAAAAAGATAAATTTGTAGTGTATAATTTACAAAACGGATCTATCTATTTAATAGATAAATCTGTAGTTAAATATTATACCCCCATGTTCTGAATATTTTACTATGGATTTATCTATTAAATAGATAAATTCTTTTTGTAAATTATACACTACAGAATTATCTAATTTTTAGATAAATCCGTTTTGTATTAAAAAAATTATTTTATTTAAATTTTTTTAAAAAAAGGGTTATAAAAACACCACAAAAAATCCATTAAACTATCAAAACTAATCTAAAAAATATAAAAAAATCACTAAAAAACTAATAAAATCAAAAGAAGGTTATGCAAAAAATTTTAGATTTTTGGAGATTATGAAAAAAAATTAAAAAAAAATAGTAAAGGATGGAATTTGGGGGGATCTTGAGTCCCACAATCCCAATAGAAGTCCTTTCTTCGGATGTTTCTTGATTTTTTTTCCGGATTTAATGGTTGTGGTTTCGGATGTTTCTTGATTTTTTTTTCCGGATTTAAAGGTTGTGGTTTTGGGGGAAACTATTAATACTCTCATTTTTACATGCCTAAACTCACACTTCGAGAAGTTAATTCATAGGGATTTATCTTTTTATTTCAAAACGTTTATTTCCAATCAAATTTTTTATGTATATAAAAATAATTGGCTAATTTGCACTTTTAGTCATTATCTTTCACCAAAGTTTTAATTTGGTCTTTTATTTTTTTTCTCATTTTGGCTCTTTATATTTTGAATCTATGTCAAAGTGGTTATTTATTAACATTTTCGTCCACCGATTTTAATAGTTTAAGGGTTTGCTTAATTGACATTAGTGAGTAGGAAAAAACGTGAATGACCAAATTGAAATATTGGTGAAACATAAAAGACCAATGTGCAGGGAGGAAGAGAAAAGAGGGTAGGGACTAAGGGAGGAGAGGGGGAGAGAGAGAGAGAGGGAGGGAGAGAGAGGGAGAGAGAGAGAGATCAGTAGTGGTAAGCGTGTTATTGTGGAGACAGAGTGAGAAGGTGGTGATTCATGGTGGTGGGGTCTGTGGATGAAGATTAAACTTTTTGGCAAAAGTGGACTTTTGGTCCTTTATGTTTTACCAAAATTTTAGTTTTGTCCTATAAGTTTTTTCCAATCACTAATGCCCAGTCAAAAATGCCACCTAATATGCCAAGTCAGCTGTTAATGGTCAACATGACGTCTGTTTAAGTCAATAAACGGAAATGTTAAAAAATGATTACTTTGATACAGATTTGTAACATAAAGGACTAAATAAAAAATAAAATAAAAAGATAAAAGACCAAACTGAAATTTTTGTAAAAAATAAAGGACCAAAAGTGTAATTTGGCCAAATAAGTTTAGGGAAAAAGCGTGTCAAGAGTTGGTCCCAATACATAGCTCATCATTAATGATAAGGAGACTGGCCTAGGAAGATTCCATTGATTCAACTAGGGTCGTTCATAAGAACTAAAATACTGAATTGAAATGCCAAATTGAACTGAAATTAATTGAAATTTTACTAGTAGTTTAGAACTGAACTGTTTGACCGAACGAAATTGTCTTAGTAGTTCGATCGAGCCGAACTGCTATAATAGTTTGGTTAGACAGTTCGAGTTCCAACTGAACTGTTTAAAATTTGAACTTTTTTTTTCGGGCATAACAGTTCGGAAAAAAGTTCAAAATTTAAACAGTTCGGTTCAACCCGAACCGAACTATTAAAATAATTCAGTTCGGTTTGGTCGAATTGCTAAGACACTTCGGTTTGGTTTGGTCGAACTGTTTGAACAATTTGAGTTCTGTGTAGTCCCAGAAGGGTAGCTCACTTGGTTGAGTGAAAGAGATATCGTTGGTGAAAAAACGTTGGCGTACGGGGTTCGAACCCCGCTCCCCCCTCCCCTCTAACAACTAACACACTAATTACTAACCACTTTGCCTATAAAAAAAAATGAACATGCCTAGATATAAGTTTGTAAAATTGAGAGTGAAAAAAATGTCTTGCATAGTGTGGGTATATCATTTGTTTCTCTATTTAAACTCCCTCAATTACTTCTCTACAGACATCCACATTCAAAATAGTATCTCTAAATCATGGCTACTCATATTTGTCTCTCTCTATGGTTCTCCTATATCACACTCCTTCACCTCGTTTCCACATTAGCTCAGTCTAATAACTACATCATCCACATGAACCTATCAGCCATGCCCAAATCATTCTCTTCACAACACAATTGGTATCTATCCACTCTTTCCAATGCATTAGAGAATCCTCAACTCACTACCACAAATAATCTCAACTCTCTTTCATCTTCTAAACTCATTTATTCCTACAAACATGTCATGAATGGTTTCAGTGCTAATTTGTCACCAGAAGAGCATGAAACTCTAAAAACCTCACCAGGTTACATTTCTTCAATACCATCTTTACCTGTGAAGCTTGACACTACTCACACCCCACAATTTCTTGGTCTCAACCCCAGTTTTGGTGCATGGCCAGCTGCAAAATTTGGTAAAGACATAATCATTGGTTTAGTAGACACCGGAGTTTGGCCAGAAAGTGAAAGCTTCAATGACAAAGGAATGAGCAAAATTCCTTCAAGATGGAAAGGTGAATGTGAAAATAGCATCTATTTCAATTCATCATCACTTTGTAACAAAAAACTCATTGGAGCCAAATTCTTCAACAAAGGAATAACAACAAATTTCCCCAAAATTCCAATAGGTATAAATTCAACACGTGACATAAAAGGTCATGGGACCCACACTTCAACAACTGCAGCTGGTAATCAAGTTAATAATGCATCTTTCTTTGGTTATGCTTATGGAAAAGCTAGTGGAATAGCTTCAAAATCACATGTAGCAATTTACAAAGCTTTTTGGAAATTTGGAGCTGAGGGTTCTGATGTATTAGCTGCAATTGATAGTGCAATATCAGATGGTGTTGATGTTCTTTCATTATCATTTGGATATGATAACACACCTTTATATGAAGACCCTATTGCTATAGCTACATTTGCAGCTATGGAAAAGGTATTTTTGTTTCAACTTCTGCAGGTAATTTTGGTGATTTTCATAATGGAATACCTTGGGTTATAACTGTTGCTGCTGGTACTATAGATAGAGAGTTTCATGCCACTCTCACACTTGGTAATAAGTTCCATATCCAAGGCTTCTCTCTCTATATAGGAAACTCGTCTTTTCATCAAGTTCCAATTGTTTACATGGATACTTGTGACAGTGTTAAGAAACTTGTCAAGTTAAAAACAACATTGTAGTATGTGAAGTGAGTGACACATTTTTGATCAAGCATACTATAATGTTGTTTTGGCAAAAGTTGCTGCAGTTGTTTTCATATCAGATCCCATTGAAGTTTACTATCCAGATAGTAGCTTACCATCTATATTTATTGACAATATAAATGGAGAAATTCTCAAAGCTTATATTGAATCCAATTATTCAAAAGCAAAAGCAAAAGCAAGCGTGTCTTTTAAGAGAACAGTTTTTGGAGCTAAACCAGCACCAAGTGTGGGTTATTACAGTTCAAGAGGACCATCAAGTAGTTGTCCATTTGTGTTGAAACCAGATATAACAGCTCCTGGTTCTAATATCTTAGCTGCATGGCCTACAAATGTTCCAGTGTTTTCAATAGGTGATCAATTCAACAACTTCAATTTGTTAAGTGGCACTTCAATGGCATGTCCTCATATTGCTGGTATAGGAGCACTTTTGAAAGGAGCACATTCTGATTGGAGTCCAGCAGCTATACGTTCAGCTATTATGACAACCTCAGACATTTTTGATAATACTAAGGAATATATCAAAGATATTGGTAAGAATAACAAACCAGCCACTCCTCTTGCAATGGGAGCTGGTCATGTGAATCCTAATAAAGCACTTGATCCTGGTCTTGTTTATGATGTTCAAGTACAAGATTATGTGAATTTTTTATGTGCACTTAACTACACACAAAAGAACATCATTGCTATCACGAGATCATCTTCTAATTATAATTGCTCTAACCCTTCATTGGATCTTAATTACCCTTCTTTCATTGCTTTCTTCAATGAGGTAAATTCTTCTTCAAGGGAATTTCATAGAACAGTGACTAATTTGGGAGAGGGACAAGCAATTTATGTTGCTAGTGTTACTCCTATTGAACGAGTACGTGTTAGTGTTATACCAAATAAATTGGTGTTTAAAGAGAAGAATGAGAAGTTAAGCTACAAGTTGAGGATTGAAGGTACAGGAAATGGGAAAATAAAGAAAGTGGCTTTTGGGTATCTTACTTGGACGGATTTGAAGCATGTGGTGAGGAGTCCTATTGTGGTCACCACCATCAAAGTCTAGAGAATATCAATGTATTGTTATATATGGTTTTGGAGTTGTTTTTCCATTTCAACCAAAGTGAAAAACTAATTCTAAATTAACCACAAATAAATAATATATCTGTTAAATAATTTTCATATTTATCACTTGGCGGTTGATTACTTTCTATATACTACAATGTTCTACGTATAGTGAATATATAAGTAAAAAAAATAAGTAGAAATAGTTTAAGAGATATTGTTAAGAGTTTCACATCAGATATGATATGACCTGAAAAAAAGTTTATAAGTGGGAGACATCTCTCACTTTACAAGTCCATTTTGTAGGGTTGACTCAACCCAAATTCTTAGATGATATCATAATTTCTCTTACACAAGACAACAAAGAAGATGGATGGGTATGGGTATGGGTTCGAGGTAGAAAAAGTATTTTCACCGTTAAATCTACATATCATAGCATCGAGAAATGGAAGAATAAATCATCAAACAATGACTCTACTTCGTTGGTTGACAATGAGATTTTGAAGAAATTGTGGCATCTTAAAACCATTCCTAAACATGTTCATCTAGCTTGGAGAATCTTAAACAATTGCCTTCCAGTAAAACAAAAGTTGGCTTCTAGAGGTATTTCTTGTGATCCCTTTTGCTTAAGATGTGTAGACCATTTGAAGAATATTAATCATGTGTTCAAGGAGTGTGAATATATGGGTGAAGAAAATTTGGCTCTCATCACCACTAGGATTAATTTTGATGAAGTAGAAGTAATTTTAGAGATTGGTTGGCTCATTGTGTTCTTCAGTACTTATCCGATGATGTGCTTGCTCATGTATGCATTATCATAACTTTGTCCATTTGGTGGGCAAGAGACCAATTATGTTTTGAAAACAAATATATCACTATAGTAGCGATAATTGAAGGGGCATGGTGCATGGAGTAAGCTAGGTGAAATCATATCTAATGAAATCATATCTATGTCAAAAAAAAAGTTAGATTGAAGTTTTAACTAATTGGATTCAGTTGGGTTTATCTTATAACAAAAATACCAGATTTAGGGTTTCGTATAAATACGATAGTAATCAATACAAGCAGTATTGAGAGCAAAAATTACCTCATCTTCTCTTTTGCAATTTAATCACGCTTGTTATCTGCTTCTTCCCCAAGCAACGAGCTTTTGTACGTGAGTGAGTTCGAGCTTGCATGTGAGCTCTATTCTTCTCTTTGTTCCCTTCATGTGTGTCTTAAGTGTGTGTGTGTGTGTGTGTGTGTGGGTGGGTGGGAGGGTGGGTGCGTGGGTGCGTGTGTGTGTGCGCGCGCGTGTGTCTGTGTGTGACGTGTTTCCAACAATTGGTAACAGAGCAGGAATTGGTCTTGGTTTATGAAAACACGAGTGAAGTGGGGAATTCTTCGGGTTCTATTTTGTTGGGAAACACAAGAGAATTGTGACATTGAGACATGGGATCAAGTGGAAACAATATTCATACACATCTACCCAAATTGGATGAGAAAAATTGGAAAGATGGAGTGTGCAAATGAGAGCCTTGTTCATATTTCAAGAAATGCTTGAAGGGTTGATAACTCTTAGAAATAAGAGTTATTTATACCTAATCGAACGACGATTAAGGTTGTTTAAAAGTAAATTGTGTAACTAATTAGAGTTACCATACAAATTTTGGTATAAAATGTATTTTAGAGTTGAGATAATTTGGGCACTTTTGAGTTTTGATGTCATTTTGTGGGATTTAACCTTGTGTCTTGTTGTGCATAATTTTAGTGTAGAGATTTTGTCTTTGGTGCTATGGAAGCACTCGTGTAGCTCACTAGCTATAATCAAGGATTAAAAATGGGTGTTCCCAAGTGAGAAATCAATGAAAAAAATGGAGCTTTCACTATTTATTAAAAATTCCATCGAAAATAATTTATTATTTTTTGTTAATATTTTTAAATACTATTAGTATAAGTGTTGTTTACAAATTTTAAAATATGTTATTATTATTATTATGTTAAATTACATTTTTGTCCTTTATCATTAACCAACCTTTTAGTTTGGTCATTTATCATTTTCCCCACTTTAGTCTTTTATGTTTCAAATCAGCGTCTAAGTGGTTCTTTATGTTTGACAATCTAACCAAATAGCTCACTGTCTTTCTTGCAAGAGCTTGTAGGTCTTATGCTAGCTTCAAGATATTTAACTTTGTTCCTAGTTGAACTATGCTTCCCTATTGGAAATTGAATTTTGATAATAATAATAATAATAATAATAATAATAATAATAATAATAATAATAATAATAAGTAGAAATTAGCCCTCCACCAAATTTACTAACTATCATCGTTTCATAACTTATAATATTAGGGTTAAATGATCATTTAGTCACTAAAAGACAAAACTGCAGTCGGCTTTTATTTATTTTAAAAAGAAGAGATTAAACGGACAACATATACAATTTTTCCATTGAGATTAATTTTGGTTACCGTGTTATTTGTGTGTAATATTCATCGATTTTCTCAGTAATTAGTCTCACCGAAAAACCTATTTAGTCACGTGTGATCTGACTTCACCCGTTCATTGGTTCTCCCCTTCCAATAAGTTTTTGTCACATCAAATTTTTTAACTCAAAACCTTAAAATGAGATCTGAGTACAGTTACCGTTCAAACCAATCTTATAAAGACAATGAAATCTATCTTCCTATTATTCTAAAATCTTAAATAAAATCACTCCAACTTTGGACACGTATCAATCTCTAGTATCTTCAATTTCTCGTTTAGATAGTTTTTTTTAAAATTACCTTTAAAAAAATGAGCTAACTGAATAATTTAGGTGAAGTCTAATGCAGGGTGAGCCGTATAAAATTATCTGCCAAAATCAACAAGGATAAAAAGGCATGTTGTGTTTTAAAAAAGAAAGACGAGCTTCAGCTCCTCAATTATGGTAAGCTACAATATCAAAAGAAGGAAATTGGCGCAAAATGGGGCATTCGGAGAATCGAACTCCGGACCTCTCGCACCCAAAGCGAGAATCATACCACTAGACCAAATGCCCGGTTGTGATTATTGATGTTTCCTTTATATTAAGAAAAAGAAAGGATTGCAATTTAATTTGCTAATGACAGGCAGGCCTCCAAGGCTTGGTTTAACTTAAGTGTGAGTAACTATAAATAATAAGAAAACGGGGAAGCACTAATTTACTATTCTAAATGGTTTGTATTATATATGGTTTATTTATT
Organism: Oxytropis ochrocephala; assembly: GCA_020916435.1. Lineage (NCBI taxonomy): Eukaryota > Viridiplantae > Streptophyta > Magnoliopsida > Fabales > Fabaceae > Oxytropis > Oxytropis ochrocephala. The sequence goes on along the minus strand of CM037093.1, from coordinate 10,361,207 downwards.
TGAGAAGAAAAAAATTGTTGAATTAGTTATTTAGTGATAAATATTGTCTGTAAACTCATACACAAAAATTAAAGTGAGATAACCAACATCGTTGGTCCAATGACATAATTTATCTTGGGATACGGTGGTCGACTCGGTGCTCTCAAATTCGATTCTCGTAGTGGACAGACTCAATGTGAAATTTAATCCTAATACAAGCAAATATTAATTAAAGTGAGATATTTCTTGTCTTCGTCTCTGACCCTAAAAAAGTTTTTGTAAAGAAAAAGGAAAGAAAGAGTGAAGAGAGTACTAACTCTGATCCATATAATGAGAGACAAATGACTTTTTGGGTATGTTTAGGAGAGGGTTTTGGGAGGGGAGGGTTTGAAAAAGATTAATCTATATTTTAATATATATTTAAGATTTTAAAAAAACTATAAAAGTAACTTGATAAATAACAATAGGCTTAAATATCATTTACCCCCTACAAATATCACCATAATCCATTTACCCCCCTATAAAAATAAAAGTTTTAAAATGCCCCTTACAAATATAAACCATTTACGGTTACCCCCCTGTTGTTAGATTATGTTGACAACATTAAGTGTATAATAGGTATAATCAGTTTACTGATTCTACCCTATGCAAAATATAAATCGTTTTTGATTCTTCACTGTAGGGAAGTAACTAGAAACACTTATTATTTGTAAGGGGCTTTTTAAATTTTTTGTTTTTACAGGGGGGTAAATGAATTATGCTGATATTTGCAGGGGGGTAAATGATATTTAAGCCATAACAATATAACATTTTTAATCACACTTGATTTATGTTTAAAGACATTGTATAGTTTCATCAATTTAGAATTGAAAAATATGACCTCCCCAGAACCCGCTCGCAAACATACCCAAAGGTTGATGGTGTAATACTCTTAAGTATGAGTATTAAGATTAAGGCTCCCATTGGGCATTGAGAAAACCACCTTGCTACCCTGTCTTCAATCTTCCCCTTATTCAAAAGCAACAAGTTCCTTCCTTCCCAAATCCTTTGGAATTGGGTTTAAGAAAAAAAAGAGCAATTCTTGCATGAAAGCCACACGCCTTGGCTCATTCCATCTCCTCCTCCTTCAAAATCAACACTCCCATGAACTGTACACTCCCATCACCACCACCGGTGTTTTTCCCAAAACGCCATTATACCTTCCCTGTACCAAACAAAACCCTTTCTGCTGTGAAGTTGAAGAAGAAAACAATCCTTGTAATCCGAGCTTCAAAGGATGATAATACTCAATCACCAAATTGGACCCAATGGCTCCCTGCTGGAGGCTCTTTTGCTGCAGATAAAGTTTTCAGATTGATTGCCGGTGCTACCGCTAGTCCTATTGGTCAATTTGTATCTTCCCCTACTACCTTTCTTCACTCTATCGATCCTCGAGTCAAATTGGTAAGTTAAATTAGTTCATCACTACACCGATTTTTAGTTTGAACCAAAATTTATATCAAAATCTGTGCTTTTATAACTTTATATTCATGCTTGTGCATTCTTAGGTGTAGTGTTATTATAGCATGATTGAATTGCCGAGTGTTTTAGTTTTGGGTTTGCCATTTTTTTTTTTGTAACCATAAGAGAGTGAAAAATAATGAATTTCTGTCCTGTAATGTTATATCCACTAATATTAAGCAATTTAAACAAATTATAATCTTGTGATGGCTACTATGTATTTCTAATTGAACATTGCGTGAGGAACAACAGAGTTCCAATAATTATAAATGTTTATTTCAAATCTGTTCATGAACTGAAGCTTTGGTGGGATATACTGCTGATTGTAGTTTTTCTGTCATGCTCTTTATAGTCTTTGGTAGAAATTGATGCAACAACTAGCCAATAGTTGAAATTTGAAACATACAAAATAGAATCATCTGGTTAGCCACTTTTTATCTGTTTATGATTTGAAAATCTCCACTTTATTCATGATCATCTAAGGGATAAGAGAAAGTGTTGTGACCATTTGACTGATATTGGAGTTGTTATTGATACATGTTAGACTGCATCTGGGAAGGGCTCAAGGCTATCAATGTCAGAGTTGTTTTGGCTTCTTGGTTTACATGTGTTTGTAATCTTTGGTAATCAATCTTTGTGATTTTACAGGTATGGCTGTTAGTTCTGGTAGTTCTACCGGCAAGGTCACATATAATTATGCGATTTGGATTAGTAGTCTACTTGACTTTGCTTTCAATTTGGATTCTACCACGAAATGCTTGGACAGTAAGTAATTGCTAATCGTCTCATCCACTGGCTCACTAGTTTTTTTTTTTTTTTTTAAAAAAATCTTTCATGTTTTCTTCGCTTTTTCTTATCCTCTGGTTTCGTAATGCTTGTTTATGATTCGAGCTAGCTTGTACATTCGCTTAATTAAGTTGGATTTTCCTTCGTATCAAGTCAGATACACTTTGCCTAAAAGAAAGTCAGATCTACTGTGGCAGCTCGCTATTTGTTAATTTCGTTTACAGTTGTTTTCATCCTTAAATGTTGTGTTAATTTGGGAAATTTCTTGCTTAATTTCTATTTGTAGGATCAATTGGGTCGCGTGTATTTGATATCAGGACTGTTATTCATAACATCAGGGCTGGGTTCAGATGGTGTTCCTGCACTTGTTCAGGCGAGAACTCCACCGCCTGGGGTCACGGGGCTTCCTAATCTTCCTGTATCTTTAACAGGTTATTCATATGTAATCTCGAAATTAGGTCCATTAACCTTTACGAGGAAAGGCTTATCTGTAGGAAGCACTGTTGCATGTTTAACTTTTACAGTAAGTTGCTTTCTGCATTTATGCCTTTACTTTTTATTTACAAAAGTTTGTTTTTAGGTCATTTGGCAAAAATAATGCTTTGAAAGCTTTCTGAAACAGCGTAAACTTTTAATATTCTGACAATAATTTGGTCCACATTTCTTTGAAAGGTATTTCAAAGTGCAAGTCTCTGTCTCACAACCACAACTCCAGAACAGCTAGCATTTGCATTGCGATGGTTTATGCTTCCTCTCAGATACATAGGTGTATCTGTATCAGAAATTGTGCTTACCCTTTTACTATCATTGAGATTTATCAGTCTGGTTTTTGACGAGGTAAGAATAGTAAGTGGTTTAACACACATACACATGAATTTGATAAACATAGTATTGATCCCAGTTTGTTCTACAGATAGGTTGATTTAATTGTTAAATCACTACTAAAGTTTAATTATCACAAGATAAACTACAAGTGTTTTTTGTAACATGTAAGGCTAATTTAATAAAAGTAAATTCTTCTCGGCACTGTTAATGAATTCACATACTGTTAATTTACGAGGAAGATAAATTAAAGTATTGGTGGAGTTTTTGGGCCTGGAATATGTTGAAAACAAACTGCTTTTTTTGTTCCATATGGCTGAGCACCAAAAAAAATTTGGCTTGTAATTGAATCTGTTAGAGTTCAATGAAACAGTAGAAAAGAAAGACAAAATTCAGGTGAGAAATGTGAATATTCTATTCCTTGAATTCAGTGAAAATTACAAGAGAATAGAGTACAATTCTGGAAAACGAAATGAAGATACTTCTCAGTACTCTCAGAGTGAGAGACACTGATCCCAGGGCCCAATCCCAGCCAATTCTTGCCTACCTTCTCTCTCCTACCATCCGCTACTTTATTCTATGGCATCACACACAAAACGTGAGCTCACTCCTAAGCCACCTCAGCAATACAGTTGCTGCATTCCCTCCACTACTTAAGTGAATTCCCCTTCCTAGCATACGTTTTACCAAATCTCTTGTTAATCCCAGAACTACCCTCATTCTCATCAACACCCCCTCCCCCCCTTCAAATCCCACCTTGTCCTCAAGGTGGAAATCAGGAAACTGTTCTTGCATGTCTTGAAGATCCTCCCATGAATTCTCAAAATCTGGTAAATTCTTCCACTTAATTAACACTTCCAGTAACCCAGCCTTGGTTTTTCTAACAGCCAGCAACTCCTCGGGTTGTACCTGCAGCTCCCAGGTTTCATTCAAACATTGTGGCAGAGGCTGTGCAGTAGCTTCAGCAGCTATGGCTTTCTTCAGCAATGAAACATGAAACACCCTGTGAACTCTACTCTCTGGAGGCAGCTGTAATTTATAAGCAACTGGTCCTATCTTCTCAATCACCTCATAGGGACCGTAGAATCGTGGACTTAGTTTCTGATTGATTCTCTTAGCCAATTGTTTGAGTTTGTAGGGTTGGATCTTCAAATACACCAAGTCACCTACCTCCAAGCTCACCTCCCTTCTATGCTTGTCAGCAAATTGCTTCATTCTATTCTGTGCTTTGGCTAGCTATTCTTTCAACTCATTGAGCAAGTCATTCCTCTCTTGAGTCATTTGTTGCACCTCCTCCACTGAAATTCTGTCCTCATTCCCTCTCACCAACACCGGTGGTTTTCTTCCATACAATGCTTCAAAAGGTGACATTTTAATAGAGGAATGATAGTTGGTGTTATACCAATACTCAGCCCAGGACAACCACTTAGCCCACTGCTTCGGTTTGTTACCTGTGATGCACCTCAGATAGGTTTCTACACACCTATTCACCACCTCCGTTTGTCCATCAGTTTGAGGATGGTAAGCGGAGCTCATCCTTGATGTGGTGCCTGCAGCTCTAAACAACTCAGTCCAAAAAGTACTAATGAAGACTCTGTCTCTATCAGATACTATAGAAGTGGGGAACCCATGAAGCATCACAGTTTCCTTCAAGAACACCTGTGCTACATCTTTAGCACTATACGGATGGGCTAACGCTATAAAATGGCTGTACTTCGTCAGTCTGTCCACCACTACTAGTATAGTGTCCATCCCCATGGATTTAGGTAAACCACCTATAAAGTCCATAGACACATCTCTTGTTAATCCCACAACTACCCTCATTCTCATCAGAATCATAATCTGTCATTTTCACCTTTTATTGATGATTATTTACTAGAATGAACGACATGTTTAAGACTTTCCTAAAGCAGTGTTCTAAAGTATCTGAGTAACTGGCACTAGCTCTGTCATGTTGCGAAATTAGGGTTTTTGATGTTGCAGTATTGGTTATATGACTGGTGATGAGTTAGAAAACGGAAGTATAACTGGTTTTACTTCTTGATAGAATGCGTTCATATAGAACTTAATGAAGGCAAATAAATCAAATTTATGGATATTTGATTGCAGGTTCGGAACATTGCTTTGGGAATTGTATCTCGTCGGGTAAATTGGAAAGAGCTGACTGTTATGGAGACAATTGATAGTAAGTCAATATTGCTAACTCTTCCTCTTGTTCTTTTCTGGCATCACAAAGAAGTATTGTTCTGTTTTTTCTAATCACTTAATTGGTGTTCCAACCAACTACAGATGGGCATCATCTTGATAATGATTGTGCATAAATCTTTTTTTGATTTTTAAACTTAACAATTGTTTTGTCATTAGATGATCAGTGCACTAAGAACTGAACATTTGGACTGGTTCGTGACATGGTATTGTTACCTTATTTGGCATGTCAGTATAATAATCATTGCCAGTCCAGATCCTGAACTAAATTACTGAAGTTTTAGCATGCAGTTTTATCATGATGTTATGTGGTATGTAGTTTTGATTGAAAACTCAGTTCTGTAATTGAAAAACTGTTTTGAATTTAGTTAAAGTGAGTTTCTGATAGACTTTATGCTTTTACTCTACTCTAAAATATTTCTTCATTGTCATAATGTTTAATTTTCTTTCGCTTTATATATGACTTTGCAGTTTTCTTTAACTACTTCCGTCGCATCTTCAAAAATATTTTCAGCCATGCAGAGCAAATTTCTCAGGTTCGTCTTAAATATACAATGTCTTTTTTCGCTTCTGATTTGTCGTTGTTGCTTGAAGTGCTTCGGCTTTATAACATATTTTCAACTCATTCTACAAACGTTAAATAACTGGATAATTTTGATTTGAATTCATTAGCTATTCAGAAGCTTTTTGACCTATTCATGCTTAGACAAAATCTTGCTTTCAGTTGTGACATATGAAAAGTAAAAACGGTTAGCAATTTGTCTATGTTGATTGCATAGCTTGAAGTTAAACAATACTAGTATGTTTAATTCATTATGAATGCCAAGTAAATTTACTCTTATGAAGTTTGCTTAATTATTATATTTTTGGAAAAATATTTATAGTTTAACTTCTGATAGTTTAACGTCAACTAGTGCAGGCTATGATAGCAAGAGGTTTTAAAGGGGATGTGGACACTCATAAAATCTATTTCTTATCAGAATCATCTTTAGGGTTGGCAGATTTTTTAAGCTTGTTGTGTTTGACAATTGTCATAGGAGCTGCTCTCTTGTCTGAGTACTGCCTTGTATAATGGAATATGCATTTTTGCATCTTTAAAAGTATTTTGCATTCACATTTGTATGTTTGTATTTAATTATACCATTCATTCTATCATAGTTCGCAAGTGTTGTAAAACCCATTTCTAAATTTATATTGAATGGTAGTAAGAAAAACAGAATATAAGCTAACTAAATACCGATTCGGCCATACTTAAATTAGTGTTTATATTTTTATTTTAGTCTCGTTTTTAATATTTGTTTGTAAATAGTATTTAATGGATATATGGAAGATGTCCAACATTGATTTTTTTTGTTTTGTTTGTTAAAATTCTATTATTCAACTTAAATCCAGTCTTAGGTTACGTACACTGGTGGATCTTTGTGTGGCAGATAAGGGTCATGGCCCACCCCTAAAAAAATTAAAATTTTAAATAATATAATATAAATAAAAAAAATACAAAACAAATGCCTATATGTATAATCTATAGCCATGGCTTGATTTGAAATCAAAGTATCCCAGTGGCTAATTGCAACTTGCGCAAATTGCAGGATCGCTTGGATGTGATTTCCAATCTCTTAGCCACCGCTTTTTAAGAAGATTGGCATTTTTTTTCACCTTTTAAGATGATTTCCAATCTCTCAACTGAGGAGATATTTCATTTCATTAAGTTACTAAACATTTTCACTAATGCTTCAAGCCAGAAAGCCAATCTCTCCAAATCTGGAATTATACGTGGAAGCAAAGTCTCTGATGCTATGAAGAGAAACATGACTACAGCCACGAGAATCCCTATTTGGGATAATTCTGGCAAGTATTTGGGCATCTCAGCTGAGTGGGGTGGCTCTAAGGTCCAAGGTTTAAATTAGTTGAAGGAGAAAGTGGTATCTAAATTAGAGGGATGGATAGGTAACTTGCTTAATCAGGCTGGGAAAGAAATAGTAATAAAATCAGTAATTCAAGCAATCCTCTGTCTTCCTAAAACTTTCTGCACCTCATTAACATCCATGGTTGCTAGATTTTGGTGGAGAGACAATGGCTCTAGTAGTGGAATTCATTGGAAAAAATTTGAGAACTTATGTTTTCCCAAGAATCAAGGAGGTTTGGGCTTTAAAGAATACCAAAAACTCAACCTTGCTCTACTTTCCAAACAAGCTTGGATACTGCTGCAGAATCCTAATTCATATTGGAGCTCTACTCTAAAAGGCATCTATTTTCCTCATTCAGATTTTTGGAATGCCTCATCATCTAGAGGCTCATCTTGGGTTTGAAGGAGTATTTTTCAAGGTAGAGAACTATTGGCAAGGGGTGGGAGATGGAACATTGGAAGAGGGCAATCTGTCAATATTGATAGGGATATATTGCTTGGTTCAAGTAATAGAGCAAATATGCTTCCTGGAGCAACTGCCACTATTGTTGCTGACCTTATGGGCCCAGATGGCGACTGGGATTTCAACAGTCTTAGACTTAACCTCACTCCTTCTAGTGCCATAGAAACTATCAAAACCCCTATTTCCAAAGTTTCTACATCAGATACTCTATAGTGGCATTTCACCAAAGATGGCTCATTCACTCTTAAATCAGGTTACAGGTATCTCGGAACATACGTAAGGAATTCATGAGCCTCTCTCGATATTCGAACAGAAGGAGAGGAGTAATGAACACGACTTGAGTCCCACATCGGTGTCATGAGAGCCAGTGTAAGGCTTATATAGGTTGGGCAAACCTCCTCCTCTTGACCATGGTTTTGGGGATGGAGTTAGGTCCAATTCTGTTTCAATTGGTATCAGAGCAGTTCCGATCCTTTCGGAACCGAGTGGCCTGACCGAGAAGAATGAACCCACAAAGATGAGGAAGAATGAGCAGAGGCAGAGACGTTGTTGTTCAGAAGCGGTATTGTAATGAGGAATTCATGAGCCTCTTTGATATTCGGTTGCAAGAGAGGAGTAATGAAACGACTTGAGTCCCACATCGGGTGTCATGAGCCTGGTGTGAAGGCTTATATAGGTTGGGCAAACCTCCTCCTCTTGACCATGGTTTTGGGGATGGAGTTAGGTCCAATTCTGTTTCAGAACACCTCTACCACTACCTCCAACAGACCTTCTTCATCCTCATCCCAACCAGCAAAACTTTTGAAGGTGGTTTGATCTAGTAAGGTGCCAATTAAGATTCAACATCTTATTTGGAAAATGTGTAATAATTTCCTCCATGCTAAAGCCATTCTATTCAGAAAGAGGATCGCCAATAATCCTATGGGTTTTTTCTTTTGTACCCCCACCCTCTCCCCTTAAACTCCCACCCACGCTGAAATCCCCAAAATACCCTTCAAAAAATCTTTTTTTTTTCACTAAATTACATGAATCGTATATATCTTTTTTGTGGCCTATATACGATGGGGAAAAGATTGACATCGTATATATGTTCATTGTGCGTATATACGATTGATGCGTTTTAAGTCAATCGTATATACGCAAAATGAACTTATATACGATGTCAAAATTTTCCCCATCGTATATATGTCCCAAAAGAGATATATACGATGGGCTTAGTTTTTGTTAGCAGTTATGGTTTTATTACCAGTTATAATTTGAAGTCTCGCGATTTGATTAACATCAACGGTACGTAGTGCTATTGGATAAAGTAAACGCGTATAATTACAAAAACGCGATATAGTATATATACACGTGTAATACAAAATATGTGTGAATCTATCTACAAGTCGTCAATAGAATCATCGGCTAAATCTATACATCTAGACGCATCATTTTGGAGTGAGAGGCGCGCGGGAGGACACATAGATCGCCATAGGGTAAAACGTCCAGGCATACGGATGCAACCATGAAGCGGACTCAAAAAGACGTAGTCTTTGGTACCACCAATGGGGCAATAGAGGCAACGGACAAGTGGGAGAGATTGAAAGATTCAACCGAGTGTACATTTTGCTTGTTCGAGCATGATATGATTTTCAACTTAGATGAAGCGTAAGTGCCTCTCAAAGGCGGATAAGTGAAATTCATAGGTAAAGAAAATCGAACCAATGCAACATTATACCGGTTGCAACCATATACCCCATCTCGAGCAAATCAAACCACTTTGACTTTGGTGACGTCCGTATGACTCGATAGTTAAAGCTTTGCGAAGCTCTAACGATCGGTTCTTCCCAAACATGTCGAATACAAGGTTTTCGTCCTTTGTTTCTGAATCAAAGCTTGCCTAATCGAGAGGCGAGAGTCCTCACCCATGTCAAGTCCAACCCCGATCGCTCTAAAGCGCGATTCACAGTCACCTTCAACATCAACAATTTTTTCAACATAGTTGCGCACGTGTGGTGGAAGAAGCGGTAAGTGGATTTTAGTCTCGGTATGCGTGATAATACTCTAGAAGCACCACGAGATAATTTGGTTGGCCGTGTGTAGGAATTTTGGAAGCCCGGATTCTTGATCACTGCTTTACCCTCTCATCCACGTGCTCCCACCCGGAAGGATCACGCTTAGCATCAAAAATTTCCCTTTTTTCTTCTTTAGTGCACCTTTCGTTCGACTTTTGATTTAGGTGCAACCATAGAAGAAGTAGAAGGAAAACTATCTCATTCATTTGCCTCTTAATAAGAAACTTCTCCTCCTCACTCACTTTATTAAATCTTGCCAAGATAGCATCAAGCGGTAAGAAATATCGCATCCGGATGATTTATCACGAGTGGATTTATCATCTATTGCATCCAAACTCAAGCTGTTTTCGGTGATCATCAACAACAAGAAGCGGAATAGAATTGCGGAAGCATGAAAAATACCTATCTCACAAGCACAAGGAAGTAGATGTGTCTTCCTTTGAATGCACCAAGCACCGCTTTTTGTCGTATCCAACCCCGATTTCGACCTTTCAAACTCATTAACCATGTGTCTCGGTCTGAGATAAAGAAACAAGTCCTTGAAGATTTTTAAACGGTGGAATATTGGACTTGACTTCAATTCTAGCGATGCTTCGTTGAAAAGACCCGATAATTTGATCAAAATGTATTGCCGACATGTCATCAATAGATATCAAACATTTTGATAGATCACCCGAAGTCTTCAATCGTCTTTTCAAAGACCAATGCAAGGATTCCGCTCGAAATATGTCCACGTGTCAAAAAAATCGAGTAACGGATAGAAATAATAAACAAGTGTCAAAGAATTTTAATCGACAAAAAAATATGTCCACGTGTCAAAAAAATCGAGTAACGGATAGAAATAATAAACAAGTGTCAAAGAATTTTAATCGACAAAAAAAATATGTCCATGTGTCAAAAAAATCGAGTAACGGATAGAAATAATAAACAAGTGTCAAAGAATTTTAATCGACAAAAAAAAATATGTCCACGTGTCAAAAAAAATCGAGTAACGGATAGAAATAATAAACAAGTGTCAAAGAATTTTAATCGACAAAAAAAAAATGTCCACGTGTCAAAAAAATCGAGTAACGGATAGAAATACCGTTGGTTGTGGAATTCCCCAAGTGTGGGATCGGTTAGTCCATCTTTGAGATAAATCGCTCCTTGTGCGTGGTCAACCATGTGTCGTGCACATATTTAATGAGAGCGGGTTTATCAGAGCAAGCAGCCTCAAAAAACTTCAGATTAGATAGATACTCTGACTCATCAACAGAATCAATAATACATAGCGGAGAGATTCGACCTCCTCCCGTCTATCCTTGTGAACCAACTCCTTAATCTTGGCTTTGACATTTTTGTAACATGCCAATGACACAATAAATTTGTAGCAAAGCAGGAAAGACATCAAGAATAGCGGACATACAACCGAGATCTGCATGCATCAAGAAAACTCGAGGATGAATAGAATGCAACTCACATATACCTCGCAATTGCTCCAATACCCAAGAAAATGAATAGCAAGCTCCCGCCCAATATAAGCAAATGCAACGTGGAAGCTTATCTCGGTGTTTGTGACTCCCACAATCTGTAGAAGAGGCAAATTATATCTGTTGGTCTTGTAGGTTGAGTCAAGAATGAGAACTTTGGGAAACAACTCGAGCAACTTTATAGAAGTGGGATGAGCCCACATGATATCACCGGCGACATCAGTTGCGGAATCTTTCTAGACCAACATAGATAATTATGGGATTCAATCAATCTCAACACCTCCCGAATGTCCGTTCTAGGACCCTCTTTGTAGACCGGTGTTTATGACGCTGCTATAAACTTGGCGAAGACTAGTCACATTCTCGGATCTAGCTTCTTCAAAGCGGTAATAGTAGCTTTTGGTCCGACATCAAGATCCGCATGCTCGTTAACGAGATCCTTTTGCGCCTCGCATGCACGCCCAAATAAACAAGTACCAGCGGAAGTTTTGAGCAACTTCGTGCGTGTGTCTACCACATTTAACCATGACACACCAACCCCACGACTAACGGTGCAAGTAGCTTTCAATCTAAAAGGATGACCTCTCCTTTTAGAACGAAAACCCTTGAATCATTAGTAAACCCGCCTTGTTTGTCATGACCAAAAACAATCTTATCTCGCCTTCCCTCTTTCCATTTGCTTTCTCGGATCTCACAATAACAACAACTACACCGATAGTTCTACCAACGACTTTGGCCCACTCCTCCACGACTGTCGTGTAGAAAATATCTACAAAATATATAACTTACTAAGTACTTAAGTAAATTAATTCCATTTACCAAACTTGAGTAACAAAATTATACCGTATCCGTCGTGAAAGTTAATGTAGTATCAATATCAACAGCGCCAACCGAGAGTCGGCATCACTGCTTTGTAAGCGGGTCAATATCTGCTCCAACAAGCAGATAGCAACTCGATAAAAAGCGAAAAAAATAGCTCGATCGTATATACCTCCTCAACCATGTATATACGATGGGTTTTTTCACATCATATATACATGGCCCGGATGTATATACGATTAGATCTTCATGACCCACTCGTATATAACCTATATACGATGGGTAGTCAACGAAGCATTTAATAATGCAATCGTATATATGCCTTGAAGGACATATATACGATGAGTAGTCAACGAAGCATTTAATAATGCAATTGTATATATGTCTTGAAGGACATATATACGATGAGTAGTTTTTCAGGTCAGCGTTCATTAATTAATGTAATCGTATATACCTTCCATCGAGGTATATACGATGCGTTATCTTGTGGGTCCCAGTCAGAGAGAAATAAATGAAAGTCAAAAAGTGAATTATAGCAGGGGTATTATGGGAATATCACAAATGGGTGGGGGTGGGAGGGGATGGGGTGGGGGTATAAAAGAAAAAACCCTAATCCTATATATGCCCTGTATGTCTAGTTGAACCTAAGACCCTTGAGCACCTATTCCTCCTTTCCCTTTGGACTACTCCTCTATGGTTTGGGCTTGGCTTCCTTCCTCCACCTACTAGGATTGGTCTCACCACCATCCATCAATGGGTTTTGGACTCTACAACATCCCATAATATTCACAATGACCACACCTTAGCATGGATATTCTACACTCTTTGGCAAAATTTGGAAGGTTAGGAACGAATTTTGCTACAACAACAAGCACCCAAATCCTATGGAAACCTTCCAGCTTACCAAGGCCCTCTGCTTGGAGGTTTTAGAGGCTAACAAGAAGCTAAGTCATCTAATGACTTCAACAACACTACAGTGGCTAATAAAGGGTTAAAGAAGCAGACTCCATCAAAATGTAAATATAAGTAAAAGAAGTATAAAATAAATTAATTTTTTAAGTGGTCAGTTGTAGTTTAAGTAAATTAAATTTTGAATGGTTAATTTTTTCCCGAATGCTATAGTACTCTAAAACACATTACTTAGCATCTCACTTTACGTTTGTTTTCATGATTTTTTTTCATCAAACCGGCTTTTTAGGAACGAACTTCAAGTGTTTGAACATCTAAGATTTTTCCGCACTCAAAACACACCGCTTAGAATTGCTCTTTGTGTATTTTTCTCACAAATTTAATTCTTTTTACCAAAAAAATTATTGAGGAACGAACTTCACGTATTTGATCATCTCAAAAAATTTTTGAACTCTAAACTACCTCAAAACACACTACTTAGCATCACACTTTACGGATTTGTCGCAAAGTTTTTTTCCGACCAAACTATTTATTAAGGAACAAACGTATTTGAACATGTAAAATATTTTTCAGACTTTAATGTACCTCAAAACACACTGCTTAACACCGCATTTTATGTATTTTGTCATAAAATTAATTTTTTTCACCAAACCGATTATTGAGGCACATATTTGAACACCTAAATTTTTTTTCCAGACTTTAAAGTATCCCAAAACACATTGTTTAACGTCGCACTTTAATGAAATTAATTTTTTTTCACTAATTCGGTTACTGAGGAACGAACTTCCCGTATTTGAACATTTTAAAAAAAAATTCAGACTCTAAAGTACCTCACGGCTTAACATCACACTTTAAATATATTCTATCACGAAATTTTTTTTTTTTTTCACCAAACAAGTTATTGAGGAACAAACTTCACGTATTTGAGCATCTACAAAATTTCTAGGACTCTAAAACACCTCAAAATACACTGCTTAGCATCACACTTTATGTTGTTACGAAATTAAATTTTTTTTTTCACAAAACCGATTATTGAGAAACGAATTTCACATATTTAAACATCTAATTTTTTTCGGACTATAAAGTACACAAAATACACGGCATAAAATATAGAAGAAAAAAAACGTGAAACTTTTTGGGACTTTGGCCGAAAGACGGATTCGCTTTTATGATAGGAACAAAGGTGAACTTTTTATTTTTTCACTCTATAAAAAGGATTTTGTTTTTTTGACAAATTTTTTGTTAACTATGACCTAGTATGATACACCTTCAAGCAAAATTGGTTCAATATTTATTTTTATTTTAAAATATTTAAATAGAAAAAAAAAGGTGTCGTTGAATATTTTGCCTAGAAGATATCATACTCACTCAACTCTACTCCCTTCGTATCAAAATAATAGTCGTTTAAGGTTTTGGCACGGAGATTAAGAAAAGCAATAAATTGACAAAGTAACGTGATAATTTTACTATATCCATCAATTAATGAATGTATGTTTGTGATATCTTTGGTCAGTGAAAACTTACAACAATTAATGAGGGTAAAATTGAAAAAATTTAATAAATAATGCATTAACAAAACGATAATTAAATTGAAATTTGGGCACTACTACGTTACCTCTTCTCTTACACTCAGTTTCTAATTCGGTGCATCACATCGGGTATGAGCTTTACTTCAACAACCTTGATTCTGATTCTACTTCCATTTGCAAAGGGTAGTGTAAAGTTTTGTTCTTTAACTCCAACTAGAAGTGGGTTTTTTTGTTTATTGCTTCAACTATCTCAGCATCATAGGTTTTTCATTCTCAAGCTGTTTCTTTTTTTTGTAGTTTATTAGTTTCTTAGGTGTGTTTGATGTAATGTGTAAATGAATTTTAGAGTCTTTTTTATGCTTTGTGTATCACTGTATGGTTAGTTATATTATGGCTTCTTCTAAGAAACCTCGCCTTAGAGATGATATAATTGTTATTTTGTATGTTAATAACCGGCCTCAGTATCTCAAACTAGTTGTTGAGAGCCTGCCTTTCCAAGGTGGTAGGAATTAGTGAGACTTTACTAATTGTTAGCCATGATGGTTACTTTGAGACTTTTCATTGAAGAAGACCACTTCATATTTCCCAATGCATATCGCAATCTACAGATTCCAACTTCATTGAAGCCTAAAAAATGCCCAGATTTTTATGCAGGCTGCGAATTTTAGCTTCTGATGTTAACTCAAGAGGTGAAGAGTGGGAAAGTTTAGTTGCAGAGAGAATGGGAAACATTGCCTACTCTTTCAATCCAAGTGTTTGGAGGAAAATACACAATAAAGCTTGAGAATTTTGTTTCTTTGATGACTATAATTGGGATATCACAATGTGGGCAACTGTTTATCCCTCATTTGGATGTTCTGTCTACATAATACGAGCGAGGCCCTAGGACTAGTGCCGTTCATTTTGGGAATTGCGGTTTGCATTGATAACGACATGGTGAACATTAATGTAGAAGAGCGTGACAAGGTTGCTAACATTGATTCAGATTTGGTTTATTATATCACACTGAGAAAATTAGATTCTTCAATATAGAAATTCATATTAGGCCCTTCCAAACAGTGTTAGGGTTCATAATTACTTTGATAACCATCACTTGATCTTGTGTAATTGTTGTAACACTGAATGGATATTCACTCATATTGGCTCTTCCTCAGTTGAAGGAATTTTTTTTATAATATCTCTCTCTCTCTCTTGGGGGGTTTGAGGCCTTTAGTTTTCTATATTCATGTTTTCCAATGTATGATTCAAGCCAAGGTATTCATTGGTTATGCACTTATGCTAATGGAGAGTAACTTTCTTGCAGGATTCTTTGTAGTAGGGATTCAGCCAAAGACTAGAGTCTACATATGCATTGTTATTTTGTATGTTAATAACCGGCCTCAGTATCTCAAACTAGTTGTTGAGAGCCTTTCCAAGGTGGTAGGAATTAGTGAGACTTTACTAATTGTTAGCCATGATGGTTACTTTGAGACTTTTCATTGAAGAAGACCACTTCATATTTCCCAATGCATATCGCAATCTACAGATTCCAACTTAATGTTTGTATCCAAATTCTTTCTGGCATCATTCCATTTCGGGTATTCACAGAAATCCCTCGTCGCCGCCAATGCGGAAGGATGCCGCCGAAAATAAGGGAACGCTGCTTCGCTCTGCTGGATGCGTCGGATCCCGTATAACAAGCGAGCTTTTTACCAAAAAATTAAAACATGTGGTCGCAAAATGCTATCCAGCTCTCTTGTTGCGTAGCAATAGAAGCCCGCTCATCTTTGCTTGCGGCGCTTTTTAACCTTCTCTTCGCTCTGGACAGGAGCGCTAGTGGACACGGGGAGGGAGCAGGCGAAGCGTGTCGTTCGTAATGAACAGAAAGAACCTACGACATCGGGTTTTGGAGACCCGCGTTCTACCTCGATTTCGGATTCGATATAGAACGATTTGGTATTTTTACATTCCATCCAATCAAAATACTTTCTAGCCTAAAAAATGCCCTGATTTTTATGCAGGCTGCGAATTTAGCACCTTCTGATGTTAACTCAAGAGGTGAAGAGTGGGAAAGTTTAGTTGCAGAGAGAATGGGAAACATTGCCTACTCTTTCGATCCAAGTGTTTGGAGGAAAATACACAATAAAGCTTGAGAATTTTGTTTCTTTGATGACTATAATTGGGATATCACAATGTGGGCAACTGTTTATCCCTCATTTGGATGTTCTGTCTACATAATACGAGCGAGGCCCTAGGACTAGTGCCGTTCATTTTGGGAATTGCGGTTTGCATTGATAACGACATGGTGAACATTAATGTAGAAGAGCGTGACAAGGTTGCTAACATTGATTCAGATTTGGTTTATTATATCACACTGAGAAAATTAGATTCTTCAATATAGAAATTCATATTAGGCCCTTACAAACAGTGTTAGGGTTCATAATTACTTTGATAACCATCACTTGATCTTGTGTAATTGTTGTAACACTGAATGGATATTCACTCATATTGGCTCTTCCTCAGTTGAAGGAATTTTTTTTATAATATCTCACTCTCTCTCTCTTGGGGGTTTGAGGCCTTTAGTTTTCTATATTCATGTTTTCCAATGTATGATTCAAGCCAAGGTATTCATTGGTTATGCACTTATGCTAATGGAGAGTAACTTTCTTGCAGGCTTCTTTGTAGTAGGGATTCAGCCAAACACTAGAGTCTACTTAAGAATATATGTGTTGTCACTATTTATTTAAAGTTGAACGCAAAGATAACACATGGATTGAATCATTGATGTAGTTGATTCATCTGGTAAGTCACTTTCCAGATTTTTTACATAAGTATGTTGATGACATTCTCGATGTGGAAGGGGATGGAAACTGTGGGTTTACATGCATTTCTGCTGCACTAAACTGGTCGGAGCACAGTTGGCAAGTTGTTCGGAATGATTTGATTTGTGAGATAGGGTCAAATTGGTTTCAATACACACAGGTGATGAGTAACAATGTTCAGACGGTTAGGGATTCATTGGTTCTTGTCTCAAACAAACAGGAACAACCTATTGAGAAGTGGATGTCCATGCCGGACACAAGACACGTTATAACTACTAAATATCAGAGACCTTTGGTCATGTTGTCACTTCATGAAAACTGGACATTCTTCCCTTTGAGGGAAGATTCTGTCTCCAGTCAGAACCAATTGGTGGGGTATGAAAAAAAAACACCGCTAAATTTTTTGTGGGGGGATTACCGGAACCCAAAACCCACTATGTTCTCTCTCTAGACTCTAGTGAGTGTCCACTAATACTATAGCTACCTAGCCACCCACCCAGCCAACTAAACCCAACCAACAACCACCATCAAATCTCAACCAAACCCACACAACACACATAACAAGACCACCACCTCAATAATACCAATCCCTATAACAAAGAAAAAAAGAAAAAGAAATCAACACCACACAACCCAAATCGATGGCATCCTCCTCCTCCTCATTACCAAAACCCATTACTACTTCACCCACAGCAGTAACGAGGAAACCCCAACCGATTCCTTGGACTCATCAAGAGACAGTAAACCTCATAACCGCATATCAAGAGAAGTGGTACTCCCTCAAACGGGGCCCACTCCGTGGCAGTCAATGGGAAGAAGTCGCCGTCATCGTCGCCGCCCGTTGCGGCTACCACTTCAATTACCCTTCTAAATCCGCCCTCCAATGCCGTCACAAGATGGAAAAACTCCGCCAACGCCACCGATCCGAGAAACACCGTCTCGCCGCCGGTTCCTCCCGCTCTTGGCAATACTTCCGTCTCATGGATGATCTCGAACGTGGCCCTCAACCTATCTCCGTCCGTCCCCTCCCTCTCCACAACGACGATGACGGTGGCGATGATGAGATTGAGAAAGTGAATTCAAGTGTTAAATCTAGGACTAGGAGTATTAATTATATACTTAGTCAAAGACCTAGAACAACAACAAGGGAAGATGAAATTGATGATGATGAGGAAGAAGAAGTGATTGTGAAGGAGAAAGGGTTGGTTTCGGGGTTGACGGCGGAGATAAGAGGTTTTGCAGAGAGAATAATTGGGATGGAGAATTTGAAGATGGAGATGATGAAGGAAACAGAGAGGTTTAGATTGGAGATGGAGAATAAACGGATCCGTTTGATTCTTGATTCTCAGTCTAGGATTGTTGATTCCATTCAGAGAGCATTCGGATCTTCCTAGATATAATAATTACATGTCTTTCTTTCACTATCTTCTCAATTTACAATTGATGTTCATTTGTTGCCATTAGTTGTTTTTTTTCTGACGCCCTATTCCAGATATGAAGCCTTGTTTCTGATTCCCATTTAAAGCATTGAAGCTCTCTTCTCGTTACCCTATTCCATTCCATGCATATTGTACAGATGTTTGTTCGGTTATTCCCTAAAAAGATGGATTTTATTGAGGAAATGCATGTTGTGTGTTGTCAATATTTATTGCCATGAATTTTGTGCTTAGCATGTTGAATGTGCCTTACTATGTGATTAGAGTGGTTTGAGAACTAGTTTTGGCATTGGGAACGAATTGGGATCAAAAGGAAAGAGGAAACTTGCAGAGTAAAAAAAAAGACTGAAAGAAATTCATCTTCTCATTCAATTGAGGAAAAACTATAAAGTGTTGCTACATATACATTTACTGATTTAATGTTAATCTCATCTAACTGACTATCCAATAATCTAACTGCTAACACACTACTTAAGTTTTTTTATTTAGATAAACAATAATTATATTAAGGGATGAACTAGAGGTGCACCAACCCTTAGTGCATTTTCATTTCTTTAGCACATTTTCATTTCTTTCAAAATCCTTGCCCAGCCACATAAAGACTCCCCCTCCACACTGTCTGTGTTAACAAGGAGTTGTTGAAAAAGTGTTCATGCGATTCTAATTCCCTAAAGCAAAGCACACAGCTGGTCTTGTGCTCAGATGTTAGTATTCCTCGATTATGTAGCTTATCTCTAGTTGGCAACTTGTTTAACAACAATCTCCAGCATAACACTAGCACTTTAGATGGCAAATTACTTTTCCATAAAATTTGACATGCTTCTTTCAATTTACCCTGCACCTCCGAAGCAGACATAGAATGTTCATTCTTTGGCAAACAAATTTGTTCCCACTTTATCCAGGCCATTTTCCTATCTCCCCCATCGCCTCTCCACAAGAAATTCCTTTGCAACTTTTGAATCTCACCTATTACTTTCTTTGGAGCTTTAAACATAGAGAATAGGTAGAGCGGTAAAGATGATAGAGCCGACTTTATTAACGTTACCCTTCCTCCTATATCGAGAGTTTCATGCTCCTCCAATGAGATAACTGGTGTGGAAAATAGTATGCAAGTATACATAGTCACACAAGTAAT
Organism: Oxytropis ochrocephala; assembly: GCA_020916435.1. NCBI lineage: Eukaryota > Viridiplantae > Streptophyta > Magnoliopsida > Fabales > Fabaceae > Oxytropis > Oxytropis ochrocephala. Next base: position 10,341,391 of record CM037093.1, on the reverse strand, counting down.
ATAATGATAAGAAAATGTTGAACCCACAGGATTATGTAAAGTTTTGTCAAGTTTAGAGTACACACACTTAGTGTGTCTACACTATTCATGATTGGTTGGAGTGTACAAGTTGAATTAAAACAATATAAACATTCAATGGGTGTAAGGAATCAATGAGATAAAGTAGTTGAGATGTTTTCACCAACTAAATCACTTCTAAGAGTTTTAGTGGTGTGTATGCAGTGTAGTAGTAATCGAATGCAACAGATCGGTATGTGTCTTTTTAGCCACTTTCTTGAGTTTCATTACAAGCTTTTTATGTCTAGACATGCTACATAGGTTCACTCCTATCTTTTAAGCATCTACTGTATCACCCTAAGAACTATGTTATCCTATGTCTAGGACTTAACACGGTTTTAACAATCAATTCCTTATTAAAGCTAGTTTAACAAAGATGTTGATATAAACACTCATTCTTATTAACTCTTGATGTCTTAAATGTAATCCATGTTTGTTGCTACAAGTCTACCTATTCTAAAATGATCAAATTCAGAATAAGTTTTGAAAGAAGTATTACACAAGAGTTAAAATGCATACACTACATAAACCACATTTACTTACTTAGAAGTTCATTACAATACTACAACATCTCAACTAAAGGAAATGAGCTCATATTACTCATAATATAATAGAAAGAATCTGCAAAGAGTATAATCAACTGAGTAATATATTACAAAAGAACTCAAAAAGATAGAGATTACATTAAGGAGAGATCTTTTGCATGAGATTCCCAAGTTGAAGTACAATATGATGCCTTACACAAGTTTCCTCCAAGTAGAAGTGAAGGGAGTGGTTGTCAAGCAATTCCTTACCTCCCTTCTCTTCAGAAACTTAAATAAAAACTGAAGCTAAATTACAAATAAAGAAAAACAAGTGATCCTTTAAGAACTTGGATGAAGGATGATTTTCAAGTGAAGAGATGGTCTCTATTTATAGGCAAGTGAGCTTTCCTCCCTTGGAGGGTTTCCTTTGGCGCCAAATTGTAACTGAAATCAGTAACCATGGTTAATCTTCTGGTCTTCTAGGAGCAAGTTGGTCTTTCACATCTTATCACATGGGGTGGTCCAATGGTGAAGTGCCAAATGGCCTTAAATGAATGGCTCCCTTAAAGCAATCCTCCATTTGAAGTCACCGAAATATGCAAGTGGATCTGCTCTCCATGACTAAGCATGATGTCACATGTCAAGTGTTGAAGCATCAAATTGGTCCTTGGATGTTTTGGTGCATAATCTTTGGTGTAGCAAGAGAGCAGTGTAAGCGGTGTAGGCACTCCCGATGCGAGCATGTTGTTTGGCACACACAAGTAGTATTGACCAACAAAACATCAAACCTAACAAGACATATGCATTTTGCTTATTTCAATGATATAATCCATTTGAATCCTTTGAAATGTTGTTTCTTTATTAATAAGCTATATTTACATATTAATTTACTTGAAAATAAGCAATAACCTAAGTTTAATTATATGAATAACTCTATATAAAATAGAGTTATCAATAACTGGGCTTAGATTGAATCAATTACGGGTTGCCATGTGCTTGCTCTCCTCGGGTTTGCTTGCACCAACCGGTACCCCTAAAAATTTGAGTGGAACCGTCCTCATCTTACATGCCAAAAAAGATGAGTTTCCTCTTACAATTCTATCTTTCATGTTTAAACGATCACACTACTCTTTGCAAAGATTACCTTGAGTCCCGAGACCATCTCAAAACACCTCAATATAGTCTTCAAGCACCGAACACTTTCGTCTTTTCCATCACACAAGAAAATCGTGTCATCTGTAACATAGAAGTGGACAATTCATCATTCCATTGGAAACCTCTGAGATTATTTGATTCCTCACCTTTTCGTACCAACCCCGCCAATCCTTCCACAACAATTAAGAACAAGAAAGGAGCCAATGGATCTCCCTGTTTGGTCCCATTCACAAGAATAGATATTACATCCGGTAATATAATGAATTATTGTCACTCTATTTATATCGTTGTACCTTTCTTACTATATTATAGGTTTAAATTTGTTTTAGGCCACTGCAAATATAGCTTGTTTTGGTTTAAGCTCCTGAAAAAAAATAGAACAAATATAGCCGGTAATTAAAGAATTAAAAAATAAATAGAAATAAAAAATGGTGAAGTGGGTAGTCCCAGTCAGTATAAAAATAATAGAACAGAAAAAAATGTCAAATCACAATTCTATCAGCCACATGTTTTTTTTTGTTTTTTTTATAAACAATGTTCTTTTTTTGTAACGTTTGACTAATAGAATGGCTAAAATTAAAAAACTGTATTTTGCAAGGATTTTATTCTAATTTTTTTGTAGGGGCTTAAACTAAAACACATTATATTTTCAAGGGTTGTACATATTTAAGACTATATTATATTTATTATTTAAATTAAATTTTATTTTTTAATCTTTCTTGCAACATTCCTCATAGAAATTACAATTTAAGTTGCTTAGATTATTAAATATTTAATTTTTCAGATAACAATTAAATATTTGATTGATAATTAAAAATTTAAATAAAAGTATAATAAACAATAGACAAAGATTTGATAGCAAGATTAATCATTTTTTTTAGATAAGCAATACTTTCATTGAAGGGAGCACAAGGGGTGTCCAACCCTTACAATAAAAAATTTAAGGGAAGGGGGAGGGCCTCCTCAAAACCTCACTGAGCCAAAACCCATTGGGAAAAAGACTGTGAGGAAAAAAGAGTACTCGTGCAAAAAGCACAACGATGACTAGTTCTTTGTTTCTCCCCCCTTCTAAAAAATACATAAAATCCAATCATACAATTACAATTGTTATAACATGTCCAAACAATCCATTGGCGGCTATACCATCGACTAAGTCACCCCCGCAGTTCTCGCCTCCTAGCCTTGAACCGGCTCCACGCCACATCCTTAATTCTTGTTTATTATACGATGCTGAGAAAACCTCCCCTTTAAAAACAAATCCGTTGCGTGCTAACCAAACATTCCAAATAACCGCCATCCAAATGAGATGTCCGACCTGCTGCGTTTTTTTTGCTTTCACAAACTCCCCAAACTCCGTAAAGTGGTTGACAATATTCTCCTCTTCACCCATCACAACCCCCAACCAAGCGAAGATTCTCCCCAAATTAATTTAACAACCCCGCAAGACATAAACAAATGTTCTGTTGATTCAATTTCCGTGTTGCATAATATACAATTTATTTCAGTTGGAGATTAGATTATACCTCTCTTATGTAGCTCAAGCCGAGTAGCAACCCGATGCAACAACACCTTCCACGCGAAAATTTGAACTTTGGACGGAACGTCACAAACCCAAACCGAACACGCAAGACCGCGGTACTACACGGTTGACAATGCAGAAACCGAACTCGCAGCAGTGAAATTTGACAGCATTTCGTAACATTTCTTGACCGTGAAACCTGTCAACGAGTCCGGGACCCAAACCCAACTGTCTGCACGCTCCTGGGACAGCTGCACAGACTGCAACAGCTGCTGTAAATATTCAGCAGACAACCGAATCATAACTTATGCTAAATCCAAGAGCATTCGGATGAGATAATTTAGATATCCTCCAACTTAACAAATGGCCTGAGTTCGAATCCAATATTGGATTTGAATACAACCTTTTGTAATAATTAAGATGTTTTTTTTTTGTCATCAATTATTTTTGAATATATATAGTAATCAGAAATTGAAATTAAAATTAAAGTAATATAAAGAATTTCCAAATTCGAATGTTTAAATTTCTTCTTAAATATTTATTAAAAAAGTTACTTTTTAAATAAGTTTTTTGGGTTTTGTCAAAAAAAAAAAAGTTTTTTGGGTACAATACTTCTTGACTAAGTTTTGTTTACAATACTTCTTGATTAAGTTACAACGTTATTTAACAGCGCTAGATAACAGTAGTGCCCAATTATCATCCATAAATTGAGCACTGCAACCATAAATTGCTGCTCCTCTCGCGTGAAGCTGTTGTAGATTTGTAGACGGTACCAAACATAGTCTTGGAGATGGAGAAATCGATGGCTGCGACGAGTCAAAAGGTTAGCAACTACATACCAAATGATATTGTATTCTCAATTCTTTCTAAACTGCCTCTGAAATCTTTGAAACGATTTGGATGCGTATGCAAACCATGGGGACTCTTATTTGAAAACTCTCATTTCATGAATATTTACCGCAATCATTTTGAATCTAGAAATCTTTATCATGACGGTAATCCTCTCTTTCTTGAGTATAAATTTTGCGGAAACGAGTATAAGTATACTGTGTATTTGCTTTCGGTGACAAGTTTGAGAACAGGTCGACTTTAATTTGCCACCTCCATTACAAGATCCGGACATTAGTACAGTTATTATTATGGGTTCGGGCAGTATTAATGGCACTATTTGCTTCTCGGCTTGTTTTAATGAAAGGAGAAAACCTTTCGAGAAAAGAGTCTTTGTGGAACCCACTACTGAGAGGAATTTAAGGTCATTCCTCGTAGCCCACTTGAGTCTGTTCCTAATGGAGACATTAATATTTTTTTTCATGGATTTGGTTATGACAGACTTAGAGATGACTATAAAGTGATTCGTAAAGTTGAATATTATGATGTAAATTTCGACGATCTTGGACCTAATGATTTTACAATTTATCCATGTGACTCCTTCTGGGAGGTATATAGCCTTAGAAGTAACTCTTGGAGAAAACTTAATACCGATATGGTTACATCCTCCGCTTCGCGTGCTGAATTTGTCCAATTATATATGGATGGAATGTGTCATTGGTGGCACCAAATTGACCCACATGCAGATGATGAAGAATATTTAGTGTCATTTGATTTGCAAAATGATGTGTGTTTTACAACCCCCTTGCCCTTGGACTTGGATGATAATCCTATTTTTACATATGGGTGGAGACGCTGGGTGGTGTTAAATGAGTCTATTGCTTTGACTTCTTATAAGATGTATACACATTATCTACACATGTCAATTTTGGGTGAAATTGGTGTGAAGGAATCATGGACTAAACTCTTCATTATTGACCTTGGTTTTAAACTCGTTTCGGAGCCTATTGGAGCGGTGAAGAACGGCCATATATTATTTCACGGTCGGACTAAAAAACTAGTCTTGCTTGATGTGAGTACCCACCAAATGACTGAGGAGGTTGGTGTGGAAGTGGACTCTTCTTGTCAAATGAAAATTTATAAAGAAAGTTTTCTTCCTATTGGAGGGTTAAATATTTAAATGTTTTTTCTTGTATTCATCCGAGAGGTTTATTTTCTACATTCATATAAGAGCAGTCGCTCAAATTACAGCACTTGTATTAGTTTACTTCAAATCCCATCACTACATAATGTATTGAACAAGTCCAATTTTATGATGCATGTTGTTTTAATTAAGTTGTAATATCGTTGCTTCAAAAAAAAAGTTGTAATATCTTCTGTTTTTTTTTCTTTTTCAAAGTTCATCATATTTGCTTGAGAACTTGTGTTTGTGACTTTTTTGTCTACTTAGATTAAATGACAAATAAACACCACACATACTACAACTGCTCACACTTGAGTTTGAATCAGGGAGCCGACGTCTCCATGTTGCTGAAATTGTCAAGACAACCAATAGTAAGGGACTTTTTGGATCAGAAGAAAAACTAGATATTCGAGTTTCTTAAACGATACAATTGATTTCTTCTTTTACTATGGGAACACATCTTCCACAGGTTTTAAGAGATGGTTCTTAATTATACTATCTATAGGGGGAGTGATTCTCTGGGAATTGTAAATCTATTGAATAGTAGAAAAGCTCAACCTCTACATGTTTATTTTGATTTTTGCTTGCTGTAACATCCTAGTATCTTTAACAGATAGACATACTAAAACATACAAGTCCGCATACATCAAAGTATAATTTACTGCTTTAGATATTGAACAATATATAGTAAAAACTCTTGGAAAAACCAAATCAAAGAGTCTCAAGTACCTAAAACATAGGTATTCCTTAAACTTAACATCATCTAATGTTCAATATCTAAAACATAGAAATAGCGGAAACAGTTTTTACAACTTCACATATGATCAAGTCACAAAATCGTGATACAAAGACAACAATGAAACAAAATAACATAGATAAAAACACAATGTTTTCATCTTCCCAGACACGTCACCTACTCGTGCCTCTTCTCTCTCCTTTTTCCCTGTTTCTCTGTAAAAACAACAACACATAATGAGTGAGATACAATCTCGGTGAGTTTTACCGAAATCCCTAAACACACTCTCGGTTCAATTATGAATCATTTACATTCATGAATTAATTTATAAACCACGTGTCTTTTACGTTAGCACAACACCAACCCCGACTTTGGTAATCCCTGTGAACCCCCTTCCACTAGTCCATACCATAGTGTTTGAACGAGGCCTAGGTTTAGAGCTCATGACTTCCCCGCCTAGTATGCTACTTCTTTGGGTCGTCACCCATATAAGTCTTTAACAATTTATCAGTCTTTTAAACATTTAAACCTCAATCAATTCCATTAAACATTATCATGTCATCTATGAACTTGAAATCATGTGAAATTAGTCAAATTACTAAATTCAATGAACGCTCAGGTGAAAATGAATTGAATGAGATTCATTTCAAATTGTTTATATGAAATATTACCTTAGATTCATTTCAAATTGTTTATATTAAATATTACCTTAAAACTCATCTAGCCTTAATCCAAATTTTCCAAGTACACATGACGTCAAATAATTGAGCCTTAACTATCCCTTAACCACATATTGCTTACAAACCACCCCTGCCTAAATACCCACAATAAATATTTCATTGAAAAATTATCCACAATAAATATTTGACAGAACAATGATCTATTCCTAGAGTTGACAATGGAAACCCAAAACTTAGCTGACAAAAACTCAATTCTCTTATTGTATTGTATTTTTGCCACTATTCACTAAGATTTAAAACATATTTTTAAAAATTAATGATGTAAATGTTAAAGGTGTTACTATACCAGTAACTTTTAGAATGAAATACCACAAGAAAAGTAGAAGGCTAAAAGGTACTTTTAGTCCTTGCAAATGTCAAGAAAATCGAGTTTAGTCCCTACAATTCCAAATTTTTTATAATAGTCCCTGCAAAGTCTCTGCTGTTACTACTTTAGTCCCTGCAATTCCATTTAAAAGGTACTTTTAGTCCCTGCAAATGTCAAGAAAATCCAGTTTAGTCCCTCATTTGTTAAGAGTAAAGTAATAGCAGAGACTAAAGTACACTACAAATGTAATTAGTATATAGGCTTTTTTTTTTTTTCATCCATGGCAGCGCTTTTGAGTAGCGCTTTGAAATGTGATTTGGTATTCCACTCCAACAATGGGCAGCGCTTCTAAAAAGCGCCACCCATTGCCCAAACACGTCCTCAAATAGGCGCGCTTCTAAAAAGCGCGCTGCCCATTGCCCAAACACGTCCTCAAATAGGCGCGCTTCATAAAAAGCGCGCCCATTGCCCAAACACGTCCTCAAATAGGCAGCGCTTCCTAAAAAGCGCGCCCATTGCCCAAACACGTCCTCAAATAGGCAGCGCTTCCTAAAAAGCGCTGCCCATTGCCCAAACTTGTCCCCCTATAGGCAGCACTTCCTTAAAAGCGCTGCCCATTGCTTAATTTTTTTTTTTAATTTTTTTTTCAGTTTTTGTGTATTTTCCATTTTATATTTGCAACAAAAAAAATTAAATCATACATCCAAAATATTTTTAATGATGATATCTATGAATTTGTTGTATTTAAACCTGAATTAAATCATACGTCATAAAAAAATTAAATCATACATCCAAAATACATTCAAAAAATTAAATCATACATCCAAATTACATCCAAAAAATTAAATCATAAACTTATTAAATCATACATCCAAAAAATTAAATCATACACTCATATATATTATATAATAAGTTATAATCTCTTGGTACAAGAATACTAAGCTAGTTTACTTGATACAATTGAACTACAACTCAATATGTACATTATCCATAAAGAAGGCGTCTTACTTGACAGAACATACCAAAAATTAAAACACGCACAATTGGCCACATTCCACCTTCTAAAACCAATGTTGGGATATAATTCTTTTAAAGTCTTCCTTCACTTGAGGAATAGTTTTGCCAAACAGACAATCCCATGTAACTAAAGAAGACAAACAAATGTATTGGTCCAAATATCAAACCGTCCATTGCTACTTTAGTAGCTACCCAATCTGCAGACTTTGGCATTAGTTGAAGCTTATGCGTTATAAATTTGTCTAAGCCTTCATACCTACAAGACATGAAGGTTGTTTGGTTCCATGTGAGTACAAATATTTTGGCGGTAGGAATTATAACTTTGATTATAAGTATCCGATTCTGGAAATCGGTAAGTATGCAAAACATAATGAGAAAAACATACGTAAGTGGCCAACTGGTCCAACAAACCGAAACCAAACATACTTGTAATGACCACTGCGTCTCCAATCGATTACAAATTTAGCATCGCTTCCTACCACATCAAATAGTATACAATATTAGATAGCCAAAAAACATTGTCCATAGTCAATATATCAAAATCAACCAGCATCAATCAAAAGATTATGGCTCATTGATAAGTTGACCAGAAGCAAAATTGATAAGTATTAAGCAATGTCAAAGGAGCAGGTGCAGTAACTTGAGTAAGAGTTTGAGTAGACAGGGAGGAAGAGTTAGCCATGCTATCAAAGTCAAAAGGGGAAAATTGTGAATGTCACATAGGAATTATGATACAAACAAATATAAGAAATATGATATAGACAAAAGGACAAAGACAATACTACGATTTGTAAGAAAGTATCTCAGAATTTTGGACTCAAAGAACACCCGAGTTCCATGGAAAGTGTTAGACACACCAAAGAACACCTAATCAAAACTATAAATAGTAAGATAAAATTAAGGTAGATGCACAAAAGATAAAGAAAATGTACCTTGAAATTTCTTGATCAAGAAAGCGCAGAACAACAACGAGGAAGGGTTGTGGTTCCATGGGCCTCTAATTTCCCATTCATGATATCAGCATAATGCCCCCAATCATATACATTACAAGAACCACACAAAATATCCTTTTACCCCTGAAAAACAAACATATTTAACCATTAAGACAACGCCAATCATATACATTGGGTTGCAACACTAGAACTATTGATGCATATACCATCATTTTATTATTGGTAGAGTGATAAAAATGGATACACATTATCAATAGCATAGCATATAGTGAGATAGTGACCATACAACCCGAGAGAATATCGGTTACTGCATAGCCAACATAATCCACCGCTTTAAATCGTCCATTGAAGTGATCTACCAAATTAACTCCATTACCACGACATTGAGTACATGTTATTGCACTGGCGGTTCAAAGAACAAAGAGACAATCCCGTGAGTGAGTGAGTGAGTCGAAAACTTATGCTTAGAATGGAAGGTGGCGGGAAACTAAGAAATCACAGCTACATTTTCACTTACCATTTCCATCACAATCAGCACACACAATGGTCCTTGCTTTTGTGGTTTGAGTTTGACTACTATCTTCTTTAGCCTATTTCAATCGGAGGATTCAAGATATGTGCAACAATAAATCAACACAATACAAAAACACGGTGCTACAATAGTCTTCTTAGTGATGGGGTCAATTCTAACCATTGCACCAAAACTCCCTTTCATAGTAGAAACTAACTACATTTAGCACATTTTGTGTGGTTCTTGTAATGGTTAAATATGTTTTTCAGGGGTAAAAACCAACTCTCCTACTTCCTAAAAGCTTAAACCAGTAGAAAAATAGACAAAGTAAATAAAAAAAATTGAAAAGATAAACGATGCAAAGAAGTGAAGTACCTAACACCGGCATCACCGAGCGATTTAGATGGCCATACTGGCGAGAGAGACCAAAGAAGACCACAAGCGAGACCGTAAGAAGAAAGATGCGCGTAACCATCAAAGGGATAGTAAGATTTAGCCTTAGGATTAATTCCGTCATCGATGATAACCGCAATAATCAAACCATAAATACCTAACACACCACCATAACAACCGAACGATCGATTTCATCACAAGTTCAGTCTCATCACACCCATCGATGCAACACCTACACCGCTCTTGGCTGTTCCATAAGCCGCTCCCATACTGTAACCACCAAAAGCGACATCGTTTCATATCGGAAATGAAATTCAACGAAAATAAAGTTAAATGAAAATAAGAGATCGTTGTGTTGGATGAGATTTTACATGAGAAAACGAGCCGCGCGGCTCAGGAAGCGAAGAAGAAGGAGCGGTTTCTCGCTTGTTGAAGGAGCCATTTTTTGGATGTTTTTGGTTCTCCTTCTCCGATCGGTAGTTTCTCTCTTTCTTTTCTTTCCTTTCCTTGTTTGATTGATTGGATTCGCGAGGATGGAAGGCGAAAGAGGGGAAAAGAGGAGAGAGGAGAAGACGAGTTGTGTTAAAAGAAGAGAAGATAGATCGATTGTGTGAGAGAGAGAGAGAGATGCGTTGTGAGAGAGGAAACGAAGCGGGCCAAAAAAATTAAAACAAATACTCAGCGTTTCTAAAAACATTTGAATATGTGGTTTTTCGTTCTAATATCTGCAGCGTTTTCTAAAAACGCGATTATTTGGCTTTTCGTCCTTTCTATACGCAGCGTTTTCTCAAAACAACGCTGATTATTTGGCTTTCTCCTCCTCTCTATACGTAGCGTTTCCTCAAAAACGCTGATTATTTGGCTTTCTCGCCCTCTCTATACGCAGCGTTTCTTTAAAAAAGCGCGGGTATTTTCCTATCTCGTCCTCTCTATACGCAGCGTTTATTAAAAACGCTGGTTATGTGCAATCTCTTCTCTCTCTCTATACGCAGCGTTTATTAAAAAACGCTGGGTATGTGGCGCTCTTTTTTAGCCATTCTGGTGTAGTGGTAGTAACGTTTACTAATTGCAGGGACTATTTTAAAAATTTTGGAATTGCAGGGACTAAACTGGATTTTCTTGACATTTGCAGGGACTAAAAGTACCTTTTAGCTAAAGTAGAATGATTATTCGGCAACCTATAAAGAAGAAAGTTTAGCAAACACATATTTCACCCACCATAAGGGTGTGTTTGGTTCCTAAGAAAGTTGAAGGAAAGAAAGAGGAAAGAGGGAAAGATTAAATAATGTTTCTTTCCACTGTTTGGCAAAAAAGGGAGGGTGTTATTTTTGGTACCCCCCTCAACATCACCCACACCCCCATAATTCAAAAAATGCCAATAATACCCCTACGTTTTTTAAAAAAAATAATAATTAATTTTTCGGAATTACCTCAAAATAAGGTAATTAGGTCAAAAACAATTAAATTTTCGGAATTACCTATAAAAAGGTAATTAGGTTCATAATAAAAAATGAAAAATTTGGAATTACCTCTAAAAAGGTAATTCGAAATTTTTTTTTTTAAAGTTTGTATATTAAATTAATATTTAAGCGCGTTTTATTTTGGAAATATGATCTGACGGTTTATGATTTAAATAACAATATGTCAAAATATATAAAATGACCAACATAAAAAAATATAATGTACAAATACAACTACTATGGGTCCAAAATGTTTAACAATGATGAAAATAAGCGCGTGAAGTGGGTGAGCAGGCGACATCTAAGGCATCCCGGGTCAATCAAATTTGCTGCTCTGCACCTCTCTCCTCATATGTCTCGGGACAACGGGCTCCCCGATGATATGGTGGATCCCGAGCTCGCTCTGGGCCGTGGCTCGCACCGGAGTAAGACGCACTCGTTACCGATCGTACCAAGGAAGGTAATCGGGATCGCACTCGCCGTGGTAGCCCGCCACTCTACTAGCCCGCCAAGGAAGGTAAAGTGTGCGGAGAAGGAGCATCGCTACTCGCCTCCCCCGAGAATCTTGTGCTCGCCGTCAATTTGGTGAGTCTTTGCTCGAAGACTCGCTCATTTCTACGTTGTGCGATCGTCTACTCGCCATTTGTTAAAAAAATAAATGTAATTAGAGAATATTAAAAATTGAAAAAAAATTTGGAATTATTAGGTAATTAGAAAAGAATTTGAAATACCTCGAAGTGAGGTAATTAGGTTCATATTTCGAACCTAATTACCTCACTTCGAGGTATTCGAAAATTCTTTCGAATTACCTAGTAATCCTAAAAACCCATTCAATTTACTTACTTTTTGAAATTATGAAATGTGAAAAGTGAAATGTGATTTTTGTAAATTTTCAGGGGTATTTTTGTCCATTTGGGATATTATGGGGGTGTGGGTGATGTTGAGGGGGTACCAAAAATAACACCCAAAAAGGGAAGGAAAGCTTGTTTTAAAGTGGGATCCATTCAAACATGAAAGCTTACTTTTTGTATGAAATGACAAAAAAACCCGCAAACATTTTCATTGAATTACATAATGATGATGATGTAACCATCTTGTTATACCCCAATTTTGTCCGAGTTCTTATTAATAGTATATTAATTTAGGCTAAATATCACTTTTGGTCATTTATCTTTGCTCTAAGTTTCACTTTGGTCCTTTATCTTTTTTGGTCCTTTATCTTTCATTTTTGTGTCAGTTTGGTCCTTTATCTTTATTTTGTTTCATTTTGGTCTTTTATCTTTCATTTATTGTTTCATTTTGGACCTCTTAAAAAAAAGAAGAACACTGTGAATGTGCTCAATAACACCAAGAACACTGTGATTTCTTGTTACTTGAATAACTCATGCAATACGCGACCAAAATTTTCTGTTTAAGAGGACCAAAATGAAACTATAAATGAAAGAAAAAGGACCGAAATGAAACAAAATAAAGATAAAGGACCAAACTGACACAAAAATGAAAGATAAAGGACCAAAACAGACTAAAAAAAAGATAAAAGACCAAAGTGAAACTTAGAGCAAAGATAAAGGACCAAAAGTGGTATTTAGCCTTTAATTTACTAGATTACATTTTTGTAAGTCTCGAGTCCTATTAGCGCGTGTCAGTGTCATACAAGTGTCGAGTAGATACCATTTGTTTAATTGAGTGTAAGTCTGATATTTCTCTTCATTTGGTGCGGTTACAATTTTTTCTGTTTGGCTTTATTTAGTCTTTGTTTTATTTTTAGTCAACACAAAATAGAATATCATAAAATCACAAAAATACAATAAAATTAGAATTAAAATTTATTTATAATATTACAATTGTCCAAAAGTCCAAAAAATACAAATAAAAAAATAACGAGAGCAGCATCAGCAATCTCTAGGTCTATTCTTGCTCTCCAAAACTTCTCAACAAGCTCACATTTCAGATATGCAAACCAGTCAAAGCCCAGTCAAAACTCATTAATGTTAAACCTAATATTTTAGTATAAATAAGCGGTCAAATAGCAGTCTAAAGGACAAAAAAAAATTCAGAAAACCACCTCAAAAAAAGATTAGGGTTCAAAATCAGAACCCTAATCGCCTAACCAAATACTGGTCTTAAATTCAAAAAAATGGCCTATTCGGAAGCAAAGAAAAACAAAAAAACAGTATTCAGAAGATCGGTTCTGGGTAGCAGCAAGAAGAGGATTTCGTTTCAAGGAGCATAGGTCAAAAGGAACACCTTTTTCACAAGCTGGAAGGCCGGGTTGGTTTTTTTCTCGTTTTCTTAGTTTATTAGATTAGATGTCCATAGACCACATCAATTTTAACCTGAAAGTTGGTTTAATCTGTGTCATTGTATTCATATTGTTGTTACATAGCTTTTTTAAATTAGAATCCAAAATAAATTAGTAAGATATCAGAGTGTCTTTAGTTCATGTCATTGTTGATAGCGTTCACACTTGATGGTTATTATGCCTCATGACAAACCCTCAATAATCAAGGATATTAGAGTTTTGAACCAAAATTAGGATTTAGAGCAAGGTAAATTACTAATAAATCAAGGCCCTATGTTCCCATCGCGAGCTTCTCTCCACCTCACCGCGATCCCTCGCTCTCAGTCCATCTCTCTCTCACCACTGCGCATCTCTCCCTCTCTCTCTAATTTTTTTTCAAAAACCTCTCTTTCCTTTCTTGGCTGTCGCGGCTGAGGGGAACGAATCCTCTGACTTTAGGGCGTCAACTGCATAGTGCAGTTCCCTTCCTTGTGTCTATCTCTCTCCTTCAATACATTCTCTCTCATCTTATTTCCCTCCATTTTTCTCCATTTTTATTTTTCTCTCTCATCAAAAAACACTAAAGGTAAGAAAATGCAGAGGAGATTAAGTTAGAGGATCCAATTCCGCGGCTGAGAGGGTGAAGATTTAGAATTAAGGCTTCAAGTCTCAAATCCCTTAAATACCCCCATGCCTTTATATTATTATCATTCCCTTTATTTTAATTTTAATTCTTTTAAAATCAGATTACAAGCTACACCCCACATATTAATTCGCACACCCCCGTCACTTAAGCCCAGTTTTGCATTCTGGGCTCCCTAATGTGAACTGGACCCTTATCTTTGCACCCCAGTTTTAATTATACAACTCCTTGCAACTAACAACACCCCCTCTTTGCAATTTTCACCCCTTTCACATTTTTTTTTCATTTATTCTTTTTAACTCAAATACTTTCTCATTAAATCAAAAACAATAATTAAATATTTTTCTACCCCAAAATCAAATAAAAGACTAAGTGTTAGTCATCATTCTATGATCAATGAGCCGTACAGTTCAATAATCCTAAAAGCTTATAAAAATATAAATAAATCATTTTTCCCAAAAATAGGAGACTAAGTCGGTTGTCAAAAAAATTCAAGCAACGGATAGAAATAATAAACAAGTGTCAAAGAAATTTAAACAACGAAAAAAATTATGTCCACGTGTCAAAAAAATACTTGTTGGTCGTCACATTCCCCAAGTGTGGGATATGGTTAGTCCATGCTGAGATACATCGCTCCCTGTGCTGTGTCAACCATGTGTCATGCACATATTTAATAAGAGCAGATTTATCAGAGCAAGCAGCCTCAAAAAACTTCAGATTAGATAAGTACTCCGACTCATCAACAGAATCAATAATACAGAGCCAGAGAGAGGACCTCTTCCCGCCTATCCTTGTGAACCAAGTCTTTAATCTTCACTTCCACATTTTTTGTCACATGCCAATGACACAATAAATTTGTAGCAGAAGGAAAGACATCAAGAATAGCAGACATACAGCTGAGATCTCTGTATGTTAAGAAAACATGAGGATGAATAAAATGTAACTCACAAATATCCCTCAGCTGTTGCAATACCCAAGAAAAATGAATAGCCAACTCCTGCCCAATATACGCAAATGCAACATGAAAACTTATCTCAGTGTGTTTGCTGGTGTTTTTAGCAAACAATCACTAGTTTTCAATATTAAGACTGTGAGATCAAACTAGAAAATCTCTTTGACAATTGCCTTTGTGTTTTGTGTCTTTTAGCGTGCGTAAGAACAGAAAATAGTAGGAAGAGATAGTTTGGAAGCAGAATGAAAGTAAGAAAGCAACAAACGTAAAAACAAGTAAAAATTGCATTAAAATGATAGAAAGAAGAAGGTGGTACACCAACACGTACAATATAATCTGATTCACTCTTGTTTCGCTTTGGCTTGGAAGTTGAGTTTCTCGGTGTTTTTGTAAAATGTGGTGACCCCGTTTTCCTATTACAAAAGGAGTATTTATACTCGGATACAATCGTGGGCAAGCACGATAACTACTTCCTAAAAACTAGGAAATAACCGCCCACTGCTTCTTTGCTCCTTGCGCTTCGACCGAACTTGTTGTCGAAGGATTTGGCGAAATATTGGACCCGATTTTGTCGAACAATTGGGCCTCTCCGTCGAAGGTTTCGTCATTGTTTCGTAGCTTGAAGACCCAAGTGCGCCGAAGTTTGCTTGCATTATCAAGACTTGTACAACTTCACATGTCCGAATTTATGGTACATTGACTTGAGCATTGACACGTGGCCCACAGAATACTTATTAAATGTGCGATCAATACCATTTAAAGCTTAATTTAATGCCCTTGTCGGAATTTTGAGGTAACATTGCCCCCAAAAATGCTTTTCGACGGAATAAGGAATGGAGGGAAGAAAAGGTATTTTTGAATCTTGTGCAATGGTCATTTCTACCGCCTTTTGCATTTCAACGGTGGTCGAAAAAGACAACTATCATTACTTGCTGCAGGTAAAGCGAACCGTCTTATTGGCACACGTTGCATAGTTGGTGGGCCATCACGTCTCTCAAACGTCGCGACGTGCGAGTTATGGCGAAGCGATGCCAATAAGCGTAGCTTCCCAACATATATAAAGCGGCTACAACCCTTCATATTCCTCTTTACTCGGTTTGAACTTTTGTGAAGTCTCTCTGCATTCGCCGTTCTGCGTTTTGCAAAAATCCCAAAATCACTAAAGTTTCAAACTTTCATTCCTTTTCTTCAATCTACGCTCGAATTTCGTCTCGCATTTGCTTTTTATCCTCATGGCTTCTTCATCTCTTCTTTGAATGTTCAACGAAGCTACGCAGCGAAACCAAACAGACCTAAAACCGCTTGATGGCTTTGTTGATGAGCGACACATTCACGATAGTCGAAGCGGTTCAATGGCAAACCAGTGCATCGATTCCTTCTACTAGGGTTTATACTCATGCATATCTAGGTCCTCTACACGATATCCTATTAGAAAACACTTGAAGTTTACGAAATTTTCCCGAGTCATGCCTGTCTTCAACCTGAATTTTCACTAAGACCCCTTTCCATTTAGAATTTACGAATAGTCCTTCCGGGTTTTCAGTCTGCTCCTAAAGCTCGACCAATGATTTACATAGATTGGCTCGACAAGGTAGAGAGGCTAAAAAGGCCGACATCTGGAAAAAACAAGGTATTTTTGACCTTATCCAGTTTGTACAGGTATGGGCCTAAGTATGACAAGATACCTTGTTATTGGGTCGCTATGCGATTACGGGATTGTGCCACTCATAGCCTTCATTTGAGATGTGGCATGCCGACTCCCACTTTACTAGATGTTCTTTGCCATCACAGTGTCCGAAACCCCTAGGTGAGACTTTTGACCTGCTAATCCCGATTATGTATACCCGTTCACTTTCAACAATGCCACTTTTGCTCCTTACATCACGGAACACCACAATCGTGACAATGACACGGTGTGCGCTAAAGAACACGTAGCCTTCTTAACCCCTTTGGTTATCCCTTTTGTTTTCTCGTACTCGTTCACTCCGGGTTTCTAAAACCTATATTCCCTTTGGCGACCCAACTCCACGAGAAAGAAAACATTAATCTTGTAAAACCGTTGTTGGGTTCTCTCTATCGGGAGCTTGACAATC
Source organism: Oxytropis ochrocephala (assembly GCA_020916435.1). Classification (NCBI taxonomy): domain Eukaryota; kingdom Viridiplantae; phylum Streptophyta; class Magnoliopsida; order Fabales; family Fabaceae; genus Oxytropis; species Oxytropis ochrocephala. The sequence continues at coordinate 10,324,039 of CM037093.1, read as the reverse complement.
TTTGTTCTAGAACCGAAAGAAGGCGAACCCACCAACAAGTTCTTGGCCTCGCCCATTGTGGCTATTGCAATTGTGGTCGCTAGCCACTTTTGAGTCTCGACTAGGTCGTATATCCCTAAGATCGTTCACCCTGACCTTAAAGTCTAGAGAGGATGAAGGGATTCGACTAGCTCGGTTGAAACCCAAGCAGATAAATATTCCTCCGGAAGAGTCTTTGAAATTCACTTCGACATGTTCTGAAGTGCACAAGTTTCGTAGACTCTATGGCTCCCCTTTGTGCAAAGGCCTTTCGGTCCAACTTGGTTTTGGCAACCATTTCCTTCTTCTTACATCGAACAAGTGAGGAGATTACCCAAATCGGCAAGCCTACCTCTCTCCCGCTATTCTTTCTACCAGATTTTACCTGCAAAGCTAAAAATAGCCCGGAATTAAGAGATACTTCCCAAGTTATTCGCGCTGCATTGGCCTTTGTCGAGTTCGACCAGCGCGGTGTGTTTTCATAGGCGAGAATTTTCGAATCCGGACACGCGGTAGCCTACAAACAAGCCTTCAAGAAATTTCACTATAGGGCCTTGAATTTGAACCTCTCGATTCAACCCCGATTCTCATGCACCAAGAAATTTCATGAATGGTGGGTGATTACTACACCACTTCTGCTGCTTGGAGAGGCTAGTGATACCTTTGCAGGAAATATTATGAAGAAATTGGTGGCAGCCTTCCCTTCAAACAACCCAGGTATTTACTTCTTGATATCCAAATCTTTCTGAGTCTTAAACATCTGTAACTTAGTTTTATTTCTGTTTTCTTACCAATGTTTTTCGACATCAGATCAACCTGCACCCAAGCTGAAGATCAAAGTAGGCAAGGCTACCACGGTAAAATCTCCTCCAAAGAACCAAGAAAATAGTGGACGCGAGATCTACTCCAGACATTGTCCTAAAGAAGGTATGTTGCCATTTATTCGCTTCAAATTATTTTTGATTACGACTTTTACTTATGTCGAAAACCTTCTTTCTAGAAAACAACCCAGGCAAAATCCCCTCAGCAGACCAAAGCTAAAAAGAAAATGGTCCTTCCTGGTGATGAGGTACTATACTCTTGCCTTGTTAATCCGTCGAAATTTCTCTTCCCTCTGTCATTCACTTTCTTGTCATAACCCAAATTCTTTTTTTGACACCGAAAGTGATGATAATATCCCCTCACTCGGAGGCGAAGAAGAGAAACCTTCACGAGATTCAAAGAGGCAGCTCAAGGCATCATTATTAATGAGGCTCTGAATCACCTCTTCTCCTCCAATCAAGAGACTTAAGGTACAAGAGGTAAACTCCCTTTCGACATTAGTTTAGACTTATTCGGTCTCATCTTTCCAATCCTTAACTTAACTGATATACCTTGTTGTGCATAGGTGGGTGGACTGCTCGTGGACAAACCTGAAGTTCAGTCTATGGTTGAGGCTGCTGACTAGAGTTGTCAGCTCCCCATGCTCCTTTTCCTTCATCTCCTCGGTATATAAGCTTGAAGAAATTTTCCAAGCGTTGGATAACCACGAAATCCCTGTTTTCGAGGAGTTTGCTCCAAGTGCTGGAAATGTCGAACAAGAGTCGGTCGTCGAAGAGAATGCTCCTGCTATGGAGGAGGCTATTCCGACTGCTGATAGGGTCGAAACGGAGGCTGTTGTTGGAGAAACTGCTCAAGTTCCAGAACTTACCATTCCAACAACTGAAGGACCAGAAGTAGTGGCTACCTCGTCGAAATTCACGAAGCAAATATGGTCGATCAAGAACCAGAGGAGCTTAGAATGGGGGTATCTGCAGATCAAGGTGCTTACGCCAAAGAGTCATCTGATCTTTGTCGATCAAGAATTGGTTTGAGCTAAAGAAGAGCGGATCCCTTGGCGACCTTGAAGATCATGTTAAGTCTCAAGAGCTCGTCGAGCCGTTTGATTTGCAGTTCCTCAAACAACTCTCTAAGTTCTATCAACCAAGAGACGGTCGAAAGCTTGCTTCACCAGCTGAAGACGAAGGTGTTAGAAGGGGACTTGGTGGCAACCATTGAGAATGAACCATCTGTGTGTATCTTGAGGTAAAATCCTCATTCACAAGATCACCAAATTAGATCCTCCTCAAAGCGTCCTTTCGTTCTTCATGGAATTTGGCCCCATCTTGAGCAACTTTCTCTTTTAATCAACCAACGGTCGACCACCTCCAAACACAAGGTTCAAGAGACTCAACTCGTGAGGTAGAACTCGCCTCTCTTAAAGGCCGATCAAGGCGACATCGAGGCCCTTGAAACTCAAGCGACTAATGATGAGAAAGCAATCATTGAATGGGATGCAGAGATTGCGCGCATTGATGAAGAGATAAAGACCCTTCAACTCAAATATCAAACGCTAAGCATCGGAGAAGGGCACGATCGTTGAACGCATGAGTGTTGCTTCTTTGTCCACCAAAACCACCAAAGCATTGGCGGCTATAGAGCACTTGGAGAAGATTGACAAGCATCAAGTCATTCTCGCCGAACCTCGACAAAAGAAGTGTACCTTTCTCGACACCTCTATTTCTCTAAGTGTTAGCATTATGGAGAGGCATAAGGCTACCTTTGTCGACTTACGAGGTGTAATAGTTTAGCATTCTAAAAATGGTCGTGTAACTTTAACAATTTCTTTATACATTGCCATTTATGAACAACTTTCATTCACTTATAATTGCTCAATCTTTATCTCAGTTAATGTTGGCTTGTATCGTTTTAAATACTTTCCATTTATTCTAAAGATTCTATTTTCGTCACCTAACTCTTCGACTTCATAAGCGCCATTCGAAAAGCATCGCAACACGCGAAATGGGCCTTCCCACCCAGTGACCATTTGCCTAAAACTCTATCTTTTTATCCATAGGTAATAGGACTTTCCACACTAACTCCCCTTCCTCAAAGGTTTTTAACTTAACCTTTTTATTGTAGGCTTTAGCTACTCTTTCTTTCTGTCGAATAAGCATCTCTAAAGCTAACAACCTCTCTTCGTCTACATCAACTAATTCATCAATCATCATATTCCAATAATGATCAAAAGGATTTCACATTGTTTACGAATCCTTGTTGATTGTAAGCAGATCTCGACGGTAACAACCGCATCATGCCCAAATGTTAACTTTGTAGGGAGTGGTATTTATAGACTCTTTAGGTGAAGTTCGACAAGCCCATAACACTTGGTCAAGAGGCGTGCCAACTTCTAGGCTTACGCCCCACGTGTTTTTAATCAAGTTAATAATGATTTTATTGGCAGCCTCTACTTGACCATTGGCTTCAGGCGTAGTATGGTGTCGAAGTCAATAACTTGAAACCAATTTCAGCAGCGAAATCTACCATTTTTCGACCAGTAAAAACAGTACCTTGGTCTGTAGTAATGGTCTCTGGAATTCCATATCTATAAATGATATGATTTTGAATAAACCTTATCACTGCTTCTTGATCTACATTGGCTAAAGGTATTGCCTCTACCCATTTAGTAAAGTAATCGATCCCTACTAGAATGTATCGTGGGCTTTCGACGAGGTTGGTTTTATTTCTCCAATCACATCTAAAGCCCAACCCCTGAATGGCCAAGGTTTCACTATAGAATGCAACTCATTTGCAGGCACGTGTTGTATTCCAGCATGTTTTTGGCATTCTTGGCAACCTTTGGCAAATTCTATACAATCTTTTAGCATAGTTGGCCAATACATTCCTTGTCGAAATAACAACCATTTCATTTTGTGGCCTACTTGATGTGAGCCACATGCTCCACTATGTGTATCAGAAACTGCCAAATATGCCTCGTTTTCACTAAGACATTTTAGTAGTACCCCTTCAGGAGTTTGCTTGTACAATTCGTTTCCAATTAACACATAGCTTAGAGCCCTGTACTTTACTTTTTTGTTAGTGTCCCCTGTAGGATTCTGTAAATACTCTACAATGGGTTTTCGCCAATCATCATCAACCATATTGTCAATAGCAAAAATTTCTGCTAAGTCAATCTCGTCAAAAATGTGGCGTTTTTACGTAGCGCACTTCATTTGTATTTATTGCCCCCGATTTTTGGTGTTGACAATAACGTCGAAGGAGTATTATGGAGAGAGTCTTCTGAGATTAATTTATCTTTTATCTCAATTAACTCTTCTAGGCTTTGCTTCGATACTTTGTAGCTGAGGAAGCAATTTGTGCGATTCATTTGCCACGTGATTTTCAATTCGCGGTAAATGTTCTAGGTGAACGAAGCGTAAACCTTTTTAGCAGCGTATTGGCAATAACGAAATATTTAATTAGGTGTTCATTAATACATTTGTATTCTTTTGTCAATTGTTTGACCACGGTTGAGAATCACCTTTTATTTCGACATAACTTGCCCCCAATTCGAGCAAAATTTTAAGGCCTACTATTAAAGCCTCATACTCGGCCTCATTATTTGAGCAAGAGTCTCGAATTTTAAATTTATACTTCGTTGGAGTATTTTCGTGAGATAATCAAAATTCCAATACTGCTCCATTTTTATGGCTTGAGCCATCGAAGTATAATCTCCAAGGGCGTATGTCTAACGAATGTATTTCACATTCGACAATGAGAATGGTCTACTATAAAATCGCGACCACTTGTCCTTTAATTGACTTGAGGGTTGGTAAGTTAAGTTGTACTCTAGCAAAGCTAAAGCCCATTTGCCAATTCGACTATGCAACATTGGTTTTGACAACATATGTTTAATAACATCAAAATGCGAATAAACATAAACATCTCTTTGATTTTATATATTGCTTCAATTTTGTACAAGAAAAATACAAGCAAAGGCATAGTTTCTCAATTGGACTATACCTAGTTTCAAAGATCGATCAAAACCCTACTAAGGTAATAAATGGGTCTTTCGACACCACTATCATCCTCTTGCGCTAACATGCTACCTATTGTGTTATCAGAAGCTGCTATATACAATTTTAGCAATTTGTTTCCAATAACGAGCAATAAAATTGGTGGCTTGACCGGATAAGACTTGATTGCGTCGAAAGCATCTTGGTGAACTTGCTCCCACTTGAATTCATCTTCTTTCTTCAATCTCGATAATGGCGAAAAAACTTGTGTTTTGCCACTTAGATTTGAGATGAATCTTGAAGGAAGTTGATTTTCCCTAGTAGTAGTGAAGTTCTTTTTTTGGTCGAAGGGCCTTCGTTTCCATAATTGCTTTAGTCTTATTTTCGTTGATCTCTATGCCTTTCTTGTGTACTACAAAACCCAAGAATTCACCTGCACGCATACGAAAGCACATTTGGTTGGATTCATTTTCAATCCATATTTCCTCATTCGTTCAAAAGAAGCGTCGAAGATGGTCTAAATGACCACTTTACGAGGATGACTTAACCACCACATCATCTATGTATACTTGCATAAAATCATCAATAAAATCGTGAAACATAGAATTCATTGCCCTCGATAAGTGGCGCGGCATTTTTAAACCAAAAGGCATGACTACCCATTCATAAACACCTAATGCCCCTGGACATCGAAAATTTGTTTGACACGCCGTCTCTTCGGCAATAAAGATTTGATTATACCTGAGTAGCCATCTATGGCGAGATAATCGAATCTGCTTTGCGAATCTATTAGCATTTTCTCGCTACGGGCATAGCGTATTCATCTTTAGGTGTTGCATTATTTAGATCCCTAAAGTCTCACGCAAACTCTAAGTTTTCCATTTTTTCATTCTTTGGAACTATATTAGCTAACCAATCAACATACCCGCGGTTCGATGAATTTGCTTTTGAGCGACCTTTCTATTTCTTCCTTGATCTTAGCCAATATATCGAGGAGCAAATCTTCTTGGCGTTTGCTTCATTGGTTTCTTCCCCGGTCGAATGGGTATTTGTAATTCCACCACTCTCGACTCAACCGGGCATTTATTTGTACTCCCAAGCAAAGCAATCTTTGAACTCCTGCAGAAGTGAAATAACTTGGGTTACGAAGGCGGCATCAAGATGTGCACTAATATATGTTGGCCTTTTGATCAAGCCATTTCCCAAATCCACTTCTTCGATTGGATCTTGAGCTTGCATGCGCTTTGTAGAATCTCTGTGGTCTTTTTCAAAACCCAATGGTTCGTCATCATAAATGCAATCCGGTTTGTCATTTATGACTTCACCATTTTCTTGAGATGAAGTTATGGCTTCTCTGACCATTGTTTGTTGATTTAACTCGGCCTCCAAAGCCGCTTTTATTTTATTTTCGGCCATGTAAGCCGTAATTCTATCCCAAGCAATTGGTGCGACATCTAAACCTTCTAAGAGTCGGTCCCATCATCTGTTGGAGGTAGCACACCATCGGGATAGACATTTGCACCTTCTATTTCCTCTCTTTCCCACACAAAACCATGTGTTGGGTATAAGTGAATGGAGGAAAGCACATTATCTGAAGAGATATATGCTTGGCTAGAAGATGAACATGGCGCAATATTCGCCATTTGTTTCTCGAAATTCTCCCCGGTGGCGTTATTTACGTCGAAGAAGGAAATAACTTTAGTCCGCTTCGACGTACTCCACGGACCATCATCCTCCACATTACCAATTTACGGTGTAGGCTTGAGGAAGCGGCTCCTACGCCATGTATCCACTCTCTCCCAAGGAGTAGATTGTAGCTTGCTTTTGATGCTATAACAAAGAACGTGGTGGTTCTTCTAACAGTACCTACCACCACTTCCACTTCGACAGCTCCCAACGACCGGCCAGATTTCCCCTCATAATTGGTTAACATAATATTATGAGGTCTCAAGGTCTGTATCAAATGACCTATTCTATTGTCTTTGACATGGCACGAGGCATTAAGTTAACAGCAGCCCCTCCATCGACCAGTATCTTATTAATGCCTACGCCATTAACTTTGGCCTGTACGTACAAGGGCTTCAAATGGTGTTGCATGCCCTCGTCTGGCCTCTCAAAAGTGGCCATCTGTTCTTCTACGCAGCCATTGTTCATGACATAGTAGCATACTGGCTTATGGTTAGCCATATCCCCAATGAAGTCCTTTTCGACGTCGTTTGGGACCGTAACAGCATCATACTCACTCGGCAGGATAGACACCACGTTGCAGATGACGTCGAAACTAGCCTCAGAGTCGTCGAAATCTGAAGTAACATCTTCATCCATGTCGAATGAAGCACTTTTCTTCTTTAAAGGTGTTAATGGAGGAAAAATCCTCTCCATAGCAGGCCTTCTTGGTTCCTCTATCACAATAGATTTCCTTTAGCCTTATTTCCAACCTCACTTGATGCAAAAGCACCTATACTTATCTTTGTGTTCCCCCACGGTTTTAGGAGTCACACCCTACTTAGTTTTTGGCGTTGCTCGTTGGCAACCAGTGTTGCCTTCTTTTCGTGCTACCGTAACGACGCCATTGGGTCTTCGTCATGGGATTCTTCCCTTTATAATTGTTCTTGTAATTATATTTTGAGGCCTCACCGTGGCTGGGCTTGGCCTTTCCGGCTTGTTGGCAAAGACTCTTGTAGTGTCTACATCCGGCATGTATCCACTTCTCATTGGATGGGTCCGCTTCTTGAAAAAATGGTTTAGCAGAGGCAGATAGCACAAACTCCTTCTTCGCTACACCCTTACACAAAAGCTGCGGCTTGCTTGTCGAAGCCTTGCTCGAATTCTTTACCTTGTAAGGAGGTCCCCTCTTTTGAAGTGAAATTTGGCCTCTTATCGGCCATTTCCTTTTTAAGGGTTGTCGAACTTCACAAAGATTCGACACTTTTAGCGCTTCTTTATCAAACACCATGACTTGCACCTTGGACATAACATGACCTCGAGCTCAATTTGCACCGGTTTAGGAAGTCTATCGGATCTTCCTCGGCACTGGGGTACCACCAGATTGCACCCTCTCCTCGTATTCTTCCTGAGTAACCTGTTGCACAGCACCACTCTTTTGTACAATACTTTTGATTTTTTCAGCAGGAGATTTGGTAGACTTAGGAGAATCCACCATTTTTACGTCTACCATATTGATACTCATCTCAATTGGTTCCGCATACATCGCCTCCACTTGATGGAGGGGTCAAAGATCAATTTGCATCGGTGCTTTATTCTTTTTATCTCCAAATTTGAGCCTCCCTTCCTCGATCGCTTTCTGAACCATGTCCCTGAAAAGAACACAACGGTCAGTTGTATGTCCCAAAAAATTATGAAACTTACAATAACCCTTTTTTCTTCCTCTGCTCGAGAGGAGGAATTTTCAGGCCATTTGGCACTATTATTTGGCCATCAGTCACTAGCAAATCAAAGATCTCGTCACATTTAGTAACATCAAAAGTGTACGTTTTAGGCACAAATCTATCATTCTTAGGCTCTACAGGATTATTCCCATTTGCAGGCCTTAATAATTTACCAAGCATAAGGAGGACCAGGCTTAAGTTCAGCCACGTCTATTTCCTCAGATTCGACATTACTAAATGCAAAATCGAATTGTTCATCTACATAGGCTATCTTTTCTTTTTTGTGAAAACCCACTGAGTTTTCTTTTTTATTGTACTTATTGACTCTAGCCTTTTCCTCTTTAAGCCTTTCGACTTGTCGAACTCTGCATCGACTAGTTGGGCCATGTCTCTCAAATGAGGCGTATCCAATTTCTTTCGAATTGAATAGTCAAGGCCACTGCTGACCATTTCGACGAGCTCATGTTCAGGCACTTGTGTAAAACACCTTGCCTTCAGTAACCTGAATCTATTCAAATAATCATCAATAGCCTCAGGTACTTTACGTCGAACACTGGCCAATTCTTTAAGGCTAATCTTCGATCGGGCGCATGTAGAATTGCTCATGAAAAGCCTTTTCTAACCGCCCCCCATGTATATATGGAAACGGGGAAGAGTGGTAAACCACGTAAAGGCATTTTTAGTTAGAGAATTTGGAAAATACTTCATTTTCAAACTCTCATTTTGAGCTATATCTCTCTGCCTCGATCATGTACAAGGCAATATGTTCGACAAGAGATTCATTGGTGTCACCCCCAAACTTAGTGAATTTAGGGATTTTCCGGCCCCTCGGCAACTCTGCTGCAAGATATACTCACACAGGGGATATATGAAATTAGGCCTATGTAAACCTATGTTAAGGCCATTTTGCGCCATTATGGTTTCGACCAAAGTGGCTATGTTGTCTTGAGCGCAAAGCGTTATTTCGTTGCACTTGTCGAACAACTTCATCGGCATTTTGGTTTCGATTCACCATAACCACCTCGGGGATGTGATTTCCCATTTGTTGTTCGCCCATAACCGCTTTGAGCTTCGGCGATCCGCGATCTCTCGTGGGGTATTAGGCATATTGTTCCCACTGATTTGGTAAGCGCCTATTGTTTCCGTAGGAGCCCCCAAAGAAATCGCAATCCTACCCATTTGGTCCGCTAACATCGATAAGCGGTATTTGTGTTCGAATCAAAGGATTGAACACGGTACCAATTTGTTAGTCGGCATATTAACCATATCATGATTGCTTTCGTCTACTTGTTGTCTTAACGCCAACAAGGACGCATTGGTTAATGCGGTAGGATTTCGACCAAGCACGCCTCGGAAAGGCGTGTGAAGGAGAAAAGGTCGAGACATGTGGCATTCCGGTGGGCATGCCATATACCCTGAGGTATGGTGGTAGACTCGTATTTTGGAAGCGTGTTTCCAAACTATTCCCTGTTGCCACATATGGGGTGGAAGGAAGTCCCATACTTTGTGGCAAGGCCATAGACGATGTCGAACCAACGTTGGTCATTGACATCGTGGGAGCGGTTATTGATGTCACCTTGGGCCGTAGTCCTTGCAACATTTCCACCGTGACATTGGCGAGAATCTCACCGTTGTTCCTTGCACTTGTGATATCACGAGTGGTCGGAACTAGGCGTTGTTAGAATTGGTGCGTGCCATCCTACCACTCCTCAAGTGCATACAAGTTTATACACTTAACGAAGCGACACAAAATAAGCGGCAAAGGTCCCACCAAGCGTGCCAATTTGTTTCTTTGGTGTTTTTAGCAAACAATCACTAGTTTTCAATATTAAGACTGTGAGATCAAACTAGAAAATCTCTTTGACAATTGCCTTTGTGTTTTGTGTCTTTTAGCGTGCGTAAGAGCAGAAAATAGTAGGAAGAGATAGTTTGGAAGCGAGAATGAAAGTAAAGAAAGCAACAAGCGTAAAAACAAGTAAAAATTGCATTAAAATGATAGAAAGAAGAAGAAGGTGGTACACCAACACGTACAATATAATCGATTCACTCTTGTTTCGCTTTGGCTTGGAAGTTGAGTTTCTCGGTGTTTTTGTAAAATGTGGTGACCCGTTTTCCTATTACAAGGAGTATTTTTATACTCGGATACAATCGTGGGCAAGCACGATAACTACTTCCTAAAAACTAGGGAAATAACCGCCCACTGCTTCTGCTGCTCCTTGCGCTTCGACCAGACTTGTTGTCGAAGGATTTTGAAGTATTGGACCCGATTTTGTCGAACAATTGGGCCTCTCCGCCGAAGGTTTACGTCATTGTTTCGTAGCTTGAAGACCAAAGTGCGCCGAAGTTTGCTTGCATTATCGAGACTTGTACAACTTCTTTGCCGAATTTATGGTACATTGACTTGAGCATTGACTGTGGCCCCTGAGAATACTTATTAAATGTGCGATCAATACCATTTAAAGCTTAATTTAATGCCCTTGTCCGAATTTTGAGGTAACACGGTGTTTGTGACTCAACAACTGTAGAAGAGGCATGTTATATCTGTTGGTTTTGTAGGTTAAGTCAAGAATGAGAACTTTGGGAAACAACCTCAATAACTTTATAGAAGTGGGATGGGCCCACATGATATCACCGGCGACATCGGACAGGGAATCTTTCTACTCCAACATAGATAATTATGTGATGCAATCGGGCCTCAACACCTCTGAATGTCCGTTCTAGGACCCCTCTTTGTAGAATAGGTGTTTGTGGACGCTGCTATAAACTTGACGAAGAGTAGTCACATTCTCGGATCTAGCTTCTTCAAAGCGATAATAGTAGCTTTCGGTCCAACATCAAGATCTCGCATGCTCATTAACGAGATCCTTTGCGCGCGCCAGACAGCGCCCAAATGCATTAGTACCAATGGAAGTTTTAAGCAACTCATGCGTGTGTCTACCACATTTAACCGTCACACACCAACCCCCACGGCTAACAGTGCAAGTAGCTTTCAATCTAAAAGGACAACCTCTCCTGTTAGAACCGAAAACCCTTGAATCATTAGTAAACCCGCCTTGCTTCTCACGGCCAAAATCAATCTTATCTCGTCTCCCCTCTTCCATTTGCTTTTACGATCTCACAATAATAACGACTACACCGATACTTCTACCAACAAACTTTTTGCCTCTCTCTCCACAAAATTTCGCGTGTAGAAAATATCTACAAAATATATAATTTATTAAGTACTTAAGTAATTTAATTCTATTTACCAAACTTGAGTAACACAAATATACCGTATCCGTCGTGAACGCCGTTGTAGTATCAATATCAACAGGAGCCAACTGAGAGTCGGCATCTGCAGTAGGCGGGTCAATATTTGTTCCAACAAAACAGATATCAACTCAGGAAAAAACAAAAAAAAAATAACCCAGTCGTATATACCTCCTCAACCTTGTATATACGATGGGTAATTTTTTAACATCGTATATACATGGCCCAGATGTATATACGATTAGATCTTCAAAGCCCACTCGTATATAACCTATATATGATGGGTAGTCAACGAAGCATTTAATAATGCAATCGTATATATGTCTTGAAGGACATATATACGACGGGTAGTCAACGAAGCATTTAATAATGCAATCGTATATATGTCTTGAAGGACATATATACGATGCACACTTTTTCAGGTCAGCGTTCATTAATTAATGTAATCGTATATACCTTCCATTGAGGTATATACGATGCCAGATAATGTGAGTCCCAGTCAGAGTGAATTGAATGCAAGTCAAAATGGTGATTATGGCAGGGGTATTATCGGAATATCATAAAAGGGTGGGGTGGGAGGGGATGGGATGGGGGTGGGGTATAAAAAAACCACCCCTACCACAAATTGCAAGTAACTAACTTGCCTATTTACTGGGCCAACTAGTCAACTAGAGCTAATGAGACTTAATTACAAGGGTTTTTTTTTGTACCCCCACCCAAACTGAAAACCCCAAAATGCCCTTCTGAAAACGTAATTTTTTTAATTTTATTTTGGCCAATCGTATATACACCGGGGGGTATATATACGACTCTATGTTTTGCCCATCGTATATCCACCCCCCAAGGCGTATATATGATTGGCACACCCCCACCATAATCGTATATACACCGGTGTATATACGATGGGGAAAAAATAGGGTCGTATATATACCCCCCAGGGTGTATATACGATCCCTATGGTATTTTTTTAATTTTAAGTCAAATAAAAATTAATTAAGTCCTGAAAATAGGTTTTGTGTGTAGTTCGTTAAAACGTGACGATGTTATACGTCGAACGAATAATTTAGGCTAAAAAGTCTCAGTCAGAGAGAATTCAATGCAAGTTAAAAAGTGAAATTATGGCAGGGGTAATTTCGGTATAACGTAAAATGGTGGGGGTGGGAGGGGATGGGGTGGGGGTATAAAAAAACTCACCCCGAGACTTAATTACAATAGTGGGCCTGATATTGGGCATTTTCTCAACAGGCACGGATATACTACTAATAACAAATTATACTAAGTACGAAATTTTAATTACTATCTTACAAATAAGGGAGATTGGAAAAATCTACTACACATGCACATATTCATCTTGCTAAGTTAGTCGACGTGAAACTAACTATTAACATGAATTGAATTCACTTCACCTCCCCACCAAATCTAAATTGGCTCAAGATACCTCTTACTAGAGAGCACTGAAAGCAAATTAATCTTAAAACATTAAGTATATGTCTATTTTTCATTTAATTCATTCTTAATTGGTGCAGGACTATACGACTCAGATATGAATTTCCAACACATCTCATCTCATCTCATGATAGGATATACTATGATGAATTTTTCTTCTTTTTTGCCTTGTCGTTTCTTGTTCTGAGTGATTATCATCACAGAAATCAAAACATACTGTCATCTTATCCATAGTGGAAAAGATAAGCTTTTATAAAACAAAACAAAAAATAAAAGGAAAGAATGCTGTGGTGGCACGACTGTGTAGGACTTAATGATAAAAATGTTACATCCAATCTTTATCATCATATATCATATATAAAAATCTTGTGGATGAAGCCGCAGCCTCTAATTAAAGAACGAGTGGCAGAGGTAGCCAATGAAAATTGAAGATACAGACGGTGTATTGGGAATCAAAAATATCCAACAATTGAGGTAGTAGTGAGATGAAGTTATCATGGAAATCCCTTCTAGAAAAATAATCATGTTATAATGTGTGTATTAGTGTATATATATATATATATGCAATTGTATTTGTAGGTTATAGCCTTTTAAGTCTTGGAAATTATTTGATTCTTTAACTAATTGATTGCTTCGTCAAGAAGAATATTGTAAGATGCTGAATTAGTATGTAAGTTCTGTCGTTATATGTAACTTCTTATAGTATTGTCTACGTACGTGTGATAAATACTACAAAATTTGCAAGTGTCGACAAAATTATTTATATACTATTATGTCATATTGAAAAGAGAAACTCTATAAAGTTTTATTAATATATAGTATAGTATAGTATAAAATATAACATTAAAGTTATACTTATCACAATACATACACAGTTCAAACAAAATTATAATTCTCTTAGTAATTTTTCTAAACGAAATGATATGTTTCAAGTAAAAAACTTTAAAAGCATTTCCAGAATATTCCTAAAAAAAACCCCATAAAATGAGGAAATTATCTTGATTGATCAATTATAATTAATTAAGCAATTAGAAATTGACATGTGAGATCCGTAATCATAAAGAAACTGTATATTATACGAAAAGACTACAAAAAGAATCTATTTGTGTAGTAGTAATTTTAATTAATTAAAATATATACAAAGATAAGCAAAATCCAACAATAGTTCTACTCCTTAAAAAATTTCAACCAACAAAGGTTAGTTCAAGTGGTAATTAGGTTTGGAAAATCGGATAGAAAATGCTAGGTCAAAAAATTAATTGAAGAAACAAGCGCATTATGAAATCGATATACTGGCGTGGTCAACCAGGATTTAGATTCTTAAGTCGGTAGATATTGTTGTGTCAACAAAAAAAAAGCAAGCAATATTAAACCAAGAATCAGTTAAAAAAACAAGTTAGTTTCGTTTTCTTCCTCTTATTTATTCTTCAACAGACGCTAGTGTCTTACCACAATTGCAACGTGTCGTTTTATTATATTTCGAACATCATAGTATTCATTTCATATCTTACTTTATTAATGAAACAATCAATCATTCATTCATAGCAATCACATGAACTTCTCACACTCTCACTTAGATTCAACTCAGAAACAAAGTCACATGAATAATAATGGTAAATCTATGTCTGAATTACCCTTTCTACCTGATGAACTTCTTCTTGAAATTCTCTCAAGACTTCCAGTGAAATCTATATTAAAATTCAGGTGCGTTTGCAAATCATGGTTAAATCTGTTTTCTGATCCATACTTCATAAAAAAGCACTTATTTTCATCAACAAAAAACACTCACTTCACAACTCATCATAGAATCATATTAAGTGCAACAACAGCTGAATTCAACCTCAAATCATGTTCAGTTACTTCACTTTTCAATAACCCATCAACAATTTCTCAAGACTTAAACTATCCAGTGAAGAACAAGTATCGTCACGATGGTATCGTTGGTTCTTGTAATGGATTACTCTGTTTTGCTATAAAAGGTGATTGTGTTCTTCTTTGGAATCCTTCTATTAGAGTTTCTAAGAAATCACCGCCTATGGGTAATAATTGGAGACCAGGTTGTTTCACTTGTTTTGGTCTTGGTTATGATTATGTTAATGAGGATTTTAAGGTTGTTGCTGTTTTTAATGATCCTAATGAGTTTTTCAGTGAATCTAATGTTAAGGTTTATAGTATGAGTAATAATTCTTGGAGAAAGATTCAAGATTTTCCTCATGGTGTTACACCTTATCAAAATTCTGGGAAATTTGTTAATGGTACTCTTAATTGGGCTGCTAATTACTCTTCTTTATGGATTATTGTTTCTTTGGATTTGGAAAAGGAAACATATAGAGAAGTGTTGCCACCTGATTATGAAAAGGAAGAGTGTTCTGTTCCTACTTTGGGTGTTCTAAAAGGTTGTCTTTGCATGAATTATGATTATAAAAAAACAGATTTTGTTGTGTGGTTGATGAAGGATTATGGTGTGAGAGAATCTTGGGTTAAATTGGTGACTATTCCTTATTTGCCTAATCCTGAAGATTTTTCTTATTCAGGACCTTATTGTATATCAGAGAATGGTGAATTGTTGTTGATGTTTGAGTTTGATTTGATTTTATATGATCCAAGAGATCATTCATTTAGGTTTCCTAAGATTGAGAGTGGGAAAGGTTGGTTTGATGCAGAGGTTTATGTTGAAACCTTGGTTTCACCAATGAAGCATTAAGGTCTACGAAGCACCTACACAGTCACCCGACACAATTCGGACACGGATATGGACACGCAAGCACCGGTTTTAATCGGAAAATATAAGTACTTGAAGTGTCGGTGTGAGTGTCAGAATGATACAATAAGTGTCGAACACCGAACACATCTTCAGTAGAAAGTGTCAGTGTTATAGAGATTAAGGTTGATAAGATATGAAGTGCAAGTGTGAGGAAGAATAAAATTATGACAAGTTTTTGTATCTTTATGGTTTTATTTTGTTAATGTATTGTGGTATTAGATGTGTAATATGTATATGCAGAACAGAGAGTGAAAGCAATGTTAGTATTTGATGAAGCAGAGTTATGTGTGTTTTTGTTGTGTTGGGTTATGCACCCATATATTTCTGTTGTATGTTAATTCAATGAACAAAATCGATAGTATTTGAGAGCCTAATGTGATTAGATTACAATTTTGATTAAATCAGAGATTAGTGTAAAGCCCTTCATTCACAGTTTTTTTAAGAACTAAAATAGTTATTTATTCATCTATTTGTTTATGTAACAAAGCAGATTGGTGTAATGTAAATGAATAAAGTAAAAAGTTAAGGAATCGGGTCCTCTAGCATAATACTGGAAGCAGATTTGTGGCAGGCACAGCAGATAAGAAAAACGAGCAAGAGCATAATATATGAATTAATAATAGAACAGAATATGATATAAGTTGAAAAATATACTGCATTTCGATTCCATTAGCCATTAGGTATGTATTTATTTGGATTCACACTAGGAGTGTCAAAATTGAGTAAACCGTGAAGAGTGTTTATAGCAATGTTTTTAAAATTGGATTGGAGATCACACCGGCGAGACTTCAGGGTCATAATTTAATCATTCATTTGGTTCAATGATGGTTAAACCGAATAATTAATAAATAAATAATATTAATTTTTTGGGAAAAGTAAATAAAAAAATCAAAAATACATTTCAACCCAAATAAATTGACGATTCAAAGCAGTTCAACTACGGTCCAATCTAGTTCAACCCAAATTTGGATGGTTCAGCCATTCTGTGATCCAAATGGGGTTGAACCAAAAGCTGATTGGATTAGGCGATTTCGGTTGATTTATATACATTGTTAGTGTATATAAATTAAGTCCATTTTATAAATAATTTGTTGCGGTAAATAATTCTATCATATTTGTTCTATAAGGATGGATAAATGGGTGCAGTGTAATTTTAACTCTTGAATATAAAAAAGTGATTTTAAGTGTTGAAAATGGAAGAAAAAAAGTGTTTACTCCACCCACATTGGTTTCTTTCCGGCTTCTGATTCCTCAAGTTACACTGTTCTATGAAACAGAGGGCGGAAAGAAATAGAATCCGGTGGTTGGTATGGCAGTGAGGATTTTTCGTTGATTTCGTCCATTATCCAATCGTCACCTTATGTCTACATCAATCTGATTATCAAAGACTGAAAAGACTCGCCATCTCTACTTGCATGATAAGGATATAACAGCTATAATCAAGACAAGACAAGATTTCTATCATCAACTTGTTTTCTTACGAAACTTGTAGAAACCAACGAATAATTTTCCCATGGTAATTCGAAACCAGGTTCTCTAATGTTGAATTGTTGACCTTAGAATCTCAGCTCATTCTCTTGTCTAGCTACATAGATATTCATAACATTGGGTTCCTCTTCCTGAACTCTGAATAACACGACTAACAATAATTACTAATATAATTGCATTGTAATCAATCTTTCTGATTGCGAATTGCAATGACCTTTTGAACATTTTAGCTTTGTTTTGCAAGAGCCATAAAGTTCAATAAGGACTTGGACACTCTCTCCACTCTAATTGAACTGCTAACAATAAATTTGAGAAAATTACTGTCAAGCGCAAGATGTTTGAATCTGCATAACTTTTGTCTTGTCATTAACCAGTGTTTTCAATGAAGAAGAAACACTTAAGAAAGAGAACACCAAAATAAAAGTTTAGAGAATTCGAGATCCTTCCCAAAAATATCATTACGTTTGCCTGTTTTGCGAGTTGCCATCGCAAAACAGCAGATGTTGCTCACCGGAAAACCATAATTATTTTTTTAAGGTGAACGCAAGAAACAGAAATGACGTGCGAAACATGATTAAGGTTAAACCAATGTCACTCCTTAAAATAAGCACAGGGTCTCTAATAAAATAAAGCTTATTTAAAAAACTGGTATCAATCTACTGTGAATTGAACAGACTAATGAAACCAGCAATCTGAACGACATGGTACTTAAATATGAAAGTATTCAAATACTAAAGATGGGTGAAAGATGGTACTGTATTTGAAGAACAAAAATGCTACCATAAATGAACAATTCAAGCAACAAAAGTCAGCCTTATTAGAACTATGTACAATTTCAAAAAACTTGGGACCATTCACCTGTGCCAACACAGCTTTCGCCCACCCTCTCGCAAAATCTCATAGGCAAGTTTATACTTTTCAACGGATGTTGAACCAGCATCTATGTATTTAGATGCAGTTTCTCTGAGACTCCATAGCATCAAATTTTTGAGTTCCTGAGAGCTACTCCATGATTCTATGTCAGGAAAAACACCATCCTCAGCATTTCTTGTCCATCGGTGTAAGATGTAGCGAGAAGGGACTTCTCTTAATTCCAGTATCTGGAAAACCCTCAACACATGTCTGCAAAGAACACCTTCATATTCAAACATCTGACAGCTGCAACTAATGCCGAGATTGGATGAATTGAATGTGACTACGTGCTTCTCCGTATCATTATTTCCACACGTACGCACCAAATATCTGCTGAGGCTTCCTTCTTCATATATTTTAAACCCAAGATAACTGTAGCACTGCATAAGCTCTTTTTGAAAAACTTTGAATATTGCTAGAGTGTATATCCTTCTACATTGTTCTTCTATTGGTTCTTTTGTTTGCAAAATGGGTTGAAAATTAGAAGTATTAAAATCTCTCTTTTCTTTCTTCCTCCCGACGTCGCTCAACACCTCTTTCATACCGTGAAATAAATTCTGTGAAAGGTGTTTGGGCATTTAAAAGTGCACCAAAGAATGAATCCATGCTTTCTTTCATAGGTATTCCAGCAAAAAATGTTCCCTTCAAATATAATGGAACCCAGGATGCACGCTTCTCATACATTTCTTCTAGCCAAGCATTGCCCTTCAGTCCATATTTGTTTAGTAGGGCATTCCATGCAGTGTCAAATTCACTGACTGTCTGACTCTGGTAAACACACTTTTCGTAATCTTTTCTAAACCCATTACCCAACAAACCTATGTGTTCTTGTTCCTTCGCCTTAATTTGCCACAATGAAAAGCGATAATAGGTTACAGGAAATACTTTTTCTATTGCCCTCTGGATCGCAATGTCTTGATCAGCTATTACTGACAGAGGCTGCCGGCCAGACATTGCCCTTAGCCATGTCTGAAACAACCAAGTGAAAGACTCCTCAGATTCATCAGCAATTAGAGCACATCCAAGAAGCACAGGTTGCTTGTGGTGGTTAACTCCAACAAAAGTAGCAAATGGCGCCATATAGACACTTTTCGGTATGATGTGTCTACAACAAGGACATCACCAAACTGACTACATGAATATCTAGATCTGCCATCAGCCCAAAATATGCTCATGCAATTACTGTTATCAACTTCCACGGCATAAAAAATCCTGTATCTTCTGCTTGCCTTGACTGAAAATAATCTAAAAGCATGCTGTACCAATCACTTCTAATGCGATTTTGTCTACCTCCTCCAAGGACAGGGTAGTTATCTATCCTAAATACATCCCCATTTACCAGTCCAGTATTTACATCCTCAGTCAAAATATTAGCAGCAGGAAGACTTTTTGCCGGACCCTCCTTTGCAGAGTCCAGATCATGATTATGATCCTTATGAAGACGATCTACTATCCACTTTCCCGATGGTTGTCTCTTAAGCCTTAAGTAAGCCCTACAACCAACTCTTGAAGGGTGCTGGAATCCTTCTTTTGAGCACACAAATCGGCGAGATGTAATCTGCCCATCATTTTTAGAGCGAAACAATTGACCAATTCGAATTCCAAAACCCAAACTTGCTGCATAAGCATGATAAAATTGGTAGGCTTCATTAGGGGTACTGAACTCTTGACCGACATATGGTTCAATCCTAGGCTGTCCTTCAACTTCTTCCTTTCTCAGGCGCTTGAAATCAATAACACCAAATGGACCAGTGGGTTCATCATTGGCTGCAGTTGCACCAAGCATTTTCTTCCTTGGTCTGCGAGTTACTTCAGTAAAAGAATTGATTGTTGTAGCTCCCTTCTGCTGCAATGTTGGAGTGCAATTTTTACTTTCAGTATCAATATTGTGGTTATGGTCCTTGTGAAAATGATCAATAATCCACTTTCCAGAATCATTTAATTGTACCCTTATGAATGCTGGACAGCCTGTTCGTGAGCTAAGCTGATGTCCCTCCTTTGAGCACACAAATCTTCGAGAAGAAACCGACCCATCAGTTCTTGATCGATAAAGTTGACCAATCCGAACTTTAAATCCCATTCGACTAGCATATGATATATAAAACTTAAGTGCATCATCCGCAGAAGAAAATTCTAACCCTATGTATGGCTCACAAGAGAAATCTAATCCATCGTCCCCAGTGGTATTATACATTGCCAGTTCAGTTCCAACAGGATGTTCATTTACATTCATGATCCCGACGAGTTCCTGTCCGTTTAACTAAGATTTATAAAAATACTACAGGTGTTTCAAATTCAAACTCTTCAAAGCTCTTAGAAAGTGATATATACATATACTCTTATATTGTCTTTTCAACCACCCTCTATTTTCCAAGGCAAGCAAAATCACATTCCACATGCTAAGGAAAATGCATCTATTTCTGCAACAGGTGAAATATGAGACTAATAAGATGCAAATTTCAACACAGTCAGTAAGCGTGATTTTGCTTAAAATATTAATCATCAGTATCAGTATCGTAATTCTTAAGGCATGTTTATCAGTGACCGAACAATTTGATCGATCATGAAAATATCATCTATCTATCTATCTAAGCGGAAAACAAAACGAAATAGTTAATTAAGTTGAAAACAAAATGAAGGCAATTGAAGAAAACAAATGATTTGGTAAGGAAAGTCAAAGCAGCGAGCGAGGAGTGAAAGAATGAATAGTTAGGGTTTTAGAAATCAAATTTACCTCGAAGAATTTGGGAATTGGCTTGAAATTCGAAAGTGGAGCGGAATTAGGTGTCGGAAAGAAGGAAGTGAGCGAAAGGGACAAATGTTTCTTTGAGGTTTGGCAATTGGCATCCACAACGTACAACGGCGGTAATTAGAATATATAGATAGATAGATAGATGGATTCTGGATCCAAATAAATACCCCCTAAACTCATCTGGTCTAGTAGTAAAAAATATAAAAATAAATAAATAAATATGTATATTTATTTATGTTTATTTTAGGTTTTGGTTTAGGATTTAACTAGATCGTATATACGCACGGGTGTTCTTCAGTTATTTGTATAAATTGATTCGGACAATATTTAATTAGTATGGACATGAAAATTAAATAATGTTACCTCATTTGGTTCCATAATTTTTTCATCACCCACATCAAATATTCATTGAAAGATCAGGGTTGAGGAACATACATGTGCATCCACATGGGTGGTGTCACGTTTTATAGACTTTTTTAGTCAGTTTGATGTTCAATATATAGTTTAATTTAATATATAGGATTGCAAAATATATTTTCATGGTGAATACAATCAGTGGCGGAACATAGTTGGAGCGGGGGTAATACGGCATCTCCCAAAAAAAAATATAGATTTTTTTAACACATGAGAGAAATATTATTGTTTTGGCCAATAAAGGTAAATGATAATACTCAACATTGTTTTTAGGTTACTGTGATGAATTGTTTGAATGAGTTATTCGGTGGGTGAGTATGGATTATGGAATGCAGGTGTAATAATCTGGTAATAGCTGAAACTTATATGTTGTTTTAATGCTTTTAATTTTGGCCTCACAAAGTGTTTGCTAGATTTCTGAGGAATATTTAGTACTGTGAGTCAAGTAACTTATTTTTTTTTTTGGTTATCATGTTATTGGTATGCAGTTTTTACCGACTTTACTGATGATTAATCTACACCAGGAACTCGACTCGCCACGAACCGTGTGGTTCTTCCTCCCAACAGAGTTTTGTCACACCCGATATTCAAACTCGAGACTTGGGGTGGGATTTGAGCGATTCATCTCGGATCAACCCTAGTTGGTAGAGTCTAAGTATCTTATAGTCATCAATTCTAATATTTTCTTTAAAAAAATATCTAATATTAATTTTTTGATGTATTATTTTGGCTCCCCCAATTATTTGGATCAAGATCCGCCCGGGTGGGTTTGTCTATTAGCGATGGCGGAACATAGTTGGAGCGGAAAGAATGGCGGCATCCCAGAAAAAATATAGATTTTTAACACATGAGAGAAATATTAAATTCGCCAATAAAGGTAAACGATAATACTCAACATTGTTTTTAGGTTCTTGTGATGAATTATTTGAATGAGCTATTCGGTGGGTGAGTATGGATTATGGAATGCGAGTGTAATAATCAGTAATAAATTGAAACTTATATGTTGTTTTAATGCTTTTAATTTTGGACTCACAAAGTGTTTGCTAGATTTCTGAGGAATATTTAGTCTTGTGAGTCAAGTAACTTTTTTTTTTTTTGGTTATCATGTTATTGGTATGCAGTTTTTTACCGACTTTCATCGATGATTAATCTGCGGGAAACACCGATCGCCACGAACACTGTGTGGTTCTTCCTCCCAATGAGTTTTGTCACACGATAATATTCGAGGAAAACTCGAGGGTGGGATTTGGCGAGTTACCTCTTGGATCAACCCTAGTTGGTAGAGTCTAAGTATCTTATAGTCATCAATTCTAATATTTTCTTTAAAAAATATCTAACATTAATTTTTAATATTAATTTTTTGATGTATTATTTTGGCTCCCCCAATTATTTGGATCAAGATCCGCCACTGAATACAATATCCACCTAAAAAGATTTAGTATGTTTGAAGTTTCACGACCTACGAAGATTACTTTTTCTCAACAAAAATAAATGTTTACTTATACAGAAGATTGGAGTCTAATCACCATCAGTATCATGTATGTCAAAGTTATATATATAGTTCAAATAGAAAAAGAAGAATTACTTTCTAGAATTTGAAAATAACTTATATATCTTATTGTTTTTTTTTTTATATAGGCAATTGTTAGTGGGGTGGGGGAAATGTTAGTTTCCGGGACTTGAACTCAGAACCTCCTTCTTGCACTCATATGGTGCACTCCTTCATATCCCTTAGCCCGCCAACTGAGCTACCTTCTCGAGACTTATATATCTTATTGTGAAACCTTGTCTCGCAAAGATATAAAAAAGTGAAACAACTATTATATAAAGTTAAACTCACGTCCATGGCATTTTGAAGATGTGAATAGACATCCTATAGGGCCTGCAAATCAGAGGCAACAACATTTTCCTAAATGGCAAAAATTGCAAATTAATAAATAAAAAATCACGAGTTCAAGAAAATTTTTGAAGAAAATAAACTTGTTATCATGATTTCCCCCCTTTTCTTGTTTTGCTGAAAAATATAACTATTTGCATATTAACTCGCGCACTCAACCATGTAATATTATAGCTTAACAACAATTTTCATCTTTAGAGATTTGGTAAAAGAATGGGAAAATTAAGTTTTTAAAGAAACGTATAAAATTTGAAATGAGAATGTAAAATCAACTCACATGCTTAAAAGGAGAAGTAGAATAAACGACGGCATCTCGGCACTACAGGAGACAGTGCGATTTATGAAGCGGTGATTACTACCGAGGGTGATGCGGATGTTGAAAGCATCTCAGTGATTGGTGGGACTTGTTGATGCGCATCTCAATGATTTTGGGATGTAGATTGAAATTTGTAAAAACAGGATGACGAAGATGATGAGGGGAGAAGAAACTTATAGAAGGAATCAATCAATGGATATTAAGAGAGGTAGGGAAGGAGAGGAGAGGAGGAGAACAAAATGTTGATTCAAAAAAAAATTGAATCTAAAACCGAGCGAGGGAGAAAAGTTGATAAAAGGTTTTGAAAAGTTGCATTTTTTCTAAATGACCATTTGTTGCCTTTTGGTCCACATTTACCCTTCAACATGCTAGATTGTCAAATTTTCAAATATGGGTAAGATTGGATTTTTCTTGCAAATATATAAAAAGTAAAATAACTACTTAATAGAGTTAAACTCACATTCATGGCATTGTGAAGATCTGAGTAGGCACCCCATCGGCTTTAGTAACATGTACGGATCTGAAAATCAGAAACAGAAGCATTTTCTTAAATGAGAAAAAATGCAAATTAATAAATAAAGAATCATGAGTTCAGGAACAAATTTTGGAGAGAAAAAAAAATAATTATGATTTTTTCTTTTTCCTTTCTAGTACTTGATGAAAGACCTAACTATTTGCATATTAACTCATACACTCAACCATGTGTTATTATAGCTTAAAAACAATATTCATTTGTAGAGATTTGGTAAGAGAATTGGGAAATTAGGGTTTTCAGAGACATATGAAGATTCAAAATGAGAATCTAAATTAAATAACCCTACTTAAAAGGAGAAGAAGAATAATCTACGGGATCTCTGCACTACAAGAGCCACTATGATTTCTGAAGCGGCAATTTCTACCAAGGGTGATGCGATGTTGAAATCATCCCAGTGATATTGGTGGGGCTTGTTACCATACTTAAAAGGAGAAGAAGAATAAACTACGGGATCTTAGCACTACGGGAGCCACTGTGATTTCTGAAGCGGTGATTGCTACCAAGGGTGATGCGATGTTGAAAGCATCTCGGTGATTGGCGGGGCTTGTTGTTGCGCATCTTAGTGATTTTGGGATGTAGATTGAAATTTATAAAAACGGGATGAGGAAGATGATGATGGGAGAAGAAATTTATAGCAGGAATGCATCAATGGAAATTAAAAGAAGTGGAGAAGGAGAGGAGAGGAGAAGGGGGTTCGTTTCTCGATGCTTGGACATTTATTATTACTTTTCCAACCGTCTTTTTATTTATTCAGCTTGCACTTGTCTTCTGATTTTTGTCAGGGTGTTGGTGTCTCTATTTTCCTGGCGTATGTATTGTGACTTGATTGCATCTTCGACTGTTTCTCCTCTAGTTTGTATAAGTAGGGATCATCCTCGTATTTTTATGTTGTGTTTCATGATTATTTTTGTGATTTTTTCCTGATGGTGAAGTACTTATCGTTGGCCAACAAGGAGTTCTTGGCGCCCTCCTAAATTAGATCAGGGGAAACCCAACGTACCACCCTAGGACAGAGAGGAAAAACTGAGTCATTTGCACAGGGTTGATCAAGGCTCATAACCATTGACCCCCTCCTGAATTAGACCAGGGGACACCCAATGTACCGCCCTAGGACGGAGAGGGGAAACCGGGTCATTTACTCGGGGTTGGTCAAGGCTCTTCACCATTGACCCCCTCCTGAATTAGATCAGAGGAAAGCCAATGTACCGCCTTAGGATAGATAGGGGAAACTGAGTCATTTGTTTGGGATTGGTCAAGGCTCTTCAGCATTGACCCCCTCCAAAATTAGATCAGGGAAAACCAATGTACTGCCCTAGGACGAAGACGGAAAACCGAGTCATTTTCTCAGAGTTATTCAAGGCTCTTCACCATTAACCCTCTCCTGAATTAGACTAGGGAAACCCAACGTACCCCCTAGGACATAGAGGGAAAACTGAGTCATTTGCTCGGGGTTTGTCAAGGCTCCTCACCATTGACCCTCTCCTGAATTAAATCAGGGGAAACCCAATGTATCGCCCAAGGACGGAGAGGGAAAACTGAGTCATTTGCTTGGGGTTGGTCAAGGCTTTAGATCAGGTAAACTCAATGTACTTCCCTAGGACAGAGAGGTAACATTGTCATTTACTCAGGGTTAGTCAAGGGTCTTCATCATTGACCCCCTCTTGAATTAGATCAGGGAAACCTAACTTATCGCCCTAGGATAGAGAGAGAAAACCGAGTCATTTGCTCGAGGGTTGGTTAAGGCTCTTCATCATTGACCCCCTCCTGACATAGATCAGGGGAAACCCAACGCATCTGCTGGGACGAGAGTGAAAACCGATTCATTCGCTTGGGGTTGATCAATGCTCTTCACCATTGACCCCTTCTTGAATTAGATCAGGGAAAACCCAATGTACCACCCTAGGACGAAGAGGGAAAACTGAGTCATATCCCGCAAGCTCCAACTCATTATCTGAAAGTGAAACATAATTGATTAATTAATAAGACAAGACAGTGAGAAAAACGTAAGTTTTAGCGTAAGGTATGTTGTGGCCTTTTGATTATGATTATTTTGTAACCACTTTACCTAGAGTCAGTTTGTGAGCTTGTTTGATGAGGGGGCTTCACCAAAAGTTTTCCCGAGGTAGAGGTTTCTCCGAACTTCGCCTTTCCCGCTAGAGAACCCAACAACGTGTCGTGGAATGGTCGTAGCAGGTATTTGGATACTCCTAGAGCTTCAAAGCTGGTCCAGAAGATTACATTGGCCGAACTTCTTCCATGTACAAGTACATGACTAATTTGATATCCTGTCATGGTTAGTGAGAGGACGACGAGATTGTCATGATGAGAAACGATTCCTTCTACTTACTTGTCGGTAAAGGTGATTGCCGGTATTTTGTCTGGCATTTCCCTGGTTTACATTGTTGCTACAGATAAGATCGCCTATGTGTACATTTTCCTTGCTGAGCTAGATGTTCCTCCCCCGTTGAAGCTTGTCGCTATAGCATTCAAGATCCCCTCTGTAGGCTTCTCATGTTGTGGGTCATTGGGCTTGTTCCTCTCGATGCCTATAGCAGGGTCACACCTTTTCATGGATCAGCTACGCGGCTTCCTTGTTGTGGTGCGTTTTTCGTGATAGTTGTTATACCCCAATTTTGTCCGTCTTCTTTTTTTAGTCGTTTAATTTATTTTGAGTAATGTATGGTCCAAAAGTGTCAAAAAAAAGCTAATTTATTTTTATTACAATTTAGGAGTGTCCAAAATGTCCCAATCTCTAAAATACAAAAAAAAAACAATAATCAAAAATACAAAAAATATAAAAAAAAACAAAAAAACAAAAATTAAATAAAAGGAGCGGCATCAGTAATCTCGGGGTGCATTCGCTCTCAAGATCTTTCAGCAAGCCCACACTATCAGATCTGCAAAAGCCCAGTCAAAAAACAGTCAAACAGCAATTAATGCTAAACCTAATTTCTACCTATAAATAAACAGTCAACTTAGAGTCTAAAGACACAGACAGATCTCACAAATCACCTCAAAAGATTAGGGTTCAACATCAGAACCCTAATTAGGTATGGCAACAAAACCTGAACCCGTGGGTACTCACCCGTCCCGACCCGAGTTTGACGGGGAATACCGCTTTGACCGGGGACGGGGACGAGTTCGGGGATGTCGATACCCACCCCGACCCCGCCCGAAACCCGTTCAACAACACATTAACTATTTATTTCATTTTATTTTATGCAAGTATATTCATTGATTTTGTTTCATAATTTTGTTTATTTTAAGTTTTGATCTATTTTGAAAAGAAAAGTCTATTTTAATATTTTTAACTTTATTTTATCATTGTATAATAACTATTATTTTATTAAATTAATTTTCGTAAATATAATTTTTTTATTTTTTGCATAAGTTAGTGACAGAAACAGGTACCCGCGGGGAACCCGACCCCACTTGGGACGGGGATGGGGGATATAAAACTCGACCCCGCTAGAGGTAGGGGCGAGGACGGGGGATGCAAAACCTGGCCCCGACCCGCCCCGTTGCCATGCCTAACCCTAATCATCCAAATACTAATTTCGAAATTTTTCCGGAAGCAAGAAGAAGCAACAGAAACGCATACAGTCACAGAGCAAGTCAAAAAGAGAAGTTCAGAACCCGGAATATTAGGTTGGTCTAAAATAAATTAATTCGTTTGATACTGATGTTGTTACTTAGGCCATTAATCTAATACCTGTATTAAGTAGATTTCGAAAATAATAAACTAATAACAGATCCGAATTTGTCTAGTTGGTGTTCTGCTAAATAACATTTAGGTCCGTATAAAAATTTGCGTTTTGAATTAAGGGTTAAAACTAGGCTTTACAAAAATGTATCCAGTGAAGAATAGAATCGGAAAAGAAAGAGATTGAGCTAGGAATTAGTTTTTGTTAGAACCCGTTGTTTTAAAAATAGGCAAATAAGGAAGGGAAAAAATCAAAATATAAAGAATAAGAAGTTAGAGAAGAAGAAGGGAAGAGATAGAAGTCCAGAAAATTAAAAACCAAGCGTGGAACACGTCGGTGCGAGTCTCCCTCTCGCGTTATCTCCTTCCCTTTTCACCAATCTCTTTTTCTCTCTCTCATGGATTATTTTGTTTTTCTCTCACTCTCTCCAAAAGTTCATGCTTGTGGCGCTGGAGGAGGAGAGCATAGAGTTTTAGGTTTTATCAATTATGATCCAAGCCCATTATATAATCTTGTTATATTATTATATTATATTTGTTTTGTGTTTTCTATTTTTAGTTCAGATTACTTACTAAACCCCACTAATCAATTCACACACCTCCCACAGCCCATATTTGCACTTGGACTCAAACGTTGGCTGATGTTGTTTTCGCACCACCATTTTTAATAATACAATTCCTGCAGTTATTTACACCCCCATTTTTGCAATTTCACCCTTTTCTCATTTTTTTAACTTAAATACTTTTCTCATTAAATCAAAGACAATAATTAAATATTTTTCTTCCCAAAATCAAATTAAAAGACTAAATCGGTTGTACAAGGTTGGGTTAGTCATCATTCTAGAGACCAATGAAATTTATCATGATTCAAGTAATCCTAAAAACCTAATAAATATAAATAAATTATTTTTCCTAAAAATAGGGACTAAGTCGGTTTGTACAAACCCAGGTTAGTCGTTCTAGGACGAATGAGTCATGCAGATTCGGGAGTTCTAGAATACCTATTCTAAAACCAACTCACCTCACATCAAACAAACTTCTTTCAAAAACCTCAAAAATACTTTCAAAAGTAGGGACTAAGTCGGTTGTACAATCGGGTTAGTCAAAGATCCTAGAATCGAGTGGAACATGCAGTTTAAGAAATCCTAGGACCCCTACACTAAAAAAACACCAACCAACAAACCTTTTTCGGGAAGAACTACGTAGCTTTGATTCCTCCATTGCATCTAGAGGTACGTAGGAGCAAGAGTCATCCACTCTTGTCAAGCACTAAAAATTAAAAATTTAATTAAGTCTCTTTCTTTATAAATAAAAGGGTAAATATTAATAAACCATAATTAATTAGA
Organism: Oxytropis ochrocephala; assembly: GCA_020916435.1. Taxonomy (NCBI): domain Eukaryota; kingdom Viridiplantae; phylum Streptophyta; class Magnoliopsida; order Fabales; family Fabaceae; genus Oxytropis; species Oxytropis ochrocephala. The sequence continues at coordinate 10,294,996 of CM037093.1, read as the reverse complement.
CAAAGGATGTCGTGGGGTGCTAATACCTTCCCCACGCATAACGACTCCCGAACCCTAAACATGCCTTGTTGCCTTGTCCTAAACCAAAAGGGATTTTCTGAATTTGCCCTTAAACTAAAATTTGGTGGCGACTTCCTTTGAACCTTTTGAAGAATCCTTTCCCGGATTTTTCGGTCACTACAATAGTCGTATGTTGGCCTATAACCTCCTTTTTATACATATTTTTTTAGTTCGCCCCTTTGGATGAGTGCCTCCATTTGTTGTTTCAAGGAATAAAACTTGTCTGTGTTATGGCATGTGGTTCTGCGAAACTTATAGTACGTTGATCGTCGCGTCCCATTTGCATGTCGGTACAAGGCCTTCATCAAGGGAAGTCGAGTCCTTCTCAATACATATATGTGCTTCCTCGGCCGACAATTGTGCTACTCAAGTTCCTCTTCCCTGCTCGGCAAGGGTCTTCCTCAAGGGGAGTCGAGTCGTCTCGGTCTTCTGGAGCCTAGATTAGCAATTTTCGGACACCCCCGATACACTATCCAATGATTTTTTTTTGTTTGATTTAAGGCAGTCCAATGGATTTACAATATTAGTGGACAGATCACAACCCATCCGGTGTTTTAAATATATGGATTGGATCCAATGCTTTAAATTTGTAATGGGCGGATTGAATGGATTTATTAGTGGATGGATTGGATGGATGAAGCCACGGATTGTATGAGTCTCATGTGAGGTTATTGCCAATGGTATTCTTCTTCCAAACTACGGAACACAGGTTCGGGAGTTTTGTTCTGAACAGGTTCGATCCAAACTTCCGAAGCTTTAAAAATTCAGAAGCTGGGATGTTTGTAAATACATAAGATTCAGTACTTTGGTTTCGAACGGGGTTTGGATCCAAATTTCCGAACCTTCATAAACCCAGGGAAAAAATGTGTTATGGAGTAAAAGTATTCTTGTTATTTACACCCCCTCTCTCAAAAACAAAGTTATTGGGCTACCAAACACATCAAGGCCCAAGTCCATTCATTAAAGGCTCACAATACACCTCCTCAATAGACGGTCCAGATCCCTTCACTCAAGCACTCTTTGGCTCTATAAATATATATAGCATTTATGACTAAGTTGAAGGTACACATTGATTACCCACTAATACTTGCATTTAACTCTCCAACGCATGACTTTAGCATCGGAGTGACTTTGCAGGTACACCCCACCTCATCTCGGCACATCAACATCGGACATGACCTTGACTGATCAATCTCGGCCACCTCATCTCGGCCACCTCATCTCAGCCACCTCATCTCGACCACCTCATCTCGGAATATCAACCTCACCAAACCGGCATCGATCAATTCATCTTCGACCGCTATCTCTGACGATCGAATATCTTGGATATTGCCGTAGATCTGATGCAGAACACTTTCTATGTTGGTTTAATAGTTCATATCCATTAACTACAGATTTTTCACAATTTCTAATATGTTGGATGGATTATGATTACTACAAGACTGTGCTTTCCAAAAAGACGGGGTGCATTGAAATTGAGTATTCGACTCCAATTAATTCTATTCTTATATATATATATATATATATTAGTTCCAGTATAATTGAAAGGCTAATTGCCGATCTGAGTTGACCGATAACGAACCAAGAGGCAGGAGCAAGCAAGGGAAGGAAAGCGGTGCGGTTACCGTCTTAGCAACGTTAACGGAAGAAATAATTTAATTAACAGAGTTTATATGCTAATTTGATGTGGATAAGTAGTCCACGTGTTATAATCTAATTGGGCAACAGGTTGAACAGTACCTTAGGTACTATTTGTAAGTTTTCTCCATAAGAATTACTTGTTCTAATTTAATTATATATCGTAATGTAATTTAAATTGATAATTGCATGGTGATAGTGAAAATTACTTTTTTCGACAACAAGATAGTGAAAATTACTTAGTGATACTGAAACAATAAAATGTTAACTTGAATATATGGACAATGTATTCTCCCCCCTTTTAGGTAGATCAATTTACATATCGAGAGATTTAAACAGAGCTTAAAAGGGGGGAATAACAAAATACTCTCTCTGTCTCATATTAGATGATATTGAAGGTTGTGCTAGAGGACTAAGAAAAACAATTATGAATTATTAATTTAGTACTTTAATAATAATAGGGAGGACCTCTGTTCAGTCAACCATGCATTCTTCAAGACTTATGATCAACCCTGACATACCAGAGACATCTGCTCTACTCATTAGGTTGGTCAACTTTATAACAGATCGTGTATAAAATATATTAGTCACATGTTCCACACATTTAATGAAATATGTAAAACTTTAATGTTTCGTTTTAATGTTCAGTATTGTTTAAATTACAAACTCCCCTCCACTGTAGTCAGTCAAATCCAGGATTCAGTTACTGAATCCAATGAAGAATAATTTAACAATGATTTAAAGGGTACGATTGAGGAAATGAAAGCACTCACTCGAGAGGTTCATTGTCATATTATGTTATTAATAGTTATTGAATTTAGTTTAAAAATAATGGTGTCATTACTATAAGGCTGGAGGTTTGTACGCGTGACTTATTCAAGTTAGGAACTTTGTGATATGTGCCAATGTTAGCTTAGTTGTTGATGGAGATAAGTGGTCGTATCTTGTGTGCAAACGTAATAAGAAAGTGTATCTAGACTCCAACACGTAAGTTTGTGAGAGATGTGACAGGCACATCGTATATGTTAGTCTTAAGTATTATACAATTTTTTAAACGTCAAAAAACATATTTAATTGAGTTTAATCCCACCTTGAACTCTTTAGCAACATTGATCCATCCATTACCCAACAAAATACTTCTACGATGAGATACACGATCAACATCCCTGAACTTTTGCACAATTAAATGACACACTTCAACATTGAATTACAAATACAGTTAAAGTTAACATTTTATTTATAATTGTAGTAAAAGATAAATTATCAAATAAGGGGGAGCCAGTTAAAATGTCTTCAACAAATTCAAAAGAGGAGTGTGTTTCAACATATTACACGTTCGGATGGGCCTGGTCGAACCTATTCGGTTGCCCGCGTCCGAACCATTAAAAAATTTAGAAAAAAATATGGAGCGCTGATTTCATTAATGACCTTTTTGGTCATTTCACGGGGTTATGGGGTGTGCTCTGAGTAGGAAGGGTGTGGGAAAAACATTATCCTACATACTTTTTACCAAACAAATATTCCTTGATATGGGCTTTGTAATGATCCAGCCCACAATCCTATTCCATATCTCACGCTCAGATATATATAGCCAAAACCCTACTTTATCTTCCTCTTACTCACGGCACAATTCCGAACGAGAGAGAGGGAGAGAGAGCGGAGAGCTTTGTGTTGGTGAAAATGGTTTCATTCAAGGTAAGAAGAACTACTTGCATCTTTCGCTGTTGCATCATCTTTCTCTGAAATGGTGTTTGATTTTGTTTTTATTTTTGGATTTTGCAGTATCACCAGTACCAGGTTGTTGGTAGGGCTCTCCCTACTGAAGCAGATCAGCACCCAAAGATTTACCGTATGAAGCTCTGGGCTACCAACGAGGTTCGCGCCAAGTCGAAGTTTTGGTAAATAAAACTCTTTCGTCTTTTAACCTAATCTTTGATTCATCTAAGTTTTGGTTACTTCTGCGCTTATTCGATTTGTTTTCCGTAGATCGGTAACATAGTGGGACTTCACTCAATGTCTTGGATTTGTTCGCTTAATTGATTTCGAATTTGAAATTATTTGTTTTGAAATTTGAATTTGTTGGTTTTATTTAGGTATTTTTTGAGGAAGCTGAAGAAGGTTAAGAAGAGCAATGGTCAGGTCCTTGCTATCAATGAGGTAAAATCTCACTCGCCATTCATTTTATTTTATTTTATTTGAGTCTCTGGATTTTACTCTTTTTTGCTGATGATTGATATATGTGTTGAAATGTTTAAAACAATTACAAAATATTATGATTACACTAATAGTCGTTCTCGTACTTTGCTGTTTTTGTTAAGGAAAATGTTGACTTTGTATTGCAGCTATTGGTCCTCTGATTTAATTTTCAATTTTTTCTCAGTTGAAACTAATGTAGACAGTTCTAGGTCATTCAAAATATGCTAGTGTGCTTATTTCGTGGGATCTCTCTGATAGAATAGGTGAAGGAATTTTAGAGTAATATTTAATTTGTATTCACTAAGGAGATTGTGGTCATTCTTAATAGAATAATGAGTCGTGTAGTTGTTGTTTGTTGTAAACAATGACAATTTGGCATACCCTAGTTGTGCAATTTATTTTGAGAATGTTCTCTGTTGTCTGGCTTGTGTGTCGTGTTTTTGATCTTCCATCTCAGAAATGATTGAAAATGGAATGCAATTTGGTTGGCCTTTGTAAATGAGGATAAAATTATTAATGCAGTCCTTGTTACGTATTTTCCTACCATGATAGGTATTTATATTTAGGTTGCATCGAGGTTGCATCTCACTATTCCTTGATTTCATGTTTTGCTTCTCATGCACTGAATTGACCATGATTTAGCAAATGTCATGTTTCCGAAGATTGCCAACTTCATATTTGTTAGTTTATAAAACAAATTTTAGTCTTTCAAGTCAATTGTCAAATAATGGCGTCATTTTTAAACTTCCTTTTTATATCATTTGTATCTTCATGGTTGCCAACTTCATCAAAGTTAGCTCATACTGATTTAATCCACTTTAAGTTATGTTGTTTTCTGGTGCACTACTCTGTATTTGTAATTTTCATATATGTTGTGGGTATTATCTTGAAATAATATGATGTATCAGTTTGTTTCAACATTTTTAGCATGATCATTCGTGTATCTTATTTGATATGCACTATATTTAAATTGGCTTGAAATATATTCAGTTAATGACTTTGTGTAATTGTGTTATTGTTTTTCAGATTTTTGAGAAGAGCCCAACCAAGATCAAGAACTATGGGATATGGTTGAGGTACCAGAGTAGAACTGGCTATCACAACATGTACAAGGAGTTCCGCGATGTCACTCTAAATGGTGCAGTTGAAGCTATGTACAATGAGATGGCTTCTCGCCACAGGGTTCGGTTCCCTTGCATTCAGATCATCAAGACAGCCACCATCCCTGCTAACCTTTGCAAAAGAGAGTGCACCAAGCAGTTCCATAACTCCAAAATCAAGTTCCCGTTGGTTTACAAGAAAATCAGACCACCAACAAGGAAGTTGAAAACCACATACAAGGCCAAGAAGCCAAACTTGTTTATGTAATGTGGTTGATTGATGAGTTGCTATTATCTAGGGTGTCTTTATATGCCATTTTGGGTAGAACATTCCCTTTGGTTATGGTTTTTCACATTTTGTTTTGAGAATTTTCCCTTGGTTATTTGGTTTAAATATTTATGTTTCTGTTGGATATTAATTAATATTTTTGAGAGTAGAATGTTACTTTATCTGATTCTCGACCTTGATTCCGCCCCTTGTTATTAGCATCATGCTAAGATTCTATTTCGATATATGATACTGAAACTATGTATTCCTTTTGAGAAGTAATGCTTAGGCCATAAGTAATGCTTCTTTGGTATTGGCTATGTAATGCTGAGATAGAATAGATTGAAGAGCTATTGGCACTTATTCTCCTGATTTTGAACACAGAAGATCGCTCTCACATGTTGTACATAGTGAAACCTGTCTTGTTCTTTGTTCTTGTTCATTAATTTTCTCAGCATCAACACAAGTTAGTTGTCGTGCTAGCTAGCTCTGGAGCAACTTGATAAGTTGAGATTCTATTTCAATATCCAAGCTTTGATGCTTGTTGCCCAAATTATACCAACTCTCAGTTGGGGGATCCAGTAGTAAACACTAAAGTCGTGAGGCACAGTCGAAGTCGCAGCACTGATAATCTGCTAAAAAAATGCTCGTAATGCTGAGCAGTGATTAAATATGATTTATCTGTTTTGATTCTGAAAATTGAGGGTCAATAAGATTACTTTAGCTTGTCTCTTAAAACAGGGAACTAAAAGATAACATTTTTTTAAGGGTTTTGCTTTTTCCACATCCCCTCCTACTCTTTCACACTCCTTAACAAATTTTATTCCAAAAATAGCCTCGCGTGAAACGCTGTCGTGTTTAATGACGGTTCAAACGACCTTGTTTGAACACGTTTGAGTGACCCCGTTCGAACAGGCGAAATTACACACAAGAGGGTGTGAAGTCAATATTTAACTCACGCGAATGATGTCATTCGAACGGGTTCGAACAAGGTTATGCGAACATGTTCGAGTGACCCCGTTCGAACCGTTACTGATCAATCTCATCTCCTACCTACTATCTAGGATCGACTGACCCTTAGATACGGGAACGGATCCTCTGAATTTAGGGCGGAATTGCACTATGCAGTTCCCTTACTGCACAACCATTGGATCAACCAGACTGCCTAAATTTAGCCACGTGTCCCTCTTTATTTTCTCCCTTCTTTCTTCTTTTTTCCTCTACACACTGAAACGTTTCCATTCCAAAATGAAGAAAATGTTGGAATCGTGAAACGTCACCACCAACACGTAAATCTCTCTCCGCATCACAGCGTTCCGCCACTCCGTCACGGCGGTCGCCACTCTCCCCAGCCGAGGTGGCATCTTTGGCCGCCGAGGTAGCTGGCCGACGACAATCCTGCCGAGGTGGCTCACGACTGGCAATCACATTCTGATAATACTCCAAAGTTTATCTTTGCAATTAGAGTAATTGGTATAACCGATTGAATTCTAGAAGTTAAAAACAAGTAATTCAAGAATCTGCTATGGTTAGGAGATTGAGTTATGATAAAGTGAAGGAATGGATTTTGGAACATGTCTTGTTTTTATGAATCTGTTTCATGAATGCATTTATAGTATAAAATCTGTTTTCATAAATGCATTTATAGTATAGTTAATGATGTTGATGTTGAAAGCTATTAGGTGCAAGCTCATTGGAGAAAGAATGGTGAAAACGTTTACGCATTAAAGTAATCGCACTAAGGAAGAAGAAAGGGAGAAAATAAAGAGGACACGTGGCTAAATTTAGGCGATCCGGTTGATCAATGGTTGTGCGATTAGGAGGCGCCTAGTGCGATTCCGCCTAAATTCAGAGGATCTGTTCTCTTAGATACTGATGCAGAACATTGGCGACCACGCGTGGGAGTAACTTGAACTTAATTACTTTCACCTTCTTTTCTGATCAGTAATGGCATCTCAACTGAGGTCCGGTCTACGATTGGCGAGGGTTAAATCTCCTTTAATACGGCAAAATCAGAAAATCCTCAACAGAATGCATCCTTTACACCTTGCAAGTGTTTCCAACCTCGGACTTCATCATGACATGCGTGCGTTGAGCTCCACTCTTCACATCAAAATTGCTCCATTCTCCAAACATCAAAATGCGATGTCACAATACAAAATCTGTTGGTCAAATCTTCTTCGAGGAGGAGGATAAAAATAACAAACATTATTTGGATTTGAAAGAATCACATCCATGCTTCTGACGTCAAACTCAATCTCAAGCACCGGCACGTATGTTCAGCAATATAATGAATATCCTTGCCGCTTCGACGTCGTGGTGTGGAACAAAACAATGAAACGTAAGCCCAAGCTCGACATTAAACGACGTTCTTCAAACAACAAAACAACAAAGTCCAAGTCACCTCTGCAAGCTGATCTTGAGCTATTTCCGAGCTCGACACCACTGGAAACAACGAGTTGGCTACATCGAGCTGCATTATGGTAAGCTCGGTTCCGTAAAGCGAAGTCGGCAACATCCGACGTTTCGATGCGAAATTGGTGGTTTCCGAAGCAAGCTCGACGGACTTTAATTCAAACTCGGCAACATCCAGCCTCAACACCAACCTCAGGCATGACAGTTTCCATTGGAGAAATATAGAATACTTGGTGTTGACATTGAGCCCTCCATCCCTTTCCACCAATGACCAAAGTCGATTAGATGACATATCTTATGGGCTACAACTATGTGTGGCTTAATCTTTTGAGTTTTTCCACACTTCATCTTCATGCCAAGGTAAGTTTCAAACATTTTCTTTTATCTATGCTAATGTGAATTCCTGGTGAAAGACTAGGTCCGAACCCGTGATTTCCACCGAATTACTCAATATCGACTTCACACCAAGCTAGACGATTGACACAAGTTCAACACCCTTTCCACCCGGTTTTGAAGTCGGCACTTCTTGATCTGAATTCGGCGACTCTTAAATGCATGCCTTGTAGTGAGTTCGGCATTCTCCGGCTCACCTCTTTAGCAGCATCGTCCTGAAACACTCCGCGACGCTGACCTCGGTAAATCATTTTCTACGTAAATCAGTCTTTGTGTACAAGACGGCGATGACGTTACGAACTCGGAATGCCAATGACCAGTTCGGCATCATGTACTTTATTTAGCCTAACGATATGGACAGCTATGCTACTGCCTAATGTTATTCTCCATGGGCCGCCTACGAGTCCAACACATCATCCAAATTCAACTCCTACTTTGAAGATCTCGAGAAGCAACAACTCAGCCCATTCTAATAATCCCACGATGCTTTATGCATTGAGTTACAGGTTATACTTTTCTTTTTGCATATTTCTCCAAGTTCATTCCGTTCAATAAGTTCACACTCAACCCCCACAAAGACATGGAAGAAGAAAACTTCGGACACCCCCTGGATTCATGGATGGCATTTATAAGGAACATTCCTCCTTTGCTTCACCCTCACCACAAGGGCAACATTCTAAACGCCGGGAGACGCTCCCGAGGCAGGAACGTCGCCTACACCGATCTAGGAAAATCCCGGATCGCAAAGTGGCGCGTACCCATTCGTTCCAGGGGAGTGAAGTGGTTCGGATTCATCAAACAACTTCGGATTGACAACAGTAACACGAGGTTAGTATCAATTATTAACAGAATAAGCTTTTTCAAAGCATTCTAAATTAGACACCGTTATTTAATCTCGCTTACTAGATTTAGCTTTTTCAAAGCATTCCACATCGTAAAAAGCAAGATCAAACAGGGGGGGCAGGGTATAACCCAACCTAGTTTCTATTCAGAAAGTTATTACCATTATTGCATTTACAATCATTCAATTATTCTATTTTTAATGTGTGGAACTCAATATCATTATTTGACATTGGCAAATTCTGTGAATCTCATACAACTTTGGCTGCCCGAAACAATTGGCAAGTGTCACTGCTACTATTGTTACAATCATTATCATTTAAAGAAACCTTATCTGAATAGTGAATACCATGGCAACAGAACAATTCAAAGAAGGCACAATGAAGTTCAGCTCAGAAGTTGTAATTGAATGAAATACGCCACACAAAAAACTCCAATTATGATAACTCGGTTTCAAACTCAAGTCTTGGCAAGGAATACTATACACATATTTTATTATGTATATGATAAACTCGGTTTCAAATTCCAAACGAAGAGTTCGTTTGCCCTTTCTGTTAAAGCAAGGAATACTCTGACAACATATTCAGTGAAATTGATCAGATAGCCCACCATCATCATATATGCTGAATTATTTCACCTCAACATCACAAGGCACATCAACATCGGACATGACCTTGACTGATCAATCTCGGCCACCCAATCTCGGCCACCTCATCACCTACCTACTATCTAGGATCGGCCACCTCATCTCGGAATATCAACCTCGCCAAACCGCATTCGATCAATCTCATCTCTCTACTCTACTATCAGGATCGACCGAATGCCCAGATACGATGCAGAACACTTTCTGTGTTAGTTTAATATATAGTTCATATCCATTAACTACAGATTTTTCACAATTTCTAATATGTTGGATGGATTATGATTACTACAAGACTGTGCTTTCCAAAAAGACGGGGTGCATTGAAATTGAGTATTCGACTCAATTAATTCTATTCTTATATATATATATATATATATATATATATATATATATATATATATATATATATATATACATATTAGTTTCAGTATAATTGAAAGGCTAATTGCCGATCTGAGTTGACCGATAACGAACCAAGAGGCACGAGCAAGCAAGGGAAGGAAAGCGGTGCGGTTATCGTCTTAGCAACTTTAACGGAAGAAATAATTTAATTAACAGAGTTTATATGCTAATTTGATGTGGATAAGTAGTCCACGTGTTATAATCTAATTGGGAAACAGGTTGAACAGTAAGTACCTTAGGTACTATTTGTAAGTTTTCTCCATAAGAATTACTTGTTCTAATTTAATTATATATCGTAATGTAATTTAAATTGATAATTGCATGGTGATAGTGAAAATTACTTTTTTCGACAACAAGATAGTGAAAATTACTTAGTGATACTGAAACAATAAAATGTTAACTTGAATATATGGACAATGTATTCTCCCCCTTTTAGGTAGATCAATTTACATATCGAGAGATTCAAACAGAGCTTAAAAGGGGAATAACAAAATACTCTCCTGTCTCATATTAGATGATATTTAAGGTTGTGCTAGAGGACTAAGAAATACAATTATGAATTACTAATTTAGTACTTTAATAATAATAGGAGCACATCTGTTGATCAACAATACGATTCTTCAAGACTTATGATCAACCCCGACATACTGAGAGACATCTGCTCTCTACTCATTAGGTTGGTCAACTTTATAAATGATCGTGTATAAAATATATTAGTCACATGTTCCACACATTTAATGAAATATGTGTTTTGTTTTAATGTTCAGTATTGTTCGGATTACAAACTCTCCTCCACTTTGTAGTCGGTCAAATCCAGATTGATTCATCGAATCCAATGAAGAAATAATTTAACAATGATTTAAAGAAGTACGATTGAGGCACTCACTCGAGAGGTTCATTGTCATATTATGTTATTAATAGTTATTGAATTTAGTTTAAAAATAATGGTGTCATTACTATAAATTTGGAGGTTTGTATGCGTGACTTATTCGAGTTAGGAACTTTGTGATATGTGCCAATGTTAGCTCAGTTGTTGATGGAGATAAGTGGTCGTATCTTGTGTGCAAACGTAATAAGAAAGTGTATCTAGACTCCAACACGTACGTTTGTGAGAGATGTGACAGGCACATCGTATATGTTAGTCCTAAGTATTATACAATTTTTTAAACGTCAAAAAACATATTTAATTGAGTTTAATCCCACCTTGAACTCTTTAGCAACATTGATCCATTCATTACCCAACAAAATACTTCTACGACGAGATACACGATCAACATCCCTGAACTTTTGCACAATTAAATGGCACACTTCAACATTGAATTACAAAATACGGTTAAAGTTAACATTTTATTTATAATTATAGTAAAAGATAAATTATCAAATAAGGGGGAGCCAGTTAAAAAATTCTTCAACAAATTCAAAAGAGGAGTGTGTTTCAACATATTACACGTTCGGATGGGCCTGGTCGAACCTGTTCGGTTGCCCGCGTCCGAACCATTAAAAATTTTAGAAAAAAATACGGAGCGCTTATTTCATTAATGACAGTTTTGGTCATTTCACGGGGTTATGGGGTGTGCCCTGAGTAGGAAGGGTGTGGGAAAAACATTATCCTACATACTTTTTACTAAACAAATATTCCTTGATATGGGCTTTGTAATGATCCGGCCCACAATCCTATTCCATATCTCACGCTCATCTTTCTCGCTGTTGCATCATCTTTCTCATGAAATCCATATAGTCTCAGACCCACCCCCAACCGGCGACTCCTCCCTCAGCCACCCTCGTCACCGCCGCCTGGAACCGAAGCCAACCGCAAACCACTGGAAAGCCGGCGACCACTAACAGCACCACCTCCCGCCTCGTATTATCCAATTTTCTTCATTGGATTTGCTAAGCTCTTCTTTGATAGATTGGAATCCAATTTCAAATTCCCAATACAAGAGCAAGGTGGAATAAAAGCGAGCTTTCGGTTTGGTAAGTTCCCTTTGATTTTTGCTTCTTATTTTTCTAATAGACAATTATTTGAGCTCTATATACAAATCCCATGACCATGACAGTAGGAAGAGGAATTCCTTCGTGTTCTTTAGTAACATACCTTCGAAACTGCACTCCACGCGCTCCTTTCCGAACCCTCACCACAGAAACTACTCAAAATCCAGATACTAAAGATCCAAACTTTACTCATTTTGTCAAAGAAATTTGCACGATCACTCGAACAAAGCCACGTTGGGAGAACACTCTTCTTTCTCAATACCCATCTTTCAATTTCTCTGACCCTTCTTTCTTTCTTTTTATCTCAATCACCAGAACAACTCTTTCCTCTCCCTTCGTTTCTTTAATTGGCTATCCTCTCACTGTGGTTTCTCACCTGATCAATCTTCTTGCAATGCGTTATTCGATGCTCTTGTAGATGCTGGGGCATGCAAAGCTGCAAAATCTTTGCTTGATTACCCTGGTTTCACTCCCCAGCCTGGTTCTTTGGAGTGTTACATTAGGTGTCTTAGTAATAGTGGAATGGTTGAGGATGCACATGAGGTGTTTGTTGAATTGAAAGAAGTTGGATTTTGCCCTTCGGTGGCTACTTGGAATGCTTCTCTTTTGGGTTGTTTGAAAGTTGGTAGAACTGATTTAGTTTGGAAATTGTATGAACATATGATACAAAATGGTGTTGTGGCTAACATTAATGTTGAAACTGTTGGGTATCTTATAAAGGCATTTTGTGTAGAAAACCAAGTTTTCAAAGGGTATGAACTTCTTAGACAGGTTCTAGAAAATGGATTGTGTCCTAATACTACTGTTTTTAACTCACTTATAAAGGGGTTCTGTAAGGAGGGACAATATAGTAGAGTATCTGAGATTCTTCATATTATGATTGCTACAAAATGTAATCCAGGTATCTCTACTTATCAGGAAATCATAAATGGACTCTTGAAGAGGAAGAATGCTGAGGGTTTCAGGGTTTTTAATGATCTCAAGGATAGAGGGTATTTCCCAGATAGGGTTATGTACACAACAGTGATCAAAGGTCTTTGTGATATGGGGTTGCTTGGTGAGGCTAGGAAGCTGTGGTTTGAGATGATTAACAAAGGATTTGTGCCTAATGAGTACACCTTTAATGTAATGATATATGGTTATTTTAAGATAGGTTATCTTGTTGAGGCAAGGAAGCTCTATGATGATATGACTAGGAGAGGTTATGCAGAGAATGCGGTTACCTACAGCACGATAATTTCGGGTCTGTGTTTGCATGGAAAGACCGATGAAGCTTTGACCTGGTTTCAAGACATGTCTCAAAAGGGTGTTGCTCGTGATTTGGTCACGTATAACTCTCTAATTAAGGGCCTTTGTGATAATGGTGAGCTAGTTATGGCTACAAAACTATTAAACGAACTTCTCGAACAGGGTTTAGAGCCTTCAGTTTCGTCTTTTATTCCTCTCATAAAAGGACTTTGCGATGTTGGAGAAACGGAGAGTGCAATAAGGTTGTTGAAAGATATGCATGATAGGCATTTGGAACCAATAGCTAGTGCATATGATTATATTATAACTGGTTTATGTAAAGAAGGAAATTCTGCACAAGGTATGGAATGGTTGCAAAGCATGATGAGTTGGAAGCTGAAACCCCGGGAGCATACTTTTGAGTCCCTGATGAACAGTCTATCAAAAGAAGATTCAAAAGAAGATAGGTTAGATGATATTTTGATTGTTTTAGATTTAGTGTTTAGAGTAGGATATGGACTCAAAAAGAGCATAATCCATTCTTTGGTGAGTAAATTTTGCAAGGAGAATTTGCATTTTTATAACTTGTGTTTGGAGAAGATATTATGACGAAAAATATATAACTTATTTTGTTATTTGAGTCTTCCATGTACTACTATAAAGCATAATTCATTTGATTTAATAAGACGAATTTGATTGGCTTGAGATGATTTAGATGAGTTTGGGGTGGGGTTTTGCCTGTAGTTCATATTGGAGATGGCTGATGTGTGTTGCCAAGAGTAGATGTTCTTGCTGTACAAATTGGTAAGAATAATTTAATGCTATTGTAACTATCTTTCTCCTATGTAACTGTAAGCATAATGCATAATGCATAAATTCATTGTTCTTAACTTTGTGCCATTGGACCAAATTATTCTTATACTATGTGGCAAGATATGCCCCACCAATTTACGATTCGTAAGTCTGTTGCACACTTGCACCAGAGACCAACTCACATGTTAGGTCATAGGCTTGTTCTTAAATTCAAGAATGTGTTTTTATATTTTTTCACTGTTGGAGTGAAATGATACGGACACCATGGTGAAAAACGATTCTCCCACAAGAACTCAATCTTGTCACATGGTCAAGAATAAACTCTCTAGTTGGAAAGCCAACCAACTTTCCTTTGCAGGGCGAGTTACTCTCTCCAAGGCAGCCGTTCAGATTGGTCGCATTCCGAGGTGGAGCATTGTTCGAGAAATTCACAAGCTTCCTTAGGAGATTCAGTTTGTGCATATTTTCAGGGAGGTTAATCGTTTCGCGGATGAATTGGTCAATATTGAGTGTCGTCAAGTGGAATATATGATTATTTAAGAGTAATGTCCTAATTTTATAGGGTCTTTTTTTATAGGGTTGTTATTGCTCTCTAATGTTGTAGGTAATTCTATTCTCATACTTGTTTATCGTTAGTTGTTGTTTTGCTTTGCTTTGGGGATTCACCCCTGTTAAATACCTTTTTTTTAAATAAAATTGAAACTAGAAAGCAAGAGGTGGAGTCAAATGTGAGACTACTTAAGAACTCAAAATAGGTTCTTCAATCAGAATGAAAAATGGATGTAGTTTTTCTATCCAATGTGCCCAAATAAATTAATCCAAAGAAACTCTAACTAATTAGATTCCCGTCTTAACCATTAGACTTATTATTATTATTATTAAATCTAAAGGTCAAAATGGTTCAAAATGTTGTTGCCCTTCATTGAACACCTAGTTTGCTAGTATGTGCTAGAGAAATTTTGGTAGCACTTATGAGACTAGCATAAACACTAGCCATTTGATTGACTAGTGCGGTGACCCGTCCGATGGACGGGGCCAATACTTTTGGTTCTATGGAAAGAGGCGGCAATGCTTTATGTTATATTAAAGACAAAGCTTAAGTGCTACAGTTTGTGTAGAGTTTACAAAATCAAAAGAAAGAGCAAAAATGACAATAGTTGTTTTGAGGGAAAGATAGAGACTACACATTAAACCCTTACAACTTCAACAAAAATAGTAAGCGGTGAGCCCCCTAATTTCCATCTTCAGAATACCGCCTATCTTCAAATCTTGTTCTTAGCACCGCTTAGTTGGATAGGGACTCGTTAAATTAAGAATTTAAAATCGACATAGTAATAAATCAAACAATTAGATAAAAGGAAGTAATCGAGAAACATTGTTTAGAAAGTATTCCACAAACATTACATCAATAACAAATAGGTAAAACAAAGTAATCCACAAACATTGTATAGAGAATAATCAGCAAACATCAAAATAACATTGGTAAATCAATACTTCCTAATAACATCAATAAACACACAAACTTCCGACCAACTTTTCTATGTTGATGCTTCCGATGGTGTCAAACTTCCAAGCCATAATATTACGCCAAAGTTAAAAGTGAATTATACAACTTTTCAATCAAAGTCAATAATGGGAGGATAAAGTCCAGGTCAACAATGGGTTAATACTAAAAGCTTTTTTGGTATTTCATTCCACAATTAAATTTAATGGAACACCTAATTAATACTTAAAAGGTTTCCAAAGAAGCCAAGAAGAAGCATAAAGTTTCGGGGAATCGTTCATGGAAAAGGTCATATCTTTCCACTAAACCACAATCCTATGTCATCCTTTAGCAGCAAATTTTTAGTTAAGGTTAACCTCAACCCTTTTCATTTTGTAAACCCATTTCTATGTCAAGAAATTTAACATAAGGCATAAAAGGAGGAGGAAGAGGGGAAATGAGGAAGATAAGCAGAGACAGAACCTGGAAAATAATTTTTCAAAAGCATAATTTCCATCAAACCAATAACAAATAAGCATCATTATAGCACTCAACACCTTCATGCATGACTAACACTTTCAAGTTTCAACATCCACAATTTAATTAAAAAAATCTGCTACAAAATGAAAAGAAAAAACTTAATGAGTAATATTTTATAGATAGAGTAAACATGCTTAATGGAAATCATCTTGGAAGACAACCTGTTTAAGAATTCAAAAGCAACCAAGAGATCAAATCAAAAAATGTTATTTGTAATGGACAATTCAGTGAAAATAGAAGAAAGAAGAAATATAATAAGTATAGATAAGTTAGTTGTTTAGCCTGTAACAAATGGACAAAGGGAAAGAATGTTTAAAACAACAATTATCTATATACCTCTCAATCTTCTCAACATCAAGTCCCTTAGTTTTCTCAACATGTTGGTGTTGTACACATATAATTCATGTGGCCGATACAATGTAATGCCTATTTAATCCTTTTCAGCAATTCTACTATCTACATCTTTACAAAACCTTCATTCCAATTAAGCAATCGGACTTTGACAAAGATCAGTTAGCAGTTAGTAGATCAACACCAACAAAGATCAGTTAGCACTATAAGAGAAATCAATGCTCAAAATTTCACAGGAACATATATATCAGTTAGCAGATCAACACCAACAGGTGGTTTGAAGATGCAAAAAAGACAAAGATCATATTTTTTGAGGGATGCTCAAAACCTTGGGATGACTAAATGAGAAAATCGAGAATGTATGTACACCTTTTGATTGTGTGAACCATTTTAATCCCTACAAATCAAATACAAAGCATGGTTCCCATTCTTCTTTTCACGTGACCATCATTTCTAACAAAAGAACAAATATTTAAAATGTATTTTTTACTTTTATCGTCCACAAACAAAGCCATTGATGGTGTTTTCCTGAAGAAATTGTGATTTCTTTCACACAGGATGGAAGAAGCGATCATTTTCGCCTTCCTTATCTAGTTGCAGGAAGCCAATAAACAACTTTCTTTAACCTGCAGCAACTCTTTCAGTCCCCAATAAAAAGCCAAACAAAATAAACAGTCAACACACAAACATATTTGGATAATACACAACAAAAGGAAACTATGCTACCCATCATAACATCTTACTTGTGAACTTCACTATTGTTTCTTCTCTTTGTCATATTCCAAATCAACCCTTTATTAGATTCCAAAGCAGATTGTGAAATCTCCAACCCATGCTTTCGAACCAGTTTTAAGTATCTGCAATTGGAATTAGAAAGGCACTTTGAAACTTCCTAAACAAAACCAAATCTAGAACTCCAAGAAACATATATAAAAATATGAAAATATCCAACAATAGTAATACTCTTACTCTTATGTATTAAAATTGTCAACTCCCAAGTTTTCATCCGGCATGAGAATATACTCATATCAAGCCGTAATGTCAGGATGCAGATATCTCTTGGAATAACACCTAAAAAGAGAAATAAACAACATACCCCTTTAAATTTGGTAAACAATGATAACAGAAAATGTCACAATGAAAATTTGTAAATCTAAAATTTAATAGAGCAGCAAGCAGATGATTTTTTTACCACTTCATTTGTTTGTGAACACTCACATGATAGCCTGTTTTGACAACACATATAGATATCTAGTTTAAAGACACATACATACACAATATTAAATTATGCAGACAAATAGAAAAAGAGAACCTTATAGAAAATAGGTTTGAATTGCCTATCAAAGAATAAATACTTAAATAGGCTTGGATTAAGAAAGAGATATTCCATCATAAATTCTTACAGATCAGATGATATTTTTTCTCCACATGAATTTTGGCATGAGTCAATGGTAGTTTATTCTCTGCAACAACAAAAAATTATACAAAAGATTGTCAAAATCCAAATAGGGCAAATCAGAGAAATCATAATAAGGCGATTCACACAGTTTCAGAGCTATCATTGTAAATGGTGCCAGTTTTTGCCCTCAAGACTTGCTGCCACTGATTCACACAGTTTCAGAGCTATTTCTTCAGCCTATAAGCAATACAGAATATAAACAATATTAGATAGCTTTATATAAACAAAAGGAAAATGGAAACAGGGAAGTAAATCATTACTAAATTTTACAAAGATTGAATTTTGAGCATGAAATCATCCTCAAAATTCTAACAATAAAAAACCCAAGATGCAAATTGATAATGGGGTGACATCTAAGATTCTAAATAGCTCATTGCCAACCTTAACCACCAGACATATAACATAAAAGGTGATCAATATGAACACAACCATCCACCAAATTATTGAAATTGACCAAGACCAATATCACAAATCACAATTACCCCTTTTTCAATATGGGGCAACAATCTTTAAATCATTTGTTACAATATCAAAGTGTCATTCCCTGTAGAAAATGCATTTCCACAACCCATATAGCAGAATCATAATGACATAAGGGGAGAATAGAAGAGGGTGGAAAGCAACAATTGGTGAAAAAACAGTCAAATGAGCAAAGTTAAGGTGATCAATGCTATAGAAATATAGTCTTTTAAAAAGTAAGATGTTGTGTTATAAATACCCTTTCATTGAATAGCAGAAAGTCCTTTTTTATCTTTGTGTTAGTATGAAATTTGTTGGTTATTTTGCATCCCAGTAACTATATATATCACAAATAATATGCTTATAAATTATGATGCATTCCAGTAGTATGTAATCTGTTGCTTATTCTTATGAACATTAAAGTTGTTATCTTTGTCAAATGCTTATGATGCAGTGAATTGAAATATAACAAAAGCTATACCTTTACACAATCATACCTTTCAAAAAAGTTATGCATCTGAAGATACTCAATTAACCTTCAAGCAAAAATTGTCAAAAATAGACCTGTCACATAACAAATAGCATAAATTAGTAATTTTGCTTTCAAACCTTCTTCTAGGGAAATATATATAATCAACTTAGAACAACAATAGAGAAGCATGAAAAAGGAAACCAAAAATTATAAAAGAGGATGTATATATGATATTAGAAACTAATATTCAAATCCCTATAAACACAAATATTAGAAGCTTGATAAACATATACGAAACAACATATATATTAAAGGATCAAGATTCAATATACGAATACAGATCCACCACCATCGGTTCCCTTTCTTTTCCCTCATCTCTCTTATTCTCTACAAAATTTGAAGCAAAAATCAAATTCTGAATCAAAATCAAAATAAGAAGATGAAAAAGGTCACAGGAAGAGGAAATATGTGCTACACCTGGGTTTTGAAATTTTCAATATGGGTTCCTAAATGAAGAAGATAGCAAGAAGAAGAAAGGAATGAAATGGGTTTCCAAATTTGAAACCCTAGATTAGAAAATGAAAAAGAAAAAAGAGGAAGATGAAGAGAGGAAGAAGATGGCACATTCAGTATTGAACAATCGGATGATGAGAGGAGAAGGAAAGACAAGGAGCCATGGTTGGAAGAGAATGAGTTTTAGGGGTTCATCTGGAATGGTTTTTGGTTTTTCAGAGAGAAAGGTGATGAGGGAAGGAAGAGAGGTTGAGAGAGAGAGAGAGAGAGAGAGAGAGTGATGCAAGGCTACTGACTTTTACGGTCACATTTTCATCGATACACGTTTGCTCACATGGGGTAACTGAAGTACGACAAGTTCACATGGGGAAGGGTGGGAAGGAAGCCAAATCCAACATGGAGCTTATGTGGCACACATGGTAGCTAGTGAGTGGCTGGCGTTTTTGGCGGGAATGACATGGCAAAGGTGATGTGGAGACTTAACAAGATGTATTGTCTTTGATTACTCTGAGCTTATCCACTAGCATAAATACTTATGAGACTGTCTGTGAGCACTTCCAAAAACCACTTACAATATATCTATAAATTGTTTTTAATTTGCTTTTGTAAGCTCTTCCAGATAGTCTACGAAAAAAGCTTATTTGTATAATAAATGCCTATATGATGTAAAAACTTAATTAAATTGTTTATCCCAAGATCCTTGTGCCATCTAATATGCTCTTCAAGTGAACAAAATGAAAAGATTGTTGTTGTCTTATGGTGGCATATCTAGGATATTGGGTCAAGGTATGCAAAAAAAAATTAAACACAACTGTAAGTATAATAAAAATAAAAATCTATAAATAAATAAATTACGCAACTCATAATTGGTGACTTAAAAAAGGAAGAGAAAAAAGAAGAACATGCTCGAGAGTGAGATAATGCTGTAAAGACTGAATATGGTACATTAAATTGGTGTAAAAAATGATCTTTGGTGCAAAAAAAAATTCCAGAGTGTACAAAATATTCTTTTAATAAGATATTGATGCTAATATTATTTTTAAAATAGGAGTATCGTTATTACTAATGTTATTTTTTCAGGATGTGCGTTTGACCACCCTGGGGTATGGGGGTAAGGTAGATCCGCCTTTGGTCTTATGTAAACAACCAAAAAATGATAAATGTGATTTTTTTTACACTATCAACTAATTACTAATTGTCATACTATTAAAAAAGACAAATATTTATTAATTATTTAAAAAGTGATTCATATCATAACATGATTTTTTTGGTTACATAAATTTTAGGGGAGAAGATGACATCCCGGTGCAGGGGAAGGCCTTGACGAGCTCTTTGAGCACTTATAAAAATAATTACATTTTCCTCATCCTAAAGGGAACTAATAAAGAGTTGAACCTAGACCTCTGGAAATATAATTACTATCATGTTTCACTAGTCCAACCCCTTCGAGTTTCTTACCGTAATGTGATTGATTAAACTTTTTTTATCAAATGCTTGATTAAACTAAAGGCTTAAATATGTTTTTACCCCCTGCAAATATGGGGTGTTTTGCTTTTACCCCCTGCAATTTTTTTTAAAAAAAAACCCATTGCAAAATCAACTTTTTTGGTTTTAGTCATTCTGTTAGACGAGCGTTACAAAAAACGTCAACGTGGCTAACAGAAGTGTGATTTGGCATTTTTTTTTCTTTTTTATTAGGCTTAAATATGTTTTTACCCTCCTGCAAATATGGGGTGTTTTGCTTTTACCCCCTGCAAAATTTTGTATTTTAATTTTTTTTGGCTTCTACACTTCCTCCATTTGTTCGTCTATCTCAAAGCCTTGTTTCTCTCAATCACTTTCAACAGAACAAAATGATCCAAACATTAAAACCCAAATAGTGTTCTGGTTTTTAATAGCTCCGCCGCTTCTTCATCTCTCTCAACTTCGTCTCTCTCTCGTTCTTCACCACCATTATTTCTTCTCATTCCAAATCTCAAACTAGAACTCATATTCTCTTTCTCACAGAACCAACACACAGTTTAATTAACCAACACATTTATTAAACCCAGAAAGCGTTGATTTTGAGATAATGAACAATCCATAAACAACAATCCAAAAAACTTAAAACAAACCCTAAAATTAGAATCGCAAGCCCTACCTAATTAGCAATTTTGGGTTTTCGCCAAAATCTGGTTCCAATTTAGGGTTTTCCCCAAAATCTACTTCCATACTTTCCTCTTCAATTTCAGATCTTTGGGTCGTGAGAAATCTTCTTCGATGGTGGTTGATGGGATGACAACAACCCAATCCAAATATCAAATCAAAAAAAACAAGATGAAATTTTTCAGGATATGGTTATGAGGGGGAGTGATGAGAAGTGAGCGAGAGAGAGAGAGATATGAAGGTTTTCATGTGATGAGAAGTGAAAGCATTAGTTGACTCTCCTTCTTGAAAAGTTGTTGGAAGTGATGGGAAGTGAAAGCTTTTCCTAGGAAGGAAATGAGTGAGAGTGCTGAGAAGTGAAAGAGATGAGGTTGTTGAAAGTGATTGAGACAAACAAGGCTTTGAGAGAGACGAAGAAATGGAGGAAATGTGGAAGCCAACAAAATTTAAATAAAAAATTCTGCAGAGGGTAAAAGCAAAACACCCCGTATTTGCAGGGGGTAAAAACATATTTAAGCCTAATAAACAAGAAAAAAAATGTCAAATCACACTTCTGTTAGCGACGTAGACGTTTTTTTGTAACGTCCGTCTAACAGAATGACTAAAACAAAAAAAGTTGATTTTGCAAGGGTTTTTTAAAAAAAAATTGCAGGGGGTAAAAACGAAACACCCCGTATTTACAGGGGTAAAAACAGATTTAAGCCTAAACTAAAAAGAAACGTAAAAAAAGAAAAAAAAACTAAAAAAATAAAATATTTTAGAGGATGAGTGGAATCCAATCCAACGTCTAGGAAGGTTCCTGTGACCCGTGACTACGACGAACGCGCATTCATTCATTTTTTTGTCGGCACATATACATTTCAAGTAGGTAATTTTTGAGGAAAAAAAAAGCAGAAAAAGGAGAACCTTTCTTCGCTTCGCTTCGATTTCGATCTACATACAAATTGTGATCTGATCAGAGACGAAGAAGAAGAAGAAGAAGATAAGATTACGATGATGATGTTTGATCAACAACAACAACAACCACGTTACACAAGCGTGAAAGCCGATGAATTAGACATCGAATCAGGTGAAACCCTATATCCCGGTCTTAGCGTCGGAGAGAATCAACTCCGTTGGGGTTTCATTCGCAAGGTCTACGGTATTCTCTCCGCTCAGATCCTCCTCACTACCATCGTTTCCGTCATTACCGTTTTTACCCCTTCTATCAATAACCTCCTCAAGGGCAATTCCGGCCTTCTCTTATTCATGGTCTTTCTCCCCTTCATCTGTAAGTAATTCCAATCGCATTTCCTCCGATCTATTATATTTCGAATTTGCAGTTATACTATTCTGTTATAATTGATTTTGATTTTGATTTTTGAAATTGATATCTTGTATTGTAGTTTTGATCCCCTTATTGAGGTATCAGCAAAAGCATCCTCATAATTATATCTTGCTTGCACTTTTCACTGTGTCTATTAGCTTCACCGTTGGAGTTACATGTGCTAACACTGATGGTTGGTATTATTATAATTTCACATGTTATTATAATTATAATTCGGATTCGGTGAATTTTCTATTCTGATTCATGTGAATATAATGATGTATGTTGCAGGAAAAATTGTTCTTGAGGCATTGATTTTGACCTCTGCGGTGGTTTCTTCTCTCACTGGATATGCCTTTTGGGCTTCTAAGAAGGGCAAGGACTTTAGCTACCTTGGCCCACTTTTGTTCACCTGTCTCTTTACTCTCTTCCTCACCGGCATGATGCAGGTCCAATTTCCTCTCTTTTCAATTTTCGTCACATTATTATGATAACCGCTCATTTCTTATATTTATGCGGATGAAATTGTTACTCTCAAGGTTTTAAAATTAAATAGTGGTTAAGTTGAGGTCCCATCGCGATAGTAGAGAATTGCAGTCAAGTACGGTTGAATGTTGATTGATGGGGTCTCAATCACGGTCGATTTCGGTAGTGGAGACATAAATACATCTTGATGTTGTGAACTTTTTTTTTGAGAAACCCTGATTACAATGGATAGTTGGTCATAATACAAGATACAATAGAATTAAGAAAATATGGTAGGCTTAGTCTCGGTGGTTTGGGAATGTGTGAGAAGATTTATGAAAACACTTATAAGGAGGATAGATGAGATGTAGGATGATTCAATATTTAGAACTAGAAGGTAACTAAGAAAATTACAGACCAAGCAATTAAGAGAGATTTTGATTTGAATGGTTTGTAAGTAGACATGATTCTTGATAAGGCATTGTTAAATCGAGATTCACATGGTTGCATCACCTACTGGGAATAGGCTTTTATCGTTGTTTGTTTGTGTGCGCACACACATGTATGTGTGCGCAATGGATGCTTGCAGCTTTTCTCATGCTTGCAACTTGCTTGATGGGCCCTCAATTGCTGTTGTACTGCGGTCGCGGTGGCATTAAAACATCTTGATGTTGTGGACTTTTTTAAAACTCTAATAATTGGTCACACAAGATAAAATAGGAATCAAGAATGAAATCATTGAAGAAGAAACTGAGACAGCTCGGTGGTTTGGGAATGTGTGAGAAAATTTATAAAAGCACTTATAAGGAGGATATATGAGATGTAGGATGATTGAATATTTAGAACTAGACGGAAACTAAGAAAAATTACAGACCAAACAGTTAAGAGAGATTTTGATTTAAATGGTCTGTAAGTAGACGAGGTTTGTGATACATTATTAAATCGAGATTCCCATAGTTACATCATCTAGTGGGAAAGGCTTTTATTGTCGTGTGTGTTTGTGTGGACACACACACACGTTACATGTACATGATGGATTCTTGCTGCTTTTCTCATGCTCAAGATTTGTTTTCCTTTCATGTAGATGTTCTTCCCTCTTGGGCCAATGTCACATGCTATCTATGGTGGAATTGGTGCTATGATTTTCTCTGCTTATATCGTGTATGACACCGACAATCTGATCAAGCGCTTTACCTATGATGAGTACATTGGGGCCTCTGTCACTCTTTATCTTGACATCCTGAACCTGTTCCTTTCCATCTTGAGGGTGCTTAGGGAGGCAAACAATTAGTCATCCTCTGTTCATTGAGGTTGGCTAAAATAATTGAAAATACTTTGTTTCATCTTTTGTGATACCGTAGCAAGCATTTTGGAGATACGCAATGCTTCTTTAGTATTCCTTTATAGCTGACAGTACTTTGGTGACATGAAAAGTTTGCATCTTTACATTTGTATCTAAGTGTGATGTGATATAAAAATCTCATATGGGAAATGTTCTTATATCTTTGAATTTAATGCTATATATAATATATAGGTTATCATACTATCACCATAGCATTGTATGCAGAGAATTGTGATATTGTTATTGGTGTTATGTAAAATGAGGTTTCGTCAATGGTTGTTGAAGGGTTAGGTACAACGTGGATGATAACTGTTTAGTGTTGATATTTGTTTTGCCCTGGGGCATACGAGTCCACCATTATTTGATGTTATGCAAAGTTGCGTAAGCTTCATGTGAAGCATGTCATTTGTCGCGGTCAGCTCGTAAATTTTTGTGTGGAAATGCATTTTAAGTAGAAGATTTATCATTCTAAAGTAACGAGACTAATGCAGTTGAAGATTTGTTCACCCGTCCTTTTGAAAATGGATGTATGATCATTCTCTATTGTACTGAGGCTTGAAAACTCAACTAAACCTTCCACTGAACTTTGAAGTGCTCCAAAAATTGCTTTCAATACTTATCCAAACAAGCGTTACTTGGAACCTTAGCCAGTTTGAAGTTTAAACTAAGCGTTGCAATAACAAGCAAAATATCCAAACACAAATTTGCAAAGTTGAATTTCTATTTGTTTAAACTAGCAAATTGAGCTTAGGAAAATCAAAAGAGAAATAGACACATGGCCTCGTATATACGCACCATGCTCTTCCAAGGTATATAAGTGCTCACATAGAATTCGTCTGGTCTGATTTATAGACAAGTTTATTTTATGTCAAAACGCATATAACATAAACCATGGCACAGTTGGCATATTCATGTCTTCATAACTCATTGCAGGAGCTTGTTCCTATAGTTTCATTTTTACTACCAACAAGTTTACTACGAGCATCAATCTAATAACAGATATTTCAGTAGTGATGATAAAACATAGAAATACTTATTGTTGACATGTATTTCTGATGGCTAAAAGCTGCCAAGTACCATAGTTTCAATTAGCTGAACGACTCTCTCTGAGAAGTTTAAGATCACGAATGAGCTGAGTTAAATTACGGTGGGATGACCCGCCCTCTCTAACAGCTTCCTTAGCCTTGACAGCAAGTTGACGAGCACGCCATCTAATCTCCTCAGCTTCATCACCACCATCCATTATCCTTCTCACAGCCTTCTCTATTTTCTCTCTGCTCACCAGTATCTTCCTCTCTCCATAACCAGACACCCCCCATTCCTCTGCACCAACTTCCACCCCATTCCCTTGCACCTCCGTTATCAGCTTCTCATTATAGAATTGATCTCCTTGCACCGGCCACGTAATCATGGGAACACCGGCACTAACACCCTCCACTGTCGAGTTCCCCCCACAATGCGTCACAAAACCCCAATAGCAGGGTGATCCAAAATCAACACCTGTGGGGCCCACCCCCTTATTACCATCCCCTTATCCTTCGTCCTCTCCTCAAACCCCTTCGGCAACCACCCTTCAGAACCCTTCTCATCCAATTTCTCCATCACCACCCAGATAAACCTGTGACCAGATGCTTCCACCCCAGAAGCAATCTCATAAAGCTGCTTGTCAGAAAAACGACACGCGCTACCAAAAGTAATATAAACCACCGAGTTAGGTTCTTTAGAGTTGAGCCAACTCAAACAATCATTGTCACTCACCACGCTTACGTGTCCCCTCATAGATTTCTGTTCACTAGAAGCATGAACAAGAGAAGCAGGACCAAGGTGCCAAGCCTTGTGCCCTGTAGTTTTCTCATAGTGTTCAACGTACTCACTCTCAAGCTCTACGAAATTGTTAACAATAAGACCATGGCTCTCCACTTCCACCTTAAGCAGTGCTTCATGGAAACGGAAAATCCCCTCTGGTGGTCTCGCACGCATCGCAATCGGGTGTGGAAGATCCGGAAGGAGAAACGGTTCGGAACCCGACCCGGAAAGAAGCTCCGGATGTGCGGAAAAGGAGTTTATAGCGCAAACGGCGAAGAGAGGGAAACCGTTGAAAGCAAGTCTAGGGATTTGCAAGGTGTCTGTAATTTCGGAAACCCAACGGAACATGGAGGCAGCGATGATGCAATCGGGAGGGTTTTCACGGAGGAATTGCTCCACTGGTTGGAGGAGGAGCATGGCGGCGGTATAAACGCTTCTGGCGCTGTCGAGGCTGGTGGCGGAGGTTATGTTTTGAATTTGGGTGGGATCAGAGGGAATTTCAACAGTGTGGATGTGAATATGGTTGTTAGATTTGCGGTTGAGAAGGATTTGAGAATTGGCGGGAGTGGTGATGATGGTCACGTGCTGACCACGTGAGGCGAAGAGTGTGGCTATGTCACAAAGAGGGATCATGTGACCAGCTGCTAGGAAAGGAAGGAAGTAGAGTTTGAGTGGACGATCTTCAACTTCCTTCTCCATCATGCTTAGTAGTGAGGATGTTGAAGCACTGGTTCGTTATATGAAGTTCTTCTAGTTCTAACCAAGTTACCATCATAGTTCATAGCATATACGGGTGTCGAAAAGATCCATTTCTTCGTCGAATATCCAATCTGTGCAAAATCCATCTAATTTGTCCATTACGGATAAAAATTAATGAATTGGATTAGATTTGATTCATCCGCTTGACTTGTGGAAGGTTGTGATACATCCATTAAATTTTTTTATCCAATAGATTACAAAACTAGAAAATGAAAATTCATTGGATAATTATAAAAAATACTATTTTTACCAAAAAAGATTGTTTTAATATGGCAACCACCACCATCACCGCCGTTGACCATTGGAACGTCACCTCCGACCATCGTCGGTTGTCGGTGTGGACCACTGCGCCGGTCATTGGTAGCCCCTGCCACCACCACCATATTATATAAATATTATATATATATATATATATATATATAGTATATATTTATATATATAATTAAATTTTTGCACTAATAAAAAACTTAAAATTATCGTTGTCAATTTTAAATTTTTGACTAATACAATTTTTTTATTAAATTATTATTAATGGATGGATTGGATGAAATTTTCTAGTCCATGGATGGATTGGATTGGATTTGTTTAGTAATTTTAATGGATATACATGTGTAAATGGATTTCTCCAATCCATCCATTATAATTCAAATTCATATTCATCCAATTCATCCATTTTGACACTCTTAATACCATTCCACGTGAAAGGAAACATCTTATGTTATTATTTGTTGCCTTTTCTAATATGTACTAGTAGGATCGCGTGCATGCATGCGGGGTGTCGTGCTTTTTTTATGAATGAACTTAGATAAAGTATTTAAATAGATGCAGCGTTACTAAAGTGAAAATAAAACAAAATTAAAGTAGATAACAAAGAAGTTTCAAATAAAAATAGATAAATATAAAAATATAAAAATGTAAAAGTATCATTTAAAAACAATCTATGCATTTATCTCGTGTTTTTATATATCAATCATAATTATCACGATATATATATATATATATATATATATATATATATATATATATATATATATATATATATATATATATATAATCATGATTATATATCCCCGTATTTTTTTATATATCAAGTAAAGTTATCCTGTGTTTTTATATATTAGTGTAATTATCTCATAGTCTCAATTGATTATTTGAGTTTATTAATAGATAGTAAAAGATAGATATTAGATTATCAATAAGAAATATTTATCCGTGTTTTTTTATATATCGATTGGCAATTATTTGTCATTTTTAGGTATTAGTTACAAATATTTGCCACATGTGTTTTAAATTATCGATTCGATTATCACGTGTTTAAATTATCAGTTCAATCATTTCTTAGTTATTAGTGACAATTATTTGTCATTTTTAATTATCAATAACAAATATTAATCTCGTATTTTTATATATCGATCTGCAATTATCCTTGTAGTTTCAATTGTTATATATCACCGTGAGCTTATCCCGTAGTAAAAGAGAGATAATTGATTATCAATAAGAAATATTTGTTTTAAATATTAATCGATAGTTTGAATAGTCATTAAATCTTCTTGTTTTTAGATAGTAGCTAGGTTTATAGTGGTCTTCACAAATTTTAGTTATTGATGACAAATATTAATCCTGCGTTTTTATATATTAGTCGCAGATTATCGTGTTTTTTTATATATCATCATTGTAGTTATCTCGTAGTTTCAATTGATTATTTTAGTGGATTGATAGATTATAGTAGATAGTAAGCGATGAATAGTAGATTATCAATAAGAAATATTTATCCGTGTTTTTATATATCGGTGACAATTGTCATTTTTAAGTATTAGTGAAAAATATTTGTCCGTGTGTTTTAAATATTAATCAGTTTAAATAGTCAATAAGTCTTCTTGTTTTTTTAGATAGTGGGTTTATAGTAGTCTTAAAAAATTATAATTATCAATGGCAAATATGAATCTCGTTTTTTTTTTATATATTAGTGCAGTTATCCAGTGTTTTATATATATATATATATATATCAGTGAAGTTATCTCGTAGTTTCATTTGATTATTTTCATTGATTAGTAGATTATAGTAGATAGTAAAAGTTAGATAGTAGATTATTAATAAGAAATATTTATTTAAAATATTAATAAGTAGTTTAAATAGTCATTAAGTCTTATTGTTTTTTAGATAGTAGGTTTGTAGTAGTAGTCTTCAAAAAATTTAATTATCAATGACAAATATTAATCTCGTATTTTTTTATATATTAGTGCAGTTATCCCGTGTTTTTTTTATATATTATTGCAGTTATCTCGTAGTTTCAATTGATTATTTTAGTTGATTAGTAGATTATAACAGATAGTAAGAGATAGACTGTATAAACCGATTTTGGAGAGAAAAAATAAAATTTTACGGTGATAATTTTTTTTAGTGTGAAGTGATAAGAAAAGAAAATAATTGTTTATGGGAAAAGTAAAATGAAAAAAAGAAGAAAAAGAGTGTAGTAGAAAAGTGAAAAGGAGGAAATAGAGTGTAAGAAGAAAGAGAAAAATGGAAGAAAGAGAGTGTAAGAGAAAAGTGTTATGGAAGAAAGATAATGTAAGAAAAATTGAAAAAAGTAAGAAAGATAGTGTAAGAAGAAAAAGTGAGAAAGAGTGAGTAATGACACTTTTACCCTTAAATTATATATGTGTCCTATTAATAAGAGATCTAAATTGGTAATTTCAAGGTTTGTTTGTATAAATAGATATTAGATTAGATTATATTAGATTAGATATGAGATTAGATTAGCTGCCTATTACACCATCCTTTACTGCACATTTTTGGATCTAGTACCTTTGCTTGTGTCTTCATCTCTTTAAATTCGTTAAATTATTACATAGACGATTGTTTATTTATTTGTTTAGTGTATTCTGTGCCTTCAAAGTTCAAAGTATTATCTTTTATTCGAAAATTAATTATTATTTATATGTAACTTGTTGTTTATATGAGTAGCTTTGTTGGAGAAACAATTATACTTTACTTAAGAGATTCCAATTTGCAAGTGATACACAATTCTCTCTGTTTGTAAGGTTCTTTTGTGCATCCAAATTGGTTGTATAAAAAAAATCCGATTTTGTAAAACTGAAATAGTTGAGAATGGTTTCTTAGAGTGTAAAAGAAGATACTAACTGAGCAATAGCATTGACCTTGAATTTTGTTGAGTTGTCTCTCCCATAATGATATCTATGTTGGTTGCTGAATATGAACTTGGAGATTTAACACTTTTTTTTTTTGAGGGTATTTAACACTCTTTTAAGTTATATAGAATGGACAACAAACAACATAATGGATATCAAAAATAAAATTAGAACCGAATATGGAGCCTTTCTTTTACTTGCAGATACACCATAGTGTAGTGGTTAGTGTCTTGCTAGTGATGCTTTTTATGCGTTTTTGTAGGCTTTAGAGGAAGTTGAAAAGAATTTTGTAACAATGAGAACTATGCTTTCTGGAGATGGAGAATCAGAACCGAATATAGATCAGGTTGCGCAGCTCGTCGAGGAAATCTGCAAGGAGGATATTCTTACTCTTCTAATTCACAAACTCCCCATACTTGGATGGGAAGTAAGATACAGATACCAACCAAGCTCTATTATGTTCATTCGAAAAAAGAAAAAAAAAACAAGCACTATTATTTGAAGTTGAGTTAACTGGTTGCTCATTGTTGGTTTGTGAATTTTGGTACAGGCTAGAAAAGATTTAGTCCACTGTTGGACCGTGTTATTGAAAGAAAAGGTTGACTCCAATTATTGCTGCGTAGAATACATTGAACAGCACATTGAATTACTAGACTTTCTTGTTGTATGGTAAGTTTTTTACTGCATCACCTTCTTTCTCACTAATTAGGAACTGTTTTTTGTTTTCGCTCCCTTCTTTCGCTTCTCTTTCAATGGGGAATCTCTATCTTTTTTAATTGTATTCAAGTTGGATGGCTAAAACTAGTGCTTTATGGCCAAGTGGAAACATGAGATATTGGTCTTGGAAAATGTTGGTGAAGGATTACATATGGAAGTCTTTTTAGTTTGCTAAACTGATGTCACACCAATGAACCTACTGTTTATCCCATAAAGCAGTTTCTACAATTCTTGAAGAATTGTAAATAAACGTCAAGAGTAGTGGGAGACTTATTATGGTAGTTGATTCTAGGAAAATTATGTATATTATTTGTCTAGCGTGTATAAAATGTTGAATAGATACTCGATAGAATAATTAGTTGTTTCTATGTTTAAATATTTTGTTACAACAATCGATGACCTTTGTCACTGTTGCTGTTCACTATTATGTTGTTTTTATTTATGTTTAAGCATTTTGTTTAAAAATTGATGCCCTTTTTGTCACCATTGCTACCTACATTCTCTTGTTTTTCTTTTAAGCAAGATTGTCAAAACCAGACCGGCCAGTTCAATTGTCAGACCTGGAACCAGACACCCTTTGAGCGAACCTAAAAGCCGCTCACTTAAAAATCCGGA
This sequence comes from Oxytropis ochrocephala, assembly GCA_020916435.1. Taxonomy (NCBI): domain Eukaryota; kingdom Viridiplantae; phylum Streptophyta; class Magnoliopsida; order Fabales; family Fabaceae; genus Oxytropis; species Oxytropis ochrocephala. Next base: position 10,263,428 of record CM037093.1, on the reverse strand, counting down.
TATTAACAGTTAAACCGGTCATAAACCTGAAAACCGGCTAAAAGCCCAGTTCACGCAGTCTCCAAAAGGAGCTGCGCTTTTTGTGCTGTGAGTGAGCTCTGTCCTACCCCTTGGTTTTATAGTCATCTTCCTCTCTTTGTTATACAAATCTATCGACGTGGGACTACCAAGATTGTCAATACTCAACACCATTCACACATTTTTATTCCTTTTTTTTAGTATTTTTTTATCCGTTAACAGTTGGGCTTACTTCTTTTTTATTTATTTTATAACTGTTGGATTGTTAATTAAAATATGTACCAAAAAAGATTGTTAATCAAATCAGTAGTTCCTTTTAAAACAATGTTATAGAATTAATTATAATACTTCCAGCTATCTTGACTGACCTTAAACCGATGCCTACAAGGTTCACTATGCGGTCCGGTTTTGATTACTTTGTTTTTAAGTATTACTTAGCAATATAAATGCAGGCAATTTAATTGCCTTAACAATTGTGTTTCTTCTGTTAAATCGTTAAATGACCTTTCCCGTTAATTTAGAGTATGAAAGTAAATCTAGTCTACATTAAATGAAACCATGGATGAAAGTGAATTTAGTCTTCCTTCGATTTAGAGTATACAACCTATTTCTGTTTTTTGTATAATTTATTTTTCCCTTCATCTAACAAATTTGACCGAAGTAAAATTACCCCGCTAATATTTCCAAATTGAGACCATAGCATGTGCCATTCTATTCCCCCTTTCATTCAAAGTTTACTGCCCTCTCATCAAAAGAAAACACTTTGACTTACATCACTTTGAAGATAATATTCTCGGTATAAATTGATTCTCATAAAAATGGGTTTTCTGACTTCTTTCAACATCATTGATTGCAAAAGTCTTTTTTTTTTTTCTAAAATCAGGTATCTTACAGCAATTTGAAACACATTCCGTTTCATTGTCTATGTAAGTTAACAATGTCTAGCTATATGTGATCAATGTTCTAAAATACAATATGTTTCAATAGTTGCTCACATCTCTGTATTTATTTCCAAGCAGCTATGATAACAAAGAAATTGCCTTGAGCTCTGGCATAATGTTGCGGGAATGCATCAAATTTCCAAATCTTGCAAAGTAAGATATTTTTGCTTGTCATTAGTTGCTCGTTACCTAATAGAACATTGTTGTAATCATTAAAATAATGTATATATGTTGCCATGCCTGAATTGCTAGGATGAACTTCTTGTAGTTGGCATATACTTGGTTCTCCTTCTCTTCTATCCCAGCATGGTCTTAAGCAGTTAATATTGGGATAATATATTGAGATTGAGCTTGAGGATATTGGAATTCATTTGTTAAAAAGTTAGGGATTTTAATATATTTAAGATGCATAAACTAGCAGAGAATTATTGTTATCAATGTGCATTTGAAGGCTGGTGCTTGTCCTCTAACTTTGAAATTTTTGGGGTGTTTTCAGATACATATTGGAATCTGCAAGCTTTGTGTTGTTCTTTAAATATGTAGAGCTGCCTAACTTTGATGTTGCATCTGATGCGTTTTCTACATTTAAGGTCAGATCTGATACTTTTTGCCCCTCTCTAATTCCCATTACTTAACTTACTGTTTTACAGTCCTATGAGCCACTCCATACATCTCTGTTGGATATGTTTTGCAGGATCTTCTTACCAAACATGCAAACGTGGTCTCGGAGTTTTTGACAGCTCACTATGACGAGGTTTTCAATCTCCCTGGCATATTTATCTGATTTTAACGTATCAAGGAAGCAAAATGCTTCTTAAGAAAATATAATGCATCTCTATTGAACATTTACATCGGGAGATCAAATCTCTTGGAGAATTAATTAACCACCTGAGTTCATCTTTGCACACTATGAAGTCAATGATTTGGGGTGGGGTGGGGGGGTCACTCCCTTAATATACTCTGGCTTTTCTAATAGGTCTTCTTGTTTCCAGTTCTTTGATCTATATGACACACTCTTGAAATCCCCTAATTATGTCACAAGGAGGCAGTCTATAAAGGTTCGTTCTAGCATCAATATTCAATGTTTTTGCTTTCCGATCATTTTTTTGATTTACATGATTTTAACAATTAAATTTATATGGACTTTAGCTTCTCTCGGATTTTCTATTGAGTCTCCCAATTCTCAAATAATGAAGCGCTACATCGTAGAAGTTCGATTTCTGAAAAATGTTATGACATTGTTGACGGTATAATTCCTCTCATTGTGTGATATTCCTCTTTCTCCACATGATTAATGAATATGCTTACTACATGATGATCAGTCAGTTTGTTTGGTTGGTATGCTATTCTTGTTGTATGTAGTATGTACAACTGAACATGTTCCTTGTTTCTGTCAAGTGTTGTATGGCTGGTTTATCAGTTAGCTGTAATCTGCATATATAGTAAAGAGTACTCTTTATCTTATCTCCTAGCTCTCTTTTACTGTTTTTTGTACTATACCACAACCAGGATAAGCAAGCACTTGCAATTCCCTAAGTTCCAGTTTATTGGGGTATTTTTCATCTTAATTGGTTTGTGAAGAAGAGAAAAAGTGTTTGAACACATTGTCTTTAGATAGTTCATGGATTTTAGGTTGATCAATAACATCTGGTCAGTATGGATGTGTAATTTTGTTGGTGTGAAACTTGAGATATGCGTCACAAACCACTAGAGGAAACAAATACAGGGGCTTAGGGACGCTTTATGGTAGTGAACGGTTGGCAACAATCGAATAGCAACAAAATGCAAAAAAAAAAAAAAAGAATAATAGACTTTGGTAGGTAGAGATGAGATTATATTTGGGAGAAAGTTGAAGTAGCACCCATTTATTAGAAGATGAAAACTTTCCATGGGTGGTTGAATCATATGAAAGAAGACCACCAATAAAGACTCTAGTGAGAAAAGTGGATTAAACTGAATATAGTTCATTTAAAAGGGTAGATAAAAATCCAAAATTTTTGGGACAAACAAACCTTAAAAAATACATTACTTTAAATGATTCTACCAATTTTTTTTGTTTTTGGTAGAGTCCAGTCGCGTCAATTAATGCATGTACCTCAATTCACCTACTAAGAATTAAGATAAGCCTAGGTGGGCATTGTTATTGTATCCTTTACCTGCTTGGCATCGCAAGCAACCGATGCCATTCTAGTTTTCATATACGAAAAAGCATTGCTTTTGTTTTACTTTCTCTTTTTATCAGTTAACTCTATTAATCTGTTATTTTGTGGGTTGAGCAGGACTCAAGTAAAAACATTCAGTTATCAGCTTTCCACATTTTCAAGGTGAATTTTCCCATTCATGCTTTTAAGTTTGTATAACGAGCCCGTTCCCTTCATTCCAGCTGACATGCATGTACCAAAGTATATTGTTTCTTGTATAGCGTTGCACTGTGTGTTTGTTTTAGTTCAATTGATTTACCATCTTTGAAGTACACAATCATGAGTATATCCTTTGATATAATGAAACCTGTATTTAGTATATGAGAGAGAATAAATAGCATCTATTTGGTACATGCAGAAAGTTGCTGAATATATTATATGCTGGACAAATTATACTTTTTATTTCAAGGGTTGGTTTGATATACCCTAGCTACAACATGACATTTTACTTTGCAGATGATAATCTATATGTTTTATATGTTCTCACATGCTTATTCAGGTTTTCGTTGCTAATCCCAATAAGCCTCGAGAAGTAAAAATTATTCTGGCGAAAAACAAGGAAAAGCTTCTGGAATTGCTTCATAACCTATCTCCGGGAAAAGGTTAATGTACTTTTTAGTTGATTTAAAACCTTCAATTACATGATATTCTTCTTAATTATCATTCTATATTCCTCAGTAACTGAAATCAAATTTCTTTTTTGAGCCACTGATCTCTTTCGCGGTTTTCAGGTTCAGAAGATGATCAATTTGAGGAGGAAAAGGAGTTTATCATCAAGGAAATTGAAAGACTATCAGTCTAAGTTACTTATTCTATAGCAGCCGTGTTTGATTCTGTAACTTTTTTTTTTTCTACATGTACATTCAAAGCTAAAGGATTTTCATATTGCTGTTTGTGAGTAATTAATGTGTTGGAAGATCCATTAGTTTTTAATGTGGCCAAAATGTGTCTGTAAATTGTAATTGTAATACAAATACAAAACTGAATTAAAGGCATAAACGTAAGAAGGTTGCTTTAATATAGTACCTATTTGGTTAATTGATGCTGGGCATGAACATGTACCCACCCAGTTAGTAACATGTAGTTTTAGCATGACCGAGTTTAATTAGTCACGATAATTAAGAACTCACAAATTTCACCTCATCATCACAACTATTTTGCTCCCAAAAATAACTCATTAAACCGAGAGAAGTCACAAAAGATGTCATCATCTCTCCCTTTTGTTATGAGGTGTTTGGCAAAGGTAAAATGTTAGTTTATAGCGGATAAACTCATTGTAGGTATTTGACATAACGAGCTTATAGAGTTTTTTCACTAGTTTATAACGTTTTTTGAAATGTTACAACATTTGAGCTTATAGTGCTTCATTTTTTCTCCCATTTTTATCTTTATTATTTTAATTATAACCCTCATTTATCCACCATTAAATGATTATTCTCTCTCATAATGGATAAAAATTGGAGTAGGATTCTTTAAATGGATATTCTCTCTCATTTGAGTTTGTTCATGTTTGTTTTTTTCCAGATATGATATTCCTCACAAATGGATGAAGGATTCTTGAAATTTCCATGGGGATTCTCTTAATTGAATATCCACGAATAACATACTCAAAAACCATGTGTTTTCGTTGCCTAGATCATAAGATCAAATTGGGTATCAATCGGGTTGATCTTGAGGACGATGAATGAGATGTTTTCTTTTTAATTTTTTTTATTTTAAGAACCAAATTGTTACATAACAATAGTTGTTAAGGACCAATTAAATTCAAAAAAAAAAAGACACATAGAACTTCACGTCACGATCGCATCAGCGTTGTTAATGGCAACTAGAATTGTTTGGAATGAAAAATGAAAAAATGGTAATGATGAACACATTATCTAACTTAAAAACTAAGTTGCAAAAAAAAAAGACAAAATTATTACAAATAAATAACTTAAAAAATCTCTGATATAATTATGACAAAAACTTAATATAAAATTAGCAATCGTATAAAATACGGTGTCTAATGTCAACATATCATTTCTCTAGTAATTAATAAAGATAGTGCAAAATTCATTATTTTAAAAAATTATCAAGTATCATAAAAAAAATAATAGGGCAAAACTTCTTTTCTTTTTTGACAATAATAGGGCAAAACTTGATTGTCTAGTACTTTTTTTAGACACAAAGTATGAGTTAATATATTTTTTCCACAGCAAGTATGAGTTAATCTGATTATTGTATTCATACGCATCATATGCCGTAAGGGCTAACACAATTTCTCCCAAAATCTCCAAATCAAAGAACCCCTTCCGCCGTAATGAACTTCTTCAAGACCGTCTTCTCCGACGAACCTGATTCGCCACCGCATGGATCTGACGATTCTGACCACCTTGATCCCGATCAGGACACCGCCACAGAGACCTCCGCTTGGAGCTTCGGCGACTTGATCCAAACCCTCGCCTCCAAATCCGAATCCGTCCTCGAGAATTATCGCCGAGATCTCGAGGAATTCGGCTCAGGCTTGAAGAGTGAGACGGCGGTTATCCGCGAAGCTGCCTCACGCGCCGTCAAGGATCTCCCTGCTTCCCTTGATGTCGGCGCTTCTGTGGCTCAGGAATCGCTCGAGTCCGTTGGCCAGGCCATCGACGACATTGGCACCACCGTTTGGAAATCAACGGCGCAGATGATCTCTCACGGTAGGGATTCTCTCTTAGCTCCTGATTTTGATTCCGATTCTTATGATTCAAGCAATAACGGTAACTTTAAGAAACAATTGAGTAGTAGTTCTAGTGATTTGAAACGGTATAGTAGATTTGATGCGTTGGTGCGTGCTCTTCAGAGTGATGTGAATACCTATTTAGAGGAACCTGAGGATTTGGGGAATTTCAATGAGTGGAAATTAGGGTTTGAGTTGGATAACAAGGATGGGGAGATTGAGAATTTGATTGAAGAGAATGGAGTTGTTGAGGAAATTTATGAGAAGGTTGTTCCCAATAAAATTGATCATGAGAGCTTCTGGAGCAGGTATTTTTATAAGTTGCATAAGCTTAAGCAAGCTGAGGAAGCTAGGGCTAAGCTTGTGAAACGTGCGATTTCGGGTGATGAAGAGGAGGATTTGAGCTGGGATTTTGATGATGACGAGGATGACAATAAAGGTTATGAGGCCATTGGTAGTACCAGTAGGGTTTCTGAGTTGAAGGAGAAAGATTCTGCTGAGATCGCCACAGGTGGTGCTACTGCTAATGTTAAGAAAGATATTGCTGAGATCGCCACAAGTGGTGCTAGTGCTAATGTTGAGACTGTTGATGATTTGAAGATAGAAAATGATGGGAAGTGTGTTGCTTCTGAATCAAAAACTGATGGAGGTGATGTAAAGTTGGAGGAAGTGAATTCTAATGAGAATGTGGCATCTAATGTTCCTGCAACTTTAAGTGAACAAGGGGATAAATTGGATATCAAAAATGAGGCATCAGAAGTGAAGACAGATAGTGATAACGGCGAATCGAGCAAAGATAGCGATATTTCAGTTGTTTCAAGCCAGCCATCCATGCCTGGGGAAGAAGACATTAGCTGGGATGAAATTGAAGAAATTGAAAGCAATGATGAAAATAGAGGGGATGCTGTTGGGTCTGCAAGTAGGGTTGATTTGCGGAAGAGGCTGAGTGAAGCAACGGCAGACCAAGATGAGGATCTCAGTTGGGATATTGAAGATGATGATGATGATGAAGCTGTTAAGTCATGACCAGGGTTTGTTAGTGCTTCGATTTATAAAACACAAAATTGCTTATCAAGTGTATAATTCTTTCCTTGTAACTTAATGATGTAAATAAGCTCTGTTTTTTTATGTCTTATACAAGCACAAGTGATAAAGTGAGCACCAGTTCAAATGAAGTTTGATTTGTAAGTTAGTGGACCCTTCATTCTCATTGAGGAGGGTTCTTGCACCATATTCTGTGGTATGTATTTGAAGCAAAAGCTTCTTAAGTTGCTTGTAGTCACTTTATTATGGGGATTACATAATCATGTCAAATGAAGTGTCGCCTTGTTACTGATATTATCTGTTTCTCCATCGACTCAAATACAATTTACTTAAATAATAATCTGTGCGAGAGCTGCATTTCTAGTATTTGAGTTTAAGTGTTTTGCTGGCAGCCTCAAGCCATTTATTTATAGGTTCGGGTGCGCTATAGAGGTCATTGAATATAGCATTTCTAGATTTTTAATAATGTGAGTTCCCTTTTCAATCGAGTTAGAATGTAGGTGTTAATAAAAGGCTTCAGATTGACTACCTTGGATATAGTCTCTTAGCTTAGCTCATCTGATGAGATGCAAGGACTTTTCTATGTACTTAAGTTTTAGGTCATGGGTTCGATTTGTGAGAGGTGAAAGAAATAACATATGGGGATGATAGATATTTTTATGAGTATAGACTTGGAAGCACGAATAGGATACTCGGTCTATTACAAAACAGACACAACTCTTCAGCTATTGCATGCATTATCTCCTAATGAGGTGAAATCAAATTCTAGGGTTGTTATAAGTAAACCCTTCACCACCAATCACCTCCTATTTTTGGTCAATGATCACTTTCTCTTTGTAGGAAATGGATTCTTTAAAGTTGAAGATCCCATCAATCATTACGTTTAGGCAAAATACAAGTGTTTTTTTGTCTTTCAAATCCTCAACATATCGGATTTGAATTCTCTAAAGTCACATTTCTCTCAATTCACCTACATTCACCTTCATGTATTTATTTGTTGATATGTAATATGTGTAGTTGATTGTGACACTCATTTAGTAAATTTTTTGTAGGTGTTGAGTCAGAGAGATCAAGAGTCTGTTTGATTGTGTTCTCAAAAACAATTTTTTAGTTTTCAAAAAAAAAATTAATGAACAAACTTGTTCTTTGTTAAATTTTAAAATCCAGAAAACAGTTTTTAAAACTCAATTCAAACAAGTGTTTATTATGTACCAATATTTAAAAAGTATAAAACTAATGTGTACATTTGGAGTCCACTTAAGCACTCATAATAGGAGCTATCCATTCTAGATGGTTTTAGCGAATATGAGGAAAATGGATAAATGAATGTTCAATAAATTGTTATAGAGTAGAGAGACAATTTAATCTTGGAAGAATATTACGAGAGACAATTTAGTCTTTCAAGAAAAAAAAGTCTCACCACCGCCTCTAAAGAATTCAAAATAGAGAAAATTTGGTCCCTTCATCTATTTGCGTCCAATGTCATCTAAAAAAAGTCAGCAATGCTAATGACTTGTTGTGTTGACTTGAGACGTGACACCAATTTTTTTTTTCTAAAAATCGTACAATGTTGGTCCCTATCTAAAAGGGGGCACTTATGTCCTTGAGAAACAAACTATTGAGATACCACCAGGGGCAAACTAGTCCTTTTTCCATTAACCAATTTTTTTAGGTTTAGAGGTAGTTGACCTTGCTCTGGTTTACAGAGGAAAGAGACCGACCCTGACAAATCTAGAGTTCGACTATGAGATAAATAAAATCTAATTCCAATTTATTCCATTTCCAAGAGGGATTAAAGTCAGGTACAAGTCGAATGCGTCCTTTTAGAGTACATTAACCCACCTTAAGTTTCATAGTAACAAATTTGTTCCTACTGTAATTTAATAATCGCGTGTGCCACGCTTGGAGTTGGAAACATGGCAACAATTACAAAACAATAAAATAAGACGTTTCTTTCCTCGTGGTATATATATATAATAGGCAATTAATTTCGGTACCCCCCTCATTCCCTCCCACACCCCCATAATCCAAAAAATTCCAATAATACCCCTGCCTTTTTAAAAAAAAAAAAAAAAATTCAAATTTTTCGGAATTACCTCAAAATAAGGTAATTCGGTTCAAAAAAATAATTGATAATTTGAATTACCTTTAAAAGCAATGTATTTAGGTTCATAAACATAAAAAATTTGAATTACCTCTAAAAAGGTAATTAGAAATTTTTAGTTTTTTATTAATTTTTTTAAACTTTGTATATTGAATTAATATTTAAACGCGTTATATTTTGGAACTATAATACGAGCGGTTTACGATTTAAATAACAATACGTCAAAATATATAAAATGAAAGCAACATAAAAAAATAATATAATGTACAAATACAACTACTATGGGTCCAAAATGTTTAATAATGAGTGAAAATAAGCACGTGAAGTGGGTGAGCGTGCGACATCTAAGGCATCCGGTCGTCAATGCACTCTCTCTGCACCTCTCCTCATATGTCTCTCGGGACGCAGCGGGCTCTCGATGATATGGTGGATCTGGCCTGGTGTGGCTCTCGCTCTGCGCGTGGAGTGCGGCACGGAGTAAGACGCACCTGGTTACCGATCGTACCAAGGAAGGTAATCGGGATCGCACTCGCGCCGTGGTAGCCCGCCAATCTACTAGCGCCAAAATGTCGCGCTCGAATCGATACATCGGTAACCCCAGTATGATCTGTCGCGCAGAGGAGCATTACCGAAATGGGTGCTCTAGGGATCCTCTCAGAGTGCCCGAATCGCCAACGCACCTGCATGCGGCATGTAGGGAACACCGTCATCGACCCCAAAGCAACGACCTCTCGGCAACGGATATGTTCGACAAAGGAACATCTTTGCTGTGGTCATCATAAGGGGTGAGGATGACATCCCCACCGCAGAGCATCTATCCGCGCCACTAAAGTCCACCAACTTGACATTATCCGACTTCATTCCCCAGAATTTGGTGGCACGTGGTCGATGCGCCCTAGGTAACACTTTTAGACCAACGGCCAGTGGGAAAGTGCTCGTGAGATCGAAAGATGAAATATTTAAATTAAAAATAATCGGTTATTAATATATGTTAAATTTAATTAAAAGTTTTAAATTAAAAAAATAAATAAATGATTACGGAGGAGTGTCAGTATCCGCCGAACCGCTGGCAGTCGTATAAAAGACCGCTTTAAGTCGGTGGGTGTAGAGGTAAGTAAGAGCAAATTTATACCCCAAGACCACCTGCCACACTCTTTGAAGATCTGGCGGATACATCCACCTCCAGCGCACTAATGTGTGACTCTTGTCGGCCCGGGATGGTGGTGCCTATCGAGGAAGAGCATGTAATGCCGTGCGTACCGCTTCATATAAGCACCCCGTGCCATGTTCGCCTTGTGGCGTCCTCTACACACAGGAGATCCTCGAATCGCCCCCTGTTATCCCTAAGCTCACGGATGACGATGCTTTGATCCATGCCCAAACGATCCACGACCATGTGAAGAGCCTCAGCAGAAATTAAAATCGGCTGTGGTCCAATGGGGTGCCATCCGGTGGCAAGTGGAGCGAAGACGGCCACATCATCAAGGTGACTGTCATCTCCCCCAAAGGGCATGTGGAATGAGCAGTCTCGGGATGCCACCTGCTCCACAAAAGCGGATATCAACTCATGGTTGATTCCGCCGAGTGTGATGTCCAACTCGAGAAAGCTTAGCCACACGCAACCGATTGCTCTACACGTGGGTGGTGCTCAGAGGAGTCTAATCTGAAAACTTACGCCGTGAGATACAACCTTCGATTTAGAAATTGAAAAAATTAAAATTAAACCATACGTTATTAAAAATAAGTAATTAATTGTTGTTAAGTAAAATTAAAAAAAAATTAAAATTAAACCATACGTTATCTATCCGGGGCGCGCAAAGGCGTATCCCGATGTATAATCAATGGTGGGTGATCCCACAGTGCAGGGGCGGTGAACCTCCTCCTCCTCAACCTCCTCCCGAACCTCCTCCTCCTCCTCCTCCTCCTCCTCCCGATGCCGACCCTCATCCTCCCGCTCCTCCCAAGCCTCCCAACCGCCGTCATGATACATCTCAGGTGCTCTGGCAGTGCCGCATATGGTACTCATAATCGTGGTGGTCTTCTATCATTTGCCGCGCCAGGGTGTGGCCGCTTGGTGAGGCCGAGGCTCGTGCTCAACCATCTCTACCACCACTGCACGGGCTCTCTCGCGCTCGACGCTCGAAGCATGCCCAGCACTCACGAGCCTCTGTAAAGTGTCCGAGAAGGAGAATCACGCGCTACTACTCGCCTCCGAATCGCGTGTCGTCGTCAATTTGCGTGGTCGCTGCTCGGAAGACTCTGCTTTCGCTTCTACGTTGTCCGATCGCCTACTCGCCACTGTTAAAAAAATAAATGTAATTAGAAAATATTAAAAATTGAAAAAAAAAAAAAAAAAAAATAAAATTTGGGATTTTGAATTATTAGGTAATTAGAAAAATTTGAAAATACCTCGAAGGAGGTAATTAGGTCGATTTATGAACCTAATTACCTCCTTCGAGGTATTTCAAATTCTTTTCGAATTACCTAGCATGTCAAAATCCTTTCTAATTTACTTACTTATTTGAAATTATGTTTTGTGAAATGTGAAATGTGATTTTGTAAATTTCCAGGGGTATTTTCGTCCATTTAGGACATTATGGGGGTGTGGGAGGGAATGAGGGGGGTACCGAAATTAATTGCCTATATAATATGATGGTGACTTGGTTAGAACTAGAACTACTCTACTTCTTCATATAACTAACCAGTGCTCGAGTAGGAAAACACATCCCTCCTTACTTCCTATCACTTCCACTACACTAACTACCCAGGCGCGATGGAAGAGGAAGTTGAAAATCGTCCACTCAAACTCTACTTCCTTCCTTTCCTAGCAGCTGGTCACATGATCCCTCTTTGTGACATAGCCACACTCTTCGCCTCACGTGGTCAGCACGTGACCATCATCACCACTCCCGCCAATTCTCAGATCCTTCTCAACCGCAAATCTAACAACCATATTCACATCCACACTGTTGAAATTCCCTCCGATTCTACCCAAGCTCAAAACATAACCTCCGCCACCAGCATCGACACCGCCAGAAACGTTTATACCACCGCCATGCTCCTCCGCCAACCGGTGGAGCAATTCCTCCGTGAAAACCCTCCCGATTGCATCATCGCTGCCTCCATGTTCCGTTGGGTTTCCGAAATTGCCAACACGTTGCAAATCCCTAGACTCGCTTTCAACGGTTTCCCACTCTTCGCAGTTTGCGCTATAAACTCCTTTTCCGCACATCCGGAGCTTCTTTCCGGGCCGGGTTCCGAACCGTTTCTCCTTCCGGATCTTCCACACCCGATTACCATGCGTGCGAGACCACCAGAGGCGATTTTCCGTTTCCATGAAGCGCTGCATAAGGTGGAAGTGGAGAGCCATGGTCTTATTGTTAACAATTTCGTAGAGCTTGAGAGTGAGTACGTTGAACACTATGAGAAAACTGCAGGGCACAAGGCTTGGCACCTTGGTCCTGCTTCTCTAGTTCATGCTTCCAATCAACAGAAATCTGAGAGGGGACACGTAAGCGTGGTGAGTGACAACGACTGTCTGAGTTGGCTCAATTCCAAAGAACCCAACTCGGTGGTTTATATTAGTTTTGGTAGCGCGTGCCGTTTTTCTGACAAGCAGCTTTATGAGATTGCGTCTGGGGTGGAAGCATCCGGTCACGGGTTTATTTGGGTGGTGATGGAGAAAGTTGATGAGAAGGGTTCTGAAGGGTGGTTGCCGGAGGGGTTTGAGGAAAGGATGAAGGATAAGGGGATGATAATAAGGGGGTGGGCCCCACAGGTGTTGATTTTGGATCACCCTGCTATTGGGGGTTTTGTGACGCATTGTGGGGGGAACTCGACGGTGGAGGGTTTTAGTGCCGGTGTTCCTATGATTACGTGGCCGGTGCTGGGAGATCAATTCTATAATGAGAAGCTGATAACGGAGGTGCAAGGGATTGGGGTGGAAGTTGGTGCAGAAGAATGGGGGATGTCTGGTTATGGAGAGAGGAAGATACTGGTGAGCAGAGAGAAAATAGAGAAGGCTGTGAGAAGGGTAATGGATGGTGGTGATGAAGTTGAGGAGATTAGACGGCGTGCACGTCACCTTGCTGTCAAGGCTAAGGAAGCTGTTAGAGAGGGCGGGTCATCCCACCGTAATTTAACTGAGCTCATTCATGATCTTAAACTTCTCAGAGAGAGTCGTTCAGCTAATTGAAACTATGGTACTTGGCAGCTTTTAGCCATCAGAAATACATGTCAACAATAAGTATTTCTATGTTTACTGAAAATTCGGTTATTTTTATTAGATCCATGCTCGTAGAATTTCTATTTACTTGTTGGTAGTAATCTTTCAGTTTTTCCAATTTTGTATTTGTGTATTTCTGAAGTTTAGCCTTAATACCTGTCACTTTGTCAGTGTAATCTCCTGGTTGTGTGTCAACAATAAGTATTTCGGTGTTTATCATCACTACTGAAATATCTGTTATTAGATTGATGCTCGTAGTAAACTTGTTGGTAGTAAAAATGAAACTATTGGACTAGCTCCTGCAATGAATTATGAAGAAATGAATATGCCAACTGTGCCATGTTTTATGTTTTATGCATTTTGACTTAAAATAAACTTGTCCATAAAGAAGACCAGACGAATTCTATGTGAGCACTTTTACCTTGGAAGAACATGGTGCGTATATATGAGGCCACCCATGAGTCTATTCCTCTTTTGATTTTCCTAAGTTGAATTTCTATTTCAATTTGCTAGTTTAAACAAATAGAAATTCAACTTTGCAAATTTGTGTTTGGATATTTTGGTTGTTATTGCAACATTTAGTTTAAACTTCAAACTGGCTAAGGTTCCAAGTAACGCTTATTTGGATAAGTATTGAAAGCAGTTTTTGGAGCACTTCAGATTTCAGAGTTCAGTGGAAGGTTTAGTTAAGTTTGTCAAGCCTCAGTACAAAAGAGAATGATCATACATCCATTTTCAAATGTACAGATAATCTGAACAATTGGATGAACATTCTATTATGCAAGACTTAGATCACAGCTATGTACTTCGATACGATTCCACTGCATGACTCCCATCTTAGAGTGTGCTTGTGCGTTTGTTTTGTATATTTTTGTGCATGTGTATTTGTGTGTTGAAATTGTGTTTGTTTGCTTGACAAAACACCCAAGTCTCACTGTTGAATTGTGTATGTAGAGTGATATCTGATGCATTTGTAACAACCATGCCTTGTTTGTTATGTGTAAATTTGTCTGATAACTCTATTTTTGAATGAATTTTTAGTTTTGTACGAGGTTATTGAGGATGGGTTGTTGGAATGAGAGTAAGCTGTTTATTTATGTGATGATTTAATGGAATGAGATATGTCATATGCTTTGTAGCATCGACACTTCCAGTTATAGACGTGTATTGTGTCGGACATCGCACTGACATTGACACTTCAACTACTTGTAATTTTCAAATCAAAATCGATGTTTGCATGTATGTGTCTGTGTCGTGTTCGATGTTTGTGTCTGTGTCAGTGCTTCCTAGGTCATATGTATATGGGCCTCTTAAGGAGGGTATTGTTGGATGTTGTGATTCTGTTATCTCTTTGGTGTTTATTGGCTGTTTTAGATAACTAAATTCAACTAATGTAATGAGTTAAGCCAATTCCGATGAATGTATTACATATTACAAAGTTACTAGTTACTACACAGTACAAGATCTTGAGATTTGACCCTTCCTTGAGTACCGCTTCTCTTTTTGCCTGTTCTGGTTCTTTGATTCTTTCTGTCTATCTTTCCTTCTAAGTAGTGGTGGTGATTGGTGATCACGCTGTCTTCTCCTATCATGATGTTCTGATCCAAACTTAATCTGCAGAATCCACACTGAGACCTGCTGAATACAAGAGGTCTAGATTGCCTCAGAACTGTCGGACAATAAATCATACGGTATTGTATTCTCTTGAGGAGCTGTTAGAGAAAGGTATGTTGCTCAAAATATCGTTAGATGGTTGCTTTTGAATTTTGGTTGATTTGAGTAAATTTAATGACTATTTATTCTTGGTACAGAATTATCCATGCTTTCCTTGTTGAAGAGCTTGTAGTGATTCTTGTAGTGGAAGGAATTAACTCAGCAGAATGGAAGGAATCTTGTAGTCAATGAATGTTCAAGCCACTATCACTCAACTCAAATTTTACACAGGTTTGAAACAGGGTGCTGCGGGTGCAGACAGTGACCAAAAAAGCGGTTTTTGTGGCTGAAAAGCTTTTGGTTTTTCATGATAAAGCTCTGTGATGTGAGTGAGGAGTGTCTGTCTTCCAAAATTTGGTCTTTCACTTTTTAAATATCCAAAGTGTGCCTCAAATGTCTTCCTATATTGCAAGTATCTTGATTTTTTGGCCTTTACATTTAATTCTTCGGACTTCCTCGGTAACTTTTCGAGTTGTTTGACCCCTAATGTCTTAGACTGCTAGGTGAGTTTTTTAATCTTCAAGTCTATCGGGAGACATCAACTATTAATTCCTATTTGTTAGTCTAATAAATTCTAGGATTAATTTTGCACGTGCAACAATTTTACTTTTCTAAACTCATGCATAAATACCTATTATATCAAAATGTAATTAAGTGTACCTTTCTCGTTCATATGTATATAGAGGTGTACACCTCTGAGTTTTGTGCTTTTGTGCTTTCTAGTAGTTTTTGTTCTATGACACACTATTGGGTTTTGTTGTTCCAGTGCATATTTTACAAGGAAAAACTTCCTCTAAAGTGAATTTGCCTCTATTAACTTTAGGAATTTAGTGAGCTTGATCACAGTGCATTTTGGAGATTCAAATGTTGATTCTGGCAACAAGAATGTTCTCCAATCTCCACACCACCATGAAAAGCAACTTTCTTCCTTATGGTAAGGACTTCTTTAACAGCCACCTAACCAGAAGGTTTAGTAATGGGAGACTTGCCACTGACTTTATTGGTAAAAATTCAATCACCTTTGACCCTTTCTGTTCACTTTTTAGCCATGTGTTGTTATTCATAGGGTTTTGTTGCTGATGTGTGATCAAATGATAAAATAGTTCGTTTACGTGTAATATATGAACACATCTACAGCTGAAGCATTGAATTTTTCTTTTTGTTTCGGGTGAATAGTTTGGATCTTAGCAGAACCAGTCACGTTGAAAGAGACATTGAGCAGTTATATCCATCTTCTGTTTTTATATTTCTTTGGGAAGCTTTTTGGGTTCTATGTTAGCATTGGACTTCAACTTTCGCCTATTTTCATTGTTTCTTTTTTGATAGAATACTGTTTTCTCTTGGATTTTGTTTGTGTATAGTGTTAGTGGTGTATTTATTTTTTGTTATTGTTGTGATAAAATTTTGGGATGAGGGGAGAGTCAGGAGGAAATAGGTAATTGGCTTAGTTTTGCTCCTAGCGTGAATTTCTGACATGTCAATGGAAGTCTAGTTGAAGTAAGTTTGATTCAACTGTTAGCTAGGTGTGCATTGCCAGCTCAAGCCAGATTAGACAGAACTACTGGTTTTATATTTGGCAGTGAAAAATATCTAGTGATTACGAGCTGTTTCGTGGAATATTCTGTGCGTCTAAACATCAAAGGAGTGCTTGTCAAGAAGATTGAAGAGGTATAGATCATCATCTATCAATTCTCTTCTATTGCTTCTTGCTCGTCTATTGATTCTCAACTTCTTTATGCTCTTAATTTCACTTGAAATTGTTAGGAAATTGTCTTTTGCTTAAAATGCTGTGATCACTCTGCTATAGTTTTCCTTGACTCTTCTTGCTTTGTTGGTGCTTCATTCATGTTCAACATTAGCAGATGAAGATAAAAATTTGGTCAATTTTTTGCAACATGTAACATAGAATGGCAATAATTTTTTCTATATTAAAACAATAAAAGAGTCTCTCTAAATCTTAACAACTTGATGTTTCACCATTTGATTTGTTATTGGTATTCAAGATAATAATAGATTAATAGTTCTCACAGCATACTTTTTGAACAGTTTCGAAAGTTGTTGAAATTGAGTGATTGTTTTTTGATGTTTTTTTTTTGGTTGTAGTCCTGTCCCTACATCAATCCCTGTGTTTGGTTGCTTTGGTGATGTTTTGTTTGCTTGTATGCTAGATATCTTTTGTTTATTGTTATTTGTTGTAGCCTTTAAGTTTGAAACTGTCATTTTTTGGTATTACTTTCAAAAAAATGTCAATTTTTGGTACTGACTTTTTGGTCTTGTGCTATTTTTTAGGTGGCGAGACAACTTTACGTGAACATCAAAGAGGATAAGTTTCGTTGGACTTCAAAAGTTAAAATAAGGAGTAGCAAAGAATCAAAACCAAAAGGTTTACGAGTCTAGTACTTAACAAGTACTCATTCACACAATGAGGTATTTTTGGGCGTTGGATCCATTGGCTTTTATTGCCCTTTTATGGCAGAAAATCATTTCACAATTATAACACTATGTAGAGTTTTATCCAGGTGAGATATTTTTTAGGAATATTAATATATGGATGCATATATAAGATGTAAAGTTTTATATTCAATGGCTCATTTATGGATCCATACACAAGATGTAATGCCTTAAACACTATCTCAATATATAGTAGTCAACTGAGTTTTCTCATTTAGTTGACGTGGGTTTTGATTGATTTTTAGAATAGATACCCCACGTTATGAAAATGGAATAGTTAGTATAATGAATGAGAATGACACTTTGTTTTGAGTGAAAAGCGAGCCTTTTGATTTGTACGAGTCTTTTTTGAGATTTGATCATGTATAGACCTCACATCATCAGTAATGTTTTTTTAGATAGACAATTGTTAGTGGGGGTGGGGGGAATGTTAGTTTCCGAGACTGAACTCGGAACCTCTTTCTTGCACTCAAGGCAATTGTTAGTGGGGGAAGTACGTCACCCAACGAAGAAGGGTCCAAAGTGGGAGAAACGAAGAAAGCGACCTTGAAGGCCGTGGACCGACTTAATATCTCCAAGATTTGTGAAAGAAGTTAAATATACGACTTGGACTATTTAACCATGGGTTTTATTTTCGGTACCCCCCTCATTCCCTCCCACACCCCCATAATGTCTCAAATGGACAAAAATACCCCTGAAAATTTACAAAAATTACATGGTTTTGTTAAAAAAAAAAAAAAATTACAAATTTGAATTACCTCTAAAATTTGGAATTACCTCAAAAATAATGGAATTTGGATTTACCTGTAATTTGAAAGATTTTGAATTACCTCGAAATGAGGTAATTAGGTTCACAATTATTGTGAACAAGAATTACCTATTTCGAGGTAATTCAAAATTTAATTTTTTTTTCGAACGAATAATTTAGGCTAAAAAATCGGTTTTTTGGACAACATACTCGGATCGTAATGAAACCACGACCATTAGAAGCGAAATAAATCAAGAATCAAGACTCGTAGAAGGGACTTCTTACGGGACAACAACCTCAAAATCCCAAATTCCATCATTTACTATTTTTTACGATTTTTTTAATTTTTCATAGTCTCCAAAAATCTTAAAAATTTGTATAGCCTTATTTTAGTTTTGTTAGATTTTTAGTGGTGTTTTTATATTTTTTTAGAGTAGTTTTGACTATTTTTAGTAGCCTTTTAGTAATAAAAATTAAAACAAATCGTATATATACGCATCAAGCGCCCTGGATTGGCGGGATGCCCTAGATGTCGCCCATTCACCTACTTCACGTGCTTATTTTGGTCATTTTTAGACATTTTGGACCCATAGTTGTATTTGTACTCCTATTTTATGTTGGTCATTTTATATATTTTGACGTATTGTTATTAAATCGTAAATCGTCAGTATCATATTTCCAATAAAGCGCGTTTAAATCTTAAGACCAAAATACAAACTTTTTAAAAAAAATTACAAATTTCGGAATTACCTTTTTAGAGGTAATTCAAATTTTTTATTTTGAACCAGAATTACCTTTTTTCGAGGTAATTCCGAAATTTTTTATTTTTTTTGAACCGGAATTACCTTATTTTGAGGTAATTCAGAAAATTTAATTTTTTTTTTTAAAAACGCAGGGTATTATTGGCATTTTTGGTATTATGGGGTGTGTGATGATAATGAAGTACGAAAACAAAAACCCTTTAACCATTTGGTCATGAGTTGGATTACTGGTCGATGCGTATGGAAAAATATCTACTGGGAGAGGATTGCCCTTAAATAGATCTCAGCACCTCAAAGGATTAATCTCTACGGTGGGGGTAATGTTAGTTTCCGAGACTTGAACTCGGGACCTCTTTCTTGCACTCATTTGGTGAGTGCTTTCGGTATCCTTTACTCGCCAACTGAGCTACCACTCGGGATTACATCAGTAATGTTATTGTTACCTTTCAAAAGAGCTCACAAATTGGTAAAAACTGTATTTATTTATTTTAAAAAAATTACTTACTAAATTAGAATGAACTAAAATTTAAGGGATTTAACAACAATGATTGTCTTGTGATCAGAAGTTGCTAACGTTAAAGTTTTAATTTTATTAATTTTGATGAAATAAATAAAATAGTTTTTTTTGGTTGAAAATAAAGCCGAAAACGACACAGATATAGCACATGGGTCCAGAACACCCAGAGGCCCAATAACAACTAAGGCCTTAACCCGAAAAACAAGGCCCACGCTTGTCACAATCCTCTATTTACTAGAACCCCTTTTGGTGTGAAAAGACCAAAAATCTCATGAAATTTGGTTTTATTTTTTTAAAGATTATGCACGCGGTTCGCGCGACGATTGATCGAACTTGATTGAATTTCGCTGCGTCGAACCAGTCAAAATTTACTCAAACACCCCAAATTTATGTTTTGACTAGGTTCAAGCGTGTGTCGATCCAAATCGATCAGTCGTGCGCCGAACCCTCTCCACCGTCCAGGGGTATTTTGGGAATAAAGGGTGGTATGGGGTTCTAGTGAGTAGGAGGGGGGTTGTACGAAGCATGGGCCAAAGCAAAAACCATGTAACTCAACAACTTTCATCGAGGAAGTTGCTTTTCCCACGTCCCCTCCTACTCAAAACACACCCCATAATGGTGTGAAATGAACAAAAGGCCAGCCAATGCGCTTTTTTTTTCAAGAAATTTCACGCGTTCGAACACGGGGCTTCGAACAGGTTCAAACGACATCGTTCGAGTGTGTTAAATCTTGACTTCACACCGTCTTGTGCGTAATTTCACCTGTTCGAATGGGGTCACTCGAACTAGTTCGCATAACCTTGTTCGAACACCCTATTTTATTACAAAAATGGACCTTCACACCACATTCATCAATTTTATTGCGTTTGCATGATGTTGTTCGAACAAGGTCGTTCGAACGTGTCCGAACAAGTTCTTTCGAACAAGGTCGTTCGAACCATCATTAAACACGTCCTCCCAGTGTTTCACACGAGGTTATTTTCAGAATAAAATTTGTTAAGGGGAAACACTCAACCACCTAACCCAAAACGGGAAACACTCAATCTATGGATTCCACGAACACCACACACAAATAAGCGAAATGACGACTCCACGCACACCAAGCGATCAACCAACAATCTTCATCATCTTCAACTGCAGATCAACACAGGGGTGTTTCAAAAGGAATTTCTCTCTGCATCTTACACATTCATCGAATGGGAATTTAATCGATCCATTTCCAACAGGGATCGAATCGCCACCGGTGGCCAACTAGACCAATTTCTTGGTAGATTATTCGCTGCAGCTAGCTTAACCACAAGATCTGCCACTGCATTCCCTTCGCAATGAACCCACAAAAATCCTATATAGGTAAACCCTTCTTTCATCTTCTCTATGTCTTGAACGATGTTCCAGATGTCGTTTCTCACTAGATTTTCTCCGCATGTTTCAATTACATTCATACAATCTGATTTGAAGAGGACATTCTGGCAACCCAAGTTGATAGCTAAGGAAAGGGCATCTCTAAGAGCCAACAACCAACACTTCAGCAGCCAAAGTAGAAAAGGTATAAGGAAAAAGACTTTTTGGTCTTTGAAAATCTTGAATTGGGAAAGTGTGAGATCAACAACACACATTTTACGAATTTTGGAAGACAAGAAGTGCAACTAAAATAATATGGAGACAAAAAGTGTGAAATAGAGAAAATTAAGAGATTGAAATACTAAAAATAAAATAGAGTAACCAAAATCATGAAAGAATAATATTTATTGGCATCTCAACTCTGACACGGTAGACTTTAACATTGTAGACATTGAATTTTGTTTTGAAATTAAAAATATAGGATAATGAATGAATAAAATAATGAAAAGTGTTGAAAACTATATTAATACTATGTTGGACATCTTTATTATTGTCAAATTAACATAACTCATCACCAAATTGTTAAAAGTTGAAGCAAGAGCACTTAAATGAGATGATACAAATCTATGATACTTTTTTATGCCATAAATTTTAAGTCTCAATAAAAAATCCTTTAAAATCATTAAATTTTTATATAGTTTCTAAAATTGGCAACACTTATTAAACTAAAATTATCTTTTAAAATCCTAATCCAAAATCCAATATTCTCATAGTATTTCTACCTTTTTTTTTTTGAACCAAAATTGTATTTCTACTTCTAGCAGCATGTTTGTTTCCTCTTTATTTATTCGAAACCGAACACACACGCCATTAGTACAGTGCCAATCATATACTATTTCTTTCCCATCTGGCTAAACCATAGCCAAACGACACCGTACGGTACGCTATTCAATTCTCTGGATCTGAAACTCTACCCACCCCAATCAAATTAACCACCTTCACTATCAATCAATCATTCATTCACAGTTTGAATTCAAAGCGATTCCATGAAAGGCCATGATTGGATCAACTCCTCTCTTCCCGACGAGTTAATCGTCGAGATCTTCCGCCGACTCGATTCCAAATCAAGCCGCGACGCATGTTCCCTCGTCTGCACCCGTTGGCTCCGGCTCGAACGGCTCACTCGCTCCGCTATCCGAATCGGCGCCACCGGCTCCCCTGACCTCTTCGTTCAACTCCTCGCTTCTCGTTTCTCTAACGTCACCACTGTTCACGTTGATGAACGCCTCTCTGTGTCTCTCCCCGTTCAACTCGTTAGTCCTAAATTCTCTTTTTATTTTATAAATTCGAATTTCGATTGCTTTAATTTTTTTTTTTGTGCTGGATTGATTAATTTTTGTTTTCATTCGGTTCGAATAGGGGAGAAGGCGTGGAAGTGATAACGCCACGGTTTCGTCGCTGAAGCTGCATTACGTGAACCATAAAAATGGGTCTACTTCTGAGGATAACGATTTGGATTCGCTTTGCTTGTCTGATACTGGATTGGTTTCTCTTGCTGATGGTTTTCCGAAGCTTGAAAGGTTGAGGTTAATTTGGTGTTCTAATGTCACCAGCGATGGATTAACATCACTTGCTCGAAAATGTGCTTCTTTGAAAGCTTTGGATTTGCAGGTTTTTTTTTTATAATTATTATTTTCACACATCACAATATCTCATTTCCTTTGAACATAACCTGTTTATCTATGTTGTGCAATCATATTATTAAATTAGGGTTTCTTGTCTTTTGAAACATTAGACACAAGGCGCTGACATCCATTTTTGCTATTTATGCATTATTTGCCAGATATATGATTCTACCAGATAATTAGATAAGTGGCCTAACTGGTGCACATTTATTGTTATAACTAGTGAGATTTTCCTTTAGGGTTGTTATGTTGGAGATCAAGGTCTTGCTGCTGTTGGACAGTGTTGCAAGCAACTTGAAGATTTGAATCTGCGTTTCTGTGAAGGCTTGACTGATATTGGTTTAGTTGAATTAGCTTTAGGCGTTGGAAAATCATTGAAATCTCTTGGTGTAGCGGCTTGTGCCAAAGTAACTGACATCTCAATGGAAGCTGTCGGATTACACTGTAGATCCCTTGAGACCTTGTCATTGGATTCTGAGTTCATCCACAATCAAGGGGTGCTTGCTGTGGCCAAACAATGTCCGAATTTGAAAAGTCTAAAGTTGCAATGTATTAATCTTACAGATGATGCTTTGAAAGCTGTAGGTGCCAGTTGTTTGTCTCTGGAGTTATTGGCTCTATATAGCTTCCAGAGATTTACTGATAAGTGAGCAACTTTCACATGATTGCTTTTCGAGGATTTTACTTCATTTGAATATGGTTGAATTCACACAAAATCACAGTGCTCGCCTTTCTGTTTCTTGTGATATATATTATGAGATGAACTGGACTTTTTACTAATTGTGAACTCTTTTTGTGTGTTATGACTTGATCAACCATTTGTAGGGCTGATCAATTTAAACCTCTTTTTTAAAATTCTGTTTTTTAATAGAGGCCAATGACATCTTTTGATCCATATAGCCAAACCTTTCTGGTGGATCGTTTTACTTACTTTTAAAAATTAAAATTTCCTTTTGTATTATGTGGGAAGTGGGAGCTACACTCTTCGGGTTGTATGGCCACAATCTTGTTTTAGGTGTCTAACTATTAATTGTCAAATTTGCATTCTGCTATTTTTCCTGGTTTAGTTAGTAATATTTTTCCTTTTGTTAATCTCTTCCATTCAGGGGTTTGCGTGCTATTGGGATTGGATGTAAGAAGTTAAAGAATTTGACTTTAAGTGATTGCTATTTCCTAAGTGACAAGGGCTTGGAAGCAATTGCTACTGGCTGCAAGGAACTCACTCATCTGGAAGTCAATGGATGCCACAACATTGGAACATTGGGGCTAGAATCTGTTGGAAAATCTTGCCTGTATGTTCTTCTCCACGTGAAATTGCATAATTATGTTATAGATTCATGCTCCGGAGACTCATTTATGCTACAAAAAATACATTTAACAATGAATCATCACATGGAATTGGATTCAATAAGGAATCGACGAAAAGATTTATATTTAGGCCCCCAGTCTTTCTGTATCAAATAAGTGCAATGATATTTATTTAATCTTATGGTATCGGCCGTTTCCTCGCATTTGATTTTGTTTGTTTTGTGTGTTTGTGGTAACTGAATTTGTTCATGTCCACCTATTTTGCTGTACATGCATTCATAAAAGCTGATTAAGTAATGCCAGTGTAAGCTGCAAGGACAAAGTGCTAAACATGAATTCACAGTAGTGCAGATATTGATCACACAAGTCTCCCTCTCCCAAACTGTTTGTGATTAGGAGACATTGCTTCTATTGATACTGTTGTATGCCCTGTTGGTGTGCTTCTGACAGGCCTGCTTTGATACAAAAAATATGAGCTCAAGAGACTGCTCCTAACTAACTATTTCTGTTGGCCCTGTTGGTACTGGTGATGGGCTTACTGAATATACTTAGGGCCCGTTTGGATCGGCTTATTGGGGTTTATCTACTGGCATAAGCTCTTGTGAAGCTTTTTGGGAGAGCTTATGAAACAACTTATGACATGTTCATAAGCTGTGTTCAGCTAATTTCCATAAGCTTCGTAGGATAGCTTATGGAAAAACTTTTTAACATTATTTTATCTTTTATTTATTATAAAAACAGCTTATGCATAAGCTCTTATAAGATAAGCGCTTATGCTTTAAGTGCTTAATTAAGATGTTTATCCACGTGCTTTAGAATTTTTCCTATTATTATGTGGACATTGTTTCTCAAGCATGCTAAACATCAGTAAAAATTTGTTTTGACCCACGTCACTTAGTTCATATGATCTATCTTTTTCTGTTCAATTTTGTGCACAATGCACACCTCTTGCTGGTTTTTATAAATGCCTAAATCTGGCATATGTATCCATGTTTATATTTGAATACTAGCTCTTGATTTTGTCATAATATTTAAGGACATAAGTTCTAAAATGTTATTTTCGCATCAATGATGCTAATCACAACTATCTATTGTACAGGCATCTCTCTGAGCTAGCATTGCTTTACTGCCAAAGAATTGGTGATGTTGGCCTTCTTCAGGTTGGACAGGGTTGCCAATTCTTGCAAGCACTTCACTTGGTAGATTGCTCAAGCATTGGAGATGAAGCCATGTGTGGTATAGCTAGAGGCTGCAAGAATTTAAAGAAACTTCATATCCGTCGCTGTTACGAGGTACTCCATCCGTGTTCATGTTTGGTTTTCTGTATGAAAAGATCATTCTGTAATTGTACGTGTTACCTAATTTTTGGCCTAGTACCGGACTACTAATTTCTGGGTATCTCACTGATACAAATAAAGATTAGGATTGTTTCTCTTTCACTTTTGAACTGCATTGTGCACATTATAACCTAAGGCTATGTTTCGGAGTTTTGAAGGGGAGGGGAGGGTTTGGAAAAAGGGAAGGAAGACAGGGAAGGAGGAAGGGTAGTCCCCCATCTTGCATGAAAAGTTTCTTTTTCTTCACAAATGCTAAAACCCTCCAAAATGGGTGAACTCAAAAATTGTATTGGAAGGGTGTTTTGGAGGGCTTGAAGAAAATCTTCAATTCCCTTTCATCTTGTTATAATATTCTCAAAATTGAACATTTATTAGTCATAAATATATTTTTCACCTCTCTACAAATATACTCTCTCTAAGTGGAATTTTTTTCTCTTTTTCCCTCTCCTCACCTCTCCACCCCCAAAGCCCTCCCCCCCTCCTCCTAACTCTCAAACAGGGCCTAAGAGAATTACATTAATCACCTCTTGGAAGTAAAATAGTTTCTGTGCTTGTTGGGTGCTTTTTCTTTTCGTATGAATAGGTGGGCTTTGTTTGGGCCCTAGACTGAAATAAATCACCCCTCAAAATATTATGGTTTTCTATGAGCTGTGAACTGACCTATTCCCATTTGTATAATTTTGTTTCTCCTCATAAGCGCTATTAAATGAAAGATATTACCTATAAAATAACTACAAAGTTGATATCTATTTTCTAACTTGAATTCTATTTATATATTATTTTATTTTTAATTTATTATATCATATTTTTGTTATAATTATTGTTATAATATATTATTATTTTAATATCTCCTGTAGTATCTTATGATCCAAATTGCGATTCCAATATTTAGTTACCCACCTTCTTATCTTAGGTAAGATTTCAATTTGGACTACCTTGCCCACTTTCGAACCTTTTAAAATTAGGGATATTTAATGCTCTTCTATTGACAAAAGACCCACTTATGGGTATTGTATATTCATTGGGGGTAACTTAATCTCCTCGTAAAGGAATGAATATTGTTGTAGGTCAACTATAACATAATATCGAGTGAAACCGGATACTTGTGAGCTCATATGGCTCGAACAATTACTTCTAAAGCTTAGATATGGGGAGATTATTTAGACTAGATGACACTCATTTGACATAATCAAACTGTTGGATTCTTCGTCAAATGTTGTGTTATTTAAGTGGACGAAGCACATTGAGATATGTTGTCATTTTATTATAGTGTTCAGGATAAATCGCCACTCGATTATTAATTCAAATGATCAATTGGGAGATGTTTTAATTAAGCCTTTGTGGTTCTCATATTAGCTATATATGTAACGAGTCTGGTTCATATTTAACCCTTACCCTCCAGCCTGAGGGGGAGTGTTAGAGATCATGTAAATAAATAGATATGGTTTGAAGTATCATGTAATGGCGTAATGTTAATATTATTCATCATGATTCAGTATATATAATTATATTATGACATAGCTCTGTTGGCTAAAATGCACAGATTCCCTTATGCTCGTTTTTCTTCATTCTCAGCAAAAAAATGTTTATTACATATCAAGTTTATTTTTGCAGTAAACCATACTTTTTATTATTGACCAAGTTTGGTTTATACTCTTTTTGCTCTTTGGCCTGATGTTTCCCACTTTCTTTTCCCAATAATAGATCGGTAGCAGGGGGATTATTGCTGTTGGTGAGAACTGTAAGCTGCTAACTGATCTCAGCATTCGATTCTGTGACAGGTAAAACCTAGTTGACAGCTCTTCTTATCATCCTCTCGGCTCTCCATTGAAATCCTATCAATAGCATGTATTCTATTATTTTATTATTATTGTTAGGAGAATGTCACCAACAGACTCTTGAACACATTTTTTAATGATGGATTAATTTTTCAAAGCAAATTTATTGTATTTTTAGGAAATGAACTACTCATGGTAAGTTAGTTCAATAGTGTGAATTGATCGGCAAGATTTACTTCTGAATATCTTCTGTATTCATAGTGGATGATGTTAACCTTAACTTCTTTGTTGAATTGCTAGGGTGGGGGATGGGGCCCTTATTGCTATAGCTCAGGGTTGTTCTCTTTATTCTCTGAATGTTAGTGGTTGCCACCAAATTAGAGATGCTGGAGTGATAGCCATTGCAAGGGGGTGCCCTGAACTCTGTTATTTGGACGTGAGTGTACTGCAGGTGAGTACTCAAGTCTTTCTTTTATCCTCAAAGTGATGTTTTTAGTATAATCATCCTTTACTATTTGCACATTTTGAGAAAGTGCTTTTGCTTTCTTGATTCAGTTATAGTTATTACTGAAACTATTATTGTGAAACATTCAGTTATATACCTTAGCATGTATTGGATCCATTGTAGGGGATATATCGTGTAGCTTGGGAGAGGGAATTTTTTGATGTGAAAGTGAGGAGTAAATCTTATCTATTAGATCTCCATCTACTTATAAAGTGGGGAAGATTACTTTACTTTTGTGGCGTGGTCAAAATAGTTTACATGATTGTCTTATGTAATGCTATTGTACAGATGTACTATCTATATGAATGAGTTTTATAGCAAAATCCAGCATTAGAACCAAATTTGGGTTCTTATTAGTGGGCCAGAGATTGCCACATCATGTTTAAGAATAAGTTCAATATTTAAGAACCTGATAAGTTCATTCAAAGAACCCAATACTTGACCCCGCTTTCTAGATTTCCCCTCACTCTATTGGACTCTTTATCCTCTACTCATCATTTCTCTTCCACTTTCTATGCAAGAATTGGTTCTTGAGGGTTCTTCGTATAGAATTGTTCTCCATGGTGGTAAGCCATATAGACACCTCCAATGCCAAAAAAATTAAGGATTCTTAATAATCCTTGGAGAAGCCCTAGTAATGTTATAGAAATAGTTTACTTGATTATCTACTGTAATGCTCACGTACTATCTATATGAATGACCTCTAGACTCTACTTTGTACACAAGAATATCTGAACTTGTCAACTTATATGCTATATCCTAATGACGTCGTGCTTCCTTTTTCTTTTCACTGCAGAATTTGGGCGATATGGCTATGGCTGAATTGGGAGAACATTGTCCATTGCTTAAAGAAATAGTACTCTCTCACTGCCGTCAAATAACAGATGTTGGTTTAGCCCATCTTGTAAAAAGTTGCACCATGCTAGAGTCATGTCACATGGTTTATTGCTCTGGTATAACTTCAGCTGGAGTGGCCACTGTGGTTTCTAGTTGTCCCAACATAAAAAAGGTTCTTGTTGAGAAGTGGAAGGTTAGCCAGCGGACCAAGCGCCGGGCCGGCTCTGTCATTTCCTACTTGTGTGTGGACCTTTAGACCTCCCGTTGTTTATTATGTATATGCATATCCTTAACCTTTTTACAGTTTGATGTGTGAATATGAATAAAGCTGCAAGCCGTGATGATCGAAGTTGGATGCATGGCTCTATGTTTTCACTCCAGTAGAAGTTTCGTTCCCTTAGTTAATCGGGTTTTTCTGGTACCAATTGTTACATGAGAGTGAGTCTTGATTACTTTGTTGTAGTAGTGTCGAGAAGGTTGAATAATTAGGCTTACTAAATTGTGTTGTTTTGTTTTTTTTGGGTTACAAATTGTGTTGTTTTGATTTGTGGATAGACATAGTTGAAGTCTTTTGACTCTGATGTTGATGTAAACTTAATAAGGATAATAATTATTGGTTTTGATCTCATTGCTTTAAGTATGTGCAATCATTGGTTTGTTTTCCAAAGAAGGGACTTTGACAGGTTTTTGTTTGTTGGGGAAATTGCTTGGTTTTTTTTTCACCTCCATCTTCCTTTCTATTATTGTCTCTCTATTGTCATGCTTTGCACTCACTCTTGTATTTTATCAAGAACATAGTAGAAGCAACGTAGATTTAACATAAATTGAGGTCCTCATACAAAGAATTAGACTGGTTTTCTTAAGATGGTGATTCTTTTTCTCAAATTTGAATTAAATTTCGGTTTTGTTATTACTCATTGGCATTTTTAAACTTCTTGCGCACTAGATCATTCTTGAAATACTCATCTGAATCTCTGTCTAATCAAGGAAAAATATTCTGGAGGATTATTTGGATTCTCTGCGGCTGCTGCACGTGCAAGTTGCAACAGCTGTTGAGATCCAAGTCGGTTGGTTAAAAAAAGTGTTATGTAAGCATGTGAAGTAAAAACTTATTGCATGTTGTTCAAAAAAAACTCTGAATAGTTAGTTTCTAATTAAATTCATCTTTCATTAATTTATTTTTGTTTATATTCTGGTATGGAGGAGAGTATGTAATATTAACCGAATGCAACTCAGCAACATTGCATTTTAGCATGTGAAGAAGCAATTGTTTCTAGGCATGACAACGGGGTGGGTTGGGGACGGGTTTTGCAGCCTCGTCCTTGCTTTTATCTTTAGCGGGGTCGGGTTTTATATCTCTCATCTCCGTTCTTAATGAGGTCGGATTTCCTACGATACTTGTTTCTGTCGTTAACTTATGCAAAAATTAAAAAATTTATATTTACAATAATTAATTTAATAAAATAATAGTTATTATATAATGATAAAATAAATTTAAAAGTATTAAAATAGAGTTTCATTTTGAAATAAATTAAAACTTAAAATAAATAAGTTTTATGAAACAAAATTGATGAATATATTTGCATAAATAAAATGAAATGAATAATTAATGTGTTGTTGAGTGGGTTCGTATGAGCGGGGGGCGGGTTGGGAATCAGCGTTCCGCCGTCACGCCCGCCATGGTCAACGGGTATTTTAAAGTCAAACTCAAGTCGGGTCGGGTGGGTACCTACAGGTTCGGGCTTTGTTGTCATCTCTAATTGTTTCTCGTATCGTTTAACTCACTCGTTTGACGTTCTTGCGGTCCGCATCAGTTGGCGACCTGGCGTTGTATTTTTTAGTGCAAAAATTCTTATCATCGCATCATATTATTGACTCTTTATTTTTCTTCGTAATTTTTTTTTCTGTTTATCTTCAACATTTTTTTTCTTTCCATCTTTAAACTCCCATAACGTAAGTTCTTATGTTTTCCTTCCGTCCCTCCAAAGAGTTAACCAATTGGTGGTACAAAACAAGACATGGGAAACAGGCAAACGACTTGCAAGCATATTCATATTTGGGCATTCAAGGATCTTTTACCACAGTTAAAGTTAAATCCAAATTTTGAAGCTGTAAAAGTCACTACTCAATATATCTAGGCTAAAATATTATGCAATATTTTATTAAATAAAAATAAATAAAAAATTATGTTTTCTACACTTCATGTAACTCCTCAGCTACCTGCAATTTGCTAAACTTCCGAATTTCACTTCCAACTTCCACTCACCAAATCCAAAGCCTCAAGAGGTCAACTATGTTTTACAACTTAAAGAATCAATTTAAAAATAAAATAAAATAAGGGACTAAGTTGTTAAAAAAAGGGTAAACAAATATTTTTGTTTCTGAATATGTAAAGCGTTGTGATGTAATTGACTAATGAAAAATACATTTGAGGACCAAAATGACTAACGAAAGACACATTTGAGGACCACTTATTTTACATGAGACACTTGACGCTGCGATGTAATTGTAATTTTGATACATTCAGAGACTATAATAACAGTGTATCGCACATTCATGAATCAAAATGTCTGTTTATTAAAATACAATTAAAGGGGTACTAATGGTCATTTAACAACTATCCCGAGGAGATTTGACTCAGCACCTTGAGGATATAAGGTTAAGCTCTTACCACTGAGCTAACACCTCAAGTAAACAATTAAAGGAACGTTGGAACAATTTTACATTTTTTTAATATTTAATTTAACTAGGTTAGTTGGCTAGCAAGAGTGTCATTTGAAGCAACTAGGTTCGTGAATAATTTTAAATTGGATCCACAGTTGTCTTTGCACCGTGCAGCAAGACCGTTAGATTTAAAGAGAGAGAATAGTTAATATAAATTTAACGGTTTTCTCTCTCTCTAAATCTAACTTGTTGCCTGGTGCTGCACACACAGTACAGAGGCAACAGTTGATCAGATCCGAATAATTTGTTTCATTGACTCATTGTTCTATATTGAGTCTCTGACTCCTGCGGTACACAAGTATAATTCATTTCACGTTATGCATATGTTATATACTCATGACATATCAACATTATAATGATTATATTAGGATTTTCTCCTTTCATAATCTCAGTTAGGGCTGGACATGATCCGCCCAACCGCCTGAAATCCGCAATACCCGCAAACACAAGTCTTAATACGGGTGGGTGGTATCAGATTAACGGGTTCACTGTTCAAAAACACGGTTTTAAATGGATATTAATGGGCGGTTGCGGATCTCAGAGAAATTACCGTTGGAAACCGTAACCGACCGAAGTTAGTGGCTTTCTTTTTTGACTATCGAAATTAATGCTTTCAGCTTTATGATAATTTCCATCGTTAGATTTTGGAAGACTATTAAGATCAGTGACTTGGCAACAATATGAATGGCTAAGATTATTTTTTGTTTTTTCAAGTATTAAAGGCAATTAAATATTAAAATATCATTATGATATCTCATTTAGTACGTTTGATTATTCCCAATGTGGTTCTGTTTAATTTTTTCTCTCTCTCTCCATCCACTTTGCAATAAACTCGTGCCAGTTACTTATCTTTCTCTTTCTTCAATTTCTCTTTCTTCAACCTCTGGTAAAAAAACGTTTCAGCTGCCATGGAAATTTCTGAAAAGCTCTTTTCCTTTCTTCCTGTTAACCCATTACAAACCACCAGATATAACCGTGAAACCGTGAAACCGAACCCGCACAAACCGTAAGTCCTAATGGTTAAATCTGGGCCTGTATATCCCAACCGTGGGTTGCGCCGGATCGGCGCTTTTGGGCCCGAATCCGCCCAAGCCCGACCGGTGTCCACCCCTAATCTCAGTATCAATTGTTACAGACAGCTCTCTAAACAATTCTTAATGGCATACTAGAAGATTCTTGTCCCCCTACGGATTTACTACCATTTATGTTCCCCATTCATTAATTTATACCATGATGATGCAGGTTAATTTTTTTAACCCCATATATGTTTGGATACACACAGAATCTTAGCAGTGAAAAGGGTCACTGCAAAAGGCCATGACTCTGATGCATGCTATACACTTTGAGACAGCTGTCAACACAGTGGTAAAAAAATGAGTATAATTTTTTTTTAAATTTTGGGAAGGAAAATTTTTTATTAATCAAAATAACATTAAAGATCATTTTACAACTGTTCTTAAGAACATTTGAACTCAGTACTTTAAGGATATAAGACTAAACGCTTATCATTGAGCTAGCAGCTCAAGTGTATTGATAGTGTAAAAAAAATGTTACACAATCTATCAATAAAAAATTCTACAAAAAGATAAATGTGATAAAAAGTTAAATATTTTTATGATGTGTCAGCTTTTGATTGGTTGACGTTGTAAAATATTTATACGCTATCGGTGCATACTAATTAAATAGAAAGAACAAGAAAGAACTACTATAGTTAGATTAAATATGCGCATGCTTGGTTTTATCATTGTTTTTTTTTTAAAACCAACCTAGTAGATATTTTATTATATAGTGTTTTCTACATCAGAAATCAAGCTCAAGATCCCTGTAGCTACAACTTCATTGTTTGTCATGAAATAGTAAACGCTTACTTACATTATTATAATAATAATAATAATAATAATAATAATAATAATAATAATAATAATAATATTTGAAAGAATAATACAGTGATTAAGAGTTCCAAGAGATAGGTAATCTTATTCTATGATTAAGATAAGTGCCATAAGAAAATCTAATCACACACTTAATTAATTCTATTGGTCATTGGAAAATGGAAAAACAAAATCTATGGTCTTGTCATTATTAACACTGATATGCTGAAGCTTTTTCAATATCCAAGAGATTTACCTTTCTGTAGAGTTGGAAATAACTTGGACAGAAAGTTTGGAGCAGAGGGAACATGATGGCTTCCACGCTGACATGTATCTACACTAACATGCCTCAATCTCTCACTCTCATTTTCAATGGCTTCAAAGGCATCTTTTGGCTCCCTGTTTAAGTCACAATTTAAACTCTTAATTATATCGTTTTTGTCTGTATGTGTGGTTATTCTCTTTCAACAGAATTTTTACCGCACTCAAGATTCGAATCGAAAACCTTGAAATAGGATTTTACATTAATTACCACACAGACCAACCCTTTTTAACATAGATCTATATAACTATTTGGTGTTTTTTTATAGTTTACTTTGTATATTAAAAACAATCGGTGAGATAATATGTATGAGAGAACCCAACAATCGGTATGTGTTTTTTTTTTGTCAAAAAAAAATATGCTTACAATATTTTGAAAATTCAATAATTCTTCTAGTATGAAAAATATTAATCCCCCTAGACTGTGGAGCAAATGTGCAAAACGACATTCAAATTAAGGTGAAATATAAGTAGTAGTAGTAGTATATGCTAACCTACTAAATCCAATTCAGCAATTCATCAAATATGACACCATATTTATGTCAGCATTTCCTCAGCAATCCACTAGTAAAATAAGCGGTTGTAGTTGGGCATTCATGGATAAACAGTAAATGGTTAAAATTTCTCCATCAATATATATATATTGTAATTCGCGGATGACACTATTTTTTTTTGTGATGGAAGTGATAAAAGTGTATGGTGTTTAAAGGCTATGTTAAGGAGGTTTGAACTAGTATCAGGATTGAGAGTGAATTTCTCAAAGAGTAATGTGGTCGGTATTAGTATGGAGGATAGAATTATGGAGGGGATA
Source organism: Oxytropis ochrocephala (assembly GCA_020916435.1). Lineage (NCBI taxonomy): Eukaryota > Viridiplantae > Streptophyta > Magnoliopsida > Fabales > Fabaceae > Oxytropis > Oxytropis ochrocephala. The sequence goes on along the minus strand of CM037093.1, from coordinate 10,229,489 downwards.
TCACAATTTCTTGCATGTAGAAGGGGATCGACTATGTTTAAATTCCTTGGTGTTCCGGTAGGGTCAAACCCGAGATTAACAAGTACATGGCAACCGGTTTTGGATACCATCAAGGCAAGGTTAAATAGTTGGAAAAGTAAACAACTATCCATAGGCAGGCGTGTTACTCTTATTAACTCGGTACTTGCATCTCTACCTTTGTATTTATTCTCATTTTACAAAGCACCGAAAAAAATAATAGAGGAGATTACAAGGCTTCAAAGAAGGTTCTTATGGGGTGGAGATGGAGAGATAAGGAAAATGGCTTGGGTGAGCTGGGAATCTATTTGCAAGCCGGAGGAAAAGGGCGGACTTGGAGTGAAAAGTTTGGAGGTGTTCAACATAGCTCTCTTGACTAAGTGGAGGTGGAGGATTCTAACGGAGGAGGGAAATCCATTGTGGAAAGAAGTTTTGGAGTCAAGATATGGATTGGAAGTGAGATGGCCGAATGCGGAGGAGTATAGAAGAGGTTGGGGGAAGAAATATATTTGGTGGCGTGATTTATGTCAATTGGGTTCCGGAACTAAATTGAAGGAAGGATGGTTTGGGGGAAATAGTAAGAATTAAATTGGGACGAGGTAATCTAGTGAATTTTTGGAGTGACAAATGGTTTGGGAGAAATAGCTTTGCTGAACTTTTTCCTACAATATATGATAGATGTAATAACAAGAACAACGTGGTGGAGGATATGGGTTCTTGGGAGGATAACGTGTGGAGATGGAATTATCATTGGCTGGAGGAGTTACGTTCGGGGAAGAACATAATGTAAATTATTTTGTGCAGCTGTTACAATCGGCCCAATTAAATTATTCATCACCGGACAGATGGATATGCCTGCTTGATACAATAAATGGGTTCTCGGTGAAAAGATGCTACTCAAAATTGTGCGAATTAATCGTCGCTTCAGTTGCAGAGGTTTCGGACAGGGGGGGAGTCGCGGGACAAGCTGTTCCGGACAATAGTTCTCATTGGTTTTTGCGGTGAAGCAGCATCAACATTTCGCTAATGCGGAATGTGATCGGTCGGTGGCGATGTGGGTGTAGGGGACAGCACCGTACCTGGCCAAAAGCGGAGGATCGCACAATTTTTCTCTTTGGATTTGGAGCGGTGGCGGCGACAGAAGCAATTCGCGCTGCTGCAGTGAGTTGTGTTCGCCCACAGTGTTGTTGGTGTGCAATGGCGCGGCGTCTTTCTTTGGGTACGGAGGGATCGGCTCTTCCGGAAGTTGGTGTTGTGGGCGAGGTAGGCGTTGGGATACAATGGAAACAATTATGGGAAAATGATGTGCCTTCAAAAGTGTTAATTTTCGGGTGGAGATTAATGTTGAATAGACTGGCTACGCGGGAGAGGTTGCATGATGGAGGTATTCTACACTCCAACTTGGATAAATGCTGTGTTTTTTGCTTTGAGGAGGATGAGTCTACGGGACATTTGTTTATGGGATGTAGAGTAATTAAAACGGTTTGGCAGCAAGTGTGTTTGTGGATAGGGGAAAGCATTACGGACTCCGTGGATGTGGTGCATCATTTTTTGGAGTTTGGAAAGTTAACGAAGGGTAGGAAACTCAAAAGGGTTAGGCATCTTATATGGTTGGTGGTAGTTTGGAACATTTGGATTATGAGGAATAAAATTGTTTTCAATGGGGAGGTTGCTTCGGTCCCTAATTTGGTCTCGGGGTATAAAGGATTCGGCGTGGAGTTGGTTCAAAGCTAGGAAGGGGAGGAATTGCATGGCGTTTTGGTCAGATTGGTATAATAACCCTTTGGGTTGTTATTCTTTATTGTAATCACCTATTGGTCTGTTTTGTAATCAAGTCATAAACATCTTTAGAAGGGGGAGAAGCAGTGGGTTAGGACGTTTATTTTTCCCACTGTTGTGCAATTTTTTGTGCGAGATACTCTTTTTCCTCCCGGAGTCTTTTTCCCATAGGGTTTTGGCTCGGGGAGATTTTGAGGAGGCCCTCCCCCTTCCCATTGTATTAGTTGGGCACTTCTTGTGCTTTCTATCAATGAAATTGCTTATATATATATATATATATATATATATAAAACGAGACAATCATTCAACCATTCACTCTCTCGATATATGTTCTTCGAATATCATCCTGATTAATTTTTTTAGTCTACTTAAATAAAATGACAAATAAATATCACGCACACACACTACTATTAATCACACGAATCACACTTGAGTTCGAACCCAAGAGCCGACATTTCCCTGTCGCTGAAATTGTCAAGTCAACCAACAGTGAGGACATCCCAATTAGTTGGATGATAACATGATATTTCATTCCTCTCTTCATGATCAGCAACAAGATTTTTTAAATCAACTTCTAAAAATTTCTTTAAAGTGGAAAACCCTAATGATGTTGATGATGAAGTTCTTTTGAAAATATTTCTCTATTTCCAGAACACAAGAAAACCCAAGTTTCAAAGAGACATAAAAATGGAAATACAATACAAGCTAATAACACGATAAATTAACAAACTTGAAATAAGCCAACTATAGCGCAGAAGCCCCCAAATGATAAACAGTAAATCATTGCAGAGTGAAGATAACACTGGAGGTGAACACAAATTTTAACTAGAGCTATAATCAACTCTTAGTGGGAAGAGCTTGAATTCTAGACACAATATGAGGAAAAGAAATTAATGAAGGAGACTCAAATTCTAATCACCATTGATCATATACCAAATAAGTGTAAGAAGAAGGTCTCGGTATCAAACTCGGGATCTAACATTTCCTCCTTCCCTATTAACATTACTTATAAAAAAAAGAGATATAAAGAGAATGAAAGGAAATGTACGGTGACAGAAAAGGAGAGGATCCAAGTCCATCGTCAAATCAGCGCATGCAAACATGTATGGCGGCTAAAGGCTACTTGTCCTTGCCAAGTGCCAACTGAGTGGGGACAAAATGTCCCTCGGATATCTCATGTTACAAATTAAGATGGAGTGGACCATGGTGTGCCATGAAGTTTTGAGACACATGCTATAGATGATGTGTACCCTTGTAGGGTCCTTCCAAGGGGAGGAGGCACATAGTGGCACCAATCATGGGAATGAATAAGAATGAAGATGTGAGGGTAATGTGGCTTGTATATGAGATGTGTGTTTTACAAAGGTGGCTATACTTTTAGTGGGGCCTAACTTTAGTATTAATTAAGGAGGTTCCAAAAGTATTCAAAATTACTATGAAAGTCCATGCCTAATTAAGATGGCTGAGATTTTTGGTTGAAACTATAGATAATAGATATGCAAGGGATTTCTTTTGAGAGATATTTTGACACTTATAAAAACAAGATTTGATTCGGAATATATAGTGGTTGACTATATATATTTATTTATTTATCTTTGTTCTATTATGTGAATCTGTGATAGATATGCAAGGGAGACTATTTGTGTTTGTTTGTGTGATTTGGTTAATTTGGGTTGCGTGCGTGTGAGAGAGTGTTGGTTTGGTAGTGCGCGTGCGTATATTGCAAAGAGGTGGAGATTATGGTGACTGACAGCCACAACCATAAGATTTATTTATGACGCCATACATACTGCATCATTTCTATTTCTCTGCAAAATTTTGATAATGAACACACCAATTTTCATCATTGCCGTGTCTCTAACCTTTCGAGCTCTTTGAAAAGATTAATCTATATTTTAATATATAATTGAAATTTTAAAAAAGTTTAAAAAATAACATGATCAATTACAATGTAAATTTTATAATCACATTTTATTTATGTTTACAGACATTTTATAACTTCTTCAATTTAGAATTGAAAAGTATGTCATCTCCTCTCATCTCCTCCCAAACATACCCTAAGTGTTAGCCGATTTTTTTCGAATTAGGGAAGATATGGTTCTTTTTTCAAATTAGGGAAACGGTTTACCCGTGATTACACAATTGCTTATAGGTAGAGGTGTCAGTTTTGTCCTCTCCCAATAGGCCGACCTAATGTTTTGGAAATGGTTGGACTCGCTAATTAGAGGTCCATAAAAGAATTAGACTATTTTGGCTTAGTCCACCTGGCCCATGAGACAATCTGGACCCACTTTTTATTGTTTCCTATGTTAAAAGTTATATTTGGTCGAGACAGCCTGGTGCCCCTGTGTTTACGCTTGGGCCACAAAAACACACCCTAATAGACAACTTGGTTAGCCCAACCCAACCCACTTTTACGTTTTAGCCCAATGGTTCAGGCTGGGACAGACCCGACGACTCGGTTTGACAACTCTACTTACTTAGAGGCAATGATTTAAATAGGATGTCGTTGCAAATACATTTCTTGCACATAATTGACTCTAATACCCAAATATGGTTTCAAGGACCATTAAAAAGGAATTTTTCAATGTTTTTCCTAACAAACTCAATTGATTTGAAGAATCACTTCAACAATTTTGGTCACTTTTAATAGTTATCCGGCGACAATAAGTGTTGAACCACTGCTAGTGTAAATGTTGCGTCAATTTACATGGCGATTAACTGCCTATAATAGTAAGTAAATTGTTGCGGTTTGAAGAAATTTTGCAATGGTTTAGTCCACACAGATTTTTTTATTAGCAAGCTTCAACAATTTGGTGCCAATTCCACAACGATCCATGAATTGAATCCCCAATTCTGCGCACTCCCACATCAAACCCTAATTTTTTTATGTTGTTTTGTTTTCCATGGTTTTTTCAACTAGCCTCCTCCCTGCTCAGCTTTCCATGAATTTCCCTCAGGCCTCATTCTCAATTCCTAAAGGCTAAAACCTCATTCTCTAGAATTTTGGGTTGCTACATGTATATTTGTATTCATTTTTGGGAGAGCCGAAAGTAGGGGTGTGCAAATAAAAAGGTTAACCAATCCATTTCAGTAACTGGACCACACCACACCAAAAAAATCCATAACCATTTACATGGTTTTTAAACTGAACCTAATTTTCAAACTAAATCAGTGGCCCAATTTAAAAAGTGGTAAACCGGTTAGTCTTTTTATCTGATCTCGCTGGTTGCCATCCTTTTTCGATCATAGTAGTAATAGTGTAATAGTGTAATACTAATAATGATCGCGCATCTTAAAACTTGTTTGCAGTGTCCATAAAAAAATAAAATAAAGGACACAACGTTGGACTCTCCCTTTTTCCCTATTTTTTTATTTTTTTTTCTTACATTGCATTATTTATATTTTCCTGTTACCTTTACGCAGTGAATAGCTTTATGACTTTTTCTGTTATTACAATTGTAACATATAATTATTGAATTATTGAATTATAAATTTTACCACCATTGGATTTCCCATCAACCATATCTTAACCATTGCTTTACAAACACACCTCCAAAGCAAACTATATACTCACAGCTACCAACCGAAACGTAACTATGCAACACCAAAACCTTTATAAAATTAAATTAAATAAAGTTTTGAAACTGGTAATAATAGAATGAAAACTAGTTTCAGAATAAAAAATTATTTTTTATTCAATCTAATTAGTTATTGGATTAAAATCACTTTGAACACACAAACAGGGAAACAACACTTTTATAATTCGGGTAAAAGCGACTGAGGAAAAAGCGGTTCCGTTAAAATATGCACGTTTCTTTTATGTATTTTATTTTACTAATGTTCGACTTAGATGTAATTTTTATGTCTCCATTGCGATTTTAAAAAAATATTTGTTTATAGCCATCGTGAGTCATTAAAAAAAGCAGTTAGTAAAGTAATAAAACTAGTTTTTCTGCAATTGGTCCAAAAAAACCATTATTTTTGTAGTTTTGTGAAAAGCGGTTTGGCAAAAAAAGCTGGTTCATTTAAGGAAGCGGTTGACAACCAAGCAACCCTCAAAAACCGGTTTTTAAAATGAAAACCGGTTTAGAACCGGTTCAAAACCAAACCAGAACCAATTTAACAAATAAACTGGTTTTTTTGTGCAAATGGTTTTTGAACCGAACCGAATTGCTTATCTGGTGTGGTTTGGTGCGGTTCTTGCACCATGCACACCCCTAGCCGAAAGTGATATGAGTGTGTTTAAGTCAAATTGATTTTGCCTTCAAAGTTTATTCTAACTTAAAGTTGACATTTGAGCTTTTGCCTTTAAATGTGATGTTTACATTAAAATTTATTAGTCAACTCACTTTTACGTGAATGCATAAATCACTTTGCATTCAACTTGCTTTTAAATAAAATCAATTTTCGGCATGGAAAAACCAAATACACAATTGAGTCCCCTATTTCTATCATTTTGTTCCGGTGACTTTATTCGTATTATTCCCTTTTCATTCTAATTAACACATTTTACTCTAATCATACTAAGCCTCTGCATTGTTCGTTTATTTATGTTGAATTATAAATATAGTTTAGTTTTCATAGTTATATATATATATATATATATATATATATATATATATATATATATATATATACTCTCGTAAATTGAAAAAAAGAACCTACATGATGGAGAAGTTAGCTCTAGATGTGTCGGCATAGACAAGCTTCAAAAACTACCTATAAAAGAGCATGAAAGCCACTAATTACTCCCTTCATAACTACTAAAAGTAGTTTAACATTATAATGCATATCAACTTTATGTCCAAATAAGTTAGAAGCAAAATTGCTAACTGAACAACATATACACAAGTAGTCAAAACAGAATCATATGTATGCATATGTTGGTATTAAAAAAGGTGAACTTTCATTATTCTTTTGATATGCAAGAGTGAAGTTTCTTGGTATAACATGCATAATGATGAACATTGTTTAGTTAATTAATTGTTTTATAACCCAAAGAATCCTTTTTAGTTTAGATGCTGACATAGTGACATGGTTTGCAAACAAATGAGTATATATGCAAGCTTTTATAAGTATACATGCAGAAAACAAATCGATAATTCAAAAGACTTAGCTCAACTGATAAATATCTAAATTGTCAGGTTGTATATCGTGTCCTGGGTTTAACCCCAAGACCTCACCAATGGCGGATCTTGACTTGATTTTTATTTTTTTTGACAATTGACTTGAATTTTTAGGGGACCAAAGTTATGAGTAACATATATTAATACTTTCCTATTTGAGAATAAATATCTATGTTGATGGAATTGTAAACTTCACCTTGCCCCATGCACATGGAACACGGTTCAATCCCCACATGAACTCTTTTTGCGTTTATTTTTGAGAAAATAAAACAAATAAAATGAAATTAAACGGGGATCAAACTGCGTGCACTACGCATATAGGCCAAATTCTTAGCCAATGCATCAAAGCTTCTATTTGGGATTAAATGGTCATATATATATATATATATATATATATATATATATATATATATATATAGAGTTTAATTTATATACACAAACTGTGTATACATGTTTTACACTATCAAAAATATATATATATATAACCTAATTCTAAATCAAAAATATGAGTGTATATATCAATTTTTTAAAATTATAGGACGGGCCGTGGTCCTTCCCCGCCCTAACTAATATTAGTATTTTTATAGATAATGTTTAATTAGTAAGGGTATAGAAAATGTTACTATTCAGAGTTGAATTCTGAATCTTTTTCTTACGCATCTTTGAAGTCTCTTATATATCTCACCAACTGAATTATACACTTGCGCTCCTTACAATATAAAAAGATAAAAAGATGTGTTTTAACTTTTCCATTGTGCAGTGTTCATTATTCAAACAAAATTCTAAGTGACTCTGCCACTGTTTTTAATGTTACTGTTCTGTTTACAAAATGATCTGTTTAACCTCTGTTTTAGCCTATTGATATAGCTCTAATAAAATGTTCTAACTAGAATTCATAATTATTGTCTTGCATAACAAAGATACAGAACATCTAGGCTCTAGCTTCGGTTTTATGATTATGTTTCTTTTTTAGTATTAGAATTATCATTGATATAATTAGGCCGAGTGTTGTAGTACGACTAAAAAAATCATATATTCCTTTCAATATATTACAGAGTCTTGAACTCCTACAAAATCTAAGTTTATTTGTGATTGTAAAAAGAAGTTTTTGATATGGTTTCAAGTAGGGATGGCAAAACGGGTCAAATCCACCCCGTTTTGCCCCACAGTTAGCCTGCTAAAAATTAGGCAGGGCGGGGTGACTCACCATAGGATATTGAATTGAGAAATTGAGTCTGTTCTATGGCGGATCAGTCCGCCATTAAAATTAACAAATAAAAAATGTATTTAAAGTATACTTTTTAAGTTTAAAATAGGTGGGTTAGCGAGTTAGCCCACTCGCCTCCAAAAACAAAGTGAAATTGGCAAATTAGTGGGTCAGCCCATTACAACCCGCAAAAAAATATTAAAAAATATTTTGAAATAGTTAAAAGTAAGAGAAAATACGAAAAACAGACTTGGTGAGCCGACTCGGCCCGGCCCACCCCACTTGTTGCCCTCCGAACTAGTGGGTTTAGTGGGATGAAGTCACCAACCCACTGGCCTGACGGGCTATCAGACTGGCCTGACGGGCTGTTTCAATGCAATTATTTCTACCACTTCTCATCATCAGTTTAACCAATTATTATGGTCAAATTAGCCCCCACATATATCCTTCAAATTTTATGAAAATAAACTAATACTGATTAAAATAGACATAAGACCAACGTCACACAAGATAACTCATAAGGCAAAAAAAAATACTAACTTTTAGAAAATTATACTAACTAGTATAATATGTTTTTAATTAATTACTTTCCAAATATAATAGGGAAAAATGTTGAAAAAGCTCTGTTAATGTCCTTATATAGTACTCCCTCTCAGTGGCTGATGTATTCATATTCGTATGGGGTCAATTGACCCCATGAGAAAAAAAAGGTTTTAGTTGTATATATATATATATATATATATATATATATATATATATATATATATATATATATATATATATATATATATATATATATATATATATAGTATTTTCCAATTTGCTCTCAATAAAAAATAGAGTTTGCCCCCATTAATTTTTAATTACTCAAATATACAAGTTCAACTTCTAATTCAGTAGTAGTATCTGACATGAGAATTTTAAGAAAGCTTGGGATGAGGTATCAGATGATGTTGGTGATCCTGTGGCTACAGATACTCAAGGAACTCTGTTGCACAGTATGATAATTTTGAATTGGTTGTGTCCAAGACTCAAGACAAAATTGGTCGTTGGATCGATATAATACTCGTTCAAGGGCAAATTCTGTGTCTGTCTTCTTTTGATCTGGTTTTGTAATTTCGTCGTTTAAGTTGCCTTATAATTTGTCTTTAGGATGAATCTATTTTAGGTAGTCTCCAAGTCAAGGCTCTCTATTAATGCCTTGATTTATTCTCTATTCTTGACAAGGGTTTTGATCTAGTCCACCATTGGTCTCTCTTCTTTCTTATTTATTTTTATCTTTTTTTTTAATAAAATCATGTGGAACTATTCTTTTTCTTTCTAATGTTTTAGCATCAAAAGGTTTTAATGAGACTTCTTTCCTTCTATTTGCCAAAAAAAAAAATAACTCAACTTATTCTAGTATATATATTGAGAGTGATATTTTTGATAATGTTATTAATGAAAACATCATACAATATTTTCAGACTTTGAAACTACGTAGAAGTTAGTCACAATTTGTAGATTTATAGAAGTTTGAATATCTTTTTTCAGCTTTTTTGTTATATACATAATGATGCATTTTGTTAAAAAAATGAAATATTTTTGTTAAATGAAATTAAGTGAAACATATATAGAAAGATTATTTTCTTGCCCCATGAAAGAAAGTTTCTGGATCCGCCATAGATTATTTTATTGTCCAGATACATTACTTTTTCAATTATCATAAAAAATGTATTTGTTGCTTATATTTGAGTCCGGAGGGAGTACTAGTATTATTTAGAAGCTATGAAGAGGTAGATGGGTAAAACAGTGATTAAGGTGAATGAAGAGCGAAGAGTAGAAATAGACAGTGACAAAGGAACAAGAAGGAATTAATAAGCGTGGCCATTAATTCTGTCTCTCTCTGATGTTAGTAAGAGAAGATTTTTCACTAAAAAACAGAGCAAAATTGTTGCATATCATCATCCTATATTCTCTCTTCATTATTTGCCTACTACTATCATCATTCTTGATTCCATCACCCGCATGCTCTTCTAAATTCTACTTCCAAATCCTCTCTCTCTCTCTATAAATTCCACCCGCCCCCAACCCTTCTCTCACCTCTAGATCTCCCTCAACACACACACCACACTTCACATTTCTAATGGCACTATCTGGTTTTGAAGGGTATGAAAAACGTTTAGAGCTTCATTTCTCTGATGACGATCCAGCCATTCACACTAATGCAGAAAAGACATTTAACATCGATTATCATAACCAACTTGGTCTCAGAAAACTCAACTTCGAATTCATTCAACAAACACTAGAAGCTGTTCAATGCACAGTCGTTTCAGCTGTTGGAAACTCCTACTTCGATTCCTACGTATTATCAGAATCAAGCCTCTTTGTTTACCCTAACAAAATCATCATCAAAACTTGTGGAACAACACAACTTCTCAAATCCATTCTTCCTTTAATCTACTACACACATACCCACTTAAACTTCACTCTCTCTTCCTGCATTTACACACGTGGCACTTTCATTTTCCCTAACTCACAACCTTTCCCTCACACTTCCTTCAATGACGAAATTACCCTTTTACAAAACACTATCCCTTCAAATCTTTGTTATAGAAAAGCTTCTATTTTGCCTTCAAATTCTTCTTTTCATTCATGGCATGTTTTCACTGCAACTACAAACCATGACCATCATTATCATCATAACCTCTCTAATTATTACACTGTTGAGATCTGCATGACGGAACTTGATCCTACACTCGCCGGAAAGTTTTTCCGGCGACCGGGAGATGGAAAATCCGGCCATTCCGCCGGAAAAGAGATGACGGAGTTAACAGGAATAGATGAAATTAACAAAAATGCTTTGATATGCGATTTTGCGTTTGATCCATGTGGTTATTCTATGAATGGCATGGATGGAGATTGGTATTCTACTATTCATGTAACTCCAGAAGATGGTTATAGTTATGCGAGTTTTGAATGTGTGGGTTCTTGTATGGCGATGAATATGAACGGTGAGGATAATATTGAACATGTTTTGAGGAAGGTGGTTCAGATTTTCCGACCGGGGAGTATGTCAGTGTCGATAACGACGGGTGATGAGTATGGAAGCAATGAGGTTTGGAGGAAGGTTGCTGGTGCGGTTGAGCCTCTTGGATTGAAATGTAGGAGTTGTGCAGTTGATCAGTTTCCGGCGGCCGGTAATGTTGTATTTCAAACGTTTCGCCGGAAAAGTGGTGCAATGAAAGCTAGCTAGCTATTAGTCTATTAGTATTAGAACTATCATTTTTGAATATCTCAAACATTTTCTAATATCTATTCAAAACTTCATTTTCTTTCTATCTTTCTATTCTTATTAAGTCTTTCTGCTGACTTATCATATTTATTGGTTTTTTTTACCCCCACCCAATCCCTATATACCCCTACCAAATTTGAAAATCTCAAAATGCTCTTTGTAATCTATTTTTTTTTTTAAAAAGACTTATCGTATATATGTCATTTGGGACATATATACGATGCGTAATTTTACCACATCGTATATATGCCCTTAAGAAGTATATACGTTTGCATATTACACTACCAATCGTATATACCTCTTAAGGGCATATATACGATGTGGTAAACTCTTTGATCGTATATATGTCCCAAATGACATATATACGATGGGTTTGAAATTTGTATTTTTTTTTGCAGTAAAAAAATTTTCAACGGTAATGATTTCACTTTCAAAGTTGATCAACAGTGTGGATTGCACGACAAAATCAACGGTTGATAATCTTTTACCTCAACTATAAATACCCACTCCCACCATCACAATTTTCACACCAAAAATTCAACTTTCTTCTCTCACACAACACAAGTCAAGATGATGCATGTTTCGCTAATGTCATACTACGAGCCTTCTTCCATCACTCTCGTTCATTCTAATATGGGATTTGCTGATCATCAGGGCATCATCTTGCAAGATGATGGTATAAGTTTTGATGGGAGAGATGTTTTATCGTGTAGGTTGAAACACTGCATATCATTTGCTGCTCTTAAGTAGAAACTACTGCGGGTGGTTCAACCAGAGAACGACGAGCATGAGATAATACGTATCGTTTATCGGAAACCGGGATGGACTGATGGAGGTCTTTACTAGTCTGCCATGGATGTCAACAACGAGGATGACCTCTGACAGATGATGTCCAATCATATTATGTTTAAATGGAAGTTACATTCATCTGTATGTTGAAACCAGAAGGACCGTCGCTGAGATCCTTCGTCGATTAACTCCACCAGCTCAGTAGTTTCTATTGTATTTTCTTTTTATATGTCTATTTTTATTCTAGTTGTTTATGTTTTATCGCTTGTGTAAGTTTGTTTTATCGAATCAATGAAATCAAAAAAAATTGGAAACTCGTAAAATATAACACCTGAAAAAAAAAAAGTAATAATAAAGTGCCAACATCAAAGTAACATGAGTACAAATACATAAAAAAAAAAAAGAGATAAAAAAATCCCTAACGCCCTCCTCGTCGCCCTCGTCCTCGTTGTCTAAGTTCCTGTGAAATGCCATTCGGTGCTGCCATCCCCACCAGCCTATGGAGTGTCTGATACGCCTGACTGCCATGCGTGATCTCGCCATCACGAATCCCCTCCCTACAAGCGGTCACAATCTCCCTCACCCACTCAGCGTCGTCGTATCGTAGCTCTAGGGAGGGTGTCCAGGCCTCAGCTACTGCACTTGCACCCCATGCAAAGCCTCCAAGAACATCTGCACTCAGATCATACAGGCAGATCAGCCACTAGCCTCAACCCTGTCTCCAGTCTTCGTAGTGAAGATACTGTAGGTCATAAGCAGAAGCAGATAAGCCCTCACAGCAACTGCAATGTCACCCCCTCCTCCAGATTACACTCATAAATCTGCTTTAGCTAATTGAAGCTGAAATACAGACCCCCACGGGTGTTGGCGCTAGCCTCAATGTGTGACACACCCAGATATGTCGTAGCAAGCTGTGTGGCATACTCCGAGCTCACAGTAATGGTAGGAGGTGTGGCATAGTTCCCCTGGATGGGAAGATGCAGCAAACAAGAAATGTCATCCAGAGTGATCGTCATTTCACCAAATGGCAAGTGAAATGACGAAGTATCTGAGTGTCATCTCTCGATAAAGGCCGACAACAACTCATGGTCTCATCGTGGCGTGGCGATGCGGAGAAGTGGGGCGATTTGGAGTCCACGACCAGCGTGGTACGTTGAAGTAGGGTCGCATCGTAGATGCGATCGGCATGGACTTTGTTGCCATGAGTCCATACTTTGACAACACGCAGATACTCCACGAATTTAAAATAAATAAATGATGTAAGCAAAAAGTGCAGACTATGTGCGTTAAAAAATATATTTACCCAAAAAAATTCAACTTATCGGTCATCAGCGTCATCGAATCTGCCAGACATGATATGCCAGTCGGTGAAAGAGAGAGGGTTGATCTTGGTGATCCTCCCGATGCCCCGATCCTCCCGGGTCGCTCCTCCCGATACTCGGACATAGGATCAGTGCGAGGAAGAAAAATTAGACTGAGGCTGCTCCTGCTGATACTCGGGAGGCGGGGTGTAACACCCCCTTATTCTAAACAATCGGTCTACTAAAATTCAAATCAGAGTTTCAAAAATCCACTCAAAGGAGTGCTACATTTAGTGATTAAAATGAAAACAGAATTCAATTAAGTTCGAAATAGTTTCACGATTACCATCATACAAGCATATTATCATACGCATCACCACGGCAGTGGTCTCGACCCATCATATAAGGCACCTCGGCAAGATACACATCAAGGTCATATTACATAGTAATAATTACACAAAATAATGGTAGTTTTCGGTTCAAAGACTATCTATCAAAATATACACAAGTTCAAAGCCTAAGCGACCACAAAATAGACTACTCGGCCCCTGACCGGTGTTACGACGGAAGCGAATACACGACCAACTTGAGCTAGGCCTACCATCACTCATGCGCACTGCAAGTTGCCACGAGAGCAGGCAACAAAAGCAGCTAGGGTGAGTCTCTTAACACAAGTAATATAACGTGAAGGAAAACATTAAGGATAGAAATGGCACTAAAAGCACCTCGGTTCAGCTAACAAAGCCACTCACCGATAGCTCAAACAATCACACACATCATCAATCAGCTCAAATACATTAAATCATGTAATGTATGCATGAAATGCAACCCAACCACATGGCCTTATGCAATGAGGTACCTCCACCGTCGTTATTTAGCCCGTCGGCATTCTCCGTCGTTAACTCCGTCGTTATTTTGATATGGAGACCAGAAGTCTTACCATATCCGAGGCCGAGACCTCCTCCGTCGTTATATACACATGAACATGTGACTCATGACAAATACAATCACACACAAATCAAATCATAGCGTATGTGTGAAAGTTTACACCGTCGTTCACCGTCGTTTCTACTCCGTCGCTCACATGGCGTCTACACCACTTAGACATCATCTCGGTGCAAAGGTCGACCTACAACACCCGGTAGAATCACCCCAGGACCTACAACCGACCTCTCTCGGTCACCTCGGCACCTCTTAATCACCTCGGCACTCACGGTGGACTAAGTGTCACCGAGGACCACAACTACACTTAGGGACCAACTTGTCCCCTAAGGACCAAAATGGACTTAATCGCTCCAACACTTATACACATTGGTGCTAAATGGCACTCACGGTGGCCCCACAATGTGGTAGACAACATTGGCGCCTAAATCATCACATCGGCGCACTATATGTGTACCTCGGCTAAACCCCTCGACATCACCTCGGCACTATGTGTGTACCTTCAGCTAAACACACTCAACCCTCAACTCGATAACGTGCTCACGAGTTAAGCACTACCTTACACCAAAATCACCTAAGTCATGGGAATTCACTCCTCTGTGTTCCCCGGTTCAGCTCACCTACACTTAGGCACTTGGGCGTTTCACCTCGGTGGCGCTACCTCGATCCAAGGACCTCGGTTCACTATCTCTACAACTCGGAAATCTTAAAGCGAAACACCTACACGCCGTTTTAGGCGCCCTTACCCTTCGCTTATGGTATTTAGACACACACTCATCCTCAAACTCACCAGCGGACCTCAACTAAGACACGGCTAGACGTTGACTTCCCTCGGCCTCGGTTTCTCTCACTCTAGTTGAAGAACACTTCGGTTTCTGCGCGTAAATAAGGCGCTTAACTCCCATTCCACTCCTCTACTCTGTTTCCTAAGTTAGACTCAACATGCAAACTCACTTCTAGCTCACCACACTCATGCACACTCGGATACTCACTCTATTTCTCCGATCTTTTCCCTAACTCTACATGCAAGCTCATTTTCACTCACCATGCAATGCTCTCTCTTCATACCACTCGTAAGCAGAGAGAGAGTGTTACACTCTCTCTCTTTCCAAGTGATCCACCGTCGTTCCTCACCACAAATCACATCAAAAGGCAAGAACACAAAGAAACATGTTAAGATCAACACATAAAACATGCATGCAAGGTGATTCAGAAACCACTCACACCAAAATGCAAACAACACAAAACATTACAAGTATTAGAAGACCCCCTAACCTTAATGTTTCGAGAAAAATGAGGATCCTTCACTCTCCAAGTAACTACAGCAACAATGCTCTCCTCTCCTCTCCTAGCTTGGACTCTCCACGCTCGTTTTCTCCCCCTTCTCTCTTCGGTCTCACTTCTCTCTCTACTTCTCAATTTGGTAACTTAACTAAATTTTTGAACTCAATGGGAATGTTCCCTTCGAAGGCACCATTTAATGTGTCCTAAAGGGACTTAAATGGGCCTTGGCCTTGTTTAGGCCGTGGGCTTCCACTTCCCCCACCCTCTCCTACTTAGACACTTTACTAAGGGTAACACATGATTAACACTCACTTAATAAATTATTTGACTTAAAAATTAAAGTGTTGCAAACCCTTAATAACTCAACTAAGTTAATTAATTGAATTATTTGGGGTGTTACAACTCTCCCCTACTTAGGAGATTACGTCCTCGTAATCTTACCTCAATCAAACAGCTCGGAATAGGCTTCCTTCATCTTGCTCTCTAGCTCCCAAGTAGCATGCTCACCAGCAGCTCCTACCCAAACCACCTTCACTAACTTGATTTCTTTTCCCCTAAGAGTCTTTACTTCTCGGTCTTCAATTCTGATTGGCATTGTCTCCACAGTGAGGTCGTCTCTCACTTGCACATCATCCATTTGAATGACATGGGACGGGTCAGGAACATACTTCCTCGGTGAGATACATGGAACACATCGTGCAAATTTGATGATTAGGTGGCGGTGCAATTGATGCACGCCACCTTCCCAACTCTCTCTAAGATTTGATAGGGTCCAATGAAACGAGGTGACAGTTTCTTGGACCTCAGAGCTCGTCCAACTCCAGTCACAGGGGTGACTCTAAGGAATACATGGTCACCGGCTTGAAATTCTAAGTCCTTCCTTCTCTTGTCATGGTAACTCTTTTATGCGCTTTGTGATGCCTCATCTTCTCTCTCGATCATCTTAACCTTCTCGGTAGTCTCTCTAACCAACTCGGGTCCTAACACAACCCTCTCTCTGTTTCATGCCAACACACGGTGGAGTCCTACACCTACGACCATACAATGCTTCAAATGGTGCCATTCCAATACTTGAATGATGATTTGTTGTTGTAAGTGAATTCTATCGATGGTAGATACGAGTCCCACGCACCTCCTTGCTCCAAAGACACAAGCCCTCAATAAGTCTTCTAAGGATTGGATAGTCTCTCGGATTGACCATCGGGCCCCGAGGATGGTATCTTTGAGCTCAAACACAACTTGGAACCCAACGCCTCTTGCAAGCTCTTCCAAAATTCCGAGGTAAACCTTGGATCTCAGTCTGAAACAATACTTAAAGGAATTCCATGAAGCTTCACAATGACATTGATATAAATTTCTGCTAACCTCGGCCCTTGGGTAAGTGATGTTAATAGGAATAAAGTGTGATGACTTTGTCACCTATCAACAATCACCCAAATGGTGTCAAATCCTCTTGTTGTCCTCGCAACCGGTTACAAAGTCCATGGAAATGCTGTCCCACTTCCATTCAGGAATATGCAACGGTTGCATCAACCCTGCCGGCTTCTGGTGCTCTACCTTTGACTTCTGGCAAGTCAAACACGCATAAACGAAACGAGCTACATCCTTCTTCATTCCCTGCCACCAGAATAATTTCTTCAAGTCCTGATACATCTTCGTAGCTCCTGGATGGATACTCAACCGACTTCTGTGACACTCCTCCAGAATAGCCTTCTTGATCTCTTCATCATCAGGTACACATATCCGTCCTCTGAACCTTAACAAACCTTGCGCATCCAACTCAAAATCTTTGTTATCATCTCGGCCAACACTTACAAACACATCAACCAACTTCACATCAACCTTACAGGCTTCCCTTATACTAACCATGAACTCATTGGTGATCTTCAGCATCCCCAACTTAACACTCCGAGGTGTTACTTCATATACCAGGCTCAAATCCCTAAACTGTTCAATCAGTTCCAGCTCCTTTACCATCATTGATGACACATGCAGAGATTTCCTACTCAGCGCATCAGCTACAACATTGGCCTTCCCTGGGTGATAGTTCAGGCCGAAGTCATAGTCCTTCAATAACTCCAACCATCTCCTCTCGCCTCATATTCGGTTCCTTACGATCAAACAAGTCTGCAAGCTCTTGTGATCACTAAACACCTCGAACCTTGAACCATAGAGGTAATGCCTCCATATCTTCAATGCAAACACCACGGCAGCTAGCTCTAAATCATGAGTGGGGTAATTCTTCTCATGAGTCTTCAGTTGCCTTGAAGCATACGCCACTACTTTACCTGCTTGCATCAACACACAGCCCAAACCTAACTTAGATGCATCACAATAAATCACAAAAGGTTCCTCTGGATTAGGCAACGTCAAGATTGGCGACGTTGTCAATCTCCTCTTTAACTCTTGGAAACTCTCTTCACATCGGACATCCCACACGAAAGCCCTATCTTTACAAGTCAATTGGGTTAATGGCAACGCCAATTTAGAGAAACCTCAATGAATCTTTCTCGTAGTGTAGGCTAGCCCCAAGAAGCTCCTCACGCCGGTGACCGACTGGGTGTCTCCCACCTCAACACGGCTTCAATCTTTGAAGGGTCCACTGCAATCCCCTCTTTGGAAATCACATGGCCTAGGAAACTCACTTCCTCAACCAAAACTCACACTTGGATAGCTTCCGCATATAACTTCTTCTCCTTGTAACCTCCAAAGACTATCCTTAAGTGCTCGGCATGTTCTTCCGCCGACTTGGAGTAGACCAAAATATCGTCTATGAACACTACCACAAACCGATCTAAGTACTCATGGAAGATACGATTCATATACTCCATGAATACCCCTGGAGCATTAGTGACACCGAATGGCATTACTAAGTACTCGTAGTGTCCATACAGGAGTTCTTAAAGCCGTCTTTGGTGCGTCTTCGTCCTTCACTTTGATTTGATGGTAGCGACCTCAAATCAATCTTTGAAAATACTTGAGCACCCACTAATTGATCCATTAAGTCGTCAATTCTTGGTAGTGGATACTTGTTCTTAATTGTAACCTTGTTCAACTATGCGTAGTCCACACGACAACCTCATGCTTCCATCTTTCTTCTTCACGAGCAACACAGTGCTCCCATGGTGACACACTTGGTCTTACGAATTTCCTTTCTAGCAATTCTTCTAAGCTGTTTCTTCAATTTCGGACAGCTCGGATGCAGACATCCTATAAGGTGCCATAGACACCGGCCTTGTTCCAGGAATCAACTCTATGGTGAACTCGATCTCTCTCTCAGGTGGAACATCAGGTATTTCTTCAGGAAACACCTCGGCAAACTCTCTGACCACTGGCATATCTTCGATCTTAACTTGACTCTCTACTGTCAACGACGCCCATAATGCAAACAGAGTAACCCCTTCTCCCAACAACTTGCGCACTTGCTTAGCAGGAAGTAAAGCCGATTCCCTCACCTCGGCAGCAGGAAAACTAACCGATCTCTCAGCGCAATGGATATGAACATGGTTGTCTACTAACTAGTCCATACCAAGGATGACGTCCATTCCCTCTAGTGATAAACAAATTAGATTAACAGAGAAGTCCCTGCCGAATACAGTCAGTGGGCACTTCGAACATACCAGAGAGGTAGTCACTGTACCCATGGCTGGAGTGACAATGACCATCTCCCTTCCCAATGAAGACAACACTAAACTTAGTCTATTAGCACACATGGCAGAAATGAATGAATGAGTTGCACCAGTATCTATAATTGCAACTAGAGGAACACCGTTGATATACCACGTACCTTTGATTTCATTCACCACCTCGGACCCAACTAGCGCAAACACTTTCCCCACGCCTTTCTCTTGCTTTGGCTTAGGACACTTAGGACTGATGTGTCCCAACTCTCCCTTTGCCCACACTCAGCAGATAGGTGGCCCTCCTTGCCACACCTATAACACCTCTTCACCTCAGCCTTGCACTCCTTCGCTTTGTGCCCAGGCAGCCCACACTTGTAACAAGTCGAATAGCGAGAGCATCTCCCTACTAGGCTTTCCTCTCCTGCAGAGTTTCCCTTTCCTCTACCACCAAAAAGCGGTCATAAGGCTTCCAGCGGTTACGAGGTTGGAAGGTCTTCTTATCCTTCCCGGCTCGGCTAATAGCCATACAATCTTCTTCATAAATTCCGCGGCGATCCACCAACTCGTAAAACACCCTTATCCTTTGATACCCAATGGCTCGCTTGATCTCGGGCTTCAAGCCGTTCTCAAACTTAATACACTTGGAGAACTCAAAGAAGAGTAGCTCGGTGTAATGGGGATAAAACTTTGCCGGCTCGGAGAACTTGGCGCAAAGATACTCGGACACACGGTCAAAGTTACCTTGCTTGAGCTCCAAGAATTCCATTTCCTTCTTTCCTTTCACATCCTCCGGGTAATACTTCCTCATGAACTCCTCTTGAAAATATCCCATGTAATCCCTTCCTCGCCACCTCCAATCTTTGAAGGGATTCAAGCCACCGATCGTCGGCTTCTTCAATGAGCATATGAGTCCCAAACCTCACCTTTTGCTCATCGGTGCAATCCATCACTCTGAATATCCTCTCTATTTCTTTCAACCATACTAGAGCCCCCGTCGGGATCATACCTCCGCGAAGGTAGGAGGATTCTCCTCCGGAAAGTAGCAATCCCACGAGCTCCCGGTATCCTCGGCATTCTCACGAGGTCGATTCCCATAGCGATTGCCATCGCCTCCAACGCAGCGAGCCTATAGCAAAGATCATTTCTTCCACTCTTTTCCACCATTTCTACTTCACCGATCACACAATCAAGAATCTGGTTTAGAACGAGCCTAAGACTCGAGGCTTAAGACACTTAGACTCAACTACTTGGTCGGACAAGACCGAACTTATGCTCTGATACCAACAATGTAACACCCCCTTCTTCTAAACAATCGGTCTACTAAAATTCAAATCAGAGTTTCAAAAATCCACTCAAAGGAGTGCTACATTTAGTGATTAAAATGAAAACATAATTCAATTAAGTTCGAAATAGTTTCACAGTACCATACAAGCATATTATCATACGCATCACCACGACAAAAGGGTCTCAGCCCATCATATAAGGCACCTCGGCCAGTACACATCAAGGTCATATTACATAGTAATAATTACACAAAATAATGGTAGTTTCGGTTCAAAGACTATCTATCAAAATATACACAAGTTCGGCCTTAAACAAAGACAAAATAGACTACTCGCC
Source organism: Oxytropis ochrocephala (assembly GCA_020916435.1). NCBI lineage: Eukaryota > Viridiplantae > Streptophyta > Magnoliopsida > Fabales > Fabaceae > Oxytropis > Oxytropis ochrocephala. Next base: position 10,208,523 of record CM037093.1, on the reverse strand, counting down.
CCAACCCGGTGTTACACGACCGGCAGCGAACACGACCAACTTGAGCTAGGCCTACCATCACTCATGCGTGCACTGCAAGTTGCCACGAGAGCGAGCAACAAAAAAGCAAACTAGGGTGAGTCTCTTAACACAAGTAATATAACGTGAAGGAAAGCATTAAGGATAGAAATGGCACTAAAAGCACCTCGGTTCAACCTAACAAAGCCACTCACCGATAGCTCAAACAATCACACACATCATCAATCGGCTCAAATACATTAAATCATGTAATGTATGCATGAAATGCAACCCAACCACGTGGCCTTATGCAATGAGGTACCTCCACCGTCGTTATTTAGCCCGTCGGCATTCTCCGTCGTTAACTCGTTGTTATTTTGATATGGAGACCGAAGTCTTACCATATCCGAGGCCGAGACCTCCTCCGTCGTTATATGCACATGAACATGTGACTCATGACAAATACAATCACACACAAATCAAATCATAGCGTATGTGAAAGTTTACACCGTCGCTCACCGTCGTTCTACTCGTCGTCGCTCACATGACGCCTACACACCACTTAGACATCATCTCGGTGCTAAGGTCGACCCTACAACAGGGTAGAATCACCCACAGGACCTACAACCGAGCCTCTCGGTCACCTCGGCACCTCTTAATCACCTCGGCACTCACGGTGGACTAAGTGTCACACCGAGGACCACAACTACACTTAGGGACCAACTTGTCCCCTAAGGACCAAAATGGACTTAATCGCTCCAACACTTATACACATTGGTGCTAAATGGCACTCACAGTGGCGTCCCACAATGTGGTAGACAACATTGGCGCCTAAATCATCACATCGGCGCACTATATGTGTACCTCGGCTAAACCCCTCGACATCACCTCGGCACACTATGTGTGTACCAGCTAAACACACTCAACCCTCAACTCGGTAACGTGCTCACAGTTAAGCACTACCTTACACCAAAATCACCTAAGTCATGGGAATTCACTCCTCTGTGTTCCCTGGTTCAGCTCACCTACACTTAGGCACTTGGGCGTTTCACCTCGGTGACGCTACCTCGGTCTAAGGACCTCGGTTCACTATCTCTACAGCTCGGAAATCTTAAGGCGAAACACCTACACTTCGTTTTAGGCGTCCTTACCCTTCGCTTATGGTATTTAGACACACACTCATCCTCAAACTCACCAACAGACCCTCAACTAAGACACAGCTAGACGTTGACTTCCCTCAACTCGGGTTCTCTCACTCTAGTTGAAGAACACTTCGGTTTTACGCGCGTAAATAAGGCGCTTAACTCCCATTCCACTCCTCTACTCTGTTTCCTAAGTTAGACTCAACATGCAAACTCACTTCTAGCTCACCACACTCATGCACACTCGGATACTCACTCTATTTCTCCGATCTTTTCCCTAACTCTACATGCAAGCTCATTTTCAGCTCACCATGCAATGCTCTCTCTTCATACCACTCAGAACAGAGAGAGTGTTACACTCCTCTCTCTTTCCAAGTGATCCACCGCGTTCCTCACCACAAATCACATCAAAAGGCAAGAACACAAGAAAAACATGTTAAGATCAACACATAAAACATGCATGCAAGGTGATTGAAACCACTCACACAAAATGCAAACAACACAAAACATTACAAGTATTAGAAGACCCACAACCTTAATGTTTGAGAAAATGAGGATCCTTCACTCTCCAAGTAACTACAAAGAACAATGCTCTCCCTCTCCTCTCCTAGCTTGGACTCTCCACGCTCGTTTTCTCCCCCTTCTCTCTTGGTCTCACTCTCTCTCTACTTCTCAATTTGGTAACTTAACTAAATTTTTGAACTCAATGGGAATGTTCCTTGAAGGCACCATTTAATGTGTCCTAAAGGGACTTAAATGGGCCTTGGCCTTGTTTAGGCCGTGGGCTTCCACTTCCCCACCCTCTCCTACTTAGACACTTTACTAAGGGTAACACATGATTAACACTCACTTAATAAATTATTTGACTTAAAAATTAAAGTGTTGCAAACCCTTAATAACTCAACTAAGTTAATTAATTGAATTATTTGGGGTGTTACAACTCTCCCCTACTTAGGAGATTACGTCCTCGTAATCTTACCTCAATCAAACAGCTCGGAATAGGCTTCCTTCATCTTGCTCTCTAGCTCCCAAGTAGCATGCTCACCAACACTCTCCTACCCAAACCACCTTCACTAACTTGATTTCTTTTCCCCAAGAGTCTTTACTTCTCGGTCTTCAATTCGATTGGCATTGTCTCCCAAAGTGAGGTCGTCTCTCACTTGCACATCATCCATTTGAATGACATGGGGCCAGGTCAGAACATACTTCCTCGGTGAGATACATGGAACACATCGTGCAAATTTGTGAGATTAGGTGGCGGTGCAATTCGACGCCACCTTCCCAACTCTCTCTAAGATTTGATAGGGTCCAATGAAACGAGGTGTGATTTCTTGGACCTCGAGCTCGTCCAACTCGATCCACGGGGTGACTCTAAGGAATACATGGTCACCGGCTTGAAATTCTAAGTCCTTCCTTCTCTTGTCATGGTAACTCTTTTATGCGCTTTGTGATGCCCTCATCTTCTCTCTGATCATCTTAACCTTCTCGGTAGTCTCTCTAACCAACTCGGGTCCTAACACAACCCTATCTCCTGTTTCATGCCAACACACGGTGGAGTCCTACACCTACGGCCATACAATGCTTCAAATGGTGCCATTCCAATACTTGAATGATGGTTGTTGTTGTAAGTGAATTCTATCGATGGTAGATACGAGTCCCACGCACCTCCTTGCTCCAAAGACACAAGCCCTCAATAAGTCTTCTAAGGATTGGATAGTCCTCCGGATTGACCATCACCCGAGGATGGTATCTTTGAGCTCAAACACAACTTGGAACCCAACGCCTCTTGCAAGCTCTTCCAAAATTACGAGGTAAACCTTGGATCTCGATCGAAACAATACTTAAAGGAATTCCATGAAGCTTCACAATGACATTGATATAAATTTACGCTAACCTCGCCTTTGGGTAAGTGATGTTAATAGGAATAAAGTGTGATGACTTTGTCGACCTATCAACAATCACCCAAATGGTGTCAAATCCTCTTGTTGTCCTCGTGACCCGGTTACAAAGTCCATGGAAATCTTTGTCCCACTTCCATTCGGGAATATGCAGCGGTTGCATCAACCCCGCCGGCACGGTGCTCTACCTTTGACTTACGGCAAGTCAAACACGCATAAACGAAACGAGCTACATCCTTCTTCATTTCATTCCCACCACGAATAATTTCTTCAAGTCCTGATACATCTTCGTAGCTCCTGGATGGATACTCAACCGACTTCTGTGACACTCCTCCAGAATAGCCTTCTTGATCTCTTCATCATCAGGTACACATATCCGTCCTCTGAACCTTAACAAACCTTGCGCATCCAACTCAAAATCTTTGTTATCATCTCGGCCAACACTTACAAACACATCAACCAACTTCACATCAACCTTACGTGCTTCCCCTTATACTAACCATGAACTCATTGGTGATCTTCAGCATCCCCAACTTAACACTCCGAGGTGTTACTTCATATACCAGGCTCAAATCCCTAAACTGTTCAATCAGTTCCAGCTCCTTTACCATCATTGATGACACATGCAGAGATTTCCTACTCAGCGCATCAGCTACAACATTGGCCTTCCCTGGGTGATAGTTCAGGCCGAAGTCATAGTCCTTCAATAACTCCAACCATCTCCTCTCGCCTCATATTCGCCTTACGATCAAACAAGTCTTGCAAGCTCTTGTGATCACTAAACACCTCGAACCTTGAACCATAGAGGTAATGCCTCCATATCTTCAATGCAAACACCACGCGACTAGCTCTAAATCATGAGTGGGGTAATTCTTCTCATGAGTCTTGATTGCCTTGAAGCATACGCCACTACTTTACTGCTTGCATCAACACACACACCCCAAACCTAACTTAGATGCATCACAATAAATCACAAAAGGTTCCTCTCGGATTAGGCAACGTCAAGATTGGACTTCTCGATGTACAACGTGGGAAAATATGAAGCCGCCACCAATATTTTAGTTTTGAGACGAAAACATTGAAAAAACGTCTTTTTGTACAAGGCGGGTGGTCTTTTCGAAAACAAGAGATGTAGGTTAGGGAAGTCGGTTAGGTGCGGGAAGGTATAAGCACCCGCACCTCCTTTCTACCGAAAGGAACCTTTAATTTGATGTGTGGTTTTGAAATGTTTGATTTGAAACGATCGTTCTACTTCTTTTCTTTTCTTTTGATTGAGAAAATATTTTATTGGAAACGAGAAAAAGAATATTTTTGGATATCCTTGAAAAGCGGAACAAAACAAGGATTTTTTAAAAGCGTGCTTGACGGGACAGGAACCCGCTCCTACGTACCCTCACCGAGATGAGGATCAAAGCTACGTAGTTTCGTTTGTGCGTCAGAAGGCGGCTTTGCGATTTTTAGGAGGAAGTGCGTTTTTGCGTCGAGAAGGCGGCTTTGCGATTTCTTAGGAAAGAAGTGTGTTGGTGTTTTTTTATTGTAGGGGTTTTCGGTCCTAGGATCATGCAGATCCAATAGACCTAGAACAAAAAACTTGACCCTGCATTCTGACGGACGGCGTGCCCCACTACTTTTGGAAAATGATCTTTTGATTGATTTTAGAAAAAGGGTTTGAAATTATTAATTATTTGCTTTATTCTCACAAGTATCCTAAGGCGTTTGAGTGCATGCTGACTCGGTCTTAGGACGCTAGACAACACCGCCGTGACGTCCGACTTGCCCCCTCATGAGTTTTAAAAAGAAATTATTTATTGACCTCAAAAGATTTGATTAATTTATGAAAATGATTTGAAGAGTGTTGACTCTTGGAAAAGAGCTTCTTTTTTTTTGTCAAATAAAAGAATAAGAAAAGAATTTGAGGATGGCATTGGCCACAAAGAAAAGAAAGTAGAACATTCAATCAATTTTTAAGTCAAAACCAAAACACAATACTTATTAAATTGCAAACAAAGTAATCCACAATATAATTAGGACACAAGCATGCCCATTATTATTTGGCAACAAGAATGCACAAGAATGACATTAAAGCATCAACAATTAAACAATGTAGCTTAAGGGTAGGAAATTGGATCTTGCTAAACTATCTACAAATGGCAAGCAAATCATGTTATAACAACTTGAGAAAAATTATTTTGAACCACAATTGCACCTTAATAAATTAAATAAAAAAAAAAAAAAAAAGACAAAACCCTAATTCCTAACCTTAAGGCGAAACCCTTAATCCCCACAATCAAGCCCCAAATATCATGCATTCACAAGAGAGTAACAAGAATTAACCAAAACCTAGCTAGTTCAAGTCAAACCCAAAGCTATTACATGCAATTTAACAAGGTGAATGCACTAAAATCAACATAATTTAATATGGGATCATAATTCAAATTGCAAACAATTTATACAAGTGCAAACTTTACCCATGAAGGGTTCAAAACAGTGGCATATCTATCATGTAAGGGCTCAAACAACTCATTTCCAAATTATCCACCATATATATACAAAAGTAGGTAAAAATCAAAAGGGTGCATCAAAAACCTAGCTAAAACCGAACCATATATATACCTAAACCCACAAATTTCTTCATCAAACTTAACCTAATTACATGAACAAACATGAATACATGAAGAACAACAATTAACAAGAACAACTCCTAAAAATTGGCTCAAGGCGAAATTATATATGTAAGGGAAGAAGGGTAGAAAGTGAACTTATGCTTGGAAACTTGAACATTAATAAGCTAATTTGATAATCCAAAAGAACAAATGATCAAATAAGCTATTTGAATCCCTTCTAGCAATCTTCTTCACTTGGATTAAAGTACCTTAAGGTACTAGTGATGAATCATCTTGCTAGATCATCAATACTAACAACACTAGCAACCTCTAAAATAAAATGCTAACAATAAAATTAACCATTATTTTGCAAAGAGCAACAAATAAATAACTTAAGAATATTTTAGCATGAAGATTAACATAATCAAAGTAGCAAATGTGTTGAATCCCTTCTAGTCATCTTCTCCACTCAAATCAAAGTGCCTTAAGCACTAGTGGTAAATCACATGACTAGATCATCAAACACTAACAATAACTAAACTAAATTTAAATCTCAAGAAACATAAAATCAAATATAATGGGTTGAATCCTTTCTAGTCATCTTTTCCACTCAAATCAAAGTGCCTTAAGCACTAGTGGTAAATCACATGACTAGATCATCAACCACTAACAATAACAACATTTACTACTAAAGTAAAATACTCATGACAACATTGAATGAAAAAATACACAATCAACTTGAACATATTTTTGTTTAGTGAAATGACAACAAAACTACAATAAAGCACCATAAAATCTATTTATTAAGGGTGAAATGCCAAATTTCACCCATCAACAACAACAAGCTACATTATGAAAATGAAAATGATAAATATGCTAAATAATGAAGAAAATGTGAGATGAAGAGAAGAAAATAATTTCTAATGCAAAATGCTTGAAGATGATGCAAAGGTATCAAAGGGTTTTACCTTAATCCTAAGAGAGAAAGAAGAAATTGAAGAAATAGAGGAGAGGGAAGATGGAGATGGCTACGGCCTTGTGTTGGAAATAAGGGAGAGAAGAATTGTTTTGTGTTTTTTTGAGTGAGAGGGAAGAGGCAAGGTTGTGAGAGGTAGTTTTAAGGTGCTTTGGTGAATGAAGGTGAATTAATGGAGGGTGAGAGGAGGGAGATGGTTTCGGCTGAGAGAGAGGAGGAGAGGAGGAGAGGTTTTTCTTCTAGGTTTGCAAAATGAGAGTGTGTGTGAGTGAGTCTCTAATTTTTGGGCTTTTATATGAGGACCAATTTTAAGGGCATTTGTGACAATGTGCTTTTGTAAACCACTAGGATTTGAGATAGAATTTAAATGGAGGGTCAAGATTGCAATGCACAAGGATTAGGGACACTCAAGAAGCACAAATCAGCTGGTTGTACACGTTTTTGGAGTGGTCTTGGAGAGCAAAAATTGTTGGGGGCATTTAGGTCTTTTTACATTGAGTTATGGCCTAGGATTTGATCAAAAATTTTAATCAATGGCTAAGGATCATTTCACAAGGATCATGGGCATGAAAAAGCACAAAATATGGGCTGGAAATGAGAGGAAATTCGCAGCACACAAGTGAGAGAATGAGTGGAAAACTTGCAAGTTGTCATTTTTGTACTAATCCTTATCCTTTCATCATTCAAAATGTAGAATATTCCCTTCTAGATCTTTCTTTCTTATTCATGCCATTTTGGGCCCTATCCTATGATTCCATGATTGGGCTCTGAATTCCATGACCTCACCCATCCCAAAATTGATTTTGTTGACCCCACCTCAAAGGAAATGACCATTTTGCCCTTTTGTTCAAAACTCGAATTCCATGCCAAAAATATTTCAATGGTGCACAAAAATGCACAACCTCCACCCTTTTAGACCCAAATAAATTCCCCAAGAAATGCATAGTGGTTTTTACTGAGAAATTATTGGTCTTAGTGAAATTACCAAAATACCCTTTTTGACCTAAAAACCCTAATTAGCTCAAAAATGCATTTTCATTCTAAACATGATCCTAAAAACCCTTGGATTACTTTTAAAACTCTAAAATGCATGCCAAGCCTTAATTTATTTATTTTTGGTTGAAAATTAGGGTTTTGACCTGCTTAGGACAAAATTGGGGTATGGCAATTTGCCTCTTTATTTGGATTTTACCAAGAAATATGAATTGCGCGAGACATATTTGAAGGTAAAATAGAAATAAAGAATTCAAAAATTATACCAATTTTGTCCATTTGGAGAAACCCGAATTTTCCCTTCTCTTTTTTAATGAATGAATCAACAACCCTCGGTAAAGCGAAAAGCGGGAAATGAATTGGTGCCGACCCTCGTTAAGCCAGTAGCGAAATGAATTGGTGCCAACCCTCGATAAGCCAAAGTAGCGAGAAATGAATTGTCAACTCTCGATGTAAAGAGCAAAAGCAAGAAATGAATTGGTGCCAACCTCATTAAGCCCGTAGCGAGAAATGAATTGTCAACCCTCGATGGGCGACAAAAGCAAGAAATGAATTGGTGCAACCCTCGAAGTAAGCCAGAAGCGGGAAATGAATTGTCAACCCTCGATCAGTTAAGTCGACAAAAGCAAGAAATGAATTGGTACCAACCTCGATTAAGCGCCAGAGCGGGAAATAAGGCAATAAAGCGATAAAGAAAGCGTAAAGAAGGTATCGGTCCTCGATGGAAACCGACACCGAGGTCGCCTAAAGCCTTTTAACGAACCGCGCGACGATCCGAGTTTGCCAGCAGGCGAGGTGGTCTTCGGAGCGACCGGGGAGACAATACCAAGTCTAGATCTCGATACTTCTCAGGATTGCGCTACGTCTTGGCCGACCACAACTATCCTTTTATTTGGACCTAACGAGGTCGAAGGACTTACTCGTAGCTCGAATACGAGGTGAAGTCGAAGGGGCGCTTGGGTCTGAAGGAGCACTTTGGGCTCACGAAGGGACGCTTAGTCTGAAGGACACTTAGTCTGAAGGGATTCACGAATCTGTTGGTTGGTTATTTGAAATGATCAATCTTTGCCGCACTAGATTGAGAGGTACTGCATCACGTCGGTGATGCAAAGAATGGTGTATGAGATATGGATGCATGTTATGCAAAGGCATGTTATGCAGAGGGCATGTCATGCGAATGCATGTGGTGCGATGGTTTAGTGGAATGATGAATGCGGTGAGATGCTATTCTTGGTTCTTCGTCTTTTTAATTTTCTTTGGTCGCCTTTCTTTTCTTTTTTTTTTTTTTGTTTTTTTTTTTTTTTTTTTTTTTTTTGAATGATTTTGCCGGATCGGCTTTCTTTTACGATCGTTTGTTTGTCTTTGCTCTTTTGCTCTTTATGAAATGCGAATATGCAAATGTAGCGCTTTGATGTTTGATCAGAGATTGATACTTGGTAATGCAAGTGTGCGATGCAATGTGATGATTCATGTTTTGATGAATGGAATGCTCTTGTTTTATTTTACGCTCATTTCTTTCTCTTTTCATGAAATGCGGGCATGCTAATGCAAAATTTGGATGTTTGATGACATGTAATGCTCTTGTGTTTTGATGAAATGGCGATGCAAATGCAATGGAAAACTTTTCCTTCTTTGCCTTTTTCTATGAAATGTGAATATTGCTATTATGCGAAATGAAATGATGAATGACATAGGATGTTTTGGCTTTCTTTGCAAGTATTGATGTGATGCAACTGTATTGCCTTGATGTTTGAATGCAAGTGTATGCGGTGATTGATGCTTTGATGAATGCAATGCTAATGCTCTAACTTAACTTGTTTTGTTTTTTTTTTTTTTTTTTTTTTTTTTTTTTTGTGAAATGCAACATTAATATGATGCAATGCTCGATGTGGAACATTTTTTCTATGTGATGAATGCACAAAATGTGAGGATGCAAGCGTAATGCTTTGATGCATATGCCATAATGAATAGATTGAAGCTGCTAGATGCATGAGGTAAACATTTTTGTGATGATGAGATGCAAGACTTTGGATGCAAGGAATTGAGATGATTATTGACCATTCTGTTGAAAAATTGAATTTGACTCAAACTCTGGTGTTCTCAAGGTTTTTATTTACAAACAACCTCACTCGTTTTCTCTTTCTTTCCATGATGACTGAATTTTAGATATCGCATGATTAACTTGTGTTTTCTCTCTTTGAAGTATTGTCTAGTAAGCATGCATAGGAGTGCAAAGGTGAATGAATGAGTCGATCGACTTGGAATTGGCTTAGGGCATGGACATTTATGGCAAGTGAAGGAATGACAGACATGGTTATTTCCGAAGCTCGTGAGGGATAAAGAGATACAAGATTGCCCCAATTCAGGTCTTGGATGAGTGAATAGTTTGCCCCTGTCTAGTGGTGACAACAACTAGGGGTGTAAAAGATGATGAATTGGGAATGCTTCGGCTTTTGAAATGAAGGGTGGAGCAAAAAAGATTTTGTCTCAACCCATAAAGTTTGATGTTGCCCCAGCCATAACAAGGACAACGCTGCCCCGATTAGAATGACAATGCCTTGTTTAGGGTAGTGAGTTGAGAGGTTGCCCCGGTGAGGTTGAATGAGGTGAAGGAATGGGAGCATGCTTGCCCCTGCTTGGAGGTATTGACAAGCTGGAGTGACATGGGAGGGCCTTTGAATAGACATTCCCAGAGACCGGGGTGGGGGGAGGAGGAAGAGAGTGCCCCATCTTTTGGATGCGAGTAGTGTTCTCGGTCTGCAAATGTCTTGACTTTTAGCGTGAAAGAAGCCTCACTTGGTGATCACTAAACCTTGTTTTAATGCGGCTTGAATGGGTTTTTGGTGCAAGTCCCTCTTTTTATTTTGTCGACTTTCTTTTTTCGATTGTTTGTTTTTATTCCCTCATTTCTTTTTCACGAGGGTTTGTTTTTTCTTGATCGACTTTCTTTTTTCGATCATTTGTTTTTTCTTTTGAGCAAACACATCGTGAGACAGATAAACTTAGTTGTTCTAAGATTTAAAATTTGAGAAAACAACAAACAATCATCATTGATCGGAATGGACTTTTCGGGATTGTGGTGTTTTATGGACGAAGGATGATTGGGCTTAATGAAGTATTTGGGGGTAATGGTAGGATGATTTTTATTCGGCGTTGGTGACGATCGATGATTTATGATGGTTATTTGGCTTGATGAGGTGTTTGGAAGTTTTATTCTGGCTGAGGGTTTGTGGAGGGCAAGGTGCCGAGGTCAAAGGGAAGTGTTTGCGATTTATGGAAGGAGGGTAGTTATACTGACAAAGTATTGGAAGATTTATTGAGACAAGGATCTCTTGTGTTTTGTGGTAACATGTATCACTCACCACCGACATTTCTTTTGTATTTTCTTTTGCTTTGGGATTTTCGTTTTGAATCCTCTTTTTCTTTCTTTCTTTTTCCTTCTTTTTTTCTTTTTGATTCTTTCCTTCTTTGACTCGGGTGGTGATAAGAAGTGATGCACTATTTTTTTATATTTGAGGTGATCCTTGTCTAGGGTGATTTTTGGATTTTGGTTTTTCTTGGCTTAAGGTGGGTAGGAAAGGGACTTTTCGGGATTTTGGGATTTTTGAGGAGATGGCCAAACTTCATTTCAAATCTCGATTGCTTATTTATTTTTTTGTAAAACATGAAAACTGTTCATCTATCTATATGTGCTTGCTCCTTTCTTTACATTTTTTTCTCTTTTTTTTTTTTTTATGCCCTAACTTTTGCAGACGACCGCTCTTTGCGAGTTTTCAATCCACAGGCGCTTTTTTTTGTGTCTAGGCATGCTGCGGGTTTTCAACCTAGCGAGCTTATTTTCTTATTTATTATTATTTTTTGAAAGACTTGCAATTGAAGGAATATGATATTTAACAAGGAAATTAGTGATCACTGAGACTTGCTTGACATGGAGCACTCAAAGTGTTAGTGAGAATGAAACAAAAAGTCAAATGCACGCACCGATGGGAGAGAACATGCACTTTATGGGTGGACGGGCGGGATTAGACTTGGATGGGAAATGATGATAAATGAAGGAAGCCGTGACTCAAACAATAGAGAGCGCACGTGGCATGCATACTTACTAGAAGAACGCTTCACGAGAGAGTTAACATTGGTTAAAGCATGATATAAAAACTTTTTTGATGGAGCGTTTCAGTCTTTTATCATGGAATGGATGAGATGCAATGCTTTTTTATTCTTTGAAGGAAATACAAATGAGCTATTGACGTGAAAAACCGAATGCCTTGGAACACCTTGAAATTTTGAAAGAATGATTGTTTTGCAAGACCATCTCGTCTCTCATCAAAACTCTTTATTGTATGTGAAAACACTATGATATGCAAGTGGAAAAATGATCACTTCAAAAGTGTAATTATTCTAAAAGGTTTTTATGATTTTGATGCAAAATGAAATGCATTTTTGAATGAGGCGAGAAAGATACTTTTCAAAATGAAATTTTTATTTGTTATGCTTGTGGGGTGGACCCGCTCCTACGTATCCTCCTTGAGGAATCAAAGCGTACGTAGTTCTACTGTGTCCTTTTTTGAAATAATGCTTATGCATGAATGCCATGTTTTGGATGAACTTGGCGAGGAGCTTTTTCCTCTTTTTTTGATTATGAATGAAATGCTTATGCTATGAAGATGATAATTGTTTTCATTTTTATGTAATGAAATGGAATGCAAGACGAATGATTCAAAATTAGAATTTATTTAATGCAAATGATGCAACGATGTAGGATGCAAAATGATTTTTATAGAGGCAAGACAAGATATGAAATGTTGATGCCCCCCTTTCTTAGGAATGATACTTTTTCTAAATGATGATTTTTTTTAGAGACAATGCAAAGTATGAAATGCCAATGCCCCTTCCTTTTTGAAAGATGCATGTATGGAGGAATGATGTATTTGAACTAAAGTGATGAGGTTAATGAAATGATGCATGAATGCTACATTTTGAATAAATTTGATGATGATTTTCGTTCATGATTATGAATGAAATGCTTTCTTGTTTTCATTTTTTTGCGCAATGAAATGCATGATACTCACAATGATAAAAAAAATGCATGGAAAGACATGATTTTTTTTATTGAATGGAATTGCATGCAAAATGAGAGGTTAATGTATTATTTTTTCATGATGTGTGAAAAAGGAAAACAATGATGCATGAGACGCGCCCCTAATAAGACACAATTTTTTTTGGATCTTTCGAAAAATTAGGGGAAAAAAGCCTTAGTGAATGGAAATGCACACGTGCGGAGAATGCACTCCTAACAAACCTTAATGAGATAGAGAAAAAATGCATGTATGAATTTTATCAAGTTTTTGTTTTATGCAATGCAAATGATGTCTTTATATGAAGATGACGGCGATAATGCGACTTGACATGCATGAATGAATGCATGATGAGGATGATTGAAAGAAAATTATTTACAACATAGGATTTTCAACGGTTGGAATTACGGAAAAATAATCGTTTTTCAAAAAGGTTTGGATCTGAGGGTATGTAGCTCCTTTGTGTCCTCTACAGGTTTCTTAGGAGACAGGATCTAAGGCTTTTCTAAGGGGTACTTCAAGGTAAGCACTAACAAGAGGGCCTAAATAAGGTTCCTAGAGCCAACGACCTCATCCGAAGCGCACCGATCAGCGGACGCACGTCAAGTGATGAGCCCGCCGAACAAAGCCAAACTCTAGGTGAAGTCTTCGCAACCACGAAAAGGCGCGACGTCGGTGTGCAGACCACTAATGACCGTTCTAGCCTAATATATACTCTAGCCGGGTATAGGGCTGTCTCACCAAAAATCACACAAGGGTAAAAACAGTGAAAGTGTGTGTAGGAGCATAATGATGCATATACCCCCCCCACCTGCAAAGAAAAATCCAGGAACAGTCCAGACAAAGAGAGTCATCTACCCTAGGGTTTTGCACATATCATTCAAGTCTAAGCAAGAAATCAACCTAAGGTATTAACAATCATCCAAAACTCTACTTACCTTAAGAAGAGGAGCTAAGAAGAGGGGATCATAATAGAAGGGGAAAAATGCATGAACTTACCAAAGAAAGGGAGCGGAGAAGAGGGGAACATGCGAGATGAGGGGAATATGATGCATAAGCAAAGAAAGAAAGGGGTAGGATAAGAAACAAGTGTGGAAATAAACAAATGCACATGAATGCAACACAATGTACACAATAATGCAAGAGAAACCATCAAGCATCACAGACAAAGAAAAGAAAAAGAAAAAGAAAAGGGAAAGAAGAGATAGAACAAAATTTCCAAATCAAACAATTTAAACCACGCATCAAATTAATTAGGTTTGACCCTCGTTTTCTTTAAAAAGAAAAGTTAGTCCCCGATGAAGTCGCGGTTGTTGCACCCCGAAAAATCCGGTTTGGACTTCTCGATGTACAACGTGGGAAAATATGAAGCCGCCACCAATATTTTAGTTTTGAGACGAAAACATTGAAAAAACGTCTTTTTGTACAAGGCGGGTGGTCTTTTCGAAAACAAGAGATGTAGGTTCGGAAGTCGGTTAGAGTGCGGGAAGGTATAAGCACCCGTGCCTCCTTTCTACCGAAAGGAACCTTTAATTTGATGTGTGGTTTTGAAATGTTTGATTTGAAACGATCGTTCTACTTCTTTTCTTTTCTTTTGATTGAGAAAATATTTTATTGGAAACGAGAAAAAGAATATTTTTGGATATCCTTGAAAAGCGGAACAAAACAAGGATTTTTTAAAAGCGTGCTTGACGGGACAGGAACCCGCTCCTACGTACCCTCACCGAGATGAGGGATCAAAGCTACGTAGTTCTCGTTTGTGCGTCCGAAGACGGCTTTGCGATTTTTTAGGAGGAAGTGCGTTTTTTGCGTCAGAAGACGGCTTTTGCGATTTCTTAGGAAAGAAGTGTGTTGGTGTTTTTTATTGTAGGGGTTTTCGGTCCTAGACTGTACAGTCCAATAGACCTAGAACAAAGACAGCCCCGCCCGTACGGACGACGTGCCCCACTACTTTTGGAAAATGATCTTTTTGATTGATTTTAGAAAAAGGGTTTGAAATTATTAATTATTTGCTTTATTCCTCACAAGTATCCTAAGACGTTTGAGTACATCTGACTCCGGTCTTAGGGCGCTAGACAACACCACCGCACGTCCGACTTGCCCCCTCATGAGTTTTAAAAAAGAAATTATTTATTGACCTCAAAAGATTTGATTAATTTATGAAAATGATTTGAAGAGTGTTGACTCTTGGAAAAGAGCTTTTTTTTGTCAAATAAAAGAATAAGAAAAGAATTTGAGGATGGCATTGGCCACAAAGAAAAGAAAGTAGAACATTCAATCAATTTTTAAGTCAAAACCAAAACACAATACTTATTAAATTGCAAACAAAGTAATCCACAATATAATTAGGACACAAGCATGCCCATTATTATTTGGCAACAAGAATGCACAAGAATGACATTAAAGCATCAACAATTAAACAATGTAGCTTAAGGGTAGGAAATTGGATCTTGCTAAACTATCTACAAATGGCAAGCAAATCATGTTATAACAACTTGAGAAAAATTATTTTGAACCACAATTGCACCTTAATAAATTAAATAAAAAAAAAAAAAAAAAAAAAAAAAGACAAAACCCTAATTCCTAACCTTAAGGCCGAAACCCTTAATCCCCACAATCAAGCCCCAAATATCATGCATTCACAAGAGAGTAACAAGAATTAACCAAAACCTAGCTAGTTCAAGTCAAACCCAAAGCTATTACATGCAATTTAACAAGGTGAATGCACTAAAATCAACATAATTTAATATGGGATCATAATTCAAATTGCAAACAATTTATACAAGTGCAAACTTTACCCATGAAGGGTTCAAAACAGTGGCATATCTATCATGTAAGGGCTCAAACAACTCATTTCCAAATTATCCACCATATATATACAAAAGTAGGTAAAAATCAAAAGGGTGCATCAAAACCTAGCTAAAACCGAACCATATATATACCTAAACCCACAAATTTCTTCATCAAACTTAACCTAATTACATGAACAAACATGAATACATGAAGAACAACAATTAACAAGAACAACTCCTAAAAATTGGCTCAAGGCCGAAATTATATATGTAAGGGAAGAAGGGTAGAAAGTGAACTTATGCTTGGAAACTTGAACATTAATAAGCTAATTTGATAATCCAAAAGAACAAATGATCAAATAAGCTATTTGAATCCCTTCTAGCAATCTTCTTCACTTGGATTAAAGTACCTTAAGGTACTAGTGATGAATCATCTTGCTAGATCATCAATACTAACAACACTAGCAACCTCTAAAATAAAATGCTAACAATAAAATTAACCATTATTTTGCAAAGAGCAACAAATAAATAACTTAAGAATATTTTAGCATGAAGATTAACATAATCAAAGTAGCAAATGTGTTGAATCCCTTCTAGTCATCTTCTCCACTCAAATCAAAGTGCCTTAAGCACTAGTGGTAAATCACATGACTAGATCATCAAACACTAACAATAACTAAACTAAATTTAAATCTCAAGAAACATAAAATCAAATATAATGGGTTGAATCCTTTCTAGTCATCTTTTCCACTCAAATCAAAGTGCCTTAAGCACTAGTGGTAAATCACATGACTAGATCATCAACCACTAACAATAACAACATTTACTACTAAAGTAAAATACTCATGACAACATTGAATGAAAAAATACACAATCAACTTGAACATATTTTTGTTTAGTGAAATGACAACAAAACTACAATAAAGCACCATAAAATCTATTTATTAAGGGTGAAATGCCAAATTTCACCCATCAACAACAACAAGCTACATTATGAAAATGAAAATGATAAATATGCTAAATAATGAAGAAAATGTGAGATGAAGAGAAGAAAATAATTTCTAATGCAAAATGCTTGAAGATGATGCAAAGGTATCAAGGGTTTTTACCTTAATCCTAAGAGAGAAAGAAGAAATTGAAGAAATAGAGGAGAGGGAAGATGGAGATGGCTACGGCCTTGTGTTGGAAATAAGGGAGAGAAGAATTGTTTTTGTGTTTTTTTGAGTGAGAGGAAGAGGCAAGGTTGTGAGAGGTAGTTTTTAAGGTGCTTTGGTGAATGAAGGTGAATTAATGGAGGGGTGAGAGGAGGAGATGGTTTCGGCTGAGAGAGGAGGAGAGGAGGAGAGGTTTTTCTTCTAGGTTTGCAAAATGAGAGTGTGTGTGAGTGAGTCTCTAATTTTGGGCTTTTATATGAGGACCAATTTTAAGGGCATTTGTGACAATGTGCTTTTGTAAACCACTAGGATTTGAGATAGAATTTAAATGGAGGGTCAAGATTGCAATGCACAAGGATTAGGGACACTCAAGAAGCACAAATCAGCTGGTTGTACACGTTTTTGGAGTGGTCTTGGAGAGCAAAAATTGTTGGGGGCATTTAGGTCTTTTTACATTGAGTTATGGCCTAGGATTTGATCAAAAATTTTAATCAATGGCTAAGGATCATTTCACAAGGATCATGGGCATGAAAAAGCACAAAATATGGGCTGGAAATGAGAGGAAATTCGCAGCACACAAGTGAGAGAATGAGTGGAAAACTTGCAAGTTGTCATTTTTGTACTAATCCTTATCCTTTCATCATTCAAAATGTAGAATATTCCTTCTAGATCTTTCTTTCTTATTCATGCCATTTTGGGCCCTATCCTATGATTCCATGATTGGGCTCTGAATTCCATGACCTCACCCATCCCAAAATTGATTTTGTTGACCCCACCTCAAAGGAAATGACCATTTTGCCCTTTTGTTCAAAACTCGAATTCCATGCCAAAAATATTTCAATGGTGCACAAAAATGCACAACCTCCACCCTTTTAGACCCAAATAAATTCCCCAAGAAATGCATAGTGGTTTTTACTGAGAAATTATTGGTCTTAGTGAAATTACCAAAATACCCTTTTTGACCTAAAAACCCTAATTAGCTCAAAAATGCATTTTCATTCTAAACATGATCCTAAAAACCCTTGGATTACTTTTAAAACTCTAAAATGCATGCCAAGCCTTAATTTATTTATTTTTGGTTGAAAATTAGGGTTTTGACCTAAGCCGGACAAAATTGGGGTATGACACATACGCCACTACTTTACCTGCTTGCATCAACACACAGCCCAAACCTAACTTAGATGCATCACAATAAATCACAAAAGGTTCCTCTGGATTAGGCAACGTCAAGATTGGCGACGTTGTCAATCTCCTCTTTAACTCTTGGAAACTCTCTTCACATCGGACATCCCACTTTGAAAGCCCTATCTTTACAAGTCAATTGGGTTAATGGCAACGCCAATTTAGAGAAACCCTCAATGAATCTTCTCAGAGTAACCGGCTAGCCCCAAGAAGCTCTCACACCGGTGGACCGACTTGGGTGTCTCCCACCTCAACACGGCTTCAATCTTTGAAGGGTCCACCGCAATCCCCTGCTTTGGAAATCACATGGCCTAGGAAACTCACTTCCTCAACCAAAACTCACACTTGGATAGCTTCGCGATATAACTTCTTCTCCTTCGGAACCTCCAAAGACTATCCTTAAGTGCTCGGCATGTTCTTCTGCCGACTGGAGTAGAGACAAAATATCGTCTATGAACACTACCACAAACCGATCTAAGTACTCATGGAAGATACGATTCATATACTCCATGAATACCCCGGAGCATTAGTGACACCGAATGGCATTACTAAGTACTCGTAGTGTCCATACCAGGAGTTCTTAAAGCCGCGTCTTTGAGTGCGTCTTCGTCCTTCACTTTGATTTGATGGTAGCCTGACCTCAAATCAATCTTTGAAAATACTTGAGCACCCACTAATTGATCCATTAAGTCGTCAATTCTTGGTAGTGGATACTTGTTCTTAATTGTAACCTTGTTCAACTGTCTGTAGTCCACGCACAACCTCATGCTTCCATCTTTCTTCTTCACGAGCAACACAGGTGCTCCCCATGGTGACACACTTGGTCTTACGAATTTCCTTTCTAGCAATTCTTCTAACTGTTTCTTCAGCTCGGACAGCTCGGATGCAGACATCCTATAAGGTGCCATAGACACCGGCCTTGTTCCAGGAATCAACTCTATGGTGAACTCGATCTCTCTCTCAGGTGGAACATCAGGTATTTCTTCAGGAAACACCTCGGCAAACTCTCTGACCACTGGCATATCTTCGATCTTAACTTGACTCTCTACCGTCAACGGCGCCCATAATGCAAACAGAGTAACCCCTTCTCCCAACAACTTGCGCACTTGCTTAGCAGAAGTAAAGCCGATTTCCTCACCTCGGCAGCAGGAAAACTAACCGATCTCTCCAGCGCAATGGATATGAACATGGTTGTCTACTAACTAGTCCATACCAAGGATGACGTCCATTCCTCTAGTGATAAACAAATTAGATTAACAGAGAAGTCCTGCGCGAATACGATCGGTGGGCACTTCGAACATATACGGAGAGGTAGTCAGCGTACTCAATGGTGGAGTGACAATGACCATCTCCCTTCCCAATGAAGACAACACTAAACTTAGTCTATTAGCACACATGGCAGAAATGAATGAATGAGTTGCACCAGTATCTATAATTGCAACTAGAGGAACACCGTTGATATACCACGTACCTTTGATTTCATTCACCACCTCGGACCCAACTAGCGCAAACACTTTCCCACGCCTTTCTCTTGCTTTGGCTTAGGACACTTAGGAGTGATGTGTCCCAACTCTCCCTTTGCCCACACTCAGCAGATAGGTGGCCCTCCTTGCCACACCTATAACACCTCTTCACCTCAGCCTTGCACTCCTTCGCTTTGTGCCCAGGCAGCCCACACTTGTAACAAGTCAGAATAGCAGGAGCATCTCCCTACTAGGCTTTCTCTCCCTGCAGAGTTTCCCTTTCCTCTACCACCAAAAAGCGGTCATAAGGCTTCCAACTGGTTTACGAGGTTGGAAGGTCTTCTTATCCTTCCCGGCTCGGCTAATAGCCATACTATCTTCTTCATAAATTTCGCAGAGTCCACCAACTCGAGAAAACACCCTTATCCTTTGATACCCAATGGCACGCTTGATCTCGGGCTTCAAGCCGTTCTCAAACTTAATACACTTGGAGAACTCAAAGAAGAGCTCGGTGTAATGGGGATAAAACTTTGCCATTTCGGAGAACTTGGCAAAGATACTCGAACACGGTCAAAGTTACCTTGCTTGAGCTCCAAGAATTCCATTTCCTTCTTTCCTTTCACATCCTGCGGGTAATACTTCCTCATGAACTCCCTCTTGAAAATATCCCATGTAATCCCTTCCTCGTGACCTCCAATCTTTGAAGGATTCAAGCCACCGATCGTCGGCTTCTTCAAATGAGCATATGAGTCCCAAACCTCACCTTTTGCTCATCGGTGCAATCCATCACTCTGAATATCCTCTCTATTTCTTTCAACCATACTAGAGCCCCATCGAGGATCATCATACCCCTCGAAGGTAGGAGGATTCTCCTCGGAAAGTAGCAATCCACGAGCTCCGGTATCCTCGGCAGATTCTGGCGAGGTCGATTCCCATAGCAGATTGCCATCGCCTCCAACGCAGCGAGCCTATAGCAAAGATCATTTCTTCCGACTCTTCCACCATTTCTACTTCACCGATCACACAATCAAGAATCGGTTTAGAACGAGCCTAAGACTCGAGGCTTAAGACACTTAGACTCAACTACTTGGTCGGACAAGACCGAACTTATGCTCTGATACCAACAATGTAACACCCCCTTCTTCTAAACAATCGGTCTACTAAAATTCAAATCGAGTTTCAAAAATCCACTCAAAGGAGTGCTACATTTAGTGATTAAAATGAAAACATAATTCAATTAAGTTGAAATAGTTTCACGAGACCATACAAGCATATTATCATACGCATCACCACGACAAAAGGGTCTCAGCCCATCATATAAGGCACCTCGGCCAGTACACATCAAGGTCATATTACATAGTAATAATTACACAAAATAATGGTAGTTTTCAGTTCAAAGACTATCTATCAAAATATACACAAGTTCAAATTTAAACAAAGACAAAATAGACTACTCGGCCAACCCGGTGTTACACGACCGGAGCGAACACGACCAACAGAGCTAGGCCTACCATCACTCATGCGTACCTGCAAGTTGCCACGAGAGCAGGCAACAAAAGCAGCTAGGGTGAGTCTCTTAACACAAGTAATATAACGTGAAGGAAAGCATTAAGGATAGAAATGGCACTAAAAGCACCTCGGTTCAGCTAACAAAGCCACTCACCGATAGCTCAAACAATCACACACATCATCAATCAGCTCAAATACATTAAATCATGTAATGTATGCATGAAATGCAACCCAACCACAGGGCCTTATGCAATGAGGTACCTCCACCGTCGTTATTTAGCCCGTCGGCATTCTCCGTCGTTAACTCCGTTGTTATTTTGATATGGAGACCGAAGTCTTACCATATCCGAGGCCGAGACCTCCTCCGTCGTTATATGCACATGAACATGTGACTCATGACAAATACAATCACACACAAATCAAATCATAGCGTATGTGAAAGTTTACACCGTCGTTCACCGTCGTTCACCGTCGTTCTACTCCGTCGCTCACATGACGTCTACACCACTTAGACATCATCTCAGTGCTAAGGTCGACCCTACAACACCGGTAGAATCACCCTAGGACCTACAACCGACCTCTCAGTCACCTCGGCACCTCTTAATCACCTCGGCACTCACAGTGGACTAAGTGTCACACCGAGGACCACAACTACACTTAGGGACCAACTTGTCCCCTAAGGACCAAAATGGACTTAATCGCTCCAACACTTATACACATTGGTGCTAAATGGCACTCACAGTGGCGTCCCACAATGTGGTAGACAACATTGGCGCCTAAATCATCACATCGGCGCACTATATGTGTACCTCGGCTAAACCCCTCGACATCACCTCGGCACACTATGTGTGTACCTTGGCTAAACACACTCAACCCTCAACTCGTAACGTGCTCCACGATTAAGCACTACCTTACACCAAAATCACCTAAGTCATGGGAATTCACTCCTCTGTGTTCCTCGGTTCAAACTCTCACTACTACTTCAGCACTGGGCAGGCGTTTCACCTCGGTGACGCTACCTCGGTCTAAGGACCTCGGTTCACTATCTCTACAGCTCGGAAATCTTAAGGCGAAACACCTACACTTCGTTTTAGGCGTCCTTACCCTTCGCTTATGGTATTTAGACACACACTCATCCTCAAACTCACCAGCGGACCTCAACTAAGACACAGCTAGACGTTGACTTCCCTCAACTCGGGTTCTCTCACTCTAGTTGAAGAACACTTCGGTTTTACGCGCGTAAATAAGGCGCTTAACTCCCATTCCACTCCTCTACTCTGTTTCCTAAGTTAGACTCAACATGCAAACTCACTTCTAGCTCACCACACTCATGCACACTCGGATACTCACTCTATTTCTCCGATCTTTTCCCTAACTCTACATGCAAGCTCATTTTCAGCTCACCATGCAATGCTCTCTCTTCATACCACTCAGAACAGAGAGAGTGTTACACTCCTCTCTCTTTCCAAGCTGATCCACCGCCGTTCCTCACCACAAATCACATTAAAAGGCAAGAACACAGCAAAACATGTTAAGATCAACACATAAAACATGCATGCAAGGTGATTCAGAAACCACTCACACCAAAATGCAAACACAAAACATTACAAGTATTAGAAGACCCCCTAACCTTAATGTTTCGAGAAAAATGAGGATCCTTCACTCTCCAAGTAACTACAAAGAACAATGCTCTCTCTCTCCTCTCCTAGCTTGGACTCTCCACGCTCGTTTTCTCCCCCTCTCTCTTCTGGTCTCACTCACTCTCTCTACTTCTCAATTTGGTAACTTAACTAAATTTTTGAACTCAATGGGAATGTTCCCTTCGAAGGCACCATTTAATGTGTCCTAAAGGGACTTAAATGGGCCTTGGCCTTGTTTAGGCCGTGGGCTTCCACTTCCCCCACCCTCTCCTACTTAGACACTTTACTAAGGGTAACACATGATTAACACTCACTTAATAAATTATTTGACTTAAAAATTAAAGTGTTGCAAACCCTTAATAACTCAACTAAGTTAATTAATTGAATTATTTGGGGTGTTACACGGGGCATGGTAATGAATAGGATGGGGATGGTAAAGAGGAGGTTGTGGATGGTACTGAGGAGGAGGCTGAGAATGATACTGAGGAACCGGCCTCCCCCTATACCAATCCTCCTACTGAGTCTGTTGAAGATAATCCCCAAGATAAAACTCCACATCATTCTGATAATGAGCTGGGTGATGCTGCTCATCATACCAGGGTGGCTCGGGCTGATACTCAGCTAGGTCAGCCTGTCTCTGTCTCCTAGCTGAAACATGCAGCTGATTATGCTTCCGAGTCCTCGTACTCGGAGCAGTAGATGACTCCCCTCTCTCTCCAATAGGAATACCTCCCATCTCCCTCTCTGACGACTGTCCCTATGCCTACCGGACACTGCAAGCAAAGGAAAAAAATTAGAAAAAAAAATTCACATCGTATTTACATAAAAAGGGGCCTATATACGATGCTTACTCTTAAAAGCGTCGTATATATGGTCTGTTGGGCGTATATGCGAGTGGCTGAATTCTGGGTAATCGTATATACGCCTGGAAAGGGGTATATGCGATGGGAAAAAAAAGAAGGATCGTATATAGGGTGCTGGTGGGGTATATGCGAGTGGTGGAATTTCAGTGCAATCGTATATACGTTTCTGTGGCGTATATGCGAGTGGCTGGTGGTCAATCGTAGGTATGACCAATAATGTGAAAAAATTGTGATTTTGTAAAAACGCAGGAGTATTTTGGTCTTTTCACAGGGGGGTGGGGGTATGAGGGGAAAGGATGGGGGTAAAAAAAACCCTTATCATATTACTCACTATTTCATTCTCTCTTGCATGTGTTGGAGGGTGTAATGTGTTCAAAAATCATTTAAGGAAGAATTAGGAATTTGGATCCACTCATTCTACACTCTCTCAATCTCTCTCTATGTTCTCTATTTCTCTCTTAAATTTTATCATCTCTCGTACTTTTAAGAGAGTGTAGAAAGTTATTGAGATAGTACTGTAGAAGGAGGGGATCAAAACCCAAGAGTTTTAGCTTAGTTGAAATTTTTTACAGGGTTGATGGTGACTTTGCATATTGTTTTTTGTTGTTATCGATGACGAATGTTTGTTGGGTCAAAGATATTTGTACCCCTAGAATTTTTGACATAGATGCGACACGATTAATGCAGGTTAAAATTATAGTTAGTTTAGTTTAATAGGTGAGTAAAGAGGTGGGTAATTCCTAATAGAATTGAATTAGTTACTAATTTGAATATCTTTAACTATGATTTTTAGTTGTTCAATTATATGTAGATTTGGACATCTAGCTAGAAAACTATGTTTAATTATGTTCAAATTTGTTGATTAATTCAATTTAGTTGATGATTAATGAATTATTCAATTAGTAACCACTATTAAACTAAATTAACCATGATTTTCAACTACATTAAGTAAGTGTTCCAAGTGTGAGAAATTTTGAGTACAAATATTCCAACTCTTATTGGGTTTACTTGTTTAGAAAGTTAGGACAATTAGTGGGGTGAAAGAAGGTGAATATAAGGAAGGGATTGAGTTTTGAATGTTTATCCAAAAAAGGAAATAAAGGGGTGTAAGGTTGAGTGGTGGAGGTTGGGATACTTGTAGTATATTGCGTTCATCATAATGCACCCCACTTAGCCTTCTCACGCCTAAGATTTTTGAGGAGGAGGATATCTAGTGGGTTTTTCAATTCTATCAACCTCTTAGTCTTTTTATACTAAATATGTTTATTGAATTTTTAAATTATCATCGGTGTCTGCATATATACAGTACTATTTCGAGTGAGCCACGTCACGCCTCTTTGTCACAAGCATTTCACTAAGCGTTTGTTTGGATGCACATTTGCATCTCCAAATGCATGTACATATATAGCTGGCTTTGCTGTGGAAAAGCTGCGGCTAATATGAAATTCTAATTCCTTGCTTAACTTCGCCGTGATAATTTTGTCGTGATTTTGAGATGACGTGGGGTATCCACCGTTCACTCAAACATAGGCTTAATATTTTCTCATCTACACAAGTTTGCTTGGAATGAATTATGTAATCTCATGTTCTCTTTTCCATTGGTTTCAAAAAAATAAAAAGGATTTTCATAACTATATAAGATCATTGAAGACACTAGTACAACTATTTCTTATTTAAATTATACTCTACTTGTTCTGAATAATTTGAGAGAGTTAGCACATATGCACATGCATTACGGAAGTAGTAGTAGTCAATGTTATTAAACCCGGACCGACCCGGCCGGTCGGACCGGGAAACGGTGATGTGATCGGTCCGAGTCACCTATTGGATCGTGGGTGTTTGAGGCCGGTGCGACCGGTGCGACCGCCGTGGCGGAAGGCATCGAACCGGTGCGACCCGGTGTTGACCCGATCGACTCGACCGGTGTTGATCCGGTCGGGTTCTTGATTTGTGCTTGTTTTTATTTTTAAGTAAAGCGACACTTTGTTTTGCTATTTTTGAGTAAAGCAGCCTTTGTTTTTAAGTAAAATGATGAATGAGTAGTGAGTTTTGGACAATTTTATTGTATGGTAAAAAAATTCATAGCTCTGCGATATGTGAATATACAACATACGCCTAATTTTAACGAGGTTTTAGTAGTGTCACGGGTCATGCGGTCAAACTAGTGACCCCTCGGTCAAACCATTGACCCATGATGGCCGATGATTTGCTTTCGGTCGACCTCTCGGGTCGAGTTTAATAACATTAGTAGTAGTAGTATAACTTGAGGGAGAATGTTGCTAGCTAGTGGGGGCAATTTTAATGGTCATTGATCAGAAACTTAAAGTGCACTTGGCCATAATTGAATTTGGGTGACAAGCCATTTAGAAGGCAAATAAACGACAAAAGTAAGACACAAGTAGAGAAGTAATAATAATATGTTCCAAATTCTTAATTAGTTCTCTTTTATATGAGTATCAACTAGAATATTTTTGTGGTTCAACATTTAAAGAAGGTTTAAGTGCAGTCTTGGTCCTTCTATTTTATCAAATCTCCAATTTTAGCCTCTTAATTTTATTTCTAGGAATTTTATTCCCTCGATTTGTTTAAATTTGTATTTTTGTGTCCCAATTTCATCAAATCTGCAATTTTAGTCCCCCATCAAATTACCGTCCAATTTTTTACGGTAATACTAGTGTGACATACACGTATCATGCTAGCATAATCATTGGATGTTGACGTGACATGTACATGTCTAGTAGTGGAGCTACATTGTCCAGTTGAACCCCCTGAAAAAAAGTTAGTACTAGTACCCTTTTATAAAATTATTTTAAATCTCCAGAAATTTTAAATTTGCACTAGTATCCTTAAATTAATTTGCACCATTTTTAATAAATTTGTCTTATTAATCTTCGTAAGAGACTATTTATAGAACTTTAGAAAGTAATTTTACCGATATCACATATTTTTACAGACTACTTCTTATTTTTCTAAACTTGAGGACTTAAATAGGTAATGACAGGTAAACTTAGAGACTAATTTGGCGATTTACTCTCAAATAAATTTGTAGTTAGATAACTTGATTCATTAATTTTAGTAAATTAAGTGAGTACATTTGAAAAAGAATTAAACAATCTGATGAACCAACAATTTTGATAGCGAATTTTTTTGCACCCCTGACCAAGGGTCATGGGTCCGCCACAGTACGTGTCATGCAAACACCCAACGATAAACAAAATGTATACTTGATACTCTTCATTTGGTCTAATAATATACAAAATATATAAATGATAAAATATATATGTCAGAATCCAATGATTACACTAACATGAATCGCGTATGCCACGTCACCATCTTACTACCACATGAACATTTTCATCAAAAATTGGGTGGCAATTTATAACATGGGGATTAAAATTATGGATTAAATAAAATTGTGGGATCAAATTGTGTAAAAAAATGGGACTAAAATTGGGGGACCAAAATTGCGAAAAATAAAATGGAGGGACTAAAATTGCGAATATGATAAAATAAGGGAACCAAAAGTGCAGTTAAGCCCTTAAAGAATGGTTGTCTAGATAGTGTTGATGGGTGGAACTTGCTGCATAGAATCCAAGCCTTGTTTCTCAAAGATTGGGAGGTTTCAATTTCTTATTCGCATCAAAATGCTAATAAATGTGCCGATGCACTTGCTACTATGGGCTACAACCAAGTTTCGAATTTTATAAAGTTTACTAGTATTGCTGCTTGTATTGAGCCTCTTTTGACGCTGATGTAGTTGGAGTTTCTACTCCTAGACTTTTCTTGTTGTAGTTTGCTTTGAGCTTCGACTCTCAATTTGTTGAAAAAAGAAATTAGAAGATCTTTCAAAAGGTTTATGATTAATACTTCTTTGGTCTCGAATATAAGTAATTTATTTATATACCTCTTAAGAAAAATAGTTAGTGTTAATTAACTCAAATATTTAAAATGGAAAGTATATATCTCCCAATATTTTCTTTGTAAGAACTAGATTATGAGTCCAACCGTTCTCATGAATTGAGTGAATTAGGAGAATATGTTATCTACATTAATTGAGTGAATTAAGAGATTATGTTAACTACAATATTATATTTATTTCATCGGATAAGCATATTAGCTGGTTTGCCCGAGAGGTTAAGGGGGAAGACTTAAGATCTTCTGCACATAAGTGCGCATGGGTTCGAACCCCATAGCCAGCAATTATTTAACTTTTCCTCAATTTTTGTGGGTGATCTTAGCATGCCATTTGCTGCAATTTACAAACACTTTGTACTTTAGTTTTTCCTGAGTTGTGTTTTTGTTGTATTCTTCCTTGGCAGGGAGTTATTTAAAGCAGGAACCAAGAAACTGGAGTACGAGAAAATCAGTGAAAAATAAGGGCGAATTATATTGGCTAGTTAAATCAGAGAAAATCCATGTGTACTTGAAGTAAGGTAAACTATAATCAATCAAATTATATTTTGAGAGGCAAAAGTCTAAAAGTCTAATTATATTATCATTACATTCCTTGGACAATTAATTTGCTCACAATTTTGTACAATTTCCATGTTTAATGAGGTCAATGGGAAAAATATATATTCAATGTATACATTGCTGAATAATCAACTATTCAACCCACAAAATACTTCGCAAGTGGAGGGAATCTTACCTCCACATGCATGAGATGAGATTCGACCGCGATCCGCGCGCATTCTACATTACGATCCAACGGTCGTCAACATCGCCACATTCTCATGTGCTTATACTCAACCAATCTGCCAAGCGCCGGTGCACACATCAACAAAGAGAACTTTTATAGGTCCAGTATTATTACTGACTAGTTATCTCTAAGGCCTAGTACGATTGATTGTTAGGCTGAATACTTTCTGTGGTTACTCGTGATCTCCACTTTGCATGTGTGAGTTTACGAGTGGTATTTACCACTCTGCTTGTAGCAACATGGCAATTGATAAGAAATTTTGAAAGACCTATATGCAGTTTTTCTTTTTCCTGAGTTAGAATGAGTTTTGATATATGAGCAAAGGAAAAAAACAATACTAACGGAAAACATGAAAATATTTCCAAACTGTATTGTTTATTGAGAAAGCCATGGACAATTTTGAAAACTTGATATTTCTCTATCAAAACTTCCTTCAATTGAACTTTGCTTCTGAAACAGGGCAAGCCTAAAGAGTAAAAGAAAATTTGAGAACAACCAAATTTGAAAGTGATAAGCAAAGCAAAAGGAACCAAGCAATCAACAATTGGAAGAATCGTGCTTAGGCGTAGCTAAGGCAAAATAGACATGCAGAAATGGAGGGACCCGTGGTCACGGTAATCATGAGCCATATTGGGGAAAATAAAAAATAAAAAGAGTAGTACAATCGGAACACAAAAAATTTAACGTGGAAAACTCGAAAATCGGGAAAAAAAAAACCACGTGCCGTTATCTAATGACAACTAGAGAATACTACTATATGAATTTTTTTACATGTAGACTTCTCTCAAACACCCTATGGCTCTATTACACCCACACGCTATAAAGAAAAGATTTAACTACATCTCACAATACTTTAAAACAAGAGTAAATTAAAATTATAGAGTATGTTTGGGAGGGGAGAGGAAGACATATATTTCAATTCTAAATTTTGGAAGGTTTAAAATGTCTCTAAACATAAATCAAGTGTGATTAAAATTGTTATATTGTTATCTATCAAGTTATTCTTTTATTTTTTCAAATCTCAAATATATTTTAAAATATAGAATAATTTTTTTCAAGTTCTCCCCTCCCATTCCCTCCCAAAACCCCCTCACAAACATACCCATAGTGTTACTGACTGGTGCATTTTGTAAACAATAACTTGAGCCCATATATATAACATTGGTCTCTTTTTCCTTCACAAAACTAAGTAATGTGAGACTTTTTCAATATGCTCAATTTCAATCAACTCCAACAATCTCCACAGTGATTATAATTGATACGCGAGGCATCTTCCGTTTTCATTGTCTACATCGACAATCATAGTTCAAAAGAACTATCATACTCCACCAAAAAGAGTATACTTCACTTGAAGCTAAACAACTTCAAGAATTTCTCCATGTCTTTAATTTTTTACTTACCAAGTTAAACAATAGACTTGCCACTTGGAAGAATAATTTGCTGAATGGGGCGGGCCATATTACTCTTGCCAAATCAGTGTTGACTTCAATTCCCAGCTATTACATGTAGTTATCTTGGCTCCCTCAGTTATTTTGTAATAACATGAATAGAGCCGAGGGACTTCATCTAGAAGGGGAATAACCTAAAGGGTAGTGGGTTGGAATACTATCATTAAACCAAGAGCAGATGGCAGTCTTTGCTTGCGTGTTTCTCGAGATGCCAACACTATGTTAGGTAAGTTGGTTTGGGATCTACACAAAGGCTCAGATAAGCTTTGGATCCAGGTGGTGAAAGAGAAGTATATGGGGACTATTTTGGTGCTTCAAGTTGTTAAGAAAGCTGGCTCAAGAACGTGCAATTCTATCACTAAAGCTAGAGATGTACTCAAGTATGGTTACTCCTTTAGGATTGGCAACGTCGATTCCTCCTTCCGGTATATTCCTTGGTCTAGCGTGGGACGGTTGAGGGCTCTTGTTCCGTATGTGTATATCCACGACTCTCATCTTATAGTTAAGGACCTCCTTCCCGATGGACAGTGGGATTTGGAGGATCTATATATACCCATCTACCTCCTCCCATTACGACTCACATCCTGAATTCCCACACTTATCTCAATTCTAATGTGCTTGATGGTTATATTTGGAGTAGTGGGCAAGATGGTACTTACACAGCCCAAGCTGGGTACATGTGGCTTCTTAATAGACGATAAAAGCTACGAAATGATGATCACCGTGATAGCTGGATGTGAATTTAGCGGCTACCAGCACTAAAGAAAGTGAAGTTTCTTTGTTGGTCTATCTATCAAGAAGTTGTCCCTACTACTTCCCTTCTTCATCATAGAGGTATGTTTCAATCTCCTAGTTGTCAACGTTGTAGGTCATGTCCAAAGAGTATTCTTCAATGTTTGTGGGATTGCTCTCTTTCAAAACGAGTGTGGTTAGCACTTGGCTTTGATAGTGTTGATTTCTTCTCTATTTCGGATCCTAAGCGCCGACTCCTCCCGGGCACTACGGGGGATACTATTTATTTATTCTTGGCTGTGATTTGGTGGCTTTGGCGTGCCCGTAACTTGTCTTTATCAGTGGTGAAACTATTCAAAGTTTTCAAGTGCAAATGCATATTGGTAATTTTGTTCCTCTCTTAGCTAAGCTTTTCCGATTGAGTACTTCCTCGAATGACCCTCCTTGCCTTGTCAATTGGCACGCTACGGGAAATCCCAGTCTGCCATTTTTTGGTGGGTTATTGCGCAGTATAGTGGAGAGTGACTTTATGGTTTCACTGGGGCTCTAGGGTGTTCGAATTGCCTGCATGCTGAACTCCTTACTTTACTTTATGGGCTTAAGCTCGCTTGGGACAAAGGACACTGCAATGTCACATGTAACTCTGACTCAAAGAATTCTTTGCAGCTCATCAAAGAATCATCGATCGACTGGCACGTCTACACCCTCATTATCCAAAGTGTGAAAGATTTACTCCGCCTTACTAGGTTGTGACTATTGAGCATACTTTGCACGAGGGGAACATTGCGCTGATTACCTTGCAAAGTTGGGTGCAATGGGATCTAGTGATTGGGTTGATTTTTTTGTTCCCCCCTAATGGTATAGTGCCTCTAATTCAAGCAGATGCAAGTGGGGTTAGCTTCGTAAGGCCTTTAGTGCTTCTTTTTTGGTTTCCCTTTTCATAACTCTTACAAAAAAAAAAATACTAATACCTAATTTTCAGTAAAATCAAATATAGAAACGGTCTCTTTGAAATTCAAATTAACCGTGTTTCTCAATGTTAGTGTTTAGAAACGCTTCCAATAAATAACCGGCATAAATGCTAATTTCATACTACTCTCTCATAAAATTAATACGATCCCACCAAATTCATGTGAAACCCACATAATTCCACTTATTTGATTTTCAAACCAATAACAGAGATAATACGGAGTACGTTTGTAGATGAGCGTTAAACATGTGTTTTTTTTTTATTGACAAAATTAAACATGTGTTGTTACTTGTTTAGAATACCTATATCCCATGCTTATCACCCCTTTTAGGCATTTTAATTGAGTTATACATTTACATAATCACAAATTTTTAGTTTTTTTACCTTTTATAATTTTAAAAAAATTCATCCCTCTAACTCCGTTGTATCTCTAAATAGTTTTCTATATATATATATGAGTTCCACCACTAACCCAACATACTTATATTTCATCAGCAATTTATTTGTGTTAAATCATCAACTGATTTTTTTTCCTAAAGTTTAGTTCTACGCACTATTGACGTAAGACCTTTTACAACCACACTCAATAATAATTCATGATATGGTTGACATATAAGGTAGTTACTAATTGACTAATTTTTTTTAATTACATATGAATTTATAATTAGTAGATGATAATATGATATAAAACACTTATACTCCTATTGTGTATAATTAATTTTTTTTGACGTAATAATTAATTTTTTTAAATGCATCTACCAACAATTTGTGTTAAAAACTAATCCACATATTTATAGTAAGCACTAATGCATGTGGAAAGTATCCACTATTTTTTTTGCTAACACCTTCCAAATATAACACCTTCCCAATATAAGATAAGATTATCCTACAAGGAAAAAAGTTTAAAATATATTTAAGGCAATGGTAAAGATACCTATCATGTTAACATATATTTAAGGCAATGGTAAATACTCCTGAGCAATAAATAAATAGTTAAGGGTATTATTGACAAATCAATAGTTAATGATGGATTGCTATTTGAAAATGACAAGTAAAATGGAAACAAAATAATTCCTCAAAAACGAGCGGATAAAATAACAGATAACGGATAAACTAGCTTATAGTGGATAAGCTAGCAAATTAAATTTTTTGTGTTTGGTAAAATTAACGGTTGAACTAACTTATAAATATAAAATAACATAAATAGACATTTGTAATTAATGCTTGAATATGAGAGAGAAGAATCATTTAATGATGGATAAATAAGAAATTTAATTAAAATAATAATGGTAAAAGTGAGAGAAAAAAATGAAACGTTATAAACTATAAGTTCAAACACTACTTGATAACGTGATCCAAAAGCGCTAAACACTATCAAACTTGTCTTACAAAAAAGCGATTCACTTAACTTATTCGTTATGTTTAGCGGTTTGACTTGACAAAACGAAGCCTTAATATTAAAGGCATTAAATCCAAATCCAAAAATTTCCCTCACTCACTCATTTCCAACGTCACAAAACAATTTAGTACTGGTAACGTGTTTCCTTGGAATACGAGCTCACCCCACTCATAAACAAACCCAACCCAACCATGCAGTGCACTCCTAGAATCAAAATCAAATGATGTCTCTCTCTGTAACCGTGTCTGTGTTTGTGTGCGTGTCACTTATCATTCTCTGAATTTTTTTCATTTGGACTCTTGCTTCTTACAAGAGCTTTCCTTCGATTCCCTCTTTCCTTTTGATTCTGATCTCTCTACACTCAAAGCAAAACTACAATTCTTCCTTTCCTTTTCCAAAAGTCCCACCACACACACGTTCTGAATGTGAACCCTCCCTTTGTTTCTCATCATCAAAACGCCAAAATGTCTCTACCTTTTCTTTCTTTGTGGGC
The DNA here is from genome assembly GCA_020916435.1 of Oxytropis ochrocephala. Taxonomy (NCBI): domain Eukaryota; kingdom Viridiplantae; phylum Streptophyta; class Magnoliopsida; order Fabales; family Fabaceae; genus Oxytropis; species Oxytropis ochrocephala. The sequence goes on along the minus strand of CM037093.1, from coordinate 10,175,495 downwards.
TTTCTTTGCTTCTAGAGTTCTAGTTTTCTCACCCATTTTCAGTTTCTGTGGCCTTCTTCAAATCATTCTCTTTTTTTGTTCACTTCTTCACCATTAAAAAAAAACACCCTTTTTTTTTCTTTGTCTCTAGGGTTTGTTCATACTTTCAATGTCTAAACTTGGAGCTACAATGCTGAGTTTCTGAAGCTTTTCAGCTTTTATAGTTTTCAGTTTCATAAGGAATTGTTTTTATTTTTGAGCTTTTTCTTTGAGGCTTTATTTCAAACAGTTTAGCTTCTCTTTCAAACATGGGCTGTGTTAATGGAAAGTGTTGTAGCCAGTACCCTTCACCTTCAGAGGGTGGCTCTAGGGACTACAGAGAACTTGGTCCTTACTCTACACAAAGGAAACACATACTCACTCAGAGATCACTGCACTATGTTCCTGTTCCTTCACATAACTTCACTTTGGAATACTCTGTACTCACTCAAAGAGGTTACTACCCTGACTCACCTGATAAAGAAAACCAAGATTGCTACTGTGTTAAGACACAATTCCAAGGTAATCCTAATGTTCATTTCTTTGGTGTTTATGATGGACATGGTGAACTAGGTGGTCAGTGTTCAAATTTTGTTAAAGATAGGTTGTTAGAAAATTTGTCTAATGATGCTGCTGCATTGTTAGAGGATCCAGTTAAGGCTTATACTTCAGCATTTTTAGCTACAAATGATGACTTGCATAAGAATGAAATTGATGATTCTATGAGTGGTACTACTGCAATTACCGTGCTCATGATTGGGGACACACTTTATGTTGCTAATGTTGGCGATTCGAGGGCGGTATTGGCTGTTAAGGATGGGAATAGAATTGTTGCTGAGGATTTGTCCTCTGATCAGACACCATTTAGGAGAGATGAGTATGAGAGAGTTAAGCATTGTGGTGCAAGAGTGTTGAGTGTTGATCAGGTTGAGGGTAATAAGGATCCGGATATTCAGAATTGGGGTGATGAAGCGAGTCAAGGTGATGATCCTCCTAGATTGTGGGTTCAGGATGGGACGGTTCCTGGAGCTGCTTTTACAAGGAGTGTAGGGGATAGTTTGGGTGAGACTATTGGTGTCATTGCTGTTCCGGAGGTGTTAACGGTTCAACTTACAGCTAATCATCTTTTCTTTGTTGTTGCAAGTGATGGTGTATTTGAGTTCCTATCAAGCCAAACTGTTGTTGATATGGTATTAAATCCAACCTTTTTTGTCATTAGTTCTTTTTTCTATTATTATTCAGATAATATAGTGCCTTTACTTGTTGAATCATTAATGTAATGGTTGCACTGCCTATCATCTATTTCTTTTGATGGAATCATATTTGTGTGTTTTCTGTTAATGGTTTGCAGCTTGCTTGTTAGCATAAAGAAATTGGATTTGAAAATCTAGATGCAAATTATGTTCTTGTTCCTGTATGGAATAATATTCATATCTCTTTTTGTTATAAATATTATCTATCGACTAGGGTAGTTGATTATGGGACATCGTTATCTTATTTCTCAATATTACTCTGCATGTCTTCAATTATTGAATTTTATAATAATAGTTTGTTTTATGCTTTTTAATGCCAAATAAATCTTATGAGAAAAGGATATATCAGTTCATGTAATCAAGTAGTTCCTTTTTAAGATGAGTTTCTATTCTGGCATTTCTTTTTCAAAGCCTAGCCACCTATCATATATATTAACTGCCACTGCTATGTCAACTTGATCAATAAATTTTTCGCAAGACAAAATGCTAGTTGCTAATCATTCTCTATGTTTGTACAACCTGTATAAGTTGGTTGTTTAGTGAGACTGACATCAGTTTTCTGCTGCTTGCTTTTGATCATATCTAATCTGTTTCTTTGTGTAGAAATAACCTTTCACTTGTTAACATGTCTATTTTCTAGAACCCCTGGTTGCTACTAAGTATAATTGGGCCATGAATCCATGATCTAAAAATCTTGGGTAAAATCCGATTTATGTTATGATTGATTACCCATCCTCATAAATTCTGTGTTTTCTTTTATGGTGTAGGCTGCAAGTTATTCAGATCCCCGTGATGCCTGTGCTGCCATCGCCGGAGAGTCTTATAAACTATGGTTGGAACACGAAGGTCGTACGGATGATATAACAATTATCATTGTTCAGATCAAAGGACTATCTAATGTATGGATTACTTGAGTATTCCTTTAACCTTTATTGCTTTCTTCATATATAGGCTTGCATAAAGATTTTAAGCTTGTATTATGCCTCATTATTCTCATTCCCCACTAGGGGTGGGAATAGGTTGGGCCGAGCTAGGCTTTGCTTGACTTGAGCTTGGCCTTTTTACCTAAATAGGCTTTTAAAAAAGCCTTAGCCTTATCTATTTAGAAAAAACATGGCTTGGGCCTGGGCCTGATGTAGGGTGGGTCGTAGGCCCATGTAGGCCGGCCCACCCCTATTCCCCACCCCCGCAAAAAAAAAAAAATCCCTACACCCAAAATGTTAAGTAAGATATAGCCTATCTTGTGGACATACCTTCTTGGGGAGTTATCTCAGGATAATCCCATTCAGGTGGTAATTTATTGAAGGGTTTTAGTGTACTTAGAGCCTGTTTGGATCAGCTTATTTGGGCTTATCTAGTGGCATAAGCACTTGTAAGGTTGTTTCGGAAAGCTTATGGAAACAACTTATGACATGTTCATGAATTTTTTTACTAATTTCCATAAGCTCTACATGATAGCTAATAGCTTATGAAGACAGCTTATGGCATATATATAAATAGTTTAACATTATTTTATCCTTTAGTATATAAACAACTTATGCATAAGCGCTTATGTGATTAGCGCTTATGCCATAAGCGCTTAATTAAGTTGTTTATCCTTTACTATATTTGGATGTGGGGTACCAGTAGAGATCTGTAAACGACTGGTGATTGATGAAGTTTAGTCAGATATGATTACTAATGACTGCTGTATGGTGATCTATAGTGAGCAGCCTATTGCGTCTCGAATACATTTTCCCTATGCAGAACTGAAAACTCTATTTGGTGATACAACAATTTAATCGTACCCAATCATTTGACTTGTTTATCTAATCTTTGGTTTTCCTGTAGTCAGGTGCATCTGAATTCGGATCAGAAGAGATCAATGTTAGCACTGTAACAAGGGTCAAGAAGGGAAAGGGAACTTCTGAGATGCCTGCTACCACTAGGTTAAATGTTCATCGATCCGTGAGGAGTGGTTTCTCTGATTCACAGTCGAGTCAGCATGTGGTCTCAACTAAAAGCCCAGCAATAGTGGTTCCCTCTCCCACATGTCAAAGACCAGCTGAATTGGTACAGTATTATTAGCATTGTTTCATATTAATCATCTGATCAGAACTTGTGTAATAACTTTTTGTTTTCGCTTTTTCCAATTTACAGTGATTGTAGAGAGGCTTCATGGGAGCTGTACTAAGTGTCCTCTGACTTTCTCCTAGGTGGTACATATCTCTATGTTCTTCTGTCTTTTTAAGCCTTCTGCATTACCAATATATTGTTCGTCGACGTCGAGTCAAAATGCTGGCTCAATTTTGTTAGGTTGCTGAAGGTAGCAGGTTTGAGAGCAGTATCTATGCGGCTAAAGGAGTTTTCTGGGAATTGTAGAAAGCATAAATGATCATTGGTCATTTTTCTTCTGTTTTAAATCTTTTGCTAGTTTAAAATTACATGTCATTTAACCACACAGAAGGACTTCAGGAGTACACTGAAGCTTGCCTTCTGCTAACTGCATGGTTGCACTGCACTGCTCCTCTCTTAAAATTTAGTCATTAGAAGGGGATTTATAATTGGTGAAAAGAAAGGGGATTTATTTATAAAGAACTTGAAATAAAAGTAGAGTAGTAACTAGACTACCATTTGTATTGAATTGTGATCAATGGCCAAGTTGGAAGGCACAGCACATGATGGTTGCTAAATGTAAATCCATTATCCTTATTCTCATGCTGATGTTGTGCTGGATCCAGTTTATTATCTTTTTAAAACCTATTTGGATTTTTCTTATTCCATTTCATGTTTTTACTCCAAATCGGTATCGTCCTTAGGAATGGTATGTCATGATTCGATGATTTTTTTAGTCTTATTATTACATGCCTTAAATACTTTTATATGTGCCCAATGACCTATTTTAGATGCATATGTAATATGATAATATGCTATACATGAAAAAACATGATTTATGTGATTTATATATATTATATTATTATTGTTAGAGGTGGCAAATTGGGCTGCCTCACTCTGTTCAAGTGTTGGGCTGCCAAAATTAAATTTGATTCCCGTACTTCTTACAACCCTCTAGCTACTCACTAAACATCACCTAGCTCTATGAAAAGATCAAAATACTATTAATGAACAAAATAGTTCCAAGTGCATCCCTTTTTTTCTGGCTTTTAACGGGTACCGTACTTTAGTACTGAACAGGTACGATACCTTAATAGCATAATTCTTAATAGGTACCAAATGTGTTAAAAGTGAGTTCGCAGCAGCATCATCTCCAACCTTTTTCTTACTTGTTCCCCTCAAATTTTTCTTCTCCTTTCGTTCCTTACTTTTTTTATTTTTAGATAATCAAAGTTTTTCGTTGAAGGAGAAGCATGAGAAGTCTTGTACTTCTGATGAGATAAAGGGAAGGGGGAGGGCCTCCTCAAAACCTTTCAAAGTTTTCGTTCCTTACTTTGTTTATGGTCATCGGTTCACAGTTCACAACTTCACAACCACACCATTTGTTTATGGTCATTGATAAACAACTTCACAACCACACAAAACATCTCACAGAAAAGGAAAGGGGTGTGGAAACAATATGACCACACAAAATTTATTTACGGTATTATGATTCCTTTCACTTTTTATTCTTAGTATCATAGAAGAAAATATATGTATTAATTGTTCAAGTTCGGATGATTGATGAGGAAAGGGTTGTGGAAACTTTATCAGTAGCACTTGATTCTATCAAGTTCGGTACTATAGTATCGTACCAATTAGGTACTAAGGTATTGAACTAAGCTAAAATGCAGTGTGGGGGTGTTGGGAGTGTGTTCTACGTGAGGGTATTTTTGAAATATTTGAAGTTTGGGGGTGTGCGGTTAGTAGAGAGGGGTTGTAAGAAATATGGGCGAAATTTGATAAGGCAAACCCACCAAATTTGTCTAACAAAAATGTTAGGAAAATCTTCATTTAAATCTATAAATAATAGGAAAAAAACCCATCTAAATTAGGGAAGAACTCATTTAAGCCATGGGGTCAGTAAGCCGGTCCTTTTTTAAGAAAAAAAAGCATTTAAGAAAATTCTAATACTTTTTTTAAACAAAAGAGATGGTGGGTCATCCCTTCTGTTCAGTGTGCAACTTGGCGGGTTGTTTTTTTTGGTGGGTTACACTAAGGTGTTTACTTTTTCCACACTCCTTCCTACTTCTTTGGCTTTTTAACAAATTTTATTCCAAAATAATCTCGCGTGAAATCTTTGTGAGGGCGTGTTTAAAGATCGTTCGAACGACTTGTTCAACACGCGTTCGAATGACCTCGTTCGAACACGCGTTTGAATGACCTCGTTCGAACAAGTGAAATTACGCACGAAAGGGTGTGAAGTCAATACTTAACACACTCGAACGATGTCGTTCGAACAAGGTCATGCGAACCTTTCGCATGACCTCATGCGAATAGGTGAAAAACGCCCAAAGAGAGTGTGAAGTCAAAATTTAACACACTCGAACGATGTCATTCGAACCTGTTCGAAGGCTCGAGTTCGAACAGGTGAAATTTCGTGAAAAAAAGAGGTTTTGGCTGGCATTTTGGTCTTTTCACACCCTTGTGGGGTGTGTTTTGAGTAAGGGGGTCGTTGGGTGGGATATCCAAACCCCCTTCTCTCTTTTGGTGGGCCTCACATGCCAATCTCTTTTTTACACCCTTAGTTATTGTCTATCTAGATTGTTTTCAAATAAGAGAGGAGATTGAGTAAATGAGAGCAATAAGAAAAGTGAAGTAGAGTTATTCGCAAATAAGCTAGTCAAGAAAGATGGAGAAAAGAGAAGAATGAGTGTGATCGGAAAGAGTAGAGAACAACAAAGTTAAGATATTGTCACATGAACTAGGAAGATATTAGAATAAGCTATTGCATAAGGCAATCATTCCCTATAGAGAGGATCAACCTAATCACCTTGAATAATCCAACTAGTTTTGTGTCAATATTCTCAACAATCGTTTTTAAATATAAAATGTAACATTATGGTAAAGATGATGAAGTTCAAAACGAGATATGTAGCTCATTATATTATCATGTATTCCAAATATAGGTTATTTCTATATAAAAAAATTAGAAGTCATTCAATAAAGGTGAAATATTGTTCTTATCAAACCGCATCGGCTTCCAAATAGTAACAGAATAAACCTTCAAAATAAAATTGATAAAGCATGACTCATATCTTCAAATGGTATCTTAATTTGCAATGTACTTGAAAATAATAATAATTATGATGTTTGCAACTCACAAGCACTTTATGTAAAACAAAAAATTCTAAGAATCAAAGTAATAACCTCCACCCCACCAATGACACATTCCATCCAAGTACACTCGAACACCTTCAACACTTCTAGAAGGGGCGAAGGCATTTTGACGTCAAGTGTCCTCCAAGACTTACTTCTTAGGCTATATATCTCTCATGAAGGGTTTAAGGGTAAATCAACGTTGAGTTTCATTGGAAGTTAGTTGGAAACATATTACATGTCTAGTCACCTTAAATATAGTCAATCATCTCTAACATGGTCATAACCAAACCCATCTTTCAATAGTTGCCGCCACAATTTTCTATATCTCCAACATATGCTTGGCTTTATTGGCGGTGGGGAGAGCGAGACCTATGGAGAAAGCAAAACAAAGTACGACTCTGGTTTGGATCATAGAAGAAGATTGAGAAGTAATTATCAGATATTTTTGATCTAGAAAAATTAGTATCATAAAATATTTTTGTAGCTTTTTTTTTTTGTATTTTAATTTAAGGATTCTTTCAATAGTGTGGTAACTTAGTGAGAAGTAACTTTAAACACTTGCATTCTACATTTTCTCTTCTATTTTTATCAATTTTAGTATTCTATTTTTTCATGTCGCTATATTTTTTTATTAAAGCTAGAATGAAAGGAATAAAGTAAAACGTATTTCATACCTAGCATAGTTTTGTAAGAAAAGAAACTTCTACATGTCACCATGGACAGTGCTACGTGTAACCTTGCATGGCTGCCTGTACTTTTTAATATTTTATTATTCCATATTTTACTTGCAGTTGTTAAGGCGTATAGATGCACGTCAAAGTATTCTCTCTCCCGACAACATTTTACTTCTAAAGTCAAAACATTTTGTTTTGTATGATTAAAAAGTGGAGAAATAAATCTGAATACAAAAAACAAAGAAACCGTACATGGTTAGGTGGGTCCTATCTTCATTGGGTAGAAACTAAAATATCACAAGGAAGATGATCTTCATCCCCCAACAATCTCAACAATGTTTTTCAAACACAAAATGTAACATAATTGATGAAGTTCAGAAAAGATATGTAGCTCATTATTTTATCAAGTTTTCTAAATACAAGCTATTTCTATAAATAAAAAATCGAAGCCATTCAACAAAGGTGATAGATCGTTCTAACAATTAAAATACAAACCACGTCAGTTTCTAAATAGTGACAGAATAAACCTTCAAAATGAAAATGATAAGACATGATTCATATCATCAAATGCTTTCTTAATTTGCCATGTACTTGAAAATAACAATTATTTTTGCAACTCACAAGTACGATAAATAAAAGATAAAATCCTATGAACCGGAGTAATAAACTTGTTGGGTGAAATCAAGAAAATCAATTAGTTATTCATATCGGCATCGATAGAAAGAAAGCTTTCCTTATAAATTACTATTTGACAGCAAAACGTCTCTCCTTTGATACCAAGCTCCTCAATCATCTCGGTACTTAAATCAAACCATGCCAGTTCTCCATCTTTTTTAATGAAGAATATATCTCCATTCTTCCCAGCTCCAATTGGATGCTCAATGCACGGTAATGGCCCAACAGTGAAGAGCTTAGTCCAAGATTCTTTCACACCCATTTCACCTAAAATTGATATGTAGAATGTAGCCCTCTCTTCATAATTTGTTATTAAAGCAATGGATCCGTTTAACACCACCAAGTTTCTCTGCACAAATCCAAAATCAAAACTATCTTCCATGTATGAGGCCATTGGTGTTGTAAAAAACACCTCATTACTCAAGTCAAATGACACCAGGAATAATTCTTTACTGTGTGTTTCCCTTCCACCCCACCAATGACAAATTCCATCCAGATACACTCGACCTGCAACACTACTAGAAGGGGCAATAGGCATTTTGACATCAAGTGTTCTCCAAGAGTTACTTCTTAGGCTATATATCTCCCATATAGGGTTTAAGGGTACATCAACATTTTGAGTTTTATTCGAAGTTAGTTGAAAACATATTGCATGTCTAATCACCTTATAGTCATCTCTAACATGGTCATAACCAAACCCATGAAGACTAATTCCGATACTCCGATAAGTGTAACACCCAAATAATTTAATTATTTAATTAATTAAGTTATTTGAGGTTTGCAACATTTAACTAAATTAAATAATTAAGTTGGGTTTATTTTATCAAAAGGGGGTCTAGTTTATTAAGTGGAATAATTGAGTAGAGTTCATCTTATTTTAATTTCAGGGAGTATGTGAATAAGTAAAATGGGTGGTGCAAATAAAAGGGCCCAAGTCACTTAAGTGACCCAAGCCCAATTCCCTTAAGACCCCAAAAACCCTACACAAGTCTTATGACCCTCATTTTGAAGAAGAACCCACGAAAGAGAGAGAGAGGAAGGTGAGCGACCCGACTTGCGTGTGAGGAGAGGAAGGAAAAGGTGGAAGCTTTGGCTTGATTTCTTGGTGGGTAAGTGGTTTCTTGGTCCCAATCTTCACCATTTCTCTTCCTTGTTCCATTTCTAAGAGTTCCATAAGCTCATTTCCACTATTTTGATTTTTCCATGGCTACCCAAGTGAGAGGAGGTTTCGGCCTAGCTGAGAATTAGTAGGAGGCTTGCTTCTTTTGGCTAATTTGTGGTGTTGGAGTGGATTCTAGCTTACCCAAGGTTGGGGATTCTCATTATGTTTATAATAGCTTGTAGAATATGTGTTATGTAGGGAATAACCTAGCATGAATTGTGTGTGTGATTTTGATGTTGTTTGTGTGTTGGTTGATGTATGAGATGCCCAATTTGTTGATAAAATGTTGCTTGTTGTTGGAAAAGTGTGTATTATGAATTATGCATGTTACATGTTTGGTGGAATGTCTCCATGAATGGAAGTGTAGGAATATGATATTTTGATGAGTTGATTGAATACACAAATATGTGTTGTCTAGGTGAAAATTAAGTTGTGGTAAAAAAATTGGATTTGAAGTGTTTTGGGTGAGAATGATTGAGGAGGCGCCAAATGCCTAGGCAAATGGCGCTGTCTTTGGGCTGTGGTGTGTGCGTGTATTTTGTGTCAAGACAGGCGCCATTCAGCTGCCTGCTGTGCGTGCCCGCGCGTGCGTGTTTTGTGTGGGTGTGTCAGACAGGCGCCACTTTTGGCTGCCCCTGTGGTGCCGTGTGTGCGTGTGTTGTGTCTAAAGGGGCGCCAAAATGGCTGCCCCTGGCGCCTTGATGCCAAATTGTGTCTAAGGGATGGTTTAGTCCCTAGAATTAATTTAATCCTTGGTGTGACATAATAGTCCCTAAGAATTAAATTAATCCTTGGCGTGACAAAATAGTCCCTTAGTGTCTAATAAATCCCAATATGTCAACATAGGTTCCAAACACCAAATTAATTCCTAATATGCCCAATAATTCCCTAAATACTAAATTAATCACAATGTGCCAAAATAATCCCTTGAGTATTAAATTAATCTTTGGAGAGTCAAAATAGTTCTTAAGGGTAGGAAAGGTCCTTATAGAGTGGTTGGGTTTTTTAAGTGAGAATCAACTTAATAATTGATCAAGTGGTGGTTAATAATTAATTAAGAGGTGGTTAAGCATTGATCAAGTGGTGGTCAATAAATGATGAGGTGGTGATCAATAAATGATGAGGTGGTGGTTAATAAGTGATCACGTGGTGGTTAATAATTGATAACGTGGTGGTTAAAAATTGATGTGGTGTAATCTTTGTGTTGTGGTGCATTTGTCATAGTGTCACATGACTCATATGCATAAAAACACGGTGGGTGGCTTCGGCCAAAAACAAGGTGGGTGGCTTCGGCCAAAACACGGTGGTGCCCGACGGGGTTTTGAGGTGGTTATGGATCCACATGCATATTGCACACATGCATACCATCATACATTCATGAAATGCTTGTTGATGCTTAACTAAATTGTGAGTGTTGCTCTTGGCTTTATAAATGAATGGTAAATGCCTTAATTGCGAATGATTGATGTTGCTAGATGTTTTCTCATTATAATGCTTATCTTACTTGTTATTATTTATGTAAAGAGACTCACCCTAGCATTTTATGTTTACTGCTCTCGTGGCGACATGCGGTGACCACGAGTGATGTTACCTAGGCCTTCTCGGGAACTTGTGTCGCTCTCGATCTAGTAACACAGGGGATGGGGTTCTAGTGTTATTATTTATGCTTTGTATTAAAGCGATTAAAACTATGTATTTGAGTATGTTGAACTCATTTTACATTCATTGCTATGACTTGTTTTATGGATTATTGTAAACGCTTAAATGAGGTTTTGAGGTTCTACCCAAATGACTATGATATGTATTTTCACGCTACATGCGTTGATTTTTAGATGTGATTCGATGATGTTCTATTTAAATTTGCCACCCTCTTTGAGGTGCGTGGGCCGGTTTTGAAAAACTCCGATTTTTATTAATTGCATTAGCGTAATATAGAAGGGGTGTTACACTAGTGGTATCGAGAGCGATTCGGTCCGTCCGCCAAGTTGTCGAGTCTGTTAACCCTCGAGTCTTGGTACTCGTTCTAAATCATAAATTATGTTCTTTGTCTATTATTGTTAACTTTGTTGGTTTGCTAATTCATTGGCGTGCCTTGCGACTTATTTCTTTGGATTACGATTGAGAGTTATATTGAATTAGTGAGGTATAGGTGATTGAATCAAAAGCGTTGGTTGTAGCATCGACCTTGTATGTTTGTGGATTGTTGTTGTATTACTAGGTTATGTGTGATTAAAAGAGTTCTAACGACGTCAAAGGAGTGAAAGTCGTGACGACGCCGCCGCACTCGATTTGCGTTAAAAGTCTTTTAATGCGGTAGTTCTAAATTTGGAAGGAAGTAGTTTTGTGACCTTAATTAGTTGGTTGCATGAGTAGGAGGGACTGATCACCCCAATCACTCATTCCCAATGAAAGAGGCGACAATAACTCAAGGTTATTACTCACTTTGGATGCACGCGCTAATTTTAATTCAATTGATTCTTTGGATTGGTTTGTTAGGATATAGAGAGTACCTTATACGACCTAATCTTAGTAAATTATACACTAGACAATAATTGCGAGGATTGTTTGTTGAATATTATTGCGCTTGATTGACATTTCTACTAGAGGTTAATTGTTCTTTGTGTTGAATAGGAATTTGATCGACTTGTGCTTAATTGTTTCTAAGATTATGCGCCAAAATGAAATAGTGTGTAATGCTATATTTTCGTTATCCCAATTAAGGTTGCATGACTTGAAGTTTCGATATTTTCAATGTTTCTATTTGACTTGTTTCGTGAGCATGATGTGTTTTGTCAAATTTAATACTTAACTTTCCTTACCTTCCGAGTGTATGTCGGAAACTAGAATTTTGAACTAATAAGTAGTGGTTTATGTGGTTGCATAATTGTGTGATGGTGAGCTTTAGGATTGCATATAGTTTCTCGTTTGAGACAAAGCTGTAAGTCCTAAGATTTTCAAAAGGCAGTACTTGGAAAATTTTATGCTTTGGAAAACAAATGGGATGTCAAATTAGTGTTGAATTTTGTTTCCAAGTTGTTTTAAGATTTTATTTCAAATGTGACATAAATTCAGCTTTTGAACCGATTAGGTTGTGATTTAATGATGTTGAAAAATTAGGAGATTAGACATAAATCGCATGATTAAATGAGTTAAAAATTTTAGACTACGAGAATGTGAGACCGATAATAATTGTCAAGGTTTTAGAAAGCGAATGTAAACAATTTTAAGTACTTCTTGACTGTGAACTATAATTGTGAAATTTTTGTTCGAGTATGAATTAACTTTGACATGGTGGCTGCTATCGCTAGTGTTGACTGTCACTTCTTAAAAATTGTTTTACGTGGGATATAAAATTAATGATGAAAAACCGTGTACCTAGATTTTTGTACACTTGTCTTACTCGTTTGGTTTTCTTTGCTAAATGTTGACAAGAGTATGTGGCTTCCTTTGGTTAAACTAATAGCAAGTCTTGAATCAAATCAATTGTTTTAAGAAGCATGAGTTGGTTATATTATTTCTGTGATATGAAATCAATTGAATTTGGTAGAATTATATGTCCATGGTATTTTCTAGGGAAGTTGTAAAATCGCATATTGGCCAAATCCCTAGGAATAAAGAGATTGAAGGGGAAGCTTACGTGTCTAAATCTTTCGGACTTGTGTGCTTGAATTATTTGCACGATTAGTTATGTTATTTGGTGTTTGAATGAAATGTATGAGTGTGTGATAACTATAATCGGTTTGGTGATTTATAATGGTGAGTTTTAATTGCGTATGATTTAGGTGCGTTACTAGATGCTGTTACAGTCTTTTAGAAACTGGTATTATTTGGTCAATTGAAAAATTATGTGGTTTGTCATTTCGAAAACTTGATTGAATGCTTGTTAATTCGCCGCTGATTGAGTTGAATTTGGAGTTATAGAACTCAAGTTATAGGTGAAACAAGTTTGGTTAAAATTCTGGAAAACAATCTGGACACTGTTTCAGTCTTTTGAAAACTGGTACTGTTTGGTTGAGTCAAAAATTATGTGGCTGAGTGTTTTCGAAAATAGACTTAAAGCCGGTCGTTTTGGCACTAGTTTCATTAAATTCGGAGTTGTGTAGCTCGGTTATGAGTCTCCAAAGTCGAACCAATTTTTGTTTGAGTCAATCTGTGGGTAGGTTCGGTGGTTGCAAGTTTTATGCCTCCAAACGAACTCCGTTTTGAACGATTCTTTTCCATTAGAAACTACACTCAAAGTGTTTTTGTTCGGGCTGAAGTTTTGTCTCGTTCGGTTAAGTTTAAGTCAGTTTAGCGTGAAATGAAATAGGAGGGCAGAATTTGTCAAGTCTGAAAACTGTTTGGGTTGTTTCTAAAAACTGTACTAATTGGCTCATCGTTTTGAAACTTTAAAGATATTTTCAGAAACTACACATCCGTGGCTTTCCAACGAGTATTTATTTGTCGAAATCCGAGGCCGTTTACTATTTCAATTAATTCGCCAAAGTAGGCGCATAGTTCTGAAATTTTTCGCACCGAGTTTAGGTAGATTGATTTGAGCGTGTTAGCGTTAATGTAAATGATGTTGGATATATGATAATTGTTCTTGATTGTTGGTATTGTTGTGTTAATCACGGTTGTTAGTGTTCTTTGGGCCTCCGCCATAATTGTTGTTGTCTCTTGTGCTGGGTAGTCGGGTAGGGTTTTGACAACCTACAGGTTAGAATACCTAATTGGGGAGTAAGAGTGTAGGGAAGAGTGTTCGATCTGTTGTGTAGACGATAGGACGTGGGTGATAACGGTTAGAGGGGAGAGTACGGGCAAGAAGCTAAGTGGGGGAGACGCTACGGCGGGGATTGTGTGTCACGAGTGGGGTAAGCCGGGGCATAAGAGTCCAGATTGTATGGTCGATAAGTGTTTCGAATGTGGTAAGGAAGGTCATGTAGCTGCTAAGTGTGAGAAGAAGAATGTGGTCTGCCACAACTAGGGGGAATTGGGGCACAGTAGTACCAAGTGTCCACAGCCAAAGAAGGAGAAGTATAACGGGAGGAGGTGTAGGACTCCATTGTGTTGGTAATGAGAGGCGGGGAAAGTGTAGTGCTAGGTCCTGAGTTGGTGCGTGAGACCACAGAGAAAGTGAAGATGATTAGGGAGAAAATGAAGGCTTCACAGAGTAGACAGAAGAGCTACGATGATAAGAGAAGGAAGGATCTAGAATTTCAGGCTGGAGATCATGTATTTTTGAGGGTTACTCCAACAACAGGTGTGGGTCGTGCGTTGAAGTCTAAGAAGTTAACTCCGCGTTTTATTGGACCATATCAAATTTCCGAGAGAGTTGGGAAAGTTGCTTATCGGGTGGCCTTGCCACCTAATCTTGCAAATCTGCATGATGTATTCCATGTATCTCAGCTGCGGAAGTATGTGCCAGACCCATCTCATGTAGTGCAGATGGACGATGTGAAGGTGAGAGATAACCTTACGGTGGAGACAATGCCAGTTAGAATTGAGGATCGTGAGGTGAAGGTCTTAAGAGGTAAAGAGATCAAGTTGGTGAAGGTAGTTTGGTTAGGAGCTGTGGGCGAGAGCATGACTTGGGAGTTGGAAAGCAAGATGAGAGAGTCTTACCCAGAGTTGTTCGATTCAGGTAATTTCGAGGACGAAATTCTTTAAGTGGGGGAGGGTTGTAACACCCAAATAATTTAATTATTTAATTAATTAAGTTATTTGAGGTTTGCAACATTTAACTAAATTAAATAATTAAGTTGGGTTTATTTTATCAAAAGGGGGTCTAGTTTATTAAGTGGAATAATTGAGTAGAGTTCATCTTATTTTAATTTCAGGGAGTATGTGAATAAGTAAAATGGGTGGTGCAAATAAAAGGGCCCAAGTCACTTAAGTGACCCAAGCCCAATTCCTTAAGACCCCAAAAAACCTACACAAGTCTTATGACCCTCATTTTGAAGAAGAACCCACGAAAGGAGAAGAGAGGAAGGTGAGCGGCCCGACTTGCGTGAGGGAGAGGAAGGAAAAGGTGGAAGCTTTGGCTTGATTTCTTGGTGGGTAAGTGGTTTCTTGGTCCCAATCTTCACCATTTCTCTTCCTTGTTCCATTTCTAAGAGTTCCATAAGCTCATTTCCACTATTTTGATTTTTCCATGGCTACCCAGTGAGAGGAGGTTTGGCCTAGTGAGAATTAGTAGGAGGCTTGCTTCTTTTGGCTAATTTGTGGTGTTGGAGTGGATTCTAGCTTACCCAAGGTTGGGGATTCTCATTATGTTTATAATAGCTTGTAGAATATGTGTTATGTAGGGAATAACCTAGCATGAATTGTGTGTGTGATTTTGATGTTGTTTGTGTGTTGGTTGATGTATGAGATGCCCAATTTGTTGATAAAATGTTGCTTGTTGTTGGAAAAGTGTGTATTATGAATTATGCATGTTACATGTTTGGTGGAATGTCTCCATGAATGGAAGTGTAGGAATATGATATTTTGATGAGTTGATTGAATACACAAATATGTGTTGTCTAGGTGAAAATTAAGTTGTGGTAAAAAAAAATTGGATTTGAAGTGTTTTGGGTGAGAATGATTGAGGGAGGCGCCAAATGCCTAGGCAAATGGCGCTGTGTTTGAAAGTGTGGTGTGTGCGTGTATTTTGTGTCAAGACAGGGCGCCATTCTGGCTGCCCTGTGCGTGCCCTGCGTGCGTGTTTTGTGTGGGTGTGTCTAGACAGGGCGCCACTTTTGGCTGCCCTGTGGTGCCGTGTGTGCGTGTGTTGTGTCTAAAGGGGGCGCCAAAATGGCTGCCCCTTGGCGCCTTGATGCCAAATTGTGTCTAAGGGATGGTTTAGTCCCCTAGAATTAATTTAATCCTTGGTGTGACATAATAGTCCCTAAGAATTAAATTAATCCTTGGCGTGACAAAATAGTCCCTTAGTGTCTAATAAATCCCAATATGTCAACATAGGTTCCAAACACCAAATTAATTCCTAATATGCCCAATAATTCCCTAAATACTAAATTAATCACAATGTGCCAAAATAATCCCTTGAGTATTAAATTAATCTTTGGAGAGTCAAAATAGTTCTTAAGGGTAGGAAAGGTCCTTATAGAGTGGTTGGGTTTTTAAGTGAGAATCAACTTAATAATTGATCAAGTGGTGGTTAATAATTAATTAAGAGGTGGTTAAGCATTGATCAAGTGGTGGTCAATAAATGATGAGGTGGTGATCAATAAATGATGAGGTGGTGGTTAATAAGTGATCACGTGGTGGTTAATAATTGATAACGTGGTGGTTAAAAATTGATGTGGTGTAATCTTTGTGTTGTGGTGCATTTGTCATAGTGTCACATGACTCATATGCATAAAAACACGGTGGGTGGCCGGCCAAAAACAAGGTGGGTGGCTTGGCCAAAACACGGTGGTGCGAAGCGGGGTTTTGAGGTGGTTATGGATCCACATGCATATTGCACACATGCATACCATCATACATTCATGAAATGCTTGTTGATGCTTAACTAAATTGTGAGTGTTGCTCTTGGCTTTATAAATGAATGGTAAATGCCTTAATTGCGAATGATTGATGTTGCTAGATGTTTTCTCATTATAATGCTTATCTTACTTGTTATTATTTATGTAAAGAGACTCACCCTAGCATTTTATGTTGCTGCTCTCGTGGCGACATGCGGTGACCACGAGTGATGTTACCTAGGCCTTCTCGGGAACTTGTGTCACTACGATCTAGTAACACAGGGGATGGGGTTCTAGTGTTATTATTTATGCTTTGTATTAAACCGATTAAAACTATGTATTTGAGTATGTTGAACTCATTTTACATTCATTTGCTATGACTTGTTTTATGGATTATTGTAAGCGCTAAAGCGAGGTTTTGAGGTTCTACCCAAATGACTATGATATGTATTTTCACGCGCTACATGCGTTGATTTTTAGATGTGATTCGATGATGTTCTATTTAAATTTGCCACCCTCTTTGAGGTGCGTGGGCCGGTTTTGAAAAACTCCGATTTTTATTAATTGCATTAGCGTAATATATAAGGGGTGTTACAATAAGGAGTAGAGTCATAAGGGCTCGGAGGAATGATCTTGAATTCATTAGTAGCTGGATTCCATAATACAACTACTCTCTCACTATAATAGAGGCTAGAGAGACAGAGAGTGCCATTGACACTACCAGAACCCAAAATAACAATATCTTGGTCGAGCACTTGACATGGACTTGGCAAATCTAATTTGACTCTGTTTTCAAATCTCTCACCAGAAAGCAAATACAAGGTGGAATGGGATCTACCTAAATTTTCTTCACTATGTTGTAGTATGAGGGATTTACCATGGTAAAAAGAATGATTTTTAGATATGAAATTGTTGCGATATTTTCTCATGAAATGAGGGTTTTCAAATAACAGAGCCCATGATTTGCGTACGGATCCAAATCGCTTCAAAGATTTTAGAGGCAATTTTGAGAGAAATGAAAACACAAGATCATCAGGTAAGTGATCCCTAACCTTTACAGTTGTTTCCGCCACAATTTTCTCCTTCTCCGGTGACATGTTTAACTTTTAAATTCAACTGGCGATGGGGAGAGCAAGATCTATAGAGAAAGCAAAGAAAATATATATGACTCCGCTATGAAAGCAAAACAAGGTAATTATATTTTCTCTTGTGTTCTATTTTCCTTCTTTTCTTTGGTAGATAGATGTATGTCTACCATTTCTTCTATATAAAAGAACGGTTATTCAAGCCAGGATTAGAGGAATAAAGTAAAATGTATTAAATACCAAACATTATTTTACATGGAAAGAAATTTCTCCACGACACTTACGTCACTTGTTACCATGGACGGTGCTACGTGTATCCTTGCTTGGCTGCCAAAACTTTTATATTTCAGCGACAATTTGTTAAGGCGTAGATGCACGTTAAACTATTCTCTCTCCTAACGTCACTTCTAAAGTCAAAACATTTTGTTTTGTATGATTAATAAAAAGTGAAGAAATAAATCTCAATATAAAAAACAAAAAGGGATGGTGGGTCATCCTTTTTGTTTAGTGTCTAACAGCGGTTTGTTTTCTTTGGTGGGTTGCGCTAAAGGGGGTCATTTGGGTGGGATACCCCCAACCCTTCTCTCTCTTTGGTGGCCTCACATGTCAACCTCATTTTTACAACCTTAGTTATTATCTATCTAGAGTGTTTTCAAATAAGAGAGGAGATTGAGTAAATGAGAACAATAAGAAAAGTGAAGTAGAGTTATTTGCGAAGAAGTGGGTCAAGAAAGATGGATGAAAGAGAAGAGAACAACAAAGTTAAGAGATGTTAAGATATTGTCACATGAACTATGAAGATATTCAGAATAAGCTATTGCATAAGGCAATCATTTCCTATAGAGAGGATCAACCTAATCACCTTGAATAATCCAACTAGTTTTGTGTCAATATTCTCAACAATCGTTTTTAAATACAAAATGTAACATTATGGTAAAGATGATGAAGTTCAAAAAGAGATATGTAGCTCATTATATATCATGTATTCCAAATATAGGTTATTTCTATATAAAAAAATTAGAAGTCATTCAATAAAGGTGAAATATTGTTCTTATCATTGAAATACAAACTGCATCAGCTTCCAAATAGTAACAGAATAAAACCCAAAATAAAATTGATAAAGCATGACTCATATCTTCAAATGGTATCTTAATTTGCAATGTACTTGAAAATAATAATAATTATGTTTGCAACTCACAAGCACTTTATGTAAAACAAAAAATTCTAAGAATCAAAGTAATAACCTCCACCCCACCAATGACACATTCCATCCAAGTACACTCGAACACCTTCAACACTTCTAGAAGGGGCGAAGGCATTTCGACGTCAAGTGTCCTCCAAAACTTACTTCTTAGGCTATATATCTCTCATGAAGGGTTTAAGGGTAAATCAACATTGAGTTTCATTGGAAGTTACTTGGAAACATATTACATGTCTAGTCACCTTAAATATAGTCAATCATCTCTAACATGGTCATAACCAAACCCATCTTTCAATAGTTGCCGCCACAATTTTCTATATCTCCAACATATGCTTCGCTTTATTGGCGGTGGGGAGAGCGAGACCTATGCAGAAAGCAAAACAAAGTACGACTCTGGTTTGGATCATAGAAGAAGATTGAGAAGTAATTATCGGATATTTTTGATCTAGAAAAATTAATATCATAAAATATTTTTGTAGCTTTTTTTTTTTGTATTTTAATTTAAGGATTCTTTCAATAGTGTGGCAACTCAGTGAGAAGTAACTTTAAACACTTGCATTCTACATTTTCTCTTCTATTTTTATCAATTTTAGTATTCTATTTTTTTATTAAAGCCAGAATGAGAGGAATAAAGTAAAACGTATTTCATACCTAGCATAGTTTTATAAGAAAAGAAACTTCTACATGTCACCATGGACAGTACTACGTGTAACCTTGCATGGCTGCCTGTACTTTTTAATATTTTATTATTCCACATTTTACTTGCAGTTGTTAAGGCGTATAGATGCACGTCAAAGTATTCTCTCTCCCGACAACATTTTACTTCTAAAGTCAAAACATTTTGTTTTGTATGATTAAAAAGTGGAGAAATAAATCTGAATACAAAAAACAAAGAAACCGTACATGGTTAGGTGGGTCCTATCTTCATTGGGTAGAAACTAAAATATCACAAGGAAGATGAGCTTCATCCCCCAACAATCTCAACAACGATTTTCAAACACAAAATGTAACATAATTGATGAAGTTCAGAAAAGATATGTAGCTCATTATTTTATCAAGTTTTCTAAATACAAGCTTTTTCTATAAATAAAAAATTGAAGCCATTCAACAAAGGTGATAGATCCTTCTAACAATTAAAATCCAAACCACATCAGTTTCAAAATAGTGACAGAATAAACCTTCAAAATGAAAATGATAAGACATGATTCATATCATCAAATGCTTTCTTAATTTGCCATGTACTTGAAAATAACAATTATTTTTGCAACTCACAAGTACGATAAATAAAAGATAAAATCCTATGAACCAGAGTAATAAACTTGTTGGGTGAAATCAAGAAAAGCAATTAGTTATTCATATCGGCATCGATAGAAAGAAAGCTTTCCTTATAAATTACTATTTGACAGCAAAACGTCTCTCCTTTGATACCAAGCTCCTCAATCATCTCGGTACTTAAATCAAACCATGCCAGTTCTCCATCTTTTTTAATGAAGAATATATCTCCATTCTTCCCAGCTCCAATTGGATGCTCAATGCACGGTAATGGCCCAACAGTGAAGAGCTTAGTCCAAGATTCTTTCACACCCATTTCACCTAAAATTGATATGTAGAATGTAGCTCTCTCTTCATAATTTGTTATTAAAGCAATGGATCCGTTTAACACCACCAAGTTTCTCTGCACAAATCCAAAATCAAAACTATCTTCCATGTATGAGGCCATTGGTGTTGTAAAAAACACCTCATTACTCAAGTCAAATGACACCAGGAATAATTCTTTACTGTGTTTTTCCCTTCCACCCCACCAATGACAAATTCCATCCAGATACACTCGACCTGCAACACTACTAGAAGGGGCAATAGGCATTTTGACATCAAGTGTTCTCCAAGAGTTACTTCTTAGGCTATATATCTCCCATATAGGGTTTAAGGGTACATCAACATTTTGAGTTTTATTCGAAGTTAGTTGAAAACATATTGCATGTCTAATCACCTTATAGTCATCTCTAACATGGTCATAACCAAACCCATGAAGACTAATTCCGATACTCCGATAAGGAGTAGAGTCATAAGGGCTCGGAGGAATGATCTTGAATTCATTAGTAGCTGGATTCCATAATACAACTACTCTCTCACTGTAATAGAGGCTAGAGAGACAGAGAGTGCCATTGACACTACCAGAACCCAAAATAACAATATCTTGGTCGAGCACTTGACATGAACTTGGCAAATCTAATTTGACTCTGTTTTCAAATCTCTCACCAGAAAGCAAATACAAGGTGGAATGGGATCTACCTAAATTTTCTTCACTATGTTGTAGTATGAGGGATGTACCATGGTAAAAAGAATGATTTTTAGATATGAAATTGTTGCGATATTTTCTCTTGAAATGAGGGTTTTCAAATAACAGAGCCCATGATTTGCGTACGGATCCAAATCGCTTCAAAGATTTTAGAGGCAATTTTGAGAGAAATGAAAACACAAGATCATCAGGTAAGTGATCCCTAACCTTTACAGTTGTTTCCGCCACAATTTTCTCCTTCTCCGGTGACATGTTTAACTTTTAAATGCAACTGGCGATGGGGAGAGCAAGATCTATAGAGAAAGCAAAGCAAATATATATGACTCTGCTATGAAAGCAAAGCAAGGTAATTATATTTTCTCTTGTGTTCTATTTTCCTTCTTTTCTTTGGTAGATAGATGTATGTCTACCATTTCTTCTCTATAAAAGAACAGTTATTCAAGCCAGGATTAGAGGAATAAAGTAAAATGTATTAAATACCAAATATTATTTTACAAGGAAAGAAATTTCTCCACGACACTTACGTCACTTGTCACCATGGACGGTGCTACGTGTATCCTTGCTTGACTGCCAAAACTTTTATATTTCACTGACAGCTGTTAAGGCGCGTAGATGCACGTTAAACTATTCTCTCTCCTAACGTCACTTCTAAAGTCAAAACATTTTGTTTTGTATGATTAATAAAAAGTGAAGAAATAAATCTCAACATAAAAAACAAAGAAACTGTATGTGGTGAGGTGGGTCCTATCTTCATTTGATAGAAACAAAATAACAAGAAAAATTAGCTTCATCCCTAGACCGGTCTTTACCTATGCACTCAAAATTAAATGTGCACAAGGTATGGAACTCAAACTTTCTTTCTTCCGAGATATGGATTGTATTCTTATGAACTGAACGAACATTCGTGGCGGTTATTACCTAACACCATTGTAACTACGTTTTGTGTTAGGGATGAACTCGTAAATATAATTTTTCCATGACAACTATATGTGTAGCCTTGCCTTGGTGCCAGAACCTTTTAAGAATTTATCTCTCTACATTCCACTAGAAGTTGTCAAGGCGTTCAGATGCACGTTTAAGTATTCTTCTGTTTCCTAACATTTTACTTCTAAAGTCAAAACATTTTGTTTTGTATAATTAAAAAGTGGAGAAATAAATATCAACACAAAAAACAAAGAAACTCTACGTGGTTGGGTGGGCGATCTTCACTGGATACAAACAAAATCTCAAGGAAGATGAGCTTCATCCCTCGACTATACTGGTCATTATCTCTAAATTCAAAATTAAACACACAAGTCCGCGCATCAATCGTGGGACTCAAACTCACTTCTTTATGGAAAATGGGTTGTATTCTTACCAACTAAATAATTCTTCACCTCAGTTATTACCCACTGACACCATTGTAACTGTGTTGTGTTTGGGACGAACTTTTACATATAACTTGTAAGATAGATGTGAGAATAAGCAGGTCACTCTATTTTCTCTCATTTTAAAATACACTCGATTTTTTGGTCAAAAAAAATACACTTGATTTATAAAGTAAAAATTATTCATTGTTGTTGAAATATCTAATTTCAAACACTTAGTGCTAATTGGCTAAATACATTTACAAACAGAAAAACATGTTTAAAAAGAAATAGAGTCGTTAGCACTATCTCTCGATTAGTTACACAATGATTAATAAGCGCGCTAACTAACTTTCTCTCTATCTAATTGTAGAAATTCAGCTATGTATATATTGTAGTTTACATTCGTAACTTTATGAGATACAATATCTGAGAAATAAAAATTCTGAGAATTTACTGATTTCTGAGTGTGTTCAAGTTTTTCTGTTTCTTCTTCCTCTGAGTATTCTTCTAAGTTCCTTCATGTTCTTTGTGTGATTGTGAGAAAGAGAGACCTCGCAATAAAGGGTAAACCAGTTAGGGTTTACTCATACACAGAAAAGAAAGGGTAAGGAAAGAGAGAAATAAGAGAGAGTAGAAGAGTTTTACCTGTTTTGTATCCTTGGTTTGTGCAAGAATCTTCAAGAGGTGAAGATTCAGAAACCGGTCAGTGCTTGCAAGAGGTTCATGCAAGGGAAATCAACAACACAGTGAGGGTTTCACTACAAGAAAATCGCTGATTTGCCACGGACATTTCCGTGGCAAATGTACAAATTTCCGTGGCAAAACAACATTTGCCACGGATTTGCCACGGACAAAAATTGGTGGCAAAAGCGCCGTCATAAATCGTTTGCCACGGACTTTCCGTGGCAAATGTTTCCGTCGCAAATCCGTGGCAAATTTTTCCGTCGCAAATCCGTGGCAAATTTTTCCGTCGCAAATCCGTGGCAATTTTCAACGCAAGTCCGTGGCAAATCCGTCGCAAATTTTTAAAAAAAATTAAAAAAAATAAATGGGGCAGTAGTTTCCTACTACTCCAACTTGCAAAGGCTCATTCATCACAGTTTTAATTACTGATCAGTTTAAAATTGAAACTTTTATCTCTTCATCCCCAATATACAAAGCTTTGTTATCCTTCTCTCATTCAATTAGTCAAATACTTAAAATACCCCATAAGACTATTCTATTTGTCAACTTCATCAGGAGACAAGCAAGAAACTTCGTGTGAACTACTTTATCAATAACTTCAAAATATAGTTTCAACTCATTGAAAATTTATCAACTCAAAAGATAAGGTCTACACGATAGAGGTATAGAATATACACTAATCAGAAAGTTGTTTATAGCACTTGCAAGTTAAGGGTGCCACCACAAATTAAAATTATACAATTCTACATACACTAGCCAGACATTCATCAATCTATTAACAAAGGTATATCATATTTCAACCCAATTCTCTAACTTCCAGAAAGAATGCACTTCAAAACACTCCAAAGAATTACTCTCACCTACGCAATCTGGTTCTTAATTCATCATCAGATATTTTTGTCCTTGCATAGCCAAAAATATGAACTTCTTCAGATTGCAAGAATCCCTGCAAATAAAGACACCTAATATAAGGAATACTCCCATAGGGGTCAAAAAACTAGAAAATATTCCAAGTGAGCAAGTAATTGATATTAAGTTGTAAAAATCAGGGACAAAACAAATATCGAAAATTTGAGGGACTAAACTGAATAACATTAGCACGATTGATATATGAAGCAGAATTAAAAAAATGTCAACTAGTGGTTGATCACAATACAAACACTTTTTTACGACAAAATCACAATACAACATTCCAAGATATATTTTGCAAAGACAAACCGATATATAGATTTTGTTTTGTACCGCTTATATAGGTGATAAAGTGCGAGGGAATGTCTTCTTAGCAAGATCACACATTAGCACCAAGCACAACAATAGAGAGTGTCCCGATTTGGTGGCTCTCTTGCTAAGGAGATTCAGAGAGAGATAAAGCTATCTCTTCTTTCAATATGCCATTCATTTGTTCCCATCCTCTAGCTCTAGCAACACCAAACACTACAAGAAAATTCATCACATGTCGATTAACGTTTCTCATCGGTTCCAATACACCATATACCATTCAATACAAATCACATTAAAAAAAAAGGTGTTGGGCTTTGCCTCTATCTTTGCACTACAAACCAAGATTAAACAAAACACTCATTAACAATTCATAGTAGAGGAGACTTGGAAAGAGAACCAAATAGGCATATGTAAGAGGAGACTTTGAACTACTTTCATTTCATTCCCATAGGTGCTTATGATAAGAATGTACTTTACTTATGCTATTTAATTAAGTTGTTTATCCAAACATGGCCTAAGTTCAACGAAGCCTAGGAATCGAGAATCAATTGGAGGAGCTAACCTGGCGAAGCTTTTCAAATGACTGCACGTTGTTTTCTCTCCTTTGCATCGAGAATATACCACTGAGCTGAAGTTTGTAAGAAGGGTTGACGATCTACGATTAAGTTCCAATCACAAACCTTCAAAAGTGGAATCAAATCCATGCATGTGTAAGTACATTAATTCATCTCCTTTTAAAGTATAACTTAAAGCCAACACAGAGGAGTCTGGTTTTATTTATAAATTCTATGCAACTATAATTATTTGTTAAAAGCCATAAAAATTCTATTCAACTTAATCCATAAAGCAGAAACTTTGTGTATCTTTGTCTCCATATACACTTTCATACGAAATCATACCAAGAAGCGACTAGTCATACATTTGAGGCCATGGAGATCACATAGGCTCCAAGTGTGTCGCTCCCTAGTTCAATGACAATTCGGAATGTATCCAAGACTTCTTTGACATCGCGAGGAATCACTCCTAGCTTACCGTGGAACCAACCCCTTTGAGAACGCCCACAATTGTTGTAGTTAAATTTGAATTAACAATAGTGCACAAGAACATCGTGAAGTTGAGAACAATGCCCATCACTAATGAAAGAATAAGGATCGCCAAAATGAAAAAGAATAACTCTAAAAGGAAAACAAAATTTACATTAGACATTAGCTCTAAATCGACATATCTCTAAATATGGAGTAAATGACAACCATCACAAATGAGTTTCTACAATCTTCCATTTATTCTCACTAGAGAAATACACTTCGCTGAGCTTTTATTTAAAACTAAGAAAGAAATGTACTACAAGCAGAAAAGTGTTTTATTCTCAAAGCAGTTCCATCTTATCAAGCCAAAATAAAAAGTTATTCCCACGGATGTCATTATTAACTATCTTTCCAACATAAACCAAATAATTAGAAATGTCCAATGTATATCGAGAGAGTGAAAAAGTTATTCCCACCGGATGTCATTATTAATTTTCATCGGGATAGTGAAAAGGAAGAGAGTATAAATGAATCAATAGAGCTTCTTAAAAGAAGGGAGGAGTCGTCCAAATAATTGAAATATAAGTAAAAAGTAAACAAAATCAACATTTCATTAAAGGATTGAGAAGTTACTTTACTTCTAGCTAATGACTAAAGAAATTCTCATAAGCGTGTTAACAATGACTATAAGCCAATCCGTGAGCGATGAAAGTTGGCAATACCTGGTATCCATGAGAAAGATGCCTCCATGAGGAAGATCAAGTGCCATGATTCTCTCATGAGGTTTCAAAGAATGCGATGTAAGCGTGAAAATTTGCGAGTGAACCGGACAATGGTCGCACGTTAATCGCATATTTGGGGTAACAAAGACAGATGAGCAAACTTCCATTCTAATATGTTCATATAACATTTTGAAAAAGTAATATCACTTTAAAGCTGAAGTGAAGCGAAACAAAGTAGCTAAGGACAAACCAAACCATCAAAGAAACTACCAAGTTCGACAAGAAATTTAAAGAGAAACAAAAGAAAAAATAGTACTATGTAGCTAATATAACAATGATTTTTTTTTCTTACTGCTATGTTTGTCTTACTGTTCTTACCTCCCATTTAGCAAGATCCGAGAAATGCTTCAGGGCACGCTTTCGACGACATAGTGTTTCCGCCATGTCAATATACGAAATAAGAAAGATCCACAATCTTTGAACTGGACACAATTGGGTACTCCAAAAATAAAATTCAAAATGATAACACCATATTCGAGTGGCTTCCATGAATTATTGAAGACAAGCGACACAACAAGTGAAAGACCGACATACTCATTTCCACCATAATATCTTGCAGGATATCCTTCCTTTGTGTACTTGTTTGTCATGATAGACCCAACGACTTGCATTAGAGACGAAGTGAAATTTTACGAGGGTATCGGTTCCGGCCCCTTCACCAAAATAAGAACAAACAACTAAGTCTTACAGTAACATGAAATCCAACCCAATAATGGAAAATTTAGGCCCATTTTTGGACTACCTTCCGACTTATAGGAGTTTCTCATTAAATAATAAGTTTACTGACTCTTTGATTATAAAAAAAGTCTATGAACTTATAGACATTTATAGAGAAGCTATATATGAGAACCTTTATTTGAAAAAATTGAAATCTGAAAGGTGATTCATAGTTATTTTCTACTATATCTTACTTTCAACAAGTGTTCAAGTGAGGAATTTATCCACAAAGATGCTGAGACAAAATAAAACAAGCAGTGGAGGATTCTTTTTGAAGTTCTGAGTTTTGCGATCAAAGATGCAAGCAAATAGTAAGATAATCATAGAAATTTCACCTTCCATTGTCTAGCTTTCTCAAGCTCAATTATATCAAGCAATTTCGGGATCAACAACCTCAAGTGGAGCATTCAATTGCTTTGGCCCTTCGCAAAGACAACATTTTCAACTTTATCAAACAAAAAAATCACAAACAACAAGTACACGCATCAAAACCATTTTTTCATTTCGAGACAAAATGACAAATAAACCACACACTATCGGACAGTTACACTCAAGTTCAAAGCTAAGAACTAGGAACTAACGTACCCATGTCGCTGAAATTTCGATTACCGATGAACGAGGAACACATAAAAACCATTAAACATTAAATGAAATAGAGTGTGGTTATTATCGATTATACATACCAGTAACACGTGAATTCTCTTTATCGTGACGACTTCATCGAGCAAAGAAGACTACAATTAACACAAAAAGAAGAAAACAAATCTTAAGTAAGCGGT
The DNA here is from genome assembly GCA_020916435.1 of Oxytropis ochrocephala. Lineage (NCBI taxonomy): Eukaryota > Viridiplantae > Streptophyta > Magnoliopsida > Fabales > Fabaceae > Oxytropis > Oxytropis ochrocephala. The sequence goes on along the minus strand of CM037093.1, from coordinate 10,147,891 downwards.
TAACATGGATTTTCAAATGATTTACCTTTATTATAATTTTCGAGATCCGAAACTTCAAGGTTAGGGTTCTTTGGTTAAAATCTCAAGCAGGCGAAGGAAAGCCAAACCTTAGTTAGCGTGAATCAAAATTTTGGTCCGGTGGTCGTCCTTCTCATTGCGGTGGCTCGGGGCGGCGATGGTGGCATTTGGGCTTGTTGGGGCGTGGCGAATTTGTGAGAGAGAAGTTGAATGAGTATGGAGGTGTATTTGATTTAGGGATTAGAAAGGTGAGGTTAGGGTTTCAGCAGTGAGAGAAGTTGAATGAGGGACGGTGGGGAGTGTGGGTGGAGGTGAGGTGGTGGTGATTGAGAGTGAGGAGGCGGGTTTTGGTGAGGAGAGCGAGAGGGTGAGGAGAGCGAGAGGACCGAGGAGGCGTTTTGTTTTTAGGAGAGAAGAAGAACGTACTGAAAGGGTTTTAGGGATCGTGGGTGTTTTATTTTGATAAATGGTTTGCCACGGACTTGCCACAGCATCTCCGTCGCAAATTTCTGTCCTTTCACATGTCCGTGGCAAATGCATGTAGCAAACACCAGTGAAATTTCCGCTCTTACTTTTTACACATTCCGTCGCAAATCCGTGGCAAATTACTGACGGAATAAGCTCCGTGGCAATTGTTGGTGGCTAAAACAAGTTTTTCTTGTAGTGTTTGTTGTTGTAAGGTAAAATTCAACAATAAAGGTACAAGAAAAGAAAGATCGTTACCTTTGCAGCTCAGATCGTCTTCCTGGGTCTCAGATTCATCAAGATAAAACTAGGGTTTGGTCAAGGGTGGTCACAATCGAGAGTTTTAGTGAGGGGTTTTGTAGAGGAGTTTAAGACCTTTCATTTGGTGGTAAGTTTTGGTGGTTTGGAGCTGAGGTGAGTGCTAGGGACGAAACCCTAGCAGAGCAGAAAGGAGAAAAGCTCGGTGGAGAAGAAGACCGATAGAGAGAAGTGTGAGCCTGGAGCTTCTCACGTTGTTTCGTGGTTCTTTTGTCTCTGTCTTTCATTCTTTGGGCCGGACCGTAGTGCACAGTAGTGGGCTTTTAATATTTGCACCCTGCAAATATATCCAGTACACCCCTGTTAGTCAAACAGTGAAAGAAAAATTTAAAGAAGTGCAAAATTCTACATGGTATCATCAGAGCTCAGAACAATTCTGGGAAAAAGGACAATTCTTTAAACTCTAAACTTCTAAATTTCTGTTCTTTAAGTTTTCTTTATCTGTTTTCACTACAGAGTAGCTAGCTGTGTAGTTTGTGTGTTACTAACAAGTCTTGTGAAGTGTGTGCAGATGGCACATAAGGAGATGAACCCCAGTTTTGGCACTCAAGTGCCTGTTTTGACAGGAACTAACTGGGACAGATGGAGTCACCAGATGAAATCAGTATTTGGGTGTCAAGGGGTACTAAAGATTGTGAGGGAAGGGTTGAAAGAACCCTCAGCTACTGCTACTGCAGAAGAAAAGAAGCAGTATGAAGAAGATGAGATGAAGGACTATAAAGCACTTCATCTTATCCAAATTGGGTTAGACGACTCAAATTTTGATAGGATAAGGGATGTGGAAAGTGCAAGAAGGCATGGGACATTACGGACTCCTACTACAATGGTCTTTGCGAAGCAAAGCAAGCAGGCCCTCGAGGCTCGGTATGAAGAAGCCTTAAAGATGAGGGTGATGAGAACATCATCACCTATTTTGGCAGAGTGAAGAAAATCACTAATGCCATGAAACCGAATGGTGAAACCTTAAAGGATGAAGATATTTGCGAGAAAAATACCGAGATCTCTAACAAAAAAAATTTTATGTTGCGTTGAGCGGGCTAGAAGACACTGCAAGGTGGAGGATCTTAAGGTGGAGCAACTTCAAAGTCGACTAGAAGCTAAAGAGATAAGGTTGAATCTGCCGATGAAGATTCGGATGAAGACAGATCAAGCTTTCTTCATTCCTTCTAAAGGTAAGAAAGGAGGAAGGGTGGCGAAGCAACCCAAAGCAAAAATAATGGGCCTAAAGGTAAGCCCCAAGGTAAGTTTTCTAAAGGAAACTCATCTAATAAGCCTAGTAATGATGCTAGCAGTTCAAAAAGGATAAATCACACATCCAATGTTACAAATGTTAAAAGTATGGTCACTATGCAAGTGATTCTTTGGTCTAAGAAAAATAATAAGGGCAAAGAATCGGAGCAAAGGGCCAATGTGGCCAAAGAAGACTCAGATTGATTCGCGCTTGATAGTGTTTAGTCTTTATAACAGATGATCCTATTCCTATGTCTAAAATTGAACCTAAAAAGGAAATTAGTATAACTAATGTAGAACTAGAAGTAGGATCGAGAATTTATTGTGTTTGCTATATACTACTGAGTGATGGAAAAACCATCTTTGAGATTTGGTATTTAGACTCGTGGTGCTCAAATCACATGACTGGTAACAAGGATTGGTGATTGATTTTGATCCTAGCAAGAGGACCACTATCGGTGTGCGGTAATAAAGTAATTACTGCTGAGAAGGTATGGGCAACATACATTTTAAAGAGAGGATGGTAAGGCAGTTTTGATTCAAAATGTTTTTATGTCCCCGGTGTGTGTGTGCTCTGTCTCGATTAGTTTAGGTCAATTACTTGAAAAAGGTTTTTCTATTGTAATGAGGACCTAAAACTAAAGTTATATGATCCTGAAAATAAACACATTGACCACACCTTTAAATTAAAAGCAGAACTTTCAAGACTAGTATTTGCTCTTGAGAGGCAAGGTGCACGAGTGCAATTACTAGTTACGAAAGTTGTTTATGGCATAAAAAGGCTCAGGCACCTAAACTACAAGAGTTTGACAAACCTAAGTACTAAGAGTCTAGTAATGGGTTTGCCTAAGATAGAGGCTCCAAATGAGTTTGTGTACAACATGTCTTCTAGTGCAAACTGACTAGGAAGAGTTTTCAAAAAGAGTTGCAAGGCGGATCAAAGGATCTGTGCATGTTGTATCTGATGACATTTGTGGCCCCTTTGATGTTTTATCACTAGGTGGTAATAAATATTTTATTTCTTTTGTAGATGAGTACTCAAGAAAAATGTGGATCTACCTAATAAAGACTAAGGGAGAGGCCCTAGCAATTTTCAAAATTTTTCAGGACATGGCAGAAAGACAGAGTAGCCAGAAATTAAAGATTCTAAGGACTGATGGAGGAGGTGAATACACCTCAAAAGACTTTGAGGAGTACTGCACCAGCAAAGGCATCATTCATGAAGTCACATCCCCTTATACTCCACAACACAATGGTGTTGCGAGAAAGGAGAAAGCAGAGCTGTTTCTAGACATGGCCAGATCTATGCTCAAACAGAAGGGACTACCTAAGAAGCTATGGGGTGAAGCTATTGCTACAACAACCTAGATTCTCAATAGGTGTCCAACAAAGAAACTTGAAGATAAAGTCCCTGAAGAGGTTTGGTCAGGTGACAAACCTAGTGTCAGTCACTTTAAGGTATTTGGCCCCCTCACTTACAGCCATATACCTGATCCTAAGAGAACAAAACTTGAAGACAAGAGCAAGCCTTTGATTCTAGTTGGATATCACCTACGGGTGCCTACAGATTGTACTCCCCTACAAGTGGTAAAATTGAAGTCTCACAGGATGTCACAGTCTGAGAGGAGGAACAATGGGTTTGGGATGAACCACAACAAGTAATCTCGGTACTATTGGCAACTCGAAACTATTGGTGACAGAAATGAAGTACCTCGGCCAAGTGAAGAGGATACTTGGTGATGAGGAAGGTGTTCCTCAAGAAGAAGAAACTCATCAAAAACGATTCATGATTGCCTAATGGTCAAGGTGCAGTTAGACCACAGAGACCTAGAAGAACTCCTAGGAACCTAGCAGACTATGAAATTATAAATGATGATGAGATAACAGAAGAAGGTGACCTCATCCACTTTGCAATGCTAGCGGATCTGAGAACTGTAAACTACTTAGAAGCTTTAAAATCTAAAAGAGTGGAAGGATGCTATGCTAGAGGAGCTTAAGTCCATAGAAAAAATGGAACATGGACCCTAACTACTTTACCTAAAGGCAAGAAGGCCATTAGTGTAAAATGGGTGTTCAAAGTCAAGCTAGATCCTAATGGCAAGGTAACTAAGTATAAGGCGGGTGGTGGCAAGGGGTTTTCAAAGAAAAAGAAGGCTTAGACTACACCTTTGAAGTGTTCTCACCGAAGAGACAAGACATGAGACTATCGGGTTAGTCAATGCCATTGCTTGTAATAGAGGGTGGGAATTGTATCACCTTGATGTAAAATCTGCATTCCTTAATGGACCACTAGAGGAGACAGTTTACATTGAGCAGCCCCCAGGTTTTGAGACTAAAGGTAAAGAGAACTATGTCTATCATCTACACAAGGCTCTCTACGGGTTAAAGCAAGCTCCTAGGGCATGGAATAAATGTATTGACAAGTTCTTCACAGAAAATGGGTTTAATAAGTGTGGTTCAGAATATGGTGTCTACACCAAAGGTACTCTACAAATCTATTTCCTGATTATATGTCTCTATGTTGATGACATGCTTGTAACTGGCAATTGTGCAAAAGAAATTGCCAAGTTCAAGCAGTCTATGGAAACTAAGTTTCAAATGACAGACCTTGGAAGGTTGTCATATTTTTTGGGAATGGAATTCCTAAGAACTCCAGATGGGATAATTTTGCATCAGTCCAAATACACTAAGGAGGTATTGGCCAGATTTGAAATGGAGGATTGTAATCCTGCCAAGACACCAGCAGAAGGTAATCTAACTCAAACAACTAAGGAGGACACTAGTGAAGTGAATCCTACTGAATACAGACAGATGATAGGGTCCCTAAGGTACTTATGTCACAGCAGGCCTGATATTCTAGCTACGGGAATTGTGAGCAGGTTTATGAATAAACCACTCAAGGTCCACTATTGGGCTACTAAAAGGATACTTAGGTATCTACAAGGTACTCTGCACTATGGTATTTGGTTTCCTAAAGGAAATGGTGAAAATACTACTCTATTGCTAGGTTACACAGATTCTGACTGGTGTGGAGACAAAATTGAGAGGAAAAGTACCTCTGGGTTTTTGTTTAAATTCCTAGGGGCACCTATATCCTGGAGTTCAAAGAAACAATCAGTTGTGGCTCTGTCCTCCTGTGAGGCAGAGTATGTAGCAGCTAGCAGTGCTGCATGCCAAGCTGCTTGGCTTGAAACACTGCTAAGTGAGCTATTGGTTGAGTTAAATCAACCACCTACTATCCTAATTGACAACAAGTGCGCTACAGAGCCTTGCTAAGAACCCCGTGGCTCATGGCGAGAACCAAACATATTGAAACAAGGTACCACTACTTGAGGACCAAGTTTCAAAAGGTAAATTACAGTTGAGTCTTTGTCTACTAAAGATCAAGTGGCGGACATTTTTACTAAAGCTCTCAAAGGAGATCTGTTTGCTAAGCTAAGAAGGGAATTAGGAGTAATTTCATTCAAGTCAAATGAATGACTACTCCTCCGAAAGTCACTTTGGAGGCTTGTTCCAAAGGTTATTTTTAAGGCTATACCAAGGGCTTGTCTTGGGATTTATGTTTCCTATTAGCTTAGCTCTAGTCTAATGTTCTACTCAACCTAAGTGTTTGAATTAAGGAGAGTGTTGAAATATCTAATTTCAAACACTTAGTGCTAATTGGCTAAATACATTTACAAAGCAGAAAAACATGTTTAAAAAGAAATAGAGTCGTTAGCACTATCTCTCGATTAATTTGTGATTAATAGCCGCTAACTAACTTTCTCTCTATCTAATTGAGAAATTCAGCTATGTATATATTGTAGTTTACATTGAGAACTTTGTATGAGATACAATATCTGAGAAATAAAAATTCTGAGAATTTCTGATTTACAAGTGTGTTCAAGTTTTCTGTTTCTTCTTCCTCTGAGTATTCTTCTAAGTTCCTTCATGTTCTTTGTGTGATTGTGAGAAAGAGAGACCTCGCAATAAAGGGTAAACCAGTTAGGGTTTACTCATACACAGAAAAGAAAGGGTAAGGAAAGAGAGAAATAAGAGAGAGTAGAAGAGTTTTTTACATTTTGTATCCTTGGTTTGTGCAAGAATCTTCAAGAGGTGAAGATTCGAGAACCGTCGAGTGCTTGCAAGAGGTTCATGCAAGGGAAATCAACAACACAGTGAGGGTTTGTTGTTGTAAGGTAAAATTCAACAATAAAGGTACAAGAAAAGAAAGATCGTTATCTTTGCAGCTCAGATCGTCTTCCTGGGTCTCAGATTCATCAAGATAAAACTAGGGTTTGGTCAAGGGTGGTCACAACCGAGAGTTTTAGTGAGGGGTTTTGTAGAGGAGTTTAAGACCTTTCATTTGGTGGTAAGTTTTGTCGGTTTGGAGCTGAGGTGAGTGCTAGGGACGAAACCCTAGCAGAGCAGAAAGGAGAAAAGCTCGGTGGAGAAGAAGACCGATAGAGAGAAGTGTGAGCCTGGAGCTTCTCACGTTGTTTCGTGGTTCTTTTGTCTCTGTCTTTCATTCTTTGGGCCGGATCGTAGTGCACAGTAGTGGGCTTTTAATATTTGCACCCTGCAAATATATCCAGTACACCCCTATTAGTCAAACAGTGAAAGAAAAATTTAAAGAAGTGCAAAATTCTACATGGTATCATCAGAGCTCAGAACAATTCTGGGAAAAAGGACAATTCTTTAAACTCTAAACTTCTAAATTTCTGTTCTTTAAGTTTTCTTTATCTGTTTTCACTACAGAGTAGCTAGCTGTGTAGTTTGTGTGTTACTAACAAGTCTTGTGAAGTGTGTGCAGATGGCACATAAGGAGATGAACCCCAGTTTTGGCACTCAAGTGCCTGTTTTGACAGGAACTAACTGGGACAGATGGAGTCACCAGATGAAATCAGTATTTGGGTGTCAAGGGGTACTAAAGATTGTGAGGGAAGGGTTGAAAGAACCCTCACCATCGCTGCTCTGCTTGAGAAAAAGAAGAAGCGATATGAAGAAGATGAGATGAAGGACTATAAAACACTTCATCTTATCCAAATTGGGTTAGACGACTCAAATTTTGATAGGATAAGGGATGTGGAAAGTGCCAAGAATTCATGGGACATTCTGGACTCCTACTACAATGGTGCCAAGAAGGCATGGGACATTCTGGACTCCTATAGTTGTTTCAGTTCTCTAAAAATGAGTATATTAAAGAAAATAAAAAGTAAGGATATTAATAAAATCAAAATACGAAAGTAATTATACTGAATACCGATAATGTATAATTTTCCCCTATCGAAACTCAAGCAAAATAGTCATTTGTAAAAAGGCATATGTGGAATTCTTCAACCCCTCCTACATGTACGATTTGTAGTAATGGTGATGATTCCTTGATGCACACACTTCGAGATTGTAGTATCTTTGCCACCGGGAGTTGGTTGAGCATTATCCCCTCACCACATGTCCAAGATTTTTTTGAAACTAATGGGAAGGATTAGGTCTTTGACAACTTGGCCAAAGGAATGATTAATGTCCAAGGTTTCTGATCGTACCTTGACCAATGAAGTGTTGAAGTTGTTGTCTGTAGACTGGGCCGGTCGTTGAATAGGAGAGAGGACCGGTCTAGGCTTCACGCTGAGCACCTCGGGTGTTACCTGCAAAGACACTCCGACGATCTAGTGAGTAGTCGCTCGGGCCGATAACACAAGATAAGAGAACGTACCTGATGCCATGTGCGAATGGCATATATATACTGTAGAGGTCCGACCGTTTCGCGAAGTTTTCGGCCGGTTGCGAGAATTGCGGTCCAAGCAGCGTGCTTGGGCCGGTTACGTTGGGCTGGGCCGACGGCCCAATTGCTGTTGGTAGTTCTTGTAATTGCTGATACACCCCGGAACAGTTTCCCTTGGCAAACTACATTCATGGCGACTTGTTGGTATATAGGTTATCCACACTTGTAGAGAGGGGAACTCTTGTACCAATTGGTTGGCAAATGTGAGTCTTTCAATGAAAGACATGAAGACGGTGCTGATGGATGAGGCTCCTAATGGTTTTAAAAGCTTAAGACTGATGACTTAGCTGGGGCGCCGATGCCTCAGACCTATAGGATTATTTCCTAGTTTTTCCTTTTTGGTTTTGTTGGGCGTTAGCTCTCTTTATATACCAAAAAATAAATAATAAATAAATAAATACATTCATGAAGACAAATATAAAAAAATAATTATATCAATAATATTAATGTTTTCTTGTTGAGATTTAAAAAAATTAAGGAATATAAAAAATTATGCCGATAATAAAACATTTTTCCATTGGCTATTTAAAGGCAATGAAATTATACATCAACGGGTAATCATTCCTCGTTGGGACTCAAAAGTTAAATATAAATTTATAAAATTAAATAAACACGTTATTTTTAATAATAAAAAATCATTTTTCCATTGGTCTATTTAATTATTCCGATTATATATATAATATTTCTCAATCAAAATTTAAAAGTAATAACAACATCAATATAAAGAAAACCAGTTATTTTTAAAGACAAAACATAAAAAATAAACAAATAAATTGACATGCAACACTATGTTAAAAGTATGAGAAAAAATTAAAAAGAGAAATTAACTAGAAGGTAAATTTGAATATTAAAATTATAAAATAATAATGCATTGAGAGAAGAAGTCGAAATGAGAAAATAGTAAAATAATAAGGTAAGGAATAAAGATGGATCGAAACAAAAGAGATAAAGAAAAAAAATTAAGAGAGAAGTGGTGGGAATGTGAACATCAGGAAGCCATTTGTCTTCAAAAGTGTACCTTTATCAATGGCAGTTATAGAATAAGAATAATAATTACTTATGATACAAAATTTCCTGTAAACCAACATTTGATCAATATTGCTTTTCTATTGCTTTAGTTGAGGATATACAAAAACAAAATTCGTGTGGCCATCAGAAGTACACAAACAGCTTCTTATCTATGCTATCCTGCAGCAAGTTACATTGCTCCAACAGCTTGCTCAACTTCTCAGCTTCTTTGGTTGGTGTCCTACTCATTAAAGCTCCAGCTTTAGCAGTGTTCATACCAAGTGTGCTAACTGGGTTCATTCTAGGCAATTCATCAAGTGGAAGATTTCTTTCAGCACGACTTGGGTTAGTAGTCTCGTCATCTGAATCCCTCTGTGGAAGATGATGAAGTGGTTCACGCCTTGGCTGACCATCATTTACAGGAAGAGGAGAGTTGCAGCTAAGACTTATCATTTCATCTAAAGACATGTCTGGATAATAAGATGAAGATAAACATGCTTCAAAGCCTACATTTGGAAGAGCAACATGATGATGACATTCTGAGATGTAAGCCATGGAGATTTCCCTACTAGATAAACCCATTAATCGCCAGTTAAAAATTCGACGAAAAATCATACCCCAATGTGGAACTACATGATAGCTTGAGCCACACAGCTCAAGTCTAGCACACGTTTGTGTTATGACACGTGCCTCTTTTGCTGCCAATGAAATTCCCATCATATTAAAAGTATGAGTCAGGTACTGGATCAGGCAACTCTCAAGCTGTATCTTCTGGTTCTCAATCTCATGTCCAACTTTAGAACCTCTGGCCAACCAGGATAAATCATCGATAAAAGAAGGGAGTTTACAGTTTTGTAAAGCAGAAATAATTGGTTGAGTTTTCACATTTGAGCTCCATCCTAAAGTTGGCAAATAACTCTTTACTAGTCTATCTTCAGCCCAAGAATTATCAAGTAAACCAATCTCTGGACATGGCCAACCAGCAGGATTTGAACTGGCAGCAGTAATAATTTCATGCATTGAACAATCTAAGGCTTCATTGAACAATGAGATGCAGTCATTAGGGGACAACTTGGAGTTGCTGATGATGTCCTGCACCCCTGAGAAGGAACTAATATGTTTGTGAACAAGTTCTCGTGTTTTCACGCGGTGAAGCTTAGGTTGCAAGGGGGATTCACCTGCCAGCCATTGCAGTCCTTCTCTTAATCGTGTATCACTGAAAAATCCACCCGTGTGTTTCATCTGCTGGTTTTCCCTGAGGAAAACAAGCAGATAGCTACAAACCCGCAATTTATCAATGTCTTGAAGGCCTAGCTCATTGATTATAGCAGAAGAGAAACTCTCATCGTATGAGCTACATAGGATCAGTAGAGGCAAGCAAGCCCCAGAGGGAATTGACATCAGAAGATTATGGAGATGAACTCTCTGAAGATTCCATGAGATGCCCTCAGACACCAGAAACAGAATTCCACTTGCCCCTGATACTACCTCATCTGGTTTACCAACTGCTGTATCCCTAATTACAGAGAGGCAGCAGGTGGGATCAATGCCACATTGACTAGGAGTCCATTTCCTCCACATCGTCAAGCCAGGAGATGAAATAACCACATCATCATCGCTAGAAGGCATGAACTTTGAGGTTAACCATAACCCTGCTGCCCCCATTTCATATCCACTGCTCACCCGAGAGGATAGAATAATTTTCCAGCACAAGCATTTAGCATCTGGATTTCTTCTGCCTAGTGTATCGGCAACTATATTGGAAACATTAATTCTTGATCGTGAGTTTTCCTGTTTTTCGTATCTCTCCCTCATCGTTGTATCAATGTCAAACTTGTCAAAATTACCAGGTTGCTACATCAAAGAAAGGGAACCACCAAAATAAATAAATCAAGTCAAAAACAGCTGGTCATAAAAATTTTCTAATAATGAAAATGGCTAAATGGTATTTATGGTAATGCAATTGCACATTGTTTCAACAATCAATTATGAAAATAAGTTTCACTGATTCAGTAACATTAATCAGAATTTGGAAGAGATCAGCAAGAAGTTATGAGCCAAAGTGTCCAATTAAAAATTAAAATGATGAATCAACAAAGTGTTTGTTCGTATGTATCATTAGGAAAGAACAAAGATAGCTGTTTTGTTAGTTAGTTTGCCTTAATTAGTTAGTTAAATAGGGGAAATCAGAGATTCAGAATACAGGAATCATTTTGTGATTTGATAGCTTTTAAGTGAAAGGAGGGGATCCTTTGTGAAGGTAAAACCCTCGGGAATTATATTCTCCCTTTTCTGTTCAGTTCAATAAAACAGTTCAATTCTTTTGATTCTTTTTATTACTTGTTCATTCCCATTTCCCTGAATTCCTATCAAGTGGTCCAACCTGCTTGATCCATTGTCATCAAGCATGGAGTCAAGAATTGAAGCATTGCTGTTTGGCAGAATAGATTGGGGTTTGATGAGATCAAACAGCTATTGAGTAGGTTGATGCGGAAATGGGACATCGATTCGTATGATGCCGATACCCACAGTCAACCTTTGTCGGAGGTGGTTCAGCCCAGTCAACCAAGCAGATCACTGAGAATGTCAATGGGTATAGGTCAGAGTCTAGTGGAGGCAAAGGTTGTTCTTGGGAGGCGAAGCTTCTTAGTTTCAATGGAAACAGCCCCTACAGGTGGGTGCAGATAAATTTTGGGGTACAAGCCGTACAATAGATCAAACCCAGTGACAAGGCGCAGTTGGAGTTCAATTATGGAAGGGACAGAAGTGCACTGGTTCCAATTCTTGTGGAAAAAGAACCCTGAATTGATTAGGAAGGGCTGACTTTGGCTTTGAGCCAATGGTTCAGAGGAAAAACTTCAGGAAATCAGTGATTATATACCTTAACCAAACAAGTCCAGTGGAGTATGATCAAGCCTTCAAGGCGTTCATGGCCCAAGCATCTTCTACTTCAAGCAACTGGCTAAGGTACTTTTTCTTGGTGGTCCAAAACCCCAAATAAGTGTTTCAGGCAATTGACTTCACTGGGGAAGTTGAGGAGGGGGAGCTGACTATGATCGACGATAGGGGATTTACAGTCTTGACCTGTAAGTGCTGGTTCTCATTACTGCGGAGAGATTGTATCGCATGTGGTTATCAATCCAATGGTGATGGAAGAGTAATTTCATTATTCCAAATCACATTATTATTTTTAAAGCAAACTCCATTAGAAGCAATCATCTTTATTTACTCCCAACCCCAATGCCATTCCCCTAGCAAAAAAGAGCAATTTACTGAAAAATTCAGAAAACTCTACTAAACTTACTTCTATACAATGTCGAATTGGGGGGCCCAGTGGTAATGAGTCCAGTGCAGCATTTGATGCTACTTGCCTCTCTTCCCGCAACATCCTTAATTTTGACACTCGTCTCCTCCATAACCTGACAACGAAGAATGGAGTGGAATATTAAATATAAAAACTTAAAAATAATAATAAATAGGATAATATATGAGTAATTCATATGCCAAATCCCTAAAACTGTGTAATGGAACGAGGCGTGAAAACCTTAAGAACAACTTCAGCTTGGCCTCAGCAATTTCTTCATCGTAACTGCTATCTCTATCTTCATCAATTCCATCTTCACGTTCTTGGTGAATAAGAGACTCATCCTCGGATACACATTGCACCACAGGAGGTGGCAAAGAAAAACTATTAGCTAATGAAAATTCTGGTGGAACTGTTTTTTGTATAATCTCCAATGGCCTTCCATCCACATTAGAGTAATTTATTGGTGATGTATTGTGCAGACCAAGAGCATCCTGGACAGAAGTTTCATAAGTATGCGATCCTTGGGGAAGATGAGAGTTTCTCCTTGGAGAGCTTTTGACAATAAAATCCGAACCCGTACTTCTTCACACTGTCCATTCTTGTGTGTTGTGGTTCAGGTACAATATTATGAAAGGGGAAACTAAAAGGTGATTGATGATTACTAGCCATATCATAATCTTTTACACTGTTCTGAACACCTTGCATTTCCTTAAACGCCTTTCCTGATTTACTATCTTTTGGGGAGAAAATGGCTTCAGAGTCCGGAATTTCCTCATCAAGCTTTTGGACAGAACTAACAGTTTCAGCAACTGAAACTACTTTGGGCTCATGACTGTATGCATTCCTCAACTGAATCTTTTTGATGGTCACACCAGGTATTGATGCAGCATGAATTGAGGATGAAACATCCTCAACGACCCTTCCAGACCTTTTCTTGTGAACAAGTTTGGAACACTTTGTGGGGTATTCATTATCAGCATTAAGAAACGGGCCTTCCTTCACCATGTACGGTTCTCCAAATGCTTTTATCAAGAAACCATGATACTCCAAAAGGCCTTCTATGTCCTCATCCTAATTATAAAGACAGGACAATACAAAAGGAAGCTGAAAAGACCTGCTACAAGACACGCAAAAATGGAAAGGAAAAAAAAGAGATACAACACTCATCCACATCTATCCGTAAAATATACCTCCATAGCAAGCCAGTTAGCAATTTGAGCAACAGGAAGACCTTGGTTATTCTGTAGACCAGAATGTAGAGAAGCAAGTGCCTGGGTACGTAACTGATAAAAGTGGCACAAAACATAATGGTTAGGATTTTTTATCGGATGCAGCATTGTAGCTTATTCACAACGTATTAAACCATAACTGAAGCGAAAACAACAATTTTTTCCCACTGGTGTATATCAGATTCAACATAAAATCAAATTAACTTCACTTGGTTATCCTTCCAAAACTATGCACCTTGAGACGTATATTTAATACAAGACCATGCAAGAAAAATCAAGTCCTTAAGCTTTAAAAGAGGCATATATCATGTAATTGATTGTGAACTGCATATTGAACATATTCATTTCAGAGAAGAAACCATGGCAATTTTCCTCCTATTAACTTAAGCAAATTCCTAAATTTCCCTCCAATGATTGAGTAAACGCATTCCTGGTCTATACTCTATATATGGCAGGCCAAGTTGTTTAAGAGAAAAGTACAATCATAGTGTGTTGAGCGCAAAATAAAAAGAAAAGAACACCCAATACCTTTGCAAAGTGAGCATGCATTAGACATGCTTGAAGATAAGTTGCTTTTCTTGAGAGCCGAAAGAAGGCAATAAAATTACCAATTCTGCAAGCTCTGCAAAATCAAACAACGAGGAATGGTCAGACTGAAACTATGATAACAATTAACAAAAGTAACAGCTTCACTGGGCATTACAACCTTGCTACATTCCGGGCAAATATGACTTCTGGTGTCTGCCGTATCTCTGGAGTCATCTTAGCAAGATCAAGAGAGAGCTCTGCAGGTTCAACCTAGAATAACTTGCTTATTTCCTTAGATTTTTTATAGAAAATTAATCCTTCAAGGGCCAAAGCACTATAAAGGCTACTTAGTACTTACTTTATAACCAGGGTGCTTATCTAATTTAAGAAGAGCATAGTAGCCTCGAAACTCTTGTTCGGTGGGAATATCCACTCCTTTCTTTCTGTGATCATCATACATCTGGAACAATTCGACTGACGTTTTGTTCATCTGCTCAATATTGAGGTGAGCATCAAAGCCCTCAGAAAATCCCTCTCCTTTAGTATATTCACATAATTCGTGCATTGCAATGATGTGTAATTTTATCTGAAACCATGGAATTCAACATCCTCATCAGTCTTAATAATCATCTAATATTGCTTTGTCCCAAACAGATGCATGTTAGTGCTAAAGCTCACTGAACTTTCAATGAATTATTCTACCTTAGACAAAACCAAATCTATATTGTCACTAAAGTGAGAGCAAAAACCTGGCTTTTACAAGCATTATTGCAAGAAAAGAGTACATGCTTATTATGGCACGTGATCTTCTTGTTGATGATACTATGTAAGGACTAGCAAGGCAAAACTGGAAAGTCAAGGTACCTTGAAGTGACCAATAACAAGTAGTGGCAACAATGTCACAGGGCATGACTAAAACAAAAGGAAATTTTCATAAAGCAAAAACCAACAGATGCCCAAGTTCAAAAACATATAATAAGGTGCTTGGACGGTTGGCAGTTGGTACAACAAAATTAGAAGAATGTAGACAGCATAACTTAGATCATCAACCAAGAGATAAACGAACATACTCCAACCCAAGCAGGGTCTCTAAGTGACAAGTTCATTCTGCTTACCCAAAGTATGAGTGAATATTTCATATTTTAGGTTTATAGCATAAATTACATAATTTCATTAGTAAGCGGTCTCCATGAGCCCAATGGATTTTGTACCCAAGCTCCTTAATTTGCACGCTCATTCATGAAAGGAATGACTAGAACCTAAGGTGGGCATGAATGCAAACAAACACTAACTACATGGCTACAAGGAATCACCATCTGTTCCAGCATTGTAATAGCCCCTTGATTGAAAATGTGCTGCATTCTCAGGTCCATCCGAATTGCTCTCATCCTGTCCCACAAGAAGTTGTATACACCAAGAAACCTCTCATCGTAAGGCTGATCTAGCAAAGTTATCAAATAGTCAATTGTCTTCTGCAGGATGGGCATAGGTCGGATCAAGCTGGCTTCCCTCTCTGCTGTCCTAGTATACTGTCATGAATCACGATTCATGTCATTAATAGTAAAACGTAATGTTCTTTCATAGGACAAACAGAGTGTTAGTAATATGAAAATTACCTTCTTGACTGCAAGAAGTCTGCTGGTTACATTTCTATCCCCATCCACGCGTTCATATTGGTCAAGATCCCCTTTCCTTTCACGCTCTCCCCTCTCTGACTCTGAAACACAAATCAAGTCACAAAGAAAATGAAATCACATGCTTATACTCATGGAATAGAAGAATTATCAGCGTGACAATACCAGAAAACAAAAAGAAGGAAATTCTAGATAGCAATAAATTTTTGCTGTAATTTGCATGGATTAGTAGTCCCAATCACTTTAGCCCATCCAAGAACCATCCTTAACTATAGGTGACCTCTTTCAAAATTTTAGCTAAATTTTTCAAGCTTCATAACATTACCCTTACAAGAAACTTCATAATGAAATCAACACTGGACTTCTTTCAAATTCGTCTTTCCCACCCCAAAAATAAATGATGAATTCCAAAAGCTTAAAAAACAAATCATTGCAGATTTTGAATTATAGATCAGATGGAAATATAACAAACTCACAGGTTCACTCTGATAATTAGATTTAAAATCTAAAAAATATACCAGGACACATATCTGGACATAAGCCACTAATAACATTGGATGTTTCCAGGCCTTCATTATCAGAAACAGTATGGACGTTGGTAAAGTTGCCAGCTGAATCCATTAAATGGCCTCCCATGTATTTCTTCTCCAACCCAGATGCATCATGTTTATTTGCAGAAGCTGTCTGGTCAGCAACATCAGTATTATTTTGTTCAGATTTGCTTAAATCTATCTTGAAGCGAGCTAAACGCTTTGCCTTGGCTAACATTTCACTGACAACACCATATAAATAAAGATCCATTAAAAAAACTAAAAAACAGATAAAATACACCACAATGGACAAAAAAAGGGTGCAATTATTGTAGTATCTTACCGTTCAGAGTTGTCTTCCAATAGAACAGAGTTTTTTCCAAGGGTTTCATTGACTGAAAATGATGGAGGTGACCTTGTCCTTTTAGGAGCAGTGGTGATTATGGGCCGGCTTACAGCAGCTTCAGAAACACCAGATGGCAAAGATTTTTGTTGAAGCTGAGAATGAGGGCCTGCTCTTAGAACATTTGATGCACTTCCTAGTCTAGGAGGAGATATAGAAGGCCTGGAAGAATAACCACAAAATTCCAAAACAGGGTTAGCAAATGCATATTATGGTTCATTTGCTACAGTAGCAGAACATGTACTCACACCTGCAAGCCCAATTAATATTTTTGAAACACCGAAAACATTAACCTCAACAAACAAATGATTATCAAATCAAGATATGTATGGTGAATCGGAATACCTATTTCCGAATCTTTTATGAATCGTAAGATACATAATCAATAAAAATGACATTTATAAGTAAAAACAAGTGACAGCCAAAAAAATATAAGCTGATATATCATAAGCACTGAGATTCAAGAATTGTGAGATTGAGTAGAGTGAATCAAGATTCATGATAAGATTCAGGTACGAAAGAGATTCACGCTCCGAAACGTAGCAATTGTGTTTGATTTCATATCCAATTGAGATACGAATCGCATGAATCGCAAAATACTTATAACTAATATGATAGCTGTCTGATGGCCTATACTTTATTGTTACAAAAGTAAACATCATTTTCATAGGAACATAAAAATGGATTGTAAGTTTCCTTAAGCCTTATGTTACTTTGCAACTTAACCACAATGTTTCTATCAAAAATGAAAATTCTCTTTCACTATGATAAATTAATACAATGAGAGAAAAATTGAATTCTGAATATGAAATTAATACAGGTTCTGTTAGTGTTTAATAATTAACAAATGTAGATTACTGCTCTCAGCAGCTTGTTAGAATTCTATTAGTAGGTTAGAGCTGAGTCAGCATTCTGTTAGTGCTTATGTAACTAACTACCTCTATAAACTGTAATTTCCTACTCTGAGAATAACACAAATAATAAACAGTTTTCCGTTTCATGTATCTTCTATATTTCCCTGATTCTATCACTGTATCAAAGAGCTTTCAAAGCCACTAGCGTGGCTCTTGAGTTAGAAGACTGCTGGCCTGAGAGAAGGCGGCCTCCCTCGGGAAACATGGCCCAATTTCTCTTCTTTCTTTTTTGATTTATCGAGATATCCTGTTTCTCTTTCTTTTTGTCGTGATTTGTGACCTTCCTTTCTCTGCCATCTATGGTGTCGCCATCACCATTATCTGAAATTTCTTATGTTAAACATTTCAAATCCTTTTCGTATCAGATCACCAAAAAACTTCATGGTGATAATCTTCCGCTATGGCTTCAGCAAGTTGAGCCGGTTCTCAGAGCACACAAACTTCATCGCTTTTGTGTTACTTTGCTCCTAGGGTGCCACTGCGTTTCCTGATGGAAGAAGACCGTGTCGCAAGCACATAGAATCCAGCGTTCATAGAATGGGAGTTACAAGACCAATTTCTCCTAGCTTGGCTCCAGTCATCACTTTCACCCTCCATTCTTGCGAAAGTGATTGGATGTCGTTACATCTGGCAGCTTTGGGAGAAAGTGCATCACCATTCTCATGCGAAGATTAAGGCGCAAGCACGCCAGCTACACTTAAGAGTTTCATAACACGAAGAAAGGCGACAAATCAATTGCCGCTTTCTTTGCACGAATCAAGTCAATTAGAGATTCTATCATCTCCATAGGAGAAACAGTTTCAGTACAGAAACAGTTGAATGTGATTCTTGAAGGTCTTCCTAGTGAATTTGAGTCCACTGTGACTACTTTCCACTAAATCCGAATAGTTTGAGTTTGACAAATCGAGTCTTTTATCTCTGCACATGAGAATCAAATCACTAAACAGACTGAGGTGCTCTACTTTCCGTTTCATGTATCTTCTATATTTCTCTAATTCTATCACTGATTAACTATCTCCAGAGAGCTTTGTACTTGTTAAACAAGCCCTAACATCTATGTGTTGTATAACTATAACTACTCTAACTAACTATAACAGAAAGCTAACTACACAACACTATCATATACACATTATAACAACATAACTTTGGTGGTAATTCTTTTCCAATAATTGAATCATGTTAGTGATGACTTCGCTTCCTGTCGATGATCATTCTGATGGTGACTTATGTCGGTCATGACTCACACTAGCTCAGCTCTCTATCCCGGATGATCTAGCCTCAGCCATTTTCCTAAATGCATTGGCCTTGTCTTTGTTACAGATGCAGTGCTCCGGCTCCATTTTCTCCCAAACGCATTGGCCTTGTCTTCATCATAGATGCTCTGGCCTCAGCCATTTTCACAGGTACACTAGCCCCATCCCCATCCCAGATGCATGGGCTTGCTTGGGCTTTGTCTTTGTTCATATGCATCGGCTTTGTCTTTGTCCTAGAAGTAGTTGGGGACTTAGTTTCACGTTTAGATATTATTGGTTTGAAGCTTCCAAATTTGATTTTGAGGTCAACCTTGCTTTGCTTGCCAAGAAATTTCTCTCAGGCTGGCTATCTTTCTAGCAAATCTCTCTGACGTTTCAATTTTATGTTTACTATTTGCTGAAAAATGCATTGTTTTCTTGTAAGAAGCTTAAAGCTTAGTGAGCTTTACCTTTAGGGGGAGTGTTAGTATATGAGAATATCGTATCATATCTTAAGACCATCTTATCTTAAGAGTATTTTAAATTATCTCATAGGATTAGGTTCCCATCACTTAGTAATTATTATGACTAGTTTCTTTATTCTACTAGGATAAGAGGTTAGTGATTAAGCTTTTGCATCATCTTATTATCAATCACAATAATATTTTTAGAGACTTTATTTATTCTTTTCACCCTCTACCCAAATCCCATAAGTATAACAATTACAATTTTAAATTTATACTTATTCCCATTCCATTTTTTTTCATATCAAACCTCTAAAGAACTTCCAAGCAATAGACGAAGAACCAAAACATTACATTCCACTACAACCAAAACATCTAAACATGACTGTCAGAACCATTTGGTACATCTGCAATTTCAGATGGAGTATTTCAAATTAACAGTTTATTGATAACTAAGAAGAACTCTTTCAAAGATGTTCTATTACCTCTCTGAAGAGCTTTTAAATCATAAAATCGTTTCCTACTTCCTTATCTAGCACAAAACACTGTTTTGAGAAATTTTACCTGAAGCTTAACATACTGCTGCATACTCTAATCAAAACTGTTTATACTAATACTAATAATAATCTGTGTCACACCCACCCCCCACCCAAAAAAAAAGTCGTAATAAGGATAAGGTACAAATATACTAAGTGATAAACTAAGATACATCCAATTTTGTCAGACAACCTTCAGAAAAGTAATGACAAAATAATAAGTACAACACAAGGAAGGGCAAGACAAAAACCCGAGTCGTTACCTTCTAAAGTCCTTATGAGCATCATTAAAATTCTCATGTATGTTGGTTGACGATGAAGGGGGGGACCTAGTTCTCTTTGATCCTTGATTGTAAAGTTCGTTCGTAAAACTAGGCTTAGGATTCTGAGAATCAATAAATGGAGAGACTGGGGACTGGACTTGACGGACCAAAAATTTAGGATAATTGACTGATACACTGGGCTGGCCATCCAATGTGCTGTGAGCTAAAGTGGGCCTGTAAAACAAAAGTAGCTTAATCTAAAGGAAACACAATGTAGAATTTCCGTATTGCAAGAAATAATAACAAAGCCTTGGCCCACTAATATAGTTGGTTACATTGATCAATAGTCATCATAGGTAAGCCATCCCAACGATAATAACAAGGTAAGCCATCACAATGATAATAACAGCAACAGAATTATGCATGAGCAATATTTGACACAACCTTAAGTCAAGAACATGAAAAGCATACTAAAAAAAAACTAATATAAAGGATAGTGAACCATTGAGCCAAGAAGAATGCCAGCACTTAAATGGCTTTTTTAAGAACAACTTCAATTTTAATCTTCTGATTCATCAATGCACACAACCTATACAGATACAATGAAGGGAAGGAGGGAGGAGAGTATAATCTAAAACTTACTGCTGAACAGAAATAGAAGGACCTTGAAAATTCCGAACAGATTGATGACTCACGGACACCAAGGGAGATTGTGATTTTAGAGGAAGTAATTGACCACGGTCATCACTAACCAAATTTGGGCGGCTACGACAATCAGAAGAAAAGCACAAAGTGAGGTCTCAGATAAATGAGTGGCACAAACAAGATAAAGCCATTAAGCAGTACAATTAATTCATGGTAAATATAAAAAACTTATGGCTCAAAGGATATTAACAGAAGAATGCCAAAACTAAAATGGCTTTCCTTGGCCAGAAAGTCACAATAAAATGATGTCTCGAGATAAAGTTCAAAACACCAGGGCAACTGATATAATTTTTTAAAGCCAGCTTGTATGGCAGAAATATAGTCTGTGCTGGATTTGCATATGTCTGCTTTGTGCTTATGGTATTTCAATCCAAACAAGGAAACGTCAATGCAAAGGCCCTGATACATAATAAATTTAAAGAAATATGATACTATTAAAGACTATATTATCTTACTTATTTCTTGGGATAGTTTGACTTGAGTTCCTCAAAACACCAACATCCGCATATGATATAGGAGGAGATCTGGTTCTTTCTGGGTTTGGAAATCGAGAGACTCTGGCTGTAAACCCATTCAGGGAATCACGCGAAGTAACAAGAGTTGCACCTGAAGTGGGCCTTTCAGGAGTTTGGGCATCCAAATCTTTATAGAACAGTTTCTGCCCATCACTCCAACCAGAAGGTTCAATGGATCTGAAAGAAAATATGAACTATAATGTACACGCAATGAGACATTTTTAAGGTAAACTATGAGAAAATATTTTGTCTGAACAAAGGACAAACATAAGTTATTTTCAAGAAAAAGAACAGAAGCAACGCTGTAATAAGTATCATAGAATTGTTGAGATTTTCCTCAAGTTCTTGAATGTTGGCAGATTATTTCCCATTTTCTCCCTATTCTTGTGAGACACCACACCATTACTCATTTTCTACATAGCAATACAGTTAAACTCACTCACAGAGTTGATACACAGATGTCACGAACATTGAAAAAAGCCTAGCTTTATCCCACTAGGTAGAGTCAGTTGCATGGACCAAGGAATGCCTTTTGGTTTTACTAAAAACGAAACCGTTTAGAGTAAGGTCTACTTTTATGGTTTCTTCTAGAGATTTCCAAAATTTATCGCTATCCCTTTTAATTAGACTGACTTTCACTTGTCTTACTTTTCAATATAGTACTTGTGTTCATCTTCTCCTCACATACACAAATCACCAAAGACGAGTTTCTTTCTATAATCTTCTCCTTCAATAGTGGCTACAGCAACTTTATCCCATATACATTTGTTCAGTCATTCCTAATCTTATCTCTTCTTGCATGTCCACTCATCCACCTCAACAATCTGTTTAAGCTACACTGATTCTTTTCTCTGCTAATTTATTAGTATTACCTAAATTCACTACCACAGAGTACCATCAGTATTACTTATAGTTGTCAATGTCCAATAGAAGTTTTTTTGAGTTTAAAAGGAACTTTTCCATAACAGATTACACTACAATAAACCCAAAGCATTTCTCAACTTAATACATCCATGTTAAATAAACCCTAACTGTTAATGCTACATCACCATTAGTGGCAGTTTGTACCATTGATCCAAAATACCTAAATAATATGATGCGATCCCCAATTTTCACCTCCAAAACATTGCTAACTAACTCGCCTATCTAATACAACGATTAAAAGCACACAAACAAAAACAAAACAAAACAAAACAAAACTTTCAACTAGGGTAATATAAGAAATTAGAATTAGAATTAAAATTGAAGAGAGAAGAGGAAGAGGAATTGACGTACCCGGGAGGTGGGGAAGAAGATGGAGGATGAGAGAAAGGGTTGTTGAGACCGAAAGAGGGTTTGGAAGGTCCGTTGACGTTAGGTCCCGAATTCTTCCCAAATCCCGAATAAGCCATTGTTGCTGTTGTAGTAGTTCTTCTATGGCATTTATGCTATTGAAACGAGAACGAGGAAGTGAATGAAAGAGTGGCTTGTAGTCGCGGTACCAAAGTTTTCTTCAAATTGGAAAGGAATAGAAACTTGTAAGCTTCAATTGGGATCACCGTTGAATCGCGACTCAACAAAGAAACTCGACGCTTTTAGCCGTTTTTGCTTGTGACGCGATTCTATGAGTTATTCTCTATTTTCAAGCATTTTTGAAATTTTATTTGTAGGCTTAAATACGTTTTTGCCCCCTGCAAATAGGGGTGTTTTGGTTTTACCTCTGCAAAATTTTTTTTTGTAAAAAGCCCCTTGCAAAATACCAAAATTTTGGCGTTAGTCCTTCTGTTACTCAGACGTTAAAAAAAACATACGTGTCACACAAAATTTTGGTTTTACCCCCTGCAAAATTTTTTTTTTGTAAAAAACCCCATGTTCTTCTTCCTTCTTCTTCTTCCTTCTTCTTCCTCTGTTTCTTTCTTCTCTTCTTCTTTTATTTTAATTGCCCATGTAACCTTGCTTGGACCTTATCATCTGAACTCCAATAAGGAGCTGCAACTTTCCAGAACCTTCTAAAAAGTGTCTTCAAATCAGGATTCTCACCCACTACAGCCACACCACCATTTGCTCCACGCTCTTGTTTCTGCATTTACCAACACAAGTTCCCAACTTTATCAAATTACAACATTACCCATCAACCAAAACCCTTACAAAATCACAAAAAACAGTAAGAACACAAGAACGAAAACAAAAACCTTATCTGGGTCAGTTGGCAATGATGACTGTTCTGTTTCAGAAGCGAAACATTTGCTCCAATTCCTCTTCCTACAAGGCCTTCCAGGGTAAATGGGTATAATTGGCATTTGAGAAAATGAGGTAGTTACACTCAAACTGTGATGGAGATTCACATGGTGATGGAATGAAGGGTTGGACTTATAGGTGAAGGCATAGATGTAAAGTGGGTGTGTTATTTGTTGAGTCAGCAAAATCATTTTTTTCTAATATTTCCTTACTGGGTATTCTTAATTTGGTCCGAAACTAAGAAATATGCATAATCAATGCTTGGTCTTCATCTCTAGTTTTGAAACCGAAGGTTTAGGCAATTAAAATAAAGAGAAGAAAGAAAGAAAACAAAGAGAAGAAAGAAACAGAGGAAGAAGAAGAAAGAAGAAAAAGGAAGAAGAAGGAGGAAGAAGAACATGGGCAATTAAAATAAAAGAAGAAGAGAAGAAAGAAACAGAGGAAGAAACAGAGGAAGAAGAAGGAGGAAGAAGAAGGAAGATGAACATTGGGCTTTTTACAAAAAAAAAAAAAAAAATTTTGCAGGGGGTAAAACCAAAATTTTGTGTGACACGTATGTTTTTTTTTAACGTCGAAAGAATGTATGAGAATGAACGCCAAAAATTTTGGTATTTTGCAAGGGCTTTTTACAAAAAAAAATTTTCATAAGTGTAAAACTAAAACACCCCCTTTTCAGTGTGGAAAAAAAACGTATTTAAGCCTTATTTGTAACATAAAACTTGTAGATTTTTTTTGACAAAAAAAATTTGTAGATAGAAGGTGAGTGAAATTGTACCAAAAATAATGAAATTATGTTAAAAAAACTAATATATTTACATATTAATTTAAGACAAAATATTTTTTTTATAAAAAGTAAAAATCCTTATAAAAGTGAAATACAAAAATAGTTATATAAGAATAACATGTCATTAAAATTTAAAATCAAAATAACATTTATAAAAAAAATACAGATATAATAAAATAGTAATTATACTGATAACGTATAATGTTCTAAAATATGGATTTAAAAGAAGAAAAAAAAGTATTTACTTATAAAAAACAAAAATACTTGACACAAGATTTAGGATTATCCTCGAAAAAAGAGTGTAATACATCTCAACACACTTGCTAAAGGCCTCAAAGTGACCATGAGACTCAATGTGATACGAGGTAATCATAGGAAGAGTTGTCCCACTGAGTTTGTATAAGGCTTACCAAAATATGCTTGTGAATACTTTATCGCAATTCGAGACAATGCTCCTGGGAACACCATGAAGTTTAACCACCAACCATGTAAACACTTCAGCAACACTAGCACGTGAATAGTGAGTCTTAAGGGTTACAAAATGAGCATATTTGGATAGGCGATCAATCACCAAAAGTATTATGGTGTACCCATGATAAAGGGGAGGAGCCGAAATAAGATTTATGGCCACATCATCCCATATTTAAAGAGGAATGGGAAGTGGCTGGAGTAAACCACTGTGGCAGGCATTGGAAGTTTTGGCTTGTTAACAAGTGATACATTCACTAAAAAAATTCTTGATATCCCATTAAAAGACATGCCAAAAAAATTGGCTAGCCGCTTGTGCCTTGGTTATGCGTATTCCAGAGCGGCATTCTATTGGTGAGTTGTGGAACTCATGAAGAATCTTTTCCTATGGGTCGTGGGGGCATGGTGGACAGTGGTGGGGTCCAAAAGAAATTATCCCTCATTGGCCCATACTTCGTACAACCCCTACTCAGTAGACACCCCCAACCCCTTAATATTTTCAAAATACCCTCGCGTGAAATGCACTCCCAAACGCCCCCTCCCCCATATCTGAATTTGTAATGGTTTGGAAGTTTGAAACCATACCGGTTCGGAACCAAACTTCCGAACCTGTGTTTGGAACCGTATTTGGTATTAACATTAAACACTGCTTGATGTGCAGAAATCAATTGAGCAAATGTTTTGATTTATTTTGATGGCTAAAGTGTTTGTCTTTTAGAGTTTAACCATCCAATTCCGAGTTTTAAATGTTTTCTTATTTGATTGATATTTTATTTTCTTATCCATTGTTCAGCTGGAAGTGCATTAGAATTATTTTGGTAATATTACCCTTAAACTAGATTTTGATTGGTCAATCAATCAATAGTTCAATAACTATTAGTGCTGCTTCGAATTGTAATGAATTAATCCGAGTATCCGCTATTGAATGTAGTAGGTAAAAGTCATTCGGAAATCGAAATATTGGCTTGAGGAGGGTATATATATCCTACAGGTTCGAGATTTTGGTTCCAAACTGGTTCGATTTCAAACTTCCGAACCTTTAAAAAATCAGAAATTTGGGGGGTGTCTGTAAATACATAAGACTTGGTGCTTAAGATCCGAACTGGTTCGGAACTTATGGTCTGAGCCTTCGTAGATCCAGGAAAAAAAGGCGCACACGTGATTCATTAGTGGCAATTTGATATTTTCGCTGGTTTTTGGGGTGTCCTCTAAGTAGAGGGTATACGAAGTATGCCCCCTCCTTTTTTGTGCCCAAGCCTGCTAATAGCCTTTTTGTGTAGTCGGGCCGGTACAGGAAAACAAGGTCACTGCTTTTCCCACACCCCTCCTACTCAGAAAACACCTGATAACCCTGTGAAAAGACCAAAAAAGCATTAATGAACACTACAAGAATTACTTGCACATTGGCTAAACATTTTAAGTGAATCATCACCAATAAAAATTCTGGCGTAATTTGGCGACATGGCGGATTTAGTCGCGATCGATTCTCGACAGATATCATAGCATTTTCGGCCGATTTAAGCGCAAACAAGATATGTTTCTTGGCGGATTATTATTCATTTCTCGCGGAATTTAATTAGGAAATAAAAAAATTATCAATATATATATCCGCGATGAATTGTAGTTCTTGGCGGAATATTTTGCCGATAAATTACAGGAAAAAGCGCTACGATCATCGTAATTCGGCGATAATCAAGTTCCGCCAGTAACGTGAAGATTCCGCCAGAAATGACATTATTATCTGCGCCACTTTCACGTGTCTGAAGCCAGCGCCAATAACGTGGACTATTCCGCCGATAATTGCGATTCTTGGCGGAATATTCTCGCCGATGAATTCCGGGTGAAATTCGCCAGATAATATCGGGTGAAATTCCGCCGATAATGTTTCAATTCGCTTGATAATTCGCGCCACATTTTAAATCAACCCAGCAGACACTCCAATTTCTATCCTTTACCAAACACACTCTCTCTCATTTACTCTCTTCTTCTCTTCCACTTTCTTCTTCTCTTTTCTTCTCTTCCACCACCACACCACCACCACCACCACCACTCTCTTCTTCTCTTTTCACTCCACTCTCTCTCATTTACTCTATTCTTCTCTCTTCTTCTCTTCCACTCTCTTCTTCTCTTTTCTTCTCTTCCACCACCACCACCAACACCACTCTCTTCTTCTCTTTTCACTCCACTCTCTCTCATTTACTCTCTTCTTCTCTCTTCTTCTCTTCCACTCTCTTCTTCTCTTTTCTTCTCTTCCACCACCACACCACCACCACCACCACCACCACCACCACTCTCTTCTTCTCTTTTCACTCCACTCTCTTCTTCTCTTTTCACTCCACTCTCTCTCATTTACTCTCTTCTTCTCTTCCACTCTCTTCTTCTCTTTTCTTCTCTTCCACCACCACATCACCACCACCACCACCACCACTCTCTTTTCTTCTCTTCCACCACCACACCACCACCAACCACACTACCACCACCACCACCACATAGAGGATTAAAATATTAAATATAAAAAAGCATTTTTAAATATTTTTAAATAAAAAACGCATTTTATAAAAAAATTAAATAAAAAAATTAGTTTAAATAAAAATTAAATATATATAATAGTTTTTAAAATATTAAGAATTAGTTTTTAAAAAAATTAAATAAAAAACGCATTTCTAAATATTAAGAATTAGTTTTTAAAAAAATTAAATAAAAAAACGCATTTTATAAAAAAAAAATTAAATATAAAAAAGCATTTTTAAAATATTTTTAAAAAAAAATATATATAATAGATTACTGGCGGAATTTCACCAAGAACTACTTATGATTTTCTTGGCGAATTTTAGCTTGAGAATTATTGGCCGTAATTTCGCCAATAAATCGCCAAGATAATTCTTGGTGAAAATCACCCACTAACCGCTACTCGCGAGCGTTTTTACGGTGACATTGGCGGACTAAATCCGCCAGTAAAGTGCAATTTCTGGCTGATTTATGCCATTACTGGGGTATTGAGTCCGCCAGTAATACAGTGAATTCTTGTAGTGGAAATGGGCAAAGCGTCTTTTTTTCAAAAAAATTAACTGGTTCGGACGCGGGCAACCGAACCAGTTCGGCCAGAAGGAGCCGAGTGTTTTAATTTTTGAAACACACCATGTTGTGTGAAAAATTAATTGGTTCGGATGAAATCAACCGAACCTGTTCGGTTCTTGTGTGTCGAACATGTTTTTTTTATAACTTTGTGATAAAGCTTATCTTGTTGATAAAGCTGCGTAGGGAGGTGCTTTATCACATGAATTTATTAACACGCTAGTTATGCTTCATTCAACTCAATGGACAGAAATAAACAGGTAAAAGTACAAAGTCTAACTTTAACCTGAACAAGAAAAACATTTTCCAGAGCTAACCGTTTAATGGAGGTGGCAACAGAAATGGTGTCTCGTCCAGAAAAAGGAAACCACGCGTGGAGGTGTTAATGCAATTTTATTGTGTTCGTGAGTCAAGCTCCGAACTGGTTCGGTGGGTGTGAGCCAAACTGATTCAGTGTGTGTGAGCTGAACCCGTCAAAAACACTGCGTAGGGAGATTTCCAGCGTGTTCCACATAAAGGTAATTTTAGAATGTTTTAAGTTCGGAGGCGTGTGATGAATACTGAGGGGAGTGCGAAACGCAATGGCCAAAAACAACAAGGTTGAGCCCATTACATGCTACGCTATCCCACCAAACCCAAAATTCCGTCCAAGTTCATTTTCTCTGCGAATCTTATCTGAAAATCAATGAGAATCCATTTTTTGTTTTTGTTTGGTTGTTGTCTGAATTGGGCACTATATATATACTCCTTTCCAAATGCTACTATCATCATCAGGTGCGTGTGCAGCAAAACCAAAAGGAAATGGCGGAATCAAAACCAACGTCGTTTGAGAAAACAGAGGAAGAGTGGAAGGTCATTCTTTCCCCTGAACAATTTCGAATCCTTCGCCAGAAAGGAACCGAGTGAGTAAATTTCCAATCTTATCCTTCTGCATTGCATTACTTCAATTTATTTTATATTGTTAATTGGATTCTGAAATTTTCTCGATTGGATGCATGAGTTGAATTATTATGTGCAGATTGAAGGGGACAGGAGAATATAATAAGTTTTATGAAGAAGGAATTTACAATTGTGCTGGTTGTGGAACTCCTCTCTATAAGTCTTCTACCAAATTTGATTCTGGTTGTGGTTGGCCTGCTTTCTTTGAGGGTTTTCCTGGAGCTATCAATCGCTCTGTGAGTTTGTTTTTCTTTGACTTATTCTTAACTATTTGTTTTTCCTTGTTGACTATACCTGAGTTTTCGGATTTGGATTAAATTAAATACAGTCGAAGATGTGTGCAGCTGTGTATTCGATAAGTTTGTAGCCGTTGATTAAGATTGGACAGTCTGAATTTTCAGAACAGTTTTTTATTTTTGTTTAGTAAAAATTCTGACTTTGAGTTCAAACGGTATTGAGTATATTGATTGTCCGACTGCATGCATGCATTTGTGACAGCACACAATCATGAGTTTTCACTATAGACAAATTGAGATATGTACTGGGTATAAGGATCAAGATCATGTGCTTCCTCTCTTTGATCGGACTGTCTAAATTTTAACTTTATGTTTTATATTTGTTTTTATAGTTAAAAATCTAGACAGTCTAATCAAGATTAGATGGTCTAGATCTATCGAATGCATGAGTGTTCAAGTAGGCGACCGCATAGGATCCGAATACCTATGTATAAGTGTCTAAAAGTCATCCAAACTTTCAATGTCATCAAAGTTATCCCATGAAGGCTGAGTGTATTAATAGCTCGTCATTACGATCGAGATGGTAACTTAATCAATAATTGAACGCTGCTGGTTCGACAAAAAACAAGGAAAACAAAAACTAAACTCATACTTGTTTTCCGTGTTTGCTGTCGAACTGCACATAACAAGTCACCATCTCTACCGCAATGACAACTAAGACTGAGATTTTACTTCTAAGGGGTAGCAATTCGTTGTTGAAGTTTCACATGAGATTTAGGTTTCTTGTACATGATTTGTACATGATGATAATATCCATTTTGCTTCTGCACTGTTAACAATAATATGTTTAGTTTGAAAGATGTGATAATGGAAGTTATTTTTCAGCCGGACCCAGATGGAAGGAGGACAGAGATAACTTGTGCAGCATGTGGTGGGCACTTGGGTCATGTTTTCAAAGGAGAGGGATTTAAGACTCCCACAGATGAACGCCATTGTGTCAATAGTGTTTCTGTCAAATTTACTCCAGGAAATGCTACTGCTACAATATGAAACCTTACTGTGTTAGAGCCTTAGAGGTGTCCAGTGAAATATTTTCTTGTTTAACGCAATTCCGAATGTATGAATTTCAATTAGATGATGTAATAAACCTTGTTTCAAGTAGGGGTATGAGTTATAATTGAATGATATGAAATATCTTATTGTGGGTAAATGAAACTTGCAACCAAAATAGAACAAAACCAGCAGGCACAACAACAATGCAAGAACCAGAATCTAAGAAACAAAAAAATGTAGTAAAGGATTAAAACACGATTAAAGAGATTAGAGTAGAGAAAATTGACATCAGGAATTACGTGTTCGGTCTGTGACCGTGTGTCACTTTATTTAGCTTCACCACAGTAACTTGGCACATTTACTATTTTACTATGTTATTTTACATTCGGTACTTTACCTTCTTTAGCATTTCGTTATTTTGGTGTATGTTGAATATTCCTCTTGTGGCTAGAGTGCTTATATACACTCAGCATTGAATGAAGTAACACACCATTTGCATGATAAAATATTTCTCTCTCTGTTATCTCTCTAGATTTATCAAATCTTCATCTTT
Source organism: Oxytropis ochrocephala (assembly GCA_020916435.1). NCBI lineage: Eukaryota > Viridiplantae > Streptophyta > Magnoliopsida > Fabales > Fabaceae > Oxytropis > Oxytropis ochrocephala. Next base: position 10,117,506 of record CM037093.1, on the reverse strand, counting down.
CTCTCCGGATCTCATTCAATATCTTGAGATTCCTTGAGCTGGAGCTCTCTTCAATCCAAAATTTTTGTTACAGTTGGTATCAAAGCAAGACCTGTCACCGATGACGACCACGCGATCTCAATCCGTTGCCGATCTTGAGAGGCGGGTAGAAGAAAACCGAATCGAAGTGAATTCTCGCATCGATTAGCTTCAGAACACTTTGGAGGAACTTAGAACTCTCATGATTGCTCAAGGGCGAGGATCCTCTTCGCAGGAAAGCATCAACAATGGAATTCCTCTACAAGATCCTCCGGTGATACCGATTCCTCGCGTTGTTACACCTGCTCGTGTAGATCCAGGGGGAGAAGCTACTCAGAACGCGAATCAACAGAGGCATTACTCCATTCGCATTTCCAAGGTTGATTTCCCTCAATTCGTTGGGAAGAAAGTGAAGGATTGGCTCTATAAGTGCGAGCAATTCTTCCTCCTCGACGAAACTCCACCGGAATCGAGAGTGAGGTTGGCTTCGATTCATCTCGAGGGCTTAGCGTTGCAGTGGCACTTGAACTACGTGCGAGGAAGGTTCGATCAGTACCCGATGTGGCCTCAGTATGCTTCTGATGTTAGAAGAAGATTTGGAGATTTGTTTGAAGATCCACTTGCAGAACTCATACAGGTAAAACATAATCACTCTGTTCAAACTTACATAGATGATTTTGAACTAGCCCAAACACAAGTTAATATCCTACCTGAGCATGCCTTAAGTATATTTTTAGCTGGCCTAGATCCACAAACACAGGCTCATGTCCGTATGTTTAATCCCACAAATATAGCCCATGCTGCCAACTTAGCCAAATTATGCGAATCAACCAAACCACCCAAACAGAACAACTACAAACGTACCTTTAATAACCAGAAAAATCAATCACCAACCACCAAAAACACTAGCCAAACACCCCTTCTCACCACACCCAAACCAACCTTCAACAGAACCAACAAACCCTTAACCCGAGCCCAGCTAGAGGAAAGGAGTGCTAAGGGGTTATGCTGGTATTGTGATGAGCAATACACCCCAGGCCATCATTTGAAGCACAAAGGACCTAACCATCAACTCATGGTGATGGAAGCTGAGGAAGATGACCTTGTACCAGAAGAAACAACCAACAACACCACTGAACATATCCTAGAGCTCGTATTGACCCCTGTAGAGGACTTAGAAACACCCCAAATATCCCTCCAAGCCATGACAGGGTCACCTAATTATCAAACTATGAGAGTGAAAGGCCTGTATTATAAGATGATACTGCAAATTCTACTAGACAGTGGGAGTACTCATAACTTTCTTGACTTGCACAAGGCTAAGAAACTGGGTTGCAAGCTCATCCAAGTTAAACCCATGTCTATCACTGGTGGAGGAGGACATAAATTGGAAGCTCCATTTATGTGTAAGGGATTCAGATGGACTATGCATAATCACAAGTTTGTGGCTGATGCGATAGTCTTACCCTTGGTATGTTGTGATCTGATACTAGGAATCCAATGGCTCAAGTCACTAGGGCCAATTCTATGGGATTTCAACAAGTTGCACATGGAGTTTACTATGAAGGGCAGAAAAGTTATGTTAAGAGGGTCAAAGACTCCTGGTGTCAATCTCATCTCCAACAAGGCAATGAATCAGGCAGTGGAGCAAGGTGCAGAGTTGTGCGTTCTACAAGTGAATGAGTCTTTACCCCAATTCATCAAACCCACTTTCAATTTGTCAAGTGCAGATGAGTCTAATTACTCTATTCCTAGAGAGATAGATATGCTGATTGATGAATACAAAGATATATTTTGTGAACCTAGTACTTTACCTCCTAGTAGACCTGGTTTTGATCACAAAATACCCCTTAAGGATTATGTTGTGGCTGTGAATATGAGGCCTTATAGATACTCTGTAATTTAGAAAGATGTGGTTGACAAATTGGTTAAAGAAATGCTTGACCAAGGAGTAATTAGGCATAACAATAACCCTTTTGCTTCTCCCACTGTGTTAGTGAGGAAGAAGGATGGATCTTGGAGGTTGTGTGTAGATTATAGGAAACTTAATCACTACACAATCAAAGATAGGTTTCCCATACCTCTTATAGAAGATTTAATGGATGAACTAGCTGGTGCAACATTGTTTTCTAAGCTTGATTTAAGGTCAGGCTATCACCAACTAAGGATGTGTGAGGGTGAAAAGTTTAAAACTGCATTCAAGACTCATAGTGGTCACTTTGAGTACTTAGTCATCCCATTTGGCTTGACCAATGCCCCAGCTTCATTTCAAGCATTGATGAACCACCTCTTCGGGAATTCTTGAGAAATTTTTTTATTATTTTCTTTGACGATATTTTGGTTTATAGTGCTAATTTGCAGGAACATGTACAACATTTGGCTCTAGTCTTTGACTCTGTGAGGGAAAACAACTTGTTTCTGAAGCAATCTAAATGTTCTTTTGGCACAACCAGAGTGGAGTATTTGGGACACTTCATCACCAAATAGGGAGTGTCAACTGATCCTGCAAAAATACAGGTTGCGTGTGATTGGCCTATGCCTAAGACCATCAAGCAGCTTAGGGGATTCCTTGGCCTTGCAGGGTACTACCGAAGGTTTGTGAAGGACTTTGGGAAGCTAGCCAAGCCACTGACTGATCTATTGAAGAAAGACATCATTTGGACAGATGCAGCAACAGTAGCATTCCAACAATTGAAGGCAGCTCTCACTTCAGCACTTGTTAGCATTACCTGATTTCAATAAGAAGTTTATACTCGAGACAGATGCATCTGGGAGAGGTATTGGGGCAGTACTTATGCAAGACAATCATCCTGTAGCCTTCATCAGCAAGTCATTGGGGCCTAGACAGCAAGCACTCTCAATTTATGAAAGGGAACTGTTAGCAATAGTGTATGCAGTGCAGAAGTGGAGCACTTACCTCGCTCACAGGCCATTTGTGATTAAAACTGATCAAAGAAGCATCAAACACATTCTAGAGCAAAGATTGAATACACCCTTCCAACAAGCATGGGTGGCAAAGTTAATGGGATTCGAATTTGAGATATTCTATAAGGAGGGCAAAGAGAATATTGCTGCTGATGCTTTATCCAGAGTAGAGGGTGCTGAGCTGATGACTTTAACTCTTAATTCTGTTGATGTAGACTTGATGCAACAGATTAAGAAGAGCTGGGAAACGGATCCTCACATTTCTAAAATCATTGTGGAGTTGGAGAGGGATGCTACTCTTCACAAGAAGTTTTACCTGGGCTGGTGGCATTCTAAGAAGAAAAGGGAAGTTAGTGGTGGGCAATATCGTGTCTGTCAAAGCTTTCATTCTGAATTGGCTCCACAATTCTTCTTTGGGAGGTCATGCTGGTAGAGATAAGACAAGTGCTAGAGTAAGGGCCATGTTCTATTGGAAAGGCATGACAAGGGAGATTCAAGCTTATGTCAGAGATTGTAGTGTATGCTAGAGACAGAAGAATGATCAGGCTGCAACTCCTGGGCTGCTACAACCATTGCCAATATCGGGGCGTATTTGGCAGGACATCAGTATGGATTTTGTGGAGGGACTCCCAAAATCTAATGGCAAACAAGTTATTCTAGTCATTGTGGATAGGATGAGCAAATATGCTCACTTCCATGCATTGGCTCATCCCTACACAGCACTAGATGTTGCTCAGTTATTCCTGGATTCTGTGTTCAAACTCCACGGGTTGCCTAGTTCCATCACTTCAGATAGGGACCCTATTTTTATCAGTGAGGTCTGGTCTGAATTTTTCACTCTGCAGGGTGTTGCACTCAATAAATCAAGTGCTTACCACCCCCAATCCGATGGCCAAACAGAAATTGTGAATAAATCACTGGAAACATATCTATGTTGCATGTGTTTTGAGCAGCCTGAGAAGTGGTTTCATTTTCTTTCACTAGCGGAGTGGTGGTACAACACATCAATGCACACTGCTATTCAATGTTCTCCCTACGAAGTGGTATATGGTCAAGCTCCACCAATCCATCTTCCTTACTTGCCAGGCGAATCAAAGTCTTTGACAGTTGATAGTTCTCTAGCTGCCAGAGAGGAAGCTTTGAAAATGCTGAAATTTCATCTCACTCGTGCCCAGAATAGGATGAAGTAGTATGCAAATGCCCATAGGTCTGACAGAGAGTTCAAAATTGGTGACTTTGTGTTCTTAAAGCTGCAACCTTATCGCCAATTTTCCTTAAGGAATCATGTGAATCATAAACTCATCCCTAAATACTTTGGCCCTTATAGAATCATTGATCGAGTGGGTAAGGTTGCATACCAATTAGAACTACCTCCTGAAGCTGGTATTCATAATGTTATTCATGTGTCCCAATTGAAGCTATGTCCTGATCCCACTACTACTATTGTGCATCATCCCTCTATCATGTCTGAGTTGCCGAAGGGTGAACCTGAAGCTATTCTGGATAGAAAAATGGTGAAGCGAGGCAGAGTGGCTGCAACTAAAGTACTGGTGAAATGGAAGAACAGATCACCAGAGCTGGCTACGTGGGAGTTTTACTACGATTTGCTGCGAGACTTTCCTCAATTTCACTCATGAGGACAAGAGTGTGCTCGAGGGGCGGGTATTGTGACAGTGTGTCACTTTATTTAGCTTCACCACAGTAACTTGGCACATTTACTATTTTACTATGTTATTTTACATTCAATACTTTACCTTGGTTGTACTACACCTCAAGTGTACTTTAGCATTTCGTTATTTTGGTGTATGTTGAATATTCCTCTTGTGGCTAGAGTGCTTATATACACTCAGCATTGAATGAAGTAACACACCATTTGCATGATAAAATACTTCTCTCTCTGTTATCTCTCTAAATTTATCAAATCTTCATCCTTCTCTCTGGATCTCATTCAATATCTTGAGATTCCTTGAGCTGGAGCTCTCTTCAATCCAAAATTTCTGTTACACGGTCTCTATTTTAAACACAAGAATCCCCAAATTTGTTCAACACTTTAGTTTTCACTCAACCCTTTGATCTCTCTGATATTCTTTTGATATCTGCAGAGTTTACATGAATGAACTTTTTTTTTTTAAGCAAAAGAAAGGTATATGGAGTCTCGTTAATGCAAAACTCTCATTAGAGAAAAAACATCAAGAAGAAAAAAGAGCACTTCCCCTAAGTTGTATGGATAAAAACGATAAAATAAACAGAAATATTGAGGATTATACCAATACCTATGAGCATAAGCAACATTATAACCGAAAGGAAATAAAAACAATCTTATTAAGGTATGCAAAAGCATAACTATAATGACTCTCGTCTCAACCAGATTGGCATAAAAACCATTAACAATCATTTGGGCACACCAAAGATAAGAAGCAAAAAGAAAGCTCAATCTATCAAAGGAAGAACACTAACCCCAATAAGTAAATTGGCAAAACCTAACCTATATTTGAAAAAAATCCTTAATAGTGAATCTTGGAATAAGATCCCACCAAACATAACCACTTAAATTAATTCTATGACCTGCAAGCTTATTAGTGTCAATATTACGCTCTCTATAAATGTGAGTGCAAACGAAGTTTCATCTGTCTAATCAAGTATCAAGTATAAATAATTATTTCATCTATTTCTAAGCATCCATAAAACCACTTTTCAATTCTTGAAAGAAGAAATCACTAATTGACATAACAGTATAATAAAATTTGTTTTTTACTTGAAAATTTGTTATAACTGATTCAGAGACATCTCATTCAACATATCCAATTTTAAGAAATTTGATTAGTGAAACATGGGGTTTCTAAATAATCAAACCGCTTAGTTTTCATCAATTGGACGGTTGGAGTATCGAAAATGCTTAACCGTTATTTTTTAAAAACACAAAGCAAATTGTAACCTAAGTTTAGTCGTAGAGCTCTGACCCATTTTTAATATCCATCAAACATAGGTTAGACTCACCAAGATTTTATGTTGGAAAAAGTTTCAAAGAAAGAAACAAAGTAACTAAAGGGATAGTAAACAACTACACATCACTTACATTATAGTGAATGTTTTATCTAATAAAACTAATCAAATTGTTTACGCAGAGCTTATTGAGATTTAAGAAAAAGAAAGGAGAAGAGAGAGTGAGGTGTTGATTGTTGAGAAAAAAACTGTATATTCTAATGCTATGCATGCCCACCACATGGTAATTGCTAATGAAGCCTCTTAATCACTTTCATCATGTGTATGCAACTTTGATTTAGTCTATCAAGGATTGTATTAGGCGCAACTGGTCTTTGCAAATTATTAACACATTAAGAGAAGGGAACTCACCTGCATATTTCATGGCTAAGTTAGATGCAACCTCTCTGGACGCTTGGAGCATTCATGATCACTCTCCTCAAGGCTTGGCAGATCTTACAAGACTCCTGTTTCCTTGCCCCTAGTTTTTTTTCCCTTTTTTTTGCATTTTCTTTCTCTTTGTATACCAAAAAAAAACCTACCAACACGGTTCAAGCAAGCATCATCATAAATGCTTTAGTAGCTTGCAACATATCTAATCCTAAGGATAAATAAAACATGTGTTACCGATAAATGTGATTTGGAAATTTGGAATACAATGACTTTTTTTTGACATCAGGAGTACAACGACTAAAAACAATATTCTGTTTTTTTTTGGGAAAGAAAGGCGAACAAAAAACGAAAAAAAACCAGGAAGAAAAACTAAAAAACTATCCCCTTGCAAACCGAACCTGAAGGCCATCAGCTTGAAACAGAGGTGAAATTCCAGCAGGGGGCTCCAAGAATTCACGCCAAATTGAAGTCATTTTTGCGCCAAGCTTTGCCATAAAGTCAGCCGAGGAGTTTGCCTCTCGCAAAGTGTGTTGAAGTTGAATTCGCCAATTCCTGTTCAAAAGATCCTGAATGTTGCATAGGATGGATGCGAAGTGATGCCATGGATTCACTGTAGCCTGAACTAACTGAATAGCCAGAGCAGAGTCGGAATAACAAATAAGGTCTCGAAAGCCTTGCTCCCAAGCCACCCTCAAACCGTGATATAGAGCTAGTAATTCAACGTGAAGTACTGTTGATATACCAGCATTGCCTGCATAACTGAAGATCCAAGAGCCATCAGGCCTGCGAAGAACACCTCCAAACCCCGAAACACCTTGGTTACCCAAACTACTTCCATCCACATTGAGAACCATAGCTGTGCCCTCCTCTGGATGCCAAGAAATCCATCTACGCGCTGCTGTTGTAGAGGCAGCAGTGTTGAAAGTTGAAAAACAATATTCTTTTTTTTTTTTTGAGATAATAAATGAAAAGAAACTATTCATTTTTAAAAATAGAAATTGTTATTAAAAAACTAGTCAAACATACTGTCAAAAAAACAATAATGATATTTAGTACGAATTTTTTTAACGAAATACTAAAAATAGTTGTCTTAATAAACAAGTGTGAAGATTAAAGGTTAAGATTGTTGCCAACATAATTCTAATATTTCGTCTCGTACTTTTTAGTATTTTTCAAACCAAAAAAATAACTAGTCAAGCATACACAAAATATCTAAAATCACACATTTATGAGAATCAAAACAGTTAAACCAATTATAGCTAATAATTTTATTTATATATATATATATATATATATATATATATATATATATATATATATATATATAAATAAAGCTGATCAAAATCTCATTTATCAATCAAACATATCAAAATATTGACCATTTTCCAGGCCCATGAATACCACGATCAAGATTCTTATCATTGTCTTTAGTATTACCTTGATAGGCGGTGTTGTTGGATTTACAATTTCAAAAGCTAATTCTCATGGCCCATATAAAGTTATTCCTCATCTCTCATATGAAGCTATTTTTAACTTTGGAGACTCTATAAGTGATACTGGAAATGCTGATTTTGATAGGAAGATTAAGTTGGATCCCAATAATCCCTATGGATCATCCTATTTCAAACATCCATATGGGCGTTTTTCAGATGGACGACTCATCATAGATTTCATAGGTATTCATTTTACCAAACATTGTTATATTCATATGATATATTGTTAATATATTATTATTCTAGCACATGATTTTGTATTTCTCGTCTAACTCTTCCTAGCAGATATGCACGATGATGTTGAATATGAATTCTGAACTTAACATTAATGAAATTACTAGTTATCATGGTTATCAATTCGGAGATACGTACGTACTGTGAATCAGAATACCTATTTTCTGAATCGTGAGTCTTGTCTCTTTATGAATATCGAGATCCATGATCAATAAAAATAAGACTTTCGTTAGTAAAACCAAGAAAATTAAGCTAAAAAATACAAACTGATATTATTATATATGGACTTCAAAGCAATTCAATATATTCAAATTATAAATTGAGTAGTGGAAAACTAAGAATAACAAAGGAGAAGGGAGGAGGAAGTGAGGCACTATGTAGACAGAAAGTTAAAAAAACACATTTTAGGAGGGAGTGCAGACCAAAAACATAGTGTGCTAAGGTTGTTTATTAGTCGATCTGACTTGGGGTACTTAGAATGATTGCTTTTGGCTTATCATATCCCATTTAAGAAAAAATTTCCAAAAAAAAAAACCAATTGAGCATGAATTTTAGGGTTACGAATTGGTAACATAAGATTCAACAAAATTCATGAATCATGAGATTTAGTAGAGTGAATCGAGTTTCATGATAAGATTCAGTGCAAAAAATATACACATCGTATCGATTTTGTTTGATTTTGTATCGAATTGGGATACAAATCATATGAATCGTAAGATGCTGATAACCATGTTAGTTGTTGACAAAAAAAAAAAACTCAATATGTCATTATTTAATGGAATTTGTATGAATTTCACACGAAGAACATTTGTAAAAAAAAAAAAAAAAAACACATGAAAAACATATGTTAAACATTGTTTAAAATAAATACAAAAGATAGTTTTAGTGGTATATATTGTGATTGAACAATTCACTAATCTGTAGTAAATTTAATTAATTTTAGCTCAGGCATATGGGTTGCCACTTTTGCCTGCGTATCTGAATCTCACCAAAGACCAAGACATCAAGAAAGGAGTAAATTTTGCATATGCTGGTTCAATAGCAATTGACACTGATTACTACAAAAGCCACAACATCAGTTTAGAGACTAATATGTCGTTGAGTGTTGAACTTGGTTGGTTTAAGAAGTTCAAACCCTCTCTCTGCAAAAACAAACAAGGTATGTTAGAATTAATAACTAATTGAAAATTATTGTTTATGTCAAATACATGAGTTTAATTTTCGTATTACTAATTACTAATAAACACAACTTTTGTTAATAATATGACAGATTGTGATAGCTATTTCAAAAAGTCATTGTTTATAGTTGGAGAGATTGGTGGAAATGATGTTATCACGTGGTATTCAAAATATCTAAATGTGACGAAACTTCGAGAAGCAGTTCCCTTAATAGTTGAAGCAATTACAACTACAACCATTGTATGTTATTTATGTCAAATGCCAAATTTATTTTATGGTTCTGTTTGAAAAGGACAATCCGCTAGTTTATAGTTGATAGTTTATGGTGGATAATTTTTGTCAAAAAACAAAGTTTATAGTGGATAATAGGGCCAACTATTAAGTCGTGCAGAACGTGCTACTGCAAAGAGCCTCAACCAAACCCCATTTTTTAAGGCCCCCAAAAAATGATATAGTTTGGCCTTTCGTGGTTCTAAAAAAATTAATTTTTTGGTGATTCATTTGATAAAAGTATAATTTGGGACCCGATTTTTTAAGATTTGAACTGGGCCTCCAATTTTTTCGAGACGGTCCTGACGGATAAAGTCATTGTAGGTGTTTGACATGATTAGTTTTATAGCATTTTTCACTAGCTTATTACGTTTTTTGAAAAGCAATTTAAAGTAGTGTTTGAACTTATAGCTTATAGTGTTTAATTTTTTCTCCCACTAGTACCCGTACTATTTTAATTAAATCTCTCATTTATCCTCAATTAAATGAACATTTTCTCTCATTTTGAAAATATTAATTACAAATGTTCATTTATGTCATTTTTATTTATAAGTTAGTTCACCAAACACTTTAAATTCAGTCAATTAGCTTATCCATTATCAGCTTATCCGCTATCCGCTCTTATTTACCAATTAAACAGAGCTTAAGTATTGAAAAGTTTAATTTTTGAGATATGATTGAATGAATCATGGTAATGTAATAACTATTTTTGTGTATATATATTTGTTAGGCATTAATCGAAGAAGGGGCAGTGGAGCTAGTAGTGCCAGGGAATTTCCCAATGGGGTGTAATGCTGCTACTTTGACAATTGTGAATAGTACTATAAAAGAAGACTATGATGAATTTGGGTGTTTGATATCTTTTAACACTTTCGTTGAATACTTTAATGAGCAACTCAAAAAATCTATTGAGACATTAAAGCAAAAGTATCCTCAAACAAATATAATATATTTTGACTACTACAATACTCTCAAATGTTTATATCAATCACCACAACAATATGGTGAGTACTTTCTTTTAATTGATCATGAATTAATTATAGGTGATTTCTAATATTACCTTTATAAATAAATATAAATAAAAGATGGTGCAATTTTTGATTCACCGAATAACTAACGTATCTGGTTTATTTCTGTTGATGTAGGCTTCATATCTGACAAGAATGATATTTTAAAAGCATGTTGTGGAGCTGGTGGACCATACAATGTTGACTTTAGGTTGCCATGTGGACTTCCTGGTGTGAAAGTTTGCCCTGATCCTTCAAAGTTGATTAATTGGGATGGAAATCACTTAACTGAAGCAGCACATAAGCAAATAGCAAAGGGATTACTTGAAGGCCCTTTTGCAGATCATTCTCTTAGAACCCCTCCTAACAAGATAACTTAAAATTGATTATGGTGTATAAATTTAGTTGGTTGGTTTAGAAATTCAATTGGTGCTGGTGGTGTAATGTACACTGTTGGATGACCAACAATTGAGAAAACCATTCGAAACTCGCAAATTTATAGGGTCTAAAATAATGACATTCACAATGCAACGATCGTTGGCGTGAAACTCATCGCTATGTTGTGAGAGCGAGGATTTGGAGTGTTTTCTCATGTTTCGCCTACCTTAAGCATTAAAAATATTTTAAATTCTCTGTAATTATTTAGGAGCTCCAAAAATTAAAGTCAAAATTTCTACCTTCACAAACAATTTTAAAATTTACAACTAGAGAATGAAAACTTCAAAAATTTAATTATCGTTTAACCAATCTCCTCTCAAAGGAACTCTATTTTCCCGTAATCTGGGATAAATTTTCCTAGTAAATTAGCAAAACAAAATAAAAGTACTCAAACAAAATGAGAGGACTTGTAAAAAATTAAATAAAAAAATTTAAAGTCCATGATTCAGAATTTTTTACAAGGAACTCGCTGGAATAGGGATGGTAACGAAACCCGACCCCGTCCCGAGTTTGACGGGAAAAACTCGCTTTGACCGGAGGCAAGTGTGAGTTTGGGAAAGTCGATACCGACCCACCTCCGCCCCGAACCCACTCGACTAAATATTAATTATTAATTTTTATCTTTTTTATGCACATACTTATTCATTTTGTTTAATATATTTTGTTTATTTTTAAATTTGATCACTTTTAGCAGAAAAATTTATTTTAATGCTTTTAACTTTTTTTATCATTGTATAATAATTATGATTTTATTATATTAATTATCGTAAATATAAATTTTGAAATTTTCTATAAATAGTGGCGGAATCAGGGATCCGTGGGGAAACCCAACCCCGTTTTGGGTTTGGATGGGAAGGGAAAAACCCTACCCAACTAGAAGTGGGGACGAGGATAGGGGAGCCAAAACCTCCCTGCTGCCATCCCTATGCTGAAAAGGATTGACATTGTAGTATTGTGCAGACAGGAACCATTGTAAGAGTTTAAGCAACAAAAAAGAAAATTTCATGAAACAAAGAAGAAAAAATCAGGAGAACTTACATGGGAAAAAAACTACCTCATAGCCCTTACATTCTAACACTATTTCTGTAACAAGAAATACAATTCTAACAATACCTTTTAATCTTACAGCAGCTAAACATGAAAAAGTCAGCATAGCCATATTAAGAAAGGTTTGTGCTATTTTACACATTAATTTTATGTCTCTATGGTATCTGAATTGGTCACAATAGTGAATCTTGGAGATGTATAAATAAAATCATAATAAAGGGCATGGTATTGTTAAAATATTTGTAGATATGATGTTTTCCTATTGGTTTTCTCTTGCTTTCAAAAGTGTTAGTTGCCTTTTCTTTACATGATCAAACTTCCATTTCAGAAAACCTTACAAACCACAATTTTCAAGAACATGTTAGGATATTTTCAGATTTTCTCGACCTTAGAAAATATAATAAGGAGCTGAGCAATCTATATTTCCAAACAAGCTAAGAAAAACAAGTGCAACTTCATGAGACAAACAAATTTGAAACAAAACCAAACAGCAGAAGAAAAAAGAAGAATCAACCTTTGCATTGAAAGCAACTTAATGTATCTGAATACAGAGATACAAGATCTGAATTCATTATTCTTTGCGAGTCCCGAGGATGGACATTATTCAAAACGCTCATTTCACTCAAACAAATAAATTATGTACGCGCATATCGCACGGAAATTCGCCCCTGAATGGGGCTTCTGCAAGAAGGACAATCTCGCATTCCTTGCTTCTCATGGAGCTCATTGCATGTTGTGCAAACAACCTGATGAGCACATGGGAGGAATACAACAGACATCTCCTCGGAGAGACACATCACACATTCCCTTTCCCGTTTCACGCCCCCTCCTGTCAAAGAGTAGTCGCTTAACTTTTGAACCAATTCTGAGATAAAAGTGGACCTGGGTTCTTCCAAAGCAATGCCATTTTTCGTTTCCGTACAGCTGCTGGCATAGCTTCCATCAACTCCTCTTCTTAATGCAGCGATTTTCGAAGAATCGGCTTTCTGTCTCAGTTGTGAGATTTCCTTTTCAAGTTTCTGGATACCATCTATGTACCTTTGCAGATTCTCTTCCGCTTTCAAATTGATCGTATCCACCTTGGATTTTGCTAACTCCTCAATTTGTTCTCTTTCTTTTCTGATAGAACTCGCCTGCGAAAGAACTTCTTCTTTTGCCTTGGCTGCCTGCTGCCATCTAGCCTGTGATATTTTTCCATTACAATGAGAATGGATCCAGTAACACAACTCACTATGCACTTACAGATTTGAATAAGTTTGCATCTGCAGAATCTCATTTGTACCTTTGGTGATTCTGGTAACAATACTTGTATTAAAGGAGAAATCAGAAAGAGATGGCAAAACAATTACAAAAAATGAATTGAATAAGGTTTACAAGGACAGAAAAAAGATGATAGACATCGTATTCATTAATACTGTGAGAAAGATGATATTGTCATGTTAGCAAATACTATGAGAAGGGGAAATGATTTTGATTTAATTAACATTCATGGCACTACCAGTGGCAGAGTCTGACCAATATTTTTGTGGGGGCTGAAATATTTAACAAATATACTTGTGATATAGTAGATAAATCAAATTTATAACTTCTTTCCGAACAATCTACCAACTAGCAATCTGATGCAGTGGTAAAGGAGCCTCCATGTTTGTCATGTGAAACTAAGTTTGAACCCATGTTAAACATTAGCTTATTTTTTGTAACAATTAATTCTAAAGCTCGCTTTTAAAAAAAATAGCAGCTAAAGGAATCGAACCAAGACCTATAACACGCCTAGTATGACTTCAGTACTGCACCGGCCGAAATTATGACTGTTTATTCACAAACATAAGTATATATATTTCTTAAAACATTTATACAACATATATTATTAAGAACAATTGTTTTATTCACAAACATCACAAAGTAAGTATATATATTTCTTAAAACATTTATACAACATATATTATTAAGAACAATTCAAAAAGTTTGTATACTCGCCTCTTAAAAGAGATGCCCCTGGGCACTACCCACCCATTCAACATGGAAACAGTGTTAATTGCTAAGCCATACATAGAAATGAATAAAAAATTCATTTAGTGCGTGCCAATCCAAATTTATTTCATTTAGTTCTGAGCATAAAATGAGAGTGGGGAAGTATAGATGATGCATGGCAAAGTAGTTGGCATAAACATGATATAATATACCTCAACTTGCTCCTTTTGCACTTTGGCTTGCTCTAATTCCTGCCGCAGCTGTGCCAATTTGTGTTTTTCAATAATTAGTTCTTCCTGAAACAAGGATTTCTGCTTCTCCCATGATTGATACTTTGTTTGGGTTCTTTTTTCCCTCCTAGAAACCTCTTGAAAGCTGGTGGCTGATTCTGTCGCGCGTAACTTAGCAGCCTCCATTTCTTTCCTCAATGCAGCATTCTCCATCTCAAGCTTCCGAACTGCAGCATTAGCTCGTTCCACCTGTCCACCTGCTTTACACAATGCATTTTCCATCTCAGAAAGCTTTTTCACGGTGTTTTCCTCTAGAGATTGTTTTTCCTTTTTAAGACGATCAACTTCGTCTTTCTCTTGCCTTAGTGTCTTAAGCTCAGCCTTGTCCTTACTCAACCGACGAGCAGCTTGCATCACTTTTTGATTTGCCCATTCTGTCCATTCTTGAAGCTGATTTTGCAGCTCCCTAACCCTTGGAACCATCTTCAAAATCCTCTCATCTTTTCTATCTTGGGGCATCCATTGTCCTATAGACTTGTCATATGGTATCCCCATACAACTACTATTACATACCTCGCTACTGCAGCAAATCGGTGTTGTAGAAGAATTACTTCGTGAAGACAATGAAAGAGAAAGGTCAGTATCTGTAGCTGATAATACATTTGGGCTGCTTACAGCAGGTATAACATTTGCTTCATGTTCTGAAGATGAAGTACCAATTGATGGAGTTATAGTATCAGCGGAATCCAGGCTAAATGCAGTAGGGGTAGATGGCCCATCAGTAGATGACAGATCAGTGTTAAGATTGTCTTGAGCCACATCAATTCCCATTGCCTTGCTTATGTTTATGGATGCCGTCTTTAAGTTTATGGTAGTAGATTCTGATACAGATTTAAGTTTTTTATCCATGAATAAACCACTCAATCCACTCATCTTTCCTCCTCTTGAAGACCCTTTGGAACCGTACGTTCGGTAACTTTTTTCCACATGGATTGCCTTCTGTCGAAAAATGTAGTCCCTCTTGGTGCTACTGGAATGGACCTTTCTAATACTCGGAGACTTTTCTTCTAGCAAGGGAGATTGAGAGGTTCCAGCTGTAGATGACTTGTCAACAGAATTAGCACCCTCTTTCTCCAAGAGTCCACCAAAAATCGGAGAACTATTTAAGTTATCTGAACCAGAACTTACTGCTACAAAGGATTTCTCCGATTGAGATTCCGAGGGACTTGAATTACAAGGACTTGGAATACTCAATTCAGGACGTTTTATTTCTATATTTGACGGTGATTCAGTCTGGATAGGAGAACCACTATCACCAATGCCATCACTGCCTAAACTACTTAAAGGGTCACCGTCCATCGCACAGGCATGTGACACATTCATATCACAAATTAATAAACACCACATTGCATCCCCGATACTGAAAAATGGTCTAACCTCTCGAAGAACACAAACCAATTCGGCCAGGATATACTTCTCGAGCTGCACTAAATCATCAAAATAGTGCTCTCGTGAAGGATCAATCTCTTGGCCGTTTCTAAGAAATGCTAAAGTATTATCAACTATATTAGATACAGTGTCTTTGCATCCATAACAAATGCCAGACCTCAACATAGCCTTTGTAGCAACATCTTCGGTGTAGCCACACGCAACAACTTTTTTTATTGCACTCTTGAAAATGGTATCCAAATTGCACAAGACAAGTTCTTCCAATTGAGCCTCAGTGAGATCACTCCAATCAGCATCACGGGATTCGTCCACCTCCTCCTTAGGTTGGCTAAGCCTAAGCTCAGATGAAACTACATGGCTAGATAATGCCAGGTCAAGCTTCAAGCCATCGGAGCGATCTTGGCCAACACTACAAAGGTCAGAAGCTGGACTCATTTCGAATTTTTCCGCAGAGAACTCATAACTAATACTCTCATGTTGAGGTAAAGGTATAATCTTATTTGTCTCTCCTAAAGGTGGATCAGCCCTGAATTTTCTCTTATTCCTACTTCCTTTTTCTTGAACAGAAACTGAAGGAGACATTTGATTGCTACCACTCGCAACCATCGACGCCATTTAGCTTCAATTTGCAAACCTAAAGAAAGATATAGGAAAATGATAAAGCCTATGAATACACTCATCTTGATCTATCATTCCATATCCAGCATCCAAAATTTACTAATTCCAACTCCAACAACAAGAACTATTAAAAGATAATCAGAAAATTAAATTAATGAGGAAAATTCAGAACAAGTTTTATAGCATTATTTACCAACAAAAAAGAAAAGAATAACAAGTAATAACTACAATTGGATTAAAATAATCAATAATGCATGGTATTGAATTTAAGAAGAGTAACTTAATTACCTCTGAATCTAAGTATTGCAACCTACAGGATATAATATAACTACCTGAAACATTCAGATAAGACAAAAATTAATCAATACAGATTAATACTAATAACAATCTTAATAATTCTACTGCCCAGAAACATGCACCACTAATTCCAGCTTTAGCGGTTAAAAAATATAGAAAATTGAAAGTACAGAAATCAATTCAATGATATGAATAACTCAAAATTCATCCACAGATTAGAAAATCGATCAGAGAAATTTGTGTTTATCGTTTAAATCTGCTACGCAGAAGATCCCCAACATACGTGAAAGAAAAATCAATCAGTATTAGACGATCGATAGTTACCCGATTGAAGCGAATTATCGAACAATCAAAGGTAAGATCGATCTTAATCTTAGAACATCGGAGAATCAGACAAGAAAATTTTTGTTTTTGTTTTTTTTTGTTCTTCTTGATCTTTCTTTTCCTTTTTTTTTTCTTCTTCTATTATTTGTGCTGAGGCTGTAAGAGAGAGCTTGGGGAAGGCTTTAATAGCCTTATAAGTATTGCATTGCACGTCCCTCTCCTAGTATAGTAACTTAGGTTAGCATATTATTATTATTATTTTTATTACTAATAATATAAAGAGTTATAAAAAAAATATATTGGGACCAAGTTATGACCAAAAATTTAGTAAAATAAAAAGTTATAAAAAAAAATAATAAAAAAACCTTCAAAATAATAATCGCTAATATGTAATTTAAATGAGTAAAAAAAAGTAAGTAATTTAAAATCGCTAAAAATTATTAGATAAAATAGAGAATGGTAATGTGAGGAATTATTTTTTATATGAAAATTGACTGAATATTTCTAACATGTTATTTATATGAAATGTCGGTAATGTCTATAAATATATTTATAAAAAAGGGATGTCTAAATATGCCTCTAAAATATTTTTAAATTTGTTTGGGAATTTATTTATTTATAAATTACTTAGTAGCTCTCTAATATTTTTGGGATTTCTTAAATAGGTTTGAGAATTAAAAAGTTGTAATTAGGTCTATAAAGTGTTAAATAAATTGTTGTTGAGTCTTTACATTTCAATCAGATATTTAATTTATAGCCAACAGTGAGTGTATGATCAACAATGGGGTGTCAGGGTAATGAAAACGGGTGCATACTTGGATGCTAGGGTGATGATCCGATATTTATAATGTCTTGTCGATAACATAAGATAGAGTTTTATGGTATTTTGGTTAGGATATAACCACTATAGTTGTTTATCTTACCTTATTTGATCTTATTTGATTGTTTAGATGACATTACGATTGTAATGATCGTCAAAAGGTAACTATGTAACTTCAAAGTAGTTAGTGATCATTATCTACTCGTTATAATCTCACGCGTCATCGGTTTAATCCTTTTAAGTTTATTAGGTTTCCAAGTAGCCGAGATATTTAGCCAAAATAAGGAAAAACCAATAACCTTAGTATGAGTTTCTTTTAAGTATGAAATCATATTTCTTGAAATAATATTTATGAAAATATTATTATCAACAATTATTTTAGTGTATTTGGTAATTACTTAGTAATTTTAGGAATGCTTTGAAATTTAATTTAATTTAATAGTTAGTAA
This sequence comes from Oxytropis ochrocephala, assembly GCA_020916435.1. Classification (NCBI taxonomy): domain Eukaryota; kingdom Viridiplantae; phylum Streptophyta; class Magnoliopsida; order Fabales; family Fabaceae; genus Oxytropis; species Oxytropis ochrocephala. Next base: position 10,099,362 of record CM037093.1, on the reverse strand, counting down.
AAGTAAAAATGAAAAAAATGAGGTGAAAAGGAAAAGTTATAGTTAGTCGAATTTTATTTCCGTAAATAATCTTTTTTATAAAACGGGGGCATAAGCCCAAAACGAATAACAGTATAAATTTTTATAAAACGAGGGCCTAAGCCCAAAAAGAATAACAATATAACTTTTTTTAGATAAACAAAAATTGTATTGATGGGGGCATTAGGGGTGCACCAATCCCATTTATATTAAAGAAAGGGGGAGGGCCTCTTCAAAACCTCCTTGAACCAAAACCCAAAGGGAAAAAGACTCAGGCAGGGAAAAGAGTACCTCAAAATGGAATTGGGTTGCTAACAATGTGCATGTCAAACCATTGTTTCTCCCCCTTCTAAGCATTGAAGTGGATTACACCACGACATTGAAATAGAAATAGAGAAGGCTAGCTTTAATCTATAAACACACCAACTCCAAGTTAAGCTTTTGATGCGGGTCACCACGACTTCGGCATTTGGTTGCTCGTTGTTAAAAATAGCACCATTCCTAGCAAGCCACACACTCCAACATGTTGTTAACCATAACATGTGTTTCGTACGCTTTGCCTTCTTCCCTTTGCATAAGCGACCACTAAGGAAGAAGTTAACAATATCCAGGGACATGTCGAGATCAACTGCTAGCCAAGAGCCAACAAGCTGCCAAATGAAACGAGCAAAACTACAGTTGAGAAACAAGTGGTTGGCTGACTCGCGAAAGTTCCTGCACAACGAGCAGTTAGCCTCCTGTTCAGAATGGAGGGCATTTTTGTGAAGTAATTGGTCACAGACAGGCAGATAATCAAGCAAAAGACGCCACTCAAAGACCACAACCTTCGAAGGAACAAGCGATGTCCACAACGCCCCTTATAGGCGCTGCTGCACCGAAGCAGGTGTAGAAATGTTGCTGCAGACTAGCAGCTGATATGCAGACCTCACCGTGAAACTCTTAGACTGAACTTGTGGCCAAATCCATGCGTCTTCCTTCCCTCTCATTGGCATTACCGTTTGCAATATACTGTCCAGAATCTCACCTTCTAAAACGCAGACAGAATCCGTAAAAACATGCCACAGTTTGTTCCAACTCCAAGTATCTCCATGGCAAGACCCGGACTTTACGACTGTAACAAGTTGATGCACACCTCCATCAAACAATAAGGGAAAGACTTTGAGCAAAGGCTCGGTATCTAACCATTGTTCCTTCCAGAAGTTTATTGAAGCACCATCACCCAACGCTCTTTTTATGCACCAAGCGAACCTTCTCGGTTCCTCTAAATTATCATCCAAAGTCACCAAGTCTCTCCACCAAATAGAGCCATAATTCCGACGAGAGTTGCCTACAAACGAGTCATGAATAAAGCAAGAAGCAAATTCCCTGTATCTATGTCTCAACAACCGACTCCAACTCGCATTACTATCCGTCAAGGCCCTCCACTTCCATTTAGATAAAAGAGCTATATTAAATAACTCAATATTTTTGATTCCAAGACCGCCATCTTTTTTTGACATGCAAACTCTATCCCAAAGCCACCCAATACATTCCATTATCTCCCTCCTTGATTCCCCAAAGAAAGTCATGTTGAATTTTAACCATCTTCTTAATGACCACTTTTGGAGCTTTATAAAAGGAGAACATGTATAAAAGGAATGCCATTCAAAACAGAGTTGATGAGAGTAACCCGACCATCAATAGATAGAAAACGACCCTTCCACAGCGCTAGTCTCTTTCTAATACCCCCTAGGACAGTACTCCAAGTAGCTTTCCACCTCGGTTTAGCGCCAATCGGAATGTCCAATAACTTGAACGGTATTGATTGCGTTCTATGTTGCGTTCGCGTGGTCTTCGCAAATATAGTGCAAGTATACACGTCGTACAAGTAATAAAGTGGTGTTAAGTACGAGATCGTTCCCACGAGGATTGGGTTACTTTCAAGAGTTCAAGGCTTCAAAACACAAGAGAATCAAGTAACAAATCGGCAATAAGAGTTGGTTTTAATGCTAAGAATGTGAATAAAGCAAGTAAACAAATGTTGGTTGTGATTATGGATGAGAGATGAGTTGAGTTGTTGCATGTAAGTAAGTCCTTTCTAGTCAGACGTTATAACGTTTACACGTTATAGCGTACAAATGTTATTTTGTATAGGCGTGGCCACGTTTGAACATTTGTTGCAAAAAAAGAGCTATGCTTTTCAAAGACAAAACGTCGAGTTTCAAGTATAAGAGGTCCTATGTCTGCAGGTTCTAAATAGGCCCACTCTCGTATTTTAAGCACCCACAAAGAATGTTCTACGAACTATTATCCATTCTATGTCTAGACTTAGATAAAGATGCCTAAATGTCTTTAGTACATTGTTCATTCATATAAATCTTTGAGTTCTTTTCATAGACCATGTCTGAACCTATGAATCTACCTATTTTAAGAGGCCAACCTCAAAACAAGTTTGGAAATATTTTTATGCAAAGATTTAAAACATGCAAACGTCAATACTTCATAACATTAACTAGAAATTCATTACAACAAAAAACAACAACTCAACTACAAAGTGTTTAGCTCATGTTGAGCATCTTTCTGAGAATGATAAGGAGTAATCCAAATACCATACATAAAAGAAAATGGACTAAGTGCAAAAGATACACCTAAGTAACTTCTCAGCATGTACGCTGTAGAGACGTTACAACGTCTGAGCCTCACAGCAGTGAGTGATAAAAATTCAGAAAAGCAAAATACAGAAGTCCTGTTTCCGGATCTTCTTTACAAACTATCTCTAAAAATAAATGGAAGAAGGTGGAGGGATGGAGATGAAGTGCAATGTATGAATGGCTCACAGATGTGCGTGTGTCTCGTGTCAGAGGGAGAGAGCAAAGTCTTCAATAAATAGCCTCCTTGCTCACGTGTTGCTGATGTCACTTGCCCACCTACCAAGTCTGTTTCCTCTCTTCGCACGACACTGCTGGTAGCTACGATTGTATCTGCGTGTCACTCATGGGAATAGAAGAAGATCTTCGACTTTTATATCTTTGACCATCATTACTAGCGCGCCAAAATTGAGATCTGTCACCCCTTGCTCTCGCTTTGCTTTTCTATAGGCGTGGTGAGGGACGTGGTAACGTTCAAAGACTATTTTTCTGCACAAGCACACAAGAAGTATCAAAACGCTCTCGAGGCACCACTTGGTGCCAAAATGCACAGATTAACCTCTTATTTACTGAGAACTAAGAAATTACCATAAAACTAATTAATTAACCTTGTATTGCTAGAGAACTTGCGTGATTTATTCTTTGAATGAGTATAAATAACTCATATAAATATGAGTTATCATTCTACAGTAAAGGAAGGTGCTAGCTCTTTCCAAGAAACCATCCGGAATGTTAATGCAGATCAACTTGCTCTTGTGGAAATTTACCTTCAAACCGGACACAAGCTCAAAGGCTCTCGATGAGGTCTTTATACTCCAAAGGTTGTCCCACGTGGCTTTACCCAACAACATGGTATCATCTGCAAATTGCAAAATTGAGAATCAAACGTCATCGTTGATATAAAAGTCTTAAAAGGAGCAAATGTCAACCGCCTTGCATACTAAACCCGTCAAACCTTCGGCAACAATGAGGAAGAGGAATGGCGACAACAGATCCCCTTGCCTCAACCCCCGATGAACTTTGAAGTCTTGTGTGGCTACCATTCACTAGAACCGACATAGAGCTAGTGCACACACAAGATTTTATCCAAGAAATCCATCTACGTGGGTATCTCATTCTTTGAAGCATGTAAATTAAAAAAAAACAAGAAATAGAATCGTAGCCTTTCTCAAAATCAACCTTAAACAACAAACACTCCTCCTTCCCCCGCTTAGCGTAATCCACCACTTCGTTGACAATCGCCGCCCCATCTAGGATTTGTCTCCCCCCAATGAAAGCCGATTGGTGGTTGGAAATTATACTAGGCATCACTTTCTTGAGGCGATTTGCCAACACTTTGGCCAAAATTTTGTTTAAACACCCAATCAAACAAATAGGCCTAAATTCACTCAAACCATGGGGATTGTCATTTTTAGGAACCAATAGAATGAAAGATGCTGAAATTGCCTTAGGTAGAAAACCATTCACGAAAAATTCATTAAACAAGCCTACCACATTATCCTTCAACAAACTCCAGCAAAGCTTTATGAAATTGAAGTTAAGTCCATCCAGACCCGGGCTCTTGTCACCATCACAAACCCACACACTCGTCCTTCTTTCTTCCTCGGAGAAAGGTTGGATTAAAGATTCCGACTCGGACACCGATAGTTGGTTGAAGTGAAGACCTCCTACAGTTGGGCGATTACAGTTTGGCTCGACAAAATACTTCTCAAAATGTTGCTTGACTTACAATTTCACTTCGTCTACATCTTCCACTAAATCCCCGTTCTCCCTTAGATTGATGATGTTGCATCTTCCTTCTATACCGCAAAAGAGAGTGAAAGTATTTGGAATTCATATCTCCAACCTTGATCCACCTAGCTCTTGATTTTTGGGCCAACAAGGACTCTTTCACGTGGATTTCTTTCCAAAGAGTGGCAGAGACTTCCTTCCTATTCACCACAACAGCACTATCCCACCCTTCACTAAGAATATCATCTAAGGAATTCAAATCCCGAACTAAGTTATCAATATTCAAGTCTACCTTTCCGAACACCTCTTTATTCCAACCTCTTAGACTTCTTTTGAGGAGTTTTAGCTTTTCCTTTATGACAAAAGACTTGTGTCCCGATACGCTAAGACCACTCCAACACTTTTGAACAAAAGGCAAGAAGTAGTCGTCATGTTCCAACCATGCATTAAATAAGTGAAACGACTTTGGACCCCAATCTTTCGAAGCACAAAGAAGCAAAATAGGCGAATGATCCGAAATGTCCCGATTACCAATCCATTGACCCGTGATCCCCCAATCATATATAAGCCCCTTTGAGATCAAAAACCTGTCAAGTCTATTCATGGACACACCATCAGAACAAAACCATGATAACTTTTTCCCGACACCGACACATCAACTAAATCCATGTCCACAATGAAATTGTTGAAGTCATCCATCTTAGCGTCTGAAGAACTTTTGTTTCTACCCTTTCCCTCAGAAGCGCTAGATACAACATTAAAGTCACGTACTATACACCACTCTCTATCGCCTAGGCTCTGTTTAGCAGCTAACAGTTCAGCCCAAACTTTTCTTTTCGCTACGGTAGAACAAGGAGCATAAACGTTGACGACATAAACTACTTTATCTCGAGTAATCATGCTAATGCCAAGAAATCCAAATCCCAGAAAAATGCGACGTCACCGTGCACACAACCTCTAGCCAAGAACATAACAATATAACCTAATTTTGATTTGTTTTTAAATTTTGACCCTTAATTTCTCACCATTTAACACGAGAATGAAATAATGGGAAAGAAATGAGTAAAAAGCTTTTTTAAAACTCAAAAAATATATAGGAACAATGTTTTCAAACATAAATGACTATAAATTAAAATGTTGTACTCTCTACCCTCACTTATTTAGAAATTATTTTTTTAGCAAAAGCTAACATGGAGTAACAAACATTTTAACCCTTTGATTGATATGTAGTTCACTATAATATGGTGCACCCTGCATACTAAGTTTTTTATGCTTCTTCCATTCTCCCTTTCCTTTCGTTGTTCTCAACTTGCCAACCACTCAATCACCTAACCCCCCATACTACGTGATAGGCTTGATACAGAAAAATCTATCATTTATTTCTACTTCATTATGATCGTGTGTAATGGAATCTTATGCTTGGGAAGAATTTCACTACAATACTTAGCTTCACTCGTCTACCGGGCTAGCTTCACTCCTCTACCGGGTTCTTTCCATTTCAAATAGTTTATGGCAGACCTGCTCCTACCTTGGCTACTTGCATCCAAGGCACTTCCCACATTCAAGTTGTAGATGATGCGTTAACCAATAGAAAGGAAGGCCTGAACCTACTCAAGCAAAAATTGTCCAAAGCTCAAGCTACTATAAACATTATTCTGATTTGAGAAAATTCCTCATTCATTTAAGGTGGGAGGCCTTGTTTTTTAAAGCTTGGGTCTTATAGGTAGACATCCGTGACGGGAGTGCAAAAGCTGTCTACACCCTTCTATGGTAAGATTCACCCTCTTTTCCATATTTTTAAGCTCAAACTTTGTCTTGGAACCAATAATCCAACACTAGACCTGCCACCTGACGTCAATGATAATCAATCTTGCATTCAAACCTATGGTTGTGCTGGTTTGGAAAGAATCAACTGAGGGGCAACCACATCCTATCCTCATTCAATGGGAGGGTCGTTTCCCTGAAGATGCAACCTGGGAAGACTACTCGAGATCCAAAAAAGCTACCCCAATTTCCACCTTGAGGACAATTTGATTCTTGATGGACCAAAGGGATGTAATGGACCCTACTGCTAAGGCCTAAGCTGATGATCAGCTCGAAGATGACTTGAGGAAAGGGCCTAAGATTCGGGCCAAGCGCAATAGGGTGAAGCCCGTGTGGCTAATAGGAAGACTATTGCCTTAGCTGACAGTATTTTCTGGTTGGAAAATGTCCTAATTGGTAGATGGAAATTGACATTGGAACAATATTTGGGATAGTTTTTGAATGAATTAAAGAAGGATATTAGGTCTTCTGTACATGTCCACAATCTCAACAACGACTAACAAACACAGAATTAAACACAATTGTATTGATGATGAGGTTCAAATACAGGTATATTATATTATCGAGTAAACTTAAACGCTTTTCAATATAGGAAAAAGATCGTTCTTACCATCGGAATATAAACCATATCAGATTGCGAATAAAAAGAGAACAAACTTTCAAAATAAAATTGACATTGTGTGATTCATATCATCAAATGGTTTCTCAATTTGTCACAAACTTAAACATAATAATCATATCAGCAACACACGAGCACATTGAATACAAGGTAAAATCCTAAGAGCCATTGTAATAAACCACTTGGTAAAAACAAGAAAAATAACTAACTGTTTGTTCCTCAAATGGGAATAAGGTTTTCCTTATAAATTACAATCTGACAACAAGATGTCTTTCCTTTGACACCAAGCTCTCCAGTCATCTCGGTAATTAAATCAAACCATACCAATTTTCCGTCTTTTTTAATGAAGAATATATCTCCTTTCTTCCCAACTCCAATTGGATGATCAACGCTAGGTAAGGGTCCAACAATAAAAAGCTTAATCCAAGATTCTTTCACACCAATTTCACCTAAAATTGATATGTAAAATGTAGCTGTCTTTTCATAATTTGTTATCAAAGCAATGGATCCGTTTAACACCACCAAATCTCTGTTCAATAATCCCATATCAGAATTGTCATCCATGTATGAAGCCATTGGTGTTGTGAAGAACACTTCATTGCTCAATTGAAAGGACACCAAGTATACTTCTTTACTATGTATTTCTCTTGCACCTAACCAATGGCACATTCCATCCATGTATACTTGAGCACCTGTAATAGTACTTCTATGAGAAGCCTTAGGCATACCAATATCAAGTGTCCTCCAAGAGTTATTTCTTAAGCTATATATTTCCCACAAAGGGCTCAAGGGTACATCTATAGATGGAACACCATGATTTTGAGTTTCATTGGAAGTTAGTTGAATATGTATTACATGTCGAACTACCTTATAATCATCTGCAACATGGTCATAACCAAATCCATGATTCTCTCCATAAGCTCGATAAGGAATAAAGTTAGAAGAGCTGAGAGGAATGATCTTAGATTCTTTAGTAGCTGGATTCCACAATACAATTACTCTCTTATTGGAATATACACTAGAGAGACAAAAAATGCCATTGATGCTACAAGAACCTAATATAATAGTATATCCATAAAAATCTTCACATGGAATTGTAAAATCTAATTTGACTCTGCTTCCAAACCTCTCACCAGAAAGCAAATAGAATGTGGATTGCGTTGCGTTTAAACCTTCAGTAGCATGTTGTAGGATGAGGGATGTATTATCATAATAAGAGTGATTCTTAGATATGAAATTATTGCGATATGTGGTCATGAAATTAGGGTTTTCGAATAAGAGGGCCCATGATTTGCGTACGCATCCAAATCGTTTCAAAGATTTTAAAGGTAATTTTAAGAGAAATGAGTACACAAGATCATCAGATAAGTAGTTTCTAACCTTTTCAATCGTTGCGGTCACACTTTTCTCCTTCTCCAGCGACATGTTTGACTTTAAAATGCAAAGACAACAGAGAGACTGAGATCTATGGAGAAAGAAAAGCAAATACGACTCTGTTTCGGATCTTAAAAGATTGAGAAGTATTTATATGAGGATTTTGATCCGAATATTCCGAAACACGAAATGATACGTCATCAAATGTATTTTTTTATCTCAAATACCTTAGAAAGTCACCCCTACCATGATTTTTTTTTTACAACAGTGATTTTTCTTATTTTATTTGATAGTGTAAAAAAAACTACAACAACTATATCTATTGAACCCATAATTAATTGGGGATCTGTAAATTGTAAAGAAACAAGATGGAGCAACTACCGCTAAATCAGAGCGAAACCAAATCGCCGTCGCCGCAACCTCTTCACCAGAGCGATGTAGACGACGATGACGAGAACGTGAAGCAGCTCGATGAGTGTTCCTCTCTCTATCTCTTAATGCAGGTGATTCAACCTCATTGCCTTGTTACACTTCCCCTCCCCAAAACCCTAAACCCCTAAATTCGGATTTATTAAATTCGACAATATATGGATCAATTTCCCCCTTAATTTTCAGGACTGTGTTGTTCGTACTGATAGGAACTGGAAAGAATGCCAGAAAGGTATCATTTTTTAATCCTCTCTCTCTCTGTGAGAGAGAGCAATGTTATTTTTTCCCCAAATTTTTAGTTTGATTAACAAAAAAGCATGTTTATTCAGCTGTTTTTTTTGTTAATTTCTTTTATTGAATTCTAAATTATTATCTCCAGACAATTTATATGCGAAGTTTGTGTTTAAATTATCAACTGCAGTAATTTAATGAATTGTTGAACTTTTTACAGAAGTACAAGCTTTGAAGGAATGTTTTGAAAAGAAGAAAAAATAGATAGCAAGTAAGAAGTTTGCAGCGATGAAGTTTTTTGATTGGCAATGAGGTCCTCCTCTACTTTACTACATAGCCATTCTTCACGGTACTGATGTATAGTCAATTGGCAATTGATTGAAATTGAACTTGGGAATATACAGGGATCTATATGTAAACAGTGCTTGTCCAATTGGAAATACTAGGTTAGAGTAATTACCTCCTTCAACAGAATAATTTGAGATGCGTAATTGTTGCTATTTGATGATAGTCTCTTTGGTGAATAAATTAGCAACATAGTTACATTTTTGGTCCCCCTTTAGTCTCACATTTCTTTATGAGTGAATATCCATTTTCGTCTCGACAAAAAACTCGGTGCTCAATTTGGTCTATGAGAATAAATAATACCCAGGTCTCGAACATATACAAACAAGGACATATTAGTCGTATGGTCTATGACATTGCGTTTAAAAGGAGACGTTAGGAGGCTGACGTGCACTGTTAACATGCCGACTTGTAAAGGTGCAAAGGTGTGTAAAGGTGAGTGACGTACAATTTAAAAGGGTTTATTTTGGTTCCAAATTAAGGATTTAAAAGAACTCCATCTTCTTCAACGTTAGAATCTTAACTCCATTGTTGCTTCTGCAAAATCGTTTCTGGAAGGTAAAGTACCATCTCCTTGGAAATTCTCCATATGGTAAGAATCCTCTTAATCTTAGTATATAGCATATTCCGAGGACTAAGCACATCCTTTATGGAAATCCAATAAAAACATAATAAAACAAAGTGTGCTACAAGCAAGTGTTACAATCTGCATGGAAATCCAAGAAAGAAGTTTTTAAATTCAGAATATCAGTGATATTATAGAGAAATATCAGTGAATTTAAATTCTACCAATATTATAAACATTCATAACATAATATTAGCTACTGGTATGTAGATTATTAAGGGGTTGTGTTGAAATTCATTCAGATTAGTGTTTGTTCATGTTTAGTTGGACTACTAGAAGTTTGTTAGTGTTAGGTGTAACCATTGTGAGATTTTGGAGCTGTTGTAAGTGATATAAATACATTGTAATGTAGTGTATATGTGTAAGTGTAAGTGTGATTTCATTAAGTTTAAGTTTAGTAAATACAATTACCAACAAAGGTTGATCTGAGCGATAACTGAGTTCGACTCCCACCTCAAGGTCTCGAGTTTGAGTCTCGAGCGTGACAAAAACTCAATTGGGAGGAGAGAATCACATGGAATGACAAAGTTGAGTATACACTGGCAAAGCTGCAATTTCAATTAAGTAGTTTTTGCTTTTATTTGAGAGGCTATGAAAAGGAAATTTATTTGCATCCAACCATTATGGTTGTAAGATTTTCTACACCGAAACCTGTAACCAAGAAGAACACATCAATTGATCTTGTTGTTGTTGCCAGTTAGCATAAGTTTGGCTGATCCTTCAATGCAGATTAACATCATCATCATCAGTGAGAAACTTATGTGACTTGTCTCCACATTTTGATTTTTGTTGTGATGTGCTCGTAGAGTTTGCGACCTCTGATTGTGAAAGACACATGTCGGCCATTGAATACGTTTTCAGTTTAAAGTGTTGGACTACACTCATCAATAGTTTATCTTCGAAATGATTTTATTAAGGTTTAAGAAGTACATATTTTACTTATAGATGTTTTTATATCATTGATAAACTAAATTATAATGCTTCCCTATTGAAACAACAAAGTAATGACTTTGATGTATTCTTTAGATCTTGTGATCTAACTGCTCCTCACTATTTCTACCTACTCTGTTAAAAAGACTCATGCAACTATGCAAATGATATAATAATAGTTAACAGCAGAGGCTAAGAGGAAATATATACCTTTGTTGGATAATAATAATAATAATAATAATAATAATAATAATAATAATAATAATAAGGATTATGTTATTTGGACAAAAAAAATTTAGACAAAAATAGACAAAAATCAACTTACAATATCAATTAACCAAGTTTTTTAGGTCATTAACCAAGTGATCAATTAACCAAGTTTTTAATCAATGTCTCGAAAACTGTAAAAAAATAGATTGGTTAATGGTCTAAAAAACTTGGTTAATTTATGTTGTAAGTTGGTTTTTGTATGGTTTTGTCTAACAATAATGTCAAAATAACATTATTGTAATAATAATAATAATAATAATAATAATAATAATAATAATAATAATAATAATAATAATAATAATCGAAACTAAAGTATAGCTTTCTATAATACAACAGATCCGAGGAAGCTAAGATTTCAACACAATATGATATATACAAAAAAATATAAATCTGCATCAGCATATACGCAATGACTGTTAATAAGTCAAAAGTGACTGCAAATCACGAGATAGTCTATTCTAAGGCTTTATTTAATGTAAAGTTTTATAACCATATTATTACATTACATGTCAGTATATAACATGGTTCACCCAGTGACATAAGCTACTCTAGGACACATGAGGTCGATCAGGTGTTTCTGTATTTGATTCACGCAATGGATGTGTTGGCTAGTGCAAAATTTGCCCCTAAACACTTCGTTGAAAATATTGAAACACTCTATGAGTAGCCCCAAAAAAAAACATTACATGTGATTATTTAGATAAAAAAACAGGACTTCTGTTGTCTACTCTCGTTGGTAGTAGTTAGCATTATTTTCTTATATGTCGGAAAAGAAGCTCAACAACAAAGTACCATTGTCAACTCTTCTGACTTTATCGATCTCCTTTCATGGAGTAGTTAGAATCTAATTTTGTCTTCATTTTTCCCCATATATTGACTCATTTCAACTATGTAACATATTCCACAAATTCATGAAATATATCAGAAACAATGAGTTTTTAGTTGTCTTTCAAAATGCTCAGTGTGGCTAGAAGAAAACTTAGGCACTTCTATTCAAGAATATTATGGTTACTATGGAAACGTCCAAGGTCTAAAGTCGTTATAAAAAGGTTTAGAAAATTGAACTTCAAGGGTCACTCTAGAGCTGAATTTTGCAACAGCAAAAGCAAATCTAAAACTCACTCAAATGACAACATAGTGGAATCTGATTCAAGAAGGCCTATTAGAATTGCTACATTTAATGTTGCTATGTTTTCACTTGCACCTGCTATTTCAGAATTTGATGATTTTGTTGTCTCTAATCAAAATAAGAAGAGTTCTTCTACAAGGGTTGATTTTCCTAAGAGTATACTAAAGCAATCTCCATTGCATGCCTCATCATTGAATAGTAGATCAAATTTGAAGGTTTCAATTAATCTTCCTGATAATGAGATTTCATTGGCAAACATATGTGACACAAGTGTTGGAAGTGTTTCTAGGAGGAATCAAGTACCAGCAAGGTCTCCTGTGTGTTTTCCTTTCATTATGAATATGAATTATAATAGCTGTGAGGGTAGTGAGAAATTCACAAGTAGCAGAAGCATTATGGAAGTTTTAAGAGAGGTTGATGCTGATGTACTGGCACTGCAGGATGTAAAAGCTGAGGAAGAGAAAGGAATGAAGCCTCTTTCTGATTTGGCATCTGCATTGGGAATGACATATGTGTTTGCTGAGAGTTGGGCTCCTGAATATGGAAATGCCATCTTGTCCAAATGGCCGATTAAGAGGTGGAAAGTTCAAAAGATTGCTGATGATGATGATTTCAGGTTCTTTTTTTAACTAATATTTGTGGTGCATTTGTAAACTTTCTATTTCATGAGTTGTTATGAGTCCCTCATTGGATCTGATATGGCCTGAATATGAGTTTATAAGTGGGAGACATCCCTCACATTATAAGCCTGTTTTGTAGGGTTGAGTTAGACCCAACTCAAATTTTAAGATGGTATCAAAGCCAATTTAAGATCTGTTAGGCCATATGCTTTCAAGCCACTTGGGCCATCTACTTTCGAGCCACTTGGGTCACGCTCCAAACTTATTTTGTAGGGTTGTGTTAGGCCCAAATCAAATTTTAAGATGGTATCAAAGCCAATTTAAGATCTGTTGGGCCATATGCTTTCGAACCACTTGGGTCACACTCCAAACCGGTTTTGTTGGGTTGAGTTAGACCCAACTCAAATTTTAAGATGGTATCAAAGTCAATGTAAGATCTGTTGTCCACTCGAGTCACTCCCCAATTGTCTAGTCCTGGGCGTGATGAGTGTGTGTTAAGAGTCCCACATCGGATGCGATATGACCTGAAAAAGAGTTTATAAACAGGAGGCATCCCTCACTCTAGAAGTCGTATTTGTAGGGTTGAGTTGGGCAAACTCAAATTCTAATAAAGTTCTTTAGAGCATCTTTATTGCAACCCTTTTTTTAACTTTTTGTTGTTCTTAAATGATGTCAATTTTGTATTTTTTGTTTGTTTGTGTGATGCAGGAATGTATTAAAGGCGACTATTGATGTTCCTTGGGCAGGAGAAATAAATTTGCACTCTACACAACTTGACCATTTAGATGAGAATTGGAGAATGAAGCAAGTGAATGCAATAATTCGTTCCAATGACCCTCCACACATCTTGGCAGGAGGTCTCAATTCTCTATATAGATCAGATTACTCATCTGAGAGATGGACAGACATTGTTAAGGTACTTAATATATTCTCACAAACATTAATTATTCACATTAAATTCATTTTTTTTTCACTCCTATATGGCAGCTTACATGTTATATAATTTGTTTTATGTGGTAGTATTATGAGAAACTTGGAAAGCCAAGGCCAAAGACAGAAGTTATGAACTTTATGAAATCAAAAGACTATGATGATGCAAAGGATTATGCAGGAGAATGTGAACCCATTGTCATCATTGCCAAAGGACAAGGTATCCTACTATTCAATTGCTTGTGTGCTAGCTGAATTTACAGTATGATTATATAACTATGAAGCACCAGCACATACTTCGACACCGTACATTGACACAGACACGTAGTAGACACTGACAGTAATTTGAGAAAATGGAAGTAATTGAAGTGTCGGTGTCAGTGTCCACATGCTGATTACTGGACACATGCTACGTAGTTATATAATGATAATAGTTTATGGTTCAAACTTGTAATGTTAGTATTTGAATAGATGTGCAGGGTACATGCAAATACGGCACAAGGGTGGATTACATTTTGGGTTCCCCAAAGTCACCTTACAAATTTGTTCCAGGGTCTTACTCAGTCATTTCTTCTAAAGGAACTTCTGATCACCACATAGTGAAGGTAGACATAATGAAAATAAACTCTTCTTCTCAGAGAAATGTCATCAAACATTGCAGGAAACTAAAGCAGAAGGTTGTGAGAATAACACCACCTTGTTCTGCAACAGCTGTTTGGGAATCAACCCCACCTCCCAAACTACTTGTACCATAGAAAATTGGTAATGATAAAAACTATAGAAAATTACTATGGTATATATATATATATATATATATATATATATATATATATATATATATATATATATATATATATATATATATATATATATATATTTTGATAAGCAATTAATAATGAAGTTTAACACTTCCAAATCTTGTTGTATATGATAATATGAACATTGTCTGTCCTTCATCAAATTCTTGTACCTCCCTGGCGCCACCTCAATACTATGTGTTAGGAGCAAAACAGTTCCAAGTTTGTCCACCTCACCAACCTTTGTAACACTAACAACACCAACTTTAACACCTGGAACTCCATACACGAAAGCAAACTGGCCTTGCTCTCTACTTACATTTAAAACATTGGCATCGTATGTGATATTAACGATGCCAACACCACCGTTGGTGCCGCGACCAACCGTGATATCAAGTGTAGTTACTTCCATGTCAAAGGTGTAGTCCCTGAGTCTTAGAATGTGGTTTACGGCCTAACTCAACCTCACAAAACCGGCTTATAAGGTGAGGGTTGTCTCTTCATTATAAACCCTCTAGAGACCTTATCACTAGTCAATGTGGGACTTAGGATTTTCCCTAATACACCCCCTCACGCGCAGCTCCTTTTTATTTTTATTTTTTTTGTAGCGTGCGTTTTTTTTTAATGGTAGGTGGTAGATAGATCATGATAAGCTCTCGATACCATCTTAGAATGTGGTTTTTGGTTTTAGGGCCTAACTCAACCCCACAAACCAGAACTTGTAAAGTGAGGTTGCCTCTTCATTATAAACTCTCTAGAGACCTTATCACTAGTCAATGTGGGACTTGAGATTTTCCCTAATACACCCCCTCACGCGCATCACCTTTTTTTTTTTGGGCTTGTAGCGTGTTTTTTTTTAATGGTAGGTGGCCCAATAGATCTAAGATAGGCTCTGATACCATCTTAGAATATGGTTTAGACCTAACTCAACCCCACAAAGCCGGTTTTGTGGGGTTGAGTTAGGCCTAAACCACATTCTAAGACTGAGTCTTTTTCCCAATGGGTTTTGGCTCAGGGAGGTTTTGAGGAGGTCTTTCCCCTTCTTTTTTCTCTCATTGTAAGGGTTGGACACCCCTTGTGCTCTTTTCAATGAAATTGCTTATCGAAAATAAAATTAAATGTGAGAAAACCCACTAATATGGAATCTAATTCGAGAAAAATGCTGAGTATGCTTTCATTCTAAGCTATTAATAATCTATTATTATGTTAAAAAAAAAAAGAATCTATTATTATGTTCAACAACAATTGTTTTTTTCTTTCAAATAATCTATTATCAGGTTAAGTTGGCAATTGTGATTTATGGCCACAATTTTCTTTTTTTGCAATTTTGATCCTCAATTTTGACAATTTTACAATTTTGGTCCAATTGGCGGAAAAATGTGCACAAGCTCACCTTTATCACGAAGCCAACTAAATGATTATGAGCCCGTTTGTTACGGATTAAAAAACAAGTGATTTTAATGTTACATAATTTAGAGGTTAGTTTTTATAGATTTTTAAAAAAATGAGAAGTTGTTTTGTATTTGTGTAACATAATGAAAAACACGGTTTTTTTAAACAATCATTTTAAAAAAAAAAAAAATTTATGAGAAACTACTCAAAACAAATTCTCATTTAAAGTAGTTTCTAGATTATTTGGTCAAAACAAATTATTCTACTTAAAAAAATTATTTTTAGATTATCATATATTTTAAAAACTACACCAAACGGATGAAAAACTTTTAAAATAGATTCATTTTATAAAAAAAGTGATAATTTGTCTACTTAAATACTCAAAACCTTCCATTGGTTAGCATATATTCTAATCATCCGCTGATCAGCTGCTTATAAAAGTAAGCTACAAAATTGAAGGAGAGAGGGCAACAGCGAGATAGCGAGAGCTGATTGTGAAAGAGAATTTGGATATGCCTGTGTTCATCTTTTTAGTTTGGGACAGAGAATATTGTTAGGATGAGATTACATATTGTATGTGTCAATTTTTTTTGGAAAGAAAATATTGATAGGATCTGATAGAATCAAATATCAATGTATAAAAGGAAAGATGCACACTACAAGAATATGTAGTAGGGCATTATTTTTCGTACCCCTAATCCCCTACGACACACCCCATATTATACGTTTTGGACAAAAATGCCCCTAGGAATATATAAAATTTGGAATTACACGAGTGAATTGGTAATTAGGAAGAAGATAAAATGATTTTGGAATCACCAAAAATTGAGGTAATTAGGTTCAAAAATTATGAGCAGGAATTACCTCAATTTTGGTAATTCCGAAATCCTTTTATCTCCTTAGGAATTACCTAGTTTTGAAGGTATTTAGAAAAAAAATTATTTAATTAAAAACCAATTAAAATTAATTAAAGACGCGTTTTCGATCGCGAAACGATACAATACATGAAATTGATGAAAAAAATAACATAACGCAACAACAAGCGAAATAAAAACACGGTACAAACTAGTGAGATGGTGGTTGGAGGCGTCGAAGGATCTCAAACAACGGTCCTTACGGTTTCGACATCTGGTGAATAGGACTCGCGTCTCGAAATATGTCAAAAGTGTCCATCATCACTCGAGCGTCATCGTTGTTCTTCACATCCATGGTGGACCATCGAACACGATTATTATCGCCCATAGTCGGGTAGCGATAAATGATCGGGTGACTTCTCGCTCGTCACCCTCCAATTTGCACCTTTGTTGTTATTTTTTTTCTTTGAGCTTCAAAGGTGATGTCGTCCCTAGCTGCATAAAATGGGGTTTGGACTCTCGAAATAGACACCATTTTCTCTGTTTGTTATTGTGCCACGATGGTGAAAGGCGGTGAGTGCTGAGAATCACGAGAGTATTGTGTATTCAGTATCAGTAGAGAGTGTTGTGTGTGTGTGAAATAAGTGAAATGGAAGGGTGTATTTATAGGGAAAAAATGAAACCCTTGAATGAATTTCCACCGTTGATGAAAAAAGTGGTCGGCAAAATCTGGACCCTTTAAAGTGTTGGGAAAATCTAGATCGTTAAAAGTTGTCGGCAAGATCTAGGCCGTTAATTAGTAATGAAATAAAAAAATGTTTTATTACTTGAAAAAATGACTTTTTACCTATGTTACGGTCAATTTTTACCATGCGTAATTTTTTTAAATTTTTTTAAAAATTACAAACTTGTAGAAAAAGTATAATACTACGATATTGAGGTTAAAAAAGCGAGATACAAAATTATTTACGACTGTAATTGTACACCAAAGTGGCCTAAAAACATGTTTTTAGTGTTAAAAATGACTTTTTGACACTTGTTTATTATTTCTATCCGTTACTCGATTTTTTTGACACGTGGACATAATTGTTTTCGTCGATTAAATTTCTTTGACACTTGTGGATTATTTCTATCCGTTACTCGATTTTTTTGACACGTGGACATATTTAAATATTCTACGATATTGCGTGTACAAAAAAACCAACAAATAATAATGTGAAATTATATAAACAATCAAGATGTGATATCTACATAATCATATGGTGTCATTTGAACATAACGGAACATAATCGGGAACAAAAGAAGACCATAAGCGCATGCGTCCAGCGTATGGATATTGCCACGATCTAGCTTCATCCGAGGCGTATCGACCCCAAGAAGGATGTGCGGGGAGGATAGGGCTAGTGTGGTTCAAACGACAAGAATCCAATGATTCCTATGGATGAACCCAACACAAACCAACCGACTACATTGGAAATACAATCTCCCCTCAAAGGGAAGAATGTCCGATTCTCATGAGGCGACAACATAACCACGGGTCTCTCGATATCTAGTAGCTATGACATGTCACGTATGCGGCATGGTCATCCACTTCTCAATAGGTTGTTCACATCTGTTTGGGATAGAAACTAATGAATCTCTAATGTTACGAACATTGTCACCCATCAATCGTGTGTGTCTTTGAAACCGGTTGTCATCCATCTCACTAATTAAATCATTAGAACCATCACGCCAAGCGTGTTCAGACCGGTCTAGTGAAGTAGAGATGCATCTAAAGCCACGATTTCCATCCCCGCGACATTGATAATGTCGTCAATATACCTATGTAAGAACTCGGAAAGTGACTTACCAAGTGGATGTCATCTTTGTGCTGCGCTCCTTTCTTGACCTCTCTGTGGCGGTAGCTCACGATGGTACTTGTGATGCTAGTTGTAAGGACCGTCGGGGAGGTATCTTTGAAGGTCTGTCTGATGGTACTTGGAAGGACCGTCGGGGAGGTATCTGTGTGGATTTTTCTAAAGATGCATCAACGTGCTCCCACGCAGATGGATCTCTCTTCACGTCATACTCTTTCTTCTTCTTCCCCTTCTTCGGTGCACCCCTAGTTTTGACTTTGTGGCTAGGTGGAACCATGGATGTAGTGCCTCTGAATACATAATCATCAAGACCTCTCTTCCAAACACATCTCTCCTCAAGGTGCATGTCATTCCCTGCCTCCAAATCTCCTCTACTGTATAGCTTAAGTCACCTCCTTCTGACGCTTCTTTGATCCGCTCCTCATCCATTGCCTCCAAACTCAGTCTCTTCCAATGAGAGTCAATAATGTCCAATGGTATTGGTAGTCCCATTAGGTGTAACCTACCAAGTTCACAAGAACAAGGTAACCCATGAGTAACTTTAATGACACAACCCACACTTTTTCTTATCAGGTGCCCACACCATCCATCATGTTATCAAACTCCCGGCAATATGATTCAACGCCTCAATAGACACCAAACAGTGTAGATTCTTGTAGAATGGAATGTTGTGTTGGGCATCTATACGGTTGATGCTCTTTTGAAAAGAATCCACAATTTTATTAATTTGTGCATTGATCATCCCATTAATTGACTCGGCTTTTGCATAAATCACCACCACTAGAACCCAATGATCTCTTCAATGCCCGATGGCGACCTCAACCCTATGCACGTAAGGCAAAATTAAAACAAAGAAACCACAATCATATACTTAAGGCACATAAGAAAAAAAATTGCATACCTATTAGTCGTGGTATTTCCATAGTGTCTTACTTTATCCGTCCACGGGCCACAAAATCTTTCCTTGTGAGGATACAACCATTGCTGTTCACATATGCAATAAGTTGGGGTATGTCGATGAGCGATTGCTCAAAATCATGCAAAGCCTCACTAAACTCATCATCAAATGTAGCATCAACTACATGATGCCAAAGTGTCATCGGTGACTCCACTCTTTCTCCCTTCACGACTTCTTAATTTGAGCATGAACATTTTTGTTGATATGATATCGACAAAGCAAATTCACGACCTCGGAAACACAACCTTGATAGCGATCATCAAAGCCTCCTCACAATCGGTGAGGATAACACGAAAACACAATTCACACGTTCTATTAGAAATGGAAAAAATAAAAAAGCGGTTATGTAATGGCAAAAACTAAAGTCGATTAGCATTGACTTACTTGAGGAAGTACAATATCACACAAACATCAAATCTCGTAGGCTCTGCGGCACCCACGTGTAGTCATCATAACGCTCATGAGAGCGGATATGCAAGCGCAGCAGAAATGTCAACTCGGTGGAAGTGACACCAACAATCTCCAGAGAGGCAATGCATACTTGTTGGTCTTAAAGTCTGATCCATAATCAAAGCGATTGGAAACATCCTCAATAACTTAATACTATCGAGGATGTGACCACATGATCTCCTCAACAATATCACTACCTTTAAGTCGTCTCGTCCAACACAAGTAATGGTTACTTTGAATCGGTGTCATAAGGCTGCTGCATCTCGGTCATATTACCTCTCTTTCCCTTCCGAATATTGGCGCGGGTTCTATACAAGCGAGTAATGTTGCTCAAGTTGTTCTTAAATTTGTTCTTTAATGCTTCAAGACTTTTGGATGCTTTCACTCCCAGGGACGGATGCTCCCAACAATTGATCGCTCGTCCTTGCTAAACTTACCAAATATAAATTTGCTCCAAACAAAGTCTTATGAGGCTCATGATTGTGAATCCCATCCACCACTCTCACCATCCAATTAGAACTAGGAGGCAACATTGGTTTAGCTTTCAATCGAAACCTACAACCACATCTTTTCGAACTCTTGTGTCTACCCGCAGAACACCCAACATCTACTCATTGTATGTGCCCGTCTCTCACGACCATAAAGAACCTTGTTCTTTTTCCTTTCCCATTCTCCGTCGTCTCTCGATCGAACAATAACCACAATGACTCGTTCGCTTTCCCAGTATCTCTAACCCAACGTGTCATTGCATCACGAGTGGGAAATATCTCAGATGTAGTAAAGGCACCGGTTAAATCCGTAATAACCATCTATTTAAAAAAAAATTAAAATGTTAAAAAAAAAAAAATTCGGAAATACCTTTTTAATAGGTATTTAGGTTCCTAATTTAGGATGAGGAAATACCTATTAAAAAGGTATTTAGAAAAAATCTAATTTAAAAACACAAAAATTTTGAATTACCTTTTTCGGAGATAATTAGGTTCAAAAATTGTGAACAGGAAATACCAATTTTCTGCGCTAATTAGGAAAAATCACTACAAAATTTTGGAAATACCTCTTTTTTGGTAATTCCGGAAATTTTTTTTTATGTAGGGCAGATTCGTTTCTTTTTTAAATGCGGGGGCATTTTAGGCATTTTGATACTTATGGGGTGTGGTCGATAATTAGGGGGGTACGAAAAAAAATAGCCTATGTAGTAATAAAAGTGTCTTGTAGTAGTTAGTAGTGGTGTATTAAATAATTGGGCCTTGTTAGTGAGCCCAGCCTAGCTCAATGTATTGTTCTGCTCTTCCTGTGTAACTGAATTAGTTAGTTTTCTGTTAGTTGTTAAATTCTGATAACTTGCAGTTGTATAAAGAACAAGGATCAATGAATGAATCAGAAGCTTTCTTTGCATTTTCTCTCCTTTTGCTGTTACAATTGGCATCAGAGCTCTTAGGGGCCTGATCAAGAGCAAAGCAAGAAACAGTCAAGAACCGCAGTTCTTTGAAGAAATCAAGCGTGAAGGTGCATCAATGGCGGAGAAAGAGAACGGAAGCTACATTCAACCAACGATACCGAAGTTTGATGGCCATTATGACCACTGGAAGATGTTAATGGAGAACCTACTCAGGTCTAAAGAGTATTGGGATGTAGTTGAAAACGGAGTTCCAGAATTAGGGGCGAATGCGAATTCAGAACAGAAGAAACAGCACGATGAGGCAAAATTGAAGGATCTCAAGGCCAAGAACTACTTGTTTCAGGCGATTGATCGAAACACATTGGAAACAATTCTGAAAATTGACTCCGCAAGAGACATTTGGGAATCCTTAAGACAAAAGCATCAAGGTTCAGAGAAAGTGAAGCAAGCGCAGCTTCAAACCCTAAGAAGAGAATTTGAAGTTGTTACGATGAAAGAAGGAGAATCGGTGAATAGTTACTTTGCAAGAACTCTGTGTATTGCAAATAAAATGCGGAATTATGGTGAATCGATGAGTGAAACCGTGGTGGTCGAAAAGATTCTGAGATCGATGAATACTAAATTCAATTACGTGGTTTGCTCAATTGTTCAAGCAAACGACGTGAAGAAGATGACGATAGATGGTCTGCAAAGTAGTATCTTGGTGGAAGAACAGCGAATGGGAATACAGAAAGAAGACGATCAAGCCTTGAAGGTTAGCCAGAACACACGAGGAAGAGGTAGAGGACGCGGGGTCGGAAGAGGTCGAGGAAGGCAGACTTCAAAAGAAAATATTGAATGTTACAAGTGCAAAAAACTTGGTCATTATCAATATGAGTGTCCAAGCCTTGATGGTGATGTTGCTAACTATGCAGGCTTCGATGATGATGAAGAAATGGTGCTGATGACTATATGCAATCAAGAAGAAGAGGTAAAATACTATATCTGGTTTCTGGATTCAGCTTGTAGCACACATATGTGTTGGATTGAAGAATTGTTCTGTGAATTAGACAAGAATTTCACAGAAACAGTGAGAGTTGGAGATGGAAGAAGGTTGAATGTTGAAGGAAAGGGGAATGTAAGACTCAAAATAGATGGAAAGATTCAAGTAATTACAGGAGTGTATTATTTTGTTCCAAACTTGAAGAGAAATCTTCTAAGTATTGGACAATTGCAACAAAGGGGTTTGAAAGTGATATTTGATGATGATAAATGCAAAGTTTATCATAAGGAGAAGGGGTTGATAATGACTTCGACAATGGCAAATAACAGAATGTTTGCCATCAAAGTTGTTCATGCTCAACCAAGCTCCACATGTATGCAAGTTACTGATGAAGAAAACACTGAGTTATGGCATAAGCGATATGGGCATCTCAGTCACAAGGGGCTGCAACTATTGAAGCAAAAGGAAATGGTGAATGGTCTTCCATCTATTGTAGCAACAAGCAAGGTGTGTTCTGACTGTCAAACAGGAAAACAACACAGAGAGAATTTCCCCAAACAAAGCAAGTGGAGGGCATCTAGGAGACTGGAACTTGTGCACTCTGATATTTGTGGCCCAATTACTCCACAATCCAACAGCAATAAAAGGTATTTCTTGTCATTCATTGATGATTTTAGTAGGAGAGGTTGGATTTATTTCTTAACAGAGAAATCTAGTGCATTTGAAGTGTTTAAGAAATTTAAGATCATGGTAGAAAAGGAGAGTCAACAATCTATTAGCTGCCTAAGAACCGATAGGGGAGGGGAGTTTAATTCCAATGAATTCAATGAGTTCTGTTCTGAAAATGGGATTAGGAGACAGCTAACAGCAGCATTTACACCTCAACAGAATGGTGTAGCAGAGAGAAGAAATAGGACTGTTATGAATATGGTTAGGTGTTTGTTGAGTGACTCTAAACTACCAAAACTATTCTGGCCTGAGGCAGCTAGCTGGAGTTTTTATGTTTTAAATAGATGTCCTACAATATCTGTCAAGGATATGACCCCTGAGGAAGCTTGGAGTGACATAAAACCCTCAGTTAGACACTTTAGAGTATTTGGCAGCCTTGCTTATGTGCACACACCTGATAACCAGAGAAAAAAGTTAGATGACAAAAGCAAAAAATGTATCTTTCTTGGTGTGAGTGAAGAGTCTAAGGCATACAGACTATATGACCCCACTACTAAGAAAATTATAGTAAGTAGAGATGTGAACTTTGATGAAACAAAGAGGTGGAATTGGGAAAGTGAGGAAGACACAGGAAAGCAGAATACTCAACCGGATATATTGGAAGGAGAAGAAAACTTGGAACAACAAGAAGACAGTGATAATGGTATAGGCACCTCCAATAATGACTCAGGGAATTCTGAAAGTAATATTGATAATGATAACATCAACAACAGTCCTAGTGCAAGAGGTGAACCAAGTCCTGGAGCATCCCCAGAACTGGTTCAAGGGAGGAATGAAGCAGGAAGGACTGAGCAACAGATCACAGGCAGAAACAGGGCACCTCCAGCATGGCATGATGATTACGTGATTAGCAGAGACCTGGATGATGATGAGGATCAGTTTGAACAAGAGGTTTTGCATAGTCTAGTCACATATGAGAGTCTTAGTGATCCAACAAGCTTTGAGGAAGCAATCAAGAAGAATCAGTGGAAAGAAGCTATGGATACAGAGATGCAGAGCATTGAGAAGAACAACACTTGGACACTTGTTGACTTACCTCCAAATGCAAAAAGAATTGGAGTTAAGTGGGTGTATAAAACCAAGTTGAATGAGGAAGGGAAGATTGATAAGTATAAGGCCAGGCTTGTGGCAAAGGGCTACTCTCAAAAATATGGAATTGATTTTGAAGAAGCTTTTGCTCCGGTTGCAAGATGGGATACAATTAGGTGTTTATTGAGTATTGCTGCTGGTGAGGGTTGGGAGGTACATCAACTAGACATTAAATCTGCTTTCCTACATGGCAAGTTAGAAGAAACCGTGTATGTTGATCAACCCCAAGGCTATGTGAAGAAAGGAATGGAGGACAAAGTATACAAGTTGAGAAAGGCCTTGTATGGACTTAGACAAGCACCTAGAGCATGGTATAGTAGGATTGATGCCTACTTTGCCAAGCAAGGATTTGAGAGATGTCCACATGAGCACACCCTCTATACAAGGAGAGACAAGGAGAAAAACAGAGTTCTAATAGCAAGTTTGTATGTAGATGATCTCATTTATACAAGTAATGATGCTGCACTTATAAATGAGTTCAGAGATTTGATGAAAAAGGAATTTGACATGTCTCACTTAGGTAAAATGAAGTATTTCTTGGGAGTAGAAGTTATTCAAAACTCTCAAGGAATCTTTATGAATCAACAAAAGTATGTGAAAGATATCCTTGAGAAGTTTAACATGACTGAATGTAAGCCTGTGTCAAGTCCATTTCCTACTGGCTGCAAGCTCACCAAGGTTGGTGACTGCAGTGATGTGAGTCCAACAGTGTTCAAACAGCTTATAGGAAGCCTAATGTATTTGAATGCTACTCGCCCTGATGTGATGTTTGCCGTTACTGTGATTAGCAGGTTTATTGAGAAACCAACTACTCAACATCATGTAGCTGCCAAGAGGGTGTTGAGATACATTAAAGGAACTGCTGATGCTGGAATTCTCTATAAGAAAGGCAGAAAACAAGAATTGGTTGCTTATTGTGATAGTGACTATGCTGGAAACATAGATGATAGAAAGAGTACTAGTGGCTACATCTTCATGTTGAATGGAGGGGCTGTTTCATGGTCATCAAAGAAGCAACCGATAGTAACTCTGTCTTCAACCGAAGCAGAATTTGTTTATGCTGCATACTGCATATGCCAAGGAATTTGGCTTAAAAGAATCTTAAGTGCAATGGGACAGGATCAAGGAAGTTCTTTAACTGTCATGTGTGATAATAACTCTACAATCAAGCTGTCAAAGAACCCAGTCCTCCATGGGAGGAGCAAACACATCGATGTGAGATTCCACTTCCTAAGGGAATTGAGTAATTCAAAGTCTATTGAGCTAAGGTGCGCTTCAATGTAAGATCGGCCTAATGATATGCTAACTAAAGGCTTGAAGGTTGAAAGCTTTGAAAAGCTTAAGAAGGACATTGGCATGTGCAGCTTGAGTAATTTGAAGCAAGCATAAACTGTCACTCATTGTGATCAGTTTAAGGGAGGAAATGTAGTAATAAAAGTGTCTTGTAGTAGTTAGTAGTGGTGTATTAAATAATTGGGCCTTGTTAGTGAGCCCAGCCCAGCTCAATGTATTGTTCTGCCCTTCTTGTGTAACTGAATTAGTTAGTTTTCTGTTAGTTGTTAAATTCTGATAACTTGCAGTTGTATAAAGAACAAGGATCAATGAATGAATCAGAAGCTTTCTTTGCATTTTCTCTCCTTTTGCTGTTACAGAATAAGCTTGCATTGCCACTAAAGTTTGTCACAGAGGATTGACCGTTGCAAAAGTTAGATAGTAAATTACCAATAAGAAACATTTGTTTTATATTAGTTAGTAGTTTAGATTAGTCATTAAGCCTTCTTAATTATTTGGATAGTAGGTTTATTTATAGTAGTCTTCAAAAATTATAATTATCAATGACAAATATTGATCCTGTGTATTTTTATATATCACTACAGTTATCCCGTGTTTTTATATATCAGTGCAGTTATGTCGTACTTTCAATTGATTATTTTTAGTTGATTAGTATATTATAGTAGATAGTAAAATAGAGATAATAGATTATCAATAAGAAATATTTGTTTTAAATATTAATCAATAATTTATATAGTCATTACATTTTCTTATTTTTAGATTGTTAGTTAAAAAAATAAAAGTAGAGTGATAGGAGAAAGAGAATAATTGTTTATGAGAAAAATAAAAGTAAAGTAAAAATAAAAAAAAGGATGAAAGAGAGTGTAGGAAGAAAAATGGAGAGTGTGAGAAATATTGGGAAATTTGATATTGAAAGAGAGAGAGTGGGAAAAGGAAGAAAAATAGAATTAAAAAATGATAAATAAGTGATTATGTGTCAAAAAATGAAGATTTCTATAATTGTCATTTTGTAAGTTGTGTATTTTATTAAATAGATAGATATTAGATTATATTATATATATATATATATATATATATATATATATATATATATATATATATATATATATATATATATATAGATAACGGATAAATATATTTTTAAATTATTTAACAACAAAATAACTTTTTTTTTTTAATCCGTAACAAACAGACACTTTATGTCTTTTACTTATTGGACTAAATTATGTGGTGCTTTTAAGGTGAGAGAACAAATCAAATTCCTTATCGGTGAACCATTTTTTTTGACCAATATATATATATATATGATTCATTGACAAGAGATTTGATTTGCTCTCTCACCCTAAAAACACCCCTAAATTATGACTGGATTCTAAACCTAAGCTTATTCTTTACAATTTTTTATCAAAAATATTTATGTAGACAAATAGACAAATAATGAGAAACAAATTGCATTATAATAAGCACCAAATGTAGCTATCACGTCAGTGATGATTACGTAACTCTTCATGTTGCTAACATGTCATCATCCCGTCAAAAATTAGTTAGTTTTTTTTTTCATAAGCATTTATTTCATCAACAATGTTATATGGAGATAGATATTTAGACAAAAATCGACAAAAACCAACTTACAACACCAATTAACCAAGTTTTTTAGACTATTTGTCAAGTGATCAATTAACCAAGTTTTTAAACAACGCCTCGAAAACTGTAAAAAAGCAGGTTGACTAATAGTCTAAAAAACTTGGTTAATTGGTGTTGTAAGTTGGTTTATGTCGATTTTTGTCTAAAAATCTATGTCCAAATAACATTTTTGTTATTTCATTGAAATGAGTATTAGGTATACTCAAAGTCTCAAAACCAAACATACAAAGTAGAATCAGAAATTGTTTATACAAATAAGAGCATTATTCCACCATGTAGCCGGTGACAAACTAGAATCTCTTCCCTCCCCATAAATGAACCAACACCAAGACAGATATTTGATGTGAGCAACAATCGAGTCAATCTTGGCTTCTTCCCCTTTGAAATGTCTACCATTTCGTGCTAGCCAAATACACCAACAAGTGGTGAGCCATATTAGATACTTAACCCTTTTGGTCTTTTTACCTTTGCAAAGATCGCCGAAATAACATAGATGTTGGGGCAAAATATAAGAAATAGGCAAGTGGGCGTCAAGCCAAGGCGCAACTTCTTCCCAAACACGAATAGACAAATCACACTTCAAAAGCAAGTGTTGAGCTTGTTCGATGTGATCATTACAAAACACGCACTCGGCCTCCTCTTCCGAATGGATAATGTGTCGTCTCGACAATATGGCACGAACGGGTAAAGAATTATTCAGAAGTCTCCAACCAAAAATAAAGATTTTTGATGGTATTGCAGTCCTCCATAAGGCTTTACGATAAGCACTGTCGCTGTTATTATCCTCCAAGGAAACCAAGTCGATTGATATTAAGTATTGGTAGCATGATCAAACCGAAAAGCATTTTGAGGGATCCAATGCCCACGACCAAAAATAAAGATTTTTGATGGTATTGCAGTCCTCCAGAAGGCTTTACGATAAGCATTGTCGCTGTTATTATCTTCCAAGGAAACCGAGTCGATTGACATTAAGTATTGGTAGCATGATCGAACCGTAAAGCATTTTGAGGGATCCAATGTCCACGACCAATAATCTGTACCGTCATGTGAAACCCTGACCTCCCGGCTCCCGCAAGATGTCCTTCAAAACGTCAAGCTCTTCACTATATTGATGATCAATTGTTGTGAACCATGACCAATTCGAATGCCAACAACTATCTCTCCAAACACCCAGATCTGCAACCACGACATCCTAATCTAGGCAGCCTATATAACAATTTTAAGTCCAGTTTCAATGGCCGTTGACCGATCCGGTGATGGTGCCAAAAATCTACGCCACAACCATCACCCAAACCCCTTCTCACACACGCTTCAAACTAGCCCTCCGAAAACCGCCCATCCCCCACACGCCGTAGGTCACACAACACCGAGAGTCGTTCCTGCTATTCGAAGAAACCGAGCCATTGAAGAAAATAGAGCCCAAATCGCCGTATCTATATGAAAGTATACCCCTCCAAGAGGCGTCCTCATCCGACAATATACGCCACTTCCATTTAGACAAAAGGGCAATATTAAACAACTCAATATTTTTGACCCCAAGACCACCTTCCTCCTTCTACTTGCAGACCTTATCACAAGCCACCCAATACATCCCCCTTTCTTCATTTTTGATACCCCACAATAAATCCCTTTGTAACTTAATCAAACTCTTGATTACCGTCTTCGGCACTTTATAAAAGGACAAATAATACAGAGGGATGCTATTTAAAACAGAGTTGATAAGAGTTACCCGACCTCCCATCGATAAATGACACCCTTGCCACGACGCTAATCTCTTCTGAAGTTTTTCTTGGGTTAGCCCCCACGGGTATACCCAATATCTTAAAAGGCAAGGACTCCATTCGACATTGAAAAAAAGTTGCAGCCGAATTTAAGAACTCCTCAGAGACATTGATCCCGATCAGCTTGCCCTTGTGGAAGTTTACTTTCAAACCCGAGACAAGTTCAAATCGTCTAAGAATAGATTTGATACTCCAAAGGTTTCCCCACATTGCTTTCCACATCATGATAGTATCATCGGCAAATTGCAAAATATAGAAATGCAGATTGTCCTGTACATCATAATCGACAAACGAGACTATCTCCACTGCTTTAGCCATCATTGCCGACAAGCCCTCGACCGCAATCAAAAAAAGGAAAGGGGAAAGAGGATCCCCTTGCCGAAGACCTCTTCTAACTTGAAAATCATTAGTAGGGCTACCATTAACCAACACCGACATGGAACTAGAAAACACGCAAGTCTTCACCCAACCAATCCACTTCGAACAAAAGCCCAATCTCTCCATCATATACACCAAGAACTTCCAAGAGATAGAGTCGCAGGCATTTTCAAAAGGGTAAAGAGTCATTTTGGTCCTTGAAAGTGTACCTCGCTGTCAATTTGGTCCCTGAATCGAGTGAAAATGCAAAATGGTCCCTGAAAGTGTAATCTGTCTGTCACGTTAGTCCCTCCCGTTAATGCGCGTTGTTAACTCTGTTAATCAATCCGTTACTGTCAGTTTAGTCCCTGAAAGATGTCACTTACTGTCAGTTTGGTCCCTAAAACATATACGTAAATTCATTTTAGTCCCTCGAATCTTAAGTTACTTTAGCAAAATTTTAAACCAGAATTTACTAGCCTTGGCTTTG
Organism: Oxytropis ochrocephala; assembly: GCA_020916435.1. NCBI lineage: Eukaryota > Viridiplantae > Streptophyta > Magnoliopsida > Fabales > Fabaceae > Oxytropis > Oxytropis ochrocephala. The sequence continues at coordinate 10,069,589 of CM037093.1, read as the reverse complement.
CTAGGCTAGTTAACACCTTGCAGCTGTATCATATTCTCTTTTACTTTGACTTGTTACCATCATTAATCATTAAGAGTGTTTACTGATTCAATCCATGAAATAAATAAATAAAATAAAATTCATTGTAAACAAAGAGGAATTAAAATTAATAACCGTAATTTATTAAATTCTGCAGCAGTGGAAGCTTTATTGATTAACATCAAAAATTACAATTGTTACCTAATTTCGATATAGATCAAAAATACAAAGTTATGTTGATTGATTTTTTTAGAGCAAATAAGGTCACCATTGATTTTCCAATTACAATAGACCTGTGTAGTCCATGAGTCTATTGGCGTCCTTAATCAGCCATTTTAAAATTTTGCTGAAGTAACTTAAGATTCGAGGGACTAAAACGAATTCACGTATATGTTTCAGGGACCAAACTGACAGTAAGTGACATCTTTCAGGGACTAAACTGACAGTAACGGGTGGATTAACGGAGTTAACAACACACATTGACGGGAGGGACTAACGTGACAGACGAATTACACTTTCAGAGACCATTTTGCATTTTTGCTTGATTCAGGGACCAAATTGACAACGAGTTACACTTTCAGGGACCAAAATGACTATTTACCCTTTTCAAAATCAACCTTAAAGAGCAAGCAGTCTTCAATCCTTCTCCTAGCCAAGTCAACAACTTCATTTGCAACTAGCACACTATTTAGAATATTTCAACCCCCCAAAAAAGCGGATTGACATTTGGAAATAACTTTGGGGAGTGTTCTCTTCAATCTACCAGCTAACACCTTTGTAAGAATTTTCTATACACAACCAATCAAGCATATGGACCTATATTCTCCCAAACTTTGTGGATGATCATTTTTGGGGATTAGAGTGATGAATGAGGCTGAAAATGCTTTTGGTAGAGTAGCCTTCGTATAGAATTAATTAAAAAAAGCGACAATATCATCTCATAGAACATCCCAATTATCCTTTAAAAATCTCATATTAAAGCCATTCGGACCAGGGCTTTTATCCCCATCACAGCTCCAAACCTCTCCCTTAATCTCCTCTTCCGTGAACGACAACAATAATAAATCATCATCCTCACTAGATATTGCTTAAAGTCAATACCTCCAAGAGTTGGGCAATCTTGAAAAGGTTCCTCAAAGCATTTCTCAAAGTGACGTTTATCTGCCGACTTAACTTCCTGCACATCTTCAACAAGCGATCCATTTGTAGAATTTTGCCTCTTTCTTAAATTTTTCTCCACTTTTACACTAACAGGGTTGTATTGAACAATTTGCAGGTTGCAAATAGTAATGGATCCAGAGTTGATGTGGCCCGACCCAAGAACTCCTAATGACAGGTTAAACAAAAACCAACCGAAACCTTAACCTTCACTCTCACTCTCTCTCTACCGAGCTGCTTCTTCTTCCTCTCCTTTTTTCTCCAGCGAGCTCTGCTAGGGTTTCAATGGAAACCTAGCATAGCACTTCCAATCACCACCAAACTATACCGAAAGGTAGATCGTGGTTCCCTCTACAATATCCCTCAACCAATTTCTTTGATTGAGCCTTGTACGTGAAACCCTAATCTCTTTGTTTTGATGATTTCTTCAGGTTGGGTTAATCCGGGACACAACCGAAGCTAGACGAAGGTAAAACAACTTTCTTTCATCACTTTTCTTTTGATTTCAAGTACAACAACAAAAACCCTAATTTTGTTGTTGTTTCTTTCTTGAATGAGCTTCACAACCACCACAATGATGACTCCAGAATCTTTCCCTTGAAGATCCTCACCAACGCTTCACATACAAGGTAAATTCCCACTCACAACTCTCGGTTACTCTTCCTTATCTTTTCTTCACTGTAGCCGAACCCTAACTTGTTCTGCTAGCTACTCTTCTTTGCGAGGTACTTCTTGTACAAACACACAAGACTAATGAAGAAACTCAGGGAAAGAACCAGAAACAGAGAGTATTGGAGACTTAGGTAAACCCTAGAAAGAACAAAAACTTTTTAAACTGTAAAAGAAATTTTATTCAATGTAAAACTGTATGTGTATTTACAAATTGTGGTGTAATAAGCTATATATACATCAAGTAGTAATTCACTAGATATTGAATTAGGTGGAGAGAGTTAGTTAGGCAGTTATAACTGCTATAACTAACTTGAGCATAGTGCAAACGACTCTTTTGGATTTTATTTAAAACATGTTTGAATGTTTGTAACTGAAATTAGCCGTTAGCACCAAGTGTTTGAAATTAGACATTTCAACACCATTCTCATCCAATAATAAGAAATTACTCCTCCTCCTCCTCCTCCTTCTATACTTCAACAAAGAGTGGAATTTGGAATTAGCATCCCCTCTCTAATCCACCTATCTCTAGACTTTTGACGTAGTAAACTCTCTTTCATTATTAATTAATCTGATATCTTTCCAAAATGTAGAAAACCCCAATAATATATGGAATCTAATCCGTAGAAAAATACTGAAAACCTACCACATAAAAAAACAGGCTTCCATTCTAAGCTATTATAAGAATAACAGTCTTTTATTATGTTCTAAAGAAAAAGAATCTATTCTAATCATCAGCTCAGCTGCTTATAAAAGCAAGGCTACAAATTAATTAAAGGAGAGTAGAGAGGGCCGGAGAGGGAATTGAATCCTCTGCATGCATTCATTCTCTCTCTAGTCTTTATTGTGTTTGTGTTGAATTTAGAAGGCTGTAGTTACCAATACCATTAACTGCAGGGAATCGGCCGGGAGAGATGGGGAGCATACTGACCTATCCCAGCGCGATATCGAAAACTGATGTGAATGTCAAAGCCAACGAGAAATGCGTTGTGTACACAACACCTGAGTCCAAAACCTGCACCCTTTGTGTGTCTTTGGAAAATGACAACCCAAAAAAAATATGCAGACTCTCCCTAAGGGACTACACCATTGACGAGGAAGGAACCACTGTAGACATGAAGTTTATCAAAACCAAAAATACTAGTTTTAACATCTCAGATGTCACACACGAAGGCAATTGTTTACAAGAGAGTAAAAAGCCGAATAGATTTTCCATCTCCTACGGAGTTACGAATAGAATCGGTATTATGATCGTTCAAAAGCGTAAGGTCAGAGAAAAAGAATGTTATCTGATCATACACACCTGCGTCGATCATTATTCATCAAAATATTCTTTGCTTTGTATGAAGGTTTGGTATAGTCATGAGAAAGATCGTTTAAAGTGCAAGATATCAAAGGGTCCTTCATGGTACTCTTCCTTTTCAGAGGTGAAAGTAATGTTATTGAATTTTTTAAAATCCAAAGAAGCGAATACTAGTGATGATGGCAATATTGGCCACCAAAAAGGTGGTGGTGGTGGTGGTGGTACTAGTAAAGTCATAAATAATCCTGGGACATTCAATGGTGATCTCAATGGTTCTATTCTTGAGGTTTATGATAGTGTCTTTAATTTCTACCTTTCTAAGTAGAGGTGGCCTACTCCAACTTGCCTCTCGATGACCCCGTGTTCTGAGCTAGGTATGTTAAATAAAGTCTCAGAAAAGAAAAGAATCTGTTTGTTTGGCCCTATAGGTCTTTTTTCTGTTTTCTTTTTTTAAATATTTTTTAAAGTTTCTCTTTATAATTAAAAGTTGGTTCGGATCGACAGGCAGACCTATTCACCCAGTCTTTTAAGTTAGGTTAGGATAAACACAATCTAGTAGATAATTGGATGGCCTGATTCAGTTGCCTTTATGTCGTGGATCAGTAAATCAAGTCGAACTGTCTGATTTGATAACTCTATTACTGCGTGAGGACTGAGGAGGAGGAGTAGTATAGTAGTTAGATATATAAATATTGTTTTTTGTTGTTTGTTTGTGTGCATATTTGTTTAGTTACTCTAGATAGAGATATATATGTTATAGTGGTGAATTTAGTATCCAAGTTAAATGTGTCAATTTTTAAAAGAATGCATTGCTAAAAATATAATTAAAAATAATTTTAATATATTTAGATAAATAAATTATAAAACTCATATAAGTGTCCTGAGAGAGAAATGAGATTCATGAGTGATGAGATTGAGTCATAGACATATTGTGCAATATTGTGAAAGAGATAAGATTTATTCCCACTATTAATCGTGAAGTTGAAGTCGAATAATATATGTGGAAAATAAACAAGAAAGCAATTAATTAAAAAGAATATTAAAAAACCCAATAACATGAAACCTAATCCGTAGAAAAAATAGTACTCAAAACCTTCCACATAAGGATAAGGATGACTGATGATGATGAGCATGCTTCTATTCCAAGCTATTAAGAATCTTATATTATTTTTGTGTTGATTAGCATATATAGGGCCCGTTTGAATCGGTTTATTTGGGTTTATCTACTACTATAAGCACTTATGAAATTGTTTGGAAGAGTTTATGGAAACAGTTTATGACTTGTTCATAATTAAGTTGTTTTCAGCTAATTTCCATAAAGCTCATCAAAATAGCTTATGGAAACAGCTTAATTATAGCTTATAGAAAAATAGTTTTAACACTATTTTATTGTTTATTATATAAACAGTTTATGCATAAGCACTTATACGATAATCGTTTATGCTATAAGTTATCAATTAAGCTGTTTATTCAAACGGGCCCATATTCTAATCATAAGCTGCTTATAAAAGCAAGGCTACAAATGAAAGCAGAGTAGAGAGGGAGAGGGATAGGGAGAGATGGGGAGAACAATAAGTTGCAACGAGATATATATTGATAACTGATGTGAGCCAGTGTAAAAGGCAGAGAGAAAAACATTGTAACACAACAACTGATTCAAAACCTGCACCCTTCGTTTGTCTGCAGATGAGGACAATCCAAAAAATGTCTTCAAACTCTCCCTAAATGACTACACCATTGTGAGTGAAGGAACCACCGAAAGTTAGAATCAGTTTCCTGGTTGTTGAAAAGATTACGGTGTGAATTAAGATAATCTGGCTATATGTGTTTTTTTTTTGCCGATAAGAAAAGTGATCAATAGGAAGAGCGTTCAATAACCATTATATTCCGGTCAAAACCATACATAATATAATGGTTATTGAACACTAATTCCTATCGTACCGGAGAACTACTACCACAGAGTACTAAGGCCTGTCGCTTCCTTAGCCGTCGCTTCCTAACCTACCGCGCGCTGCAATGTGGGCAGAGAGTGCCGGAATTGATGGAAGATATTGGACTTGAAATTGGTAGCAGAGGAGCTGCTTTGTGATTTTTCCTCATCTTCTTCCGTGACCAGTACGCCAGAATCTGCAAGGCCACCATTGCAACTGTTACATACTCTATGGCAGCTCCCCAGAAAGAAATTGACCCACCATCACCCTTGGTATCATTAATGAAAATTATACTGCTTTTGGTGTGGTCGGTACTATCACCAGTTTCCTCATTTCCAATAAATCCACTGGAATGGGAACTAAAACAAAAAGCATTTGTTTTATCATCCATTTCGTGTCACAACTTCTGTTACCCACTTCCAAAGTTTTCAGTCACTATAACAGAAAAAGTCATTGGTAGCGCTTTTTTTAGCCATTGATAGCACTTTTGAGCACTCCTAAAGCTACCGCTCCTGTTGCCAAACCCCCTACAGGAGCGCTTAAAAAGCGCTACTAATAATTAAGAAAAAGCAGGGCTTTTTACTTCAAGCGCTCCTTATTCCCAGATGCGGTAAGACTATAGGTAGCGCTTTCTGTTAAAGGCGCTACCTATAGTCTTAGCGCATATGGGAATAAGGAGCGCTTGCAGCAAAAAGCGCTACTTATTCTCTTAGCGCATCTGAGGATAAGGTAGCGCTTTCTACAATAAGCGCTCCTTATTCCCTATATTTTTTTTTAAAAAAAAATCTGTAAATCTGTTTTTTTGTGTATTCTCTATTTTAAATTAATATTTCATTTAAATGCAATATTTACACCATTATTACCAAAATAAATTTAAAAAATACATATATTAAAAAAAATCAAATAGGACTTTTATTAACAAATTTAGGTAAAGGCTTAAGACAAGCCAATACCATGAAAATTACAACTTTGTCCATGAGTAAAGACAATGACCTTACATAACAAAAATTTCATTATACTAAGATAACTTATGACATTTATTCTTTTGATCTTAGCTTTGCAGAAACATCTTCAGGCGATTTTATGTTGGCCTTATCGGCCTTATCCTCATCAGCTTCTTCATGTGTCTTCTCTTCTCTTCTCTAGGAACCAAAGGATCATATTTTGTGTCGATCAAAACTGCAAATTTCAGGATATACAACCACCACTCCAAATATTTGAGCATTTGCATATTCTTTGTTGTAAATCTCACAAGCAATGTTAGGACCTCCTACATAAAGGATATTGTCAATGGGGAGACCAGGTGCAAAAATATGATTTCAAACAACGAGGGAAATGCGAAATTAAAATCTCTAACTTAGTACAAAGAAGTCACAGGCTAAAAAAAAAACTTGTATTGTTATTGATGCGCAGAAGAACTAACTCTCCTTCTCAACCCTCTGTATATAGCCAACATGCCGCCTTATTTAAATCTTCAAACTAACTCAACTTAATTTGCTAAGTAAGTCTCGAATGCCTATCACTTAGGCAGCACTTAGAATCACATTATAAAATTAGAAAGATCTAAATAACGTTAAAAGGCTACTAACTCAGTAGCAAAACAGGAAACTTCATACTGCAGAGACCCCAAGTAACATAGACACTTAAACAAAGTAATAAATGAAATAAACATAAATGTATTTTACTTACTTGCTCGACTGATCATTAGAGTAGGGGTTATCATGGGCGACTCGGAACACAACTCACCCTCCACACCCTTTGCCAAGGAAATAATCACAACAACTGTGATTCTCTCCTTCCAATACTTACTATTTCTTCAAACACCTTACCACTTTATGTTGATGGAAAACCATTAATCACAATCTCAACATCCCATACAACCTCCTGCAATTAAGCTTGTCACAACCTTTAAAGAGAACAAAGGGGTATCAATCATATTCAAGCAAAACCCACCTTTCAAAATCTCATCTGTACAAAGTACCCTATCTCCCCTCAACATATTTCTACAAGAAATGTTGGGAGCATATCGGCTTTCAAAATCTCATCTGCATAAAGTACCCCATCACCCTAAAAAAAGTGAAAAGAATTATAAAACAAGAAGAAATGATGTCACTAATTAATGGGTAACCTCTCTCTCTCTCTCTCTCTCTCTCTCTCTCTCTCTCTCTCTCTCTCTCTCTCTCTCTCTCTCTCTCTCTCTCTCTCTCTCTCTCTCTCTCTCTCTCTCTCTCTCTCTCTCTCTCTCTCTCTCTCTCTCTCTCTCTCTCTCTCTCTCTCTCTCTCTCTCTCTCTCTCTCTCTCTCTCTCTCTCTCTCTCTCTCTCTCTCTCTCTCTCTCTCTCTCTCTCTCTCTCTCTCTCTCTCTCTCTCTCTCTCTCTCTCTCTCTCTCTCTCTCTCTCTCTATATATATATATATATATATATATATATATATATGGAGTTCTTCAATTTCTAGTCATTTACCTTCTAGTGATTTTGTATTTTCTTGTAAGCTAATTAATGATAGTCACATCACCCAAAAATAAATTAAATAAAGAGTATATACTAGAGGTTAAAAGTTAAACAAATATGGTTTAAGTCTCTTATTGTAATACTAAAAAAAATATAAAAATCAAACTATTAGACAAAAAAATATAAAAATCAAACTATTAGACTCAGGTTGGGAAGTATCATCAGTTAGCGGATGACAGACTAAAAAATTTAAATGGGTTTTGCAAGCGTTGGGCAACATTTAATATTTTTTGAAAACGTTAATTCAAGTAGCATTTCAGTGTGGTGTATCACTTTTTTATCATTTTTAATTTTATAAACATTTGAGCTGTGCCATGTCAGTGGTTAATAAACACAAGTAGTTTGGTGGTTTAGTGGTTAAGGGATGATGAGTGTGTCACTTTGGGGTCTCGAGTTCAAGTCTCAAATTCCCAACAATGTTTAATTTTTTTTAGTAACAGTAGTTGCCCCTCTTTGTCATGTGAGTGCCACGTGGCAGCCACTCATTGGCTACTGTGTCATGTGTCAGTGCCACTAGGAATTAGTGACATGGGGTGATGACGTGGCCTTTAGTGACATATGGCACATATGACCAATTACATTTTGACACGTGGCAGTGATGTCACTGCTGACGTCATCTCCGTTAGTGACATCCATTTTTTTGGATGGAAAGTTAACAGCAGGGACCAAACTAGAAGCTTTTGGTATTTGCAACGGCTTTTTTAAAAATAAATAAATTGCAGGGACGAAATTGACTTTTTGGATATTTGCATGGACTAAACATACCTTTGAGCCTTTAAAAAATTACTTGACATTACAAGTCAACATTAAAAATAAATTAGAAAAAATAAATAAATGACAACTCAGCGTTTTTGTAACGTTGGGTTAACATAAGGGCTTATATCAAAACATACATTGTGTTTTGCAATGATTTTTTACTAATTTTTTTTTGCAATGACCTAAATCAAAACACGCTATATTTGCAGGGGTCTCAAACATATTTAAGCCATATTATTCTATCATATTTTGTTCTTGGCCCTTGCTCTAGAGAATTTGTAGGAGATGAAAGATGTTGTTGGCACTGGCATTATCTATTTAAGTTAACCTGACTCTATTAAAAAGAAGTCTAATATATATTAAGAAAGAAGAAAGAAACAGTTAAAAAGAATGAGAAAATCCACTAATATGGAATCTAATCTGAGAAAAGTAAATGTTTTTAAAACCGTAGATGGAGATCGAACTATTGAGACTTTCATGGTTTAATTGATTCACTTGGTTCAATTATGATTGAACCGAATAATTAATAAAAAATATAAAAAGTATCAAATTTTAAGGAAAAAGTAAATTAAAAAATTAAAAAAATACATGTTTGACAGTTCAAACCGGATCAATCTGGGCCAAACCCGATTCTGTACGGTTTAGTTAGACTATAGGTCAAATGCAGTGGCGGATCTTGAGTGAAATACTATGAGGAGCCAAAATAATTAAATAATATATTACAAAATTAAAATACTATATTGACAAACAAAATTGAATTAAAAAAATTGATTTGACGGTAGATACTAAGTTAAGAAATTAAAATATTGTGGTTTTTAAAAGATAATTTTGATTTTCTGTGAAAAATAATATTGAAATTGTTTTTTACAATAAGATTGAAATTGTTTCATATAATATAACACTAATTGTATAAAAAAATAATATAACAATAAAAATATTTATACATAAATTCTAATTCAATATAAGAGATTGCACACGTGAGATATATACACATATTGTCGCAAAAAGTATGCTGACATTGGACACAAAGATGGTTAACCCGATCCTTTCAGACAAACCCATGGCGGGCCAACAAAGTAATTAATGAATGTGCTGGTATCTTGCTAGTTAAATTATGTGCATTAGTATTCTTAGTGTAATCTCTTTTCGACAGATAAGCAAGCTACATATGGGCGGGTGCGCCTGAACAAAGATGGTGCTCCACAAAGTAATTAATGAAACTCTAGCTAAGTCAAGAGGCTAGGTGGGAATGAATATAGATCCCCAAGTAATTGTAAAGGTAACACCTCGAATTGTATTGAAGGGATGAGTTTGATTGTGCGCATATTAGCTATCTTCCTAGGCCTAAATTGGACTGCGTGGCTACTGCTCATGTTTTTTGGGAAGCGAATAAGGTAGTCGGTGGTTTGGCTAGGATCTAGTTAGGGTCTGAGGATATATTGGTGGTTAATATAGTCATATATATGATGGTAGAGTTGTCAATTTGAGCTGGCCTAGCTCATTCAGGCCAGCCCATTTGGGCTGAAGACAATTTCGGGCCGGATGAGTTGGGCCAATTTTATTTTGGGCTCCTAATATACTAGCCCAGCCCATCCCGTTGCGGGCTGCGGGGCAAACTGGTTTGACACTTGATTATGTCAAATGAAAGAGTGTTAAAAACTCCATCTAATCCTTTAACAAAAACAAAATAGCGTGCTTATGCCAAAGTTATACCCTTATATGGGGCTTTTGAATAGTGTTATAGGTAAAAACATTAATTGCTCATTCGGATCAGTTTGCTTTTGTCATAGATTCTAAAATATTTTCAAAACATGAACTGTTGGCACTGATGAAGTTTGATTTGAAAAAAGAAATAGCTACATTGTAACTTTAAAAGGTTGGAAAAGTTAGTGTGCATTATCATGGAAAAGATGAATCCTTTAAAATTGCCTATTCAGACCTTTGTAGAGTTGCATGCAGGTTGTTGCTGTCAAGACACTAGAGTGGCTAAATTCAATTGAATTCTTAATTAAGTGTTTTTAAAGAGAACAGAATTGTGACAAAGCAAACCTTTAACAAATCAAATATATATTGAAAATAAACGGGCAAACTTTTAATGGCGGTAGTTTCATTACGATCGGAGTATGTTGCTCAAAAACCGATTTTTTAGCCTAAATTATTCGTTCGACGTATAACATCGTCACGTTTTAACGAACTACACACTAAACCTATTTTCAGGGTTTAATTAATTTTTATTTGACTTAAAATAAAAAAAAATATCATAGGGATCGTATATACGCCTGAGGGGGTGTATATACGACCCTTACATTTGGTCATCATCGATATACACCCCTCTGGCAGCGTATATACGATTAGGGTGGGGGTTTGCCAATCGTATATACGCCTTGGGGGTGTATATATGATGGTCAAATGTAAGGGTCGTATATACACTCCCCAGGTGTATATATGATTGGCCAAATTTTTAAAAAAAAAAATTACGTTTTCAGAAGGACATTTTAAGATTTCACTTTTCGGTGGGACGTATATGGGAAAGTGGTGGGGGTAAAAAAAAACAGTTTTTGTTATACGTTGATTTTTTTTGTCAAGATTAGACGTTGACAATTGTCATGTAACTTTTTGGATTTTTTCTCTAAACACTTGGATTTAAAATCAACATGCATATTTTAATATTTAATATACAAACTTGTTTTAATAAATAATAAAATAAATTGATACATGTTTTAATGTCTACTCACTGACTAATTTAGTTGGACAAATAAATGAAACTCCTTGACTTAATATTGTTTTGGACTGACACTTTCATGTTTAACATTAACAATACAAACAAGATTACAATAAAGTTGAATAATCAAACACAATACAAAAACACATCAAATTGGTGAGGTGCAAATCAAACACAAGGGAGTGCTATGTAGACTTTTGGGAGGTGTCATTAGTATCAGAGCTAGTAGGGTATCCAATTCCATGACGATTACTAGGAAAAATCATGAACAAAGAACTAGAAACAGCTCCAATAACTGGAGGCAAAACCTGCATGAGAATCTTCTCAGAAGATTCAAATTCTGGGTAGAAGCACTTCACAATGTTAGAATCAAGAAGTCCCAACACGGCGAACACAATCAACGATAAGAAAGCGTGTACAAAGTCCGCGAAACGGAGTTTGTACGCCGATAAGTTAACCGAATCTGAAGCCGGTGAAGGCCAGAGACCCTTCACGGTTACGATCGCGTAGTGTGTCTGGCCATCGCTTCCGGTGTAACTATCAGTGAAGGAAGAGAATACAGAGTTGAAACCACAAATGACGAGTAGAATACCACTTACATACTCGTTGATTGTTTTGCACTGTCCACTGTTGGTTACAACTGGACTTAGGAACTGGAACAAGAAAACAGTGCCGGTCGGAAGGAGCTTCATGAGGTTTCCTACTCCTAAGAATGTTTTTCCTGCCATGCCAATTTTTGAGGTTGAGGAACTTTCTCCCATGGTTTCTTTATAACACAGTTTATGTTAGTGTTTGTTTGTGCTTTAATTCTTAAATTATGTGAGTGTTTGTTGTGTGATCTTATAGAAGGGAGTTAGTTGCTTCTACGCAAAATGGAATGGGATATAGAACTTAGGAGTGTTTGTTTGATTTTATTTTGCTTATACTTTTGGAAACTGCGGCTTTCAGCTTCAATTCTAATTCAAGCTTCGTGTATTTGACAATTTTAGCAATTTGATTACCTGAATAATGATTTTTAATTGATGTATTAATTAATAATATATATCCTTTTCAATAAGTAATTTAATACAAAATTTTGTTTTAGTATGACAGGGAATTAATGTTATGTCATGAGTTCCTTATGGTTAATTATATGGTTATATAAGTACAAGGCGTGTACATAACCCATTTAATTGATGATACTTGCCCATGCTTTGCTGACCCGTTACATAAGTTTCAAGTCTTAGTTTAAGTGGTTAAATTTCAGCGTTGTAGTTATTAAATGTCATTGAAAATGTGGGAAAGTGAGAGGAGTTTTTTTTCTTCTTTCTATACTCACAAAGGCCACTAAACTAGTACCTTAGGAAGGAAGAAATCCAAATAATATATATTTTGACAAAAGAGGAATGCAGCCCGGAAATGGAGGGAGAATGAAAGGCGTAAAGAATCATAAGAGAATATATATATACCTTCCCAACTAACCTTAGCCAACTGATTACCAACCAGCCATCAAGGATTACCTTCCCAAGAAGGTGTGTATATATATATATATATATATATATATATATATATATATATATATATATATATATATATATATATATATATATATATATATATATATATATATATATATATATATATATATATAATGAAACTATAGCAATATGAAGAACAAAAGAATGAGAGAATATAGTAGCCTTTGTATTTCTCTTCACAAGTGTATATTTACACATAGAAAGAGAAGTGGACATCCATATATTATTTCATAATATATATATATATATATATATATATATATATATATATATATATATATATATATGCACCTCCCAACCGGGAAATATGAGATAGAGATGATCCCCATGCATAGGAGCAACGAGCGAGCAACCATAGAGATGATTCTTAGAATGTGGTTTAGACCTAACTCAACCCCACAAACCGGCTTGTTAGATTAGGGTTGTTTCTTTATTATAAACTCTCTTGAGACCTTATCACTAGTCAATGTGGGACTTGAGATTTTCCCTAATAAGGATCACCCCATGCGGTACCCTTTAATCATGCCATGAAATCCATAGCACAGTCAAGAAATCCTTCCATGAAAACCGAATTTGCTCCCAACTTAAGATAGAAGCCCTCTAACCAAATCATTTACGAAACTCACTAGCGCGTGATACATAACAAGTCTCACATAAAAGTGAGTCATCCTCGTTCCGCATTATATTTTTTTATAAGCAAAGTAGTTAGTAATTAGTGTGTTTATAGTTAGAGAGGAGTGGGGTTCGAACCTGAACGCCTACGTTTCGCATTGTACTTGGTCTTACAAGAAGAAAAAAATGACTTTTAAAATTGGTTAAATTTATCATTTTGTAAATTGGATTTATGTACAACCGGTTCAAAATGCATGTCTAATTTTTTTTTTTCATAAAAATAATAGACCATTTTAATCGAATGTATATACAATGGATTTGAAATGTCGTTGTTTAAGACTTTTAAAATTGATTGTGAATATCGACACTCAATTTCTAAACATGCTAACTTTTTTAAAATTTTGGGGAAATGAAAATTTTATTGATCAAAGGTTCAAGATTTCTCCATTTTGGGGAAATAACAACAATTTTATTGTATTTACACATAGAAAGAGAGAGGCCTCATATTTGTTGTTATTTCTCCTCATAATTTCACTTTACTACACGTTCATCTTCCTTTCTTTGAGCAGTAACCACACCTTCAGAGTTAGGGACAACTTAGGGAATATTTTCTTTTCCCATGGGTATGTAAGGCGTGTTACTCCCCTATTTAGTGCTTTGTTTTGACATAGCACCCCTAAAATTTGGGGTTTTTTGCCCTTTCCTGCAATGGTAGTTTTCTTACCCTGTGATATTTTGTGGATTCATTCCCCAAAACTATTTCGCACCATAACCTTCATAATTGTCTTTTCCTTCTCATTGTTACTAGGACGTACACCTGTGCGATGCACAGGACGTAGTTATATGGAATTCTGTAAAAAAATTATATATTGCAAAGTTAGTGGTTGATACGAATTGATAATTTACAACCAAACATAGAATGGAATTTTTATGTTAACAGGGTTGTGTTTATATCATAAGTAAATACAATCAAGAGATTGTACACCTATGCATCCACCTTAAACCAATCAAATAATTCCACAAGATCATTGCATAAATACGTGGCATGCCACATAGACCGCCTCATTCAAAACTGTGCTCGCAAAGTCCTTATATAAAAAATGTTGGAGTCAGGGATCAAACCCACTACGCCTAAGACAAGCTACACACTTTAACGACCAAAATACCCCTGAATTTAAAACATTTTTTTTAAACATTAAGTACGGTTCGGCCAAGCATGTGCCGAACCTGTTAAGTGTGGTTCGACTAGGCGTGCGCCGAACCGGTTCGCACTTGGCAGGGCCGAACCTCCTTGATTGTTGTTGGATATTGAATTGTTTAATTTTAACTGATTTTTAACTATTCGATTTATTCTTAGCTAACACTAGTATGGCTAACACTAATTGTTTAATTTTAACGGATTTTTAACGATTCGGTTTATTCTTTACTAACACTAGTATGACTAACACTAGTTTAATTTTAACTGATTTTTAACGATTCAATTTATTCATTGCACGAATTGTTTTTTGACTTTTTCGGTTTGTATGACTTGTTGCACTTATCTATAATAGGTGTGATCGAACGTGAGTCATTGATTTAACTGTTGATTTAAAACGATCAGAACCTTTAAAATTATAACTGTTGGACACAATTTCCAAAAAAATTGAATTTTGGGCGCCAAACTGGACGGTGGCCTACGATTCGGCGCGCAACAGTCGATCGAGTTCGCCGCTTCACTTGATCAAACTGGTCAAATTTGAATTTGGGTCAATTTGGGGTGTCTGACAATTGATTGACAAGTTCGGCGCTTCTAGATGCGAGCTGGGGCGATCAACCGTTCGCCGAACCTTCCATAATCTTTAAAAAAACAAATTTCAGTAAAGGCTTTTGATTTTTTCACACCAAAAAAGGGGTTCTAGTGAATAGAGGGGGGTTGTACGAAGCATGGGCCTTTCCCATATTACAGGCCCAAATTTCCACTAGGCTTACTGCATCTCATCAATGGGTTTTTTCTTTTGTACCCCACCCATTCCTCTAACACCCCCACCCAAAACGAAATCCCCAAAATGCCCTTTTTGTCATCTTTTTTTTTAAAAAAAGCGCATCGTATATATGTCAATTGGGACATATATACGATGCGCCTTAAATTTTGTTTTTTTAAATTTGTAAAAAAATTTAACGCTCATGATTTAACGTTCAAAGTTGATCAACGGTGTAGATTGCACGCCAAAATCAAGCGGTTGATAATCTTTTACCTCATCTATAAATACTCACTCCCACCATCACTATTTTCACACCAAAAATTCAAATACTCACTCCTCCTTCTCTCACACATCACAAGTGAAGATGATGCGAGCTTCGCTAATGTCATACTACGAGCCTTCTTCCTCACTCTTGTTCATTCTAATATGGGGTTTGTTGATCATCGGGGTATCATCTTGAAAGATGATGGTATAAGTTTCGATGGGAGAGATGTTGTTTCGTGTAGGTTAAAACACGATATATCATTTTCTCGCTCTTAAGCGAAACTCTCATGATGGTTCAACCCAGAGACGCAGCGAACATGAGATAATTCGTATCGTTTATCGGAAACCCGAAGCGACTAGTGGAGGTATTTTCTTGGTCTACCATGGATGTCAACAATGAGGATGGCGTCGAGACATGATGTCCATTCATATTACAATTAAATGGAGGAGTTACATTCATTTGTGCGTCGAAACCGGAAGAATGTCATTGAGATCCTTCGTCGATTAACTCCACCCATTTCATAGTTTCTATTGTATTTTCATTTTATCTGCTTCTATTTTTATTCAAGTTGTTTATGTTTTATCGCTTGTGTAACTTTGTTTTATCGAATCAATGAAATCAAAAATTCATGGAAACTCGTAAAATAAATAAAACATCCGAAAAAGTTAATAATATAATAAAGTGCCAAAATAATATCAAATACATCAAAAACAAATAAAAATCCCTAATGGCGTCCCCGCCGTCCTCGCCCCGTCGTCTAAGCTCCCAGCACCACGTCATCCGGTCTTTGCCATCCCCACCACCTATGGATTGTCGTCGACACGCGGACCGCCATGCGATGTCGTCGCGCCACGAATCCCTACTCTACAAGCCTCACAAGCTCCCTAATCCGGTCATGATCGTCGTAGCGTATCTCGGGGAGGTGTCCGTGGTGAGCTCTCAGGTGATGGTGGAGCCGGTAATAGTGCGGGGATAGAAGCCGGACGTACCGCATCGTAAGTACCTACGCATCTGATCGATCCGCCACGAGCAACCCGAGTAGTGCGCATGATGTCCTCCACAGATGCCATGAAGTGGGACGATCCCCAAACACGCGATCGAGTATGACTCGGACGGCCATCGGAGTAGGTCGCGGGATGATCTGCGTGTACCCAAACCGTCGCAGAGCACCTATCGGGCATGTAAGGAACTCGAAGTCGGCCCGGTGATGAAGCCTCTGTAGAGGAGATCTCGCCAAAGGGTCTACCGCACTGTCCTCCTCAAATGGTCGCCGCCAGACATCCCTCGGCCTCGGCTCATCAAGCATCCTCCTGTAGTGGTGAGCTTGGTGGTCGACTTCTTCTTCCCAGTAGCGCCCAGTAGTGGCTCACGCCGGGATATGACCGGAAACCTCTCCGCCATCCGAGGAAATACCATATAATCAAGCACGAAATGCGAGAAATAAACAACATATTTAATTCACAAGAATTTACCAAAAGTCGGTCGCGATTTAACAAAAATAGAAGAAGTTAAAATGTGTACTGAAATAGGTGGCATACCCTCCACACCGGCTGCTGCGTAGTCCTCAAAGACGCAGTGTTCAAGGACTCATACATGGCGGCTAGTGCACTGCACCCCATGCATAGCCTCCAAGAACATACGCTCTCGGATCATCCGGGTAGACCCTCACCACTTAGCCTCACTACGCATCTCCGGTCTTCGTAGTGAAGATATGTGTAGGTCGGAAAGCGAAGCGGATAAGCTCTCAAAGAAGCGGTGATGTCACCCCCTCCTCCATGTTACACTCATACACCGCTCCGACCATTTGAAGGCATGTCACGGACCCCCACGGGTGTTGTTAGCGGCCTCAACCCGTGACACACCCGGATATGTCTCAAAGAAGTGTGTGGCAAACTCGAGCTCATAGTGATGGCGGGAGGTGTGGCATAGTTCCCACTGGATGGGAAGGTGCAGCAGACGAGGCGTCATCGAGTGATCGTCATCTCACCAAATGGCAAGTGAAATGACGAAGTGTCCGAGTGCCATCTCTCAATAAAAGCGCGACAAACAACTCATGGTCTCACGTGGCGTGGCGATGCGGAGAAGTGGGGCCAATCTGGAGTCCACGACCACGGTGGTCTTATTTGAAGTAGGTCGGGGTAATGAAGATGGAGTCTAGTATGGACTTTGTTGCCATGAGCCCATACTTTGACAACACGACGATACTCACGAAATAAAAATAAATAAATAATGTAAGCAAAAAGTGTGGACTATGTGACTTAAATAAATTATTTAAGCAAAAATGCAAAACTTTTAGGGTCGTGAGTATAGAAGCTGCAGACATGATCCGCCAAGTCGGTGAAAAGAGAGGTTGAGGCTCCTCCCGAGGCTCCTCACGATCTTCTTTGAGGCACCTCGTGATACTCGGACATGGGTGAGTGTTCGAGTAATAAGCATCGACACTGGCTGCTGCTGGCGATACTCGGGAGGTGGGGATGGTAATGAAGAGGTTGAGGATCGTCTTGGGGATACTGTGGATGATATCGAGGAGTAGTGGGAATGATCTTGAAACCGCCTCCTCTATGCGATCCTCTGCTGCGTCTGCTGCAGTAATCCCCGAGATAGAAAGCTCCGGTAGTGTCATCGAAGTGGCTCGGTGATACTCAACCGCTCGAGCTCATACTCGGTGGCTCAGCCGTGCTGTCTCTGTCTCGCTCTCATGTTGAAGCATGGAGCGATTATGCCTCCGAGTCCTCGTGCTCGGGCGATGGGATGACCCCTATCTCTCTGTTCGGAGAGACCTCACGTCTCCTCTATGCCTACAGGACACACGCAAGCGAAAAAAAAAAAATTAGTAAAAAAAATTGCTCATCGTATTTACATCAAAGCAGGTGTATATACGATGCTTACTTTTTCTTTCGTCGTATATAGGGTCTCTTTGGCGTATTTACGATTGGATGAATTTACGCTAATCGTATATACGCTTTGAATAGGGTATATCACGGTGAGTAAATTTTTGCTCGTCGTATATAGGGTTGTGGTGGGGTATATACGATTGGTTGATTTTCAATTTGATCGTATATACGTCTCTCTGGCGTATATGCGAGTAAAGGTGGTCAAACGTAGGTATGACCAATTATGTGAAGAAATGGTGATTTTGTAAAGAGTCAGGGGTATTTTGGTATTTTCACACGGTGGGTGGGGGTGGGAGGGGAATGAGTGGGGGTCCAAAAGAAAAAACCCCTCATCAATTAGTGGACTGGACCTTAGTGGACTCCTCTTCAACTGGACCTTAGTGGACTCCTCTTCAACTCTAGATTATTTTTGCACCCCCTATCTACTTGCTAATAGTTGCAACCCATGTTTACTTTGTATTTGTCTATTTCATTTTGGACCATGTTACAACTAGAAGCTCACAATTGTTGTGTGATGCCTAGTTTGTCTAGTTCTATCTTTGATTGTAGTGGTTTAGGCTTCGCCCAATTGAAATGAAAATCACTCTTTCACGACAAAAAATAAAAATACTTAGCATTCTGTTTCTGCTTGGCATCAAGTGGCAATTTAGCATCAACTTAGCATTTTGTTTATGTATCTTGTTAATTCTAATGCAGCATTCTGTTTAAAATCTGCTTGGGAATTGGGATAATATTTTTCAGACCAGAGGTGTTCTCTTCCCTCCATCTTGAATGATTTAGGGGATTCATCTTCATCCATTTTATCATTGGGTTGCTCTTCAGCTAAAGTGCTAGAGAGTTGCGCAACCATATCATTAGCTTTCCCTGAGTTCTAACCATTCATTTTATCATTCTTACTGCTTCTTGAGAGCTTGTCTTCTTCCTCTGTAGAAGACAGGGTGGCTCTCGCACCACCTTCAACAATCCTTCAAACCCTACAGAGCACACGCGATTGAATTCTACTGCTGTTTAGTTTAGTTAAAACACATTAGCTTTTTGGTTATATCTTTTGATCACGCCAACAATAATGATTAATCATTTATCGTATCCAATTTTCCCATGTTTATCGTATCGTCTGCGTGCTCACCAATAATCATTTAATTTCGTTAAGTTGTTCTTTTTCATTTTCAGTTATGTTTTTTTGCAGTTCAGTTCATGATATATGATAACATAATAAAAAGATGAAAAAAGATGTCACAAAAATCTGTCTCTGCCCAAATTTCCCTATTGAATTTTTTATATCTTACACAGTACAAAAGGGTTCATTTCCAAACCTACGAGACGTTCGCAATTTCTTGCGAGAGCAGAAACCATTATCACTTCAAACCCACATACACTTCCGAATTTTACAGATCAACCCCCGTCTTCCTCCCATCTTCCTTCTGTTTTTTCAGATTTTTTTTTTTGATATATTTTTTTTCATTCTAACCTGAGATTACACAACCTAATTTTTACCCTTAACAACAACCCATTAACGACCTCCATAACAACCACAAGATGTTACAAATCTTACATTACATAACACTACACCAAACTTCTTTAATTAACAATTTAGCCCCGAGATTCTTCCCCTATATTTCACATCTGCCCTTCCGTTTAAAAAAATCACGGTCAGGTCAGAATTCGAAAAACAGGAGGGGCTTAACGTAACGGGTAAGAAGAAGATTCTAGATTAAGAAGAGAAGAGAAGAAGGAAAGTCATCAGGTGTCCGACCCGAAAACCCGGAACTCAACCCGTTTTCATCTTATTCGAGACGGAGCAACCGCCTCAGATCCCGCGTGGCGGAGTTGTCAACAACCACCCCCGCCGGTGCCAGCATCTGCTTCCTCTGAAAAGAAGGAAAAGGAAGCGCGCTTGGCGACGGCGACATCGAGAAAGCTGAACCGGCGTAAACATCATGCTTCAGATCCATAATCCGGATCTGTTTAGGAACCATTTCTGGATCAGGTCCAAGCCTCTGAGTTCCGACAACAACCAAATCATCACCTTCCTTCTTCAACGCCTCAATCTTCATCTTCGAATCAAGCGATTCGCCTCTCCGGAGAATTGTTACCTTCTCCATCACCAAACCGCTTCCTCTCGCCACCTTCGAATCATCCGAGCTCGGTCTTCTTTCCGACGGTGCAACACGTTTTCTTTGCTCAGGTCGAGTCGCCGGTTTCCGGTGACTCTTCCCGGAGACAACACCGTTAAAATTATTACCATAATTATAACAATTTCCATAGCTTCTCCGACGAGAAAAACCCGCCGGTGGAACTCTGATCAAACAATCCTGTGGTCTCAAAACTTCCGTTCCCATGATGTAGAGGAAAAAACTTCAAAATCGAGAGATGAAGAAAATTAAAAAGGTCTAGATCTGATTAATAATAATTATAATCTGTTATGAAAAACAGAAGGAAGAGAGAAATTAGTTAATCGGTTGGCTTTTGCCTTGTTTGTTTCGTTGATTGTTTGGCAGGTTAATTAAAATCTTCCTTGTTTTCTTCTGCCTTCTCTTAGAAGACAAGGAAGAGAAGAAAAAGGGGGGGGTGTATAAGAAATAGAAAAGTAGAACGAATAATGAGAAGGAAGGGGTGAATTGGAAAATGAAGGGGGTGGAAGAAGGGTGATATATAGCGAAAGAGGAAGGAGACAAAGGTGGGGTGGGTGTGGGGTTTTGTTTTCCACCGACTCTGTCTTAAACAACGCGTGAGAAGAGAGAGAGAGAGAGATTTTTTTCTCTTTCTGACAGGTGGCGTTTGCTGACCGGACCGAGTCATAATCTCTTTGAGGTGCTCGCTCATATGGGTCCCCTCGTTAACGGTGGACGTTTAGTAACACGTCACTTCCGTCTTCCTTTTTTGGCTGGTTTGGTACCACAAAGGTGAGGTAAAGTAACGGCGACGTGTCTTTGGGGTTAGTTGTACTTTTCAATGACCTTCTTTCTAGGAAATTATTTGTTTCTTTGAGGTCCACTTGACGTTGCCCGCCCTGCCCATGCAATAATTATTTGAGCAATTTTAAATAACTTGCTAAAAATGTAGAAATGAATTAAAAAAAAAAGTAAAAAATGGTAGGCGAACGAGCAAGTTGCAAGTCGCTTCGCTACCGAAAATGTAAGAGAGTAGTTGGCCTCTGCAAGAAAGATGACAATGCCACCTGGCTTTCCTGGCCAATCGTGTAGTTTCCCTGACTGTGTATAGATACTTCAAAATTTATAGAGTATTTTATTACATTAATTAATTAATTTTATTACATTAAACGAACGGCCGACAAATTAGACTACATATTATTTGTTTTTGTTTTAAAACTCTTTTATTTTTTAAAAGATATGTGTTCATTTGGTCAAAAAAAAATGTGTTCAATACAAAGAATATTAACTTAAATATTAAATTAAAATAAATAATGGGGTTTGGTGAAATAAATAATGGGGATGCCATTATTCTCCATAATATTTCATAGGTAATTTATTACAACTCACTTGACTAAAATTACCTATAAATAAACTTGTAGAGAGTCAATTAACTAACTTATATTCCCTCCGGACTCATATATACAATAAATGACTTTTTAGATTCATTGAAAAAGTGATGTATCTAGACTATATATAGTCTAGATACAACTTTTTCAATGAATCTAAAAAGTGGTTTGTTGCTTATATATGAGTCCAGAGGGAGTAACAGACAAGTCTATCACCGTGTGATGTTCGGGAAGCGCTAGTGTTTAGGAATATAAATAAACTAAATTGATATTTATTAATATTAAGCTTGGTATAATTAGGAATCAAATTGATAAGAGTTATATAAATTAGCCCTAATACTTGTGTGATGCGTGGGGTTAGCTAAATCTAGTTTGTGTTAAATAATCAAAATAAATGTCATAAATGAAGGAAGATCGACATGAGTACTCATTAAAGAAATAAAAGAGGGTGGACGTGAGTGATAAGTCTATTTTATATAGAGATATTCATTCATTTAAACTTAGATTATTGTTTATTTTCAAGTACATTAATATATAAATATAGCTTATTTAAATAAGAAACAACATTTTAAGGATTCAAATAGACTAGGACAATAAAATAGGCAAAATGCATATATCTTGTTAGGTTTGATGTTTTGTTCAGAGCAGCTATTTCAGGTGTGCCCACATTGCCTACACTAGGAGTGCCCACACTGCCTAAACCTGCTAAAACCAGCACTTTGCACCAAAACATCCAAGGACCAATTTAATGCTTCCACACTTGATATGTGACGTCATGCCTAGTCATATGGAGCAGAGCCACTTGCAAAATTCGACGACCACGATCAAAAGCAAGTTGAGAAGCTCACTCACTCAAGGACATGTGGCACTTCTTTATTGGACCACCCCATGTGAGCTTCATGTAAAACCAACCAGCAGAGCAACTTGCTTGATGGGAGGTCTGCAACTAACCATGGTTAATGATCTCAGTTGATATTTCGTGCCAAAGGAAACCCTCCAAGGGAGGAAAGCTCACTTGCCTATAAATACAAGCCATATCTTCACTTGCAAATCATCCTTCATCCAATTCTTAAAGGATCACTTGGTTTATTTATATTCATAGCTTAGCTTTAGTTTTTATTTAAGTTTCTGAAGAAAAGGAAGGTAAGGAGGTGTTTGACAACCACTCCCTTCACTCATACTTGGAGGAAACTTGTGTAAGGAAATCATCTTGTACTTCAACTTGGGAAACTCATGCAAAAGATCTCCTACTTGTGTAATCTCTATCCTTTTGAGTACTTTTGTTATATTACTCATTTGATTATGCTCTTTGCATATTCTCTCTATTATATTATGAGTTTCCTTTAGTTGAGATGTTGTAGCCTTGTAATGAACTTCTAAGTAAGTAAAAGTGGTCTATGTAGTGTATGCATTTTAACTCTTGTGCAATGCTTCTTTCAAAACTTATTCTGGAATTGATCACTTTAGAATAGGTAGACTTGTAGCAACCGACATGGGTTACATTTATGAAATCAAGAGTTAATAAGAATGAGTGTTTGTAACAACATCTTTGTTAAACTAGCTTTAATAAGGAATTGCTTGTTAAAACCGTGTTAAGTCCTAGACATAGGATAACATAGTTCTTAGGGTGATACAGTGGGAGCTTAAGAGACAGGAGTGAACCTATTTAGCATGCCTAGACATAGGAAGCTTGTAATGAAACTTTGAAGAAAGTGACTGAAAGACACACACTATTGCAGCTGCATCCAGTGTACCTACACTGCATACTTCACTAGCACTCTTAGAAGTAAGTTACTTGGTGAAAACATCTCAACTACTTTATCTCACTGATTCCTTACACACATTTATTATTTATATTGCTTTTTATAAACTTTGAACACTCTAACCAATTGTGAATAGTGTAGACACACTAAGTGTACACTCTAAACTTTACAAAGCTTTACATAATCCCTATGAGTTCAACCTTTTCTTATCATTATATTACTTGTATGACTATGTATACTTGCAAACTATTTTCCACACCGGTGAGTACTCGCAAAAAGCAAATATAAAAAGAAATATAAAGAAAAGAGGTATAAAAATAAATTCATTTTTTAAAGTGGTGAGTTGCAATTTACATTAATTAACTCTTGAACCATTCAATTTTTTTTCAAACACTATAATAATTCAAAGCACATCGTTTAACATCGCATTTTACGTATTTTGTGACGAAATTAATTTTTTCCACCAAATCATCTTATTGAGGAACAAACTTTACGTATTTGAATATCTTAAAAAAATTGGAGTTTAAAGTACCTCAAAACACGATGTTTAGCATTGCGGTTACATATTTTGGCACAAAATTAAATTTATTGGCACACCACCGGTTATTGAGGAACAAACTTCATTAATGAACATTGGTTTTTTTTTTGAACTCTAAGGTACTTCACAACACGCTACTTAGCATCACACTTTACGCATTTTCTCATGGAATTAATTTTTTTACAAAATCATTTATTGAGGAACGAACTTCGCGTATTTGAACATCTAAAAAAAAATTCGGACTCTAAAGTACCTCAAAACACACTGCTTAGCATCGCCTTTTATGTACTTTGTCACAAAATTAATTTTTATTTTTCGCAAAGTCAGTTATTGAGGAACAGACTTCACGTATTTGAACATCTAAAATTTTTTCTCACTAAAGCATCTCAAAACACTCAGTTTAGCTGCGTACTTTATGTATTTTATTATGAAATTAATTTTTTTCACTAAACCCGTTATTGATGAATGAACTTTACGTATTTAAATTTTTTTCAAACTCTAAAATACTAAAAATACACTACTTAAAATATAAAAAAATTGCTTAAAATAAAAAAAAAAAAAAAGTTTATAGATAGGATGAGACGATAACAGACCGAATTTGAAGTGGTTGGTTGAATTCGTGGTTAAATTAGTTTTGTAAATACAAAAGGACATAAATAGACATTTATAATTAATGCTTAAAAATGAGATAAAATATTCATTTAATGGAGAATAATGAGAAACTTAATTAAAATAATAAGGATGAAAATGAAAAAAATGGAACACTATAAGCTCAAATGCTACCCTAAGTACCAAATGGAAAAACGTTATAAGTTAGTGATAAAATGCTATAAGATCTGGAAAAAGTTGTAGGTGCTCAAATACACAAAATTCGTTCATTAATAATCGATTTAGGGAAAAAAAACTCATGATAATAAAATGTGGAGTCAGTCACTGTGTTTTGTGATACTTTAGAGTTTCAAAAAATTTATCTATCCAAATACGTGAAGTTTGATCCTCAATAACAGAATTACGCAAAAAAATTGTGACGAGAAAGGACTTCATTTTTATAAAAAAATCCTAACTTGCTAAGGAGTCTGTCTCTCCGCTTCTACGCAACTACATTATCACCCACCGTGGGCTAGTGAAACTACCTCTCACCTCAACTTCTTTTTAGCCTTCCGCTCACAGTCAGCTCGGCTAGACCATTGTCACCAATTGTGGGTTGTGGTGCAAGCTGCCTTGGTCTTACTACGTACGTCAAACCTTACCCTTCAGCAGTAGGTGAACACCATCAACAACAAGGTCGGACAACAGGTGATTCCTTTGCAAGAACTTGACGTTCCCCGACCACTTGCCTAGCCATTATGAATGCAGTTGCTCCTGCAAACATTAAACCGCGCAACTTGGAATCCAACGACGAAATAACTGACCCAAAAGAACACCTTGTAGCATTCCCAAGAGCTTCTATATTCCAACGAGGTCCAACCAGAGAAACAAGCCATCAACATTGATGCTCCAAGACTTGTTCCCAATCTTGAATCATCAATCGAGGTTTATGAGATGTGAATCCTAGCTTTTACAAGCTCCAAAACACGTCCTAGGGTCGTCTCCAATCTTCTTGGTTCGCCTCAATTTCGAGATGCCCTAATTTTTTTTGTTTTTGGGCTTAAATGCGTTGTCAAAACAGCAGTCCATCATGAGGCTATGTGACTCCATCGCAAGGCGATGGGCCAAAATTTTGCCTTGACTGCGAAGCGATATAGCTCCATTGCGAGGCAAAAGTACGTGCAGAAACTTTCCTTCGTTTCTCTGTTGCGTTGCTAAGCAAGTTGTCTGATTCACTAGACAACGAAACATCAAAGTAAAGGTTTTCTTTTTGCTTCCTATTGGTTGCTTGGTGATCTCCCTACCTAGCTAAGTAATGGACAAAAAAATTGGAAGGTTTAAGAGTACCAAGTTACCCAAAAAACACAGAACTAACAACTAACCGATGTCTTTGAACTCACAATTAAAAATAATGTTATTCTACTTCGAAAACTATTTAATATGAAAGACAAATAACGAACAACCAAATCATCACCTTCTTACACATATTGCAGAGCTATCACAACCCCAAACTTAATATTTTATTTGTCCTCTAGCAACAATTCACACCGAGCACTGGGTTAGAATCAAAGCATAAGTCCAACCAATAAATTTCCACGAATCACCATTATTCAAGCATGCTATAGAACTGTGCATTCAAGAAACGAAGTTGTCCAAAACTCTTGCTAGCAAGCAACCAAAATAATATGGGCAACCAAAATCATCAACATCAACCCTCTCCTCACACTCTCACCACAATTCACTCCTAAGTGTATATAGGGTATGTGTGCTCAAATCACGATACATGCATATCCTACCATAGGTTTGAACAAGTTCTAAGAAAAAAATCACACACAAATACCACACACATCATAAGGACTTTATGAAGGTTGTAGTGAGGTGTTGTGGATTTTAAATACAGTGTGCAATGTGCAAGTGTCACAATTGCCATTATATGTGGTTCTCCTAAAAATCATAGGCTGCCTTGATAGACATGAGGAGTAAACTACTCTAAAATAAGCACTCATGTCCGTTGGAGACTAAACCCTACAAAGGACCCTCCAAATAGGAGAGAACTTCACTTCACTTCTTACACATAAATCCCTGACTTCCTAAGGAATCGGTCTGTCTACTTCTATGCAAGTACAGTTTTAAAAAGGTTTGATTGAATTTTCGGTCCAGCTTTCTCAATTTGGTGATTTTGATCCTACTTTTTATTTTCGTCAATGTTGGTCCTCAACTTTTTTTAATTTGGAAATTTTGCTCTTATAGTTTTTAATTACGTTTTTTGTCCCTAAAGATTATGAATTATTTGCAATTTGGTCCCCAAAAATCTTTAATTTTGGAAAAATGGGAAACAAAAATGCACAATTCATGATTTCAGGTCATGTAATAAAAATCAAAGAGACTAAAATTTCCAAATGAAGAAAATTGAGGGACCAAAAATATAATTAAATCTTTGTATTTAGTCCCCTCATAAATTTATGTTAGTTTCGCCCTTAAAATGTTTATTTACAAAATAAGATTAAACCTATTTCTGTTAGTAAACTTTAATCTAAATGGACAAAATTCCATATTTAAATATCCTTTCTTTATTAATAGAGTATCCACTTTAATTTGCATAAAGAGCGCCAAATTCTTATTAACCCATGACATTAGACATGGATCATTCATGTCCTAGCTAGCATGCATGTATTTAAGAAGGTAGAAGATGATAATGAAGTGAATAAGCATGCATGGATATGCATATCGATGTGTACATGCATATATGTCAAGGGTATGTTGTGTACTGATTACCAATATACCCCCACTTTATATTTTTGGACCGACATACCCCCACTCTAAATTTTGTGCCCCACCATTTACCAATATACCCCTCATTTTGTACCCCACTGTTTACCAATATACCCTCACTATATATTTTGGACCGACATACCACGACAAATTTTTTTCTCCAACACTTTTTTTATTATTATCAAAATGTACCCCTCATTTTGTACTCCACTGTTTACCAATATACCCCCACTCTATCCGAGAACTATTAATACACAATCGTTGACTTCCCCACTTTTGGTGGGAAAATTTCATTCCCACCATTTACCAATATACCCCTCATTTTGTACCCCACTGTTTACCAATATACCCCCCTCTATATTTTTGGACCGACATACCCCCACTCTATATTTTGTACCCCACCATTTACCAATATACCCTCATTTTGTACCTCACTGTTTACCAATATACCCCCACTCTATTTTTGGACCGACATACCCCTGAATTTTTTTTTGTCCAACACTCTTTTTTTTTATCCACTTTTGGTGGGAAAATTTTATTCCCACCATTTACCAATATACCCCTCATTTGTACCACATTGTTTACCAATATACCCCCACTCTATATTTTTGGACCGACATACCCCCACTCTATATTTTGTACGCCCACCATTTACCAATATACCCCTCATTTTGTACATCACTATTTACCAATATACCCCGACTCTATATTTTTGGACCGACATACCCCTGACAAATTTTTTATTTGTCCAACACTTTTTTTTTATTATCAAAATGTACCCCTCATTTTGTACCCCCTGTAACACCCCAAATAATTTAATTAAGAAATTGATTAAATTGTTTAAGTGTTGCACTATTTTTAATTATATTAAATTATAATATGGTGTTTATAATTTAGTATTTTATTTTAATAGAGAGGAGTGGTATCGAGAAATACCGAGAGAGTCTTTGTTTTGGGCCAGAGCCCAAGCCCAATGACTTAGGCTCCAGGGATTGTGCAATTCACACCAAAGAAAGAAAGGAAGAAAGAAAGCGAAAGAGAGAGAAGAGAGAAAGGAGAAGCACGGTGCCTTGAGAACCACTAGAGGAGAGAGTGAGCTTCGCACCAAGCTAGGAAGGGAGAAGAAGGCCCTAGTTGCTGTGGTTTTTGCACGTGACTCAAGGAGAAGGAATTTCTACGGTTAATTCGAGGTAAGGGGAGTCTCACTCTATAATAGAGGGTATAATAGGTTGTATAGGAGTCATAGTGTCCCTATTTGTTGATAATTGAATGATTGATTGAACTTGATGGAGTGAATTGGATGAAATTGCATGAGAAATTGATTTAGGGCTTAATGTTAGGGTTATGTGCTTGATTTCGTGTTTTGGTGTGAATTGATGTTTGAAATGTGAAATTGAACATGTTAAAATGATTATAGAGTGAATTGGAATGATATATGGTGGTTAGAATTGGAAGGAATTGAGAATTGGGGATTTTTGAGGTATAGGGCGCAAAAGGCTAGGATTACAGCGCCACTGTGCCTTTATGTGATGAGCTATGGTCTTTGTGTTCTTGTCTGGCGCCATTTCTTTGGGAATTGGCGCTGGGTTTCTGTTCATGTGCTAGAGTTGTGTTTTTGTGTGCGGTGTGTTCTTTGCCAGGCGCCAAGTTCTTTGGGAAAATGGCGTGGTGCAATTGCTTTTGAGTCTTTGTGAGTGTGTGTTCTTTGTCAGGCGCGAGAATGTGGGTATTTTGGGGCCGGTGAGTGAAACTTGTATTTCTGGGCACATTTGTTCGTGCCAAATTTTGTATTCACCTGCCCAAATTCAATTTTAAGTGTTTTGGCTCGAGTGGTTTCCTGACTACAGGTGTTATTTTAAAAATGTCTCGGTGGGGGTGACTTTGTGTGTGTAAATGGGGTGGGTTGAGGGAAACTCACATTTCTGAACATATTTTACGGTGCCAAATTTTGTATTCACCTGCCCAAATTCAATTTTAAGTGTTTTTGGCTCAGTGGTTTTTACAGTTGCAGTGTCATTTTGAAAATGTCCCGGTGGGGGTGGTTTTGTGTGTGTAAATGGGGTGGGTTGAGGGAAACTTACATTTCTGGGCATATTTCACCGTGCCATATTTTGTATTTACCTGCCCAAACATATTTTTAAACATTTTGGCTCGAGTGGTTTTTGGTTTGCAAGTGTTGTGGGTCTTTGGGTCGGTTGTGGGCGCCAAATTGTCTTTGCTTGAGCGCGCGATCCAGCGCTGTGTGTGCGAGGCGTGTGTCTCGGTTGTGTCTTAGTTTGTGTCTAGGTGCTGTGTTGCCTAGAGGCGCGCGGTGCTAGAAAAGTGGCGCCCGGTGGTTTGTGTTGCCACGGGCGCAAAGTCTTTGAGTTTCTGGCGCTAGTCTTTGTGTTGCACTGCGGGCGCGCAGAATGTGGGGAAAATAGCGCTAGTGCTTTGCCAAGTGCCTAGGCGTGTCTTTTGTTTTGGTTCCTAGGGGCAGTTTGGTCCACTAGATGATTGTTTTAGTCTAAATGGTGGTTTAGGTCCTTGAGTGAGGTTGAGTCCTCTAGATGAGATTAGTCCTTGGGACTTAATTGTGTTGAGAGTGTATAATGAGATGACCGAGAATGCCATGGGGGCATGGCGGAGGCAAGCCATGAGGGCTATAAAATGAGATTAATCATCGAGGTAAGAGTTAATCGTGTATTGAAATTTGTTTGAGAATGTGTTTGTGTTGTTACATGGAGTCTCATGCATACATTAATTTGTGATCGTAGAGAGCTTATAAAATGATTGTGAAGCTTTGAGGCGTAGGAGGGCGAGTCATGAGGACTCCATTATTGATGAGAATGGGAGGGCAAATATTGAAAAACGTGGAGAGCAAATGGTACCACATGCATAACTACATTGCATACATTCCCATGAGTGCATAAATATTATTGAATGATGATTGGTGTGTTTGATTATGCTGTGAACTGTGATTGCATATATTGCCTATTATCACTTTTATTATATAGTTCGAGACTCACCCTTTACTGTTGTTGTTTACCACGGTAGTCATGAGTGAGGGCTCTCTACCTTCACTACTCTCCCGAGTCGCCTGCGCTCACGATCACGTAGCACACAGGGGTTGGGGTTTAGACCGTTATTTGATTTCATTTCGCTCATTGTGAGCCTTCATGTGTAATGTGTACTATTTGAGATCACTGAGTACTTGTTTTGAGATGTATTTTATTTCCATTGCGTGGCGTGAGATTTTATTCCACGTGTTGTATGGTCTTTATGTATCTATGCATTTTTTCGAGTAAACGATTGTTGAGCATTTTTCAAGAGAGGGCGTAACAACTCCATTAAATGAGAAAAATGATTTTTATACTCTGATTTTTGAATTAAAGCTATAGGGTAGAATTGGGGTGTTACATTAGTGGTATCGAGCAAAAGTTGGTCTGTCCAGGCAAGTGTGTCATTTGTCATGTTGTGTATAGCGGTTAGAGTCTTGAATTAGTTACGAATGGTTGTTTATCTTTGCGGTGTTAGGTTGATATGGCGGAGAAGAGTTGATCTTTGCACTTCGAGGCGTTGCAAGCCATAGCACAAGTTATGGGGGCCGCAATGAGAATCTTGAGACCCATGATCCGCAACTTTCGAGAGAAGAACCCCTACCTTCAAGGGAGGTACAACCGGATGGTGCATTGACTTGGTGAAGGAGATTGAGAGGATCTTGAGGTGATTAGCAGACCGATGAAGCGAGAAAGTCGAGCACAGTACTCATCACGTTATCGAAGAGGCGATGGTGGTGGCTGGAGACCGGTGAGAGGTTGGAGTCTTTGCACGGGGAGGAGATCACTTGGTTTGTGTTCAGAAGGAATTCTTGAGAAAGTATTTCCGGAGACGTGTGAGAAAAAGAAAAAAGTGGAATTCCTTGGCGAGGCGGGGAAGTATGTGCATTCATCGAGTATCTTTGCCAAGTTCACGAGTTGGCCAAGTTCTATCCACCTTATATCTTGTTGAATTTGAATTCTCAAAGTGCATTAAATTTGAGAATGGTCGAGAGCCGTGATATCAGCGGTGTGGGATATCGAGAAGATTAGAGTATTCTTGATTTGGTAGGCTAGCTGCGCAGGATTTATGAGGAAGACGGTAATGCCCGCTCTAGGGTCATGAGAGAGACGCAGGAGGAAATTTCATGCGAGGGGTAAGCACTTATGGGCGCGTCTGTGACAAGGAAAACAAAGGTATACGGTGGTAACAAGTATAATGGAGAAGCAGTCTGCTTGAGGGTAGGAGGTATCATGAGGGCAAGAAGCCAGAGTGGGAGGCGCCCGTCGATGTTGTGTGTTTCAAGTGTGACATGCCAGTCCACAAGAGTTTTGATTGTAAGATGGAGGTGAATAGGTGCTTTAAGTGTGGGAAGAATGGTCACATGGCATCAGGAGTGTGATCATGAGGAAGTGTGTGTGTTTCAAGCGTGGTGAAAGTGGTCACATTAGTTTCAAGTGCCCCTGAGCCTAAGAAGGAAAGATCCTTTGGGAGAGTGTTTGCATTGGCGAGTTTGGAGGACCTAATGATATCGAGGTACATGTTTCATCTCTGGTACACCTTTAGTTGCTATTATTGACACGGGTGCTACGACTCTTTTATTGCATCTGTTTGTCTTTGAAAAGTTAAATTTAGTGTTGTCTACTATGGAGAGAGGATGGTTATCGACACTCCCGGCTGGCGGTCCCGAGAAGCTACTTCTCGACGATGTGTGCTAGGTGTCCTCTGCCGGTCTTTGGCGAGATTTTTTAGTTGATCGATTTGTTTACCTTTGGGTGGGTTGGATGTGATTACGGGTATGGGTGGTTAGTAGATAACCATGTGCACATCAATTGTTCTAACAAGTCTGTTAGTTTTCTTCTTCTGAAGAGGAAGAGTACGCTTTCTTTGTCTGGTGAGCAATTGCGCGGGGGTAATGAAAGAGGGTGGTCGGTTGTTTGCTTTGATGGCGTCTATGTCTGCTTGAGAAAGCAGTGTGGTTGATGGGTTACTGGTGGTGTGTGAGTTCACTGAAGTGTTTCTGATGAGATTCCTAGTGTGCCCAGAGAGGAAGTGGAGTTCGGGATTGAGCTTGTGCACAGTACTAGGCACTGTGTACATGGCCGTCTGGGATGTCGACACGAGTTATGCGAATTGAAGAAGCGATTAGAGAGGCTTCTTGAGAAAAAATTTGTGAGGCCTAGTGTGTCACCATGGGGAGCTCGGTTTTGTTAGTAAAGAAGAAGGATGGGAGTATGCGTGCGTGCGTGGACTACGAGACAATTGAATAAGGTAACTATCGAGAATAAGTATCCTCTCCCAGGATAGATGATCGATGGATCGGTGGTGGGTGCTAAAGTGTTTAGCAAGATTGACTTGAGGTCGGGTATCACCAGTTAAGGTGAAGGATGAGGACATCGAGCTTGGCGTTGAGCGAGGTATGGGCATTATGAGTACTCTGTAATGCCGTTTGGTGTCACAAATGCACCGGGGTGTTTATGGAGTACATGGGCGAGATCTTCCATAGCTATCTGGATCGGTTTGTGGTCGTTTTCATTGATGATATTGCGGTGTACTCAAAATCGAGGAAGAGCATGCGAGCACTTGAGGTTGGTGCTAGAGGTCTTGAAAGAGAGGAAGTTGTATGCCGAGTTGTCAAAGTGTGAGTTAGTTGCATGAGGTGAGCTTCTTGGGTCGTATTATTTACGGGGATGGTATAGTTGTGGATCCGGCCAAGGTTGATGCGATGTTGCGGTTGGGAGAGCCCAAAGTCTGTGGATCGAGATCGGGAGTTTCTTGGGGTTGTTTGGTTACTACAGGAGGTTTATTGAAGGGTTCTCTAAGCTAGCCCTTCCATTGACTCGATTGACTGTAAAGGAAAAGCATTTGTGTGGGATGCAAAGTGTGAAGAGAGCTTCGAGAGAGAGTGAAGAGGAGGTTGACCACGTCTCGGTAGTGTTGCTGTGCGGAGCAACCTTTTGTTGTGTCTTGTGGCGCCCAAGATGGGTTTGGTAGGTGTGTTGATGCGAGGATGGGAAGGTAGTGGCTTATGCGTCTCGGCGATTGAGGGCGCATGAGGAAGAACTATCCTACTCATGATTTAGAGTTGTTTGCCATTGTGTTTATCTTGAAAATTTGGAGACACTTATCTACATGGTACTAGATTCGAAGTGTTCGGTGATCACAAGAGTGCAAGTACTTGCAACCGTAAGGAGAGTGAATATGAGACAGAGGCGTTGGTTAGAGAAATGCGCTAAAGGACTATGATTTCGGCTTGAACTATCACCCCGACAGCAAAGCTAATGTCGTGGTGATGCTTTAAGTCGGAAAACTTTGCATATGTAAATTTATGATGGTGAGGAGTTGGAGTTGATTGAAGCGATTAGTGACTTGAGTGCAGGTTGTGAGGTGACACCCAGTGTCGATTGGGTATCTTGAGGATTGGGAATGACTTCTTGGTTAGTATCGAGAGGCGCCCGAAGTTAGATGTGAAATTGGTAGACTTCTTTGGTTGTTGGTGAGCAATTTGTTGATGGGGATTACTGAGTTGGATTCCCGGGGTGTGTTGAGATTGAGAGCGAGAATTTGTGTTCGGATGATGCTAAGTTGAAGAAGATGATACTTGAGGAGAGCCATAGGAGTAAGTTGAGCATTCATCCAGTCTTTACTAAGGTGTATCATGATCTGAAGAAAGCATTTTGGTGGCACTGGTATGAAGAGAGATGTAGCACAATTTGTTTATGCGTGTTTGACTTGCGAGAAGTCAAAGATTGAGCATCGAAGCTCTTGAGGCTGATGCAACCTTTAGAGATTCCGGAATGGAAGTGGGACCAGGGCCGAGGTTTACATCGGAGTTTTGGGGAAGCTGCGAGGAGGCTTTGGGAGTCAGGTGAGGTTGAGTTCACTTATCATCCTCGGTGATGGTGAGGCAGAGAGACCATCCAGTCTTTGGAGGATCTTACGAGAGCTTGTGTGCTAGAGCGAGGGAGGTGTGTGGGATACACATCTCCCAGCGATTGAGTTCACTTATAATAACGACTATCATTCGAGCATTGGGATGGCTCCTCTTGAGGCCTTTGTATGGGCGGAGTGCGAGAACTCCTTTGTGTTGGCATGAGTCGGTGAAAGTGTTGTTCTTGGACCCAGAGTTGGTTAGGAGACTACGGAGAAGGTGAAAATGATCGAGAGAGAAAATGAAAGAGTCCCAGGCAGCGGAGAAAAGTTATCATGATAAGAGGAGGAAAGACTTGGAGTTTCAGTGGTGAGCATGTGTTCTTGAGGTCACGCTTTATGGTGGTGTTGGGCGTGCTCGAAGGCAAAGAAGTTAACTCCAAGGTTTATCGGACCGTACCAAATCAACGAGAGGGTTGGAAAGGTTGCTTATAGGGTGGCTTTCCGCCTAATCTTTCGAACTTGCACGATGTCTTTCACGTGTCACGACGGAGTATATTCGGACGATCTCATGTGATCCACATGGATGATGTGGGAGTGCGTGAGAACCTCACTTGTGGAGACTATGCCGGTGAGGATTGATGATAGAGAAGTGAAGGTGTTGAGAGGGAAAGACATTGCCTTAGTCAAGGTAGTGTGGTTGGGAGAAATTTCTTTGGTGAGAGTATGACTTGGGGGAGTTTGGAGAGCAAGATGCGGGAATCTTATCGAGTTATTTGACTCAGGTATGAATTTCGAGGACGAAATCTCTAAGTGAGGAGAGTTGTAACACCCCGAATAATTTAATTAAGAAATTGATTAAATTGTTTAAGTGTTGCCTTATTTTTAATTATATTAAATTATAATATGGTGTTTATAATTTAGTATTTTATTTTAATAGAAGGGAGTGGTATCAGAAATACCAGAGCTGCTGTTTTGGGCCCAGGAGCCCAAGCCCAATGACTTAGGCTCCTAGGGATTGTGCAATTCACACCAAAGAAAGAAAGGAAGAAAGAAGCGAAAGAGAGAGAGAGAGGAGAAGCCTGGCGCAAGTGAGAACCACAGAGGAGAGAGTGAGCTTCGCACCAAGCTAGGAAAGGAGAAGAAGGCCCTAATTCTTTGTGGTTTTTGCACGTGACTCAAGGAGAAGGAATTTCTACGGTTAATTCGAGGTAAGGGGAGTCTCACTCTATAATAGAGGGTATAATAGGTTGTATAGGAGTCATAGTGTCCCTATTTGTTGATAATTGAATGATTGATTGAACTTGATGGAGTGAATTGGATGAAATTGCATGAGAAATTGATTTAGGGCTTAATGTTAGGGTTATGTGCTTGATTTCGTGTTTTGGTGTGAATTGATGTTTGAAATGTGAAATTGAACATGTTAAAATGATTATAGAGTGAATTGGAATGATATATGGTGGTTAGAATTGGAAGGAATTGAGAATTGGGGATTTTTGAGGTATAGGGCGCCAAAGGGCTAGGATTACAGCGCCACTGTGCCTCCTCTGTGATGAGGCTATGGTCTTTGTGTTCTTTATCTGGCGCCATTTCTTTGGGAATTGGCGCTGGAGTTCTGTTCATGTGCTAGAGTTGTGTTTGTGTGCGAGGGTGTTCTTTGCCAGGCGCCAAGATTCTTTGGGAAAATGGCGCCTTGGTGCTGCTGTTTGAAGTCTTTGTGAGTGTGTGTTCTTTGTCAGGCGCGAGAATGTGGGTATTTTGGGGCCGGTGAGTGAAACTTGTATTTCTGGGCACATTTGTTCGTGCCAAATTTTGTATTCACGCCCAAATTCAATTTTAAGTGTTTTGGCTCAGTGGTTTCTGACTCACTGGTGTTATTTTAAAAATGTCTCGGTGGGGTGACTTTGTGTGTGTAAATGGGGTGGGTTGAGGAAACTCACATTTACGAACATATTTTCACGGTGCCAAATTTTGTATTCACTGCCCAAATTCAATTTTAAGTGTTTTGGCTCGAGTGGTTTTACAGTTTGCGAGTGTCATTTTGAAAATGTCGGTGGGGGTGGTTTTGTGTGTGTAAATGGGGTGGGTTGAGAAACTTACATTTACAGGCATATTTCAGTGCCATATTTTGTATTTACGCCCAAACATATTTTTAAACATTTTGGCTCGAGTGGTTTTGGTTTGCAAGTGTTGTAGGTCTTTGGGTCGGTTGTGGGGCGCCAAATTGTCTTGCAGGCGCGCGAGTCGGCGCTCGTGTGCAGGAGCGTGTCTCGGTTGTGTCTTAGTTTGTGTCAGAGTCACATGTTGCAGAGGGCGCGGTGCTAGAAAAGTGGCGCCCGATGGGTTGTGTTGCCACGGGGCGCCAAAGTCTTTGAGTTTACGGCGCTAGTCTTTATGTTGCACCGGGCGCGAGAATGTGGGGAAAATGGCGCTGGTCTTTGCCAAGTGCCTAAGCGTGTCTTTGTTTTGGTTCCTGAGGGACGATTTGGTCCACTAGATGATTGTTTTAGTCTAAATGGTGGTTTAGGTCCTTGAGTGAGGTTGAGTCCTCTAGATGAGATTAGTCCTTGGGGACTTAATTGTGTTGAGTGTATAATGAGATGGCCCGAGAATGCCATGGGGGCATGAGTAGGAGGCAAGCCATGAGGGCTATAAAATGAGATTAATCTTTTGAGGTAAGAGTTAATGCGTGTATTGAAATTTGTTTGAGAATGTGTTTGTGTTGTTACATGGAGTCTCATGCATACATTAATTTGTGATCGTAGAGCTTATAAAATGATTGTGAAGCTGAGGCGGCGTGAGGAGGGCAGTCATGAGGACTCCATTATTGATGAGAATCTTGGGAGGCAAATATTGAGAACTTAGGAGAAGCAAATGGTACCACATGCATAACTACATTGCATACATTCCCATGAGTGCATAAATATTATTGAATGATGATTGGTGTGTTTGATTATCTTTGTGGCTGTGATTGCATATATTGCCTATTATCACTTTTATTATATAGTTCGAGACTCACCCTACTGTTGTTGTTTACCACGGTAGTCATGAGTGAGGGCTCTCTGCCTTCACTACTCCCGAGTCGATGCGCTCACGTCACGTAGCACACAGGGGTTGGGGTTTTAAACCAGTTATTTGATTTCATTTCGCTCATTGTGAGCCTTCATGTGTAATGTGTACTATTTGAGATCACTTGAGTACTTGTTTTGAGATGTATTTTATTTCCATTGCGTGACGTGAGATTTTATTCCACGTGTTGTATGGTCTTATGTATCATGCATTTTTTTAAAATAAAGCATTGTTGAGCATTTTCAAGAGAGGAGCGTAACACTCCATTAAATGAGAAAAATGATTTTTATACTCGATTTTTGAATTAAAGCTGTAGGGTAGAATTGGGGTGTTACATTAGTGGTATCGAGCAAAAGTTCGGTCTGTCAGGCCAAGCCAGTGTGTCATTTGTCATGTTGTGTATGTGCGGTTAGGAGTCTTGAATTAGTTCGAATGGTTGTTTATCTTTGCGGTGTTAGGTTGATATGGCGGAAGAGTTGATCTTTGCACTTGCGAGGCGTTGCAAGCCATAGCCTGAAGTTATGGGGCGCTTGCGAGAATCTGAGACCCATGATCGCAGCAACTTTCGGAGAGAACCCCCCTACTTCGCGAGGAGGTACAACCGGATGGTGCATTGACTTGGGTGAAGGAGATTGAGAGGATCTTGAGGTGATTAATTTGACCGATGAGCGAGAAAGTCGAGTCACAGTACTCATCGTTATACGAAGAGGTGATGGTAGTGGGGGAGACCGGTGAGAGGTTAGGTCTTTTGCGAGGAGGAGATCACTTGGGGTTTGTGTTCGAAGGAATTCTTGAAAGTATTTCCGGAGGAGGGCGTGAGAGGTAAGAAAAGTGGAATTCCTTGGCGAGGCGGGGAAGTATGTGCATTCTCGAGTATCTTTGCCAAGTTCACGAGTTAGCCAAGTTCTATCCACACTATCTTTGAAATTGGGTGAATTCTCAAAGTGCATTAAATTTGAGAATGGGTGAGAGTGATATCAAGCGGTGTGGGATATCGAAAGATTAGAGTATTTCTTGATTTGGTAGGCTAACTGCGGGATTTATGAGGAAAACGGTAATGCCGCTCTAGGGTCATGAGAGACCAGGGGAAATTTCATAACGAGGGTAAGCCTTATGAGGCGTCTGTGTGAGGAAAACAAAGGTATCTGGTGGTAACAAGTATAATGGAGGAAGCAGTCTGCTGAGGGTAGGAGGTATCATGAGGCAAGAAGCCAAGTGGGGAGGCGCCCCGTCCGATGTTGTGTGTTTCAAGTGTGACATGCCAGTCCACAAGAGTTTTGATTGTAAGA
The DNA here is from genome assembly GCA_020916435.1 of Oxytropis ochrocephala. NCBI lineage: Eukaryota > Viridiplantae > Streptophyta > Magnoliopsida > Fabales > Fabaceae > Oxytropis > Oxytropis ochrocephala. The sequence goes on along the minus strand of CM037093.1, from coordinate 10,030,866 downwards.
TGGAGGTGAAGAGGTGCTTTAAGTGTGGGAAGAATGGTCACATGGCATCAGGAGTGTGATCAAGGAAGGCTGTGTGTTTCAAGCTGTGTGGTGAAAGTGGTCACATTAGTTTCAAGTGCCCCGAGCCTAAGAAGGAAAGATCCCTTTGGGAGAGTGTTTGCATTGGCGAGGTTGGAGGACCTAATGATATCGTGAGTACATGTTTCATCTCTGGTACACCTTTAGTTGCTATTATTGACACGGGTGCTACATGACTCTTTTATTGCATCTGTTTGTCTTTGAAAAGTTAAATTTAGTGTTGTCTACTATGGAGAGAGGATGGTTATCGACACTCCACTAAGCGGTCCCGTGCTACTTCTACGATGTGTGCTAGGTGTCTCTGTCGGTCTTGGTGAGATTTTACAGTTGATACGATTTGTTTACCTTTGGGTGGGTTGGATGTGATTACAGGTATGGGTGGTTAGTAGATAACCATGTGCACATCAATTGTTCTAACAAAGTCTGTTAGTTTTCTTCTTACGAAGAGGAAGAGTGCCTTTCTTTCTCTGTGAGCAATTGCGCGTGAGGGTAATGAAAGAGGGTGGTCGGTTGTTTGCTTTGATGGCGTCTATGTCTGCTTGAGAAAGCAGTGTGGTTGATGGGTTCTGGTGGTGTGTGAGTTCCTGAAGTGTTTCTGATGAGATTCCTAGTGTGCCCCTAGAGAGGGAAGTGGAGTTCGGGATTGAGCTTGTGCACAGTACTAGGCACGTGTCTATGTACCGCGTCTGGGATGTCGACACGAGTTATGCGAATTGAAGAAGCGATTAGAGGAGCTTCTTGAGAAAAAATTTGTGAGGCCTAGTGTGTCACCATGGGGAGCTCGGTTTTGTTAGTAAAGAAGAAGGATGGGAGTATGCGTGCGTGCGTGGACTACGGACAATTGAATAAGGTAACTTCTCGAGAATAAGTATCCTCTCCCGAGGATAGATGATCGATGGATCGGTGGTGGGTGCTAAAGTGTTTAGCAAGATTGACTTGAGGTCGGGTATCACGCAGTTAAGGTGAAGGATGAGGACATCGAGCAGCGTTGAGCGAGGTATGGGCATTATGAGTACTCGTAATGCCGTTTGGTGTCACAAATGCACGGGGTGTTTATGGAGTACATGAGGCGAATCTTCCATAGCTATCTGGATCGGTTTGTGGTCGTTTTCATTGATGATATTACGGTGTACTCAAAATCGAGGAAGAGCATGCGAGCACTTGAGGTTGGTGCTAGAGGTCTTGAAAGAGAGGAAGTTGTATGCGAGTTGTCAAAGTGTGAGTTAGTTTGCATGAGGTGAGCTTCTTGGGTCATATTATTTACGGGGATGGTATAGTTGTGGATCCGGCCAAGGTTGATGCGGTGTTGCGGTGGGAGAGCCCAAAGTCTGTGGCGAGATCGAGTTTCTTGGGGTTGGTTTGGTTACTACTGGGAGGTTTATTGAAGGGTTCTCTAAGCTAGCCGCTTCCATTGACTCGATTGACTGTAAAGGAAAAGCATTTGTGTGGGATGCAAAGTGTGAAGAGAGCTTCCAAGAGGTGAAGAGGAGGTTGACCACGTCTCGGTGAGTGTTACTGTGCGGAGCAACCTTTTGTTGTGTCTTGTGGCGCTTTCCAAGATGGGTTTGGTAGGTGTGTTGATGCGAGGATGGGAAGGTAGTGGCTTATGCGTCTCGGCGATTGAGGGCGCATGAGAAGAACTATCCTACTCATGATTTAGAGTTAGGTTGCCATTGTGTTTGTCTTTGAAAATTTGGAGACACTTATCTACATGGTACTAGATTCGAAGTGTTCGGTGATCACAAGAGTGCAAGTACTTCTTAACGAGAAGGAGTGAATATGAGCAGAGGCGTTGGTTAGAGGCTGCTAAAGGACTATGATTTCGGCTTGAACTATCACCCAAGCAAAGTAATGTCGTGGTGATGCTTTAAGTCGGAAAACTTTGCATATATCGACTATGATGGTGAGGAGTTGGAGTTGATTGAGCGATTAGTGACTTGAGTGCAGGTTGTGAGGTGACACCCAGTGTCAGTTGGGTATCTTGAGGATTGGGAATGACTTCTTGGTTAGTATCGGAGCGCCCGGAAGTTAGATGTGAAATTGGTAGACTTCTTTGGTTGTTGGTGAGCAAGTGTTGATGGGGATTACTGAGGTTGGATTCCCGGGGTGTGTTGAGATTCGAGACGAGAATTTGTGTTCGGATGATGCTAAGTTGAAGATGATACTTGAGGAGAGCCATAGGAGTAAGTTGAGCATTCATCCGGGTGCTACTAAGGTGTATCATGATCTGAAGAAAGCATTTTTGGTGGCACAGTATGAAGAGAGATGTAGCACAATTTGTTTATGCGTGTTTGACTTGCAGAGAAGTCAAAGATTGAGCATCGAAGCTGCATGGGGTGATCTGACCTTTAGAGATTCGGAATGGAAGTGGGACCAGAGACCGAGGTTTACATCGGAGTTTTGGGAAGCTTGCGAGGAGGCTTTGGGGGTCAGTGAGGTTGAGTTCGCAAATTTTATCATCCTCGAGGCCCGATGGTGAGACAGAGAGAACCATCCGGTCTTTGGAGGATCTTACGAGCTTGTGTGCTAGAGCGAGGGGAGGTGTGTGGGATACACATCTCCCAGCGATTGAGTTCACTTATAATAACGGCTATCATTCGAGCATTGGGATGGCTCCTCTTGAGGCCTTTGTATGGGCGGAGGAGTGAGAACTCCTTTGTGTTGGCATGAGTCAGGTGAAAGTGTTGTTCTTGGACCCAGAGTTGGTTAGGAGACTACGGAGAAGGTGAAAATGATCGAGAGAGAAAATGAAAGAGTCCCAGAGCCAAGATGAAAAGTTATCATGATAAGAGGAGGAAAGACTTGGAGTTTCAGTGGTGAGCATGTGTTCTTGAGGTCACGCTTTATGGTGGTGTTGGGCGTGCTCACGAAGGCAAAGAAGTTAACTCCAAGGTTTATCGGACCGTGCAAATCACGAGAGGGTTGGAAAGGTTGCTTATAGGGTGGCTTTACTGCCTAATCTTTCGAACTTGCACGATGTCTTTCACGTGTCACGACCTTCTAAGTATATTCGGACCGTCTCATGTGATCCACATGGATGATGTGGAGAGTGCGTGAGAACCTCACTTTGTGGAGACTATGCCGGTGAGGATTGATGATAGAAGTGAAGGTGTTGAGAGGAAAGACATTGCCTTAGTCGAGGTAGTGTGGTTGGGAGGCTCTTTGGTGAGAGTATGACTTGGGAGGTGGAGGAAGCGAGATCACGGGAATCTTATCGAGTTATTTGACTCGGTATGAATTTCGAGGACGAAATCTCTAAGTGAGGGAGAGTTGTAACACCTTTTGAATAATTTAATTAAGAAATTGATTAAATTGTTTAAGTGTTACACTATTTTTAATTATATTAAATTATAATATGGTGTTTATAATTTAGTATTTTATTTTAATAGAGAGGGAGTGGTATCGAAATACCAGAGCTCATTTTTGGGCCAGAGCCTGAGCCCCGATGACTTAGGCTCTAGGGATTGTGCAATTCACACCAAAGAAAGAAAGGAAGAAAGAAAAAGCGAAAAGAGAGAAGAGAGAAAGGAGGAGAAACGCAGCGCAAGAACCCTAGAGGAGAGAGTGAGCTTCGCACGAAGCTAGGAAGGGAGAAGAAGGCCACAGTTCTTTGTGGTTTTGCACGTGACTCGAGGAGAAGGAATTTCTACGGTTAATTCGAGGTAAAGGGAGTCTCACTCTATAATAGAGGGTATAATAGGTTGTATAGGAGTCATAGTGTCCCTATTTGTTGATAATTGAATGATTGATTGAACTTGATGGAGTGAATTGGATGAAATTGCATGAGAAATTGATTTAGGGCTTAATGTTAGGGTTATGTGCTTGATTTCGTGTTTTGGTGTGAATTGATGTTTGAAATGTGAAATTGAACATGTTAAAATGATTATAGAGTGAATTGGAATGATATATGGTGGTTAGAATTGGAAGGAATTGAGAATTGGGGATTTTTGAGGTATAGGCGCCAAAGGGCTAGGATTCTGCAGCGCCACTGTGCCTTTATGTGATGAGGCTATGGTCTTTGTGTTCTTTATCTGGCGCCATTTTGGCCGGGAATTGGCGCTGGGTTCTGTTCATGTGCTAGAGTTGTGTTTGTGTGCGGGGTGTTCTTTGCAGGCGCCAAATTCTTTGGGAAAATGGCGCCTGTCTGCACTGTTTGAGTCTTTGTGAGTGTGTGTTTCTTTGTCTGGGCGCGAGAATGTGGGTATTTTGGGGCCGGTGAGTGAAACTTGTATTTCAGGCACATTTGTTCGTGCAAATTTTGTATTCACTGCCCAAATTCAATTTTAAGTGTTTTGGCTCAGTGGTTTTTCGACTACTGGTGTTATTTTAAAAATGTCTCGGTGGGGTGACTTTGTGTGTGTAAATGGGGTGGGTTGAGGAAACTCACATTTACGAACATATTTTACGGTGCCAAATTTTGTATTCACTGCCCAAATTCAATTTTAAGTGTTTTTGGCTCGAGTGGTTTTTACAGTTGCAGTGTCATTTTGAAAATGTCCGGTGGGGTGGTTTTGTGTGTGTAAATGGGGTGGGTTGAGGGAAACTTACATTTACGGGCATATTTCACCGTGCCATATTTTGTATTTACACCTTGAACATATTTTTAAACATTTTTGGCTCGAGTGGTTTTTGGTTTGCAAGTGTTGTAGGTCTTTGGGTCGGTTGTAGGGCGCCAAATTGTCTTTGCCAGGCGCCCGATCAGCGCTTGTGTCTCGAGGCGTGTGTCTCGGTTTGTGTCTTAGTTTGTGTCAGGTCTGTGTTGCCCGGAGCGCGCCAGATTGCTAGAAAAAGTGGCGCCAGTGGTTTGTGTTGCCACGGGCGCCAAAGTCTTTGAGTTTCGGCGCTAGTGTTGTGTTGCACGGGCGCGAGAATGTGGGGAAAATGGCGCTGGTCTTTGCCAAGTGCCTAGGCGTGTCTTTGTTTTAGTTCCTAGGGACAGTTTGGTCCACTAGATGATTGTTTTGGTCCTAAATGGTGGTTTAGGTCCTTGAGTGAGGTTGAGTCCTCTAGATGAGATTAGTCCTTGGGACTTAATTGTGTTGAGAGTGTATAATGAGATGGAGAGAATGCCATGGGGGCATGGTAGGAGGCCAAGCCATGAGGGCTATAAAATGAGATTATCTTTGAGGTAAGAGTTAATGCGTGTATTGAGTTTGTTTGAGAATGTGTTTGTGTTGTTACATGGAGTCTCATGCATACATTCTTTTGATCGTAGAGCTTATAAAATGATTGTGAAGCTGAGAGGCGGCCGGAGGGCAGAGTCATGAGGACTCCATTATTGATGAGAATGCTTGGGAGGGCAAATATTGAAGCAGCCGGAGGGCAAATGGTACCACATGCATAACTACATTGCATACATTCCCATGAGTGCATAAATATTATTGAATGATGATTGGTGTGTTTGATTATGCTGTGAACTGTGATTGCATATATTGCCTATTATCACTTTTATTATATAGTTCGAGACTCACCCTTTCTGTTGTTGTTTACCACAGGTAGTCATGAGTGAGGGCTCTCTACCTTCACTACTCCCGAGAGTCGATGCTGCTCGATCACGTAGCACCTAGGGGTTGGGGTTTAGACCGTTATTTGATTTCATTTCGCTCATTGTGAGCCTTCATGTGTAATGTGTACTATTTGAGATCACTGAGTACTTGTTTTGAGATGTATTTTATTTCCGCTGCGTGACGTGAGATTTTATTCCACGTGTTGTATGGTGCTATGTATCTATGCATTTTTCTGAGCTGAAACGACTGTTGAGCATTTTCAAGAGAGGAGCGTAACACTCCATTAAATGAGAAAAATGATTTTTATACTCTGATTTTTTGAATTAAACTGCCGGGTAGAATTAAACCCCCACTCTATATTTTGTACCCCCACCATTTACCAATATACCCTCATTTTGTACATCACTATTTACCAATATCACGACTCTATATTTTGGACCGACATACCCACGACAAATTTTTATTTGTCCAACACCTTTTTTTTATTATCAAAATGTACCCCTCATTTTGTATGCACTTTGTTCGCTATATCAATATACCACCACTCTATATTTTTGGATGAGCAACATTGTTGCTTTCATCCCACAAAGATCTATTGTTGCCTCTTCGTCTTATATATATGTGTTGCGTATTTTTATACCCTCTTATATAATGTTGATGTTTTTGAAAGCTAAATACAGCCAGCGCATTGTCAGCATCCGTCATCAGCGTGAAATATTAAATCTAGTATATAATGGTTTTGCAATTCACATGGATATTTTCAAGAGCGCATATCATTAAAAAAACGCTTATTAAGTTGGCGGTCTCCTTGCCATCACCCATATATTCTCTAAACCTTGATTTTACTCCACCAACAAGACTTGTATTAATTATTTATTACATAAAATAATCCATAAAATCAAAGGTAATCTTGCTTTATAAAGGATGAACAAAATAATTAGAATGGCCTCATGCATTAAAAAAAGTAAGGGTTGAAATGGACATTTCCCCCACCTTTGTGGGTGTCAACGTCTGAAGGAAGTAGGCATTTGTAATTCGTCGCATAGTGCCTTGATTGGTCAAGCATTCCATTGCTTACTCAAACAACCACTTGAACAAGCCCGAGTCTCAAGTCAATAGTCTATTACCTAATTAAAAAAATGAGAAAAGACAAAAGTCTTCATGTCGTTGAAATTATCAATACAAATAACGATAGACGTGTGAATTGGGGATATTCCAAAGTAGCTATTTTTAAATAATAATAAAATATCATCAACCATTTAAAGCACCCTCAATAGAGTTACATTTATGTTCGTCAATAGATCTCATTCACAAACTCATTTCCTACTTTTTTATAGGCAAAATGGTTAGTAATTAATGTGTTAATTGTCAGATAGAAGTGAGATCGAGGTTCGAACCCTATACACCTACATTTCCACCAACAATGTCATTATTGATAGTTCTGACTAGGGTGTATTTGTAATGTGCAGAGGTGCAAGAATTACATTCAAGCCGAACACAGTGACACCCATACCACAAGATCACCCAATCAGTTCCAATAAAACAATTGCGGACCCAAACTCTATTCTTTCGGGTAAACACGGACCCCGAACACGACCTGCAGTATATAAACGCAATTGTAACCCTAGAGACCGGTTCTTAATTTCACTTTCTGTTCTTCACTTTCGTTACTCTTTCGTCATTTCTTCTTCGATTCCAAACCTAGCTCTGCTAGGGTTTCAGTCTTGCGTTGATTTTCTAGAGATCAATGACTCATAAGCTACACGAAGCTTCTCCTTCTTAACACTAAAGGTAAACACAACAAAAACCTTTTTACTATGTGTATTTGTTGTGTTGTGAGAAAACCTTAATGTCCTTATATTGATTTCCTTGTTTTACTCCTTGCATGTATGATGAATGGCTGATTTATGAACACACAAGTTTGCGAACACAAATTGAAGGTAAGAATCACACAAGCACACTCTCTATATTCGTTGTTTTGTGTGATCCCAGAAACCCTAACATGGGTTTGGTTGTTTCAGGTTCAACGTCACAACGTGCAAGTAATAAGAACTCAACAGAAGGTAACACAACACCACTTTGTGTGTTATTTTGCTAGTTTTGATATTATGCAAGCCCTAACACGTGTTTCTCTAGTTTTGCATGTGTTCACACACATATTGAACTCTGTAAATCCTCTCTCAAGATCACGAAGGTAATATTCTCTCTTCCTTATCTATTTCTTTCTTATTTATCTATTTCACTCACTGAAACATATTAATAACCTTTTCTTTCTCTCTACTTGCGGGGTCCTCAACCACTCGTTGAAGAAATGCAAAAACTCGAAAATTCAAGAGAAGACAATAGGAGCTTACATGAAAAGGGAAGTATTAGACTTAGGAATAAAATTGTAAAAACTGTAAAGTAATTTTATTTCTCAGTAATTGTAAATGGACTGTACACTGTTATTTAATATACATTATAAGAGTTTGTTTTAGTTTGTTATTTAGAACAAACTAACAAACTTAACAGTCTGTTTGTAGTAACAAACAATTAGAGCCCTAACGGCTATTTGCTCTAACGACTAGTTAATAATAGCATTTGATCTAAATTTAATCTAAGGTTGAGGATTAGTTATCCTAACAATTTCCACTTAACCATGTGAGCTAACATATCAAATTAGTTTGCCTATGTGAACTAGGTTTGTAACATATTTTAATCAAAAAAAAGTAATTGAAAACAATCGATTTAACCAAAAAAAAAAATCAATTGAAGTCGTGAAACGAAACAGAGACAACCGAAAACAAAAATCAATTGAAGCAACCGATTGAAAACAAAAATGAGTGGTTACAAAAATGAGTCGATCAAACTCAGAACATAACTAACATACGTTTATTTGTTATGTACAACTAGCTAGCATAAACAAAGTAGCAGAAGACAAATTTGTCTTCTTGTTCTACATTAGGAGAAACTTTTATATACCCATGTATTTAAATTATTTGCAACATTCTCCAATACGTAAAGTCAAGCTAAGATTCAATGTACGACGGATTAATTTGTGCATTTATTTTTATTATTTTGCTAACTTTGTTTAAAAAAATTAATGAGAACAAAGATGGGTTTCAGTTGAAGAAAAATTTAATGAAACCCCTTATTCTATGTCCCCTACTTGCCCGTTTCAATGATTTTCCACTAGAAATAAAAAAAGATTGAAAAGGAAGCAGTGCCAACAAATCAAATCCCGCACATTAATAAGCAGCAAATGAAGCTGCTATTTTAGGGGGGAAAACCTGCTTTTCACGTGCATGTGAAGCGGGAATCTGTTGGAATCTTGTTGAATTCGTGGTGGTGGTTCTTTCGATCACCGTCGAAAGTTGCGAGAGAGAAATGATATCGAAAGTAAACGAGAGAAGGGAAAAAATCAGTTATTCTGTTATTCACTATGTCATTTTTTTGATTACAAACTTGGTATATATTACCAAGTTTGCCTTTGGCGCCTAAACACTAGCTATTTTGTGCCACCCTTACACCATTTCTATACACCTCCTCATGCCTTTTACGTACAAAGCTAAAACTAACTTTACTTATTTGAATTACAATTACATCACACCCCCTTAATTCAAATCACCTAAGCTACACATGCCAATTATGTTCTTCATTTCTTCAAGCTTCCTCGGCTTCAAAGGTTTTGTGAGCATGTCTGCGACTTGCTCTGCTTGATTTGCAATATTCTATCTTGAACTTATCCTTGTTGACTTGATCACGAAGAAAGTGATATTTGATTTCAATATGCTTGCTCCTTCCATGAGCTATGGGGTGCTTTGCCAAATCAATTGCGGACTTGTTGTCTACCTTTAGTACCATAGGTGCGTCATTCTTCATCTTCAATTCACTTAGCGGCATCTCGAGCCACATAGCTTGACTTGCTCATGGTGGCGATATATATTCGAACTTCACACTCGATAGAGCCATGACATTCTGCTTTTTGAACACCATGATATAGGAGCTTTATCAAGCATGAATATGTAACTTTGAAGTGCTTTTCTGTCTTGATATCACCACTCCAATCGGCATCGGTGAATCAATTATTTCAATATCGGACATTCTATTCATTGCAGGAAAAGCGAATTCCACGGTCTAGGGTACCTCTTATGTATCTCGGAATTCTCTTTTGCGGTGATTAGGTGAGTTTTGTTTGGTTTCTCCATGAATCTACTCACCTGCTCCTACACTATAGGCTATATCGGTCTTGAGTTACACAAGTATCTCAATGAGCCAATTACTGCCTATATAGTGTCTCTTGTCGACTAGTTTATCGAGTCATCATTTGTCAATTTTCCACTGGTTCTACTGCTTTGGTGTTGTAGCGAGATTGCATTCCATCATGTTAAACCTCTTCAAGATATCGTTAGCATACTTCTTTTGGTGAAGAAATATGCCACCTTTAGATGTCACAAACTCCATTCCTAGGAAGTATGCAAGCTTGCCCATGCTCGGACATTTCAAATTCACTCATTAGCTTTTCCTTGAAGGCTTTGATTTCTTGTTCACTTTCACACGGTGACAAGGAGATCATCTACATACAAACAAATTATGATAACACCAAATTGTATTGTCCTTCCCAGTACACTCCATGTTCTGTCATGCATTTTTCAAACTTTAGTTGTTGAAGGAAGCTGTCAATTCTCTTATTCCAAGCACGAGGTGCTTGCTTTAAACCATATAGGGCCTTGTTTCAACTTCATTACCCTATCTTCTTTTCCCTTCAATTCAAACCCGTGTGCTTGCCTTACATACACTTCTTCCTCCGATGGACCATTGAGGAATGCGGATTTCACATCAAGTTGGCTCATTTTCCACTTCTTCATGCTAGCAATTGCAGCTATCGTCCTAATAGTTTCAATTCTAGCTCTTTGAGCATAAATCTCATTGTAGTCTAAACTCGGTTTCGCAGAAAACCTTTTGCAACCGACTGGCCTTATATTTTGCAACCTCTCCATTTGGCTTCATCTTAGTCTTGTAAACCCATTTCACTTCAATTGCGCTTCTTGTCACTTGGTAACTTCATCATTTCCCAAGTTCGTTTCTTACGAATTGCACGAAGTTCTTCTTCCATAGCTTTCCTCCAATGAGGATTAGCTAATGCTTCTTGTAGTGAAATTGGTTCGCTTCCGCCAAGGAGGCCTACCGCAATAGTTCACCATCTGTGTTTATGGTCAGTATCGGGAATACCTCATAGTCTTGAAATCTATTAGGCATAATCCTTTGTCTCGTGGTCTTCTAGATGGTTCACCAACATTGTCATCATTCAATTCTGCGAGTTCTACATTGTTTGGAGCATCATTCTCTGCATTTAATTCAATTGTCACAATCTCGATCTCTTTCTCTCTTGCATTACTCGGTCCCATTCCTTTGTCTCATCTATTATCACATCATTCTTGATCACTATCTTCTTGTTTAAAGGATCATAAAGCTTGTAGGCACTTTGTGCTATGATAGCCAACAAATATCATAGCTTGAGACTAGCATCAAGCTTTCTTCTATTCTGTTCGAGGCACATGTCTATAAGCTAGTGATCAAATACCTTGAAATGTTTCACACTTGGCTTGGACTCACACCATGCTTCCTCCGGTGTAGTGTCTTCTAGTCTCTTTGTAGGACTTATTCAAAATGTGAGTGCAGTAGCAACACTTTCGCCTTGAGAATTCATTTGGTAAGTGCTTCTCTCTCAACATGCATCTTACCATGTTTAGTATGGTTCATTCCTTCTTTCTGCAGTTCCATTATCTTTGAGGTGTGTATGGAGCTATCACCTCATGTGCAATCCCTTCATCTTTGCAAAACTTCTCAAATTCAAGTGAAGTATATTCACCTCCCCATCGATTCTCAATTGTTTGATAGGCGCCATTTGCCAGCACCGATTACAGTTTGAATTCTTTAAATGTTGCAAACACATCACTTTTTCTTTGCAACAAGTAAATCCACATCCTTTTAGTAAAATCATCAATAAAGGAAACAAAATACAAGTTACCTCCATGAGATTTGACTTCAAAGGTCCACACACATCTGAGTGAATTACTTCAAGTTTTGCACTTAGCTCTTGTTGAGATTTACGAATTGTATGATTTCTGGTGCTTCCACTTCTGACACACTGCTACATATCGACTTGGCATTTCAATTAGAGGTAGTCCTTTAACCATCTTCTTTCTCTCCAAATTCTTCAAGCTATTGAAGTTCGGATGCCCCATTCTTCTATGCCATTTCCAAGCCTCTTCACTAGTGCATGCGAGACGGACATTTCTGTTCAAACATATTGGCACCTACTTTGAAGGTCTGTTCTTTGAAGCGAGGGCCTTCAAGAGCGATGTTCCACTTCCATGCGCTACTACCATGAATCCATCACTCATGTTCATTGAGTAGCCTTTCTCAAATAATTGCCCCAAGCTAAGCAAATTACTCTTCATTTGAGGTACATCTGTTAGCATCACTCACCGGTATCTTCTTACCATCTTCTCTCCTTATAGCTACTTTGCAATTCCTTCCGCCATCACGGCTCTACCATCACCAAACCTTATCCTTCTCTTCACGGTTTCATCAAGTTCACAAAACCGAGTCTTTGTGACCGGTCATATGATTGGAGCGGACTGTATCTAGATACCACCACTCCTCTTCACCTGTTTCTTTATTTTTTCTTGCCATTACCAACACTTCATCACTGTTATATCATCGATGATGGCCATAAGCATCATCTTGTTTCTTCATCGAGTCACGTGCTATTGTGCTTCTTCATTCTTCTTCCTAGGTACCTTAGGATTCTCACACTCATCCGCATAGTGGCCCCATTTCAGCGATTATAACTTTGGATTTCATCCTTGGATTTCTTCTTCTTCTTACGGAATTATCAATTCCTTTCTTACGATTTCCATTCTTTGAGTCTCCTCCTCATTCTTGTTATTATTCCATTTCCCTTTACCCTTCTTGTTCTTCCAAGATTCACCTCCATTATTTCCTTTCTTACGTGATTGAGCGTCTGATTGCTCTGTCACCTTCTTTATCTTCTTTCTTGGCAATTTCTCTACTTTTTAGTTTAATTTCATGTGCTTCTAAGGATCCTATCAATTGCTCCAATTTTAAACTATCTAGATCCTTAGATTGCTCAATTCTGAGACTACATTATCAAAGCTAGGAGTAACACGGTCGAAATTTTCTCTACCTTCATTGCATCACTTACGGCCTCACCACACATTTCACGCATTTGATTTGTTAGTGATACTTAACTCGCTTACAAATTGTGCTATGGTTTCATTTGCTTCCATCTTCAACAAACCCAATTGACAACGCGATGACATCAACTTCATCTTCTTCGCTTGCTTGCTTATCAGGAGTAAGTAGTTGCTAATCGTCCCACGCCTCTTTCGCGGTTTCAGTATTCAATTATCTTCTCCAAAACATTCGCATCAACACATTGATGAATCAAGAAAATTGCTTTGTCATCTTTCTTGGATTGTTCACGAAAGGTTGTTCGTTGTGCTCCGTGGGAGCCACCCCGATGGTGTCACGCCATCTCTCGATTACTTCAAGCACACCTTGATCACAGGAAGACTACCTTCATCCGAGCCGTCCATCGCTCGTAGTTGCTTCCGTCGAACACCAGTAACCAGCGGAAATTGCCCGTTGTTCGTGTTTCCTGCGTGGCGCGCCATAACCTCATACTGAACCAGCTTGCTCACGAGGCCAATTGTTGGAATCTTGTTGAATTCGTGGTGGTGGTTCTTTCGATCACCGTCGAAAGTTGCGAGAGAGAAATGATATCGAAAGTAAACGAGAGAAGGGAAAAAATCAGTTATTCTGTTATTCACTATGTCATTTTTTTGATTACAAACTTGGTATATATTACCAAGTTGCCACTGGGCGCCTAAACACTAGCTATTTTGTGCCACCCTTACACCATTTCTATACACCTCCTCATGCCTTTTACGTACAAAGCTAAAACTAACTTTACTTATTTGAATTACAATTACATCAGAATCCCCCCTAAAAAAACGTTGTACGTGAAAAATATCCCGCACAGTAAACCTGCTTTTTGCACAGTAAACTTGCTTTTTCTTGGCATCACGTGTGGAGAGAGAAAAAGAGAAGCCAAATTCCAAGAGATGCAATTATGCAATCTGACACACTCTCTTCCTTTTGTTCTCTCTCATACGTTTCTCTATTCTTCTCTCATCCACTCCAATTACTTTTCTTCTCTTTCAATGGATCCTCTTCTTCTTCCTCTCTCTCTTCAGTTCCTCTTCTCATTCTAAAATCGCAAAAACGAAAGAAACAGGAAAAGCCAGAAACACTAAAAGCCAATCATATGGGAAAAGCCAGAAACACTATAAGATGCAGGAAGAAAATGGTAGTTAAGAAAAAGATTGAAAATAAACAACCACCATTTTCAGAATTGATTTTGAGCTGCCGTAAAAGCTACAAATAGTAGCTTCTCTCAAAATCAATTTTGGGAGGGTGGAATCGATTCCATTGAAGAAACCCAAACATCAATTTATGAATCTGAAATCACGAAAGTATGCTGGAAAGCGCTTTTGTACTTCTCCACCGCCCATGGTTGTCAAAATCGAGCTCCACCTCTAGGATCGTACGATTCTACGCGATATGTTTTCTTCACCGTTCCAACTCGTGAAGAAAAGCGTTGGAAGTGGTGGAGCGGTGGGAGCGCCGTGCAAGCTTGTGAAATCGTGGGATCAGCGCTTCTCTCGCGCGTTTCAGAAATCCCAATTCATAGTAGACCCGCGTTACCTCCTGACCCGGAAGAGCAAACGTGACCCAGTTTGAAATTAACCCTAATTTCGGTCAACAAATGAAATTAAACTATCGATCCATGAGAAAATAAGACATAGATGAGAGAAGAAAGGGGTAGAAAGTAGAAACAGTGTACAGAAAGATTAGAGAAGAAGGGAGTAGAAGTTGAGAAGGGAGTAGAAGTTGAGAGGGAAACGGCGCTCAGTCACATAGGTTAGTCTTCTTAGTGAAATTAGGGTTTTAGTTGATTAAATGGGCTTGGCCCAATAGGATTAAAGGTGTCGTAAATTAAAAAGTAGCTCTAGAGTTTGGATTGATACAAATATTAATAACAAAACAACTATAAAATAATTAACTATTTCTTACTATAATTATATTTTACGTCAAAAAAAATACTATCATTATATTTATATTTTATTTTATTAACTAATAATTCTATTATCATATTTTGTACTATTAATTAATTAATTATAATTTTAAATTAAAATATATTTTATTATTTTTGGTGGGATCTTACGATCCGTGTTACGATTCCACGATTTACGATCTTGACTTCCCTCTCCGATCTTTAGTGGGATCTCGAGTTTGACAACCATGTCACCGCCAAACCAAACGTACGCTAAATCTAATTTTTTCCTCATTATTTTGCATTGTTCCGGTCTAAATCTCACAGTGTAAGAAAGAAAATTATGAAACAAGGATGAAGAAAAACAGAAGTGAGAAAACAAGATAGTTAGCACAACAGAAGATAAAAAAAGGGAGAAAGAAGAAGAAACGTTGCTGCCGCAGGGAGAAGAACTTCAGCAGTAATTGAAAAACGTTTTATGGTTTTTTTATTTTGGCACAATGGGCTGTTTTATTATAAGGAATAAGGGATAATGGGCCTCCACATTTTTAGATTACATAATGGGCCTGCACTTTAAATTAACAATAAAAAATAAAAATAATAAACAACTAAATTAAAAAATTATGAACTAAAAATAAAAATATACATCAACATAATTTGTGCGGTATTCATAATTATATTTTTAAAAAAAATAATATACAACTAAAATTAAAAAATTTGAACAAAAAATATTTTTCTAAGTTGAGACCCATTTTAGTAATTTTATACTCAAAAGCAATTTTGATCCAATCTATCCAAACAACAAAAATTTGTAAAAATCACTTTTTCCTCACGTTCCTGTGCACTTCGCAATTCATATACTCACTTCGTTTCATAATATACTCACTCTTCCGCTACATAATATAAGCAAAATCCCATCAAATAAAGCTGATGTTTCTGGTTCAAATTTAAACAAAATACTCCCCCCGGACTCGAATATTGGCAACCAAAAATTCATTTATTTTGTTCTAAAATTTAAGCAGCTTTCCCTACTTTTTATTCTCTCTAATGTACCATTCCAAAAATTCTCTTAGTCACCCTCACTTAGCTTTCAAATCAGTCACCCATTATTCAATTATTAATGAGGGTAATACTGTAAAAGTACTGCTAACCATGTGAAACTAATTAGGCTACACAGCACTAACTCTATGAGTTCCATTAGGTCCGTCTTATAAACTTTGTAGTCTAGATAGTACCAAAAGTCTACTTTGTCAACTACTTTAACAAATTACATAGTACACTCTCAGACATAATAGGTAATAGAAAATACTAAAAGTCTACTTTATAGATTACTGATACGGCAATATATATTATCTCCCCTCCGTCCGTAGGACGGGTACTTGACTAGTATGCTTTTCATAAGGTGTGTGTGTGGGGGTTCTGATATTATAGTACTTAATTAATAATTAATAGTAACGCAAAGAATATGCTGTGTTTTCGGTCTCCTTTTTCTTGTACAGTTAGCTCTCAACAAACACGCCGAATAGAGCACACACTACTATGCTCTGTTTTCGGTCTCCTTTTTCACATTTATATAGGTAGAGAGATAAATGGTTAAATGGTAAATTAGACAACAATTTTTTAAGAATCTAGACTCCTAATCATTTTTCTTAAAAGGTGTGTCAAACCTTAAACTGCAAACAAAGTGGGACGGATGGAGTATACAGGAAGGAGAGTGGAAACAAAGCAACAAAGAAAAACTAAGATATAGGAAAAAGCAACACCACTAGCATTGGCTAGCAGCGGGTTGAAGAGGATTTGCAAGCGAAATCCACAGTCCAACACTGCCGACGCCAAGAAGTCTGCACAAACATTGCCATTCATTGATAGGATATGTTAATGACCAACCCTTTGAATCAGATTAGCACATTCAGGATCAGAATAACCAATAGACCACCAAAACCGCGAGTTGCAAATTCACCCTCCCTAAGAAAATGCATTATGCTCTCAAGAGCCAAGTTACACCCGGACACATTTGATTGAAGCATACGACAGCAAAGCATAGATTTGTTGGAAGGGAACATGAGCAACTGTCCATAGGAATAATTTTAATCTATTCTCCACCGCTAGAATTCCATGAGGAATTGCTTTCTTCTTGTGCAAATTCATTTCTATTGAGCCAAGAGTAACTTGCTTTGGCAGTGTAGATACCATCTAAATTACCTTTTCAAGTAATGTTAGCCGAGACTAGGGGACTCAAACAGGTGAACATTGCTTTCTTTTGTCACATATACTATCAGGAATGTTACTATATATACCTGATTGGCATTCCACATAGAGAACACGATCAACTAATCTTCCTACTCCTGCCCAGTGAGAAAACCATAAAGAGGAACATCCATCTCCTGAGTCCTGACCTGAACCCAAACTCATCTTTGAGAGAACCTTTGGCTTTCATAATAGCATTCTAGACAACTAATCCAAGTTTCTTCTCTAGTCTAGAAAGTAACCTTCCTTAACATGCTTCTCTCTTAGAATTTTGACCCACAACTTATTTGGTTCCTCGTGAATCTCCCACACCAGTCTACCCAGTAGAGATGTATTAGCCACTCTAGCCTTTCTAATGCCACGACCACCCAATTTCTTAGGCTTAGTGATTTTATCTCAACCTCAAAATACTCAAACATCGCGTCAATCAATCCAATCTGACCAGTTGGGGTATTCAGCCCTACCTGGGGGCATCTAGCAGATCTGAGTTCAACAATCCACATTAAGCCCGGCGGAACAGAGTCGCATCAAGTCGAGGCCGCCTTACTAGGAACGACCCCCACTTGGGGAGCAACTGTTCTGGGCTGTGCCAGACCCACATTCGTATTGGGCCACGATCCGACCCGACAACGCGCCTCCAAAGGCCATCCCGTCCATCCATGCAGGGGGCTTGATCAACGGTCGGGACAGACCCGAGGGATCCAACGGTCCAGATCTCGCATACCCTGATCAGCCAGCAGCAGAGTCCCCTTACCCACCTATAAATACGGACCATGCGGTCATTTCAGGTACGATTTTCTCATTTGGTACTCTCCCTGACTTCTGAGTGCTGACTTTGACATCAGAGTGTCTGCAGGTACTAACCTACTTCCGACTCGGGGAAGGAGTGAACGACTTCGACTCATTTGACTACCGACTTCCCAATACAGATCATTCACCCATTCAACGTAGGAAAGATACAAAACAAGTTAAATTTTTAAGATTTAAACAAAACCTCTAAATTGTTTGAGACGGTCCCATAACTAGCAAAACTAAAGTAGTTATTTGCTCAATGTTGCATGTGATGCTGTCCTCTGTTGCTTGTAACGTTGGTGCTCTTTTGCTTATCCTTTAGAGACATACATTTTAAAACTGAAAAAACTAGTGTTTAGAAAGAGTCATTTAACTTCTGTAGAGCTAGCTATTCAACCAAAAAAAAACTTATGTAGAGCCATAGAGCCACCTAATTAAACATTAATATAATATTATTTTTGGCTGAAATTTTTGGTTTATTTGTTAATATAAGTACATGCATGCATGAGCTTTTATTTATTAGTCGCAGAAAGAAGGTGTAGAGCCAATAACTATTTAATAATGCCTTTTTGTCTCTCCTTCAAGTCTATCCTCTCTCAAACACATACATTTCGCAAACACATATATAAAAATAAAACAAAAAATAAAATAAAACAATTTGTCTTTTGCCTTCCTCTCCAAATCATGAACAAAACAAGACAATAATATTACACCATTGAATTAATCCACAATAAAATAAACCAAAAATAACTGACAAACAATTTTTTTTTAAAAAAACATACATAAGCATATTATATTTATAACTACAAAATGAAAAAAAAGAACCAGTGAAGCAGAAGAGAAGAAAAAAAGAGATAAGATGTTGGTGGTTGAATCGAGTGGTTCAAACAAGGTGAATCTTCCGGAGGAGTTGCTGCAAGTTCTACCGTCTGATCCTTTTGAGCAGCTTGATGTAGCTCGCAAAATCACCTCCATTGCACTCTCGACACGTGTCGATGCTCTCCAATCAGAGTCGTCGGCTCTACGCGCTGAGCTCGCCGAGAAAGATGAACTCATCGCTGAGCTCCAGGCTCAGGTGGAGTCGCTTAGCGCCGAACTATCTGAAGCCGCCGATAAGCTTACTCTCGTCGACCAAGATAAGGTCTGAACCGCCTCCTAAAACTAAACCCGGTTCAATTTGGACTAACCACTTTTTTCATTGTTTAATTTTGTTTTTATTTTACTTGAGATTATAGGAGAGTTTAGTGAAAGATAATGCTTCGCTTTCTAATACCGTGAGGAAGCTCAGCAGAGATGTCTCCAAGGTGCAACTTACTTGGCTTTCTATTCAATTTTGAGTTCTTCATTCTCAAAAAGTTTTATACTGTTGAATTACTCGCTATATTAATATTCTCTTTTGTTTGATGTTTAAGCGGTGACACCATCAATAGTTTACACTTTAGAGCATATGAAAAAAATCACACACCATATATACCCCATCACACTTCTCATTTTACCTCTCAGCAAATTTAATAAAAATGGATTTTTTATTTTATTAGATAACTCCATTTTGTAATTATTACAAAATGGATTTATCTAATAAAATGATAAATTTGTTTTATTAAAAAAATGCAAAACAGATTTTTCATTTTAATAGGTAAATCCATTTTGTATTTTTTAAAACCAAATTTATTATTAAAATGATAAATTTATTTTGTATTAAAAAAAAATTTGAAAAAAGTTTTGAATTTTTTTTTATAAAAACACCACTAAAAATTCGTTAAACAATCAAAGTATTCTAAAAATTATAAAATTACCACTAAAATTCTAATAAAATCAAAAGAAGATTATGCAATTTTTTTAAAGATTTTTTTGGGGATTATGAAAAGTTAAAAAGATTAATAAAAAATGATAAATGATGGAATTTGGGGACAATCAGAGTAGCTTGCTCGAAAATCGATTTTTTAGCCTAAATTATCTAGTCGGCGTACAAAATCATCATGTATTACAAATATCTACACACTGAACATAATCAAAATATCACCGATAACCTTATCTGTTTTATTTTTTAAAAAAAAATTAATTATAATTTTTTAACAGATTTGTCTATTTTATTTTGAAAAACAGATTTATCTATTTTTGTAGATAAATCTGTTTTGAAAATTACAAAACAGATTTATCGATTAAATAGATAAATCCAGTTTTGACAAATTGCAAAACAGATTTATCTTTTTTATAGGTAAGTCCGTTTTGAAAAATTGTAAAAACGAATTTATCTATAAATTTGTTTACATTTTTTTTTGCAACACGGATTTATCCTAAAAAATAGATAAATCCGTTTTATATTTTTTAAGGAGTAAAATAGGGATAAATGGTTTTTGTGGGGGTACCAAAAAAAAAATTGTACCTTACTTTGTTTTTGGTTAAGAACAAGAATTCTACCTTACTAATATTGGCAAAAAAAAACACTAATGTTAATGCTTTAATTAATAATATAACAGAAAAAAGAAATTCTTTAAAATGAGACAGCTATTTTTGCTAAATCATTGAACAAAAGAAAACAGATATCGTATTAACTTATTTATTTCATTATTTGTACTAAATTTCTGCGTGGGTCATTATTAATTTTGAATTATTGGGTTCTAAATATGAATATACATGCAGTTGGAGGTTTTCAGAAAGGCGCTAATGCAGTCACTTCGAGAGGATGAAGAAAATTCGGTAAGTTATTATTGTTGTTGTTATATTTTTGAATAATTTTTTTTAGTCTACTTAAATGAAATGACAAATAAACACCACACACACTATCACTGCTCACATCTGTGTTCGAACTCGAGACCGACATCCCCACATCGCTGAAATTGCCGAAACAACTATAGGTGAGGGACATATTTTCGAATAATTTAACTGTTTTGCACGTTGGTTCAAGAATTTTGTACACCTTTATAAATTTGGCTTGTAACAACAATGATGTTTGACATACATAGGGAGGATCCCCAGACATTGCTGCTGTGTTACAGAGTCAGACCAGTATCGCATCCACATCGCAGCTTGGAGATGAAGATGCTTCACTGCCCCCTTCTAGATATTCTTCAATCCAAACAAATATTTCTGATACAGAAATTTCTTCTTCTGATCAGGGACGTGAACCAGAAGGTATGTACCATAACAATGACTGTTTAATGTTTACTATACATAGAAATGAAACTCTAATAATTGTCACATTTTCTTTTTTTATTTTTTGGAAAATAGCAGCTGCAGCTGCAACTGCAAGACCTAGAGTATCACATAATCTTCTCTTAGCATCACAAACTAGCACCCCACGAATTACTCCTTCAGGTTCCCCTCCTAGTGTTTCTGCATCAGTTTCCCCAACAAGAACATCTAAACCTGTCTCTCCAAGGCGCCATTCTATTGCCTTTTCAACAATTGATAGGCCTTCTTTGTTTTCCTCAACTGGCTCTGCCACAGGTTCACATACCGGTGAGTTTTTGTTAACTTTTTAGATTCATCGAATAACTGATGTATTTGGACTATAATGATTAGTTTGGTAAGACCAGACCTCCAAACCAATTGAATCCACATCCACACACTACATTTCTGCATGAATTAGAGCAGTGCGCATACCAATGTTTTCCTCAAGTGGCTCTGCCACTGGTTCACATACTAGTGAGTTTTTGTTAACTTTCTAGATTCATTGAATAACTGATGTATCTGAACTATAATATAGTCCAGATACATCAGTTATTCGATGAATCAAAAAAGTTATTTTTTGCTAAAAACGAGTCCGGAGGGAGTACTTTAGTGGATCTTCCATGCATGTAAAGGAAGGGATGCTTGATTTATGTACTTGTTATTAGCATTTTAGATTAGGCCCAATGGCGGAAAAGTTGGTTTGTATATTAAGTTTGAGAGCTACTTTATTGTCCAAAAAATTCACACCTTATATACATTTGAGTTGTCTTTATTTTATTCCATGTGAGATTTATACTCCAACGCTCACAAGTTTTTCTTTTTAACTTTCTCAGCACGAACACGGGTGGATGGAAAAGAGTTCTTTCGCCAAGTCAGGTAAGGCCAAGGGTGCTTGTATTTACACTTAGAAATTTATGGAACAAAACTTTTCAAAATTGAACCGCGATCGAACCAACCACGATTGAACTGAATCTACTACTATTTACCTAATGCAGAATCTGTTCAAACATTTCTCTCTATTTTGAGCCATTCACTAATTATCTCTATTATGTTATTATATTAGGAGTCGTTTGTCTTATGAGCAGTTTGGGGCATTTTTAGCAAATGTTAAGGAACTGAATTCTCAAAAACAAACCAAAGAGGTGAACTCTCTCTCATGCTTATTCTCCCCCTTTAGTTTTCTATAGCAAAATTTGAGTTAATTGGCTTTCTGTCTGCAGGAGACACTAAAGAAAGCTGATGAGATTTTTGGGCCTGAAAACAAGGACCTCTATACAATATTTGAGGGATTGATTTCTCGCAATGTCCATTAGCTTAATTATCCTGTAGAAAGTTAATTTATCACCAAATTGATTACCTGATATTTCTTTTACTTTATGACAACTTTTTCCTACTTTGAATTACATATTAATTATTCGTTCTTTGAATTTCCATACCTCTAAGTTTGAGGAGTGACTTCTCTTGATAAGATATTAATGTCCTTTTAGGGTAGTTCTACTACTTGTATCTCATCCATGGTTATACACTTAGCACTCGTTTGGATATACGATGGATTTTAGGGAATCACGACAAGTTTCCACGTCCAAGCAGAAGCTTGGATTAACAGTTTCGAAAATGGCACATGTTTTTCATGGTATGGACGTGCGATTGAATGTGCAATCGAGAATCAAATGCTAAGGCTTACGCTCAATAAGAAAACAAACTAAGAAGCTATTCTAACATTTTGAGCATGGAAGCCAAAACATACCATATCAAAAAGAAACTTTTGGAGCTCTTCTATGGGTGCTCTAGAGTCACCATCTCCATGCAATCCATATGCAAACCATGGTTTGCTAACCGTAGTCACATTTATTACTTTCCCTCCAAATATGAATGGTTTCAACTTTCTAGTTCAATCCCAAAAACTTACGAAGGGCACTTTATCAATGAATAAGACAGACTCGTAAAGATAACCCATGAAGTCATCATATCCACTACCACTTGAGTTTTAGAGTCACTTTCAATGATTAGTTCGGTAAGACCAAACCTCCAAGCCAATTGAATCCCCATCCACACACTCCACATTTATGCATGAATTAGAGTAGTGCGCATACCAATTGTATTGAACAGACCATTTCACTCCATCTACTAGTTGAATCTCTTAAACCCCCGCAACTAAGTTGATTTGTTGTTGGGTAAATCATTCATAATTAAGGTTATTTTAAAAACATATTAATAGGAATCAAAGCAAGATTGTTTAATCTATCTTATGAGATAGTAAATTGTAAATTCAATATAGAAATCCTTCTAACAATGCAACAGTGAGATAAATAGTTAACTTTAAGCTTCAATGCACTTTTGGTCTCCTTATTTTTCACGAAATAGGATTATAGTTCCACTATTTCATAATTTGGATTTTTAGTCTGCCAATTTCATAGATTATTGCAATTTCGGTCCTAACCCAAATTTTTTGCCTAAGAAGTCGTGACTTTTGGGCCCAAAAGTGGTGATTTTTGGCCTCCAAAGTGATGACTTTTTGCATTCTCTTCAAATTCGAAAGGTGTTTGCTTTTCCCACACCCCATAAGGGTGTGAAAAGACCAAAAGACCAGGCAAAACCTCTTTTTTTTCACAAATTTTCACCTGTTCGAACACGGGGCTCAAGCGAGTTCGAACAAGACCGTTCGCGTGTGTTAAATATTTGACACACACCCTCGTTGATGAAAATTAAGCGTTCGGATGGAGTCATCCGAACCAATTCGGACAATACCATCCGAACCAATTCGGACAATACCATCCGAACAATTGGTGACATTTTATATTGATCATTTGCATTCATTTCCCCAATTAGTGACACATGCTGTTCTAACACGTGGGAACTATTAGATAATATTATCAACCACAATTGCATAAGAAAAGAAAGCATCATCCAGTCAAATAACCAGTCAAAGAACAATATGTTGATTTGAAAGGTGCACTAGTAGCTCCAACAGGTGTGTTGAAAGCAACCTCCTGAAAAGGTCCTGCCATCTTTCCTCTAGGAAACCATCTTGGCAATCATGTTTTTTGTACAGATGAAAAGTGCACACTTTTACAATTATTACGCTAAATAATTATTAGTCAGGGATGGTGTTCGGATGGTGGTGTCCGAACAGTTTGATTGACCTCTCAAATTAAAAACACTACGAGAGGAGGTTTCCACGTGAGGGTAATTTTGGAATATTTTAGGTTTGAGGGTATGTTTGAGTAGGAGGGGGTGTGGGAAAAGTAAACGCCAATTCGAAATTAGGGTCAAATATCACTACTTTAGGCCTAAAAATAACTACTTTTGGGCCCAACAATATGGGTTAGAACCAAAATCGCAACAATGTATGAAATTGGATGAGCAAAAACCTAAAATTTGAAATTCGGGGACTAAAATCCAGTTACAAGTAAATTAGAGAGGCCAAAAGTGCATTAAAACTAATTTTTATAAACTGTGTATGCATTAAAAAATGATTAGATATCTTCAAATAACTTAATATAATACAACTTGGTTTTAATCAATATATTGTTTAAAACCTCAAAAACTTTTATTTGAAAACTATTATTTACTTTTGATTTTATATATTTTTTATCTTATCTTATTATCTTTATATACTAATAAGAAATTAGAAATTTGGTGCCCCTCGAAAAATGGGACCCTAGGCGTCGCCCCTCCTGCCGATACTCAGAGCCACCATTGCTAAAGAGCTTACACATATTAGACCATTTTTAATTTGGACGTATGAGTTGATTTAATGAAATGTATTACTAGGATAGGTTCAGCATGTCGCCTGTGTAGAAACATGAAATTTGACTATTTTGAGACGAGTTTGTATTTTTTCTTGACAAAATGTATTTCATTTATTTATTATATGAAGAAAATTGAAAAATGCATTGAAGGCTTGCTAATTTGGGGCATAAAAAATCGGGGGTGTAAGTAACAACAATGTACGTGTATAACTGTATATGGTTATGGTAGGAAGGAAAAACGAAAAAGGACGGCACAGAAAATTCATGCCAACCGCTACTTTCATTTCATTTCTCTTTCTCCTTCTCTTCTGATTCTATCCCTTCCCTGCGCGTCATTCCCGTGGCTAACCCTTCTGGTTCTCGGTGACTCGTCTCGCCAGCTTTCCCCACCATGAACGATGAACCAGAACCACAACCTTCCCCCAGGTATATATATATCCATGCATTTCAATGCAACGTTATTTTCATCTCAATGCACCATTTCACATTTTAATGTAATGTTCCATTAACAATCAATTATCTATATATTGATTTAATCTCCCAATGGCCCTCAAAGCAACAGACAAGTAATTAATTTCTTTTGCTTATTATGCTTCTTCATTTTATTGGAATTTGTGTTTTTAGCTAGCTCTTTTGGCAATGTCTCATTGTGTCACATTTTTTGTTTGATTAGCAATGGCAAGTTAGAAAGAAAACAATTAGATAAAAGGGATAGTCATTCTTTAAGAGGCAGAAGACCACGACCTGGATTTTCCGATTCTTTTTCTAATATTGGTAATTCAAATTTCTCATTCTTCTCTTTTCTCTGTATTACAACACTCGTTTTATGAGTTTAATCCTTATAGAACGTCAGTGTAAAGGTTTTTTACACCGACCGACAATCATCATAAATCATGTTGTTATCAATGACTCTTGAGATAATTGGTAACTTTTAATGAGTTTGACAATATGTGATTGATCAATGGTGTAAAACTTCTTTATACTGACGGTGCATATTTATATACTGCCTCCGTTACAGAATATAAACAAAAATTGATCAATAAAAGTTGATGTATCTGATTCAAAATCTAGACCGGATACATCAACTTCTGTTGACCCATTTTTGCTTATATTTTGTAACGGAGGGAGTATTTATGGACTCATGGAGGGGTTTTTAACAATGGTTTATTAATTTGTTGTGCTAATGGTGGAATGAATACCATAATAGACTTGTCAGGTTTAGAGATCATTGAAGAAGGAAGCCAATCTGAGTATTCTCCAAGAAGTAGTCAACAATCTGAAACTCCAAGTTCAAGGGCAAGCACTTCTGATTCTGAGGGAATTAATATTAATGATGATCTTCATAATAATACACAGTGGCGTACTGGTTTCTTTAGGTTACTGAAGAAGGGATCTCAACCCTTTCAAACTTTTCATCCACTTAAAAATGTTCCAAAACTCACTAGAAGAAAAAGCAAAAGAATCAGGGAGGACCTTATTCCTTCTCTCAATTCTCCTGCTCTTCAGTCTTCTTTTGATGCTGAGTTTTGTTGCTTCAAATCTTCATGGAAAAATTTCACTCTTGCTGAGATTATGGCTGCAACCAATGACTTTAGCCATGGTATGAAGTTCTTTTCTTTGGAAATCAATTTACTATTGTGTAAAAAGACTACTAGAAAAAATTGAATTACTGATAGAAATTAGAGTGGTAAAAAAATGAAATCTGTTGTCGCTAAGTGTTAAAGACGCCAAATTTGGAGATCAAATTCATCTTTTCATTCGGTAATCCAACTTGTTGTACTAGTCTGAATAAATCTGGAAGAAAGACTTTTTCTTATGATGACATATTGTCTATGAAGCACCGACACATACATGGACACCAGACACGATACTGACATTGACAAGTAGACACCAATTTTAGTTTGAAAAATGCAAGTAATTGAAGTGTCAATATCAGTGTCAGGGTTCGACACAACACGTGTCGGACAGCTGAAACATTTTCAACCTGAAGTGTCGGTGCTAGTGAATTGTTATCGTGCTTTGTTAGGCTGATAAGCTATTCTATTATTTATTTTTTGAAGATAATTTGATTGGAGAGGGAGGCTATGCTGAGGTTTACTTAGGGAAATTGGAAGATGGAAACTTTGTTGCCATTAAAAGGTTAACAAGGGGGAGCCAAGAAGAAATGACTGCAGATTTCTTATCTGAGCTTGGTATTATAGTGCATGTGGACCACCCCAATATAGCTAGATTGATTGGATATGGTGTTGAAGGTGGAATGTTTCTTGTTCTTCAGTTATCTCCTCATGGAAGTCTCTCATCTATACTTTATGGTATGTTAACAAACATTTTAAAAGTTCTTATAATGCTAAACCATGTTTTTGAAAGACAAAACAAGAGTCAAATGTTAATTGGTTTCTTTCCTTGCATGATTTTAGGACCTAGAGAGAAATTGAATTGGGACCTTAGATATAAGATTGCTTTTGGGACTGCTGAAGGTCTTCGTTATCTGCATGAAGGATGTCAAAGAAGGATTATTCATAAAGATATTAAGGCTTCTAATATACTGCTCTCAGAGGATTTTGAGCCTCAGGTGCTTCTTATGCCTGATAAATGTGATCATGAAACATACAATCTTAATTGTTTTATTATAAGTTTCTCATTTCACTTTATATTACCAATGTTGCACCAGATATCTGATTTTGGGCTTGCAAAGTGGTTACCTGATCAATGGACTCACCATACTGTCTCCAAAGTGGAAGGCACATTTGGGTATGTATCTTTAAACAACTTCAAACGTTTCTGCATTCTCTTTTTCTTCTTTTCACCTACTACCCCCGATCCACTTTATAAGAAATGTGCAATTTTTGGTTCATTGAATAATAACTGATGTATCTGGTCTATAATATAAACCAGATACATCAGTTATTCGTTGAACCAAAAACTGCATTGTCTCTTATAAAGTGGACTGGAGATAGTATTATGTAACCCTTTTTATAATCTATGTTCCATTTTGTGATGTCACAAACAGCTACCTACCTCCTGAATTCTTCATGCATGGTATAGTAGATGAGAAAACAGATGTGTATGCATATGGTGTGCTATTATTAGAGCTAATTACAGGGAGACAAGCTTTGGATAGCTCACAGAAAAGTTTGGTTATGTGGGTATGTATGCTGTTGCAAACATACAACTAATTTGATGATCTTGATGTTGAAAATGTCAATTCTAATATTCTATGTTAAAATAATTTATGGCAGGCAAAACCTTTGTTATCTGGTAATAAAATAAAAGAGCTAGTTGATCCAGTTTTGGAAGATGCTTATGATGAAGAGCAAATGAGACTTCTAATCGTAATAGCTTCTATGTGTATAGACCACTCCTCAATACTTCGACCACATATGAGCCAGGCATGTCCTTTTATATACATCTTTAATTTAATTCAATAAGCTGTGTTTTCAGCTTTTCGAGAGAGCTTATGAAAACAACTAATGACATGTTCATAAACCGTTTTTAGTTTGTTTCCCTAAGTTATCAATGATAATTTGGCCCATTTAAATCAGCTTATTTGGGCTTATCTGCCGACATAAGCACATGTTAAACTGTTTGGGAGAGCTTATGAAAACAACTTATGATATGTTCATAAGCTGTTTTCAGCCAATTTCCATAAGCTCCCTAAGATAGCTTATGAAAACAACTTATAGTTTATAGAAAAATCTTTTGACATTATGTTATCCTTAATTGTAGAAACAATTTATGCATAAGCTCTTATACGATAGCACTAATTTCATAAGCGCTTAAATAAGTTATTTATCCAAACAGAGTATTTGTGAAAGCAACTTAAGGAATCTTAGCTGCAAAACAAAAAGTGATTAAAATAGACTGCTATTGCTGATAGTAAACTGATATAGAGAATATACCTTGTTTATTGATGGAATGCAGGTGTTACAGATTCTAAAAGGTGATGATGAGAGTTTGAAGGTGTTAAAAGAAAGGCAGAAGTCAAAACTTCAGAGGACATATTCTGAAGAAATATATGATGCAGAAGAGTACAACTCAACTAAGTTGTTAAGTGAGAGGGATAGACATATGGAGACTATTTTAGGCTCCACTAGTGGCAGTAACTCTATTAAAGAAGAAGAAGAAGAAACCAATCTAAATTAGATTATTGTGTAAGTTGAAATTAGAAGACAGTGATTTATTTGCAGAATTTGAAGCAGAATATGTATTCATTTTTATTTGGTGGGGGTATCTCAATTAATCATGGTGGTGCAATTATTAGGGTATAATTTGTAATCCCCAATTAACCCTTTATGGTGGTTGCCTTAAATGGGGATTAACATTTTGCATCTTATACATAAAGCTTTGGGCTTATTAAGTTATTCTATTGTAACCACAAGCTGTTGTATTGAAGAAAAACTCCTGAAATTGTTTAACTAATAGTGATTTATATATAAGTTTAGTTCTAGTTAGCCTTCTGACCTTTTAAATTTTTTCTAGTTATCTGTAAAAAAAGTAAATTAATAAGCTACACTTTAGAGTATATGGACAAATTTAGAGTTATATGTAACATACTGTTTGAAGAGAGCCTCAAACTCATACATTGGAATTTAAGTACTATATGAACTTAATTTGAAGAGTTTAAGGTTATGCCAATAAGTGTAAACTTGTTTTACACTGATAGTATTTTATAAGAGTTTTACGTGCCCATGTCAATAATTATTATAGCTGCATTTTAAAAGTTTCTTTTAGTACAAAGCTACTTCCTCTACCTTATCTAATGAGGACTAAGATTGGAGAATAGGAAGAAAAGCAAGAGCATTTTCAAGTCATTGATTATAGGAAAATATTAGTTGTTATTTTCATTTCCCATTAAAATTGTAATAATAGTACTTTGATGTATTTTCCTTTTAGAAGCATAGTTTTTACCCTAAGGCATATAGGATATGATTAGGAATCTAGGGTGGTGTATTAGTATTGTAATAATAGTATTTTGATGTATTTTCCTTTTAGAAGCCTAGTAGTTGTTCTAAGACATATAGGATGTGATTAGCAATTTAGAGTGGTGTAGCTAGTAAAGTGCCAAAAGTATAAATTGGCCAAATGCTTTGTAAAAATCAGATTTTGATGAAATAGAAATTGGGATTTTTGAGAGCATAGTTTTCTCTCCTTTGGTTCTTGGAAGAACTCAAGTTGATCTTATCAAGGGGCTACCATCTCCCTTGTGGCGATCACGCATCGATCTTACCATTTTGTGAGTTTTAATTCCTTCATTGTTCTTAATTTTTGTTGATTGAGTTAAGAAATTGGAAACCTAATCATGGAAAAGATCCTCTTATTCAAGTTTATCCTTGAATTTCACATCAATTGGTATCAAATTTAGGTACTGTGATTAGCGTTCTTGTTTCTGTGTTCGTTTCTGTTAGCGTTCCTATTATTATTATTTTTTCGCTTCAATTTCGTTTCTTCATTTCCATTTCTTGATTTTATTTTTTTCGTTTCGTTTCTGTTTGCTTATCTGTGTTAGATTACTAATATAAATTGAACTATTCTTCTACTGATGTTTCCACTATGCCAGATTGATAAAAACCAGCATTGACACTTGCTTACAGATTCAACTAATTTTACAGTTACTTCACTTTGGTTTTTTCTCAAACACCTTGTATGCACAAACACATTCAACTAATTTTACACATCACTACCAAACACATTCAACTAATGTTACACATAACAAACACATTCAACTACATTCAACATATTCCTCTCCTATCAAATCTATTTTTCACACATTCAACATATTCCTCTCCTATCAAACTACATTCATCTCAAACCTAACAAAAAACCTAAAAAAACAAAAAACATTAAAGGACTAACCTTTGAGAACGAGAGTGAGGGAGAGGTGAGAGAACGAGAGTGGGTTTGGGGTTTACTGTGGGTTTTCTGTTTGGGGTTTTCAGATAAGGAGAGTGGGTTTGGAGAGAACAAGAGTGAGTGAGAGTGGCTGAACTGAGTGAGAGTGGAGAGAACCGAGAGAGGGAGAACGAGCTACAGAAAGAGAGAGACGTAAATTTTAATTAAAGGAGGATGGGCAGCGCTTGTTAAAAAGCGTTGGGTATTGGGATAACGAATTGGCGGATGGATAGCGCTTGTTAAAAAGCGCTGGGTATTGGGTTAACGCGTTTAGGTTTAGGCGGCGTTTGTTAAAAAGCGCTGGGTATTGGGTTAGCGCATTGGTGGATGGGCAGCGCTTTTTGTAGAAGCGCTTCTTATTGGCTAGCGTGTTTTCTTGATAAGCAGCGCTCTATAAGGAAACACTGCTCATTGTTTACTTGTTATGGCATAAACCAGCGTTTTAAGACAAAACGCTGCTCATGGTGACACTCTTTTTTAGCCAATCTGGCGTAGTGTTTATCGATAAGTAAAATTTTGTAACTTCAAACATATTAAGACACTAGTTAAATTGATTTAAACTCCAAAAGCGCTTGGATGAGATGATTATGGTCTCTTCCAGCTTAACTAAGGTTTTGGGTTCGAATCTAATCTTAGGAATGCAACCGCATTAAAACTTTTGAAGGAGAGTTCAATTATTCATTAGTTAATACTCCCTCTGTTCCTGAACTTTGGTTCTTTTGGCATGTTTCACACAGATTAAGAAACCATCAATTTATATTACCTAAAGACTAATATGCCCTTTTGTAGCATTAATTCCCAATTTGTAGTTTTTTTGGAATTATTGTTATTGTTGGTAAGAGAAATGCGGCTGATAATTAACCAAGTTTTTTTAGACTATTAGCTAACCTGTTTTTTCACAGTTTTCGAGACGTTATTTAAAAACTTGGTTAATTGATCACTTGGCTAATAGTCTAAAAAATTTGGTTAATTGGTGTTGTGAGTTGGTTTTTGTCGATTTTTGTCTAAAAACCTATTTCTAAATAACATTGTTGCAATTTTTATTCCACTTTTATTGAGAACCTTTCATATCGTGTTATCTCCAACAACAAAATTCTGCTTGTTCCACTTTTACTGTGTTGTGGATGGTAGTAATATCCAAGTGTAATATGGAGAAGAATTTATAAGATGATGGCTGAGGGTCAAGTTGGTAACAGAAAAAAAAAAGATGATGGTAGTAATATATCTTGGGACTCTAAATAAAGAGTATTGGGACAATTAATATGGAGATTAAATAAAAAAGATAAAGGGTAAATTTAGAAAACTTTGACAAATTGTACATTGATATGTTAAAAGTATTATTGTTTTGGAATAAACTAGTAGCATACCCGTGCATACGTATGGGTGCTGCCATATTCTTTTCATGAACGAACTTAGACATAATTTAAATAATCTGGACAACACCTCGTAAAAAAAAGACAAATTTAAATAGTATTTTCCTTTTAGAAGCATAGTTTTTACTCTAAGGCATATAGGATATGATTAGGAATCTAGGGTGGTGTACTAGTATTGTAATAATAGTATTTTGATGTATTTTCCTTTTAGAAGCCTAGTAGTTGCTCTAAGACATATAGGATGTGATTAGCAATTTAGAGTGGTGTAGCTAGTAAAGTGCCAAAAGTATAAATTGGCCAAATGCTTTGTAAAAATCGGATTTTGATGAAATAGAAATTGAGATTTTTGAGAGCATAGTTTTCTCTCCTTTGGTTCTTGGAAGAACTCAAGTTGATCTTATCAAGGGGCTACCATCTCCCTTGTGGCGATCACGCACCGATCTTACCATTTTGTGAGTTTTAATTCCTTCATTGTTCATAATTTTTGTTGATTGAGTTAAGAAATTGGAAACCTAATCATGGAAAAGATCCTCTTATTCAAGTTTATCCTTGAATTTCACATCAATTGGTATCAGATTTAGGTCCTGTGATTAGCGTTCTTGTTTCTGTGTTCGTTTCTGTTAGCGTTCCTATTATTATTATTATTATTTTTTCGCTTCAGTTTACGTTTCTTCATTTCCATTTCTTGATTTTATTTTTTTCGTTTCCATTTTCTTATCTGTGTCAGATTACTAATATAAATTGAACTATTCTTCTACTGATGTTTCCACTATGCCAGATTGATAAAAATCAGCATTGGCACTTGCTACAGATTCAACTAATTTTACAGTTACTTCACTTTGGTTTTTTCTCAAACACCTTGTATGCACAAACACATTCAACTAATTTTACACATCACTACCAAACACATTCAACTAATGTTACACATAACAACTACATTCAACATATTCCTCTCCTATCAAATATATTTTTCACACATTCAACATATTCCTCTCCTATCAAACTACATTCATCTCAAACCTAACAAAAAACCTAAAAAAACAAAAAACATTAAAGGACTAACCTTTGAGAACGAGAGTGAGGGAGAGGTGAGAGAACGAGAGTGGGTTTGGGGTTTACTGTGGGTTTTCTGTTTGGGGTTTTCAGATAAGGAGAGTGGGTTTGGAGAGAACAAGAGTGAGTGAGAGTGGCTGAACTGAGTGAGAGTGGAGAGAACCGAGAGAGGGAGAACGAGCTAGAGAAAGAGAGAGACGTAAATTTTTATTAAAGGAGGATGGGTAGCGCTTGTTAAAAGGCGCTGGGTATTGGGATAACGCATTGGCGGATGGGCAGCGCTTGTTAAAAAGCGTTGGGTATTGGGTTAGCGCGTTTAGGTTTAGGCGGCGTTTGTTAAAAAGCGCTGGGTATTGGGTTAGCGCATTGGTGGATGGACAACACTTTTTGTAGAAGCGCTTCTTATTGGCCAGCGTGTTTTCTTGATAGGCAACGCTCTATAAGGAAACACTGCTCATTGTTTACTTTGCCTAAACCAACATTTTAAGACAAAACGCTGCTCATTGTGGCGCTCTTTTTTAGCCAGTGTTTATCGATAAGTAAAATTTTGTAACTTCAAACATATTAAGACACTAGTTAAATTGATTTAAACTCCAAAAGCGCTTGGATGAGATGATTATGGTCTCTTCCAGCTTAACTAATGTTTTGAGTTCGAATCTAATCTTAGGAATGCAGCCGCATTAAAACTTTTGAAGGAGAGTTCAATCATTCATTAGTTAATACTCCTCTGTTCCTGAACTTTGGTTCTTTTGGCATGTTTCACACAGATTAAGAAACCATCGATTTATATTACCTAAAGACTAATATGCCCTTTTGTAGCATTAACACCCAATTTGTAGTTTTTTGGAATTGTTGTTATTGTTGGTAAGAGAAATGCGGCTGATAATTAACTTAGAAAGAGAAAAACAAAACGCAGCGATAGTTTTAGTACTCTTCTTAATCTTATTCCACAAAAAGTTGTGCTGGTTTAACTTAGAGCCACAAAGCAATTTTTACAACAATGTTATTTAGACATAGGTTTTTAGATAAAAATCGACAAAAACCAACTCACAACACCAATTAACCAAGTTTTTTTAGACTATTAGTCAACTTACTTTTTCACAGTTTTCGAGGCGTTGTTTAAAAACTTGGTTAATTGTTCACTTGGTTAATAGTCTAAAAAACTTGGTTAATTGGTGTTATGAGTTGGTTTTTGTTGATTTTTGTCTAAAAACCTATGTCTAAATAATATTGTTGCAATTTTTATTCCACTTTTATTGAGAACCTTTCGTATCGACTTATCTTCAACAACAAAATTCTGCTTGTTCCACTTTTACTGTGTTGTGGATGGTAGTAATATCCAAGTGTAATATGGAGAAGAATTTATAAGATGATGGCTGAGGGTCAAGTTGGTAACAGAAAAAAAAAAAGATGATGGCAGTACTCCCTCCGTCTCAAATTGTTTGTAGTTTAAGGTTTTGACACACCCTTTAAGGAAAATGATTAGGAGTCTAGATTTTTTAAAAAGTGTTGTGTAATTTACCAATTAACCATTTATCTCTCTACATAGGAAAATGTGAATATGTGAATCATTTAATAAACGTAAAAAGTTGTCATCATTAATAGAGACATAAATGGAAAATAATATTAAAAGTTACATTGAAATTCTAAAATAACAATTAATTTGAGACAAATTGGTTTTGCTAAAACAACAAATAAAATGGTACGGAGGGAGTAATATCTTGGGACTCTAAATAAAGAGTATTGGGACAATTAAATTTAATTTGGAGATTAAATAAAGATAAAGTGTAAATTTAGAAAACTTTGACAAATTGTACATTGATATGTTAAAAGTATTATTGTTTTTGGAAAAAAAAGAGGCTAAAAGTACCAAAGATCAGGAACGGAGGGAGTATTAAATAAGCATTAGTTAATAATTATCATTTTTAAAACAATGATAATAAATAATGATCTCTCGTAGAATGTCTTTAAATAAAATAAATTTACCCTTCCTGATTTGAGAGATTAGTCTCTGCAGTTGTGCGCAGAGAATACCCAATTTATATAAAAAAAAAAAATTACCGTGTTTTTTTTTGACGCAGCTAATTTACCATGTTAATTACCAAAAAAAATAATTTACCATGTCGCTATTTCTCTAGCATTTTACTATATAGAAATTAAAATCTTAACTAGTTCAAAAACTGGACACATCAACTTCCATTAAATGCATCAACAAATTCAACATCCTTTTTCCATTGGAATTTCACGTGCAGATTGTTAACTTTTTCTTTTTACAGTTTTTAAGAGTTTTAATTACACCAATGATTATTTAAAAAATAATTAACATAACAACTATTTCTGAAGGTCAAAGTCAAACATTCTAATTGTCTTAAGTTAACCAACCTGTGTATGTAAGCTGAGAATCGAGAGGGAAGAAGAGAAAGGGAAAACTGGAAAACGAAAATGAGTGTAATTTATAGCTTTTGGTGTTTGGTGATTCCGTTATTGTTAATCGTCGATTCCCATGGAGTTTCGTGCTCCTACGCAGGTTCCGCAAGTGCCATCATCGACCCTACCAATGTGAAACAGGTTTCATGGAAACCACGGTAAGGTCACTTTCTCTTTCTTATCTCTTCGCCACCACTGAAATTCAGTTTTTGATAGCGATTGATGATAATCATGTCATTGTCATTTTGATTTTGATTTTGATTTTTCGATTCGGTGCAGAGCTTTCGTTTACAAAGGTTTTTTGACGGATTTGGAATGTGACCACTTGATTTCGATAGCGAAAACGGAGCTTAAGAGATCTGCTGTGGCGGATAATTTGTCTGGTGAAAGTAAGTTGAGTGAAGTTAGAACAAGCTCTGGCATGTTCATTTCTAAGAATAAGGTTCGTTGCTTTTATTTATATCTTTCTATATTTGCAATTTCGTTATTTAAAGCTAATAAATATCTTTCTTGTTATTATCATTATCAAATGTTTAACTACTTTTGGAAACCCTCAATTAATTAGTTATCCTTTATAACCTTAATTATGTGCTAGTGGTAGATGTGGATCCAATATTCATTTAATACTGAATTGTAAGGAAATTGTCTAGTTTGTGTCCTGAAGATGAATATTGAGATTCTCAGTCACAACTTGCTTTTTAATTAACATTTGCCCCAATCAGTTTGGAACTCAATTCTATCCATGAAAGAACAATCACTTGATTACTTTATCTCTAGAATCTGTATAGTTATGCTTCTTGGACTCGTTGTTGTTCCAAAACGTTTTTATTTGCTTTGATGTTGTTTTAACAAATACATAAATTTTGTGGTCTGGGATTCTGTTTGATTTTGAAGGTCAAAATTTGTCTTATATTGGCTATGAAATGTGATTTTAAACACAAGGATTTTATAGATGAATAACAGAGGAGTATCGGAGAGTATTTGGATTGAAGTTTGTAAGTTGTGCGAATTTTGACTGCTCGTTTAAAACTATAGAGGAGTTTCGTTTTTTCTGTTGTTTATAGCATCAACTTTTAATGCATAACAATAAACTGTGCTGAGTAGCAGCACTTTATAATTTCGATGTACTTTTTTCTTACTCTGTTTAATTATTTTGTAGGATCCCATTGTTTCTGGTATTGAGGACAAGATTTCATCATGGACTTTTCTTCCAAAAGGTATGGTATATATTAAATCATGATTAAAATCTGTGTGGTATTCTTGTAAAATCAATGGAACTCCTATCTTTGACCTAGAGTTGCCCAATGATCCGATTATTTGTTGGTTTTTATCGTTCTATAATGTCTGGTTTAAACACAAACCATTTGTTTTGGCCTGAAACACAAATATTTAAAATGAGTGAGAATGTGGGCTTATTATTCTCTCTATTCTGTGCTTGTTACTTGCTGTTTTTCAAGTGCTTTCCTTTGGCTTCAAACTTTTAGACATGGGCACAAAAAGGAATGGGAAGAATTCAGCTCTATATTGATCATGAATATGTTCCTTGTAGAATAGAACTGGGGCAAATAAATACAGGACTGAACCGTGATGCTACAATTTTAGGTTTTAGAGTTATTATTATGCATAACAGGAAAATTTTCTAATAAACTGCCGCTATGATTTTTAAACTTGTCCCACTTAAATAACAAAGCTACAATAGGAAGCTTTTTTTTAGTATAAATCGGGTATCCTCTGCGCGCAACTGCAGAGACTAATCCCTCGAGCCGGGTAGGACCACAATTGGCGGCAAAGCTCTCCCTCAAGAGATTTAATACTGCTGCATGCACAAGGCTGGATTCGATCCCAGGACCTTGGTTAAGCTACAATAGGAAGCTGTTATCATATAATTTTTTAAAAAGGGAAACTGTTGACGTCGATTGCATTTAATGACATATTGTGTAGTACATCTTGACTTAAATGACAGTTTTTGAAAGTTTCAAATGAACTCTATTAAACTATTACTTATGCTAATTAGTAATTTACCACTTTTAGCATTTAATTTTAGTTTTCAAATCGGCACTAAATTACTCCTCTAGTCCATATAAGATAAACTGTTTTTCAGCTGAATACTTGAATTCTTTAGTTAGTTTAAATTTAGCTATTTCATGCCTCTCAATGTGGAACTTAGGTCATATGGAAAAACTAAAGAGCATTACTTACCCATTTTTCCCCTGGGAATGGTACCCATCAAGCATTTGCTTGGCTACTAGTTATCCTTATATTTAATAGAATTTCAAACATTAATTGTAAGCCAACATTCAATAAGTGCTTGTGAATTCACCGGAACCACCATACTATCA
Organism: Oxytropis ochrocephala; assembly: GCA_020916435.1. Lineage (NCBI taxonomy): Eukaryota > Viridiplantae > Streptophyta > Magnoliopsida > Fabales > Fabaceae > Oxytropis > Oxytropis ochrocephala. Next base: position 9,993,111 of record CM037093.1, on the reverse strand, counting down.
GGATACCATAGGGACTCCCAAATCCCAAGACTGAAAGAAACAATTTAGAAGCATTCTAAGTTTACTGGAGAAATTAGGAAGATCAACCAAATTGAGAAGTATATATTGTATTTGTATCATTCGAGACCCAAAGAGTAGTTTACTCTTCAATTTTTATTCACTAGTTTCTTTATACAAATAATCTTCATAATATCATGTACCAAATCAGAATCTTCATAAATTAAAGTAAAATTACCTTTATGAAACCATATACACAATGTATTTCCAGCTTCTCTTCCCTCCACCCTTCCCTTTCCCTAGGTGGTAAATAGAAAAAGTAAGAACATGGAGCCAATAATCAATTGCTTACAGTATTTCATTATTGATTTCAGAAAATGGAGAAGACATACAAGTACTAAGATATGAGCACGGACAGAAATATGACCCACATTATGATTACTTTGCTGATAAAGTTAATATAGCTCGGGGTGGACACCGGGTTGCCACTGTTCTCATGTATCTCACTAATGTGACCAAAGGCGGTGAAACTGTGTTCCCAAATGCAGAGGTTTGTCTAGTATCTAATGCACATACTTACGTAGAATTAAACATAATATTATCAAAGCATTGCTGTTTTAATTTGTAAGTTTATTATTTAATTTTGGCATCTCCTTAAATGGCTATGTGGTCTCTAGCTTGGATCCTTGTATACTGCAATTTTCTTGTGTGAACTGAAGTTGACAGTATGAATGATTCAATGTTTGAAGTTTGAGAGAGCCAGATTGTCTTGTCTGACTGTCTGAGGATTGTATTTATGACTTTATGCTGGAGTATCCTCACATTTTCATAGTTGCTCATAATTATCCTTTTAAGGAGATGTATAGGAATGCTGTGTGTCTTGTGACCACACAAGCGCTGTATTTATAATTAAATAATGATTACATAGTGCATCTCTTAATAATTGCGAGAATGGAACCAAGTGGTGCAACTCGGGCCAAAATAAAGAGATGTATTAAAAATTTAGAATGACAACTCAGGCCACAATAAAGAGATGTATTATGAATGTTGTCGGTAACTATTAATCACACACTAAACACATGTTAAATGTTTCTTTGCTGAAGGATCTGAACATCACAAAGGGAACATGTTTTTGCCGTTTTTTTCTTCTAGCAGCTAGCTTTGATATCTTTGTAATTCTGATTACAGGATTCTCCACATCATAGAGGTTCTGAGACAAGTGAGGATCTCTCTGAGTGTGCCAAGAAAGGAATAGCAGGTGAGCAACTGAACATATATACTTAAGGCTTTTTCTTCTGTGTTATTCTGTAATGCCATATTTGCTACCAGTCAAATTATGTTAAATAATTGTTTTTCTCTTTCTTTCCTCCCCGAGGCAATTCATAGTGAAACCGCAAAGAGGGGATGCACTTCTTTTCTTTAATCTCCACCCAAACGCTATCCCAGACACTATCAGTCTCCACGCAGGATGCCCTGTAATCGAAGGTGAGAAGTGGTCTGCAACAAAGTGGATTCATGTGGACTCATTTGATAAGACAGTGGGAGCTGGAGCCGGAGGGGACTGCACTGATCAGCATGAAAGTTGTGAGAGATGGGCTGCCCTTGGAGAATGTACTAAGAATCCTGAGTATATGGTTGGATCTCCAGGCCTTCCTGGCTACTGTAGGAGAAGTTGCAAGACATGTTAGAAGTGTTGCTGAATGATTTCCTGATTCGACGTGATTTTGGCAGACTTTCTAATTTTCATTGGTTCTCGATTTTGTAGTTTTCTTTCGCCGCATTGTAATGTATTTTATGTCTCACTATAAAATATAATGGTTAGCTCTTTGATTGTGTCCTAGTGACATGGTCACATTCAAGAGGTACATTTGTGAGTTTTGAAGCTGTAATGGTAGATATTGTGGGATTCAGTGGAAAGAAAGCCAAAAGAAAAGAAGAGAGTAGTAAATAAATTATTAATTATTGATTATTTGCAATGTAAAGTCAAAGAATTGTTTATTAATTATTGATTAAGTGAAGAGTTGTTTATTACGTCCTTTTTCTATATCTATAAGTTCTGGTACAGTAAAGTACACCTCCGTCCCATATTACATGTCGTTTAAGGTTGTGGCACACAAATTAAGAAAAGTAGTTAATTTTGTATGGAAAAGTGAGATTGTGAGTTAGTTTACCAAATTGTCATTCATTAATGACATTGGAAACATAAAAAGTAGAATTGTAGGAAGATATATATTAAATAATGAAGGGTATGACTGGAAAAGAAAATTGATGTTGTACTGGTATTCTAAAAAATCATGTATTGTGGGATAATTTTTTTTCTAGAAAGTCATATAATATAGACCGAGTTATTTCATCTATTTTCGTCGACATTGAAATACTATCGTGATATGTATTGTTTCAATTGTTTTGTTCCTGTCCTGTCCTATTCTCTATTTCAGACAAGAAATGATTTACATTATTTCTCTGTAATTTCATTCCACTTACTGACGTCAAATCAATATCATAGAATTTAACTTATCAAAAATTGTAATGTAACAAGGGACCATTTGAACCCAAAAAGAAAAAACAAGGGAAACAAGCCTAAGCTAAGGATCCATGTGATGAATAAAGTTATACATAAAAATTATACATAAAAATTAAAACCACAAACAGTTGAATTGTTTTTTAAAGGCAAATATCAGTGTTTATGATGAGATGCATTTGACTGCATGACTACACACAATCATGACTGCATATAATCTAAATTGGTTAGGGAAGATGGAATGCTAGTTTCCAGAATTTAAATCTAGACCTCTTGCTTTAAACTATCTAGGACAACAATGTCTAATAACTCATGCAACATGCATTAAGACTCAACCAACAAATTTAATGAATGCATGCTTTTTATCTGCTGATCATGAATCATTTGTTACTATTTGTTAGATCAAATTTGTTGGAAATGTGGAGCTGTTAAATATTTTATAATTCTACTGATGCCAAAAGACAAAATTATTGTCCCAATAATTATATGAGAAAAATACAAAAGTGAATGCTGAATTAATGATATGACACATGAGGCAAGCGTAGCCTTCAAAATCTCAATGAGACATTTTGTCTTGTTCGAGTAGTATAATGGAGATTTGAGAGGCTGGAAGGCCAAAAGGAAAGGATCACAAACAAACAGAGAATCCTGTCAAATCAGAGGAATGAGAAAGATGCCCATGTTTTGTGGTCCTTATGTTTTGAATGAGATGTTGCTCAACTAATAATGCTCCAAAAGATTCAGTGTTGTTCTTAAGTGCATTGCATTTTGCAGGTTACAGCTACAAGTTTTTTTTTCCTACAACTATCTCTCATACTTTTCTTTTTTATTCCTAATTTTTTATGCAATACTCCATCCGTCTCATATTAAGTGTCTTATTTGAAATTTTTCTTTGACTCAAATTAACTGTCACTTCAAAATCCTAATATAACATTTATTATTACTTTTCAACGATACCCTTACTTTAGAATATCAATAACCGTGCCTTTGCTCCAATCGAGAAAAGTGTAAGGGTATTTTAGTCTACCACATTTTTCCACCATAGAATTTAGCATATCCAATCATTTTCTTAATACCCGCGCATAACCTTAAACGACACTTAATATGAGGCGGAGGGAGTAGATAATAGTAGAGATGAACACAAAGAATAATTAAAATTAATAATATACTCCTATGTGTATGTAAGGATAAATTAATATATTAATTGAAAGTCAATGTATAGCAGCTAGTATAAATAAGTCATACTCCCTCCCTCCATTTTATATTAGTTGTTGGTTTTTTTTAAAGATATTATGTAAATTTTGAAATTTTATAGGGACTCATGTACAAATTTCGAAATATATAGGGATAAATTTGAAAAACTAATAGGATCAATTTAAAATTTATATTTCTAATGTAAAGAGAGAATCTCAAATTCTTAGCGTTTAGGTGGTTTTTGAAATTCCCTATTTTGATACACCCGTGCTCTGCACGGGCCTGACAGCTATATTTTGATGTAGCATAATTAGTATTATACTATTATGGATATAGGTAGTCATTAAACTTTAACTCTTTAAGTAGTTAGATGAGTACTATATAACATTTTGGATAAGAATGATGAGATCGCGAAGTTGTCATTACTGGAAGAAATGGTTTTACATTCTTGAAGACCTCGTGATATATGACATTCGAGGTAATAGCTTGTGAACTAATTTCATTGTGTCCAATCAAAACTTGTAAACCTTGTTTTGATGTCACTCTGGATAAAGCAACATACAACTGTCCATAAGAAAACATGGGACTAGGTAAATATACGCGAACCTGTTTTAAAGACTATCCCGGACTCTTTGTAAGCGTCATACACTTCAAATACTGCCACAATTAGAAGCATAAAAAGAAGCCAACATAACATTCACAGGAAACATAGAAGGTGAAATGGTTCATCCAAGTGTCTATGCCAACATAATAAATAAAGGTTAAAACCCCAAAAGTTTTAGCTACATATTTAAGACACAAGAAGTAACCCCAAAAAAGTTTCAATGCAAGTTAAACGACATGGACTAAATTTGTCTGCAAGATATCATCCTTATTCTATATCTAGCTAATGCATTTTGTAACATTTATAAATTGGCGGTAGTTTTGATTTGAGTGGAGTTTGCATCTTGGGCTTCCTACAATAGTGGAAAATAGTATAATTACAATGGGAGGATGAATAAATAGTATAATTTCAATGGGAGGATTGAATAAATAGCCAAAGGGGGAGATATAGGGATTGAATAATCCATGAGTGTAGTTTTGATTTGTTATAGCTGACTTTCACAAGAGCCCTTTTTTGCACCCATTTTATGGTAATCAACCAAACATGCACGAATTTCCTTGCGAGGAAGGAGAAGATGATTATGAAAAACTAACCTGCACCATGAGACATTTTCATTATTCAGCTAGCAAGTCCATTATCTATCCATGGTTTTATAAATAGCTAGTCTCACCCTTCTGATATAATATAAAACCACCAAGAAGTGAAAAGCAAACACATGAGATCTTATATCAAATCATACCAGCTATAGATACAAAATGAAAAATTCTACCATAACACATGATCTCTAATAACATTACTAAAAAAATATAACTTAATAATCAAGAGCTATACATGCCTTATAGAAAATGCAAAGTACCTAGTGGATGTTAATGCATCTGAAATACAAAAGTGGTAGTCATCATCAACAACAAACACTCTCACAATTAGAATTGAGATTCCAACAAAACAATGAAGCATGAAGAAACATATTAGGAAGGCTCAAATTGTAAGATAATAAGTGGTTGGCTAAGTAACTATAAGCAGCAAGGAAAAAAGAAAACGAATTATTGGAAAGGATAAAGTAAAAGAAGCCCACATCACTTTAAGGAATGGAAAAATAGCATAACACTTTACCAATCTGTTATCCTTCTTACATCTGCACATTTGCTTATATGATTTTCCCCCCTTTGTACCCTCTGCATCTAAATCTGATCTAGATGCATCCCAAGATAACTAACGTGCTTAAGCAATATTCTCAACTTGTCATAACTTGTGACACCACACCACTACTCACATCGACACCAATCCATAAAAGGATATATGGTTTTGAGTTGAAAAGTATTATGATATTAATTATTTATGTTTACAATGCGAAACTGGCTCCCATTAGTATCAGGATCCATATTTCACATAGGGAGACATTATTAGTCAAATAAATGAAAAGATCAAATCATTTCATGTTACCTTCATTGAGATTGTTCTGTACCGTATCTATAGATAAGTATATCCGAGATAGTTGGTAGGTAATAAGGTTTTGATCAATATAGAGTTACGTCCGAGTTACGTCCGAAGTGATTGTTCCGGCCGAGGAGGGGGTGTACTGCATAAACACTCCGATCTTTGAAGTCGATGTGATGGAGTTAATGCAAATGAGTGATAATTAATGCGTACCTCTCTCATTGGAATAAATGCAGTATTTATAGGTTTTGGAGGCACTTGGGTGTCATCATCTGAACCATCGGTTGTGGAGGCGCATGGTAGGCTGTTGGATGAATGATTATGGGCCTTGGCTGTTGAGGGCCCAATCAGTTGGCCTTTTGAGCAGAGAGGGGTGCGAATAGTAGGCGTGTGATTTCTCCATAACAGTTGTCCCCCAAGTCGGTTTGGCATGTTAGGTTAAACTAGACTTGAAATATGTGTAAAAAATAAATCGTTTAAGTGAGATTGGAAAAAATAGCTGTGTTCGGACTTTCTTACCGATCTTGTATTTAATTTAAACCGAATCAGTATCCGATCTTTAAAGATGGTTGAAAGCCGAACTGCACTGCCGATCTTTGAAGATGGTTGAAGCCGAACTGTATTACCGATCTTTGAAGATGGTTGAAGCCGAACTGTATTACCGATCTTTGAAGATGGTTGAGTGTTGGTGACGCTTCATTTTAATATTTATTTCTTTTTTAAATGAGCATTAAATGCTCGTGTTGATCGATGTGACCGATTCGCAGGATTCGAGGCGTCTTTTTAATGATGACTTCCTCGATTCTTGCGTCGTTTGATTCTCGATTGAGTGCGTCGCGAATGAACGAGAATGATCATATCTCGAACCCTATAAATACAAGCGAGGGTAATTCACTCATCTTTTTTAGTTTCCTGCTTCACTTAGAGCTACCGACTTCGTGATTTTAAGTTCTCCGAGCTCGCTCCTTGAACTCGACATCAAATCTCTTCATTTTTCCTCAAGACTTTCTTACGAGGTTAGTGCTTCTATTTGAACTTACTTTTTGTTGTGTTTTTAGTAGAATTTATTCTTCGTTGCGCCGTTTTTAATTCCACCGGGTGAGATCTAGCCTCACCGCCATCTTTTTTTGCGGGATGGGGTTGTCGGTCGGGTTCCGATCTTGTTCGTGAACCCAACATCTTCTTATGATTTTATCTCGATAGCTTGCCCCCATTCCTCGTAGGTAAAATCGGCGAAAACAAAATGCATAACTCGCGCTAAACGCTCCGACTTATAGACCAAGCCGAGCAAGCTCGCAAGTCTAGAGGCCACGACATCGGAAAGCTAATGGCATCTAGAAATCGATTCTAATCCATTAGATAGGAGAGAATGGTCTGCACTGAAATCTGAGGAAGAAATGTCTTAGGGCCTAGAGGAAGTGATGATGAGAAGAGCTTCCGACGAAGAATCGCCCACCCTTCCGCTCCCAACAATCCGAACTCGGAGGCTCAAGTAGATGTTGATTTAGATCCGAGCTCTTTGGGCGACTCCGATATTGATTCGAGTTCGAATCCGATCTTGAATCGAGACGGAAGAAAGGTTGACGATCCGTCTGTTGACCCAGAAGAGGAGAATGTTGGTGAGGATAGAAGAGGTAAAGAGCCGGAAGATACCGGGAGTTTCGAGTTGTTATACGGGTATGAAGATTCCGGGGTTAACAACGTCGACCTCCCCGTAGTTCCCCCTTGGGCTCGCCCGTGATTACTCACGGGTATCCGAAAAACTTAGTAATCTTGACTCGCTATTGACGGGAGATCGACATCGCAATTATTCAAAGAGGCTTTATGCAAAAGATCTGAGAATTTGGCGTGTCTTTGGAATGGGAAAGGGCGAGCATGTGGCCACTTACCCAGATTCTCTCAAGTTTATTGTTTACTGGACGACTTTAGCTCACATGCGCATCCGTCCTCCATTCACGGCCTTCCAACAGTCGGTATTGGCGGGTTAAGTAGCCCCATCTCAACTTCACCCCAATGCTTGGGCATTCGTGACGAGCTTTGAGTGGTGGTATGCATTCATTTAGGTCGGCCCCTTTCCTTCAACTTTTTTTACATATGTTTCAAATAAATAAAAGGACCGAGAAGAACAGCGGCAAACCTGCGCGCTTAGAACATTATGCCCTCCGATCCAGACCAGGAATCAAGGTTTTTCGGCCATATTCAGAAAGTTTGAAGTATGAATGGAAAAATAAGTTTTTTTAGGTCGAACCGGTGTTGCCAGTAGTGGTGGACCGAGTTGGGACATTTAATGTCGAGAATGACATTGTTCTCACCACCAAGTTTCCTCTTGGTTGGACCGACGAGACGAATCCAAAAGGCATTACATTTGAAAAGAATCATTTAAGCGTGGAGGATCGAGAATACCTTGAAAGTGCTCCGGTTTATTGCGGATCGGATCATCACCAATAACGAACATAGGGCGAATCACTGGGGTTTCGATACTAAGTTGTTGGTGGCATCCGTTAAGTTTGAGCATGTCGAGAAAGCTTTAGGTCGGTTTAAAAGCGTTTCTCTTAGTTTATTTTTACTATGTCGCTGTTTTTTTATATCTCGCGATCTTTACTTGCATAATCTTTCTAATGTAATTTTGTATTTAATCTGCGAGATAGCATGGCCCGAGGCGGAATATGGAGGCTTTGAAAGCCTTAGCACTTGAAGAAATTACCCGGTGATACCTCACGTCGGAAGTAGTATGTGGGGTTCGGTGAGGAGCAATTGTCACTCCATTGGCTTGCCTATCATCGTGGTTAATCCCCAGGGGAAGACGAAGAGGAAGCTCGGCCATTCACAAGAAAAAGGAAGCAACCATCGGTCAACTTCCTCCTAGGTCCAAACCCCAAGATCGGGAGAAAAATGTGATTGATCTGAGCGACCATTCAAAGAAGCACAAAAAACATAAGTCTGCTGCTCCTTTTGATCCACGGGCATATATGACCCTCAAGACCGAGGAATTCCAAGCTGACCCCTTCGGAGTTTCACTCTCGGTGTTTTCAAGGATGGTCGACTTAGTGAGGGAGGATAAAGCAGCTGTGACTGAAAAAATTAAAGGTACGGTTTCTGGTTTTCTAAGCTCGTCCACCCGGTCTTCCAACTTCTTTTATACTTATGTATTTATCTATTTGTACAGATCTTGAAGCCAAGTATGAGTCAGCTCGGAAAGCTGTAAGTCCACTTCGGGCTGATCTCGAGAAATCTCAAAAAGATGTGGATCTTTACAAGCAGATGGCCGAAGACTTGGAAGCTAAGCGCCTACAACTTGAGGTGAAAAGAAGAATTTGGAGAGCGCCCAAGCGATCAAATGAAAAATTTGAAAAGGTCGCCGTCGAGCTTCAAGAAAAAGATGCTAAGATCGCGGAGTTGACGGGCCGACCTCGGCCAATAATTTTTCCCGAGCTTCGAGGAGCAGTTGAGAAACTCACCGCTCTAAATGTTAAAGCTCGGAAGATCGGAAGAAGGCTATTCGGATGGGTCAAGAGGGCATTGTCGAGGTTTTCAATAACGCCTTGACCAAGTCGTCGTAGTTAATCCTGACTTTATTGCCGATCGTGATATTCTTAACCCGGAGTACGGGGTTCATGATGGTCATATTGTTGAGTTTGACCCGGAATCCGACGAAGTGTCAAGGATCGTTTATCCGAGAGATGTGTAATTTGCTTATTTTCATCTGCTTTTTTTGGCGAGGGTCCTACCGTGCTTAGGTATTTTTGTGATGATATCTCCGTATTAACTTGTCATATTTTTGGCTTCCTTTGTGACTGTGTTTTTATCTCGGATATCTCTTCCCTTCTGCTTTAAACAAGTTTATTAGGTGAAAATAGCGATATCGATTGATGTTTTGAATTTATATAGAAATAAGATCGGAAATAGAATGCCTTAGCAAAGCAAGTCTATATTAAATAAGATCGGAACTAGAATGCCTTAGCAAAGCAAGTCTATATTAAACAAGATCGGAAATAGAATGCCTTAGCAAAGCAAGTCTATATTAAATAAGAGGGGAAATAGAATGCCTTAGCAAAGCAAGTCTATATTAAACAAGATCGGAAATAGAATGCCTTAGCAAAGCAAGTCTATATTAAATAAGAGGGGAAATAGAATGCCTTAGCAAAGCAAGTCTATATTAAACAAGATCGGAACTAGAATGCCTTAGCAAAGCAAGTCTAACTATAATATTTCTTGAGTTTGGTGGCGTTCCATGTTCTTGGGATCGCCTTGCCTTCTAGGGTTTCTAGCTCGAAAGCACCATTTCCCGTTTTTGTCGTGACTCGATATGGACCTTCCCAGTTCGGTGCTAGCTTGCCTTGTGATGCATTTTTCAACCCTACATCGGCTCTTCTCAAGACGAGGTCGCCGACGTCAAAATCCCTTGGGACGACTTTCTGATTATAACGGGTGGCTATCCTTTGTTTGTTGATGGCTTCCTTGAGGGATGCGTGATCCCGAATTTCTTCTATAAGATCCAGCTCTTCTCGTAAAGCTTGTTCATTGTCTTACGGTGATTTGGATTTGTGGTTCTCGAAGGCGGTTCTCCGATTTATTGGGATGATCCGCCGCTCCCATATGATAACCGAAAGGCGTTTCTCCCGTGGAGCTTTGGGAGTTGTTCTATATGCCCACAAGACATAAGGGAGCTCTTCAACCCAATTTCCTTTAGCATTGTCTAACCTTTTCTTCAATCCGTTGAGAAGTACTTTGTTTCACCGCTTCGCTTGACCGTTTGTTTGGGGATGCTCCAAGCGTGAATCGATGCTTGATTTTAAGATCGGACATCAACTTCTTGAATCCTTTTATCGTAATTGAGTTCCATTGTCCGTGATTACCACCTCGGGCACCCGAATCAGTAATTATTTCTTTTTCGGAAAAAGGAGATGCGCTTTTTGCCTTAATAACGAGATAGTGGTTTGGCCTCAATCCATTTAGTAAAATAATCAACACCACAATTAAGAATTTATTCCTCCCGGGGCTTTTGGAAAAGGTCCTAGAAGGTCTATCCCCACCATGCAAAAGGCCATGGGGAGGAGAGAGTTGTGAGGCGGTAGGAGGTGCAATGTGAGCGTTTGCGTGAATCGACAATTCGAGACATTTCTTCACATAGTTCCTTGCATCGCCTTCAATGGTTGGCCAAAAGTATCCTCGCTCTTAACACCTTCCCGGCTAAGGACCTACCACCTAAATGTTGGCCACATATTCCTTCATGAATTTCCATTAACACATAGTCGACCTCAAATGCATTTCTAGACATTTCAATAACGGTGAAGAGAGTGCCTTCTTGTAAAGCTGTTCATTGAAAACTGCAAAAGATGCTGCTTTTCTTCGGACGATCTTGGCTTTTTCAGGATCGGAAGGTTCTGTGCCCGACATGATGTAATTCAAGATAGGAGCAATCCATGTTTGGTCTTCACTTATTACGTACACTGATGACATCGAGTGTAAGTCATCCTCAAAACTAGGTTTCTTTGAGGATCTCTGTATAAGCCCGACCAGGTGATTTCCGGTAGTTTTGGTGCTTGCTAATTTGGAAAGAACATCGGCTCGAACGTTGTTTGTTCTCGGGACATGTTTATCCTCGGCGAAATCAAATTCGGTGAGGAGTTTCTTGACATGATTCAGATATTTTTGGAGGATTGGCTCTTTTGCTTCGTACTGTCTGTCATACCCCAATTTTGTCCGGCTTAGGTCAAAACCCTGATTTTCCCAAAAAATAAATAAATAAAAGAAAAAAGCATCATGCATTGCATTTAGGTTTCTAAAGTCATTTCAAAGTTTCTAAAATCATTTTTGGAGTCGGAATGCACTTTTAAACAAATTAGGGTTTTTCGGTGAAAAAGGGTATTTTGGTCATTTCACAAATAAGGGACCATTCCTCAAAACAAGTCATCCAACATGTGTTTCAAGGTACTAGAGGTCACTCCTAGGGGAAAAATCATTTTTGAAGTGGAAATGTTTTTGAGACAAAAACTAGGGTTTTTAGAGTGAAAGGGCATTTTGGTCATTTCACAATAAAAGCGGTCTCTCGTCCCAAATCCTTGAATAATCATCAATGATGTATTTGAGGATATTTGTGCTCCATTTGTGATTATTTTTGCGCATAAATATTAAACCTTTTGGCCTAAAAACCTAGTTTTTGGATAGAAAGGTAAAATGGTCTTTTCCTTTGAGGTGGGGTAAATAAATCAATTTTGGGATTGGTGAGATCATAAAATTCAGAGCCCAATCATTGAATCATGGATATAGCCCAAAATGGCATGAACTAGGAAGAATAATCTAGAAAGGAATATTCTACATCTTTTTGAATTTTGAAAGGATAAGGATAAAACAATAAGACAATTTGCAATTCCACTCACTCTCCACTACATAGCTGCGAATATCAGCTGTATTCCACCCCATTTTCATTTATTTTTATTGTTTGCAAATTGTACTAAATCATGGCCTTCCATTTAAATGTGAAATCCAATCCCCACCCTTCATTTGAATCAAAATGGCACTTGTGTAATAAGCTTTATGGAAAAATACAATTTTGTAAATGAGCTTATCCTTCACCCCACTCCTTATGCTTGATGAATCCCCATCACATGATGGTTCTTAGTATGGAAAAGAGAATTTTATGTGAAGATTTTATTGAATGTAGGGAAAATGGCAACACTAAAAGAGTAAATTGTGCTAGTTGAAATTGTATTGCTTTGCAGTGTTTACGCTTGGGTTTTGTGGTGTTTTTGTGCCCCAGGACTAGGTGAAAGGAAGAACGAAGAAATGCAAGCAATCGGACGAAAAAGTGCCAAGGAATGAGCTTATACTGAAGTGGCGCTGAATCGCCGTCGCATGAGCGCGGTGAAGCGACAAAGGAGTGCGAGAAATAAAAAGTCCTCGTCCATTCGCGCCCCATCGCCGCACGAGGCGCCGATGAGGCGCCGCCGATCTGTAGCGTCCTCCAATTAGTGGCGCTTAAGTGTCATTTGGAGGCGCGATTCTTTGGAAAACACGATAAAACACGCAAAAGCTGCGTTTTTGAGGATCTTCCGACATTTTAGGCAATTGAAACCCTAGCACACGAGAGAGTTGGTTGCATTTCGCGACCATCGAAGAATCAAGCCTTGGGAACAAGAATTGAGACTTGAATGTCATCATCATCATCGTTATTATCTTGTAATTCTCTCTTTTCCTTATCTTTGATCATGTGTAACTAAACCCCAATGTTGGGGATGGATAAATTCGATTTAGATTTATTGTTCTTTGGTTTATCTTGATGATTTTTATCGTTCTCTCTCGTTTGTGAATTGATATTACGTGTTTAACCTTTACGTAATTGGGAAATTATAGAACCTATATTCTATTCAATAATTTAACGGAAGTTCTTATTATTGGATTGTTTGAATTTCAATTCCTTCCATTCGTAAGTTTAGGAATATCCCGCGAATTGATGTATGTGGCGAATCCTTGCGTTTAATGCTTGTTGTTAGTAGATGCACCTAAGGAATTAGGGCTTTTATCAATTAACAAAGACCTATTCACCTAAGGGATTAGGGCTTAGTTAGAATTGTGGATTTGATAGCAAATGAGAGAGAGAGATAACTCGGAAAATAAATCGAGAACGATAGCATGAAATCGGAAGACATCCATCCCTAGCGTTTTCTCAACGTATTTCTTCCAACGTGTTCGCTTTTCTCATAGTTAAAAAGTCAAAAACAATTTACCGCTTTACCCTTGAGCTTCATAGCTCAACATTACCAAACAAAACCCCTTTCAACTTGGTTCAAATTAGTCGTTGCATCGTAGTTGGCAAATTAAATTCGATCCTCGAGGGCGATATCCCGGTTCTTACCGGTTTTATTACTTGCACGATTTGGTACACTTGCCAAATAGTTAACAAGTTTTAGCGCGCGTTCTTGGGGATCGGAATTAATTTACTAATTATTTGAAGGCAATCGCTAATTTGAACCCGTACATACTTTAATTTGTTTTTAGTTTTGTTGCTTCTTTTTACTTTATGCATATATTTTTTATCCTTTTACCACTTTTACTCCCTTGATTCTATGAAAGCCGGTGAATACTTTGTGTAAGTCATGGAGTCCACACTACTTCCACTTCGTTGTTGTTGTTGTGGAGGACCACATTTAAATGGCGATTGTGAGACATACTCCTATTGTGATCTTTGTGGGAAAGATCTTGTGTATTGCTCTTGTGAACTGAGAATGGGTACTCTTGACGAGCCTTTACCTTGGTTGGCCCAACCTAAAATTCTTGAGGAGCCGAGTGGATAGTTATTGACAAATCATATCCCCGGTTAGCGGATGAACAACCACTTATTCAAGATTCGAACAAGAAGAAAAGGGATCAATAATAGAAGAATCATGTGAGATAAGGAAATATGAGGAAGAAAAAATAATTGAGCAGGAGGATCCTCTTGTTTGGAAGGAAGCTAAAAACTCTCAATCTTGGGAAGGTATGGAAATCCAACGAGAAATCACCCAACAAATCATTCTCCTTCTCATCTTTTGAGAAGCAAGGAAGATGGGAGTGAAGAGCTTGATCGATATTTAGACTCCTTCTATGCCTTGTTTATCATCCTTCACCTTGAGAGGATATGGAAGCATATGAAATTGTACCTCAAGTTCATGAATTTCCTACCTCATAAGCGGAAGAAGAAGGATGATGTGTTCTTCGTGTCATATATTCCACCTTGACAGTGAGGGGAATTGCGTCAAGCTAGTGACGTTAAAGAAGCGCTTATTGGGAGGCAACCCAATTTTCTCTATCCCGTCTTTTAATTTTACCTTATTTGATTTTATTTTATTTTCTCGCATTATTTTTATCCGATTAGTACTTTAGGGTGCATCTAGGACACATTTACACACTTGTAGGGAAGAATGGATGTGTTGGCGACTAACCAGAACGCATGACAAACAAACCAAGAGCGATTTGGCGGACTCGAGAATAGAATGGCAATGAGCACAAGTTTGGGATGAGAGCCCTATACTGAGCAATGTGCACGATGTAGAGTGGAGAGGACGATTGGATCCGGATCTTCGACATCTTTCATCACCTCCGCCGGACTACGGGGCGCGGTTGAGTAGTCTACTCACCGCTATGGTTATTTCTCTCCTTCCCTTATCTTGCATGATGTGATTGTGTACTTTGATGTTTTCTCTTAGGTTAGTTGTCGTTTTTAATTTTATTTTTGTTTTTGCCTTAGTCTTTGTACATAGGTCTTCCCCTAAATCAATCAGTGAGGACAACTGCTGTGTGTTTAAATGGGGAGGACCTATCGTCGATTTCATGAATAAAATGCAATCATATGGTGAATTTCTGTTTAAAATTTTTTTGAAATTAGTTGAGCAAACTTAGTGATGATGTGGTGAGAATTGAGCGAATAGTATCCCTGTGGTGAAGGAACTTATGCAATCTTGCTTCCACACTCAAAACATTAACTCAGGTGGAACTTAGTGATCCTAGAAATGATTTTAGCTAAGCTAGCTGTTTGGTGGACCATGGGAGTGCCAAATTTTTACTAAAAATTAAGGGTAGCTGTAGAAGCTAAGTTGAGGGTGCATCGGTTGTACTAAAAGTGGGTATGCGATTGTAGGATGGGTCGGTGCGTGTGGGTGTCGGGCAGCGTGAGTGCGAAGATCGCAGCGGCGTCTACCCGTAACGCACTGCAGTGTATGCGCCGTGGTGTCGGTGTGTGTGAGTGCAACACTGCAGCGTCTTACCCGTAACGTTTGTAGTGTATGTCGTCGTGTGTGTGTGTGTGGCGTGAGTGCAACATCGCAGCGCGTCTACCCGTAACGTTGTAGTGTATGTCGTGTGTGTTTAAGTGTGTTTGTGAACAAGTGGAAAAATCCACGCCATTTGTGTAATTGTTGCAATTTCCCAAAATGCTTCTTTGAGTAAATCTAAATTTTTGATGTAATGAGGGGTTGCGGCCAAAAACTCTACGTTGTGTGGTTTGTGTTGTGTGTGTATTGAAGTAGTTGTGCCTTTGGTCCAATCTGTAATACCGAATTAAGACCCTTTGTCGTTGCTTTGAAGCCCCTCAATCTTATGTGGAAACGTTAGTCTACCCTTTGTTTTGAAACATCTTTGGCGGTCTCGGAAGAAAGCCCTCTAGTCTTAGTTAGATGCATTTTGAAACTAGCTTTGTTCCAATTCGTTAAATGTCACACACGCACTATATTGAGCAAGTATGTGCTAGTGAAATTACCATATGTGGGATTGCAATTGAGTGACCGATCCGAAAGTTGTTGCTCAACTTGTCCTTTGGATGTTTGTGATTGTCTTGTTTAAAAAGGATTCATAATCGATTGCATGTTATCTGATGTTGACGATGTTTTGTTTTTGTCTTGCATTGTCTTTGCTTGAGGACAAGCAAATGTTCAAGTTGGGGGTTGTGATGAATCCCCATCACATGATGGTTCTTAGTATGGAAAAGAGAATTTTATGTGAAGATTTTATTGAATGTAGGGAAAATGGCAACACTAAAAGAGTAAATTGTGCTAGTTGAAATTGTATTGCTTTGCAGTGTTTACGCTTGGGTTTTGTGGTGTGTTTTTGTGCCCCAGGACTAGGTGAAAGGAAGAACGAAGAAATGCAAGCAATCGGACGAAAAAGTGCCAAGGAATGAGCTTGCTGCTGCCGAAGTGGTACCGAATCGTCGCATGAGGCGCCGGTGAGGCGACAAAGGAGTGCGAGGAAATAAAAGTCTCTGTCCATTCGCGCCCCATCGCCGCACGAGGCGCCGATGAGGCGCCGCCATCGTAGCGTCCTCCAATTAGTGGCGCTTAAGTGTCGCTGGAGGCGCCAACGAGGCGCCAGTTGCTGGAAAACACGATAAAACACGCAAAAGCTGCGTTTTTGAGGGATCTTCTGACATTTTAGACGAATTGAAACCCTAGCACACCAGAGAGAGTTGGTTGCAGCTGCTGACCATCGAAGAATCAAGCCTTGGGAACAAGAATTGAGACTTCGAATGTCATCATCATCATCGTTATTATCTTGTAATTCTCTCTTTTCCTTATCTTTGATCATGTGTAACTAAACCCCAATGTTGGGGATGGATAAATTCTGATTTAGATTTATTGTTGCTGGTTTATCTTGATGATTTTTATCGTTCTCTCTCGTTTGTGAATTGATATTCTGTGTTTAACCTTTCTGTAATTGGGAAATTATAGAACCTATATTCTATTCAATAATTTAACGGAAGTTCTTATTATTGGATTGTTTGAATTTCAATTCCTTCCATTCGTAAGTTTAGGAATATCCTGCGAATTGATGTATGTGGCTTAATCCTTGCGTTTAATGCTTGTTGTTAGTAGATGCACCTAAGGAATTAGGGCTTTTATCAATTAACAAAGACCTATTCACCTAAGGGATTAGGGCTTAGTTAGAATTGTGGATTTGATAGCAAATGAGAGAGAGAGATAACTCGGAAAATAAATCGAGAACGATAGCATGAAATCGGAAGACATCCATCCCTAGCGTTTTCTCAACGTATTTCTTCCAACGTGTTCAGTTTTCTCATAGTTAAAAAGTCAAAAACAATTTACCGCTTTACCCTTGAGCTTCATAGCTCAACATTACCAAACAAAACCCCTTTCAACTTGGTTCAAATTAGTCGTTGCATCGTAGTTGGCAAATTAAATTCGATCCTTGAGGACGATATCCCGGTTCTTACCGGTTTTATTACTTGCACGATTTGGTACACTTGCCAAATAGTTAACAATGCTGCACACTCAGCCCTCTCTCTCCTCACTTTATTGCCCTTAATCCATGTGATAATGCATCTTGACCATTGATTCAATTTCTTTCTCAAATCCTATTGATTTACAAGAGATACATTGTCATAAATACCCTTAAGTTTTCACCCCATATAAAAACCCAAAAATAAGACCAAAGGCAAAGGGACCCTCATTTTTACCCTAGCTAGCACTCTTCCTCCTCTCCTCCCTCTCTTGGCCGAAATCACTCCCTCTTCCTCCTCCACTTTCTCTTCAATCTTCATCCACCAAGTCACCTCAAACTCACTCCATATTCATATACCTTCTTCCTTTCATTTTTAACTCCATATTCATACCATCAAAGAGTAGTTTCTTCAAGTTTATTTGGGCTATTGTTGATTTGTGAAGATTGTTGGTGATTGATTACTTTTGATCTTCATTTTCTTCTTGTTTAGCTTGGATCTAGAGGTAATACTATTATCCTTTGCATTTTTTTTAGTTTTTCTAGCATGTAAATTCTTCTACTCCTCTTTCCTCTCTCAAAGAGGCTTAGAGGGATCATTTCAAACACTATGTCAAGGACATTGGGAGCCTTGGGTGTTTGAAGTGAGCCCTTGGCCTTGATGAGAGTGTTCTTGTGTTTTCACCATATGGTTTGCATTTTCACACTCATATTTCTCATTTCACCAAATATCATGTTGTGAATAAAGATTTTTTTGTCATGTCATATGTTTCATGTTAATCTTGCATTTTCTTGTTTCATGTCATGATGTGTGATTTAGTTTTTAGCTTGATGTTGAGATATAAAGGCTTTGATTGTGAGTACTAAAAACTAGGGTTTTTGTTGTTTTTCCTTTTGATTGGTATGAATATGAAGCATGATTTTGTTTGACTAATATCTTGTAGCATGGCATGATGGTTTAGGGCTTAATCTTGTGTTGTCCTATGTGTTGATTATGAGTTTTAGCATGAAATAAATTGATGATTTGTTCTTGACATGGTTTCGGCCTAGAGCTCCGTTTTGTGCATATTTTTGTGCTTGAATTGTGTTGATTGATCTTGTGTGAGATGCATTTAATTGTATTAGTGTGTTTTAACTTTTAACCACTCACTTGTTTTTTACTTTACCATACACTAACTTTTTACTTAAAAGAAAAACAACTTCAACATTTTTACATTTTTTACTTTACCATTTCATTAAATAATTACCATTTACCTCATGCATCTTTTTACTTTACCATTCATTAACTTTTTACTAAAAGTTTTTACTACTTATCAATTTGCAAAAATACCCAAAACATTTTTACACTTTGCATTTCATCACTTGTGTGATACATACTTGTGTTTGCACATTAATACTTGCATGCTTTCATATGCTCACATGTTCATGCATTCTCATATGCTTATGCCTATTGCATTCTCTTACTCTCTTACATGATCATACATTCATTAATATTATATCATCCATTCATAAATAAAATGTTCATGCATCTTTGTATATGCTCATTCTTGCATTCATTCTCAAATGTTCATACATTCCCATATGCTTATGCCTATTGCATTCATTAACCTTATGTTATACATTCATTCTTACATGTTATGCCTCTTGCATTCATGCTTACATGTTCATGCATTTATTTATACCATGTCTTGCATTCATTCTCACATGTTCATGCATTCATTTATACTATGTCGTGCATTCATTGATGCTCATTCATTCATTGTATGCTCATGTACACAGATTACCTCGTGTGCATTCATGTCTACATGTTCATTCATCCAAACTAGGAATATCCTATGCCTATGATCAATTGCATTCTATTGTCTATGATGCCATTTAAATGTCTTGATTTAATTGTGTGCCCTTTCATCCCCTTGTATGACCTCCTAATGAAGACGTAAGCCTACATGCATGTTGTAGCACAGAGTAATTAGGGTAAATACACCTCTTTCTCACACACACACACACAATTGTCTTGAGAAATTTGCCTTGCATCTTTGACAATTGAATCCTTTGATTATATTGGCATGTTTAATCTTGGTTGATGAATAACATGTCCATGATTGCTTGATTGTGGAAGTATGAGTCTTATTCATTCATTTGCACTTGGTTATGGATTTAGAATTGATTGAAATGTTCTACTTGTTTTGTAAATCTTTTCCAAACCAAATTCTTTTCTAAAACAAATTTTCAAAGCAAAATCAAATGTTTTTCCAATAAAAACCCTTTTCCTAAAAACTCATAAGGAGGCAAGTCGGACGTCACGGCCGATGTTGTCTAGCGTCCCGAGACCGAGTCAGCATGCAGCTCAAACGTCTTAGGATACTTATGAGAAATAAAACAAATAATTGATAATTTCAAACCCTTTTTCCAAAATGAGCAAGGTATCGATTCGGATGTACTTAGGTATTGGTTAGCGTCTTAGGGTTAGCGAGTCACATGCGGTTAAATGCGAGCCTAAGATACTTGCTCAATAAAAGCAATCAACCTTGCAACAAACCCTTTTCCTAAAAATCAAAAAGATCATTTTTTCAAAAAGTAGTGGGGCACGTCGTGCATGCAGACAAAAGGGTGTCTTTGTTCTAGGTCTATTGGGTGCATGATCTAGGACCGAAAACCCCTACAATAAAAAAACACCAACACACTTCTTTCTTAGAAAATCACAAAGCCGTCTTGGACGCAAAAAGCACACTTTCAAAAAAATCACAAAGCCGTCTTGGACGCGACAAACGAGAACTACGTAGCTTTGATCCTCATCTCGGTGAGAAGTACGTAGGAGCGGGTTCTGTCCCGTCAAGCACGCTTTTAAAAATCCTTGTTTTGTTCCGCTTTTCAAGGATATCAAAATATTCTTTTCCTCGTTTCCAATAAAATATTTTCTCAATCAAAAGAAAAGCAAAGAAGTAGAACGATCGTTTCAAATCAAACATTTCAAAACCACACATCAAATTAAAGGTTCCCTTTCGGTAGAAAGGAGAGTGCGGTGCTTATACCTTCCCCGCACCTAACCGAATTTCCCGAACCTACATCTCTTGTTTTGAAAAGACCACCCGCCTTGTATAAAAAGCGTTTTTTCAATGTTTTCGTCTCAAAACTAAAATATTGGTGGCGGCTTCATATTTTCCCACGTTGTACATTGAGAAGTCCAAATCGGATTTTTCGGGGTGCAACAGCTGGCGACTTCACTGGGGACCTTTTTTTTAAAAAAATAGCGAGGGTCAAGCCTAATTAATTTGATGCGTGGTTTAAATTGTTTGATTTGGAAAATTTGTTCTATCTCTTCTTTTTCTTCCTTTTCTTTTTCTTTTCTTTTGTCTGTGATGCTTGATGGTTTCTCTTGCATTATTATGTTCATTGTGTTGCATTCATGTGCATTTGTTTATTTCTACACTTGTTTCTTGTTTCTTCTCCTACCCCTTTCTTTCTTTACTTATGCATCATATTCCCTTTATCTCGCGTGTTCCCCTCTTCTTCGCTCCCTTTCTTTGGTAAGTTCATGCATTTTTTCCCCTTCTATCATGATCCCCTCTTCTTAGCTCCTCTTCTTAAGGTAAGTAGGGTTTAGATGATTGTTAATACCTTAGGTTGATTTCTTGCTTAGACTTGAATGATATGTGCAAAACCCTAGGGTAGATGACTCTCTTTGTCCGGAATTTGTTTCGGATTTTCTTTGCGGTGGGGGTATATGCATCATTATGCTCCTACACACACTTTCACTGTTTTTACCCTTGTGTGATTCTTGGTGAGACAGCCCTACACCCGGGCTAGAGTATATCTTAGGCTAGAACGAAGTCATTAGTGGCTGCACACTGGACGTACGTCTTTTCGTGTGGTTGCGAAGACTTCACCTAGAGTTTGGCTTTGTTCGAAGGGCTCATCACTTGGACGTACGTCCCTGCTGATCGGTGCGCTTAGATGAGGTCGTTGGCTCTAGGAACCTTATTTAGGGCCCTCTTTTTTTAGTGCTTTCCTTGAAGTGTGTACCCTTAGAAAAGCCTTAGATCCTGTCTCCTAAGGAACCTTGTAGGACACAAAGGAGCTGCATACCCCTGCATCCAAACCTTTTTTGAAAAACGATTATTTTTCCAGAATTCCAACTGTTGAAAATCCTATGTTGTAAATAACTTTCTTTCAATCATCCTCATCATGCATTCATTCATGCATGTCAAGTCGCATTATCGCCGTCATCTTCATATAAAGACATCATTTGCATTGCATAAAACAAAAACTTGATAAAATTCATACATGCATTTTTTCTCTATCTCATTAAGGTTTGTTAGGAGTGCATTCTCCGCACGTGTGCATTTCCATTCACTAAGGCTTTTTTCCCTAATTTTTGAAAGATCCAAAAAAATTGTGTCTTATTAGTAGGCGCGTCTCATGCATCATTGTTTTCCTTTTTCACATATCATGAAAAAATAATACATTAACCTCTCATTTTGCATGCAATTCCATTCAATAAAAAAAATCATGTCTTTCCATGCATTTTTTTATCATTGTGAGTATCATGCATTTCATTGCACAAAAAATGAAAACAAGAAAGCATTTCATTCATAATCATGAACAAAAATCATCATCAAATTTATTCAAAATATAGCATTCATGCATCATTTCATTAACCTCATCACTTTAGTTCAAATACATCATTCCTCCATACATGCATCTTTCAAAAAAGGAAGGGGCATTGGCATTTCATACTTTGCATTGCCTTTAAAAATCATCATTTAGGAAAAAGCATCATTCTGCATCTTTCATCATGTAAAAAAAAAGGGGGCATCAGCATTTCATATTTTGTCTTGCCTCTATAAAAATCATTTTGAAAAAAGAAGTATCTTGCATCCTACATCATTGCATCATTTGCAGTAAATAAAGTTCCAATTTTGAATCATTCGTCTTGCATTCCATTTCATTACATAAAAATGAAAACAATTATCATCTTCATAGCATAAGCATTTCATTTATAATCAAAGAGGAAAAAGCTCCTCGCCAAGTTCATCCAAAACATGGCATTCATGCATAAACATTATTTCAAAAAAGGACACAGAGAACTACGTGACGCTTTGATTCCTCAAGGAGGATACGTAGGGAGCGGGTCCACCCGTCAAGCATAACAAATAAAAATTTCATTTTAAAAAATGTCTTTCTCACATCATTCGAAATGCATTTCATTTTGCATCAAAATCACAAAAACCTTTTAGAATAATTACACTTTTCAAGTGACCATTTTTCCACGCATTTGCATATCATAATGCTTTCACATACAATAAAGAGTTTTGATGAGAGGCGAGATGGTCTTGCAAAACAATCATTCTTTCAAAATTTCAAGGTGTTCCAAGGCATTCGGTTTTTCACGTCAATAGCTCACTTGTATTTCCTTCAAAGAATAAAAGGGCATTGCATCTCATCCATTCCATGATAAAAGACTGAAATAGTTCATCAAAAAAGTTTTTATATCATGTTTTAACTAATGTTAACTATCGTGAAGCGTTCTTCTAGTGAGCATGCGCGTGCCACGTGCATTTTCTCTTGTTTGAGTCGGTCAATTTCCTTCAATCATCATCATTCCCCATCCAAGTCTAATCCCGCCCGTCCACCCATAAAGCGCATATTCTCTCCCATCGATTGCATACCGACTTTTTTGGTTCATTCTCACTAACACTTTAAGTCCTCCATGCCGGGCAAGTGCGTGATCACTAATTTCCCTTGTTAAATATCATATTCCTTGATTGCAAGTCTTTCAAAACATAATAATAAATAAGAAAATAAGCTCGCTAGGTTGAAAACCCGCAAAGGGGCGCCTAGACACAAAAAAAGCGTAGATGGATTGAAAACTCGTAAGAGCGGTCCAGCAAAAGTTAGGGCATAAAAAAAAAGAAAAATGTAAAGAAAGGAGCAAGCACATATAGATAGATGAGCAGTTTTCATGATTTACAAAAAAATAAATAAGCAATCAGATTTGAAATGAAGTTTGGCCATCTCTCAAAAATCCCAGAAAGTCCCTTTCCTACCCACCTTAAGCCAAGAAAGACCAAAATCCAAAAATCACCCTAGACAAGGATCACCTCAAATATAAAAAAAAGCGATTGCATCACTTCTTATCACTCACCCGAAAGTCAAAGAAAGAATCAAAAAAAAAAAAAAAGGAAAAAAGAAAGAAGAAAGGGGATTCAAAAATGAAAATCCCAAAGCAAAGGAAAATACAAAAGAAATGTCACGGTGGTGATACATGTTACCACAAAACACAAGAGATCCTTGTCTCAATAAATCTTCCAATACCTTCTTTGTGTATAACTACCCCTCCTTCCATAAATCACAAACACTTCCCTTTGACCTCGGCACCTTGCCTCCACAAACCCTTAGCCAGAATAAAACTTCCAAACACCTCATCAAGCCAAATAACCATCATAACACATCGATCGTCACCAATATTTGAATAAAAATCATCCTACCATTACCCCCAAATACTTCATTAAGCTCAATCATCATCCTTCGCCCACAAAACACCACAATCCCGAAAAGTCCATTCCGATCAATGATGATTCTTTGTTGTTTTCTCAAATTTTAAATCTTAGGACAACTAAGTTTATCCGTCTCACGATGTGTTTGCTCAAAAGAAAAAAACAAATGATCGAGAAAAAGAAAGTCGATCAAAAAAAAAAAAAAAAAAAAAAAAAAAATAAAAAGAAATAAGGGAACAAAAACAAACAAATGAAAAAGAAAGGTGACAAAATAAAAAGAGGACTTGCACTCAAACCCATTCAATTGCATTAAAACAAGGTTTAGTGATCACCAAGTGAGGTTTCTTTCACGCTAAAAGTCAAAACATTTGCACCGAGAACACTACTCGAGATCCAAAAGATGGGGCACTCTCTTCACCTCCCGCCCACCCCCGGTCTTGGGAATGTCTATTCAATGCCCTCCCATGTCATTCCAGCTTGTCAATACTTCCAAGCGAGGGCAAGGCGTTCCCATTCCTTCACCTCATTCAACCTCACCGGGGCAATCTCTCAACTCACTATCCTAAACAAGGCCCCTGTCATTCTAATTGGGGCATTTTTGTCCTTGTTATGACCGGGGCAACATCAAACTTTATGGGTTGAGACAAAATCTCCTCTGCCCCACCTTTCATTTCAAAAGCCGAAGCATTCCCAATTCATCATCTTTTACACCCCTAGTTGTTGTCACCACTAGACAGGGGCAAACTATTCACTCATCCAAGACCTGAATTGGGGCAATCTTGTACCTCTTGATCCCTCTTGAGCTTCGGTAATAACATGTCTGTCATTCCTTCACTTGCCGTAAATGTCCATGCCCTAAGCCAATTCCAAGCTGACTGACTCATTCATTCACATTTGCACTCCTATGCATACTTACTAGACAATGCTTCAAAGAGAGAAAACACAAGTTAGCCATGCGATATCTAAAATTCAGTCATCATGGAAGGAAAGAGAAAACGAGTGAGGTTGTTTGTAAATAAAAACCTTGAGAACACCAGAGTTTGAGTCAAATTCAATTTTTCAACAGAATGGTCAATAATCATCTCAATTCCTTGCATCCAAAGTCTTGCATCTCATCATCACAAAAATGTTTACCTCATGCATCTAGGCAGTTCAATCTATTCATTATGGCATATGCATCAAAGCATTACGTTTGCATCCTCACATTTTGTGCATTCATCACATAGAAAAAATGTTCCACATCGAGCATTGCATCATATTAATGTTTGCATTTCACGGAAGAATAAAAAAAAAAAAAAAGAGAACACAAATGAAGTTAGAGCATTAGCATTGCATTCATCAAAGCATCAATCACCGCATACACTTGCATTCAAACATCAAGGCAATACAGTTGCATCACATCAATACTTGCAAAGAAAGCCAAAACATCCCATGTCATTCATCATTTCATTTCGCATAATAGCAATATTCACATTTCATAGAAAAAAGGCAAAGAAGGAAAAGTTTTCCATTGCATTTGCATCTGCCATTTCATCAAAACACAAGAGCATTACATGTCATCAAACATCAAAATTTTGCATTCGCATGCCCGCATTTCATGAAAAGAGAAAGAAATGAGCAGAAAATAAAACAAGAGCATTCCATTCATCAAAACATGAATCACTGTCATTGCATCGCACACTTGCATTACAAGTATCAATCTCTGCATCAAACATCAAAGCGCTACATTTGCATATTCGCATTTCATAAAGAGCAAAAGAAAACAAACAAAGAAAAACAGATGATCAGAAAAAGAAAGCTGATCAAGAAAAATCAAATCAAAAGGAAAACCTCAAGAGTGTTCCACCACATGCATCATCACACCAAAATCATAGCATTGCATGCACTCGCATAACATGCTCCTGCATAACATGCCTTTGCATAACATGCACCCATGCTTCATGCACCATCCCTTGCATCAACTGACGTATGCAGGTACCTCAATTCAATACCCTAGCATTGGCTATCTCAATCAGTCAATCCACAGGATTTGCGAATCCCTTCAGGACCCACGTGTCCCTTCAGGACCAATGCGTCCGCCGGATCCGTCGTTATCGAGCACCGACGAATCATCAGACCCTAGGGTCCTTCAGTTTAGTTCAAATCAACAGTCCAAACAGCGACTTTGAACTCGACCTTCATTTCGCCAAGTCATCACTGAGCATGACGGATCGGCCCCTCAGACCTCGTGTCCTTCATTTCGCCAAGTCATCACTGAGCATGACGGATCGGCCCCTGGATTTTCGTGTCGCCGGACTAGGCGTGTCGATATAAAGCATAGCGTAAGTCCATCAAGGTAAAATGTATCGGTCCCCCAACTTGATATTTGAACCTCGGCCGCTCGAGCAGGCCACTTCTTGAGCCCAAGTGCTCTTCGAGAACCCAAGTGTTCCTTGAGCCCAAGCGCTCCTTCTCATTTGCATTCTTTATCGCTTTATTCTTGTTTTATTTGCTGAAGGTTGACACCAACCTGTTTCCTACTTGTGTCGGCCTACCAGAGGCCGGCCAGTGCATTCTTTATCACTTTCTTTATTTCTTCCTAGTGTCGGCTTAACAGAGGTCGATACCTTCTTTACTGTTTTCTTTACCGTTTTACTTCTTCCTGTTTTTGCTTGCTTTGAGGTTGGCACCAATCTATTTCCTGCTTTTGTTGGCTTACTGAGGGTCGACACTTCATTCATTAAAGTCATTTCTGGCTGGCATCCATCCACCCAAAAAGAAAAAACTAGAAGATAAAAAAAAATGGAAAAGAAAATTCGGGTTTTTCCTAAGTGGACAAAATCGGTATAATTTCTGAATTCTTTATCTCTATTTTGCCTCGGAATATGTTTCGCCAATTCATATTCCTTGTTAAAATCTAGATAAAGAGGCAAACATCATACCCCAATTTTGTTAAAACTTTAGTCAAAACCCCGATTTTCCCAAAAATAAATAAATAAAAGAAAAAGCATCATGCATTGCATTTAGGTTTCTAAAGTCATTTCAAAGTTTCTAAAATCATTTTTGGAGTCGGAATGCACTTTTAAACAAATTAGGGTTTTTCGGTGAAAAAGGGTATTTTGGTCATTTCACAAATAAGGGACCATTCCTCAAAACAAGTCATCCAACATGTGTTTCAAGGTACTAGAGGTCACTCCTAGGGGAAAAATCATTTTTGAAGTGGAAATGTGTTTTGAGGCAAAAACTAGGGTTTTTAGAGTGAAAGGGCATTTTGGTCATTTCACAATAAAAGCGGTCTCTCGTCCCAAATCCTTGAATAATCATCAATGATGTATTTGAGGATATTTGTGCTCCATTGTGATTATTTTTGCGCATAAATATTAAACCTTTTGGCCTAAAAACCTAGTTTTTGGATAGAAAGGTAAAATGGTCTTTTCCTTTGAGGTGGGGTAAATAAATCAATTTTGGGATTGGTGAGATCATAAAATTCAGAGCCCAATCATTGAATCATGGATATAGCCCAAAATGGCATGAACTAGGAAGAATAATCTAGAAAGGAATATTCTACATCTTTTTGAATTTTGAAAGGATAAGGATAAGAACAATAGTACAATTTGCAATTCCACTCACTCTCCACTACATAGCTGCGAATATCAGCTGTATTCCACCCCATTTTCATTTATTTTTATTGTTTGCAAATTGTACTAAATCATGGCCTTCCATTTAAATGTGAAATCCAATCCCCACCCTTCATTTGAATCAAAATGGCACTTGTGTAATAAGCTTTATGGAAAAATACAATTTTGTAAATGAGCTTATCCTTCACCCCACTCCTTATGCTGCACACTCAGCCCTCTCTCTCCTCACTTTATTGCCCTTAATCCATGTGATAATGCATCTTGACCATTGATTCAATTTCTTTCTCAAATCCTATTGATTTACAAGAGATACATTGTCATAAATACCCTTAAGTTTTCACCCCATATAAAAACCCAAAAATAAGACCAAAGGCAAAGGGACCCTCATTTTTACCCTAGCTAGCACTCTTCCTCCTCTCCTCCCTCTCTTGGCCGAAATCACTCCCTCTTCCTCCTCCACTTTCTCTTCAATCTTCATCCACCAAGTCACCTCAAACTCACTCCATATTCATATACCTTCTTCCTTTCATTTTTAACTCCATATTCATACCATCAAAGAGTAGTTTCTTCAAGTTTATTTGGGCTATTGTTGATTTGTGAAGATTGTTGGTGATTGATTACTTTTGATCTTCATTTTCTTCTTGTTTAGCTTGGATCTAGAGGTAATACTATTATCCTTTGCATTTTTTTTAGTTTTTCTAGCATGTAAATTCTTCTACTCCTCTTTCCTCTCTCAAAGAGGCTTAGAGGGATCATTTCAAACACTATGTCAAGGACATTGGGAGCCTTGGGTGTTTGAAGTGAGCCCTTGGCCTTGATGAGAGTGTTCTTGTGTTTTCACCATATGGTTTGCATTTTCACACTCATATTTCTCATTTCACCAAATATCATGTTGTGAATAAAGATTTTTTGTCATGTCATATGTTTCATGTTAATCTTGCATTTTCTTGTTTCATGTCATGATGTGTGATTTAGTTTTTAGCTTGATGTTGAGATATAAAGGCTTTGATTGTGAGTACTAAAAACTAGGGTTTTTGTTGTTTTTCCCTTTTGATTGGTATGAATATGAAGCATGATTTTGTTTGACTAATATCTTGTAGCATGGCATGATGGTTTAGGGCTTAATCTTGTGTTGTCCTATGTGTTGATTATGAGTTTTAGCATGAAATAAATTGATGATTTGTTCTTGACATGGTTTCGGCCTAGAGCTCCGTTTTGTGCATATTTTTGTGCTTGAATTGTGTTGATTGATCTTGTGTGAGATGCATTTAATTGTATTAGTGTGTTTTAACTTTTAACCACTCACTTGTTTTTTACTTTACCATACACTAACTTTTTACTTAAAAGAAAAACAACTTCAACATTTTTACATTTTTTACTTTACCATTTCATTAAATAATTACCATTTACCTCATGCATCTTTTTACTTTACCATTCATTAACTTTTTACTAAAAGTTTTACTACTTATCAATTTGCAAAAATACCCAAAACATTTTTACACTTTGCATTTCATCACTTGTGTGATACATACTTGTGTTTGCACATTAATACTTGCATGCTTTCATATGCTCACATGTTCATGCATTCTCATATGCTTATGCCTATTGCATTCTCTTACTCTCTTACATGATCATACATTCATTAATATTATATCATCCATTCATAAATAAAATGTTCATGCATCTTTGTATATGCTCATTCTTGCATTCATTCTCAAATGTTCATACATTCCCATATGCTTATGCCTATTGCATTCATTAACCTTATGTTATACATTCATTCTTACATGTTATGCCTCTTGCATTCATGCTTACATGTTCATGCATTTATTTATACCATGTCTTGCATTCATTCTCACATGTTCATGCATTCATTTATACTATGTCGTGCATTCATTGATGCTCATTCATTCATTGTATGCTCATGCACGATTACCTCGTGTGCATTCATGTCTACATGTTCATTCATCCAAACTAGGAATATCCTATGCCTATGATCAATTGCATTCTATTGTCTATGATGCCATTTAAATGTCTTGATTTAATTGTGTGCCCTTTCATCCCCTTGTATGACCTCCTAATGAAGACGTAAGCCTACATGCATGTTGTAGCATGAGTAATTAGGGTAAATACACCTCTTTCTCACACACACACACACAATTGTCTTGAGAAATTTGCCTTGCATCTTTGACAATTGAATCCTTTGATTATATTGGCATGTTTAATCTTGGTTGATGAATAACATGTCCATGATTGCTTGATTGTGGAAGTATGAGTCTTATTCATTCATTTGCACTTGGTTATGGATTTAGAATTGATTGAAATGTTCTACTTGTTTTCAGAAATCTTTTTCCAAACCAAATTCTTTTCTAAAACAAATTTTCAAAGCAAAATCAAATGTTTTTCCAATAAAAACCCCTTTTCCTAAAAAACTCATAGGAGGAGGCAAGTCGGACGACACGGCCGATGTTGTCTAAGCGTCCCGAGACCGGAGTCATGCATACTCAAACGTCTTAGGATACTTATGAGAAATAAAACAAATAATTGATAATTTCAAACCCTTTTTCCAAAATGAGCAAGGTATCGATTCGGATGTACTTCCGGTATTGGTTAGCGTCTTAGGGTTAGCGAGCTGTACAGTTCGTGCGAGCCTAAGATACTTGCTCAATAAAAGCAATCAACCTTGCAACAAACCCTTTTCCTAAAAATCAAAAGATCATTTTTTCAAAAAGTAGTGGGGCGCGTCATGCATGCATAAAGGGTGTCTTTGTTCTAGGTCTATTGGACTGCATGCAGATCTAGGACCGAAAACCCCTACAATAAAAAAACACCAACACACTTCTTTCTTAGAAAATCACAAAAGCCGTCTTGGACGCGCAAAAAGCACACTTCAAAAAAATCACAAAAGCCGTCTTGGACGCGACAAACGAACTACGTAGCTTTGATCCTCATCTCGGTGAGAAGTGCGTAGGAGCGGGTTCTGTCCGTCAAGCACGCTTTTAAAAATCCTTGTTTTGTTCCGCTTTTCAAGGATATCAAAATATTCTTTTCCTCGTTTCCAATAAAATATTTTCTCAATCAAAAGAAAAGCAAATAAGTAGAACGATCGTTTCAAATCAAACATTTCAAAACCACACATCAAATTAAAGGTTCCCTTTCGGTAGAAAGGAGGTGCGGGTGCTTATACCTTCCCGCACCTAACCCGACCCGAACCTACATCTCTTGTTTTCGAAAAGACCACCCGCTTGTATAAAAAGACGTTTTTTCAATGTTTTCGTCTCAAAACTAAAATATTGGTGGCGGCTTCATATTTTCCCACGTTGTACATTGAGAAGTCCAAATCGGATTTTTCGGGGTGCAACACTGTCCCCCGATCTGGGAGACCACGAGGAGTGAATCAGTATGGAGATTTAGCCGAGTGATACGGAGGTCTGAAGCCAATCGTAGGCCTGCAATGCATGCTTCGTATTCAGCTTGATTATTTGATGTTGTAAATTTGAAAGTGAGTGACAATTCTATAACAACTCCAGAAGGACTTTCAAGAATAATTCCAGCCCCACTCCCTTTGGGATTGGAAGAGCCATCGACATGGATTGTCCATACTTCATTCTCGGTCTCTGCCGAAGTCATTTCTGCTACAAAGTCGGCTAACACTTGAGCTTTCATTGCCGATCTTGATTCATATTTGATACCGAATTCGGATGACTCATCGCCCACTTTATTATTCTTCCCGAAAGGTCTGGACGATGTAGGATTTGTCTGATCGGATGGTTTGTCCGAACGACTACTTGGTGAGAAACAAAATAATGTCGGAGTCGCCGAGTAGCTATTACTAAGGCCAAAGCTATTTTCTCTATTTTTTGATATCGAAGTTCTGGCCCTTGTAAAGCTTTGCTCACAAAGTGGCAGGGCTCTGTCCTCTTTTGTTTCTCGGACCAGTCTTTGCCCCTAATGCTTCCTCAGATATTGAGAGATATAAATATAATATTTCTTCTGGTTCAGGTCGGGTTAATATCGGAGGTTCTGATAATATCTTTTTTAGCTGGGTGAGCGCCTCATTCCGTTCTGTGGTCCAGATAAATTCAGATTCCTTTTTTAAAAGTTTAAAAAGGGGTAGTGATTTAAAAGCGGCATTTGAGATGAACCGAGATAGAGCCGCAATCATGCCGTTAAGTTTCTGAATTTCTTTCTTGGTGTTTGGGGTTTTCATCTCAGTCACCGACTTGCATTTGTCTGGGTTTGCCTCAATCCCTCTTTCGGTGAGATAGAATCCCAAGAACTTTCCGGCTTTGACCCCGAAAGTGCATTTCTCCGGATTTAATCTCATCCTGTTTTTCCTTATCTCTGAAAAAAGTTCTTTGAGATCGGTAACATGACGATTTGCTTGCTCACTCTTTGCAATCATGTCATCTAAGTATACTTCTACATTTCGTCCGATCTGGTTTTTGAAAACTCTGTTTATCATTCTCTGATACGTTGCTCTTGCATTTTTGAGACCGAAAGGCATAACTCGGTAACAAAAATTTCCGCTTTCAGTCATAAAAGCAGTTTTCTCTTGATCGGGGGGAAACATTTGGATTTGGTTATATCCTGAATATGCATCCATGAATGATAATAAACCAAACCCCGATGCATGATCGACTAGTCGATCAATATTTGGAACCGGAAAAGCATCCTTAGGACATGACCTATTGAGATCGGTATAATCAATGCACATGCGCCATTTTCCATTTGATTTTTTAACAAGTACAGGGTTTGAGAGCCAAGTAGTATATTTGAGCTCAGTTACAAAATTAGCTTTTACTAAGTCATCTACCGCCTTGGCTGTTGTAACACCCCTTTTCTACCCTTATATTACGTGTCATTTATCAGAGTAATTCTTTTTCAAAAATAAAAATTGTTTTAATTGATAGAAAAGAAATGCTCTGACTTCCTTAAAACTCATCAAATATGCACTCTTCAAATTTGTGCAATCAAACATCGATTATGGAAAATCCCATCCTCATAAAACACAATCGCGTGGCATAAACACCAACTCACCAAATACTCTCAAACACGTCTCAATGTAACAATAAAAATCAGTATACAACTATTAAACAAATTATCCAACTCCACCCCACCCCCTAGGTGTTACTGAAGATCGAGAGCGACACAACAATACATCCCAAAAAAATAAAGAATAAGGCAAGCAGGTCCTTCACTTTCGCGGGTACTGCAGCGTTGCACTGATAGAGCAACATTCCAAGCGAGAAGGGTGAGAATTTCAATGGAACATAATCGGATACATAATAGAGGATGATGAGAGCGGACAATCACAAGGTATCATTATCATCACCACATCATAACTACACAACACCGGCTCCAATCACAACAAAGAACAACTCACGCTTATGATTATGTATGAAAATGCAACCCACACGCGGGCATATGCATGATGGTACCATATCATCTTTAAAAACCACTCAAGGCATATCTTCATCATAGAAGAAAAACCACTCAAGGCATAACATCATCAATATTAGTCATAGTATGCACATGCTATGAGACTCTATAACACATGTGCAACTCAATCAACACTCACTCAGAGTACTCATCATCATCATAAAAGAAATAAC
This sequence comes from Oxytropis ochrocephala, assembly GCA_020916435.1. Taxonomy (NCBI): domain Eukaryota; kingdom Viridiplantae; phylum Streptophyta; class Magnoliopsida; order Fabales; family Fabaceae; genus Oxytropis; species Oxytropis ochrocephala. The sequence continues at coordinate 9,959,920 of CM037093.1, read as the reverse complement.
CACTCAAGGCATGTCATCATAAAACACACTCGTAGAGTGTATTAAATCATTCACATCACAATCTTCAATAACACCTCATCAAAATCACTCATAGCATGAATCGACACATTCATTAACATCATATAGTCACGTCATCATAAGCATATATATACATTACAGTTATCTTTTAGCTTGGTGGATTATAAAATAGTAAACTGATTGACTATGGGATTACTCAGTGCTTGGTACCACTTGCAAAAGGCATTGGCCACATTTGCAAGGTTCTCAGTGATGCCCTTGTAAATACACCAGTGAAAAAAACTCTGGCCTTAGTGGTAAACCACAGTCTAGCCATAGTCAAGGAGTACACTAGTAGTATAACCTCTTACAGCAAAATAAACCTCACAATCACATTTTCATAAACAGCACCATTTACTTAATAAATACAGCAACAATAAACGGTTTATTTTGCCTTAAAAATAGAATATTCAGTTAGGCCTCTGAATAAGCTTTCCAACGCATCTTAGAACACCTCAATCGGGTTCCCGGTTCGAAAGATATCCAATTTTTTCAAAAACAGTACCACACTTTATTTTTAAACAAACAGCAACAGTACTTTATTTCTTAGGAAAACAGCAACAACACTTGATTTTTAAGAGATACAGCAACTCATATTTCACTTAAAAAAAAACAGCAACAACATATGATTTTTCAAAGGAAGACAGCAGCTCCTATTTCAATAGAAAACAGCAACAGCGCCTAATTTTCAAAGGAAAACAACAGCTCCTATTTTAATTAAAAAAAACGCAACAGCACATGATTTTCAAAGGAAAACAGCAGCTCCTATTTTAATTAAAAAAAACGCAACAGCACATGATTTTCAAAGGAAAACAGCAGCTCCTATTTTAATTAAAAAAACGCAACAGCACATGATTTTCAAAGGAAAACAGCAGCTCCTATTTTAATTAAAAAAACGCAACAGCACATGATTTTCAAAGGAAAACAGCAGCTCATATTTCACCACATCCCTGAAATCGATTCCAACCCCCTTCAACTCACCCAATTCGAATTTCAATCCATTAACAACATCAATAATCATTGAATCACCTCACAATAACATCAAATTCATCAAACAACATCACTAATTCATCAAAAACACCAATAATCATCAAATCACATCACAATAACATCAAAATTCATCAAACAACATCAATAATTCATCAACAACATCAATAATCATCAAATCACATTACAATGACATCAAAACCCCACAAAACCCTATCTATACCCAATTATGTTAAACGTAAACGCTCACCCGCACCTCAAATTAACCAGAAGACGAAGCTCTCTACACTGAGTCACCTGCATAGAACCACAAACAATGACTCTCCGTCCTCTTTTTTTTTCTTCCTAGCTCACGCCCAAAATCCTCATTTTCTCCTAAGTTTCCACTCTTCAAACTCTTCCGAAATCCACGTCTCATTTTGGTTGTAATAAACGTCGATTTCTTTGTTTCACGAGCTGAGCGGAGGAGGGGTTTCGCGTTTTGCTCCAAAAAACCCACGAGGAAGGGAAATCAAAATCGCGAGATGGAGGCTACAATCGCTCAAACCAAGGTCAGAATCAAATTCAATGGCCAATTTCGAGTGGGAGTGTGAAGTTTGAGGGTCAACCATGACTTGAGGAGGAGAACGAAAAGGAAATGGCGTGAGAACATGGTCGCCGCTTTTACGCAGCCTTCTTCTGCGAGGAAGGAAGAAGCTAGCGGCTGGGTCGGGTCGCAGCAGTCATGGATCTGCAGCGTTTGGGCTGTTGGTTCATTTGGGCTAAGTAATTCACTTAGTGGTGGGGTGCGCTTAGCAACCAGGAGGGGGTGCACGCGAGTAAAACCATCTAAAAATCCATTTTTAATACTTTTAAAGCTCAATATTACTATAACCATTATTTTACCACCCCAATAGACTAAAATAATTTTCTAAAGAAATAATATCTCCAACACTAGTATTTAATAGAAATAAAATAAATATATAATATTAGTAATCATATATTACCAATAGCATATAAAAATACCATATTTTTATTTCTAATATTTTTCCACAATCTAATCCCCAATAATTTATTAAATAAATATCCAATAATCTTTGGGCGTTACAACTCTCCCCCCACTTAGAATGTTTCAGTCCTCGAAACTTACCGACCAAGACTAAACAACTTCCCACCGACAAACTACAGCCCTACAGACAACTAATGCTATCTATCTATCCTGCGATTATCATTTCATTGATTACCGTGGTGAGTGATTAGGCGGCCGTCCCTCCTACTTCTTCACCGGGTAACTCAAGAAATAATAACTGGACTCATCCATACAAACTTAACTCAAGAGATTACTACGCCATCCCCATCGGACTCAACAGGCTAGTAAACAACAACAAGGAAAATACGATAGTACTAAATCCAAGCCAAGCAACAGTCACACAACTCGACATAGAACCAGTTAATATGGAGCAACTATAAACTCACTACTAAAAATAAAATACCAAGAAGCGAAGTCACGCAAGCACAACAACCACGTTACACATAAGTCGTTTCAAATCCAAGGAGTACATTAACGCAGTGGATGATATTGTTATACTAATGATTTTGAACAATTTCAAAGATTACATACGTAGAGGATTCTATCCACATATATTAATTATTGATTCATGTAAAAGTGCACTATGTAGCATTGAAATTTTGATTCTTCAGAACACAGTCACATAAGACAACTCCCACACAACTTAAACGACATAGAAAAATGGCTTTACACAACACAAGTTCTTTTCTCTTCCTTTTTTATACGTAAAAGAAGATGAAATTTATAAAAACAAATTGAAGACGATCGAAAGTAAGAATATTGTGGTTAGAAGGCATCAAAGCAAACAACACTAGTTACAAAATACTAGAGTTTTACGTGTGACAAAAGAAAACAATTGAATGGTTTGTCTATGTGGTCAATTTGTAAAATATTCCCTTGAACAAATTTCAAAACGTAAATTCGCATCAGTCTTTAAGTCTATTAAAGCTCGCAAGGCAACTTGCTAAAGGAAAATACTTGACAAAACAATAATTTTTCTCAACTATGTCATGCTAGTACTAACTCACATCTCAACACAGGAATCAGTCGTAACGCACATCATACAAATATACACGCGTTATAACAAAGGATTATTTTCAAGACTTGGTATTAATTAAAATAAATATATATGGGTACAATGTGAACACTTAATAATAGAAATAGTTCAATATAAGTTTACACACGTAAAGCACAAATGCAGACCATAACGCAATTGGTTAGTCCCACAACCAGTGTAAAGAATCTAATGCCCATATTTTCAAACTAACAACGCGAATTCTAAAATAACTAAAATATCAATTAATCAATCTACTCTATAAACAACTAGAAGTCAATGTCTTGGCCTAATATGTTCAAAATAATATTAAATCTTAAACGCTAGACCTCTCAAATTACAAACGAATAACAACATATAATCGATCAACTCATGTGATATTTGCATTCTCCTATTTATAAAATTCATCTTGTCCTACTTCAATTTAATTTTCCTTCTCTCATATATAAAATTCACCTCGCTCTATTTTTACTAACTTAACTTTGCTTTCTCTATATAATTACAAATTCAATAACACATAGCCTTGCTAATTAGTCTCAACTAAACTTACAACTATAATTATTCTATATTTCATATCTCCGTCATATACTTAGTCGCAATCACAAAAATACATACATCATCAATAATTATGTTGAAACCAATTTAAATGGTTATGTTCATATAACTAATGATTGATTTGACCATATAAAATACCCAAAATACCTAATGGAGCTTAATCATTACAAATCAAAGTCTTAGGCTAAAACACTCGAACTAAAGTCAAAATCCTACACTCTACGTCTCTCCCATTTAAAGAGGAATCATTGCCTATCATTTGTCAACTGTATACTCACATATCTATAAAATTTACCTTGCTCTATTTAATCCAATCTCGCTATCTTAGAAACCAAACATTACAAATCTCTATCTCCTAAAAATTCAGCTTAACTCATTTTCAATAAATGACCAAAACTTGTTTTATAACTTACATTTGTATAATTAGATACCACCACCATTTGCATACCATGCTAACCAAGTTGGTCTCTTTCACAAAACTTTATTTTGTGTATGCGCTTTACATTCATTCCTAAGCCCATTCTTCTTGTCACTTAATTATTTTCTAGCGTTCTGCACCTGCACTAGTTCTTTTATTAATATACTAACATATATCTATAAAGGTAAGCATATCCTTACAACCATAGCCCAATTAGCACATACTAATACTAACAAATAACATTCTAGTAATATTACCATTCCTAAGTACTTCTCTTTAACTACATATATAGCATGATTTGAATCTTCTATCTATTTCATATTTAGTGTGAAATTTTGTTTGCTTGCAGACCACAAATCATCTTCAGGTCCTTCAACATTTCTAGCTATAATTCATAGCCATAAAATATGAATCACTACTTCACCATATATTGACATCTCAAGACACCAAAAAAACAACAGTAAGTTATCATTCACCCCAGCAATATATAGGGAGCACAAAATATCACGACAAAATCAACGTTATTTTGACACACAACTATTTTATTATAATTTATATAGAAGTTAGAAATACTAAAATAGAGATGGAATTGGGGTCTAAGGCTAACCCCTCTACCCACAACCATTGCTATACCCATGAGTAAAGTAATCTCACACCTTACAAATCAAAGAATACATATAACACATCACATTCCTCGAAGATTTAACCAACTAAATCTGGTTAGCTTCACGACTTTCAAGAATCAACACACGGTACATTCAACTCTATTCGAGTTCACACATCGAAAGACACAACAAGAGATAATACAAACGGTCGGTTAGGGCCGACACGCACTACAACATAAACAACGATTAGGAATAAAAGACTCTCTGACCAGGACAACTTGGTGGACAGACCGAATCGCTCTCGATACCACTAATGTAACACCCTTTTCTACCCTTATATTACGTGTCATTTATCGAGTAATTCTTTTTCAAAAATAAAAATTGTTTTAATTGATAGAAAAGAAATGCTACAGCTTCCTTAAAAACTCATCAAATATGCACTCTTCAAATTTGTGCAATCAAACATCAGTTATGGAAAATCCCATCCTCATAAAACACAATCGCAGCGGCATAAACACCAACTCACCAAATACTCTCAAACACGTCTCAATGTAACAATAAAAATCAGTATACAACTATTAAACAAATTATCCAACTCCCACGCCCCTAGGTGTTCTGATGACGTAGAGAGCGACACAACAATACATCCCAAAAAAATAAAAGAATAAGGCAGCAGGTCCTTCACTCGCGGGTACCTGCAGCGTTGCCACAATAGAGCAACATTCCAAGCAGAAGGGGTGAGAATTTCAATGGAACATAATCAGATACATAATAGAGGGATGAGAGCAGACAATCACAAGGTATCATTATCATCACCACATCATAACTACACAACACCGGCTCCAATCACAACAGCAACAACTCACAGTTATGATTATGTATGAAAATGCAACCCACACGCGGGCATATGCATGATGGTACCATATCATCTTTAAAAACCACTCAAGGCATATCTTCATCATAGAAGAAAAACCACTCAAGGCATAACATCATCAATATTAGTCATAGTATGCACATGCTATGAGACTCTATAACACATGTGCAACTCAATCAACACTCACTCAGAGTACTCATCATCATCATCATAAAAGAAATAACCACTCAAGGCATGTCATCATAAAACACTCGTAGAGTGTATTCGTCATTCACATCACAATCTTCAATAACACCTCATCAAAATCACTCATAGCATGAATCGACACATTCATTAACATCATATAGTCACGTCATCATAAGCATATATATACATTACAGTTATCTTTTAGCTTGGTGGATTATAAAATAGTAAACTGATTGACTATGGGATTACTCAGGTAACTGGTACCACTTGCAAAAGGCATTGGCCACATTTGCAAGGTTCTCAGTGATGCCCTTGTAAATACACCAGTGAAAGAAATTCTGGCCTTAGTGGTAAACCACAGTCTAGCCATAGTCAAGGAGTACACTAGTAGTATAACCTCTTACAGCAAAATAAACCTCACAATCACATTTTCATAAACAGCACCATTTACTTAATAAATACAGCAACAATAAACGGTTTATTTTGCCTTAAAAATAGAATATTCAGTTAGGCCTCTGAATAAGCTTTCCAACGCATCTTAGAACACCTCAATCGGGTTCCCGGTTCGAAAGATATCCAATTTTTTCAAAAACAGTACCACACTTTATTTTTAAACAAACAGCAACAGTACTTTATTTCTTAGGAAAACAGCAACAACACTTGATTTTTAAGAGATACAGCAACTCATATTTCACTTAAAAAAAACAGCAACAACATATGATTTTTCAAAGGAAGACAGCAGCTCCTATTTCAATAGAAAACAGCAACAGCGCCTAATTTTCAAAGGAAAACAATGACTCCTATTTTAATTAAAAAAGCGCGCAACAGCACATGATTTTCAAAGGAAAACAAGAGCTCCTATTTTAATTAAAAAACGCATAAACATATGATTTTCAAAGGAAAACAACGGCTCCTATTTTAATTAAAAAAACGCAATAAACACATGATTTTCAAAAGGAAAACAACGAGCTCCTATTTTAATTAAAAAAAGCGCAATAAACACATGATTTTCAAAGGAAAAGCAAAGACTCATATTTCACCACATCCCTGAAATCGATTCCAACCCCCTTCAACTCACCCAATTCGAATTTCAATCCATTAACAACATCAATAATCATTGAATCACCTCACAATAACATCAAATTCATCAAACAACATCACTAATTCATCAAAAACACCAATAATCATCAAATCACATCACAATAACATCAAAATTCATCAAACAACATCAATAATTCATCAACAACATCAATAATCATCAAATCACATTACAATGACATCAAAACCCCACAAAACCCTATCTATACCCAATTATGTTAAACGAAACGCTCACCCTTACCTCAAATTGCAGAAGGCGAAGCTCTCTCTCTGAGTCACCAACCGAACCACAAAGAATGACATCTCTCCGTCCTCTTTTTTTCTTCCTAGCTCACGCCCAAAATCCTCATTTTCTCCTAAGTTTCCACTCTTCAAACTCTTCCTGAAATCCACGTCTCATTTTGGTTGTAATAAACGTCGATTTGCTGTTTCACGAACGGAGGGAGGGGTTTCGCGTTTTGCTCCAAAAACCCACGAGGAAGGGAAATCAAAATCGCGAGATGGAGGCTACAATCGCTCAAACCAAGGTCAGAATCAAATTCAATGGCCAATTTCGAGTGGGAGTGTGAAGTTTGAGGGTCAACCATGACTTGAGGAGGAGAAGCGAAAGGAAATGGCGTGAGAACATGGTCGCTGCTTTTTACGCAGACTTCTGCGAAGGAAGAAGAAGAAGCTAGCGAAAGTTGGGTCGGGTCGCAGCAGGTCATGGGCTAGCGCGTTTGGGCTGTTGGTTATTTGGGCTAAGTAATTCACTTAGTGGTGGGGGTGCGCTTAGCAAACGGGAGGGGTGCACGCGAGTAAAACCATCTAAAAATCCATTTTTAATACTTTTAAAGCTCAATATTACTATAACCATTATTTTACCACCCCAATAGACCAAAATAATTTTCTAAAGAAATAATATCTCCAACACTAGTATTTAATAGAAATAAAATAAATATATAATATTAGTAATCATATATTACCAATAGCATATAAAAATACCATATTTTTATTTCTAATATTTTTCCACAATCTAATCCCCAATAATTTATTAAATAAATATCCAATAATCTTTGGGGCGTTACAGCTGTCGCTTCAGTCTTCTCAATATTCTGCACCCTTTTGCGTTGGGCAACCCACTTTGCATCAGGATATATTGACAAATGATGGCAAGCGACTTCAGGTGGTATACCAGGCATGTCTTCAGCCGACCAAGCAAAAGAGATCGGCGTGTTCCTCAAGCATCGGGTTAATTCTCTTTTTATTTCGTGCACGGTAGGTCTGCGCGATCTTGACCGTTTTGTTGGATCATCTCCCAACATCACTCGATGAATTCCCCGTCCGGTTTGGTCGTTCGGCCTTTTACGAATGAGGATCTTTGAGTGCTACCTTTCTCTTCGTCCAGAGCTCTCGGGATCAAGCGTGCGTCTAAATCCATTACATTTACCTCTGAAAACTTCACTCTCTTCTTCTTTCAGACGTACTCTTTGATGCAAGTTCGGCTTTGTCTCTTGCAGAAATTTCGACTTTAAGAAGGAGGTAATAGCATCTTTCGGAAGATTCTAGATCGGCATTGATAGTTACTACCTCGTTACTTTGAGAGTGAAACTTCATTTTCGGATGTCTGATGAGAAGTCACCGCCCAGAGTTTCCCCAAAGTCGGCCTCCCAATGATGCAATTGTAGATTGATGAGCAAGGTAGTACCATGAATTTAACCAAAATTGTCCGAGATAAAGGTTCCTCTCCAAAAGTGACCCTTAAGTCTATGTAACCCATCGGTCTAGTTTGGGAACCATTGAAACCGAGAGGTCCGTTCGTGATAGGGAAAAAGTTCCTTGGTGTAATTCCAATTTTCTCGATTACATCGAAGAACATGATGTCACAAGAGTGCCTTGGTCAATTAAAATTCTTCTTATCTCTTTCTCGGCCATTCTTCTTTGAGATTAACAAGTGGAATGTCTTCGTTTACCTTCCCATTTAGAAGATCGTCATCTCCAAATGACAATGGGGACGAGTTGCTACTGGTGGTTGGGCGATGATGTAGATGCTACACATTGAATTTCCTTCCACTTTCTTTTGATTGTTCTTCTTTGTAGCTCCTTGGACTTCACCACCGAGATTACCATTACCATAGGTCGGCCTCTACTCCTTCGAGTGTCCGGCTCTTCCTTATAATCTACGATTTCTTTCCCTCTTACGCCGTCAACCTCTTTCTCTGTTTGATGCTTTTTCTTGTTGGAATGGCTTCTCGACATCTTGCCCGAGTTTTCTTTTTTGATAAGGTCTTCAATGTCGTCTTTTAAGGCGTTGCACCGATTTGTGTCATGGCGGCGCTTTGGTGATAACAGCGGTACTTGTTGTTCCTCATTCCGGCCTTTGGGAATAGGATCGGGATACCTTACGTGCTTGAATTCATTGTTCTGACATTCTTGCAAGATCTTCTCCTTTCCACATATGAGTTCGGTGTAGTCTCGATGTCGCCCTTGCCGAGGTTTGATTTCCCTAGATGGGCCGCCGGTCTGGAATCTCCGAGGAATTTCAGTATTTGGATTTGACTTTTCGACTCGAGGTCGGTTCTCTTTGGTTTGGTTTGCTACGCTTTTCACAAAGAACTTGCTAGCTTCATCGCCTTCCTCATGATCTATGTACTTTTCTGAAAGTCGGAGGAACTCCCCTAAAGTTGAGGGTTGGTTGATGCTTACGTCAATTTGGAATAAAGTGCCTCTGCGTAAACCCTGGGATAGGAAATACAGACGAAATTCCTCATTTAACCCATGCACCTTTCCGGCCTCAGTGTTGAATCTTGCAATATAAGACCGGATAGATTCATCATCGGCTTGGTGGATTGCATGCAACACCATCCATGATTTCGGCCTTACTTTCGAATGTGCGAAGCTCACGAGAATAACTTGGAAAGTTCTTCCCAGGAAGAGATTGAATTTCTTGGGATGTCTACGAACCATAAACTGCAGATTTTTCAAGGGTGAGGAAAAAAGTCTACACATGATCTCACCCGGAGCATTAGGTATTGCATCATGGTTTCATAGTACTCTAAATGAACATCCGGGTCTCCGAGTCCGTCATAAATTTTCAAGTGTTCGGAGGTTTTTCTAAACCTGCAGGAGCAGGAAATAATCTATTTCGAAGTGAGCGTCCCTCTTCTCGGTGGTTGTACCTCCTGTTTTTCTTCTCTGGTTTCGAGCTTTGCGAGGTTGGTAGTGGAATGATGTTGTTTTTCGTTAGGGGCTCTCTCTTTATAGTAGTGATGTCCTCGCTTTGGAGGACTTTCTCTGCTCCTAGATCGTTGTCTGCGTGGTGAGGATGATGCATTAGAAGAATCTTCTTCGCCAGAGTCCTCTAAATCTCTAAGAGTTGCCCTCGGCTCTTCTCTTCCTCGTCTTCTAGGGGGAGAGCGATGATAATGACGTCGTCTCGGGGAGAAACGATGTCGTCTTCGGGGCTCAGTTGTTCTGCCGGGTTGATCGGGCTCTTCTATCGGGTTAATCCGGGGATCATATCGCTGCGGAGAACCCCGATCTGCAATATCTCGGGCCTGATAACCTGCAACCTCGGCTTCTAATTCGGAGATACGGAGGCTCCTAGCTTGAGATGCTTCATTATCTTTGATTTAGAATCTGAACAATTTGTTGTAAAGTGTTTCTTGGGCAGGAATAAGCGTAGGAGGTGAAGGAACTCGATTTGAGGTTGACTCTCTATTATTGACATTTCGGTCGATGAATGATTGAGTTCTTCGCAATCCCCTCGGGGTTCCTTCTTCTTGTGACCAGGATGATACTCATTATCCATTACAGGTTCGTAATTCGGGATCCATGGTGATCAAAGAAAAATAGATAAAGTTTTTAATGAGTTCGGGAAAAGCTCCCACTGTGGTCGCCAATGTTCTGTACCGTATCTATAGATAAGTATATCCGAGATAGTTGGTAGGTAATAAGGTTTTAATCAATATAGAGTTACGTCAGGAGTTACGTCCCGATTTGATTGTTCCGAAGTGAGGTGGGGTGTACTGCATAAACACTCCGATCTTTGAAGTCGATGTGATGGAGTTAATGCAAATGAGTGATAATTAATGCGTACCTCTCTCATTGGAATAAATGCAGTATTTATAGGTTTTGGAGGCACTTGGGTGTCATCATCTGAACCATCGGTTGTGGAGGCGCATGGTAGGCTGTTGGATGAATGATTATGGGCCTTGGCTGTTGAGGGCCCAATCAGTTGGCCTTTTGAGCAGAGAGGGGTGCGAATAGTAGGCGTGTGATTTCTCCATAACAGAGATCAACTCAATAATCTTCAAATTTGCACTCAAATAACATCTTGTATTTGTTTCATTATAATAAATTATATCAATATCGAAAGTCAGTATTAAACAAAAAAAATGGGACAACTATTAGTCAAGTGTAACACCCTCAATTTTCTATGTAATTGCTTTTACGTGTTTTCACTTGTGTGTTTTCTCACGCTAGCGCGTGTGAATTTAGCCCCAGAATTTGTTTGTATTTTCACCAAACTGAAAGTAGATATAGGACCTAATATATTATATTAGGTTGAGGTTTAATTTTCGTTCCAAAATTCCACTGGAATTTGGACGCGTTTTGGACCTGCCGGATGAAATTTAACCGCTTAAAAACTCTAACCGTGACCCGAATATGAAATTGTTCGACGTTACGGTTTTAATCGACAGTTAGAATAATTTAGTTAACATCCGATGCGATGTTAGTTCCGCAAAAATGCTAACTACCGTTTAACTGTATTATTATAGTATTATTTTAGTAAAATATCTAGATATTATTTTTTACAAACTTCAGCTTGAAGTTAACTATGACAAACCTCACTTCACTCACCCGTGGAATCACCCTCACCACTCAATCCATATGACACCTTTTTATTACTTGACTCATATTCACTCATATCTTAAGCTAAAAAAAAGAACCATTTCTTTCCTCTTCCAACAAACACATCCGTAGCAACCTTTTAAGAAAAACATTTCTTTCCTTTCACTATCCTACCTCACTCTCATCTAAACCCACTACTCTTTTGTCTTTGTTGAATCATGGATCATACTTAAAGAGGAATATTTTTAAGGATCAATTGTACTTCTAGTTCTAGCCATTTTCTACTTCTAAGTTTGGTAAAACATATATCCCTTCCCTTTTATTTTGATGATATAACCATGTCCCTGATGCAAGATTTAAAAGATATATTTTTTGTTACTTTACTTTTCTTATTTGAAAACCTTTTTATATACATATTTGAACCATGATCAACATGTTATTTTCCATCACCATTTAATTTTGGCCGAGAACTCTTTTCTAAGGAAACAAACAGAAAGTAATTTTCTTTTTGATCTTAAAAGAACAATTTTCTTAGAAGAGAAGGATTAATTAAGCTTTGAATATAAAGTTTTTGTAAAAGTTTCGATTTTTAGTAAAGTCTAAAATTTGGAGTCGCCAAAAGTTTTCGGAATGTTCTCAGAGCACTTTCGATCGTCATAAAAATTGAATCTTTCATACAAAGGAAAAATGTATTTCTCGATTTTCAAGTGTTCAAATGATTTTTAGAAACCGAATAAGGCGTTAGGAAAAGAAATATCGAGAACGGGACTAGTAGCTTATCACGCTCTAGTTACCACCCTTAAAACGAGTACTAGTATTGTAATCTGAGACCTTTGGACTTTATGTTTATGCGTTGAAGGTTTCGCGACACCTGGACCGACCCTAGCTCGGATACCTTGCTACTCGACAGAACACTTTTCAGGTAAGGGGAATTTCTGCATAATGAGTTTTAGCTTCATGGGTGTTGTGTAATTGTTTGAATTGTCTGCTGGATTGTTTTGCCTGATAATAATTGTAGTATTATTATGTGAGATGTTATATTGAATATCCCTGTGATTGATTTTTGTGAATATGTGAATGACTGGTTGTGCTGAATTGTCTAAGTGTTGGAGTCATAACTATTGTTATGACCAATTGTTTTGTAACTTGAGCTAAATTGGACTAGAGTAGAGAAATGGTAACGATAAAAAGATAAAGGGAACGTGACATTTTAGTGACAGATCATCTGAGGTTTCGAAAAGAAGAAAACTGAATTTCGAGAGTTAATAAGAAATAGTCGCGTTAAAACAGAATAAATATTTTAGACAAAATTAAAAAGAAACAGACTTTATGAAATAGCGTTTCAATTGTGAAAACCCAAATTTCTCCAACGGATTTTCGGTATAACCTCGTTTGAACAAACACACTCGTATTTTGAAAATGAAATCTTAGGCATTTGAAAAATGGAGAAGCAAAGAGTTGATTTAAGAGTTGTTGGTTAACGATGAAAGTAAGTTAGTAAAGATAATAATTGAGTATTCCGACTTTAGAAAAGAGAAGCGTTTTCGAAAACTCAAAGTGGAACTCTCGTCTATCAAAAGATAAGGATACCCGAAAAACTATGCTAAGTGGAATGGGACGCTTAGTGTGGTCCTCTAAAACTTTGAGCGCATCGTGTTAAAAAGAGAATTTATGAAAATGGGATACTCGATGATTGTTGATATGTAATGAGACTTTCAAAGTTTAGCGTTGATTTGAGATGAGAACTTGGGGCCGAGTCTTAATCTAGATGTGAGAAAATCTAGTAAAGATTTGTACTGATTATCTAGGTACCATCGAGGACCTAGAGCGTTGAGAGTGTAGAACATTTTTAGGGCGTTGTTCCAACCGGACGTGTTGTAGTCTGTGTTGAAAGACTGCCGAGTAATTCTTTGTAGTCCGGCGGGAATCCGGACCTAGGTTACTGAGGACACGGAGACATAATCATGGTGTAAATGTTATGTGCCATCGGATTGTTGATCTAACGGAGAATCTAGATCACGATATTGGCCTAGGTGACGATCTAGTGTTATTCCATTTCGTATGGAAATTTTGATGATATTGATAAATCGATGTGAGGAACGATTTCTAACACGAATCGGAATACCTTTGATTGACTAACCACATTATGTTAAGGTGATGAGATTGTTTATGTATCTTATGTGTTATTTTTCGTTTTTCGAATGATGTCTAAATATAAGTAAGTAATGTATGGTACATGTATATATATGTATTATTTTTGGTTTTACCTATGTATAGCTTATGATGAACTCGTGGACGAGGAATTCACTTCTTTGTGTTTTATTTTGTATGTGGTATATTTAAAATTGGGTTTAGAAGATGGCTTGAAGGACAAGATGGTTATGAAGGATTTGCGGCGGGGAGATGGACTTGCCTTGGATCTCGAGGGGGACAAGTTCTTGATTTCCACGATGGAGAGATTTGGATGATTGGGAGTTTGACCCCGTCTCCCAAAAAGATCCGGTTTAGGGAGTAGTAGTATCGACTAGTATAGATGATGAAGGTAACCGTCTCTCACCAGTTACGTTACAAGACTAGGTTCACTATTAATATGTCGTTTGACTTTTTTCTGGGATGTACCTTGGACCCCTCCTGTGCGACAATACTATTATGGGACTAGGCGTACATCGTAGAGTACACGTGGAGTTAGGATTGGGCCACGTACGATCACTACTCTGAAGAAGAGCGCCATTCCCGGGGACTTGCTAGACCATCAGTGAACCGAGATTTTCCTGAACTTGTTGACCCAGTTCCAGTGATTCAGGTACCCTTTGCCCCCATTGTTGAGGGTGGTGCTAGGGATTTTGATGATGCTGATATCCATGATGATGTTACTGATGACATTCCAAAGTCACCTATTATACCAGAGTTTACTTATGCTACTCCGCCACATTTGCCGATGTTTTCATCTATGCATGTTCCTACTTTTCCAGTCTGGAGGCCGGTGAGCGAGTCTCACGGAGCAGGTTCATCTTCAGGAGCACATGTGGTGATTCATGTTTATAGTGATGAGGAGTCTGATGATGAGGAGGACCCGAAAGCGAGTCCATCTTATTATTACTAGTGAGATTAGCTGAGTTGAGGTCTGGTGTTGGTGTGTGATATTGTAGGTGTTTTGGAGGGCCTAGGATAGTGGCTGTGACGTTCTGGCGAGTTGATGGTAAAGCCAAGTATGTCTTTTTGAGGATTAGTGTCCTTGTATATAGTTTCCTTTTCTCCCATAAGTATTAGGGATTGAGTATGTTTGATGATGTTGATATGATGCCGCCTGAGTGCGTGCTTTTTACATTAGCCTTGGCTATGCCGCCTGTGAGCGTGCCGTGTAGCTTGTTGCAACTATGACTTTATGTTTAATATATATAGTCTTTATCTTGGACCTATTTATAGTTATTATTCATAGTGGAAGTATACCTTAGTTATCTTTAAGTCCTTCTTATCCAGAAAATAGTTTCAACTTCGATCTAAAAAAAAGGGGTCCATTTTTCATAAACAAATACAAAGTAAGAGGAGTTAAGTTAGTAAGGTGACACTTCAGAAATGGGGTGTTACATCAAGAGTTCAGAAATCAGAAATTAGGGTTTCAATCCATTTAAGATTCAACCAGTTACATTATAGTTTTCAATCAATTTCCCCAAATTCCATCAATTTCATAAATTAGAAATTACGGTCCAGGAAATCAGAAATTAGCGATTGGGGTTTTCAATCAATTTCAAATTCATCCAATTACATTACGATTTCAATCAATTTTCCCCAAATTCCATCAATTTCAGAAATTAGAAATTAGGGTTTTATACTCAAAATAGGGATCTCAATCACAGCCAAACATTCAAAGAACTAAGGGATTACCAAAAATAGAGAAAAGAAGGAGACAGAGCCAGCAGAGGCGGCGTCCGGCATGCGTGGGTCGTGGTCATTGGGCATGCGTGGTTCGTTCCTCTTCATTCCTGGCTTCAGTTTGCTGGAAGCAGAGAGAAAAGAGAAGAACATGTTCTCGATCTGTTGGCTCTCAGGGCTCCTGGCGCTCGTGGTGAGGGTGTTCATGTGGCTTGGAGTTGGGTGGAGCGATGGTGTGAGATGTGAGAGAAGAGAGAAGGTCTTGAGAGAGGGAGAGAGTGTGGAGGAGTGCTGAGTTTTTGTTATCCTTGGAGGGGATCTAGTCCGATTGAGAGAAGAAGGAGAAGGAGATTGGGAAGAGGAAGGTTGGAGGGGAGCGTATTGAGAAGAAGAGAGAAAGAGGTAGCGTATGTGAGAGAAAGAACAGAAAAAGAGGGAGCGTATGAGGGAATAAGAGGTTTATTGTGTAGGATGTGTCACTTTTGGTTAGGGTGTAGAGTATATTAGTGGTTAGCTTTATATTGCCGCTCAAAAGGCAATATAAAGTCGACTTTGTATTAATAAGTGGACGATACCTTATGAAATCTCTTCATTTTACTGGCTCTCCAAATTTATTATCCAAACAAAGTATTTTATTACAAAATTATTTTAATTTTCCTCCAAAATTACATTACCCTAAAAAATTGTCCCATCCAAACAAAGATGACGTCAACAGTGGCGTCACTACCACATGTCAACATCACATTGGATGGTTGTGACACATGGCACTGATATACCACATCATCATCATCATCATCATCATCATCATCATCATATGACATCGTTCCTATGTGGCACATGTCAGTGTCACGTCAACAACCAATAGATGGATGCCACGTGACACTCACTTGGCAATTTGGAGCATAATGTTACTAAAATAATAACATTTTGAGGGACATGAGATTCAAATTTGAACTTGTGACCTAAATGTGGTAGGCACTCTCAAATACCACTATGCCACATGATAACTTGAGTAAAGAATACCAACAATAAATATCTAGGCTTAATTACAGTTTTGGTCCCCCTATTTTCACTAACTCGCGATTTTGATCCCCCAAGAATTTTTTTCACGAATTTAGTCCCCCTATTTTCAGTAACTCACGAGTTTAGTCCCCCAAAAATTTTTCTCACAAATTTAGTCCCCCTATTTTCACCAACTCACGATTTTAGTCCCCTAATTTTCGCAAACTCACGATTTTAGTCCCCCTATTTTTCCTAGAGGGAGACTTTGATTTTAGAAATTAGAAAAATAGGGGGACTAAAATCGTGAATTAGCGAAAATAGGGGACTAAATTCATGAAAAAATTCTTGGAGAGGACTAAAATCGTGAGCTAGCGAAAATAGGGGGACCAAATTCGTGAAAAAAATTCTTGGGGGACCAAAATCGTGAGTTTGTAAAAATAGGGGGACCAAAACTGTAATTAAGCCAAATATCTATTACATCATTCCTTATTAATTTTGATAAAAAATGAAACCACAAAAAAAACAAATATAGAAAACATATTTTGCATATTAATTCCTTATTAATTTCGATTCTGTGTTTTGATTTTGAATTAATTCATTTTCTGTTTTGACTTTAAGAGTATCTTGAAACGTATTCAATGAAAATTTGGAAACAAATCGATTCTATGGAGATCTGGAAACAAATTGATTTTACGTTTTAAAGAAACATTTTTTGGATTTGATTTTGGAAAACTAAAAGAAAACATAATGGATCAAACCGAAACAAATGATGTTTCAACACAAAACATAGGGATCAAATTAAAACTAAAAAGAGATAAAAATAAAACAAAATAAAACTTAAAATAAAGATAAATGATTAAAAATATTATTTTAACCTAAAAACGTAAAGTAAATTTTAAAAAAAAAATATAAAGTAATAGGAGAGAATCGTGGGGTGTTTACCGTAGATAGAGGTGCATTGCATAGTTATTTCTTCCCCACACAGAGAGAGAGAGAGTAAAGAAATTGTGCTGCGTGGGAATTGGTGGATGGTGGGGTCCCCCGGTTCTTCCTGCGGGAAAACAATGAAAGCAAATCCAGAGAGATATAGAGAGAGAGTGTAATGTAAGGAATAAAAAGGGTCTCTCTCTCTCTCTCTCTCTTATACACGCACGCTCGTCCCAATCCCATAGGGTAGACCTACATCACCATATAACCTCCTCTCTCTCTCTCTCTCTCTCAATCATCAACAACTCTTTCTTTCTTTCTGGGGTCACACAACAGCAGAGAAGAGAAGAGAAGCATCAAAGATGGAACAAGTGGGTCAGATGCGAAACCAGTGGGTCGAATACATCAAATCCCTCTTCATCGAGGTACTACTAAACCAAACACTCTCAGAACACTGTCTAGGATGTTTTCATGTTTTTGTTTTTATTTACTACTTGCAATTATTTGTTTTCAATTTCGTTGATTTGGTGGGTCTTCTTCTATAGGGTTTCCTGGATGGTCAATTTCTTCAACTTCAACAGCTACAAGATGAGAACAACCCTGATTTTGTTGTTGAAGTTGTCTCTCTTTTCTTTGAAGATTCTGAAAGGCTTCTCAAAGATCTCACCTTTGCTCTGTTAGTCTATCTCTCTCATCTCTTCTTCATCTTCAATGTTATTGAGCTTTTTTATATCTATCTATCTATCTGCAGGGATCAGCAAGTTGTTGACTTCAAAAAAGTTGATGCTCATGTTCACCAGCTAAAGGGTAGCAGTGCCAGGTATTATTATAACCCAACCCAACCAAATACTATCTCATTCGTAACCTACAATCTTAATATAATACTAGCTCCGCTCATTGAATAACTAATGAATCTGGCTCATGATATAGATTATATATATCATTTATTTAATGAACCTAAAAAAATGAGACTAGAGGGAGTACCACTTGTAAGCACAACAGAGACACGACATTATAGAGGAGACACCAATTTTAATTTGAAAAATGAAAGTAGTTGGAGTGGGGATGTTGGTGTCTAACTGACACATGTTGGACACCGAACACATCTTCAATCTGGACTTGTACGATGTTGGTGTCCCACTGACACATGTCGGACACCAGACACATCTTCAATATGGAGTGTCATGCTACAAGACTTGTATAGCTACTAGTTCCTTAATTTAGTATATTCTCTAAAACTCTTATTAGACTCAGACTTAAATGACTGCTCTGACTATAAATTTGTTTTCCATTAATCATCCATTTAGACGTTTGTTAAGATATTTTAAGAAATAGTAAGTAACAAAGTGCATCATGCTGAAATATGACTGGATACTCAGTAATACATGGTTCTTAGACTGATAGAGTAATCAAGCTTTGTTCATTGTTAAACTCCTTTTTCTTGATTTGCTGAGACAAATGTGTTTTATGTCTGGTCCACAGCATAGGCGCACAAAGGGTGAAAAATGCTTGCATGGCTTTCCGCAACTTCTGCGAGGAACAAAAGAACATAGATGCGTAAGTTGTTAATCTTCACCCA
The DNA here is from genome assembly GCA_020916435.1 of Oxytropis ochrocephala. Lineage (NCBI taxonomy): Eukaryota > Viridiplantae > Streptophyta > Magnoliopsida > Fabales > Fabaceae > Oxytropis > Oxytropis ochrocephala. The sequence goes on along the minus strand of CM037093.1, from coordinate 9,940,824 downwards.
AGTTGTGCACAAGTTTGAATGACAGAGCTACTTGGATATAGATCAACTGTTTAGCTGCTAGAGTAATCAACATGAATGTTTTTAATTGGACGCAGATCCCCTGCTGCGCGCAGCACGTGTTGCGCCAGCATGGATGTCTTCTGGTCTAGAGAGGGCACGCAGATCCCCTGCTGCGCGCAGCACGTGTTGCGCCAGCATGGACCCTCTCCCTCTCTAGAGCAGAAGACGGTCCATGCTGGCGCAACACGTGCTGCGCGCAGCAGAGGATCTAGATCTTTTTTAATTTAATGGTCTGACTCTGATCATGGACCGGATCCTAGCTCAACTGTTTAGGTCCTAGAGGAATTAACATATATTTTGCTAATTTAATGGCTTGATCATGGAAAGTTTCTAATTGCTGCAGGTGCCACAGATGTCTGCAACAAGTGAAGCAAGAATATTGCCTTGTCAAGAATAAGCTTGACACACTATTGAGGGTAACTAGACAAAGAACTTTAGCTGAAGAACATTGTGTTACATTCTGTATTTTGTAATTTATATTTCTTTTCTGGATATTTGTTGCAGCTTGAGCAGCAGATTTTGGCAGCTGGTGGCTCAATCCCTGTGATGGAACTGAGTTTCTAAGTGGGTGGATTTGTAGAGATGTTTGTACTGTGATCTTATTCTCTGTTATTATCTTCTGTCCCTGGTTCATGTATGGATTTTTATGAGGGGATAAGTTATCATCCAATGTACCTTTTCTTCACAAGAATGAATGCACTTTCATAATTTGTAATCTTCTGCATGCTTTAATGAAGTTTAATGGCACTACAAAGTCAACTTGTTTCTTTTTGTACTCAGAACAATCCTTTCAACACCAATCAATTGGACCAAATTCACACATATAGATTATCCTTCATCTAGAGTTGAAGACTTCCTTGAATTGATATTAGATTAGTTGAAAGTTGAAACCACCTCAATTTGAAACTTTATATCAGATTAGACTAGTAATGATGATATATCATTACATGCAACTTCCTATAAGTTATTAGACTATGTTTGAATAAATAGTTTAGTTAAGCACTTATAACACAAGCGATTATCATATAAGTGTTTATGTATAAGCTAAATTTATAGTAAAAGACATAAAGTGATATAAGCTATAAACGGTTTTCATAAGCTATACTAGAGAGCTAATGAAAATAAGCTGAAAATAGCTTATGGACATATCATAAGCCATTTCATGCTCTCTCAAGTCTCAAACAATTCTCACTTGTGCTATTTCAGTTACTAATTAACCAATAAATAATTTTCAGCTTCAGTAAAAGTAGATGAATCTACCCTTTAGTGGTTTACTTCTTATTAGTTATTAGTTACATCCCTTGGCTGAAAAATAAAGTGGTATAAGCCAATGGAGATGTAAAGTCACTTTATTTTGGTATAAGAAACTGTTAAGGACGGCAACTAATGATTTTAAATTAATGTGCTAAGATAAGAAGAATCCTGAGAAGATATGATTCTTTAGAAACCAAATCATGATGTGGTGGCATTGTCCATTTGTCTGCTCCTTAATGGAGCAATTCACATAAGGAAGTAGTAAACACCTAAATTATTCTCTTACTTTATCTTTCTCTTGTGTCTCAGCAAACATGGTCAGTTTTCAATTTTGGTTTATATATGCTTATCTTAGGATTCTCTCCAAGATCCCCACTGGTGTCAACTCACCAACAGCACATTTTAAAAGATTTATTGTTTTCTCTTGACACTATTAAGTAAATTATCAAATTTATAATGTACTGTAATACATGTGCTATTTAAGGTTGGTACAATTATATATTGTTGGAAATTAAATGTTAGCAAAGAGATGACAGCCAAATGGGCTTCAAACTGAGGTAATTCAACAACTTGCAATTTTTTCTCTCTGGTTCACTATTTAAGTTATAGGGTGAAGGAGACTAGAAATCTCTGAAGCACTAACACTTCAGGTTGAAGACGTGTTCAGTGTCTCACACTGTCCTATCAAACATCGACACCAACGCTTCAATTACGCCTATTTTTCAAATTATTAGTGGTGTCTGTGTCTATATTGGTGTTTCATAGCTGGAAATCACTACTGAATATGCATTTATACCATATGATTATATATGTGGTGGATTCGCGTCAAACTGTTTAGCTTTGACAGCAGACGCTTGGAAAACACTGCTTCAGGTGTTTTTTCAATCTTACTGAACCAACATAAACTACTTGAAAACGAACTCGCTATACGTTGAATATTGAGTGGAATGAGTGTGATGTTAACTTCTGATTGAAAAGTGTCTTGGTTGTTGTCTTGGCTGCTAAATGATCCAAGAACATATTGAACTCTGCATACTGATTGGTAGGAACAGGATAGACATTTCCTTTGTAACTTGCATTCCTTGTGATATGTCCTCCCACTACATAAACCTCCTGAAACATTTTATAACGATTACGCCCCATTTCTACACATTATAACCATCATAATTTCTGAACTGCATTTCTGCATTGACATGGTAAAATGTTAAGGCAAAATCAAGTTAGAATAATTTTATTGTTTACTTTTATAGAAGGTTGTAAGACAAATGTATTAATAAGATAACTTACCTGAATTATTGTCCTTATGTTTTTTACTGATAAAACCTTTGACAGATTAGTCAAGGGTCCACTGGTTAATACTGTAATCTTAGAACCTGATTTCAATGTTTGCAATACATACTCCCAAATCTCCAAAGCTAGTGGTTGTTTGAGTTCGGGGTGATCGGTATCTCGAGGAGCTCCAAACTTAACAGAGTTTTCTGCTGTGTATCTAAGTCACATGTCAAAATGTTAGTATATTGCTGGTTAAAAAGAAAAAAAATCTAGAAATTTTAAAGCATGGTTGAAACAATTCTTATTGTAAGTGCGCCAAAGGTTTGAAAACTAGAACTAGCCTCATCACCCATGCGATGCACGGGGTGCGCTAGTATCAACGAATTGGTATAACATAGCATGGATGGATCTAAATATGTTAGTTTATTTTTGATAATAGTAGATAAAGTATAATTAGGAATCAAATATAGCATATAAAAAGTGAATAACAAAGTAAAGAATTATTGTTATTATAGTACAACACAATAAGAAGTCTTAAACATGTAGTACAAAGTCTTAAACATGATATGCATAGTACCCAAGAGACAAATTAACACATCAAAATCTTAAAGATGATAAGACATGACTCAATCATTCAAATTAATCACATTTGGGTTTTAATTTTGCTCTAAGAAAGTTATATTCAGGATGTTGAACTTGAAGAGGTTGAGGTTAACTACACATCATTCTAAGAAGAAGATGATTACTTGAAGGCCATGTGCATATTACTGTAAATTAGAAAAAAATAATATCACGCTTCAAAGAGAACTAACAGATGAAGAGCAAAATCAGTCACTATACTTGATTGGAAGAGGTATTGTTAGAGATTCAAAGATGCTTGCATGTAGGAAGGAAGTTGATACCCATATTATTCCAACCCAGTTCTCTTCCTCTTTGTTTTGATGGAATTCCCCTCTAAACTTCACCACAAAAAGATATATGGTTGAAAGCAAATGCAATTAACATGCAGAAACACATTTTGGCGTTAAACTAAGAGCCTTGATCAAAGAAAAAATATCTAGACATAAGACGAATGCTCCTTAACCATTTGGTCATGGGTTCGATCACTGATTGGTGTCTATGAAAAAACCAACACCTTCAACATTCACAATTTAATTAAAAACAACTGCTGCAAAATGAAAAGAAGTACACTTAATGAATTCTATTTTATAGATAGGGTAAACACCAACAACTATAAAAAAACAAAATAGAGAGTGAAAAAACAACAAAGAAACATAGAGAAAGAAGAAGCAATGTAGATAGGAGGAGAGGGGAGGATGACTAAGAACTCACCACCAGAACTCATCTCTACTACCGGCCGCAAATCAAACATCTGCAGCGCACCACCAACGTCACCACCGTGCTCCACCTGATCGCGGATTTTCCCCACAATCGTTCCCGTTCTTTTCCCTCATCTCTCACAACCTCCATTTCTCCCTCTCTCTTTCTTCTCTTTATTTTTGCCATTGTTTCTATCTCTCACTCGCTTGCAGTTATTAGGGATTTCAATCCCATTCTACCCGCATGTATTTGCCTTTGCATCCTCCATTCTTCTCTTTCTCACTCCTAGAGTTTCTGTCTTAACAGAGTTTTCTGCTGTGTACCTGAGTCACATGTCAAAATGTTAGTATATTGCTGGTTAAAAAGAAAAAAATCTAGAAATTTTAAAGCATGGTTGAAACAATTCTTATTGTAAGTGTGCCAAAGGTTTGAAAATGCATGATGCACCCTTTGAGAGCAAAATACATATTATAAAATTGAAGGTGTGCAAAGTCATAAGTGGCTCACTATGTTTCAAACTCAAAGTACAAACAATTAACCATAAAGGTGCAATGTGAGTCCATTTCTCTATAATTCACTTTTTCCACATACATTATTTACAGACTAAATTTTAGGATTTAAGTGGCAGCTAACAAGTGACATAACTACACAAAATATAAGCAGTGATTAGGGAATCACACATTTGACACACGCGATTTGGACCACCGTATAAAGATCAGACGACCACATTTCAACTTTGGTAAGCCGGATTCAAAATGAAAATTTATATCGTGATCTATCCAATCTTGATCTAACGGTCTAGATATGTTTCTGCACGATATCATGTATTTAATGCCGGCATGCGATCTAGACCTCCAGATCAAAGATTGGATGCCCATATTATGACTTTGTAAATTAAGTCCACAATACACAGTTGGAAATGCAAGCCATCCAATCTTGATCTGACATTTCAGATCAGCTGCTAGAGAATCCAAAAACCAAAGAGTTGTGTCTTGATCTTGGATTGGGGTACCCTTGGCTCACCCTAGAATTGTATCAACCAAAAAGGGAAAAGTAGAAAGTTTCTATTATTTAGCTAAAGTTATTCATTTGGACCCATTTTCCATGATGTAGAATGGTAATTCAAACAGAGTATAAGCATGAGAAATCAGAATACCTTAAGGTTGATCACTTCAACATGAACTTTTAGGAGGTAAATTAGAGCAGTAAAATCTCCTGCACTCATGTCTTGGTCAAACAGAATAGGTTTCCCCAATGTTTTGTTTTGAAAATCTGGCCTATAAGTTACCTTTTCATAGCAAGGAAACTGTGTAGTGAAGATGAACCTCCCAACATGTTCTGGTTGCTTTAGAATCTATGAACCACCACAGAAAGCAAATTTCAGAGTCCAACAACAATCAAAGTACAAATAATTCAATCAATAGTTTCCTTCTATAGAACTTAGTATAAAAGAAGTATGATCAATTGGCCTTGAAAAAATTTGAATATAATAAATATGAACAATGGATAATGAAGTTACATTCAAGAAGGTTTTGAAGAGTTCTCTGTGAAGTGAGCTCTTTACATATTTGTTAGGCTTTGCTTTTGTGGCAACAAGTACCTTCACGGAGTCTTTACCATTCACCTCCTCTAATATACAACCATCTTATAGATATAACAAATTACATTACATAATATATATAAACATTATATCATATATGAATGTGTGTTTGTATAACATTAATAGGAGAAAGAAAAGAGAGTACCTGAGACCTTCCTTTTCCATTCTTCACAAAGCAAAAAGGATCTATAAGTCTTTGTTGAACATGACCACTATGAACTCCATCAAAGAAGGGATTGGAGCCGTCAGATATTCCATAAGGTTTGTTAGAAGTAATTACAGTTATGATCATATACTCCATTTCAGCAAATTCATTTTCTCCATTATTTTTATTGGAATTCCTCATCATTGATACTCTGCTACACCACTGGTGAATGAGTCCCACATAAAATAACTCTGCCAGCAGTCACTACAAGAAAAATGGGTTTTTTGGCGGATTTTTCCGCCAAAAAATACCCAATTCCGCCGCAAATACAGGTATTTTCGGCGGATTTTTCCGCCGGTAAAAGGCTGGTCGCAACGTATTTCCGGCGGATTTTAAGTCATTTCCGGCGGATTTCCCCCAGTACTTTCCGGCGGAATTTTGGACTTTTTGGCGGATTTTTCCGTCAAAAATAGTTTTTTTTTTTTTAAAAATCCGCCGCAAATACATAAAAATCCGCCAAAAAAAATTTTATTTTATTTTTTTAAAAATCCGCCGCAAATACCGTAATTTCCGCCAAAAATTTTTATTTTTATTTTTTATCAAAATCCGCCGAAAAGACCCTAAATTCCGCCGAAAAATACTTTTTTAAAAAAAAATTTTAAAACATTTTAAAAAATTTATATAAACGTTTTTTAAAGATAAATAAATTTTAAAAAAAAATATAAATAACATATTTAAATTAAAAAACTCAAATAGTGATAACCAAATAAAATGTTTTTTAAAAATAAATAAATTTAAATTAAAAATATAAATAGCATATTTAAATTAAAAAACTCAAATACCAAATAATAAGCATCCATAATCAACCAAATAATAAACATTCATAATCAACCAAATAATAAACATCCATAAATTAAAATCCAACAAATCACTCCGATATCCATAATAATAAACATTCATAATCAAATATAAAGCTACTAAGGTGCGTGCTCATCCGAGTCATCTCTGTGATAATAGTTATCACCTCGTGTTGGTTCATCACCGAACAAAGCAGCCTCTAACGCATTATAATTTAGATCAATATTATTGAAAGAGTGGGGTGATTCTTCTTGGGAGGAGGATCTTCTTTGTTGGGGTTGAGCACATTTCTTCTTTGAGGTGGTGACTAGTGCTGGGGTGGTGACTGGTGTTGGGGAGGATGCTGGGGAGGATATTGAGGTGGATACTGCTGGGGTGGATACTGCTGAGAATAATGGGCATGTGGATACTGCTGAGGGTACGGAGGATACTGGGGCCAAGACTGCGGCTGGTAGGAAGCCATATGTGATGATGATGATGATGATGATGATGGCCTCGAAGGATGGTTCATCTCGAGCCATCAAGCTCGCTGAATCGCGCTCCTCGGTTCTCCTAGCTTGCTCTCAGCAGCGCGCTCCTCGATGATCCTAGCGTGCTCGTGCTCGCAGGCAAGGCAGCCTCACTTATCCTCTCTGCCGCTCCTTACCTCTTCCGGTTATGCGTGCATGTTGCTCCGCCGCTCGTTCAATCTCTGGTTAAATTCTTTGGGTCAATTGATCTAGCATCGCGTTGGGAGCAACATAAGAACGACCCGATTACTCTCGCCCCGAATATGATCGACTCGGCGAGAATGCTTTCCTTGAAGAACTTGGGTCCCATGCTACGGATCTGTCAAACGATCACTTTTGTGGGCCAACCGCTCTATCCCAAATAAAGCGAGCCACTCTAGCTCCTCCCACCCATCGGATCGAGTGAGACTCACGCCACTCTCTGGTGAGACTCATAAGCATCCTAAACTCGGCCAGATAAATATTAATAAAAACAATAAAAAAAAATATATATATAAATAAATAAATATATATATATATATATATATATATATATATATATATATATATATATATATATATATATATATATTGTATTTAAAGATAAATAACTAATAACATAATGTACTTTTACCTGAATCCTCCTCGCCCTATCGTGGATAAATGTATCATCCTCCTCTTGCATATACAAGTTGCGATGCAACTCAGGCAAACTGACCTTCCGTCCAAGTTCATCCTCCTAGATACATAATTTTATTATTTAATAACAACTACTTAACACATAGTTAATAAATTTAATTAATTGATGAATTAAGTAATAGTTATAAAATTACGTACCATGCGCTGGTGATGAATTCCAGCACTAACACATCCACCTGCGTGCAGGCAGTAGCCATTTTCAGAAGCACAGTTCTTCTTAGCTTTCTCTTGTTTATTTTTAAATTCATCCGTCTTCCAATACTCGACCAGTTGTGCATAAGCCTCGGGTCCCATAAAATTAGGTTTTGCATTTGCTTTCCGTACACCCCGCAGTACTTCAGAGTATCTATCACTGCATCTCTTGTTGAACGCATGCTCAACATCTTTACATTACTCAGTAACCATGTACATTGTTCCTATTTAAAAAATTAGAAAAATATTGTTATCTGAGACAAATTAAACAATACAATAAAATAATTAAAATTAATTACCAGAGAACTTACCAAGAAAAAATTGAGCATGGCCCTAAAATAGTCTTTGTTATTATCTTCTTTATCTTTCTTAACAGCAGTCCAATTTTTCCAACCATTTTGGAAATTCTGTTGAATTGAGTTTATGATCATGCGGTGGTTTGCGAGGCTTTGAAGGAAGAAACCTGAAAAAATTTTAAAAAGCTGAATATTTTGGACCACGAAAGTTGTATAAAAGGCAACAAAAATTAATAAATAATTATATACTTACGAATCTCCTTGAGGCACCACGATGACACGACCATCTTCAACATGTGTCTACGTAAGTCCCCCGCCAATGCGATCCCGGAAGAGGTGCACAATTACTACTACTCGCACCATCTGTGTTTGGCTTTGGCAAATATCTGCCAAGAGGAACAACACAACGACGCGTCCTGTGACGGCGCGTTAGGCGAGTAATAATCTTCTTCTTCCCACCGCCGTATCCGCGACGGTGGAGGAACATCGTGTGTGTCGTCACGATCGATGAGGATCGGATGATGAGGATACTCATATACATATATATATATATATATATATATATATATATATATATATATATATATATATATATATATATACTTTAAATATTAAAAAAAGAAACATGTATATATATTGCATAAACATTCGTACAAATATTCATACAAAATATCCATAATTAAATATCCATACTATTACCAGTTACTAATTAAGTACCAAATAAAACTGAATAACTAGAAAAACTAATTTGAATCCCACTCATTCTCAAAATCATCATCATCAGATGAGCAGGGAATTCTTGATACACCAATATGTTCTTCTCGCATCTTCATCAAGATCTTCTTCGTCATCAACTTCATCGCGGTGTTTGGTTGATCACATAAACGAGTAATAGGTTCCACTTGAATCACTTCATTTACATTAGACATCTCATCCATTTGAAATGGGACATCTTCCAGTGTGTCATTTGTCTCAATCCGGCCTCTTGGTTTTGTCTTAATTGCGACACACCAACCACGCCTATCAGTCCGCGTTGATGGATAAGTGACATAATAGACTTGTCTCGCATTTTGAGCAATGACGAACGGATCATACCGTCGATATCTACTACTCATTTTAATGTCGACTGTATTTGACTTTGGATTCACCCTTGTTCCTCGAGCAGACGGATCAAACCAATTACAATAAAAAAGCACTACCGTCTGACTATAGTCTAGATAGGGGTACACAACTTCGTATATGTGTTGAATCACACCATAAAAATCACCTTCACCACCTCCAGTGACACCCTTCATGCAAACTCCACTATTGATTGTTTCTCTGCCCTTTGTCCATTCATTATTGTGAAATTTGTATCTATTAACAAAGTATGTGTGCCATTCTTTAACACATCTTCGAGGACCGTCTGATAAGTTCCTCAAGTGTTGGTTTGGAGGAGTTGGTGGGAGGGCATAAACACGTTGCCTAAACCACATTGGAAAATGTGCATTAATATAAGCCGAAGATTGTTCTTCACTTATTTCCTCAGATGACAAGAATTCCCTAAAAAGAAATAATTAATTGTTACACATTTGTCTACTTTTATTGACTTAATTAATATCGATATATATAGTTAATGTTGAGGAATAAATACTCAATGAATGGTTGCACCTCAGTACAGTTTATCAACACATGAATATGTGCTGCCTTGAACTCTTCCTCTGTCACCCGGTGAATTGACTTGACCTCCCAGATGGACGACCGGGTAGACAAAAGACAGACAAAGCTAATTCATGTCTAGGACATTCAGCATCCATTTCATTTCGACTGCTTCTTGGAGCAAATTCATTCTTGAAATAATAAGAACAAAAGTTGGTTGTTTCACGGTGTAAGTATGAAGACATATCGATCTTTCAACTCTAGCTTTGTTTTTCACCGATCTTTTTGAATCACCCATGAACCTAGATAAAACGATATGTTAATTAATAATTAATAATGTTATTTTTTAAACTTCCTTTTATATTATAATAAATAATTGACCTTTCAAACGGATACATCCATCTGTATTGGACAGGTCCGCCAAGTTTAGCTTCAGATGCGAGATGCACTGGTAGATGCTCCATAGAATAAAAGAAACCAGGCGGAAATACTCTCTCCAACTTGCATAAGATAAGAGGGATGTCTTGTTCCATTTTTGTAAGATCATCAACTTTTAGGGTTGCTGAACACAAATTCTTAAAGTATGTACTTATTTCAATTAGCGGGTTCAAAGCGTGTGTGTCAGCGAACTAAAGCGATGGGAAGTAAGCACTCCATGAATACATGACAATCATGACTCTTCATCCCATGCAACTTCCCATTATCCACATCCGCACATCTAGATATATTGGAAGAATAACCGTCGGCATTTTCAACTCTTTTATCCACCGATAAAGCGCTTTCGCTTCTTCCTTAGATAAAGTATAATTGGCTTTGGGTTTCAATGTCCTAGTACCTTGCTCAACCAACAACAAATCATTTCGTCTACAATAATGAGCTATGTCCTTCCTAGCTTTCTCATTGTCTTTTCGTTTTACCTTTCACGTCCATGACGGTTGTTAAATATGTTATCAAAAAAATTCTTCTCTGTATGCATTACATCCAGATTGTGTCTCGATGAGATTATCTTTCCAATAGGGAAGTTCCCAAAAGATACTTCTCTTTGTCCGGTTGTGCCATTGCCCATAGCCTTACGGACGAGAAACACCCGCTACGACTTCCTTTGGAGGATGTCTTTAACAACGCCCCAAACTTCCTTTGGTGTCAAACTATGAGGAGGTCCACTTGTTTTAACATGTCCCTTGATGAATGCATATTTCTGCTTTCTAAATGGGTGATCCATAGGTAAGAACCTACGATGCGAGTCAAACCACGAAGTTTTCCCTCCGTATTTAAGAGTGAAAGCCCTTGTGTCAACCATGCAAATCGGACACGCCATCTTACCATGTGTTCCCCATCCGGACAACATTCCATAGGCGGGAAAGTCATTAATTGTCCACATCAAAGCTGTCCTCATTCGAAATTTTGTTTTGCGTCTTTGCATCATAAGTTAAAACACCATGCCACAACCTTTTAGGTCATCAATCAAAGGTTGCAAATATATGTCAATACCATTTGTTGGATTGCTTGGCCGGAATAATAGCATTTAAAAACATGTATGGTTTAGACATACACATTTCAGTGGAAGGTTGTATGGGGTAACAATAATCGCCAACAAGAATACGGTGATGCCGATGCTTGAATATAGGGTGTGAAACCATTAGAGCATAAACCAAGCCGAACATTGCGTGGATCATTTGGCAAAATGCGGATGAACACGATCAAAATGCTTCCAAGCTTCACCATCGGATGGGTGGCGTAATTCACCAGAATTGTTTCTATTTTCATGGTGCCACGTCATTTTACCAGCGGTCTCCATTGATGTAAACATCCTCTGTAGCCTTGGTATAAGCGGCGCAGATAGAACATTGCTTTTCGTGGAACCGGTTTGCCTCTCGCTCATCCTCTCTCCTGGCGACACGATAGCGTGGCTCTCCACACACAACTTGCATTAGTCAAATTTCCATCATTTATGCCAAACTCATTATTGTAATAGAGCATGCAATCAGACACACAACAATCAATTCTTTTAGATTTTAAGCCAAGCTTCGATACTAGTCTTTTAGCATCATAATAACTCTGCGGCAAAAGTCCCTTAATAGGGGTTGCATCCAACATCATTTTGGTCATATATTCCATGCACAACTCGACAACATTAAATTGAGACTTAAGACCCAACAACCGAACACACATTGATAATTTTGAGTCTTTAGATCCTTCAAATAATGGTTTATTTGTCTCACTCAAATACGTGTAAAACAATTGTGCTTCCTCATTAGGAACTTCTTCAAAGACATCATATTAGGTTCTTCAAAATCCAAATTTACTCCAACGACATGAGATATCATTCCACGATAAACATCTAACGCGGGTTGCATGATTTGGCGAGATCCGGATGTGGAAGCTACTTCTTCAACCGGAACATTAGTACTTGAAAGATATACTTCAACCGAACATTAATCGCGAGGAAATACTACGCGCGGTACCCTGTGTGCTACTTCGCGCGTGGCGACTCCATATCCAATAATCTGGCCTAAACCCATTATTGTACAAATGCATTCTGACTTCATCTTAATTTTTTATAAATCGAATTGAACATTTCGCGCACGGACATCTAATTCCCCCTTCTCGCGCAAATCCTTCGTCACGCTTAGCACAAAAAATAAACTCTTCTACTCCTTCTGCAAAACGTCTCTTTAAACCGCTTCTTCCAGGAAATAATCGATCATACATCCAACTACGATCCATGTTTTCAAGATCCTAGGTACTACACACTACAATAAAAATTATCATAAACAATAACTATTACTTTTCATTTCATAAATAATAAATCAAACTTTATATTTTCTTACTTACATACTCATACACATGACATACGCATACACATACAAATATCATATGATCATATACATACATACATACACATACACATATACACATACAAATATTTACATACACTAACAATGTAAACATTACATTAATTAATTAAAATATAAATAGAATTTAAATAATTTAACACATTTTATATATATGTTATGGTAAACGTTAATATTAGTCATTTTAACTAACAACATAAATAATATTTTAACACATAAATATAACAATAAATTACATATCATACCTACTTAAATGAAAATAAATTACATACAATAACTCTCTTAAACAAAAAAATGATAATATAATGAATTTTCAAAAATATAATAGATTTTAACAACTTAAACAAAAAAATGATAATATAATGAATTTTCAAAGATATAAAAGATTTTAACAACTTAAACAAAAAAAATTATAATATAATGAATTTTCAAAAATATAATAGATTTTAACAACTTAAACAAAAAAAATGATAATATAATGAATTTTCAAAAATATAATAGATTTTAACAACTTAAAAAAAATGATAAAATCATGAATTTTCAAAAATATAATAAACTTTAAAAAATTAATCAAAATAATGATTGTACAATGAGTTTTCGAAAAACTAATATATTCTTGTATTTCACAATTATCTAAAAAGTATTAAAAACATAAATTAATAATTAATAAATAGATATAATTTATTTTTTAACTATATAATTCGTATTTCCTCTAAAATATTAACAAAAATTAAAATTTAATAAATATATTAATTATTTTATTTCGGATTTATCTATTTTTTATTAAAAAAATATTAACATATCTATTTTTTATTAAAAAAATATTAACAAAAGTTTAAAAGTAAAAAAAAAAATTTAAATACATTAATATTTATTTCTACTAATTTATTTACTAATATTAAGTAATTAATTACTAATATTAACTAATATATTATAATATTTCATATTTAATTATTGAACAAATTCTAACTAATAACATCAAATAACGTTAAAGTACAACTAATAACTTCAATAACTAACCGGTGGTGCTGAGAGGTCTCTGACTTGATGTTAAATTGGACTCCTTTGAACAAACAAGCAGATGTCACCAAACTCTAACAACTCCTAAGCAAACAATACCACAGTTAGTAACTAATAGTTTAAAACAAAGTATAAATTAAAACAAAGTATAAACTAAAACATACCTTCAGAAGTTTGAGAGAGGAGAAGTTTGAGTGAAAGAATTTTAGAGAAGTTATAAAAGTGTTAGAGAGAATGAGTGAATGAAGGAATGGAAGAAATGAGATATATGAAGAGGAGATGAGGATTCAGAACCGTTGGAATCAATGTGTCATTATCGGCGGATTCGTGTTAATTCCGGCGGATTTATTGCCTTGAAGACCGCGAGCAGTTTCGGCGGATTGGGAGATATTTTTGGCGGATTTTGGGGAGTTGGAACGCCTTGAAGACCACGCTTCACTTTCGGCGGATTAGGGGCTATTTGCGGCGGAAATTTGAATTTCAAATTTCCCCCTGCTTATTTCGCTGTCATTTTCGGCGGATTAGGGGCTATTTTTGGCGGATCCAGTTTTTTTTATCCGAACCCTTTTTTTTCCACTTTATAATCCCTCACAAATGACATAATTCCGCCGAAAACGTCAAATATCCGCCAAAACGTTTCTGGTGGATTAAATCCCCCACAAATGTCAAAAATCCGCCGGAAAGTTTCTGGGGAATTAAAATCCGCCAGAAAATTTTGCCTTGGATTTTCAGTTTTTCTTGTAGTGAGTGCACTATTATCATTATAAACTCCTTTGAGAAAATCATATCATATCATAGACATTCGAGATAATCGTTGGTGGGTATGATGCCACATAATAATAATTTTACAATAAAGAGTGAGATAAATTGAAATACAATGTGGGCTTATAAATCCGAAATTCCATCTCGGATTTACCTTGTAAATCCGAAATACCATCTATTTTGAATCGGATTTACCTTTTTTAGAGATAATTCCGAAATTTTTATTTTATTTTTTTTAAAAAAGTTTGTATGTTAAATTAAGATTTACACGCATTTTATTTTTAAAATACGATACGAAACGATTTACGATTTAAATAACAATACGTCAAAATATATAAAATGCCCAACATAAAATAGGAGTACAAATACAACTATGGGTCCAAAATGTCTAAAAATGACTGAAAATAACGACGTGAAGTAGCAGGTGAACGGTCGACATCTAGGGCATCCCGGGCCAATGCAGCTGCTCTCTGCACCCTCTGCTCTAAAGTCTCTGGGACAACGGGCTCTTGATCTGGCTCTGGCGAGCAGGCCTGCACCGAGTAAGACGGACCGTTTACTGATCGTATTTCAAGGAAGGTAATCAGGATCGCACTCGCCGTGGTAGGCCGCCTGTCTACTAGCCTGCCAAAAAGTCCGCTCCCGAATCTGATACATCAGCACCCCCCGTATGATCATGTCCGGAGATGGAGCATTACCCGAAATGGGTGGAGAAGGGATCCTCTGTACTTGCCCGAACTGCCAACGCACCTTGTCTGGCATGTAGGGAACCGGGTCATCGCCCCAAATCAACGACCTGCAGAAATGAGATATGTTCGACAAAGGAACATACTGCCTGTGGTCTGCATAAGGGGTGAGGATGACATCCTGCAGCTGCAGCGCATCTATCCGCTCCCTAAAGTCCACCAACTTTATTTTATCCAGCTTCTTGTTCCCCAAGCTGGTGGCATGTGGCTGATGTGTCCTATCAAACACTTTCCAACCAACGACGGTAGGAAAATGCTCGTAGATCCAGCACTGAAATAATTAAATTAATAAATAAGCAGTTATTAATATATGAGTATTTTAATTAAAAGCTTTAAATTAAAAAAATAAATAATTGATTACCTGGAGCTAGAGCTGTCAATTTGGGCGACTTGATGGGCTTACTTAACGCCCGATATTTTGGGCGGGCTTGGGCTCTAAAAATAGTAGCCCAAAATCAACGGTATGTTTTTTGGCCCGGCCCGATTGGCCCGATGATTTTATTGGGCCGGCCCGGCCCGGCCCATGGGCCCATGGGCGGCCCGCTTGTTTTTTATTTTTGTTTTTAAATTTTAAAATATGACAAGTGTTATACATGCTGTTTTTACTGTTATCTAATCAAAATATGACAAGTCAATTATTTATTCCACGCCTTCAATTTTGGAGCTTAACGGATCGTCCTTCGTCTTCTCTTCAAACCGTTCTGCAACTCCATTCATAAATTCTTGAAGCGATTCGACTCAAAAAAAAACACCACCACCAAATACCGATCCATAACTGTTCGAGATGCCTTTGTCTTCTTCTCTATTGAAATTGTCCTATTTCAAAAAAAATACCAATTCGGTATAAAGGCAACCAACATCCTAATCTAATCCTAATCCTAATCCTAATCCTAATGAATCACACTCAAGAAACAAATAAATTAGAGGCAAAGCGAATAAGATTTGGTAACTCAAATTTTAGTCGGTAATATCATGAGAATTTAATCACGATATATCAACTTTCCACCTTTTTTCATATATATGAAATCAACTTCATATGCAAGTTCAAGCATTTGTGTTTGAAGTTCTAGACATATTGGTTGAAAATTCTAATTTTGATTTATACAAAATTTTAAAAAGTCAATGGTTTGTGGCCCGTTGGGCCAGCCCATTGGGCCGGCCCATTGGCCCATGGGCTGGTGTTGGGCGGGCTTGGGCCTTACATTTGAAGCCCATTCGAATATTGGGCTGGCCCGACCCGCCCATATAAATCATTTGGCCCGATGGGCACAGGCGGGCGACCAAAGCCGGCCCATTGCGGCTTCTGCACACCGAGCAAGTGTCGGGTATCCGCCGAAATGCTTGGTCGTATAAAAGACCGCTTTCGTCAACTGAGTGTAGAGGTAACTGAGAGCATCTATACCCCAAGACCACTGGCCACACTGCTGAAGATTCTGAAGCAGATACATCCACCTCACTGGCAGTAAATGGTGACTCTTGTCAGCCAGAATGGTGGTGCCTAACAAGAAGAGCATGTAGCACCGTGCACTCTGGCGCCTCTGACGCTCAGAAGCATGTCCAGCAGCTCTGAGCCTCTGTAGAGTGTCCGGAGAAGGAGTAGCACTCCTACCGGATATATCGCTCTTTGTTGGACTCCAAACATCTTTGTGTTCGCTGCGTAAAAGTGCGGAGTGCGATCCCAAGACTTCGCTCACGCTACACCTGCTCGCGGTCGTCTACTCGCCACGGTTAAAAAAAATGTAAATAAAAAATATTAATAATTGAAATTTTTTTTTGTGATTTTCGGAATTACAGTAATTCCAAAAGAATTTTGGAATTACCTCAGAAGTGAGGTAAATCCGATTCATATTTGTGAACCGGATTTACCTCACTTCTACCTGTAATTCCGAAAATCTCTCCGTATTTACTTACTTTTTTCGGAATTATGAAATCTGATTTGTGAAATGTGATTTTTGTAAGTTTTCAAGGGCATTTTCGTTCGTTTGCGTAATTATGGGAGTAGGATAGACAAGGAGGGGGTGCGGAAAGCGGAAAAAAAGCCTACAATGTGCCATATGATTCGGGAGATATTCGGGATACGGTATTATACAGTATCCAGAACATTCTCTTCACGAAGCTCCTTATATTAATCCTAACGTGAAATCTCTCACTCACGAAACAAAAACCCTAGCATTTCCTGAGCCAAACCCCTCCGCTCCTTGCCAATGGCAGATTTTCCTGCCGATGTCATCACCAACATCTTCTCACGTTTACCGGTAAAGTCCCTCCTCCAATTCCGATCTATCTCAAAATCATGTCGATTTCTAATCGACAGCGACCACTTCAAAACCCTTCACTTCAATAATTTACACAAATCGAATTCCAAACTCGTCCTCTGCGACTATTACAGACTCTACACCAGACTCTACGCCGTCGATTTACCAACCCTAGGCAACGCCGTTCACCTCAACAAACCACTCAAGTTCTCTGAAACATACATCCGTATCATCGGCTCCTGTAACGGCCTCCTATGCATCAACTCGGATGACATAGTCATCATCTGGAACCCTTACCTTTGTAAGCATTGGATTATTCCATGCCCGCCCAGCATAAGCCACTTCGTCTGCGTCTGCGTCTACGGCTTTGGCTTTGACTCCTTCACGGGAGACTACAAACTTTTGAAAGTTACCTATTTCAACAGGGGACATGATGATTTCGTATCCAATGTGAGTCTCTTCAGCTGCAAAACCAACACGTGGAAAACCCTTCCAAACATGCCTTTGCATTATGTACTCTCCCGGTCCTACTGGTCCGTAAACATGGGTGTTTTCGTTGACCACGCACTACATTGGGTCGTCACCAAGACTCGCGAATATGATTGCCCTCAATTAATTGTTGCATTTGACCTTAGATTCGAGGTGTTCAATGAAGTGCCTCTTCCAGATTTAGTTGTGAGTTTCGGAATTAAAGTGTCCCAATTGAGAGGGTGTTTGAGCATGGTTGTTGATTATTATAGTAGAATTGATTTTTGGGTGATGAAACAATATGGATCTAAAGATAGTTGGTTTAAACTGTTTACTTTGGTGGATTGCTCTGAGTTGAGGAGACCTTTGAAATGTGTGAAGCTTTTGGGTTACTCTAGCGATGGAATGAAGGTTCCGTTTCAACAAGATCGTAATAAACTTATTTGGTATAACTTAAAAAGTAAACAAGTGAGTCATGCTACAAATCTAGGAATGCCAAATTTTTATGAAGCTTTGATTTGGGTGGAAAGCTTTGCCGAACCACCATTTCCCAGTGAATATTATAGGAAGCAGTAAAACCAGCGGGAGGCATTGGAATGCAAATATAATACAAGCAAGAGAAGGAAGGTGTTTAAGGTCTTGAGCCGTGTTTTTGTTGAACTTTGAAGTTAGCTTCTCTTGATACAGATTTAGCAGTTTTATTATTTAGAAACCCCTTGAATGTCGGGTAGATTTGTGAGTTTTTGTCTGAATAATTTTAAAAACATAGATCAGTAGTGCATGGTTCTTTAACTGATAGAGTAATGAAGCTTTGTTCATTGTTAGACTTCTTTTTCTTGGTTTGAATGATCGATTATAAAAGTTTTACACTTTAAGACAGCAGTGCATTGTTTCTTTAACTGATAGAGTAATCAAGCTTTGTTCTTTGTTAAACTCATTTTTCTTGAATTGCTGAGACAAATGTGTTTTTATGTCTAGTCAAAAGCATAGGCGCACAAAGGGTGAAAAATGCTTGGATGGCTTTCCACAAAAGAACATAGATGCGTAAGTTGTTAATCTTCACACAAAAGACAAGGCTAATTGGATATAGCTCAACTGTTTAGTTGCTAGACGAATCAACATGAATGTTTTTAATTGAATGGTCTGAGTTTCTATGTGTGTGGATTTGTAGTTTGAACAATCAATCCTTTGAACACCGAAATTATTCCCTTAATTTTTCTCTTGTCGCAGCAAACATGGTCAGTTTTCAATTCTGGTTTATATATGCTTACCTTAGGATTCTCTCCATCAGCCATGCCATACAATTCCCCCCAAGAATACATATAAACATAAAACACAAACCAATTAAGCGGCAGAAACAATTTAGCAAACCAAATGATATACTACCAAATGCAAATTCTTATAATAATTAGGTTTCAAAGCAAGAGAGATCCTATTAAAAATGGTATCCCCTGCATGATTCTCCATAGAAGGTAGACGTACGCAGTCGTGAGTAGCGAGGCTGTATTCAAGATTTGAATGTGACCTCTTATGGTTATAAGGCAACAGCCTTGCTTTGCACCAAGATATACTAAGTTAATTTGTTCTCATATGGTTCAATAGTTAGATTATAGGGTGAAGGAGGTTAGAATCTTTGAAACACTAACACTTTAGGTTGTAGATGTGTTTGGTGTCTGACACTTGTCGTGTTAGACACCGACACTTCAATTACGTTCATTTTTCAAATTATTATCAATGTCTACGTATCCATGTCAATATCGAGCAACTTTGACCATCGGATAAAGTTCGGACAACCATATTTCAACTTAGGTAAATAGGATCTAAAATGCAAAATCAAGTCGTAAACCATCCAATCTTGATTCGACGATCTAGATTAGTTTCTGCATGATATCATGTATTTAATGCAGTCATGTGATCTGAACCATCAGATCAAAGATTGGATTCCCGTATTATGACTTTGTAAATCAAGTTCAAAATGCACAGGCAGAATACGAGACGTCTAATCTTAATCTGGCGATCTATATTAATTTATGCATGGTATCGTATTTGACGCAACCAAGATCTAGATTTGTTTATGCATGGTATCGTATTTGACGCATCCACGTGATATGAGCCGTTAGATCAAAGATTGGACGCCTACATTTTGACTTTGTAAATCAAGTCCAAAATACAAAGTCGGAACACAAGCCATCCAATCTTGGTTTGGCATTTCAGATCTACAACGATGTGATTGCGAGAAAGTAGCGAATCCAAAATCGAAGAGTTGTGTCTTTACCAGGATTGAGGTTCCCTTGCCTCACCCTAAAATTGTATGAATCAAAAAAGGAAAAGTAGAAAGTTCCTATGATTTAGCTAAAAGATCATAGAGAGTTATTCATTTGGACACATTTTTTATGCTGTAGAATGGCTAATTCAGAATACCTTAAGGTTGATCACTTCAACATGAACTTTGAGGAGGTAAAATAGAGCAAGAAAATCTCCTGCACTCATGTCCATGTCAAACACAACAGGTTTTCAAAGTGTTTTGTTTTCAAAATCTGGCCTATAAGTTACTTCTTCATAGCAAGGATGCTGTGTAGTGAAGTTGAACCTCCCAGCATGTTCTGATTGCTTTAGAATCTATGAACCATCATAGAAACCAAATTTCAGATACTCAAAAGACCATATCATTTTTAAGGCCCAACAACAATCAAAGTACAAATAATTCAGTGATTAGTTTCTTCAACAGAACTTAATATAAAAAAAAAACTATGATCAACTGCACTGTTTCATATAAAGTGGACCAGAGTTATTATAAAAGAAGAATGATCAATTGGTCTTGAAAAAATTTAAATAAAATAAATATGAACTAGGCATAATGACCGCTATAAATTCCACCTTTCTTTAGATTAAATTTAGGAACTTTTATGCATCAAAGAAAGGATTGGAGCCAAGTGGAATACCAAAGAAAAAAGTTTCCTCTTATGCTACTAAAGCACAAAGTGATAGTGACAATGAAGATCCTGAGTTTGTAGCTGATGAAATACAGAGGGAAAGTGAACAAGATGCAAAAGTTTTTGACCAGAAAGAGGCAAATAGTGACGATAGTGTTGCTATTAATAACTGATGCTTCGTCAAATAGTGACGATAGTGTTGCTATTAATAACTGACAAAGTCTTTGACCAGAAAGAGGCCAATTGACCAGAATGAGTGTTACTATTTGTAGCTAGTAAAAATTTTGTTTTCGTTCTTCTTGTTTGCGTCTTCAATAACTGATGCTTCGTTTTTGTTTTCTTTTGCTTGAAACCCTAAGTATCATAGCATGAAATCTGGATTCAAACCCTAAGTGTTATAGCTTGAAACACAAAGCACCCATTGTTTTAAGATTCAAATTGGTGAAAATGAAAGATTTCAGATTGGGGAATTCATCGGTCCTTTGTATAGCTTATATATTTGTTGCATCCTCTGGCAAGGGATGAAATAATTGATCCCCTGAATCATTAAATATGTTAATCGGTTATTTACCTGGTTGTATGTCAGATTCCTGATTCTGAAAGGTGCAGAATGCAGAAGTGAATTTTGTCAAACTGAATAAGTCACTACTCTCAACTGCTGCATTCAGTAGCTTCCACCTTTGTTCCATAATCTTGTAACTGTACTTGAAAAATGATTCCGCATCTTGGAAATTTTCTTCTTCACAGCTATGAGATACTGTCCTTAAAACCGTAGCAGCTCTGAGTTGAGAATCCTTTGAGACACTAATTGTACTTATATCTAAGGTACTCCATATAGTTAATGTTAGCTTTTTTGAATTCTTGAGGCAAACTAGTTGGTTTCTAATCTGTTCAGCTTCTAATCTACAATAGCAGCAATAGTTAATGTCAACTAGTTTTTGCTATTTCTAATCTGTTCAACTTTTGAAAGATTAGTTACCTTGTGTAATGATTTCTTGCGTCTTTTTGTTCAAGCGTTCCCCAGAATGTGCACTATTTTGATTATCATATTATTGAGGTCTCTCTTGTGCCTAATGATGCTTGCCCCTTTTGTTTCATTCCAAGAAATTACTGGGGTCATTACAGTGAGGTACTAATTAATCTTAATGCTTTATAAAGGAGTGGAATGCTCGAGCTGTACTAATTTTAATGTGCCTAATGCTTGAGCTTCTATTACTCACATTACCTACAGTGAAGAAAGGATAGCATTAGCAAATTGGGTAGTTACTACTAGTTAGTTCACAGATCCCTTCACTGAAGTTGTGATGTCATCTATCTCTTTTAAGCATGGAGCATTAATTTACAATATTAAATTATGTGTCCCGATACTTCGAAGCATGCATTCTTTTCTAAGATTATATAATGTCTCCTCACTTTTGTGGTACATTGGCAGTTGATTTGTCCAAATGCTAAAGAGTAATTTTTATTTGTTGACCTTTTTCTTCTTCTTATTATGGACTTTTTGTGTTGTTTCAGGCCAATATTTGTAAACAACCAGAAAGGAGAGCTTGGTGGCACTGATCCCCGATATGTATCATTTCTAAATACTGATGGGGAGAACGTATAAAATTTTGAAATCAAATTTGTTTGAGTCACTTTTAAATTTGTAGGTATTTGATAACCCAAAGTCATACACTGGTGAGGAACTTTTGGAGGTTCGTCAGCTTTGGGTGGAATTTTTTATGAAGATTCGTACAGAGCAAAAGGATATACTATTTCGTTCGTAGTTTAATTTGTGTTTTAGAAATATTTTGTTGCATTTGGTGGGAAACTGGTTGGTTGACTTGGTAAATAGGAAAGGGATCCTAAAGTATGTTATGGTGGATACCACATTTTGAACAAACATTGTTGTTATTTTGTTTTCTAAGTAGTTTAACTTGTGTTCTCTAAATGTAAGATATTAAGTTTAATGGAATTTGAAGTATTTTTATATATTTATTATGTGTTGATGACTGGAATTATCTGTATATAACAAGTTATTATAAATTAGTTGACTAGTATGAATAAAAAACAAGAAAATATATATAAAAAATTAGACATTTAGCATCGGTTGTATGTAATAACCGATGCTAAATGCACTTGTGAGAGACATTTAGCATCAGTTATACTATACAACCGACGCTAAATGTTTGTTTTTGAGGCTATATTGGATTGTAATGAAACACATTTAGCATCATCTATTTAAATAACCGATGCTAAAAATGACTTTTAGCATCGGTTAAATAATCGATACTAAATGTCACACATTTAGCATTGGGAGATTTAACATCGTTGGATAACCGATGTTAAACGTCCAAAACAACTGATGTTAAATGTCTTTTCTGCACAATAAAGGATGTTTTTTGGTTACAAAGAGGAGAAAAAAGAACAAAAAAAAACTACCTCCTAGGAAAAAGAACTCTGCTAGCATCAGCTAGAAGAGAGTTCAGCAGACCCAAAGGGGGTTCATCAATAGTTGTTCCGCTAGAAGTGCTCAAAGCTCCAAATTTAGCCAAGTAGTCTGTGCAATTGTTCCCTTCTCTTGGAGAATGAAAGATATGAACATTCCAGTTATTTGCAACAAAGTCTTTGACACTCTGAATGATAGTATCATATCGATGGTGAGGCTCCAAGGGTGTGGAGGCTTGAAAGATCGCAAGGAGTGAGTCACAATAGCACTGAAGATGGTGCACACCATTATTCCAAACAAATGAGAGACTGTAATGGAGAGCAGTGAGTTCTTCCTGAAGGTTATCAGCTATCTCAATTAGGGATGGCAAAACGGGCAAGCCCGCCTCGCCCTGCCTTGCCTTGAGCCCGCCAAAAATTGAGCGGGGCGGGCCGGACCGCCATAGGATAGTGGGTTGAGAAATTGAGTCTGCCCCGCTCCTCGGCGAGTTGGCGGGCTGGTGGGTTAGCCCGCTATTTAAATAAATAATTAAAAGTTTTTTAAATCTCACTTTTTGGGCATAAAATAGGCGGGTTTACGGGTTGGCCCGCCCAAACTCTCAAAAAACAAGATAAAAATGACGGGTTTAGTGGGTTGACCGACTACAACCCGCAAAAAAAAACATTAACAAGTATTTAGAAATAGTTAAAAACATGGAAAAACATAAAAAATAGAAGAAAAAAATAAAGTTTGCGCGTTAGGCGGGATGGAATCACCAACCCACCCCGCCATTTTTTGGCGGGCTAGCGGGTTGGCCCTGCGGGCCAAACCCGTTTTTCCATCCCTAATCTCATTGTTGCCATAGAAACCACTTATCCAAGCTCAATCATTGTTTCTAAGCAGAATGATAACTCTTATTTATAAGAGTTATCTATGCTTCTAACACTTAAATCAAAGCAAGTTCTTAAGTAATATTTGTGTTTTAATATGCAATTATAAGTTTATTTATGTGGAGAAGGGTTAGGAACTGATTTGTTATAATTTGGCAAATTGGTGCCCTTGTGAGAGTTTTAATGCCTTTTTTCAGTGTTACAGTGTTTAAGCGCTATATCGCTATATGACAGTGGGCCAGTTGGAGATCAAAAGAAAAAAGTTACATTTTGGCGCCTTCTTCTTTATGTCAAGTCAGCGCCTCAATTCTCGTCTCACTAGGCTGGCAAAGCCACCAATTAAAGGGCTAGCTTGTACACTTGTCACCCTTTGGTAGGAAGATCACTTTTGGTTGGTGACAAATCTTGTCTCCTTTTTGGAAAGCTACTTTTTGGATTATATTAGAATAATATCTCACACTCAATATTTATTCCTACTTCATCACTTCACCACTACCATTCGAATATCCTAGAGAGTTTTTAGAAAAAAGTTTGACACACTTCCTCCATTAATCTCCAAGTGAAGCTTTTATTTTTGTAAGTAAAAATTTCATCCATCACGCTGTGCAGCAAGTGCTATAGTGTCTCAACTAGTCTCATGCATTGGAGCTTGCGTGGTGTATCTTTTGCATCTGTTTTCTCCGAAGTTTGTTTTGGTAATATGAGCTTTCTAGTTTGTATTTTGTTGATGATGCTTAACATGAGCTAAACATTTAGTAGTTTGATTGCTTGGAAATTTGTAATGAATTCTTAGTATTGTTTATATAACATTTTAATGTTTGCATTTCAATCATTGTGATTAAATACTTTCAAACTTATTTTGGGATTGACCAACTAAAATGAGTACATTCGTAAATTCAGAAATGGTTTATGATTCTAACTCAAAGGTTGATATGAATGAGAAGTTGCTTAAGGACACTTAATGCAACTCATGCTTCATCCTAGACATTGGAAAACATAGTTCATATGGCAAATTCTGTAGGGTTCTTAAAATACAGGGGTGGACTTATTTAGAACTTAACATAAGAGTCTTGTAACAAAACCCTAGCGTCGGTGACTGGAAAACACAACATCACATGTTACAACGCTTAGTGCTATAGCGTAAGATATTATAGCACTTTACTTTGAAGTAGTCTATCTATCTAATATAGTAAAGAAATGTGTCAGCAAAATGTCTATAGTAGATATCTCCAGAATTAGCTATTTGTCCAAAATTCAGGATAGTTTAGTAACTTGCCACTACAGGATAAAAAAAACAGCTTTTACAGCTTTCTTAGAGAAAAAAATTTGACGCGTTGTAAAAAAAACGCTGACTGCAGCGCTGAAGAGTTGTCTGCTGATGTGTTGTCATCCTTTTTTTGGAAATAATTTTAAAAATCCCTTTTTATTACTTTTTATAATCTTCTAAAACTAATAATTTATCTACTAACAATTGTCAAAAAAAAAAATCAACCATTGACAAAATTTGTTAAATAACTTTTTTTAATAATCTAATAATTGTTCCAAAATAACTTTTTTAATCGTATTCATTTCAGTAGGGGTATAATTTAAAACTATTAACATTTGTTAAATAACTTTTTTTAATAATCTAATAATTTATTAAATAACTTTTTGTAATTATCTACAATTTAATATTTGATATCATCTACTTAAAATGAGACGTAGGGAGTATAATCTAAAACTATTGAAATCAATCAATTTAGCCACTAAGAATTGTAAATAAAACTTTAACCACTACCAAAAATTACAAAATAACTTTTTTATAATTAAATGAATACGATTTTAGTAAATATATTAAATCATATAGAAAAAAGGTGTAAACAAGTGGCAACGGGAGTAGCAACGAGAGACTGGCAATGAGAGCGGCAACGAGAGCGACAACGGCAGTTGCAACGAGAGAGGCAATGAGAGCGGCAATGGGAGTGCTAATAGGAGCGTCAACGGAAGCACCAACAGAGGTGCGTACTTTACCTTAAAGCTCATCATTTTTCTTCATTTATACTCTCTTATTAATATTATAAGAAGATACCGACTTTTTTTTAAAAGTTTTTCCCACTACGCCAGATTTGTTTAAAAAAGGCGCCCCTATAACCAGCGTTTTTAAAAAAACGCTGCTCATCGCGTAGAACGCGTGAGCCTTACCCAGCGTTTCTTTAAAAACGCTACGTATCACGCGTAGAATACTCAGCGTTTTTACACAAACGCTGCCCATAACACACGCGTTCTCACCATATACTCAGCGTTTTTACACAAACGCTGCCCATAACACACGCGTTCTCACCATATACTCAGCGTTTTTACACAAACGCTGCCCATAACACACGCGTTCTCACCATATACTCAGCGTTTTTTACACAAACGCTGCCCATAACACACGCGCTCACCATATACTCAGCGTTTTTTACACAAACGCTGCCCATAACACACGCGTTCTCACCATATACTCAGCGTTTCTTTAAAAACGCTGAGTATTGCTTTTTTTTTTTTGCCCGTTCGTTTTCTCTCTTTTTTTCATTTCCTTTCGCGCTTCTCTTCTCCTCTCTCTCTCTGCATACGTTCTCTGCCTCACTCTCAGCAAAAACCCACACCCAAAAACCCACAAACCTCTCTCTCTCGCTCGTCTCTCTCTCTCACGGTTCTCTCTCTCTCCTCACTCTCATTAGCTCTTCCTCTCTCAACTCTCCCTCACTCTCGTTCTCTCTAGCACCACCCACAAACCCCCAAACCCACAAACCCATAAACCCACAATAACCCCCAAACCCACAAACCCCCAAACCCACAATAACCCCAAAACCCACATTGCTTGTCTCAATCCTCTCTAGCACCCATAGTCCTCATTGCTTGTCCTCATCTTCTCTCAAAGGTTAGTTCTCTATTTTGTTTTTTGTTTTTTAGGTTTTTTGTTAGGTTGGAGATGAATATGTAGTTTGATTGGAATATGTTGAATGTGTGAAAAAAAAATATTTGATAAGAGAGGAATATGTTGAATGTATTTGTATGTGTTTGATATGTGTAAAATTAGTTGAATGTGTTTGATAGAAGAGAAATTAGTTGATATGTGTTTGTCAAATGATAGATTTTTTTAAGCAAAGTGTGTGTCATCTATATTAGTAAAATCAAATATGCCTAAATCGAATATGCGAATTGTTTGTTAGGTTTTGGGAGTTTTTTTTGTCGGAGCTTCGCGATCGTTGTTCGAGTTTGTCTTGGTTCGAGAGTTCGTTCTAGTTCGAGTTCACAACTGGTTGGATATTTGTCAGTGTTGCTTCCACTTGTTCAGGTACTTTTTTTGTTCTTTTGTTTATTTTCTATGAAGAATTAATGACTATATAGAAGACATCAAAGTCTTTGATTTGTTTAGTTGAAACTACTAGCTAGCTAGTTGATTGAATGTCTTAGCTTCAATAAAATTGTAAATTCTCTTATCCGAATTTATTATAGATATTGGGACATTATGGATAGAAAGTGGATGTCTGCCAATCGTCTGTCCAAGGAATATAGAGATGGAGTGGATTATTTTGTGAATTGTCTTTATTCAACGTTTAGGAGATCTAGTAATATGATATGTCCTCATTTACGTTGTTGCTATGTAAAATCGATTAATGCGAGACGAGTTGGGGGGACATTTAAAGGGTAATGGAATTGATCAAACTTACACTTGTTGGACAATGCATGGTGAGGAAAGAGTTGAATCTTGAATATGGGTAATAGTCTTGAGAGATGTGCACCGGTTGACACGAAATACCTACGTTTGTTGGGGATGAATTTGAAGAGATGGCAAAGGCTTTTGAAGACGATCTTAATGACCGTCCTCAAATGTTTGAGAAGTTGATAACGGATGCGAGACGCCGTTGTATGAGGTTATCTTGAATTCACAAAATTATTGGTCGTGATAAAGTTGTATAACTTGAAAACTTGCCACGGATGGACTGGATAAGAGCTTTCTTGAATTACTCACACTATTGAAAGAAATGTTGCGAAGGATAATGTGCTCCCTTCTCGGACGTATGATGCAAAACAAATGTTAGGGTCCATTGGCTTGAACTATGAGAAGATACACGCTTGTCCCAATGATTGCATTCTATTTCGGAATGAACATGCATTTTTAAAGTCGTGTCCTAAATGTAATGCATCGCGGTATAAAAAGAAAGATTCTGCTCCAGAAAAGGTGTTGTGGTATTTTCCCATAATTCCTCGATTTAGGCGTATGTACCGTAGTTCAGAAGATGCAAAACACTTGACATGGCATGAGGATGAAAGGATTAAAGATGGCATGTTACGACAATCCGCAGATTCTCCGCAATGGAAAAAATTTGATATTGATTATCCCGATTTGGGTTGGATCCAAGAAACCTACGACTTGCATTGTCTGCCGATGGTTTTAACCCGCACGGTATTGAGTAGCTCACAAGATACATGGCCCGTGATATTAGCGATTTATAACTTACCTCCATGGCTTTGCATGAAACGCAAATATATGATGTTGTCTTTGTTAATTTACAGGCCCAAGCAACCGGGAAATGATATTGATGTATACTTGGCTCCTTTAATTGAAGACTTGAAGCTAATGTGGGAGAATGGAGTAGAGGTGTATGATGGGTTCAGAGAAGAAAGTTTCAACTTGAGGGCTATGATTTTTGGCACAATTAATGACTTTCCAGCATACGGCAATCTATCTGGGTACAGCGACGAAGGTCGATGTGCATGTCCTATATGTGAAGATAACACCGATTGGATGTGGTTGGAACATGGTAGGAAGAATATCTACCGGTCATCGAGAGATTTTGCCATCTACTCATCAGTATCGACTGTTGAAAAAGGCATTCAATGGGAATACCGAAACCCGTAAAGCTCCCACGGCTTTGACGGGTGAACAACTGTTTGAAAAGGTGAAAGATTTGAACATTAAATTTGGGAAGCCATTTGCAGGAGAGGTTGCCAAACGGGGGTGGAAGAAAAAGTCGATTTTCTTTGACTTGCCATACTGGAAGTCATTATATGTAAGACACTTCATTGATGTGATGCATGTTGAAAAAAATGTCTTTGAAAGTGTCATTGGTACCTTACTCAATATGCCAGGAAAGTCTAAAGATACCATCAACTCGAGGTTGGACTTGCTTAGTATGAGGTTGAGACCATAATTGGGTCCGATAAAGGATATCATCAACCGGTTAAGTAAAGGAAAAGAAAAATTAAGTGTAAGATACTAATTAATTGCTAATTAACTTCATTCAATACTAAGTTTTAATTGTTTGTGATCTAATTTACTATTTACATAATGCAGGTCCAATGGAATGTTAATGGTCCGCCAATTGGAGAAAATAAAGACTCATTTGATTACTTTCCTTGGTAGTAAGGTAAAACAAATGATACCAATAACAATCACTACTTGGGTTCACACAAAGAATCCCGTTTTGGAGAAACAAAAACATGAGTTGTGGGTAACAAACACAGTATATAATTTTAGATCTTTTGGTAATCTTATTTAGTAATTTTGTAGTCCCATATATATATATAAATTTATTTATATGATTTTCATTTAATGTGCATAAGCGAGAAATATTTTGATGTGGATGATTCTAAAAGGATTGGATAATGAAGGAAGTAGGAAAGTTACATAAAAATTTGAACGACATTAACAAAAACTTGGCTTAAAGATGATAATGGAAACATCAATTGGAATCCTCCACCAATATATAGTGGGTTTATTTCAGAGGAGGATTGGCAGACATTTGTTAGGAGACGCACTGAAGATCCAAAATTCTTGGTTAGTGCTACTATCTATTAAGTTATAACATAAAATATATTTGACAATTATCTATTATACATTAATGTATACTTATCTCTCTTAATAGAAAGCAAGTGAGGTGAATCGAAAGTGTGCTTTCGGGTTGTGAGTATCCTTATAGAGCGGTGCTACTCCATATCAACATATTGAAGAGAGATTGGTAAGGCACAATAAGCTTGATTTTTTAGTTTCATGAAACTTTTTATAAATAGTTATTTCTTAATATTTGGTAAATTTAAATATAGTTGGTGGAGAGTGGGAAAAATCCTACTAAAGAAGGTGTTGAAGCGACATGTTTTGTGGGTAGAGGCTCGACTAAACAAAGAAAAGGAGATTGTTGATCCTAAAACTAAGGAGGTGTCGGAAAGAATTGTAAGTATTTCCTAAATTCAAGCTCACTTGATTTTAATTGTAACTTTTATGATTTTTATAATGTATTATACTTTTGTTTTGTGAATCAGAAGTCATATCACGATCAAGTGTCACAGGAGAGCTCACCGATTGCTCCGAAAAAGAAATCCTTACACGTGCCTTAGGTAAAGAAGAATACTCGGGTCGCACTGAGGGTCTTTGGATTTGGAGTAGCACCAACCGAGTACTTTGGACCAAAACAGAAAGTCTATGATGAGAATCATGACTGCCCACCACCGAGAAAGATGATGGCATTGTATGAAAGTTTGCAAGCTCAACTTAATGATATGCGATCACTTTATGGCCATGTTATGCCACAAAGACAAACCAACTGCTACACATAGCAAAGGTTGAGATATTTGCACATCATGCCAGTCAACTAAGGTATTAATTGTTTTTATTATTTTGTGGTTTATAATTGATTTATTGTACATATATATATATATATATATATATATATATATATATATATATATATATATATAACATCAAATAATGTCTTTATTATTTTGTGGTTTATAATTGATTTAGGACAACAATGAGTGTGAGTGTGAATTGTATATCTCAAACCCACATGAAATGGTTGCAATTGGCTACACATGTAACAATTGGGTCCCTTGATGCACAATTTACCCCTACCTCCAAATCATGTTAGAGTCGAGTTGCGGTACCATTTAGGAGGATGCACCATTGCTCTGCTCCGGATCGTGGTGATTGATATCTTGACGGTGTCACAAACAGTTGGTACCTTTGTGGCATGGCCATCCGCCCTTGTCGTTGTAAGTGACAATATATTTGTAACTAACTAATTATAGTTTTTGTCATATAATTTGTGCTAACTAAGTAATTATTTTTGTTTAAACATAGATGCGCCAAAATGAAAAATCTAAGAAAGTGTCTACCAAGCAAGAAAAGGTCTCCTTTGAAAAGTGTTGGCAAGGAAATATCTATTGGCAAGAAAGTGTCTCGATCCACCCCTTCTACAAAAGTGTCTCAGTCCACCCCTTATGTAGAAGTTTCACACCGCCTCTCCTCCAAAAGTGTGATCGACCCTCCTCTTCTCGCCAAGTGACTCATCCCACCCCTTCTCCAATTGTGTCTCACCGCCTCTTCCTCTTCCATTGAAGCTTATATGAAGATTGGTGAGGCCGACGCAGCGTCTGAGAAATACATGATGAAAGACAGAATGCTTATCATAAATTTTGATGAAGAAATTTTTGAGGTGGCTTGCCTCATATAGTCGGACGTGAGGATATCCGTCTTTGTATGTGATGCGGATGAGGCAAACCGGTATTGTTATGAATATATATGTCGGTACTATGTAATTTATTATTTGACATTGTCGATTTAATTTTATTATATCGTTAATTTAATTTATATATATATATATATATATATATATATATATATATATATATATATATATATATATATATATATATATATATATATATATATATATATATATATATTTATATATCTAAATGTAGGTACTTGTATGCGAGGACATTGTGGTCCCTTTAGAATGCAGACACATAGATATTTGTTTTGTGTCAGGAAAGTACAACCTTTCATCAAGTTCTTCCCTGACTGCCAAATTATGAATCACTTGTGGAACAAAACCAGTCATTGTTCAAACTTATGTCAATGACCGCTTCATTGAAGCTCAAAATAGAAGTGATGATGATGTCTTACTTCTAGCACCTAAGTTAATCTAGGGTAAGAATTTTTACTCATTAATTCTTATATAACATGCATTTTTTTAATAGTAGTCAATTACTTATTCCTAAATTTATTTTGTAGGAGACATTGGGTTTTGTATGCAATTAATCCTAGGAAAAAAACCGTGTATTACCTTGACTCACTTCAAAATCATTACAAAAACCACAGAGTTTGTGGAGCTTTTTAACAGTGTGTTTATTTTGTGTCATTCTGCATTTCTTACTTTTACTTATATATGTATATATTGTTATTAATATAGTTATATGACATTCTATTCAATGGTTTAAGGACATATTGGGGAGTGGATAAATTAACGGTCAAATGGTTACCAATAGTTGTAAGTTTCTAACTTATACATTACATTATTTTGTCAAAAACTATATTCAACTCAATTTAACAACTAACTAATCTAATTATGTTTTGTAGTGTCCTAAACAATTGAATAACATTGATTGTGGGTATTACGTCATGAAATATATGAAGGATATTATTACCCGAAAGAAAACGACTATCCCCCGTCAGGTATCTACTTATAATATATTTTTATATGATTTCGATTTAATAGTGGTTCTTTCCAATATTTAACCATTTCAATTCTAATTTTATTTATTTATATAATTTGAGTATTTTAGCGATTGTCAAAGCAACACACACTCTGTTGAAAGCAGATTCTCGAGCTTAGGGAGAATGGTGCGATTATCTCTCCCGTTTTTTTAAAGTTTCATTTGGATACATATAAGTTAGCCTAGCTAGTTTTTGGTTCATAATATTGTAACTTGATAGCTTGTTTTGGATACATATGAATTAGATAATGAAACTTCTTAGCTATTTTGTTTTGGTTCCTCTTATGTAATTTGTTTTCGTTATATGTAATTTGGGTTCCTCTTAGCAAATTGATTATGTATGTATTTGATTGGATTGGTCATGCATGGTAATTTGTAAATATAAAAAGGAAAACACACAAAAGCAGAAAAAAAATTAAAAAAAAATTTAGACAATATTCACGCTTTTGATGAAGTTATTTGGGTATTTAGTAACACAAATAGGCAATATTTCGCTTTTAATAAAAAGTCGGGTATTTAATAACACAAATAGGCAATATTTAGCTGCGTATAAGGGGTAATATTAGTGACTTTTAAAAAGCGCTGCGTGATATCGGGAGGGCGTGTTTTGCAATGGGTGGCGTTTTTAGGAAGCGCGCTACCCATTGTTGGAGTGAATAGCGGCCATCGCGTTGTACGTATTTCAAAACGCCGCTTGTGGATAAAAAAACGCTGCCCATCTACTAGATCTGTTGTAGTGTCCAACACAACTATTTTAATAAATTTGAAAATATAATCATTTATCAAGTTTTTCCTTTTTCTTTGATTACATTTTACAACTTTCAACGTTATTATAATTTCATAGCAAACTATAACAAATACAGTATCACCCGTGCGTACGCATGGGTTTACTAGTTACTTAGCAAAAAGAAATTCAACTCGCCTTAACTCATCTCACTCCCAGTTGCATTCTTTTACTGTTATTCACACTAAACCTTACTTTTATGCTCAAAAACTTGTTGTTACTATTTTGTTAGTTTCACTGAGTTGTTAAACACTTAACTATTAAATTAACATCAACATTTAAGTCCGTGACTTCCTCTTTGGATGCATGGGAAGCAACATGTCATTGGCGCAAGGAGGATGCATGGGATGAGCTATGGTAAGAGAGATGCAAAATAGGAGATGTTCATACAACGTTAATTAATACCGAGGAATCAATCTCACATTACCCAAGACTGCTGCGTTGCGGGCCCACTACATCCACCATAATATGCGCTCAGGAGGACAAACCTTCTCTGATCTAAGAAGTGAAATCTGTTTCAGAAAAGAACTGAACGAAATTGAAGCCAGTCATTCCTTTCTCCACACTAAGGCTTGAGGTAGGAACTGTATTAATGTAATTGATGATGTTAGGAAGGAAGATCTTAGTAAAGGACTTGTAAATTCCATTCCCCTTGCTGAATGACGTCCTTGACACACAAGTCCGTGTCATGAATATCCCACGTAAGGGACATGGCTACTAAGTTTTCCATAGGGTGTCCATTCGTTCAGAGTACCAGAAAGATGACATGTCATTGCCTAACCTAAAGACATAATCGTCCTTTAGGACTTCTTTGGCCTTGTGAATAGAGCTCCAAACTGGGGACCGTATCTCTTAGGAGCAGAGAGGAGAGGAGTAGCATTGAGATATTTCTCTTTGATAAGTTTCACAATAAAGGATGTAAATCAACTTTGCCTTAAACAAACATTTTAAAAAAAAATAAAGAATTTAAATGAACATTTTAAAAAAGATAAAAGGCCGAAAACGAAAAAACGAGAAACATAATTAGCAATCATTTATTAGAAGAACCATTTTAATTAATTGTGAAAAGATAAAGGGTGTAAGCGAATATTTTTAAGAAGATAAAGGACGTAAACAAATATTTTTAAATGATAAAAAAACGTAAACGAATCTTTTAAAAAATATAAAGGACGAAAACGAAAAAACATATAAGGACATAATAACACAATCAGCTGTTTACGTGGCCAATTTATCCACATCATTGTCCATGTAAGCCATATTTAACTGTCAGTTAACGGAAGGGCCATTTCACTTTGAAAAGATAAAAATCATAAACGAACCTTTTAAAAGATAAAAGACGTAAACGGAAAAAAGTGAAAGATCAAGTAGCAAAAATGTATTTTAGCCTTTGGTAGGGCCGGCCCAAGGCCCAAACAAGGG
The DNA here is from genome assembly GCA_020916435.1 of Oxytropis ochrocephala. Classification (NCBI taxonomy): domain Eukaryota; kingdom Viridiplantae; phylum Streptophyta; class Magnoliopsida; order Fabales; family Fabaceae; genus Oxytropis; species Oxytropis ochrocephala. Next base: position 9,905,940 of record CM037093.1, on the reverse strand, counting down.
CTTGGGGCCTAAAAAAATGGATTTTGCTTTTCCCACTCCCCCTCCTACTCACCGCACACCCCTAAACAATTTTTTTTCCAAAAATAACCTCGCGTGGGACGCTCGTGCAGGACACGTTAAGTGACGGTTCGAATGACGTTATACGAACACGTTCGAACGTTTGTATCCGTGTTAAGGAATTTTGGTTGTTCGTATAAGCTCGTTCGAACACATTCGAATGCATTCATACGTGTTAAGGAAAGTTGGTAACTGATGGTGTGAGGGTGCATTATTGTTGACGCGAATGACATTATTCGAACACATTCGAATAGTGTCGTTCGAATAGGCGTTTGAATGGTTGGCTTCGAACCAGTGTTATGCAGAAACATAAACTTAATAAACCAGAAACAGAGTTTTGGTGATTTCAAAAGTTGTCTACCAAGAGTTATACAAAATTATAAACCTAACTTAACATTGACTACCATCACTATCTTTACTTAAATCTACAGAAGGAAGGAGATGGGGGTTGGGATTGTATGATCAAAGACTTCCACTTTTGCATCCAACCAATAAAAAGTGAGTCTCAACCCTTTGCTATGGGTGCCCTATTAGAATTCCATATCAAATCCGGCAGGGGCATTGGACTTCCAGGCTTCATAAAGACTACTTCCTTCTCTTCTGAAGTTAACCTACCACTGTAGGGATGTCCTTCATGATAAGTAATCAATCCATGGTTATGAGTTCCACACATAACCCTCAAAATCCATCCTCCAAACTTCTTAATAATTTTCCCTTTCAGTCTGAACTTACAACAATATTTTCTAGTGTTTGTGCCATGTTCAACATTTGTCTGGTAAGATCCAGCTTTATCACAAATCAAGATGCAGTATTCTTTACCTGATCGCCGTCCGGTGTCAGATCTTCTTATAACAATCATCATCCCAAGAGATTTGCCAACCGCACGCACCCACGTCAACAGCTCGTCACGATTAGGAAATAGCTGAAAATCAATTACTATGTGTCAGTTAATTAATTTGAAGAGTTCACTAAAAAATCAACAACTAATTATTACCGTATCCGTTGTGAACGAACTAGTAAAATCTTGAACTTCTACGACGTCAATTGAACTGCTCCAAAAGTTCCCCCATTTTCTTCCATTTAATCCCAAAAAACCTGCACATGAAGCTTCAAAACATCAGGTACTATCATGCGACTATTCGAACGCAGACATACGAACGGGTTCGAATAAGGGTGTTCGAACCCAACACAGTTACACCCCATTGATGACCCGTTCGAGTACGAGTAATCGAACATGTTCGAACGCCCGTGTTCGAACCGAGCGCGATTTCAGAAAAAAAAAAGGCAGAACTACATCAAAACGGAACCAAAATAATAAAAGTTACCTTAAACTACTTGCCAATATTAGATAGTTGAATGGGGAGAGAATGATGAAGGTGAGGAGGGGAGGGTTTTAGAGTGGAGAGAGGGGAGGTTTGGGGTTTTAGAGGGAGTGTATTGTGTTGTAGGAGAAGAAGAGGGAGAGGGGTAGGGGGATTTTAAATGTAAGTGAGGTTAGATTGGTAATTGTGTAGGGTTAGAGGGTGTGTTTTGAGTAGGAGACGGAGTGGGAAAAGTAACATATTATAAGATTACAGCATAGCCCAGTTTGTGATTTCAGTAACCACTTTAATAACAGATTACTGTTCTTGTTTTTGACGGGAATTGAGTATTGCACTATTTCTTTTGGAATTTCCTGTTTCATTCATTCCTCACCCTCATAAATCATTGATTTCTTCTCCATTCAATTTTAGATTTCTTCAATTTCAATTTTTCAAAATGTCTTCATTTTAACCCGAAATCTCTCTCTTTCCAATTTCAATATTGGCTGTTGGTTCAAGGTAACATTTTAATTATTTTTTTTTGCCCGGGTAACATTTTAATTATTAATTCTCCAACATTGTGGTTTATAAAATTAATAAGAACATGCGCAAGAGAGTCTCTACTTTGCTTATGCTTTTCAATGTGCAATCTCTATATCTATTCAATCTCCTCTCACAATCTCACATTTTGACCGTGTAATTTTACACTTCTGGTTGCGGTGACCTCGTCTAATATAGTTGTTGTTGCGAGATTGCGATTTCAGTAAATTTTTTATTACTAAAATTTAAAAGGGCTCATTTTTGGAGCTCGCTTAGTGTTGGGCAGGCCTTGGCCTTTGGTCACCAATTTGATAATGACTTATGTATTCAAAATGAAGTTATTTTATACTATTCTTTATATAACTAAATAAATGTAACATTCATTTATCTGATAAATGGCATTGACATTACATATTTTTTGAAGGTACATTAATGACATTATATATGATTTATGGTTCAGTAAGTTTAATGAAATTGAAGCATTTTATCTATTTGGTAAGTAGAGGAAGTAGTCACTACCATTAGAAACTCACACACACAACTGTGAGGTTGCGAGTTCGAACACGGGATATGATATTCAGCCTAACAATTGTTGAAACATTTTATTTATATTTATGTAAAAAAGACTGACCGATTTTACTTGTCTAACGGGTTGTGACGGGTTTTAATTGTCTCTTACCCGGTCCTAAATTTTTATAGGGTCGTTTTTTAGACCCTAACCCGTCCTTAGACTCGAACAAACCCGATGTTAATAGGGTCAAAGTAAAACCGAGTTTATTTAGGACGATATCGGGTTGGCCCGAAGAACAATTGAAGTAAAATTATAAGGTGATCACTCGATAATGACTAAAAGTTAGAAGTGATAAATTGTATTTTTTTAGTATTTTATCTTATATTCAATCGACAGTGACCACTTCAAAACCCTTCACTTCAATAATTTACACAAATTGAATCCCAAACTCGTCCTCCACAACTATTTGGGAGACTACGCTGTCGATTTACCAACCCTAGGCAACGTCGTTCACCTCCACAAACGTCTCAACTTCTTTGAAAGCGACATCCGTATCATTGGCTCCTGTAACGGCCTCGTGTGCATCGAAAATATCTCTTATGACATAGCTATCTGTAACCCTTCCATTTGTAAGCATTGGATTATTCCAACGTCGCCCAACATCAGCTCTTTGCACCACGTCTTCTGCTTCGCCTGTTGCAACTATGGCTTCGGCTCCTTCATGGGAGACTACAAACTTGTGGAAATTTTTCCTCACCGATCCGAAGTGAGTCTCTTCAGCTGTAGAACCAACACGTGGAAAACCCTTCCCAACTTTTCTTATGCACACTACTCTTGGTCCCTAGACATGGGTGTTTTCGTTGACCACGCACTACATTGGGCAAGTCAAGTATTATATAAATTATCATATTTATAAAGTTTCAAGTTAAGCAAGTCAAGTATTATATAAATTATCATATTTATAATGTGCTGTAATACATGTGCTATTTAATGGTAGCAATGAGATGACAGCCAACTGGAGTTCAAACTGAGGTTTTTATATCCTATATTAAACTTAGAAATCTTTATTGGACTTTTATCAATCACATGATAAAAGCCATAGTGTATAAATTAAGAAAAAGATGCTGCATAATCCGCCACATGTGGTCCTAGTGTTGCCATTTGCCAACCACGTAGAACCTAAAATCAAATCAGCTCCAACAACCGGTAGTAAATAGACAGGTAACTGTAATTGCTGTCCTTGCACTTGCACACAAAGTTTAGATATCCACCCTTCTGTTTCCATATATTCACCACCCAATCAATACTCTGAATTTGGGAGCTGGTTCAACAGGTAATTTCAAGAATTGTGCCACCCTTGGCTGCAAGAAGCTCTCCGAGCTACCACCATCTAGTAAGATCCGTACAGTAATATGACCAATGTTCCCTGTGAATCTTATAGTGCCTATACCTGTTCCACCTCTCATAGCATTAAGAGATAGGTGATGTTCAGTAACATTGGATTTCTCATGGTCTGTGTTTTGTGTTTGGTCTGGTGTATCAGCTGCTATATTAGTATCCTCTTCCTCATCAGACATTTGCAGCATCAGAATTTGGTGTTTATTGGGGCATTTGTGTGTGTAGGAGAACTTTTCATCACAAAAATAACAAAGGCCTTTGTCTCTTCTCAATTGTATTTCAGCTGGTGACATGTTTTTGAGTTGCTGGGTTCTTTGGTTATTGTTAAAAGGTCTGCTATTAGGTTTAGGTAGAAGTGGCGGTAAACTGTTTGGCTTAGTTTGGTTTACAGTGTCTGTTTTGGCTTGTGTTTGGTTAAGTTTAAGCTGGTTTTGTGTATTTGGTTGGTAGAGGTTCTGTTTGGGGTTGGGTGTATAGGTTTTCTGGGTAGGTTTGTGCTGATATTTCTCCTCAAAAAGCTTTGCCAATGCTACTGCCTTCATTAAAGAAGGAAGTGACAGTGCCTTAGCATCCCTGCGAATTTCCTCAGATAAACCACCAATAAAACAGTCCAACAAGGCTTCACTAGATAATCCTTCAAATCTATTAGCAAGAGAAGTGAATTCTAAGTAGTATTCATTGACAGATCCTACTTGAATTAACTTAAACAACTTAGCACGAGGACATTCAAATGGTGAAGGACCAAACTCAGTTTCCAAGGCAACATTAAAATCATGCCAAGAATTAAATGCAGCTACCTTTTGCATCATTTGAAACTATGGTACAATTTCTTGATCTAAGTGAACGGAAGCAATTGTAATTCGTTCATTATCCGGTGTAGAATAGTAATCAAAGAACTGTTCAGCTTTGAAAATCCAACCAAGAACATTGTTGCCATCAAATCGTGGAAAATCAAGTTTAATTGACCTTACTTGGAATGGTGGTTTCTGATTTGGTGAGCTCTGTGTTGTCTTTGGTGTGCTTGGAATCACGATCGGTGTCTTCATCTTTAATGAGGACCCGTTCCCAGTCAATATACTCTCGGTCTGCATCTTCTTCATTTCTTCAAACATTGCAGTGATCCGAGCAAAATTTGCTTCCGAGTTAACTACTGCTTGCTCCACTTGTTCGAAACGTTTCTGATATTCAACATCCTTTCGTGTCATTGTTGATTGGAGTTCTACATAATTCTTCTCCATTGTTTCGGTGAGCTTGCGAATGTCATTTGTCAACTCTTTGAACCTTGTGTTTTCAGCCATGGCGGAAGGTTAGTGAAAGCACCAATGTAACAGTATCTGTTATGCAGAAAATGAGCAATGGAACAGTACACGAATTGAAGGAAAATTGAAGTACTGTATTGATATCAAGCAAGTTCAATTACAGTACAAAACACATTACCGATAGAGAATGTTCAGAGAGAAAGAAAGAGAAACAAATACAGTTAGAGGAGAGAGAATACAAGATTCATTTCACAGATACCATTTCCCTCACTCCCACACATTAATTACTTATGCACAAATCCTTTCAGCAGCACACACTTGGCTTACGCGCTCTACCACTATAGCGTGTCTTCACTTCTTTTGTCACATTGTGCCTCGAGCTTCCTTGACCTATTGCTGCAGCATCAATTCCCTCTTCATTCATTACATTACACTTACTTTCCTCTTAAGAATTTATTTATTGCACAAGCTAGACAATAAGACTGATAATAGTTTTTGTAAAGTTTTTCACAACTTCCCCAAGAAATGTTTCTAAAAAAGCGATGAAAGGAAACTGTCTAATCGAAACAAGTAATTTTGTGTGGAAAGTACACTGTACATATAGTACATATAATGCATAACCAAGATAGGTCTATGTTTTCATAAGGCTTTGCTTTTGTGGCAACAAGTGCCTTAACTGAGTCTTGACCATTAACCTCTAATGTATAACCATGCATCCTATAGATATCGTATAACATACTACATTTAATTACATATAAACATTTTATTATCTATATATTAAGTTTGCAAGGAGAAAGAAAAGAGAGTACCTGACACCTTCCTTTTCTTTTGTTGGAGTTCCTAATGAGTGATACTCTGCTACACTACAGCACAAGTGAATGAGTCCCACATAAAATAACTCTGCCAACAATAAGCTATTATCATTAAAACCTCCTTTGAGAAAATCATATCATATCATAGACACATCCCAAATATGTGAGAGAGAAGAATTCTGGAACCAGGCAGCAGTTCACATTTTTATTATTTTACAACAAATTAAGAGTGATAAATTGAAATACAACGTGCCATATGATTCGGAAGAAATTCGGGATACCTTTATCGTGTTGTTTAGCATTTTCCAAAAATAGAACCCCAAAATCCGTTAAATCCTAACGTGAAATCTTCATGACGCTCCTTATATATATATATATATATATATATATATATATATATACGGTATCCAAAATCCTAACGTGAAATCTCTCACTCACGAAACAAAAACCCTAGCATTTCCTGAGCCAAACCCCTCCGCTCCTTGCCAATGGCAGATCTTCCTGCCGATGTCATCACCAACATCTTCTCACGTTTACCGGTAAAGTCCCTCCTCCAATTCCGATCTATCTCAAAATCATGTCGATTTCTAATCGACAGCGACCACTTCAAAACCCTTCACTTCAATAATTTACACAAATCGAATTCCAAACTCGTCCTCTGCGACTATTACAGACTCTACACCAGACTCTACGCCGTCGATTTACCAACCCTAGGCAACGCCGTTCACCTCAACAAACCACTCAAGTTCTCTGAAACATACATCCGTATCATCGGCTCCTGTAACGGCCTCCTATGCATCAACTCGGATGACATAGTCATCATCTGGAACCCTTACCTTTGTAAGCATTGGATTATTCCATGCCCGCCCAGCATAAGCCACTTCGTCTGCGTCTGCGTCTACGGCTTTGGCTTTGACTCCTTCACGGGAGACTACAAACTTTTGAAAGTTACCTATTTCAACAGGGGACATGATTTCGTATCCAATGTGAGTCTCTTCAGCTGCAAAACCAACACGTGGAAAACCCTTCCGAACATGCCTTTGCCTTATGTACTCTCCCGGTCCTACTGGTCCGTAAACATGGGTGTTTTCGTTGACCACGCACTACATTGGGTCGTCACCAAGACTCGCCAATATGATTGCCCTAAATTAATTGTTGCATTTGACCTTAGATTCGAGGTGTTCAATGAAGTGCCTCTTCCAGATTTAGGTGAGTGTTTCAAAATTGAATTGTCACAATTGAGAGGGTGTTTGAGCATGGTTGTTGATTATTATTATTATAGTAGAGTTGATTTTTGGGTAATGAAACAATATGGATCTAAAGATGGTTGGTTTAAACTGTTTACTTCGATGGATTACCCTGAGTTGAGGGGACCTTCGAAATTTGTGAAGCCTTTGGGTTACTCCAGCGATGGAATGAAGGTTTTGTTTCAACAAGATCATAATAAACTGATTTGGTATAACTTAAAAAGTAAACAAGTGAGTCATGTTACAAATCTAGGAATGCCAAAGTTTGTTGAAGCTATGATTTGGGTGGAAAGCTTTGTCGAACCGCCATTTCCCAGTGAGAATTATAGGAAGCAGTAAAACCAGCGGGAGGCATTGGAATGCAAATATAATACAAGCAAGAGAAGGAAGGTGTTTAAGGTCTTGAGCCGTGTTTTTGTTGAACTTTGAAGTTAGCTTCTCTTGATACAGATTTAGCAGTTTTATTATTTAGAATGTCGGGTAGATTTGTGAGTTGTTGTCTGAATAATTTTAAAAACATAGATCAGTAGTGCATGGTTCTTTAACTGATAGAGTAATGAAGCTTTGTTCATTGTTAGACTTCTTTTTCTTGGTTTGAATGATCGATTATAAAAGTTTTACACTTTAAGACAGCAGTGCATTGTTTCTTTAACTGATACAGTAATCAATCAAGCTTTGTTCTTTGTTAAACTCATTTTATGTCTAGTCAAAAGCATAGGCGCACAAAGGGTGAAAAATGCTTGGATGGCTTTCCACAAGTTCTGTGAGGAACAAAAGAACATAGATGCGTAAGATGTTAATCTTCACACAAGTTGTGCACAAGTTAGAAAGACAAAGCTAAATGAATATATAGCTCAACTGTTTAGCTGCTAGACGAATCAATATGAATGTTTTTAATTGAATGGTCTGAGTTTCTAAGTGGGTGAATTTGTAGAGAGGCTTGTACTGTGATCTTATTATCTGTTATCATTTGCTGAGACAATTCCTTTTCTTCTCAAGAATGAATGCACTTTCATAATTTGTAATCTTCTGCATGCTTTCATGAAGTTTAATGGCACTACAAATGAACTTATCTCTTTTTCACTATCCCAAAAAAGGAAGAAAAAGTTTTAGTCTGAACAATCCTTTGAACACCAAAATTATTCCCTTACTTTATCTTCTGGTTTATATATGCTTACCTTAGGATTCTCTCCAAGATACAGACATACCAACACTACTGGTGTCAACTCTCCAACAGCACATTGTGACATCCACCACCATTTTTCCATCAATTGATTCAACCCTTTTTGCCTAGACTTTCACTTTTTTCACATCAAATCTTGCATTTAGGCTAGAAGGGCCATCAGCCAAGACAGCAGCACCTAGAATTTCCCCTAAGAATGTGTCCTATGACAAATAGACATAAAACACAACCAATTAAGCAGCAGAAACAATATAGCAAACCAAATGATATACTGTGAATGTTAAGTTAGCTGTACACCGTTGATTTTTAGGCCAAAAAAAATAGATGGCAAAGATGGAAAAAGGTGACCCGGTTACTGTGTTTCATAGAACAGTTTGTATATTTGCACATAAGGGTCTGTAGTTAAGTTATATTAATGATAATATTATTTGTTTTTTTCATTGTTGGTACAATTGTTGTGTCGGTATTGACTCTAAAGGCTGCAGTGTTAATGTGTTTTGTTTACTAGGTACAAACATTTAATGAAAAAGAGAGCTTTATAAATAAAAGTGTTTCATTGATTAAATTTTAAAAATCAATTTGTATTTCGTAAGAATAAAGTGACGTCGTTTGTGTATATCATTGTTTTAGATGTGAGGAAGAGTAGTTTAGTCATAGAGGTTGAAGCTTTGGTTTCTTTGTGTATCCGTAAAATCCGAATCTGTTTGGAAGGAAGGTAATTTTTGTAGTAAATTTATTTTTTTGTATCATTGAAATGTTATTGAATTTGTTGTTAAATATTAACTGTTTGGAAGGTAGGAATGTTTGGGAAGGATTACCATTTAATTTTTCAAGATTAGCATTTGAGAAAGTAATACTATTACGAGTTGTGAAAAGAAATTAATGGTTGAATCTTTGAAACCGTTGTTAGAAGGTATTATTTGTCTTAGGTTGTATATTGTGAAAGTTATAGATGTTAATGGAATACGATGATAACAAAAATTTGTAATTGTTTTGAGAGGTGTATAAAGAACTTTGAAGATATAAAAGAGTAATAAAGTGAAGTATAGGAAGTAGTAGTTATTATAAGAGTTTATTTATATTTCATTTCTGTTTAGTGTTTGTTGATAGAGAATCAATTGAGATGAATTTGAGTTCAATAGGTTATATATATAGAAAGTGATGTAAGAACTTTTATAAGGAAGTGTGTTGGATTAAATTTAAAAATTAGAGTTAGACAAAGTCATATAAGCAAATTTAATCATCCATTAACGTGGTTATAATTTCTTTTGTTGTTTACTTAGTAGGTGTATTGGTTGAGACTTAGAAATGACAAACAAAGATTTTCTGGCAATCATTAGGAGGTACTCGGTAAGTGTTTTCCTATTTGAAATATTTTGATTACCTAATTTGTGAATTGATTAGATAACATTGTTATAATAATTGTGTAACAGGATTATGTTCCAATTCCTAAAATCTTTTATGAGACGTATTTGGGTGAACTCCCACCCGTTGTGACAATGGAAGACAAATTTGGGAACAAATTTTATGGTAAATTTGATCCATATCATACCACAAGATGGGTATACCTTGTAACGGATGTGAAGAAAATTCTGTGGACGTACACATATAGACAAAATGCTATTATCCGGCTAAGATACGTTTCGAAAGGGAGATTCAAATTGTTTGTTCCTGATTCAACTGACTATTTCAGTGAACATAGGCCGATCAAAGGTTTGTTACCATTCGAGTATGACGGTGTTGATCCTGATGTGTGGTATGATTGTGTAGGTATGTACAATCGTGATGATGACATAGGTGTGTGTAGAAGAAGAAGAAGAAGAGGCGGCACTAGGATGAGAAGGAAGCCACTTGAGATAGATTTTGGACAAAGGTTTCAAGAGATTTCATCAGAGGATACATCAGAGGAACCATGTCCTTCATCTTCCTCATCGGATGAGGATTCTGTGAGAAGTCCTAAAATGAATTGATGAGGATGGTGGTTAAGTGTGAAGGGAAGGTTTTGAATTAGTAGATGTGATTTGGAAAGCAGGTGTAGTTTGGGAAGATATTTTAGTATTGAAGTTTGCATTAGGTCATTGGAAAAGTTTGATTTATTATGTTATGACATAAGATTTGATTATTATTAGGCATTGAAATGTGATTGTTAGGTAGATTGCTAATGTGATGGAAAAGTATATCTTTGAAGAATTGAGCAATGATTAGGTATAGGTTTAGGTTTGGATATGTTGGTTGTTAATGTTTGAAGTAATAGTGAAATACGTTTTCTGAAACTTGAAGCTTTGAACGTAATTGATTATGGTATGAAAATTGTTTACGGTAGTGAAAAAATTAAGTTGGTACGATAATGATTAAACGAAGAAGATGGAAGGAGTTCATTTGTTGGACCAGTTAAATAGTTAATTAAAATTGTTTAGATTCATAATTTAAGTAACCTATTATTATATCGGATAAAAAAAAGAGATTACATTGTTCGAATTTAAAATTATATTGAAGATGGAAATGAAAGAAACAAGATTGTTGAATTGAAAACTAAATTTAAGACGAAAATAAAAGAAATTACAATGTTGAAATTAAAATTAAATTAAATACAATAAGTAAGAAAATATAATAAAAATATGCATCAACATTAAAGACATTAGCCATAATGGTGGAAGTCGTCCATTTCATCTAAAAATCCATCTTCTGCGTTTTGTAGATAGGCCTTTGGCCAGAGCACTTGCTTGATTTGAGTTTGGCACCTATCCCTCATATTTGCCACAAGGTTTAAGGTGTCAATGTTGAAGGTCGAGCAATTGGAGATGAGGGCAACCATGTAGTATAGACTCGATTCCAACATTTGTAAGTTTGTGTGTTGAACATATCTTCAGAGTTCGGAGTCCGGACATTGATGAACCGATAGCCATAGCATGATAGTTAATCCCGGTCCGAATGTTGATGTTAGAGGGGTGGACGGTCATTTCAAAAGAAGTGAGTAGTGGACATCCTTCTCCAATGACATCAATGGTTTGGTCATAAGGTTGGTAAAGAGAGATGGTTAAATTCTGTAAAAGATGAAGTTTGGGGATAGTTTCCCGGAAGGCGTAATTGGAGACTCCAAGACAGTTATGTAGTTGAAGAACTTTGATTGAAGGCCTACAATAATAGTGGTTAAATATAACAATTAAAAAGAAGGAAAGTTTTGAAAAGAAATGAGTAAGTAAAAGGCGAAATAAAAACGTAACCATGAAAACGGTATTTACCGATCACGTATACACTCTAGAAGTTGGTCGTTGGCAAAATTGGTGATGTAGAGTTCTTGTAGGCTGTTTGAACCTCTAGTCATGGCAACTCTACATATGTTACGCAATTCTTCATTGGAGAGAGTGGGATTGTTTCTCATGTCCACCACTTTCCACATAGATTTATCCTTACAGAAACCCCACCATTGTTGACATACTGAAGCACTAGTGACCCTATCAACTACACTAAGTCGTTGGACAATGTTAATGTTGATTTCTTTTGGAAGAGAAGGTATATTTTGGGGACTACTGTTACGTTCCATGATTGAAAGGTTTGCATTTTATCTTTGTAGGGGATGAGATTTATAGGTGTTTTGGTACAAAGAATGAAGGGTGACATAGAGAAACGAAAGGTTTTAAGCCGAAGGGTCACATAGGGAAACAAAATTTTGTAAACGAAGGGTCACTACTTAAACGAAGCATTTTTTCAAGAAGGGAGGTGATGAGTTTCTTTGTTAATAATTGATTAATTTAGCCTTAAAAATTGAAACGTTGGATTTAATTGTATTGGCTTACAAAAATTCGTCTTTGTGCATGTTGTGAAATTGGTTTGAGGCCCATTATGTACCAAAGGGACAAACATTTTAAACAATTTAATTTGGATTTGGTCAATGGTGTATGATTTTGTTTTTTTAAAATTGCTTGGCCAGCCCAAACCATACCCCTAAAGGTTACAAAAAGTCCAAGAGGTTACAAAGAGTGTAATACCCATAAAGTCCAACAAAAATGACCACTTCAACAGTTGACTTTACTTAAAACTAAAAAACAACACCATCGACTAAAAGTGATACAAAAACCTGAAGTACAACACAATCAGTATAAAAAGGCACACACAGGCGCCAAAACATGGTTTGGGGGAGGGGACCAAAGTTCATACACAAGGAGTACATAAGTTAGTTAAGAAGTTGACAAAATTAGGGGGAGGGGACCATAACCACCAATGTTTTAAGTAGCAAATGTGACAACATTAGGTGGAGGGGAGCAATATTAAACATAACATTAATATGCACAAAAATCAGACAAAATGTCAAGAAGAAGAAATTGTCTGAGTAATTTCATTGTTGACAAACTCAATCCGGATGAAAGATTCATGTGAGAGACTATGTAGTTGAACACATTTACCAGGTGGAATGGTAATGTTTCTGATGAATTCCTTCCAACCACACGCCAATGTGGCTGCACCGGTGTCAACCATCTAACCCCGCTACATCTTTCTTTCCATTCGAGTTGCCACGTCTCAACTTGTTCACCGTTAGGAGGAAGAACATCTACGTTAGGTTGGTTAACCAAAAACAAGCTCATCGTTTGCTCATCACCAAGAGGCTGATAAATATAGATGTATGATAAATATTGTTGTAATTAATGATTAGACAAATTATTGAAACAGTTTGACTTACCAATTGTTTAGGGACGATTTCAATTACTTCCTTTCTGACATGAGGCAAGGTTACTTTACAATCCAGCACAGTTGAACGACTGTTAAATGTGCATTGTAGTCGGTTCGTTAAGGTATACTTCATGCGACACGTCTTCTTACCATAATATTGAAAATAGACACAAGTAGCTGGGAGAAGTCCACATCTTTGTACGATATTTTCCCAACCATCCTCGAACCAGAATTGACCATCTTTAAAAGTCAAGGTAACTACTTGTCGAGTGTCATCTGGTAAGGAGATAACCACATTGCGATTGATTTGTTCGTGTAGTAGGGGACCGTAAAGTTCACTGAAACGCTTACCCAATGCCTAGAAAAGAAGGTAATAAGCAATATGACAAATGTTTTAGAATGACATGATTATGTTGCTATATTCCATATGTTGTGGTATGGGTGTGGTGATTTGATATGAAAAAACTTACCACAGTTTCCAAGTGTTTTGACCTTAGGGGGCAGACAACAAAGACAACATGCAACTTGTCCCATGGAACGGAGGGTTGCCTGATCTCAAGACGGTACCTATCAAAGAATCGTATGCGGAATTTGAAGATTTCATGGTCAACATATTCAAACAAAACGATAAAGGGTGTTTGAGCATCACCCGGTATGAACGCGGACCATTCTTCCTCCCCAAGCAACAAACTCCCACCTCGAACATTTACCGGAATGTTGGAGGAAGTCCCAACAGTAGAAATGAATGTCATTGTTGGTTGGAAGGTGTCATACCATTGGTTGTAAAATTCTTTTGGGAACACCTATTGCAAGATTAAACTAAGGATGGTTAACCATGATGTAGTAGAAGAATGAAAGTATTTATGGAAGAATTTAAAAGTCTATTACAATGACGTTATCCCCAAGATGATGGTAGATTAGCGTAAACATGTCCCTGCAATCCAATGAAAAATTTTGGCCTACAAAGAGAGACCAATTGAAGTAAGAAGACAATTAAAATGTATTAAGAGATAATAAATCAGTAATAATAATCATTTGTTTTGTTAGTGAGTAATAAAACAAAATTTAGGGAGATTCTGCAAACAACAGGAACACAGTTTGTATAATAATAGAAAACATTAAACGTTAAAATGAGTAACCCTTATGTGTGGACCACAAATTCATGTGAGATATGTTAGAACATCAAGAAGCATTGTAGAAGGACTAAAAGGCAAACAAGTAACAACCATAGACATAGCTAAGTCATGTGAATGTTCATGACCGATATGAACATAAAAGTTGGAACAACCAATGCAAGATCGATGACATAATGACAAACACATGGTGTCCACTTAATGAAGTTGTGTCCTTTGAAGGAAGTGAAGTCTTGATTAGTATCGATTGATTCTTTGTGTTTTAAAAGTTTAATTTTAATCGATTGAAGTTGAATAAGTTTTCTAAAATGACAATTATATTAGTACTAATCATTCAATCAAAGAATGAGAATGACATTGACATATTTTCATAACAACATTTAAAGACCTACATTCATCAATTTGAAATTGTGGAAAGATTGATATAAAGTATAAAAACCTTTCTCAGCCATTTCCCTGAAATATTCAGCCAATTGAAGATTCGACATTGTCGTCTACAAGTGAAGTTGAGCAGATAGAGTCCGAAATGGAGAGGTGTTTGAATGTAATGGTGTTAGCGAAAATTATGAACATTAAAAAGCGATTAAAAATCATGAAAGAGTCGATAGAAACCATACCTTTAAGATGAACCGATTATCCTCGTAAGAAGAATACCGAGTTTTTCAAAACTACACATGTGTTGACCAAATGAAATTAAAGTGGAACGGATTAAAAAGTTGAAGAAAGGGAGGAGAATGTCACCTTGGAGTTGAAACCCTTAACTGGTAAATGGGTGGTTAAGCTAGAAAGTTTAGGAAGGAAATTAAGTTTTGTAACAATTAACTAACTTAAACGTCTCCGATTGTACTTTTGGCTACAATCTTTATGTTTGAAAATCACTAATACAAAAAATAAATGAAAAAAAAACGTCAATCACTTTGGATAGTTAATGATTATTGAATTAGATAATTAAGTTGATTGATATTAATTTTAAATAACATAACTGAATTAATTATAGTAGAAAGCCTCGGCGCGTGGGTGGGAATAGTGGTTCATTGTGACAGGTTGCATCAGTGTAAGTTGGCAGGCTTTGATGACGCGCAACAGAGTAGTTGACACAAAATGAACGGCTAGTGATTTATTGTAAGCGTTGAACAGTGGAATATTTGGCACCCTTTGATCACACGTAATACAGTGCAATGAATGCTGGTTAGATAGTCTCTCTGTCCCAAATTGTTTGTTGTTTTAGCAAAATCAATTTGTCCCAATTTTATTGTTATTTTAGATATCTAATGAAATTTTTAATGCTCTTTTACATTCATACCCCTCTTAATTATGACTAATTTTTACCTCTAATAAAAGTTTAATATTTATCTAGGTTGAGAGATAAAGGGTTAAATGGTAAATTAGATAACACTTTTTAAAGAATCTAGACTCCTAATCATTTTTCATAAAGAGTGTGTCAAAACTTTAAACTGCAAACAAAGTGAGAAGGATGGAGTATACTGATGAGCGCATTATCTGATTTTACATGAATTGGTTGGTCTAGTCAAGCTGGTTACATGCATTGGTTCGTCTAGTCAAGTTTTAAAACATGCATTGGTTGGTCTAGTCAAGCTTTGTCACATGCATTGATTGGTCTAGTCAATGAATAAATGGTGTAGTGACATAAAGTTAATGGAATCTAATTGACGTTGTGGTGGGTGTTTGGTTGAAGAATGTTAATTCTATGAATCATGAACAATTTTTTGATTAACGGCCCATTATTTTAGATTTCATTAATAATTTACCAATTAAGCTCAATTATTAAACCCATTTACCAAAACAATACAGAGTAAGAAGCAATAATGCAATCAACTAGTATAAATAGGACCCAATCCATATGACCATAGCATCTACTCAAACCACCATACCACTTACTCATATCCCCCTACTCATATCCCCATTCTGTTTGTTAGCATTATGCTCAGAAATGATGAAGTTCATCCTTCACCTTGATTCTTTGTTCTCCCTTATGTTCTCTGTAATATCTGATTTGAGCTGGCCTCTAAATGAGATATTCGGAGTTCATAAGGTAGTGGATTGGATCATCTTTGATCATTTTTGTCTACTACATTCTTTGGATACTACAGAGAACATAATTATTACCGGACATGGCCACTAAAGCCTCCTCCGGCAAACATTCCAAATTGTACTGGGAAAATGCGAAGGTAGCATAACCAATACAATTTGGATTGTTTTTCCCCGACGTCAATGCCCAATATAGATGTTTCAACTACTCAGGTTTGACATCTTTGTGGCAAATGACGAAAGTATTGGGGTCTTTATGAAAGTGGTGGCGTGCATCATCATCACTTTCCACTTCAGCATCAGGGCTACCGTTTTCTATTGTTCGAATCTTGGTGCATGATGAAGAAACTGACGCAAATGAGTTAACTTTGTTGATACTTTTATTATTTAATATGTAAAATAGTGTATTTATTTTTGATGACCTCTTATTTAACAATTGTAATAATAAAAATTTGTACAATTTTTAAAGTTAAGCTGTCATCTGTTTTGAATTTTACTTGTCATTAATTAGTTGGTTAATTTAATTATCACTGAGTAGACGTTGTATTACCTTTGTAGAAGTGTCATGAAAATAGTTACTTTGTTTAAAGTTAATTGTCATTAACATTTGTAAAACTATCAGAAGTGAAGACAAAAAGTCCATGTTAAAGATTGTTTATGAAAATAAGTTTTTGGTTAAAAATAAAAAAAATGGTAATAGTATTATCTTTCTTTAGGTCAAGAATATAATATTCAATTATGTGTACAATGACATAGTTTTGTACGTGGTTAATGTTAATGATTTAAGATATTCAATTATCCATTTGAAATCTAAATGAATTACACAAATGAAGTAGTATACTCATTGCATTAATTTCGCAAGCCAGTACATTAGTCGACTATTGCATACTAAACACTTGTTGGTTCCAAATGTTTTAGTTGTAGAAATTGACCCCATTGCTAGTGACACAAAGAAAAATAAAATGTTAAGCCCAATAGAACAAAACAAAATAGAGCGGTTTAGCTTGTTCTTCATCTTCATTTCATCTACAACCCTATTAGAATCAACATTACTCATCTCAAAGTGACGACTCCTCTCAAGCAAATGTCTTACGACTTCTCTTTGGTGGTCAGTCCAATCTTGATCAACCCAGTAAAAGTATGAACACATTTTCCTCCCATAGACCTGCAAATTAAAATGTAATAATTAATGAATATTGAATGGTGCTTGTTATTATAAAGGTAAAAGAGAAGTTAGGTAACAAAACCTTGAACATGCCACAGCCAAAAAACCTTCTTCCATAGTTTTCTATAGTTGTGCATGTTGCCAAAGGAGACTCAACATCACAATGACAACGATGTTGACGACGTCTAATACCAGAAGAATTGGTGGAGGAGGAGTTGGCTGCCCTCTGTGAAAGAGCTCCTGTGTGGTGGTTTGACATTGCTGTTGAAAACGGGTTAGGATTTCGACACAAATGTTCGAGTTGTAGTGTTGACGGAATAAAGTGTTAACGTGGTGTGTGCCGTGTGGGTGTGTTTAATAGTGATATTGGAAATAATTTGGTCAAAACAAAAGGTATTGGAAAAAAAAATGTTAAGTAATAATTGAAACCATAAGAAGACAAAAGGTCATACTTCATTTGTTGAATTCAAATTATGCGTGTTTGAGAAGATAGTTAATTTGACAAATAAATTTTGGCTTAATTATGTAGCCATTTAGGTTTCACTAATCGGATAACTATGTTGTTCATACTCACTTAGCATTCAACTAACCGGATAGCTTTGGTGTCTGTAACGACTTAGGTCAACTCTACGGACTACTACGTCGTTCATAATCACTTAGGTTTCACTAACCGAATAGCTTTGGTGTCCGTAACGACTTAGGTCAACTCTACGGACTACTACGTCGTTCATAATCACTTAGGTTTCACTAACCGGATAGCTTTGGTGTCCGTAACGACTTAGGTCAACTCTACGGACTACTACGTCGTTCATAATCACTTATGTTTCACTAACCGGATAGCTTTGGTGTAAAGAAGCGACTTAGGTCAACTCTACGGACTACTACGTCGTTCATAATCACTTAGGTTTCACTAACCGAATAGCTTTGGTGTCCGTAACGACTTAGGTCAACTCTACGGACTACTACGTCGTTCATAATCACTTAGGTTTCACTAACCGGATAGCTTTGGTGTCCGTAACGACTTAGGTCAACTCTACGGACTACTACGTCGTTCATAATCACTTATGTTTCACTAACCGGATAGCTTTGGTGTCCGTAATGACTTAGGTCAACTCTACGGACTACTACGTCGTTCATAATCACTTATGTTTCACTAACCGGATAGCTTTGGTGTCCGTAACGACTTAGGTCAACTCTACGGACTACTACGTCGTACATAATCACTTATGTTTCACTAACCGGATAACTATGTTGTTCATACTCACTTAGGTTCCACTAACCGGATAGCTTTGGTGTCCGTAACGACTTAGGTCAACTCTACAGACTACTACGTCGTTCATAATCACTTATGTTTCACTAACTGGATAACTATGTTGTTCATACTCACTTAGGTTCCACTAACCGAATAGCTTTGGTGTCCGTAACGACTTAGGTCAACTCTACAGACTACTACGTCGTTCATAATCACTTAGGTTTCACTAACCGAATAGCTTTGGTGTCCGTAACGACTTAGGTCAACTCTACGGACTACTACATCGTTCATAATCACTTATGTTTCACTAACCGGATAGCTTTGGTGTCCGTAACGACTTAGGTCAACTCTACGAACTACTACGTCGTACATAATCACTTATGTTTCACTAACCGGATAACTATGTTGTTCATACTCACTTAGGTTCCACTAACCGGATAGCTTTGGTGTCCGTGAACGACTTCAGTCAACTCTACTGGACTACTACGTCGTTCATAATCACTTAGGTTTCACTAACCGAATAGCTTTGGTGTCCGTAACGACTTAGGTCAACTCTACGGACTACTACGTCGTTCATAATCACTTATGTTTCACTAATCGGATAACTATGTTGTTCATACTCACTTAGCATTCAACTAACCGGATAGCTTTGGTGTCCGTAACGAGTTAGGTCAACTCTACGGACTACTACGTCTAGGCATAATCACTTATGTTTCACTAATCGGATAACTATGTTGTTCATACTCACTTAGCATTCAACTAACCGGATAGCTTTGGTGTCCGTAACGACTTAGGTCAACTCTACGGACTACTACGTCGTTCATAATCACTTATGTTTCACTAACCGGATAACTATGTTGTTCATACTCACTTAGGTTCCACTAACCGAATAGCTTTGGTGTCCGTAACGACTTAGGTCAACTCTACAGACTACTACGTCGTTCATAATCACTTAGGTTTCACTAACCGAATAGCTTTGGTGTCCGTAACGACTTAGGTCAACTCTACGGACTACTACGTCGTTCATAATCACTTATGTTTCACTAACCGGATAACTATGTTGTTCATACTCACTTAGGTTCCACTAACCGAATAGCTTTGGTGTCCGTAACGACTTAGGTCAACTCTACGGACTACTATGTAGTTCATACTCACTTAGGTTTCACTAACCGGATAGCTTTGGTGTCCGTAACGACTTAGGTCAACTCTACGGACTACTACGTCGTTCATAATCACTTATGTTTCACTAACCGGATAGCTTTGGTGTCCGTAACGACTTAGGTCAACTCTACGGACTACTACGTCGTTCATAATCACTTAGGTTTCACTAACCGAATAGCTTTGGTGTCCGTAACGACTTAGGTCAACTCTACGGACTACTACGTCGTTCATAATCACTTAGGTTTCACTAACCGAATAGCTTTGGTGTCCGTAACGACTTAGGTCAACTCTACGGACTACTACGTCGTTCATAATCACTTAGGTTCCACTTACGTTTCACTAACCGGATAACTATGTTGTTCATACTATATTAGGTCTCTGTTTAGTGTTTATACTGATGTTTGCTGGTGTTTTTAGCAAACAATCACTAGTTTTCAATGTTAAGACTGTGAGATCAAACTAGAAAATCTCTTTGACAATTGCCCTTAAGTTTTGTGTCTTTTAGCGTACGTAAGAACAGAAAATAGTAGGAAGAGATAGTTTGAAAGCAGAATGAAAGCAAGAAGTGCAACAAACGTAAAAAACAAGTAAAAATTGCATTAAAATGATAGAAAGAAGAAGGTGGTACACCAACACGTACAATGTAATCTGATTCACTCTTGTTTCGCTTTGGCTTGGAAGTTGAGTTTCTCAGTGTTTTTGTAAAATGTGGTGACCCCGTTTTCCTATTACAAGGGAGTATTTATACTCTCAGATACAATCGTGGGCAAGCACGATAACCACTTCCTAAAAACTAGGGAAATAACCGCCCACTAATCTTTGCTCCTTGCGCTCGACCCGACTTGTTGTCGAAGAATTTGGTAATCTTGGACCGATTTCGTTGAACAATTGGGCCCTCTCTGCGAAGGTTTCGGCATTGCTTCGTAGCTTGAAGAACCAAGTGCGCCGAGGTTTACTTGCATTGTCAAGACTTGTACAACTTTCTTTGTTGAATTTATGGTATATTGACTTGAACATTGACTGCGACCCACGAGTATTATTAAATGTGCGATCAACACCATTTAAAGCTTAATTTAATGCCTTTGTCGAAATTTTGAGGTAACAGATTGCCTCCCAAAAAATGTTTTTTCGACGGAATAAGGAATGGAGGGAAGAAAAGGCATTTTTTGAATACTGTGCAATGGTCACTTCTACCGCCTTTTGCATTTCAACAGTGGTCGAAAAGACAACCATCATTACTTGCACAGGTACAACGAACCGTCTTATTGGCACACGTTGCCCAGTTGGTGGGCCATCACGTCTCTCAAACGTCGCGAACGTGCGAGTTATGGCGAACGTGCCAATAACTGTAGCTTCCCAACATATATAAACGGCTACAACCCTTCATATTCCTTTTTACTCAGTTTGAACTCTTGTGAAACCTCTCTGTATTCTTCATTCTCTGCGTTTTGCAAAAATCCCCAAAATCACTAAAGTTTCAAACTTTCATTCCTTTCCTTCAATCCACGCTTGAATTTCGTCCCGCATTTGCTTTTTATCTCTCATGGCTTCTTCATCTGCTGCTGAATGTTCAACGAAGAACGACGACACCAACAGGCCTAAAACCCTTGATGGCTTTGTTGACGAGCCTGACATTCACGATAGTCGAGCAGTTCAATGGCAAACCCAGGTATTGATTCCCTCTGCTAGGGTTTATACTCATGCATATCTAGGTCCTCTTCCTAATACCCTTTTAGAGAACATCAAGTTTCGAAATTTTTCCCAGTCATGCCTGTCTTCTTGACCCTGAATTTTCACCAAGACCCCTTTTCACTTAGAATTTCTGAATAGTCCTTCCAGGGTCTTCAGGTCTGCTCCTAGGCTCGACCAACAGATTTACATAGATTGGCTCGACAAGGTAGAGGCTAAAAAGGCCGACATCTGGAAAAAACAAGGTATTTTTGACCTTATCCAGTTGTCTAGGTATGGGCCTAAGTATGACAGTACCTTGATATTGGTCGCTATGCGATTACGGGATTGTGCCACTCATAGCCTCCACTTGAGATGTGGCATCCGACTCCCACTTTACTAGATGTTCTTTGCCATCACAGCCCGAAACCCCAGGTGAGACTTTTGACCCTGCTAATCCTGAGTACGTATACCCGTTCACTTTCAATAATGCCACTTTTGCTCCTTACATCACAGAACACCACAACCGTGACAATGACACAGTGTCTGCTAAAGAACACGTAGCCTTCTTAACCCTTTGGTTATCCCTTTTGTTTTCTCGCACCGCTCACTCCAAGTTTCTAAAACCTATATTCCACCGGGCAAATTTCAACTCCACGAGAAAGAAAACATTAATCTTGTTAAACCGTTGTTGGGTTCTCTCTATCGGGAGCTTGACAATGCCGTTTCTAGAATTTGAAAGAAGACGAACCCACCAACAAGTTCTTGGCCTCTGGCCCATTGTGGCTATTGCAATTGTGGCTGTTAGCCACTTTTGAGTCTCGACTAGGTCTGTATATCCCTAAGTCTGTTCACTCAACCTTGAAGTCTAGGAGGGTGAAGGGATTCGACTAGCTCGATTGAAACCAGCGAGATAAATATTCCTCCGAGAAGAGTCTTTGAAATTCACTCGACATGTTCTGAAGTGCACAAGTTTCAGTAGACTCTATGGCTCCTTTGTGCAAAGGCCTTTCGGTCCAACTTGGTTTGGCAACCATTTCCTTCTTCTTCGTCCGAACAAGTCGAGGAGATTACCCAATCGCAAGCCTACCTCTCTCCCGCTATTCTTTCTACCGGACTTACACAGCAAAGCTAAAAATAGCCGGAATTAAGAGATACTTCCCAAGTTATTCGCGAGACGGTTTGGCCTTTGTCGATTCGACTGCGCAAAGTGTGTTTTCATAGGCGAGAATTTTCGAATCCGCACACGGTGGCGACTTCACAAACACGCCTTCAAGAAATTCCACTATAGGGCCTTGAGTTTCGAGCCCCTCAAATTCAACCCCAGATTCTCATGCACTAAGGAATTTCATGAATGGTGGACTAGTTACTATACCACTGCTGCTGGGGAGGCTAGTGACACCTTTGCAGAAAATGTTACGAAGAAATTGGTGGCAGCCCTTCCTTCGAACAACCCAGGTATTTACTTCTTGATACCTAAATCTCCCTGAGTCTTGAACATCTGTAACTTAGTTTTATTTCTGTTTTCTTACCAATGTTTTTCGACGTCAGGTCAACCTGCACCCAAACTGAAGGCCAAAGTAAACAAGGCTACCACAGCCCCATCTCCTCCAGCAACCAAGAAAACAGTGGACGCGAGATCTATTCCAGACATCGTCCTAAAGAAGGTATGTTGCCATTTATTCGCTTCAAGTTATTTTTGATTACGACTTTTACTTATGTCGAAAACCTTCTGTTTGGAAAACAACCCAGGCAAAATCCCCTCAGCAGACCAAAGCTAAAAGGAAAATGGTCCTCCCTGAAGATGAGGTACTATACTCTTGCCTTGTTAATCCGTCGAAATTTCTCTTCCCTTTGTCATTCACTTTCCTGTCATAACCCAAATTCTTTTTGCAGGACACTGAAAGTGATGATAACATCCCCCTTACTCAGAGGTCGAAGAAAAGAAATCTTCCTGAGATTCAAAGGGCAGCTCAAGGCAACATTATTGAGGAGGCTCCTGAATCACCCTCTTCTCCTCCAATCAAGAGACTTAAGGTACAAGAGGTAAACTCCCTTTCGACGTTAGTTTAGACTTATTCGGTTTCACCTTTCCAATCTTTAACTTAACTGATATACCTTGCTGCGCATAGGTGGGTGGACTGCTCGTGAACAATCCTGAAGTTCAGTCTATGGTTGAGGCTGCTGATCTAGAGTTGTCAGTCCCTATGCTCCCTTTTCCTTCATCTCCTCAAGGTGCAACTGCTGAAGAAATTTTCCAAGCATTGGAGAACCCTGAAATTCCCATTTTCGAGGAGTTTGCGCCAAGTGCTGGAAATGTCGAACAAGAGGCGATCGTCAAGAGAATGCTCTGTTATGGAGGAGGCTATTCCAACCGCCGCGTGTGTCGAGCCAGGAGATCGTTGTTGGAGAAGCTGCTCAAGTTCCAGAACTTACCATTCCAACAACTGAAGGACCAGAAGTAGTGGCTACCTCCGTCGAAATTCCTGAAGCAAATATGGTCGATCAAGAACCAGAGGAGCCTAGAGTAGAGGTAGCTGCAGATCAAGGTGCTTCTGCCAAAGAGTCATCCAACATATTTGTCGCACGATCAAGAATTGGTGAGCTAAAGAAGAACGGATCCCTTGGCAGCTTTGAAGATTATGTTAAGCCTCAAGAGCTCGTCGAGCCGTTTGGTTTGCAGTTCCTCGAACAACTCTCTAAGTTCTATCAACCAAGAGACGGTCGAAAGCCTGCTTTGCCAGTTGAAGACGAAGGTGTTAGAAGGGGACTTGGTGGCAACCATTGAGAATGACTCATCTGTGTATCTTGAGGTAAAATCCCTCATTCAGAAGATCACCAGATTAGACCCTCCTCAAAATGTCCTTTCGTTCTTCATGGAATTTGGCCCTATTTTTGAGCAACTTTCTCTTTTGATCAACCAACGGTCGACCACCTCTAAGCGCAAGGTTCAAGAGACTCAACTCTGCGAGGTGGAACTCGCCTCTCTTAAAGGTCGATCAAGGCGACATCGAAGCTCTTGAGACCAAGCATGACTAATGATGAGAAAGCAATCGCTGAATGGGATGCAGAGATTGCGCGCATTGATGAAGAGATAAAGACCCTTCAACTCAAATTGTCTAATGCTAAGCATCAGAAGGGCCTGATCGTCGAACGCATGAGTGCTGCTTCTTCGTCCACCAAAACTACCAAAGCAATGGCAGCTATAGAGCACTTGGAGAAGATTGACAAGCACCAAGCTATTCTCGCCGACCTCGACAAAGAGCTGTATCTTCTCGACACCTCTATTTCTCTAAGTGTTAGCATTATGGAGAGGCATAAGGCTACCTTGTCGACCTTCTAAGACTGTAATAGCTTAGCATTCTAAAAATGGCTGTGTAACTTTAACAATTTCTTTATACATTGCCATTTATGAACAACTTTGGTTTACTTATAATTGCTCAATCTTTATTTCGGTTAACGTTGGCTTGTATCGTTTTAAATACTTGCCATTTATTCTAAAGGTCCTATTTTCGTCACCTAACTCTTCGATTTCATAAGCGCCATTCGAGAAGCAACGCAACACGCGAAATGGGCCTTCCCACAGTGACCATTTGCCTAAAACTCTATCTTTTTTATCCATAGGTAATAGGACTTTCCACACTAACTCCCCTTCCTCAAAGGTTTTTAACTTAACCTTTTTATTGTAGGCTTTAGCTACTCTTTCTTTCTGTCGAATAAGCATTTCTAAAGCTAACAACCTCTCTTCGTCTACATCAACCAATTCATCAATCATCATATTCCAATAATGATCAAAAGGAATTTCACATTGTTTTTGAATCCTTGTTGATTGTAAACAAATCTCGCTGGGTAACAACTGCATCATGCCCAAATGTTAACTTTGTAGGGAGTGGTGTTTATAGACTCTTTAGGTGAAGTTCGACAAGCCCATAACACTTGGTCAAGAGGCGTGCCAACTTCTAGGCTTACGTCCAAGCGTGCTTTTAATCAAATTAATAATGATTTTATTGGCAGCCTCTCTGCTTGGCCATTGGCTTGTGCATAGTATGGTGTCGAAGTCAATAACTTGAAACCAATTTGTGTGAAATCTACCATTTTCGACCGGTGAAAGCGGTACCTTGGTGCGTAGTAATGGTTTACGGAATTCCATATCTATAAATGATATGATTTTGAATAAACCTTATCAACGCTTCTTGATCTACATTGGCTAAAGGTATTGCCTCTACCCATTTAGTAAAGTAATCAATCCCTACTAGAATGTATCTCGTGGCCTTTCGACGAAGTTGGTTTTATTTCTCCAATCACATCTAAAGCCCAACCCCTGAATGGCCAAGGTTTCACTATAGAATGCAACTCATTTGCGAGGCACATGTTGTATTCCAAGCATGTTTTTGGCATTCTTGGCAACCTTTGGCAAATTCTATACAATCTTTCAAAGATAGTTGGCCAATACATTCCTTGTCGAAATAACAACCATTTCATTTTGTGGCCAACTTGATGTGAGCCACATGCTCCACTATGTGTATCCGAAGCGCCAAATATGCCTCGTTTTCACTAAGGCATTTTAGTAGTACCCTTCAGGAGTTTGTTTGTACAATTCGTTTCCAATTAACACATAGCTTAGAGCTCAGACTTTACTTTTTGTTAGTGTTCCTGTAGGATTTTGCAAATATTCTACAATGGGTTTTCGCCAATCATCATCAACCATATTGTCAATAGCAAAAATTTCGCCAAGTCAATATCGTCGAAGATGTGGCGTTTTCGACGCTCACTTGGTTGTATTTATTGCCCCCAATTTTTGGTGTTGACAATAACGTAGAAGGAGTATTATAGAGAGAGTCTTACGAGATTAATTTATCTTTTATCTCAATTAACTCTTTCTAGGCTTTGCTTCGATACTTTGTAACCAGGAAGCAATTTGTGCGATTCATTTGCCACGTAATTTTCAATTCGTGGTAAATGTTCTAGGTGAACGAATGTAAACCTTTTTAGCAAAGTATTGGCAATAACGAAATATTTAATAAGGTGTTCATTAATACATTTGTATTCTTTTGTCAATTGTTTGACCACTAGTTGAGAATCACCTTTTATGTCGACATAACTTGCCCCCAATTCGAGTAAAATTTTAAGGCCTACTATTAAAGTCTCATATTCAGCTTCATTATTTGAGCAAGAATCTCGAATTTTAAATTTATACTTCGTTGGAGTATTTTCTGGAGAGATAATCAAAATTCCAATGCCTGCTCCATTCTTATGGCTTGAGCCATCGAAGTATAGCCTCCAAGGACGTATGTCTAATGAATGTATTTCACATTCGACAACGGAATGGTCTGCTATAAAATCAGCAACCACTTGTCCTTTAATTGATTTAAGGGGTTGGTAAGTTAAGTTGTACTCTAGCAAAGCTAAAGCCCATTTGCCAATTCGACTATGCAACATTGGTTTTGACAACATATGTTTAATAACATCAAAATGCGAATAAACATAAACATCTGCTGATTTTATATATTGCTTCAATTTTGTACAAGAAAAATACAAGCAAAGGCACAGTTTCTCTATTGGACTATACCTAGTTTCAGCATCAATCAAAACCCTACTAAGGTAATAAATGGGTCTTTCGACACCACTATCATCCTCTTGCGCTAACATGCTACCTATTGTGTTATCAGAAGCTGCTATATACAATTTCAGCAATTTATTTCCAATAACAGGCAATAAAATTGGTGGCTTGACCAAATAAGACTTGATTGCGTCGAAAGCATCTTGGTGAACCTGCTCCCACTTGAATTCATCTTCTTTCTTCAATCTTAGTAATGGCGAAAAAACTTGTGTTTTGCCACTTAGATTTGAGATGAATCTTCGAAGGAAATTGATTTTCCCTAGTAGTGGATGCAGGTTCTTTTTTGGTCGAAGGAGCCTTCGTTTCCATAATTGCTTTAGTCTTATTTTCGTTGATCTCTATGCCTTTCTTGTGTACTACGAAACCCAAGAATTCACCTGCACGTACACAGAAAGCACATTTGGTTGGATTCATTTTCAATCCATATTTCCTCATTCGTTCGAAAGAACGTCGAAGATGGTCTAAATGACCACTTTCTGAGGATGACTTAACCACCACATCATCTATGTATACTTGCATAAAATCATCAATAAAATCGTGAAACATAGAATTCATTGCCCTTTGATAAGTGGCACCAGCATTTTTTAAACCAAAAGGCATGACCACCCATTCATAAACACCTAATGCCCTGGACATCGGCGATTTTACACGCCGTCCTCTTCGGCAATAAAGATTTGATTATACCACGAGTAGCCATCTAGCAAACCGAGATAATCAAATCCTCGCTGCCGAATCTATTAGCATTTACGCTACGGCATAGCGTATTCATCTTTAGGTGTTGCATTATTTAAATCCCTAAAGTCTCACGCAAACTCTAAGTTTTCCATTTTTCTTCATTCTTTGGAACTATATTAGCTAACCAATCAACGTACTGGCGCGCTTCGATGAATTTGCTTTTGAACGACCTTTCTATTTCTTCCTTGATCTTAGCCAATATCCGAGGAGCAAATCTTCTTGGCGTTTGCTTTCATTGGTTTCTTCCCCTGGTCGAATGGGTATTTGTAATTCCACCACTTCTCGACTCAAACCGGGCATTTCATTTGTACTCCCAAGCAAAGCAATCCTTGAACTCCTGCGAAGTGAAATGACTTGGGTTTCAAGGCGACATCAAGATGTGCACCGATATAGGTTGGCCTTTTGATCAAGCCATCTCCCAAATCCACCTCTTCGATCGATCTTGAGCTTGCATGCGCTTTGTAGAATCCCCTAGGGTCTTTTTCAAAACCCAATGGTTCGTCGTCATAAATGCAATCCAGTTTGTCATTTATGACTTCACCATTTTCTTCAGATGAAGTTATGGCTTCGGACAGCCATTGTTTGTTGATTTAACTCGGCTTCCAAAGCCGTTTTATTTTATTTTCGGCCATATAAGCCGTAATTCTATCCCAAGCCACCGGGTGCGACATCTAAACCTTCTAAGAGTCGGTGTCCCACCCTGTTGGAGGTAGCACACCATCAGGATAGACATTTGCACCTTCTATTTCCTCTCTTTCCCACACAAAACCATGTGTTGGGTATAAGTGAATGGAGGAAAGCACATTATCTGAAGAGATGTATGCTTGGCTAGAAGATGAACATGGCGCAATGTTCACCATTTGCTTCTCAAAATTCTCCTGGTGACGTTATTTACGCCGCTAAGGAAATAACTCGTCTGATGCCTTCGACGCACTCCACTAGACCATCATCCTCCACATTACCAATTTGGTGTAGGCTTGAGGAACAGCTCCTACGCCATGTATCCACTCTCTCCCAAGGAGTAGATTGTAGCTTGCTTTTGATGCTATAACAAAGAACGTGGTGGTTCTTCTTACAGTTCCTACCACCACTTCTACTCGACAAAATTTCAACGACCGGCGATTTCCCTCGCAATTGGTTAACATAATGTTATGAGGTCGAAGGTCTCAGATCAAATGCACCTATTGTCTTCAAACATGGCACGAGGCATTAAGTTAACAATGAGCCCTCCATCGACCCGATTATCTTGTTAATGCCTACGCCATTAACTTTTGCTTGGACGCACAAAGGGCTTCGGATGATGTTGCATGCCCCTCGCCCGCCTCTCGAAAGTGGCCATTTGTTCTTCTACGCAGCCATTGTTCATGACATAGTAGCATACTGGCTTGTGGTTAGCCATATCCCCAATGAAGTCCTCTTCGACGTCGTTTGGGGATCAGAATAACGAGATCGTACTCACTCGGCAAAATGGATACCACGTTGCGGATGGACGCCGAAGCTAGCCTCGAGTCGCCGAAATCGAAGTGATATCTTCGTCCATGTCGAATGAAGCACTTTTCTTCTTTAAAGCTGTTAATGGAGGGAAAATCCTCTCCATAGCAGGCCTTCTTGGTTCCTCTATCACAATAGATTTCCCTTTAGCCTTGTTTCCAACCCTCACTTGATTGGCAGCTCCTATACTTATCTTTGTGTTCCCCACGGTTTTAGGAGTTACACCCTTAACCGTTTTTGGCGTTTGCTCGTTAGCAACTTTGTGTTGCCTTCTTTTCGAGCTACCTGTAACGCACGCCATTGGGTCTTCGTCATGGGATTCTTCCCTTTATAATTATTTTTATAATTATACTTTGAGGCCTCGCCTGTGATTGGCTTGGCTGTTCCAGCATGTTGAGCAGCATTTTTGTAGTGTCTACATCCAGCATGTATCCACTTCTCATTGGATGGATCTGTTCTTGGAAAAAATGGTTTGGCAGAGGCAGATAGCGCAAACTCCTTCTTGGCTACACCCTTGCCAGCAAACTGCGGCTTACTTGTCGAAGCCCTGCTTGAATTCTTTACCTTGTAAGGAAGGTCCCCTCTCTTGAAACTGAAATTTGGCCTCTTATCTGGCCATTTCCTCTTTAGGGGTGGTCGAACTTCGCAGCATTCGACACTTTTAGCCGCTTCTTTGTCAAACACAGCACTGCACCTTGGACATAACATGACCTCAGAGCTCAATTTACACCGATTTAGGAAGTCTATCAGATCTTCCTCGGCCTTGGGGTACACAGATTGTACCTTTTCCTCATATTCTTCTTGAGTAACCTGTCTCACAGCATCACTCTTTTGCACAACACTTTTGATTTTTTCAGCAGGAGGTTTGGTAGACTTAGGAGAATCCACCATTTTTACGTCTACCATATTGATACTCATCTCAATTGGTTCCGCATACATCGCCTCCACTTGATGGAGGGGGTCAGCATCAATTTGCATCGGTGCTTTATTCTTTTTATCTCCAAACTTGAGCCTTCCCTCTTCAATCGCTTTCTGAACCATGTCCCTGAAAAGAACACAACGGTCAGTTGTATGTCCCAAAAATTATGAAACTTACAATAACCCTTTTTCTTCCTCTGCTCGAGAGGAGGAACTTTCGTGCCATTTGGCACTATTATTTGGCCATCGGTCACTAGCAAATCAAGATCTCATCACATTTAGTAACATCAAAAGTGTACGTTTTAGGCACAAATCTATCGTTTTTAGGCTCCACAGGATTATTCCCATTTGCAGGCCTTAATAATTTGCAAGCATAAGGAGGACCAGGCTTAAGTTCAGCCACGTCTATCTCCTCCGATTCGACATCACTGAATGCGAAGTCGAATTGTTCGCCTACATAGGCTATCTTTTCTTTTTGTGAAAACCCACCGAGTTTTCTTTTTATTGTACTTATTCACTCTAGCCTTTTCCTCTTTAAGCCTTTCGACTTGTCGAACTCTATCGGCTAGTTGGGCCATGTCTCTCAAATGAGATGTATCCAATTTCTTTCGAATTGAATAGACAAGCTCATGTTCAGGCACTTGTGTAAAACATCTTGCCTTCAGTAACCTGAATCTATTCAAATAATCATCAATAGCCTCAGGTACTTTACGTCGAACACTGGCCAATTCTTTAAGGCTAATCTTCGACTGGCCCATGTAGAATTGCTCATGAAAAGCCTTTTCTATTTGCCCCCATGTATATATGGAACCAGGGGGGAGAGTGGTAAACCACGTAAAGGCATTTTTAGTTAGAGAATTCGGAAAATACTTCATTTTCAAACTCTCATTTTGAGCTATGTCTCCTGCCTCAGTCATGTACCGGGCAATATGTTCGACAGTGGACTCATTGGTATCACCCCCAAACTTAGTGAACTTAGGGATTTTCCAACCTCTTGGCGATTCGCTGCAAGATATACTCACACAGGGGTGATATGAAATTAGGCCTATGTAAACCTACGTTAAGGCCATTTTGCGCCATTATGGTTTCGACCAAAGTGGCTATGTTGTCTTGAGCGCAAACGTTATTTCGTTGCACTTGTCGAACAACTTCATCAGCATTTTGGTTTCGATTTACCATAACTACCTCAGGGATGTGATTTCCCATTTGTTGTTCGCCCATAACCGCTTTGGCTCGGCGATCCATCGATCTCGTGGGGTGTTAGGCATGTTGTTCCCGCAATTTGGTAAGCGCCTATTGTTTCCGTAGGAGCCCCAAAGAAATCGCAATCCTACCCATTTGGTCTCGTAACATCCTGATAATTGGTATTTGTGTTTGAATCAAAGGATTGAACACGGTACCAATTTGTTGAGTCAGCATATTAACCATATCATGATTGCTTTCGTCCACTTGTTGTCTTAACGCCAACAAGGACGCATTGGTTAATGCAGTAGGAGTTCGACCAAGTACACCCTCAGAAGAAACGTGTGAAGGAGAAAAGGTCGACACATGTGGCATTCCAGTAGGCATGCCATATACCCCAAAAGGGTACGGTGGTAGACTCATATTTTGGAAACGTGTTTCCAAACTATTCCCTGTTGCCACATAAGGACTAGAAGGAAGTCCTGCGCTTTGTGGCAAGGCCATAGACGATGTCGAACCAACATTGGTCATTGACATCGTGGGAACGGTTATTGACGTCACTGGGGCCGTAGTCCCTGCAACATTCCCACCACTGATATTGGCAGAATCTACCGTTGTTCCTTGCACTTGTGATACCACAGGGCTGGAACTAGAGGCGTTGTTAGAATTGGTACGTACCATTCTACCACTCCTCAAGTGCATACAAATTTGTACACTTAACGTAAAGCGACACAAAATAATCGCAAAGGTCCCACCGGCGCGTGCAATTTGTTTCTTTGGTGTTTTTAGCAAACAATCACTAGTTTTCAATGTTAAGATGTGAGATCAAACTAGAAAATCTCTTTGACAATTGCCCTTAAGTTTTGTGTCTTTTAGCGTACGTAAGAACAGAAAATAGTAGGAAGAGATAGTTTGAAAGCGTAATGAAAGCAAGAAGTGCAACAAACGTAAAAAACAAGTAAAAATTGCATTAAAATGATAGAAAGAAGAAGGTGGTACACCAACACGCGTACAATGTAATCGATTCACTCTTGTTTCGCTTTGGCTTGGAAGTTGAGTTTCTCAGTGTTTTTGTAAAATGTGGTGACCCCGTTTTCCTATTACAAGGGAGTATTTATACTCTCAGATACAATCGTGGGCAAGCACGATAACCACTTCCTAAAAACTAGGGAAATAACCGCCCACTAAGCTCTTTGCTCCTTGCGCTCGACCAGCTTGTTGTCGAAGAATTTGGTAATCTTTGGACCCGGTTCGTTGAACAATTGGGCCCTCTCTGCCGAAGGTTTCGGCATTGCTTCGTAGCTTGAAGAACCAAGTGCGCCGAGGTTTACTTGCATTGTAAAGACTTGTACAACTTTCTTTGTTGAATTTATGGTATATTGACTTGAACATTGACTGCTGACCCACGAGTATTATTAAATGTGCGATCAACACCATTTAAAGCTTAATTTAATGCCTTTGTCGAAATTTTGAGGTAACAACTGACTAAAGTAACTATACACAAACTACTAACTTCTTCATAATTAAAACTCATATTTTGAGATAAATCATTATGAACACAATTATGCAAATATTTTTAAAAGAAATGCGAAGGTATTATCGATTACACATAAGGCAAATGTTACGATGAAATGGTAGACTCCATAAATTATTATTACTAATTACTAAATAAATATAATACTTTGTATTGCATAGTTTAAGGTTAACAATTTCAGTCTCAAATAAACTAGATACATCCGTTACAACGAGGAAGGTTACAAGAAAGAATAGGCGCCAACATCAAAAAAAAAAATTAAATTCGAATTACTGTCAAAATTTCCTTTTCGGTTGAAATGATGGTGCCTTATGCGCACGTTTATGATGATTGTGACATCGCCATCATTTATTTGCTAAAGCAAGCAACCGTTGTAGCGTGTAGAGAGTGAGCAAAGGCGCCTCAATACTGCATAAATGTGGCGGTGATCTGATCTTTGAGCCGCATTAATTGAAACAAGGCTAATTTTTGTTGGATAACTAGGTTTTTATTTCAAGAAAGACTACGCTTTTTTTTTTGTGTTGATGTATTGAATTATTGGATCACTACTACACTCATTACATCCTTAATTTGAAACTTACCAAAAAATATATAACTAAGCTTCATCCACTATTGTGATATAACGTTTACGTTATAACTTTAATTATAGTTTTTTTAAGCGAATTATAAAACATATAAGATTTTTGATTAAACATTTTTCCAATTCTTTTTTAACGAAAGTGAAGGTGTTATTCGACCACACAACAATATGTTTGAACAACTTTTTTTGTTCTGTTACAACAACATTGAATTAAATGTGCAAACAATAAATGTAACAATATAGGTGTACCTACCATTAATTGAGAAAAACGTAAAATTGAAGGGTATAAAATAGTCACTTGGACGTTGATGAACGTAATTTTATTAAATTGTGGCTAACTTTACAAACATATAATCAATGGGTACAAGATCATTTGATGTTGGTTATGTTGTTTTTTGTGGAAGAAAATGTGGTGTTTTTTCAAGCTGGATCGATGCTTATGCTCAAGTTAATGGTTTCAAAGAAGGAGTTGTTCGTGCATTTACTACACTTTTGCCGAGGGTGAGCGGTTTGGAAAAATATTGTTTATTGAACCACAACTCAAGATTTAATTAAGTCTCGGATCGAGGCATTAGTTGATAAAGCGTTTTGGTTATGTTAATGACATTCGAACACCATTAATAACTCATATGGTATGCTAATATAGTTTTGCATATAGTTTATTGTCATGATTTGCTAATTTTCTAATGTTATTTTCTTCACTACCGGGACCAACTTTGTGCACATGTGTAGCCCTCCAAATGACTCTCTAATGAACCTTTGTATGCAGAAATGGCTATCACAAGCATGTATTATCATGCGAATACATCAACCATATTATGCATTGCACCATAAAATGTTTATTCATGGTAAGCATTATTATAAATATCGATGTTCTTTGACTACCGACGCGCAATAGGAAGGCCACCGGTCTCGTGAGGTAGGTATTCGATTACGAGGAACAAGCCCGAGAAGACGCGTGGCGGTTCTAATGCTAAGGAGACTTCTATCTTCAACCGGGAAAAATTTGGGAGACTACAATAGCCATAATGTTGAACTATTGGAGAAACAACTTGTAAGGGCTATGGAAATAAATCTTGAACTTAAGATGGAAAACGCAACACTGTTAGTTGAGTTGGAATTGTTAAGGAAAAAAAATGTAACCAATTAGTGTTGAATTATATGTTGTTAATCCCTAATATGTTACCTTAAGGTATCAAGTTATATCAAAATAATGGTTTCGGAAATCTATGTATCATCTATGTTTTAATCCGTATATATTATTTACTTAGTCTATATGTCTACATTATTTATTATTACTTATGTTTTGAACTTTTAAATCAACCAAAGTTGATAAAATTAATATATCTATACTACCATATATTAAATGATGCGTATGTGCATTGATGATCACTCATAGTAGCGATTGTTGAGCAAAAAATTCAGGGTAATTACTAGTCAGGGTATATAGTTGACAAAAAATTTGTTTCATTCAAATATTCACTAAAGACAAGTGTCACTTTTTGGTGTCTAAAATAATCTTTTTTAATAAAATGTAGACCAACGGTACGTTTTTTATAAGACAACGACTTTGCATATATTTGTATTAAAAAACAACAGAACGTGTGGCTCCAAGTTTACCCAAAATGATGATAATTTTTGTAATGTAAAAGCACAATAGAGTGCATGCATGCTATCGTTGCATGCAAAAGGAATTGAACTGCATGGGGGAATGCAGCACTACTAGGTCAACCTCGTTCACTAAGTCATTCAAACCGTCAATATTTTTTGTCCCATCAATGGACGGTCTATTACGTTTCAAACTTTTAATAAATCATTCATTAAGTAACTTTCAATCAACTTGAAGCCTAGACATATAAATACAAACATTTAACCTATATTCTCACTACACACTTAAACTAAATCAAAACAAACCACCATCCCATTTGACTTTACCAACAACCAGCAAACATGACCGACGTTCAAGATGACATTTTGTCTGGGAACTACATTTTGGAGCAACCAAAGAACACACAAGATGATATGAAGAACACAACCATTGAAGACTACATGGAAGCCCTTAAGGAGAACATCATAATGCTGAAAAACGTTTTGACCACTTTGGAGGTTTGTTTAATTCATTATACTAAAAGTAGGTTTCGTTTTAATTCAAAAAAGTTACTTTCGAACGTTATTACTTTTTTACTAAACATTAGTATTTCAAAAATTTCTGTATAGGATTTGAAAGATGAACATGTGAAGATGCAATCATCTGCTAATGATCAAAAAGACTCCATAAAGGTTAGGTTTTTTTCAACTTCAAAAAATAAGTTACGCATGAAATACTACATGCAATACCCTACATCAGGTCCAATCTTTAAAAACCTCATGTTTAATATTTGTTCTCGCAGGAGCTTTACGCAAGAGTAGCTCAACTAACATCTGATTCATTTGAAATTAGAGGTTCTTTGAAAGTTATTGAGCTTGTACTTTCAACTAAGGAAGAAAATGGCAATGTTATGAAAGATGCACCCAGACGTGACAACAACAACCCACCGATCAACAATATCATTTGAACAAGTACCTAGTGGCAACTCTTGCATGAACATGAGGATCGGTTCGACTACGCACTCAAGAACCAATTTCCACCACCGACTTACCAACCTCGAATTTAATCATTGTTTTCGATTCGATAACTCTATCGAAATGTTTCTTTGGACCATCATCACAAAAGAGACCCAAAATACCATTGGGTTGGAGCCACGAAAAATACTTGAATGAAAGTAAGGGTAAACAAGTTGACCTTTCTCGTTGTGCTAGTGACTATAACAGGAAGACCAGGGCTAAGGTATGAAGGCCTTCCTTAGATTTATGTAGTTGGTTTTTGTTATCATTTAAAATAGACGTGTCCCTAACAAACTGATATTTTGAGCATACATAGAATGATGATGCTGGTAACCTTGCAAAGAAACTCTTTCAAAGTCCCATTGGTAACACGTCCAACACCTCCAACGTCGACATTTTTGATGATTTGTCACCTCTACAATTTTCAAAGAAAAGGTCTCCAGGAGGCAAGTCAGGAACCAAGTCAGCAACCCAAAATCGTCCATTGGTACCAAAGGTGAATAACATTATTTATTTGTAAAACATTTAGTATTTGTAATTAAGCTGTATATTAACTACAAATTACTTAATCCATGTTAGGATGCTCTACTCCATGCTAAAGTTACTAGGGATATGGTACTCTCGCCATCGGAAGTTCTGACTTGTAACTACGTCTGGCGGAAAGACGCACCTATTCAGTATACTTACTTACCTCATCAGTTTAAACTAAATATATTTACGTCACCCTAATATATTACAATTATGATACACCTTTTCACTATTTTTATCAGTGAGATGCTAGTTAGGGCCAATCATCTATTCCTAACTAGAGGTGACTTTGGCTGTCTGTTAGCAGGGAAATCAGTCACCCCAGAGGCAGGTATGTTACACTCTTACCTCGATGGGGTATTATCATTTCCATTATACAATAGTTAATCATATTTAACAAATGAGACATTTTATATCTTTCTAAAAGCGTAGATCATAACATTCGCTTGCATGAAGACACGTTGGGTCTGAATGTCGCTCATGGTTCCGTGGATGTCCGAGTCTTCCACCATCATTTGTGGTATTTTTTAAAATAACAACTATTTTCATAAATAGTTTATTAATTCATACTTTCTGAAATATATCATAAACCCATTCAACGTATACTCAATCTTTATTGTAGGAAAATTTACTTTATAGAGGATATAGTTTGAATGATTTGATGACACATTATGGTAGGACTGGTTGGATGGAGCCCTTTCCCAACCTGAAATACGTAAGTTAAATCCAAAAAACATATGTCTTAAGGTCTTAAGGTATTTACTTGATGAATGGTGTTATCAATTAAATTTTTAACAACTATACATCTATTTATAGATATTTGTTCCTTTGAAGACTGGGGAAAATCATTGGTTTCTCATGTTGATATCCTTAAACAACAAGAGGATTTACCATATTGATATTAATTGTCCCGTGGATGACTTCATACCACGACGTCAATTGATGAAGCATATTGTAAGTTTCAAATAGTTTTTAATTAACATATATTTAAGTTATATGTTATTTCAATGATTTAGTCATTTTAATTGATTGTTTCGTTTATAGGTTGTCGTGACTTGCCTCGGTTTGCCACCACCCGGACTATGAAATTGCTTTAGCTCACAAAGCAAAGAATTTTGGCAATTGGGAGATAGAGGATGCCAAGGAATCCCAAACCTTGGGGAAAGGTGAAGAATTTTAAATTCATACTCATCAACCATATTATAAATCTACTTTATTTACTATCATGTTATTATTCTTAATACAATATTGATTTTAAAGCTCAAGATCCGGATTGTGGTTGTTGGATTGGTCATCAAAAGAACATGAATTTACTCCAACAAACTTGAAGGAAAGGTAAAAAAAAATTGTTTTACATTGACAACATTTAAATATTATACTAACTAACTTACACATTTTGGACTTTCAATGCATTAACGACAATCATGTGAGGATGAGGGCAGTTTCGGACATTGTCCTAGGATCACACAATGAAGTCAAAGACCAAATCGTTGCAAAAGCAAAAGCATATGATGATTCTTTCTATATTTAGTGCTTTGTTAGTTTGATTTGTTTTTATGAATATTTTGGAGTAACGATTGTATTAACCACACTATTTTGAAGACTATTTACCCCTACATGGCATTACTTATTTTGCTGTAATGTATTAAACTACTAAAAGGCCACAGTATGCCTTAAGTATTATGTTTCATTTCTTTAATTACTAAGCCCACTCTTTTGTTATTATTTATCTTCGGTTTGTTTGGCTATTTTTTCTTCATCTATCAGCTATTTTGTTCATCACTAAATGTTTTTTTAACCTCATTTAATACCAACACATTTAGATCCCTAGCACTAGCCGCAACTTTGTAGTCGTTTGGCGCCTATTGACAAAGCCCAATGTTGCGAAAAATTAACACCTGTGTCTTTTTGTGTCATTCCCACACTAATAACTCAACATTATCTCGATTTTGCGCCTACTTACAAGTCCCAGTGTTGCATAACTCGTTTGGTAGACAATGCCCAACATTTGGGTGATTTTGGCGCCTGTTAGCAACGGCCCATAGTTATCTTGGCGGAACATTGTCAATGATATGGCGCCTTTGACAACGCCCACTCTTGCATAAATTTAGCGCCTTTGTGTCACCCTAGTTGCCTGACTCGTTTGCAACACAAGTGGCAACACTTTGTGCGCCTCTTGCCAACGCGCCATATTTCAACTCTCCTTTACACACATTACCTACTTCTTCATGTACGTCATTTAAAAAATAACAACTTAAACTTCAACTACAAAAATTCCCATTCCAAATTCAAAATTAATCAAACTAAAACATACAACTTCCTTCCAATTTCATGGGGAATTTAACCCTATTATATTCGTAATCTTACGGTTTCATAATTAGATACAATACAATCTTTTTCCCCCAATGGAAATCACATAGCTAACATACTCAAACTTACTCATACATAAGCAAATACCTTACAAGTACCAAGTTAAAGTTAAACAACTTCGTACACCATACTTAATCAAAATTAAACTCCTATAAATACCAATACTCAGCAAAAACTATAATTCCTTATCACAAATGTTTCTTCCAGTGGCTTCCATCACGTTACTGTCAAATTATAAACAATATATAAGTCAATTTCTCAAAAACATCAAACGTACTAAACATATTAATAAAAGATTGAAACAGATCACTTAATAATTGACATAATAACTTTACCATAAAAATTTGGTTGAACTCTGACAAATCAACATTAAAATCTGAATCTGCATCCTCCATAAAATCATCTGAATCTACATCAGAGTCTTCTCTAAATTGAATCCGTCGATGAAGATGACAAGATTTTCGGTTATGCCCGCTTTTCCCACATTTCCTACACCTCTGTCTCCTTTTAGGAGTTTTGTTTGACTTTTTCTGAGATGAAGAAGGACCACCACATCCCTTGCTCCTTGCTTGTAACGGATTCTTTATCGTACCATCCTTATACGGATCACCACAAGGAACTTCAATGTCTTCACCTCCCAACAAATTGACTTCCAAATACGATGTGAAACTAGTAACAAACTCTAATGTTTTACGGACATATTCAGCTTCCCTATTTCCTTTCGCTGATCGCCATCTTCTTACATCGCTCAACGATACCTACATAAGTACTCATCAAATCAGCATCACCAAAAAAACCCTTCTTGCTTGAAGGTAGTATTAAACCATCCTTTGCACCCTTTGTCCATCTTTTCAAAACAAGCCCTTGTGTAATTGTTTAATGCCCAAAAACAATGCAAACACACATACTATGTGTTCTGAGGATACCCAATGATTCAAATCTCAAACAAGAACACTTAAATTCCAAACTCAACTCACAAAACGAAACAGTCCACTCACTACCCTGTTTATCGTATTTTGATACTGTATAATCAAATTTAGTACCACTATTTCTGCTACTAGCAACAAAACAATTGCAAACCCTTTTTAGAACTTCACAAAATAATTTATGTATCTCATTAGTGAACAAACTTGAGCTGCATTTTTCCAACGAACGATACTCTGTTTGCCACACAGGTTCAGCATATGGAGTTGAAGCATAATCAGCCTCAAATTCTCTATATCTCATGTAATCAACCCATCTAAAGAAGTGTTTCAAGAAATCCAGCAAATTACTTCTCACATTAACGTACCTAGCGAACTCTGAGTTCAAACCTTCGCACCGAGAAGTAGTTCTAAAACCAACAAAGAAATTACCTCTGATGTGTGAGGCTGACCACATCCTTCTCTTCTCATACAATTCTAACACCCACAGGTTTTCATCCAAACCAAATTCTTCAACCATTTCTTCCCATTTACGGTTAAACTCATCAACATCAATATCAGCCATCATACAATGTTTAAACCTGGATACAAACTGCGGACTCTTTATATTCGTCGTCGCATTCCTTATAAGGTGCCAAGCACAAAGGCGATGATGAGCGTTTGGGAACACTATTCTAATTGCTTTCCTCATTGATGGGCAACCATCAGTAATTACAGATACTGAAGTTTTACCACCCATTGCTTCTAAAAAATTTTCCAACAACCAAACATAAATGTCATCAGTTTCATTTCCTACAACAGCTGCAGCAAAAATTATGCTCTGGTTATGGTGATTCACTCCTGAGAATACAACTAATGGACACAAGTACCTAACTTTCCGGTATGTCGCATCAAAAGCAATAACATCTCCAAACACAGAATAGTCCATACGACTAATACTATCACACCAAAATAGGTTTTGCAAATGACCATCTTCATCAACTGTGTGCCTCCAAAAAATGTTGCTGTCCTCTGAGCACATCCCACTCAAATAGTCCATAGCAGCCTTTGCATCAGAGAATCGACTTTTCCTTTTTTAACTTGCTCATTATACATTTTTCGCTCGAATAACCAACTTTCTCAAAACCCCTACTTGATTAGCAACATATCCATATATGTTGGTCGCCTTAATACCACTTCCTCATCACCCCCATCCGGTATTTGTCATACTCACTCATTCTCCTATGTGCCAGAACATACCCTTGAACTTGTCTCTGCAAAAATGAGTGGTTGTGCACATCATAGAATTACGTTATGTACCACCTACCACTAATGGACTCAACATGTACCTTAACTCTCGCTTCACAACCACACCTTATCCTCGGCCTTGATGCACGCGTTTTATCGTTACACTACTACTTTGTTTCTTTTCTGGTCTCACTCCTTCACGGTGGCAAACAAACGTCTCATTGTGTTACATGACCATCCCGATTCCTAACAATCCTACTTTTCCTCGCTGCGAAACCTTGTTTATTGGCATACCAATTGTAAAACATGAAAGCAATTTCAGTATCACAAAAATGGTACTTTGATACTTCATCAACTGTGATTTCTTCAAACTTTATTTTAATCAAATCTTCAACATCATTAATGGCCATCTCCGGAATGAGCATACTTTCACCTTCAACCTCAAAATCAGACTCACCAACTACCTCCTCTTCATTATTAACATCCTCATTTGATGATGAAGAATAATGAACTATCTGTTCAATTCATAGAAAAAAACTTCTCAACCATGAAAAAAAATATACAAACAACTAATGTAACTCATATATTTTCCAGTTATATATACCTCTGTCCCATCATTCTCACCATTCACAGCTGTGTTATTTCCAGTAAATTCGTTTGAACCTTCAGTATCCATCAAACTACAAAAAACAACATTACAACATCTAAAACCCTATACATGAATAAGAAACATTCCATGTTAAACATAATCATTTCTAATAAACATGAACAACAAATTCATTTCTAATCATGTTTTTTCAACTTTCAATTCCATTTTGGGTCTACCACCTACACAATTACCAAACAAATCAATAACATAAATTTTCTTCAATTTAAACACTGACATATTTTTCATATACCATGAAAAAAACAAATCTACAAATCTCTTAATTTATTCATCATTTCAAAATTGCAAAACAATCTACAACACTATGCAAAAAGTAGATATACTTCAAAATCATACCTACAAAAAGTAGATTTACTTCAAAATCATACCTACTTTTACACATTCACAAAATCAGATCAAAAAATGAAAAACCACATTCTTTTTAGGATAATTATTTGCTCATCAATGTAAAACCTCTACAGATCCACCTTCAAAACCAGTACCATCAACACTCAAAAATAAAAAATGACCTTCTTTTTACGACAATCATCATCAACAATTCTTCAGCGACTATAACATTCATACCTTTGATAAGTTCGATATTTTCTGTTCCTCAATTCTTCGCTTCTCTATTTTCTGTTCTTCAATTCAGCTTCTCTATTTACTGTTCTTCAATGGGTTGAAGGGTACTATTGTACCTCTTTCATTAAATAATAATTAAATAAAAAACAAACTTATTCATTTATTTTGTCAAAAAGTAAAGGTACATGTGTCAGATAACACCTCCCAATGCATTATGTACGAACGAAAACAACAAGGGGTCCATTTGAAATTTTCGTTTCTTGTGGGGCTAACTTATGTAAAACGTATTTACCGGTCAACACAGTTGGCAACCTATATCAGGTGGAGTCAACACTTGTGTACGTTGCACAAAAAGGCATTTTGTGCAACTTAACATTCACCATGATATACTACCAAATGCAAATTCTTATAATAACTAGGTTTCAAAGCAAGAGAGATCCTATTAAAAAGGGTATCCCCCTGCATGATTCTCCCTAGAGGGTAGACGTACGCAGTCGTAGAGAGGCTGTATTCAAGATTTGAATGTGACCTCTTATGTTTATAAGGCAAACAGCCTTGCTTTGCACCAAGATACTAAGTTAATTGTAATGAACCGATCATCTAGGAGAAGCCCAAATAAAAGCAAATCAGCCCAAGGCCCACAACAAAGAAGAATATTAGGTATATAGCATAGAAAGTGAAATCAAAAGGGGTATGGAATGAATGAACTGGTTTCTTCCTCTCTCTCCTCCAACGGTCTCTCTCTGTTATCTCACTAGGAAATGTTCTGATCCGATTTCCCTGTAACCTCACTCCATTTCTATAGCTTAATAGATACTTGAATACATCTGTAATTTGTATACTCAGTTACCATATTGAAGAGCAATACATAACGGTTCCACTTGAATTTGTGTTTTGTGCAATTGTTGTTTGTTGAATCGTTACAATGGTGCTTTCATCGATGAATCTCCCCTCTCGCGAAGAACTTGACCGGCGCATTGAAGAAGGCCACCGAGAAATTCAACGGAGCTTCGCACGTATGATCGCCTTGTTGGAAGAGGAGATTGCTGAATCTGAATCAGCGCAAAATGCTCGATCAGAATCAGAATTGGCGAGCAATGTTTCATCAGTTGTTGAGGACGTCTCTTTGTTGAGTGATACATCTGAATCGTCAACCGTTGCTCTTCAAGCTCCTGTTGATTTCATACACTCATCAGAACAGATTTTCACCACTTGCGTTAGTGATGAAGACCCTGTTGTCCATGGCATACCACCTTCGCAGGAGGGACCGCTCACACACATTAGCTTTGAAGCCATGGCTACTCAAGCAACAGATGCTTCTGATTTTACTTATGATCGAATGCTTCAACTACGGCCTGAGATCTCTCTATCGGATCCACGTGACATAGTTCTGGTTCCGCCGCCACCACTCGCGCCACCGTGGCTGCATTCCTCAGTTTCCCTGCAAATGTGGCATCTGCAGTATAGTTTTGAATTTAGGGGAAGCAACACCACAAACTTATCCTATGAAGCCTCAGACTCTTGTTTCGTCATAACGAAATTTGATTCAACAACGGGAAGTATTAACAATGCATTCAAGGTGTTTGACAGATTGCCAGAACAAGTTGTTGTAGTCTGGCCTAGTTTGAAATCTCTTTGAATCACTTGGTTCTTTGTTTCGTGTGTCGCAACTTTGCTTCCTTCCATCGAAGAGATGACTTCAACTGCAGTTGTTAACGAAGACTTAATCATTAATGGCTCACTCACACAGATTTCAGAATCGTTCGAAATTGCTATGT
Organism: Oxytropis ochrocephala; assembly: GCA_020916435.1. Lineage (NCBI taxonomy): Eukaryota > Viridiplantae > Streptophyta > Magnoliopsida > Fabales > Fabaceae > Oxytropis > Oxytropis ochrocephala. The sequence continues at coordinate 9,861,818 of CM037093.1, read as the reverse complement.
CCACTCTTAGTCATACGAAGTTGGAAGACAACACCGTGAGTGTCTCTTGTCTTGGTGTCGTGACTCACTCCTTCATCGTGGATGTGTTGCTCCTACACAACCATCCATACGACCCAGGACCAATCAACCCACTGCCACTAACCAACGTAAGCTGCCCTTGTCATTATTTCCAATTTAAACATGACAGATTAATAGAAATCCCATCACAATATGTTACTACAACTCGTAAGGCAAGAGTTGCTACTCATGTGATTCCTCTCCCAATTCATATATGTTCTACTGTACTTCCTTTTGTTAGTGTTGGTGTGCTTTTCGCTTATGAAATAGGTGCATCAGTTGCTTGTATCAACATTGAATCCTCTTGTGATGCCTGTTGTTTGTTTGTTAAAAAGCCTCTCAAAACCTATTTGTCTTGTGGCACTTTTAAAAGCTTGATATCTGGGATGCAACTTCATGCATCATTTATACAAGTTGATTTTGACACATCTGGTATATTGGGAGTTGTCATGTTCCTTTTGTATGCACAATTGGGTGCCATTGCCTTTGATTTCATTCACTATTGTTGGCTTGGATTAGAGCTCAACTTCCTTGACATTGTTGGCTCACTTCCCTCTCAAGAAAGTCCAAGGGTTGAACATGTTTATAGTTCTTGTGCCGCCAATCTCATTTTTGAGAGACTTGTCAATGAAATAACATATAATGAGCCATTCTTTTGTCATTGGAGAATTGTTGTGTGTATTCAAGAGAAACCACCGGATCGCCGTTGTTGTGTGGTGGTTGTTTCTGCGTGGATGGCCGCTAGTGCAGTGGCACTTCCTCCACCGCCACCTGAGCCACCGGATTGGGGTTGCTACTTTATTCTTTGCCATGTTCCTTTGTCAACACATGTAAGCGCGGTTGGAGTCATGTACTGTGGTGGCATGGACTAGTTTGCTTGCTAGTAGTGATACAAATAGTACTGATAAGTTAGCCTTGTCTCTCTTTATGGATAGACCAAATTTCTATTGTCAAATTGAACTTTTTGTTATGTCAATTGATATGAAAGTTTATTCAAATTTGGCACCTTATCATAGTGGCAAGCAAGGTGTGTGGTTTTGGAATGCAATGGAAGCAAACAGTGGCATTACTACAATTGAAGTATGTGTCATCAAGTTTAATAGTTTTCTTGAGCAAGACTGTCACATTGAAGCAAGCAAAGTTTTCAAAGAGATTGTTGGGAGAGGGCTTGTTGTTGCCATTCAATATGCTACCTTGAAAGAGTTGTCATCCCTTTTCAAGCAGATTGTTGTGGAAAACATGCAAACTTGGGTCATATGGGTTTCAGCTAGATTACAGGCTTGGGAATGCTTCATTGAGTTTGATGGGGTACAGTGTTTGCTGCCAGGTATGCTTCACAATAAGCGAATCCACATAATAGCTTCTCTGAGTAATGACATTTCGGTAGCCTTTGGACCCAAAGCTAATATGATGCTGAAGTTGATCATTTATCAGCATTATTTCATGAATGGGCCTCCTTCACTTGTGTTCATGCGTGAACGTGATATTCATGGGGTAATTGGATACATTGTAATAGCACCTTATGCAATGTGCTACAGAACATGTTTTTCATTAGTAGATTGCAATAATGTGCCAGGTAAAAATATAGTAGCATGGGCAGTGAGTTTTGAGGATTCAAGGCCTCTTATTAGTCCGCCTTTGGAAGACACTTCATGACTTCAATTGGTAATGCAGCTCTTGTGGGAGCTAGTTTTAACAATAAGGAAGTATTACAATGGGATCCGGGCGGAAGTTCTCATATTCTTTGGGGTGGTCCTTTTGTCTTGGAGGCTAATTGGAAAATTGCTATTATCATTCAACACTGTTATTTTCGCTTCAACCTTGAGGACAAGGTTGATTTTAAAGGGGAAGGTAATGTAATGAACCGATCATCTAGGAGAAGCCCAAATAAAAGCAAATCAGCCCAAGGCCCACAACAAAGAAGAATATTAGGTATATAGCATAGAAAGTGAAATCAAAAGGGGTATGGAATGAATGAACTGGTTTCTTCCTCTCTCTCCTCCAACGGTCTCTCTCTGTTATCTCACTAGGAAATGTTCTGATCTGATTTCCCTGTAACCTCACTCCATTTCTATAGCTTAATAGATACTTGAATACATCTGTAATTTGTATACTCAGTTACCATATTGAAGAGCAATACATAACGGTTCCACTTGAATTTGTGTTTTGTGCAATTGTTGTTTGTTGAATCGTTACATTAATCTGTTCTCTTATGGTTCAATATTTAAATTATAGGGTGAAGGAGGTTAAAATCTTTGAAGCACTAACACTTTAGGTTGTAGACGTGTTTGGTGTCTGACATTTGTCGTGTCAGACACCGATACCGGCACTTCAATTACGTTCATTTTTCAAATTATTACCAATGTCTACGTATCCATGTCAATATCGTGTTCGGTGTCTATGTCGGTGCTTCATAGCTAGAAATCACTATTGAATATGCATTCATACCCGTATGTTTATATCTGTAATGGTTTTGCTTCAAACGGTGTGGCCTTGACAGAAGATGCTTGGAAAACACTGCTTCAGGTGTTTTTTCTATTTTAAAGAACCAACATAAACTACTTGAAAATAAACTTGCTTTACGTTGAATATTGAGTAGAATGAGTGTGATGCTAAGTTCTGATTGAAACATTGTCTTGGCTGCTAAAAGATCCAAAAACATGTTGAACTCTACATCCTGATTAGAAGGAACAGAAAATACATTTCCTACAGTTATTTTGTGTGGAAAGTACGCTGTACACATACTACAGTTAGATAACACCATTCCATTATTTATTTGGTGATAATTTCAGCTTTCATTCCCCACAAAACCAAAATGGTTTCAATAATCTCAGAACCATCATAATGTTGATAATAGGAAGCACTTTTAAGGCATGAAATGATAGTAACAAACGGAGAAGACCTTTTGGGACTACGTGGCAGATGACGAGCAAGTCCATAGAAAGTGTCAGAGTCAATAAGGCCACCATTTTCGTGAGGAGTGGCTTTAATATACTTGCAGTCACCTGTTTAATATTGGGTCTGATTGAGTCATTGCAATGTCAGAGTATATTTCTCTATAATTCATTTCATCTGCATACATTATTCAGTTCAGCACAATAAATTTTAGGATTTAAGTGGCAGATAACAAGTTACATAACTTTACAAAATATAAGCAGTGGTCAAGGAATTGTGCATTTGACACACTCGTGCGACTTGGACCATCGGATAAAGATCGGACAACCACATTTCAACTTAGGTAAATAGGATCCAAAATGCAAAGTCAAGTCGTAAACCATCCAATCTTGATCCGACGATCTAGATTAGTTTCTGCATGATATCATGTATTTAATGCATTCATGTGATCTGGACCGTCAAATTAAAGACTGGATTCCTGTATTATGACTTTGTAAATCAAGTCCAAAATGCACATGCAGAATACGAGACGTCGAATCTTAATCTGGCGATCTATATTAATTTAGGCATGGTATCGTATTTGACGCAGCCAAGATCTAGATTTGTTTATGCATGGTATTGTATTTGACGCATCCACGTGATATGAGCCGTCAGATCAAAGATTGGACGTCTACATTTTGACGTTGTAAATCAAGTCCAAAATACAAAGTCGGAACACAAGCCATCCAATCTTGATCTGGCATTTCAGATACTCAAAAGACCATATCATTTTTAAGGCCCAACAACAATCAAAGTACAAATAATTCAGTGATTAGTTTCTTCTACAGAACTTAATATAAAAAAATTATGATCAACTGCATTGTCTCATATAAAGTGGACCGGAGTTACTATAAAAGAAGTATGATCAATTGGTCTTGAAAAAATGTAAATAAAATAAATATGAACTAGGCATAATGACCACTATGAATTCCACCTTTCTTTTGATTAAATTTAGGAACTTTTATGCATCAAAGAAAAGATTGGAGCCAAGTGGAATACCAAAGAAGAAAGTTTCCTCTAATGCTACTAAGGCACAAAGTTATAGTGACATTGAAGATCTTGAGTTTGAAGCTGATGAAATACAGAGGGAAAGTGAACAAGATGCAAAAGTTTTTGACCAGAAAGAGGCAAATAGTGATAATAGTGTTGCAGGTTAGAAGAGGCAACTTTTACTAGCTTTTATGCTTATATTTTCATCCTCCTTGTTATAAATATAAAGTTTATAAGACTGTTAATAGTTTTTGTAAAGTTTTTTACAACTTCCCCAAGAAATTTTTCTAAAAAAGCGATGAAAGGAAACTGTCTAATCGAAACAAGTATTTTTGTGTGGAAAGTACACACTGTACATATAGTACAGTTAGATAATGCATATAGTACAGTTGGATGATGTTGTTATTAAACTTAGAAATATTTTTTGGACTTTTAACATGGATGACTCCATTTCATTATTTGTTCCTCAAAGCTTCCTACCTTTGCATACAATTCTCACCAATTTTCCATCAGTTGATTCATCCCCTTGAAGGGTCATCAGCCAAGACAACAGCACCTACAATTTCCCCCAAGAATGTGTCCTATAACATATAAACATAAAACACAAACCAATTAAGCAGTAGAAACAATATAGCAAACCAAATGATATACTACCAAATACAAATTCTTATAATCACTTTGTATTTAAGCAAGAGAGATGCTATTAAAATGGGTACCCCCTGCACGATTCTCCCGGGAGGGTAGATGTAAGCAGCCTTACACTCGTTAGTAGAGAGATTGTTTCCAAGATTTGAATTTTTTACCTCCAGGTCATAAGACAACAACCTTGCCGTTGCGCCAAGATACTGAAGTTAATTTGTCCTCTTCTGGTTCAGTATTTAAGTTTTAGGGCGAAGGAGGCTAAAAATCTCTGAAGCACCAACACTTCATGTTGAAGACGTGTTCGGTGTCGTGTAAGACAGAGTTTTCTGCTGTGTATCTGAGTCACATGTCAAAACTTTAGTATATTGCTGGTTAAAAATATAAGAAAGAAACTAGAAATTTTGAATCATGGTTGTAAAACGTCTTAGAGCCCGTTTGTTACGGCTTTTTTTTTTTAAAAAAAATAATCACTTATGACGACATGTTGTCTGTTTGTTACAAATTCTTAAAAAAATAAAAAGCTGAAATAATCTAAAAACTGCTTCATATGATAAGCTGTTTTAAGTAGCTTCTCATGAAAATCCGTTTTTTAAGAATGTTTTTTTTAAATAAGTGATTCGCAGTATGTTACACAAACACAAAACAACTTCTCATTTTCTTAAAAATCTCTAAACACTAATCTCTAAATTATTTTACCACGAAATCACTTATTTTTTAATCCGTAACAAACAGGCAAGCATGCCAAAGGTTCAAAAATGCATGCTGCACACTTTTAGAGCAAAATTGATTTTTTAAAACCAGATTAGACATCGAACCGGTGAGCCAAGGTTCTATTTTAAATTGCTCGAATCAGAATGAGAGACCACACATGATCTCCGTGGTTCATATTAGCTCCAAACTTTGCCAACCAATCAACACTCGAATTTCCCTCACGAAGCGTGTGGACAAAAGTCAAATTCCAAGTCTTGAGAGAAAAGGATTTGATGTAGGAAATAATGGAAGCATAGGGGTGGGTATCTTCAAGCTCACAAATAATCAACGATAGGGCGGTTTCGGAGTCTGATTCACAAATAATAGACCTATAACCATTGGACCAAGCTAAGTTCAATCCTTTAGCAATTGCATGGAGCTCTGCATTCAAGTTTGTAGAAATGCCACAACTTCCCGAGAAACCAAGAAGCCAACCACCTGTATGATCCCGAAGTAATCCCCCATAGCCACTACGGTCTGGGTTACCAATGGAGCTTCCATCAAAGTCAAGTTTAATACAATTTCTAGTAGGAGGAAACCAACAAACCAATCTAGGAGGACGAGTAGACACCCCAGCAGAGAAAAATTTAACAGTAACTTTTGAAAATTGTTTAGCACGATTAAGGATCTTCCAAGTTGCCCATTTTTCATCATTAAAAACTTCATCATTTTGAGCCATCCAAAGGAACCAACAACAACAGATAAATATAATACCTTGGTCACTAATGGCATGATGTTTAAACCAAAGTCAAACATCATCGTTAACTTCACCAGCATCGGTGTTAAAAGACAATAACTGTCAAGCATTCTGAGCTCTAGATCAATCCCGCAACACGTGAATAATATCCTCTCTATCAGCACCACAGAGAGATGACAAGACCCATCTTGAGTAAGATGTCTATAATACCGAAAACCATTAGTAGGAAGGCTCATGTGCATGATAAGCAACACAAAATGTTTCAAGTTTTTCGGAACTTTCAACTTCCAAATCCATGACCAATTGTCACGATGATTCACGGTTTGATGCAAGAAAAAAGGACCATCAGTACCTACAAGCCACGTATAGGCACTCTTGGGGAAGTAGGTCCCTGATGGAGATGGAGCCCAAGTCAGGATGTTAGTGAGATTAGGATTAAGAAATAAGCTCTGAATTTCTAATTACACTTCCAAATGGATCTGAGTGTAGAGAATATCAAAATTTCACTGAAATCGAGAGGTGAGTATCATGAATATCAACAAAAGGAACCGAGTCACATAACCCCCTATGCAACCATTTCTCATACCAAAGAGATATATCACCAATACCAACTGTGAAAATTAGTTGGGTTGCAAAACATCGGCAGCTTTTGTAACAGTATCTGTTATGTAGAAAATGAGCAATGGAACAGTACACGAATTGAAGGAAAATTGAAGTACTGTATTGATATCAAGCAAGTTCAATTACAGTACAAAACACATTACCGATAGAGAATGTTCAGAGAGAAAGAAAGAGAAACAAATACAGTTAGAGGAGAGAGAATACAAGATTCATTTCACAAATACCCTTTCCCTCACTCCCACGCATTACTTATGCACAAATCCTTTCAGCATCACACTTGGCTTACGCTCTCTACCACTAGAGCGTGTCTTCACTTCTTTTGTCACATTGTGCCTCGAGCTTCCTTGACCTATTGCTGCAGCATCAATTCCCTCTTCATTCATTACATTACCATCCCCTTTAAAAACAATCTTGTCCTCAAGATTGAAGCCAGGATAATGTTCTTTCATTTCTTCCACATCTTCCCATGTGGCAGCATTCATATCAGCATCCTCCCATAAAATCAGAACCTGTGATACCTGCAGATCACCCTTCATAATAGTTCTGGTCTATAACACTTCCTTCGGTTGCATCAATGGTCCAATTTCACTTGTAGGCAATGGTAGCGGCAAATAAGGATCAACACCAGTTCCTTGAAACAACTTTAATTGTGACACATGAAGCACATAGTGTATTTTTGCTTGAGCAGGTAGTGCCAACTTATAAGCTACAGCACCAACTTTCTGCACAATCTTAAAAGGACCAAAATACCTCATAGCAAGTTTTTGATTCTTTCTCAATGTGACAGAATGTTGTCGATAAGGTTGGAGCCTCACTAACACCAATGTGCCAACCTCATACTCCACATCCTTCCTTTTCTTATCAGCTTGCCATTTCATTCTCTGCTGAGCCTTATGCAGATTGTTCTTGAGTTGTTGCAGCAGCACTTCTCGATCACTGAGCTGTGCAATTACCTCTACAGATTCATCATTAGTGAAAGCAGGTCTAACTAGTGCAGGTGGATCCCTTCCATAGAGTGCTTTGAAAGGTGTCATGCCCAAACTAGTGTGGAAAGCAGAGTTATACCAATACTCTGCCCAAGCTAAAGTTTTGAACCATCCCTTAGGATTCTCAAAAGTGAAGCATCTCAAATACATCTCTAGACACTTGTTCAACACCTCTGATTGACCATCAGACTGTGGATGGTATGCTGAAGACATGGCCAAGGTAGTCCCCAACAGCTTGAACAAATGTTGCCAAAAAGCACTAGTAAAAACCTTGTCCTTATCCGAAACAATAGACTTAGGAACTCCATGTAATTTCACAATATAGTTCATAAAAGCTTCTGCTACTGACTTGCTAGAATAGTCAGTCTTCATGGCAATGAAATGGGCAAATTTAGACAACCTATCAATGACTACCATAATCACAGTGAAACCATGTGAATTTGGTAAGTCCATGATAAAATCCATAGCAACATCATCCCATACTTGCATTGGAATAGGAAATGGATTTAACAATCCTGCAGGCAATGTATTAGAAGCTTTGGCCTGTTGACAGATAGAGCATTGCTTCACGAATTCTCTCACATCTTCCCTGAGAGGTGACCATTGAAACTGAGCACTGATCCTAGCAGTGGGTCTAGTAACTCCAGCATGTCCTCCAATAGGAGATGTATGATACTCATGTAAAATTTTCTTGATTAAACTGTCTTGTTTAGGAATCATCAATCTATCCTTGCAATACAACAATCCTTCTCTATAACTATACCCCGAGCTATTGTCTTCTGCTTTGCATTTACTGACAATAGCCTGTAACTCATCATCTTGAGCAATTGAAGACCTCAATTCTTGCAAAAATTGAGACTGAGGTTCAGACCATGCCATGAAAAATACTCAGGTATATTCTCTTTCCTGGGCTTGTACTCAATCTTAAAATCATAGCCCATGAACTTGTGCAACCATGCTTGTTGCTCAGGTGTTTGTAAAGATTGATCCAACAAAGTTCTCAAACTCCTCTGATCTGTCTTAATTACAAACTGATGGCCCAATAGATAGTGTCTAAACTTGGCAAGTGCTTCAGTAATTGCAAATAATTCTCTGGTATAGGCCGACTCTTTCTGCATTCTTGGCACCATTTTCTTTGAAAAGAAGGCAATAGGATGACCTTGTTGGCTAAGCACTGCACCTACTCCAATGCCCGATGCATCAGTTTCCAAAGTGAATGGCAATTCAAAATTAGGTAAGACTAACACAGGAGTTGCTGTCATGGCCTCTTTTAACTGTTGGAATGCTGCTTCTGCAATATCCGACCACTTGAATGCCTCTTTTCTCAAAAGATTAGTCAATGGACTAGCAATTGTTGCATAATTTCTAATGAATCTTCTATAATACTCCGTGAGGCCAAATAAACCTCTTAATTGCTTCACATTTGTAGGTGTAGGCCATTCCTTAACAGCTTGTATCTTATGCACATCCATAGCAACTCCTTCACCCGATACCTTGTGGCCCAAGTAATCAACTTCTAACAAGCCAAAAGAGCATTTAGAAAGTCTAGCATAGAGTTTGTGTAGTTGCAGAGTCCTCAACACCAATTCTAAATGCACCAGATGTGTTTTCCATGAAGCATTATAAACTAGGATGTCATCAAAGAAAACTAGCACAAATTTCCTCAATTTTCTTTGAAAAACTTGATTCATCAATCCTTGAAAAGTGGTCGGGGTATTAGTAAGCCCAAAAGGCATAACTAACCACTCATAATGGCCATGATGTGTTCTAAAAGCTGATTTGTACCTGTCTTCAGGTTGTAGCAAGATCTGGTGGTATCCTGACCTCAAATCTAACTTTGAGAAGTACTTTGCTCCATGTAGCTCATCAAGCAATTCATCTACTGTAGGCATAGGAAATGAATCCTTCACAGTGATAGCATTTAAGGCTCTATAGTCAGTGCAGAACCTCTCCAACTACCATCCTTCTTCTTTACCAACACAATTGGAGATGAAAAATGACTATTACTTGGCTGAATTATTCCTTGATCAAGCATCTCTTGCACCATTATCTCAATTTGATTCTTTTGACTGTGTGGATATCGATAAGGCCTTGCTTTCATTGGTTTTGCATTAGCCACTAGAATGATAGCATGATTCTTCTCTCTATCTGGTGGTAATCCCGTAGGAGCTTGAAAAACCACCCTGTATGTGTGCAATAGTGTAGCCAATTCTGGCTCGATATCAGTAGGTAATTCTAACAAGTGATCATCTCGAGTAACAGGACTGATTTGTTGGATAGAAAACAATTCAGAAATAGCATCAGTACTAGCCATTCTTTTAAACTGATGAAAATGTGCTTGAGCTGGTTGCATAGACTTATCCCCTTGCAATGTGATAAAATTGCCTTGGTGCAAAAATTTAATACTAGATGCTGCATAATCCGCCACATGTGGTCCTAGTGTTGCCAACCACGTAGAACCTAAAATCAAATCAGCTCCAACAACTGGTAGTAAATAGACAGGTAACTGTAATTGCTGTCCTTGCACTTGCACACACAGTTTAGATATCCACCCTTCTATTTCCATATATTCACCATTCCCAATCAATACTCTGAATTTGGGAGCTGGTTCAACAGGTAATTTCAAGAATTGTGCCACCCTTGTTTGCAAGAAGCTCTCCGAGCTACCACCATCTAGTAAGATCTGTACAATAATATGACCAATGTTCCCTGTGAATCGTATAGTGCCTATACCTGTTCCACCTCTCATAGCATTAAGAGATAGGTGATGTTCAGTAACATTGGATTTCTCATGGTCTGTGTTTTGTGTTTGGTCTGGTGTATCAGCTGCTATATCAGTATCCTCTTCCTCATCAGACATTTGCAGCATCAGAATTTGGTGTTTATTGGGGCATTTGTGTGTAGGAGAACTTTTCATCACAAAAATAAAAAATGCCTTTGTCTCTTCTCAATTGTATTTCAGCTGGTGACATGTTTTTGAGTTGCTGGGTTCTTTGGTTATTGTTAAAAGGTCTGCTATTAGGTTTAGGTAGAAGTGGTGGTAAACTGTTTGGCTTAGTTTGGTTGACAGTGTCTGTTTTGGCTTGTGTTTGGTTAAGTTTAAGCTGGTTTTGTGTATTTGGTTGGTAGAGGTTCTGTTTGGGGTTGGGTGTATAGGTTTTCTGAGTAGGTTTGTGCTGATATTTCTCCTCAAAAAGCTTTGCCAATGCTACTGCCTTCATTAAAGAAGGAGGTGACAGTGCCTTAGCATCCCTGCGAATTTCCTCAGATAAACCACCAATAAAACAGTCCAACAAGGTTTCACTAGATAATCCTTCAGATCTATTAGCAAGAGAAGTGAATTCTAAGTAGTATCCATTGACAGATCCTATTTGAATTAACTTAAACAACTTAGCACGAGGACATTCAAATGGTGAAGGACCAAACTCAGTTTCCATGGCAACAGTAAAATCATGCCAAGAATTAAATGCAGCTACCTTTTGCATCATTTGAAACTATGGTACAATTTCTTGATCTAAGTGAACGGAAGCAATTGTAATTCGTTCATTATCCAGTGTAGAATAGTAATCAAAGAACTGTTCAGCTTTGAAAATCCAACCAAGAACATTGTTGCCATCAAATCGTGGAAAATCAAGTTTAATTGACCTTACTTGGAATGGTGGTTTCTGATTTGGTGAGCTCTGTGTTGTCTTTGGTGTGCTTGGAATCACGATCGGTGTCTTCATCTTCAATGAGGACCCGTTCCCAGTCAATATACTCTCAGTCTGCATCTTCTTCATTTCTTCAAACATTGCAGTGATCCGAGCAAAATTTGCTTCCGAGTTAACTACTGCTTGCTCCACTTGTTCGAAACGTTTCTGATATTCAACATCCTTTCGTGTCATTGTTGATTGGAGTTCTACATAATTCTTCTCCATTGTTTCGGTGAGCTTGCGAATGTCATTTGTCAACTCTTTGAACCTTGTGTTTTCAGCCATGGCGGAAGGTTAGTGAAAGCACCAATGTAACAGTATCTATTATGTAGAAAATGAGCAATGGAACAGTACACGAATTGAAGGAAAATTGAAGTACTGTATTGATATCAAGCAAGTTCAATTACAGTACAAAACACATTACCGATAGAGAATGTTCAGAGAGAAAGAAAGAGAAACAAATACAGTTAGAGGAGAGAGAGTACAAGATTCATTTCACAGATGCCCTTTCCCTCACTCCCACGCATTACTTATGCACAAATCCTTTCAGCATCACACTTGGCTTACGCGCTCTACCACTAGAGCGTGTCTTCACTTCTTTTGTCACATTGTGCCTCGGGCAGCATCAATTCCCTCTTCATTCATTACATTACACTTACTTTCCTCTTAAGAATTTATTTATTGCACAAGCTAGACAATAAGACTGATAATAGTTTTTGTAAAGTTTTTCACAACTTCCCCAAGAAATGTTTCTAAAAAAGCGATGAAAGGAAACTGTCTAATCGAAACAAGTAATTTTGTGTGGAAAGTAAACTGTACATATAGTACAGTTAGATAATGCATAACCAAGATGGGTCTATGTTTTCATAAGGGTTTCCAAAAGGTGGCTTTTACGGTACCCAGATCTGACAATTTTGGTACCATACACAAAGCCTTGATAGACCTGTAAATGTCTGTTTCCCAATTATTGAATATTTTAACATATGGACACCTATCTTCATTTAATTACATTTTTTATCCAATAGATTTTATTTTGATATTTTCTACCCTATTCTCTGTGGCGGTGATGCTTTGCACCTTGCAAGAGAAGGGAAATCATGAAAAGGCAAAGCCATTGAAACAAAAGCAAGTCTCTTAGATACACATAAATTTTTAAAAGCTGATTAAATAGAAGGCAATACTATTATTTGTTAGAGAGGTTGCGAAGAGAGATATGAGATGATTGGTTTTGTGTCGAGGAGGATCAAGAGGGGATTGGTTAGTTGTGGAAGTAGGAAACATTACTTGCGGTGACGCCATGGAAGAAGAGTTATGAGAGGTTCCATATAAAGGGATGGAAGAAGAAATGGTGGGGGCCACTAATGTTTTTTTCCGGCATATAAAACATTAAAGAATTAAAGATACAATTTACGGTTTATAATATTATTAAGCTGTTTTGGTCAAAAAAAAATTATTAAACTGAATAGTTTTTTTTTTTATATTTGGGTCATTTCTGTAAATATCGATTCCAACAAGTCATCTTTTATACAATCACACCAAAGTTAATAAAACCTTCACAAGAAGTTGTCAATCTTCAATCATGACCATTGAATAAATATACTATATATCTATGGTTGAGAACCTATTTGTGTTTCATACCCAAATAGTCAGATTTGGGTACCTTAAAAGGCACCTTGCTTTTGTGGCAACAAGTACCTTAACCGAGTCTTGACCATTAACCTCTAATGTATAACCATGCATCCTATAGATATCGTATAACATACTACATTTAATTACATATAAACATTTTATTATTATCTATATATTAAGTTTGCAAGGAGAAAGAAAAGAGGAAATGGTAGAGGCTTCTAGAGTTTAGTCTAACGGTCATACGCTCTGCTAGGGCATGAGCAAAAATCACGTCCCCGCTGGGGGAATTTCTTCGCCGCCTTCTCTTCCTACCGGCCCTTCCTCTTCCTTACCTCCTTCTCCTCCTTCCTCTCTGTTACATTCAGATGTAAAAATTATGAATGGAAAAATCATTACAGACCAGCAACAAAGCAATAAGAGAAGTAAACTACAAACTGTTTGTATTTTTTGATAATACAACCGAGGTTACAATGATGAAAAGATTCAAACACAAGCAGTTATATTATTGATGATACAACAGAGGTTATAATGTGTGAAAAACTCCAATCATTGAAAACCCTAAATCTTTCAAAGATGCTCTCCTTGAAGATGGGAATGAAACAGTGTTTGAAGATGAGTCTTTGGGGTGACCTTCTCCAACCAGAGTCGCACTGAAGATATCCGGTACAAGGATCCTGAAGATAACAACAATCAAAATTAGAAAAAGCGCAATGCTAATCCATACATTCTGTTTCTCAAGATGAATTTCAAGCTTGGACTAAGCCTTGGAAGAATGCTCTAGTTGTCAAAGTGCTAGGTAAAAGGGTCAATTTTAGATTGTTAGAAAACAAGTTACGAAAATCTTGGGTCAAAGAAGGAACCCTAAAAATCATTGATATGGCTGATGATTTTTATATGATTATCCTATCCTCTATGGAGGATTATAGACATGCTCTTTTTGAGGGGCCTTGGAAAGTGGCTGACCACTATTTGATTGTGCAAAGATGGAGGCTCTTCTTCTCCATAAATGCCTCTATTTCTCAGAAAGTGGCTGTTTGGATTAGGATACCAAAACTTCCTTTTGAGTTTTGCAATGAAAGGTTTCTCAACAGGGCAGGTTCTATTCTTGGAACTATGTTAAAAGTTGATAAATTAACTTCTCTCCATGAAAGGGGGAAATTTGCTCGAATATGTGTTGAACTTGATTTAGATAAACCACTTGATTCTTATATTACTATTATGGGACAGAAATTTTACTTGGAGTATGAAGGGCTACACTCAATTTGCTTTAGGTGTGACAAATATGGCCATAAAAAAGACAGTTGCAGAGAACTAATTGAAACTGCTAGTATTCCTATTACTAAGGTATCTGATACTACTGAACATGTAACTGTTAACAAGAGTATGTCTGAACAGACTCCTGTGAATAATTCTCAAGTGATGCCTGAAAAGAACAATCAATCTATTGCTAGTGAAGTGGTGAGTGAGGTAACTAAGTCATCCACTGATGAAGGAGTTAAAGAGAAGGGTGTTGATACTGATTTAGTTGGCAGAGAAGATTCTATTGATGAAGTTCAAGTGGGGCCTTGGAACATACCTAAGTGTGTATCTAGAAGAAACAAACAGAAGAGTGTTGGCAAAAATAAAGAGGTTGAGGTGAATAATCCTAGTGGAAACATTGCTAAAAGCAAGGGCAATTCTCAAGTGGTTCCTGCTAAAGTAGATGTTGTTGCTAATTCGGTGAAGACTGTTTTGGTTCAAGATAAGGTTGTTGGTCAGCCTGTTGCTATTACTACTAGTAGTAGAATGAGAAATCCCTCTGGTGGAAAGAATCCTCAACAGTCCAAGAAAAAAGGTGGCTCTCTTGGTGTTAAAAACACCATGCAAAAAGAGAAGAATACTAGAACTGGCAGTGGGGGAAAAATTTATAGTAAAAAGAGTGTTTTTCCTATGGCAGTGGATAGAAGCAAGGAGGATGTTCCTTCAACATCTGCTAATGGTAGTCATAAGGCTGATAATGCCAAGGCAGGTGAAGATAAAGCTGTTTTGGAGTATATGAATTCTATATACAAATCTAGAGGTGAAGCCCTGTTGAGAAAGTTCAAAAATGAACAATCTATAAGAGAATCCTTGACTGTCATTAATGATGATGATATCAATAGAGCAAATGCCCTACGTGATATTGAGATCAGGCAGGTTAATACTAGAAGGAAGGTAGAGGAGAATGGGTTTAGGCCCACGGATGACAATGAGAGTGTGGTCTCTCGACAACAACCCAATATGTCTTAATGAGTCACATATGCTGGAATTGTAGGGGGACTGCATCTAAGGGTTTTGTTGGTCTTGTTAAAGATATGAAGAGGGAACATAATGCTAATTTTGTGGCCTTACTGGAGACTCATACTAGTGGTACTAGAGCTAAGAGGATAGCTAAAAGGATGGGTTTTGATAATCATTTGATCAAGGATGTTAGGGGTCAAGCTGGTGGAATTTGGTTACTTTGGGATTCTAATGATTGGGATCTTATTATTCTTAAGGAATCTAATCAATTGATTCATGTTGAAGTTAGAGTTCTTAACCAACTTTCTTGGTTTAATACTATTGCCTATGGTAGTCCTCATTATGCCCAAAGACAAGCTCTTTGGGATGAGATTCAAGAGCTTCATGCTGAGGTGAATGGTGCTTGGACTCTCATTGGTGATTTCAATGCAATTTTAAAGGATAGTGAAAGAGAAGGACATGCCCTTGTTCAAAACCGTAACATTGAAGGTGGTTTCCAGATACTATTGATAGATGTAGTCTTTTGGATGTGGGTTTTAGTGGTGATCCTTTTACTTGGGCAAGAGGTGCAACTAGGAAGAGACTTGACAGAGCTTTGTGTAACCTTGATTGGAGGTTAAGGTTTGCTGAAATTGTGATTAATCATCTTCCTAAGTTAAAATCCGACCATGCTCCACTTCTGATGAATTTTGACCCGAGAAGACAAACTAATAGAAGAAGGAGACCTTTCAGATTTGAAGCTGTGTGGTTAACTCACCCTACTTTTAATCAACTGATGGTTGATACTTGGAGAGCTAATCTTTCTAATTTTCCTAGTCAGCTTAAAGAGCTGCAGGGCACTTTTAAGGAATGGAATCAAAATGTCTTTGGCAACATTTTCTTTCAAAAGAAGATGCTTTGGAGGAAGATGAAGAATATTGAGAGTAGATTACTTCATAATAGATCTGAAAACCTCGTGGGGTTGCAAAAGTCTACTTGGAAGTTGTATGAGGAGATTCTTGCTAAGGAGGAGGTTTTATGGTACCAAAAGTCTCGTGCTAAATGGATTGAATTTGGTGACAAGAATACTAAATATTTCCATGGCATTACAACTGTGAGAAGAAGGAAAAATCATATTAAAGCTCTTCAAATCAGTAATGGGGATTGGATTGAGGATCCTATTGTTCTTGAAAGAGTGGCTTCTGATTACTTCAAAGATTTATTCTCTTCTAATGAGCCTTTGGCTCCCTATGTGCTTGAAGGTATTTCCTACAATGGATCCTAGTATGATTGCTGGAATTGAGAGGAACATTTCCTATGAGGAAATTCATAGAACTATCAAAAATATTGAAGCTTTTAAAGCTCCAGGCCCTGATGGGTTCCAAGCAATTTTTTTCCAAACTCAGTGGAGTGTGGTTGGAAATTATTTTTGTCATCTTATTATGGATTGTTGGGAGAATCCTGAGAAAATCAGAGAAATTAATTCCACTCTTATTGCTCTTATACCTAAGGTTGATAATGTTACTTCTATGAAGAACTTTAGACCTATTGGGTTGTGTAATGTGGCATACAAAACCATTACTAAGTTGTTGTCCAGTAGACTAAGGAATGCTCTTCAACACCTTATTGGGCTTGCACAAGCTTCTTTTATTCCTAAACGTCAAATTCATGACAATATTATTATTGCTCAGGAAATTTTTCATTCTATGAGGAATAAAAGTGGTAAAAAGGGTTGGATGGCTATTAAGATAGATCTTGAGAAGGCCTATGACAGACTCAGATGGGAGTTTGTTAAAGACACCTTAGAGGATATTGGTATTCCTACTAAAACTATCCAGATTGTGTGGCAATGTATTTCTACTCCTACCATGCAAGTGTTGTGGAATGGGGAGGCTCTAGAGGAGTTTTCTACTAATAGAGGGATTAGACAAGGAGATCCAATCTCTCCTTATTTGTTTGTGTTTTGTATTGAGAGATTGTTCCAAGTTATTGAGCAAGAAGTGCAAGACCGAAGCTGGAAGCCTATTCAACTCACTAAAGGTGGTCCTAAAATATCTCATTTAGCTTTTGCAGATGATTTGCTCTTATTTCTTTGAAGCTAATACTCGATCAAGTGAATTGATTCATCAAACTCTTCTCAATTTTTGTTTAAGTTCTGGACAGAAAGTGAGTCAAGAGAAGACTAGAGTGTTCTTCTCCAAAAATGTTCCTAGACTTCTAAGAGTTGATATTTGTAATGTGCTTGGGTATAATGCGACAGAAAATCTTGGTAAATACCTAGGAGTTCCTTTATTTCATAAGAGAGTTGGCTATAATACTTTCAGGTTTGTTGTGGATAAAGTTAAACAAAGACTTAGTGCTTGGAAAACCAAAACTCTCTCCCTGGCTGGGAGAGTGACTCTTGCTAAGTCTGTTGTTCAAGCTATGCCTATATATATTATGCAATCTACTCTAATGCCTAGAAGTATTTGTGATGAGATAGATAAATTGTGTATAGGCTTCATATGGGGTGATGAAGAAGGGCATAGGAAAGTTCATTTGATCAGTTGGGAGAGAATTTGTAGACCTAAAGGAGAAGGAGGGCTCGGTCTGAAATCTGCTAGAGCTACTAATGATGCATTCATGATGAAGGCTTTGTGGAATTTTTGTAATGGTGGGAATAATCTTTGGCAGCAGGTTGTTAAGTCAAAATACAACTGTGGCAAAAGAGATATTCCTAATTTTGATTCCAATAAACAGGGGTCAAACTTTTGGAAAGGTCTTGTTGCCAATTGGAAGGAGTACTGCACTCTTAGTAATTGGCAAATTGGAAATGGCAAGTCTATCAAGTTCTGGGGTGATGCTTGGGGTCATGAAAGTGAAGTTCTTCTCAATCATTGTACGGGGAACCTTAATGAGGTGGAGCTCAAAAGGACTATCAGTGAATTCCTCACCTACAGTGGTGGTTGGAATACAGCTAAATTAGATAGTTGGCTTCCTAGCAATATGGTATCCAGAGTTATGTCGAGGACACCTCCTTCTATGCTTGCTATAGACGATAATTTAACTTGGGGTCAAACAACCGGTGGTTTTTTTACTACTAAGTCTGCATATTCTGCTATTATAGGCCCTAATCCTTATCCTCATAATTCAATTTTCAAAATTATATGGAAGTGGAATGGCCCTGAAAGGATTAGATACTTGCTTTGGAAGCTTGGTCATGAGAAATTACTTACCAATAAAGAGAGGCAAAGAAGAATGATGACTCTGTCTGCTACTTGCCCCAATTGTTATGTTGCTGATGAATCTCTCCTCCATTGCTTTAGAGATTGTAGGAAAAGCTTCAGCATTTGGAGCAACTTCAACTTAAGGAGCAAATGTAATTTTTTCAGTATCCAAAACTGGAAAAATTGGTTAGAATTGAACCTAAGGAACAGAACTTACAGTAACGAGGAGGAGAATTGGGATTTGCTGTTTGGTGTGGTGCTGGATACGATCTGGAGAAATAGGAATGATTGGGTGTTTTCCCAAAAACATTCTAATGCACAAAATTCTGTTGTGCTCATTAGGAATCAAGTAAACCGAATTGTGGAGGTTCAGAAGAAGATGACTGTTCTACAATCTATCCCTAATTTACAGATTGGGAATTCTCGAATTGGGTGGACTACTCCTCCAATTGGGTTTTGGAAGCTGAATTGTGATGGATCGGTGAAGAATGGTGGGAGAGATGCTGGTTGTGGTGGTGTTTTACGTGATTCCCAGGGTAATTTTGTGTTTGGGTATTCTTACAAGCTTCATTCTTGCTCGATTGTGGAGGCGGAGCTTTGGGGTATCCTTCAAGGCATCTCGATTGCTTGCAACAGAGGAATCAAGAAGTTAATTGTGGAGGTTGATTCAATGGAAGCTCTTGAGTTACTGATGAATGCAGGTGAAGAGGATGATAGGGAAGCTGTTTTGGTTCGTGAGATTTTGAAGGTGGGGAATGGGTCTATGGAGATTGAGTGGATGCCAATTGAGAGAGAGTTGAACATAGTTGCTGATCGGTTAGCAAAGCACAGCCACATGTTGTGGGACTCATCTGTAATTTTTAATTTTGTCCCGGATTTTTTGGTCACTCTGCTGTATTTGGATGCCAATGGGTCTTTTGGCCCAGTAATTGAGCTTTAGTTGGGCCTGTTGGTCCAATCTTTCACCAAAAAAAAAAAGGAGAAAGAAAAGAGAGTACCTGACACCTTCCTTTCCTTTTGTTGGAGTTCCTAATGAGTGATACTCTGCTACACTACAGCACAAGTGAATGAGTCCCACATAAAATAACTCTGCCAACAATAAGCTATTATCATTAAAACCTCCTTTGAGAAAATCATATCATATCATAGACACATCCCAAATATGTGAGAGAGAAGAATTCTGGAACCAGGCAGCAGTTCACATTTTTATTATTTTACAACAAATTAAGAGTGATAAATTGAAATACAACGTGCCATATGATTCGGAAGAAATTCGGGATACCTTTATCGTGTTGTTTAGCATTTTCCAGAAATAGAACCCCAAAATCCGTTAAATCCTAACGTGAAATCTTCATGACGCTCCTTATATATATATATATATATATATATATCATAAGTAATTTAAATCACGAACGTTACCACCTCAAAGATCCAAAAGTCGAAGCGCGCGTAGGCTACGCGGTAAATACGTGGGCTTTTTACACATCATTACAAGCTGGGACCCCCAACGCCCCGCTGGCAATCAATTATACTTTAACCAAAAAAAATTTCGCGTCCTCAATAGTACTCGAACACGGGACCGTATGCTTCCCAGCCGCACATTCAACCACTGGGCCAAGCTAACCATTTGTAAATGATGTCGCAACACATTCTAATAGCAATACCCAACACGCAGAACATTCCCGCCGCGTGAACTTTGTTGCAGAAAATTTACAAATGTATTTAATGCAATAAATCTGTGCCGAAAATTTTGAATTTTGTTTAAAGGCTATTAACGTTGTTAATTAAAGCTGGGATATTTTCAACTATACGTATTTAATTCAGTAATCAAGCCGTAACTGCCATTATCTGACTGAAGGAAAAATATAGCCAGGGGCAAGTGGAAGATCAACAACTATGATGCTGGGTCGGTGGCAGTGGTAATGAAGAATAAGTTTGATGTAAATGACGAAAATACCCCGGGGCTGGTCTATCCAAAACTATTAACACAAATTAACTCCACTTGAAACATTAAGGTCTCACTATTTTATCTCTTTCTTCAGTCCATTATTTTGTTTATTAATACACATACATATGTGTTTTTGGAAATACAGTGATACATATAGATTAGTAGTTAGAGATTTTAAAGAAAATGCGAAGTTTTTTTTTGTGTGTGCCTTTCATACTGAGATCACTTAATTTTCAAAAAATCGTTCTTAATATACTGCTTTGCAATGACATTTACTCTAACCAGTCTCTCATTCTTACAAAGGTATCATATAACCATAGTATCCTAATACCAAATCGAGTGGGTGTAGCTTCACACACAATGTGTAAAAAAGACCTATATCTGCATTTAATTTTGCTGTTATGCTACCACAGAACTTACATTATACAACACTAAAATTGTGTCGGAACTGGTCTTTCCTCAACTTATCACAGAATAAGCGTCTTCTACAGTTGAATGCATGATTGGTGTTATTGTACTATATGAACAAAAAAAAACCACAAAACCTCTCCTCTAAGGCACATCTGCTAATAGGCGAATTAACGGTGTCGAGGTATCTATTACGCGAAGATCATAATATATTTATCAGCTGGAGTCGAGGTATCATAATATATTAACGGTGTCGAGGTATCTGACACATAGACATCCACTTAATCAGCCACGTCAATAAATATGTCAGCACCAATTAAATCCACCTCAGCAATTAAACAACTTAAATTCACAATGAATTACCAAAAAAAGCCAAATGTGGGGATCGAACCCTTACCTTTCAAACATGATCTTGCATTTCAACCAAATGAGCTACCAACTTTTTCTTTGTTATACATTTGTAACGTATATATTAATACCATTCATCTTCCTTTATTTATTTTTTTGACCAACTTCTTTCTTTATTTCTAACAATAGCCTTTTTACCTATTAAGTATATCTATTTAATATGTATTTTTATACTTATATATAGGCTTAATTATATATTACATATTACATATATATCTTAATTATTTAATATCTAATATTGTTTAATGGTTGTTAGGTGCTTATGTTTATAGATTTGAATTTGATGAATGAGTAAAGAGTTTAATTATGTTAATATTGTTTGAGGTTTTTTGGACATCTTTTAAGGTATGATAGAAAATTTCAAAGCTCTATGATGAGTGAATTTATACACAGTATGCCTATTTTTATCACGTTTTATTAGGGTCACGAGTCATGCGGGCCAATCAGTGACCCTTCGGTTCGACCATTAACCCAAATGACCCGAAGAACTCGGCGGGTTGATCACCGGGGTCGGTTTTAATAACATTGATTTGAACCATGTGGCAGCCATACTCATCCTTCACCTAACAACAAAGAATAACGCCTGATTCAGAATCAAGTTAGATGACGAGATCCCGCCAATAAAATCAACGATCTCAATATCATGCAAAAATCAACGGTTATTATTGAAATAGATTAATTTGTATACCAAATCGATCTAGGGGACAGGAAAGCATCACCTTTAATGCTGTTTATTTCTATTTTAAATGCTATTCATCATCTTTGATTTTTTTTATTTATTAAAAACGTTCACAACTTGAATTTCTTTATATATTATCACTATCATATCATTAGCATCAATCAGGTGAGCAATTATATCATATTAAAAACGATCACAACTTGAATTTCTTTAACTTCTCCCATATTAAAAACATTCATAGTAACCCCAATATACACACAATCAGGTGTTCATCCCTTACTATCATATCATTAGGCATGCAACTCCATCAGTAAAAAGTTCTTCCCTATGCTATTGATCATATTAAAAACGTTCACAGCTTGAATTTCTTTAACTTCTCCATGATTCACGTAATTTGGTCTATTTGTCCTATTATTAAAAACATTCACAGCTTGAATTTCTTTAAATTTTATGTTTGAACTTCTAACCCATGATTATACTGCAAGGAAATTCTAATGGAACCGTGTTAAAATAAAATTCGTACACCTTTATTACCTTGGTTCAGGATGGCAAAATCATTACACTACTACTATATTTACAATAAATTTCGTTGAATTATAATCATAGGTTTTGCTTCCGATCCTCGTGTATCCGTGTAATGCGCCGCCTAATTTTTAGATTTTACTAATCAATAAATGTTTTTTCAATCATGTTGAATTTGTGATAAATAAACGAATTTGATTTGTAAAGTCATTGCATGCATTGTGTGTTCACGATTGTAATTACAATTTCAAATTGAACGCACTTTCCTAGATGCCCCCTTTTCAATAGGTCGAACAATGTAAAAAGGATAAACTTTGTTTTTGTCATTTTGTCATGCCCTATTTTTCATTTTGTCTTATGTTCTAAGTCCTAACCATGGCTTTTTAACTTTTGGTTTTGATTTTTATCTGTTTTTTTTCTTTCTTGAAACTCTAATTTCTTAATCTCTCTTTCATTTGTGTTTTTGTTGTTGTTAAACTTCCAATATTTTTAGTGTTGAGCCAAATATTGTAAATTTCACTCATGATACTTCCTCTAGGATATTATACTTTTAAGATATTAGTGATATTCGCGATTCTCTTTATAGGTTGTGCTCAAAATGATTATTTCCTTGTTATTCCTGCGGCTCATTTTGATTTGAAAAGGTAAGCTTATATTAACTTATAAGATTTTCATTTTGTTTGTTCTTACTTTTTTTGCTCATTCTTTGTTCACTTTATTAGCAGGAGTTTAATTTAATGGTGAAGAAGCACATCATGTTGGAGAACCAATGCATTGAAATAAACTGAGTGAAGATTTGAGGGTGTTGGGAGATACTTGCTTAGATTTGAGTGAAGCTTTTGTTGAGATCATCTCCCCTTAAGTCAATTTGTTGGATATATCGACCATATTATAAGTGATTACGTAGTTCGGGTTATTAACTTATTATCACGTTGAAGTGAATTATGGAAAATGACCAATGTGTATGGTATTATCAAATTTATCCGTATTTTTATTTGATATTATTGATTACCAAGTTGTGTATTTGAGATTGTGCAATGAGATTTGGTAATATGTACGAGTTTGGGTTGTAACATCTTTTAATTACATGATTATTTGAGATTGTGCTATAGCATTGAATAACTATATTTTAGAACCTACTATTGAGAGAATCTATGCACCGTGACTAGAATGAACTATAACTTTATACTTTTAGTGGTATGGTGATTCGTAGAAACAAATTTACCATGTTCTCTATGCGCCATTTAGTTCGCTTTGAAACATAATGTTGATTCTCCGTTTTTTTTTTGTTTGCACTATTTGTTACATGTCATAAATTTTAGACCCATCGTCATTAGTATTTAATGAAAAAATTTGTTTAACCATGTTTTTTTGAATTGTGCTTTTAAATTTTAAAATTATGAATATAACCCTCTCAAATTCAATACCAAATCAATTTCAAAATCTTTAAATAATTAAGTACAATCCCATGTATGTAAAATATATTACAAATGAGATTCAATTAGGATAGAGCAATACAAATTGTGAATTTTAATCATTGAAAAAATCAATTTAAAACGCAGTATTTTTCACAAATATTTGAATCATTGAAAAGAATCAATTTAGAGCAATACACATTTTATGGGATTCACTTCCTAAATTGAAAACAAACAGAAATCATATTCCATTTTAATCAGATTGCACAATACACATTATCATGATGTATTCCTACTTATGCACAAAATATTCACACTATAATAATTTTGATGACGTTAAATTTAACAATATAATAATTCGAGTACACCTTGCGTTTCTTTTTATTCTTGATTTCCGAGGGTCGTCTAACAACACGTGTGTAGAGCGTCTTACAAGACAGCGCCCAACCTCAAAATAAATAAATTAGGACCCCAAAAGTTAAAACTAACACATAACCCATAATTATTATCGAAGTTTTAAAATAGTCGAAGTTTAGTATCATTATAATTATTGGTGACCACTCAATACAATATTAGAATTGGTTGATGTATTTGCTTCAAAAACGGCTCGAAAGATGGCTCTTTTTAAGAACTAGAATGTTGATATTATTTTGAAATTATATCAAAATGTTATTTACAATTTATTTAATAATGTAGTTTACTGATTTTTGGTGATTTATTTGATTTTTTTAAAATTTGGGGACCAAATTTTAAGATTTGCCTGAGCCCCAATTTGTTTGAGACATTTTACTGTTGATTTCTAATAGGTTGATTTAAGAGGCGTCAAAGTATTTTATATCTCACATATATAATACATAAATATACAAATCATCTATTTTTATATAAGTTTAAAGAAGCATTATTACAGCAGGCGTAGGTTAAATATACAAATATTTAAAATAATTGAAGTAATTATCTTATGTTATCTAAACAATGAATTTAATTCGCGTCTTTGTGTGGGTTAATTATCTTAGTATATATATATATATATATATATATATATATATATATATATATATATATATATATACGGTATCCAAAATCCTAACGTGAAATCTATCACTCACGAAACAAAAACCCTAGCACATACATACGTTTCTTCCCAAACCCCTCCGCTCCTTGCCAATGGCAGATCTTCCTGCCGATGTCATCACCAACATCTTCTCACGTTTACCAGTAAGGTCCCTCCTCCAATTCCGATCTATCTCAAAATCATGTCGATTTCTAATCGACAGTGACCACTTCAAAACCCTTCACTTCAATAATTTACACAAATCGAATTCCAAACTCATCCTCCACCACGACTATTACAGAGACTACGCTGTCGATTTACCAACCCTAGGCAACGTCGTTCACCTCAACAAACCTCTCAACTTCTCTGAAAGTCGCATTATCATCGGCTCCTGTAACGGCCTCCTATGCATCAAAAATCTTTCTAAGGAAATAGCCATCTGGAACCCTTCCATTTGTAAGCATTGGATTATTCCAACGTCGCCCAACATCAGCTCTTTGCGCCACCACGTCTTCGGCTTCGCCTGTTGCAACTATGGCTTCGGCTCCTTCATGGGAGACTACAAACTTGTGGAAATTTTTCCTCACCGATCCGAAGTGAGTCTCTTCAGCTGTAGTACCAACACGTGGAAAATCCTTCCCAACGTCTCTTATGCACACTACTCTTGGTCCCCAGACATGGGTGTTTTCGTTGACCACGCACTACATTGGGCTCTACATAGGATTGGCTTACCATTTTCGGCTGTCTCAGACAAATTTGCTCCACCTAAATTGATTGTTGCATTTGACCTTAGATTCGAGGTGTTCAATGAAGTGCCTCTTCCAGATTTAGGTCAGTGTTTCATAATTGAAGTGTCACAATTGAGAGGGTGTTTGAGCATGGTTGTTGATTATTATTATTATAGTAAAATTGATTTTTGGGTAATGAAACAATATGGATCTAAAGATGGTTGGTTTAAACTGTTTACTTCGATGGATTACCCTGAGTTGAGGGGACCTTCGAAATTTGTGAAGCCTTTGGGTTACTCCAGCGATGGAATGAAGGTTTTGTTTCAACAAGATCATAATAAACTGATTTGGTATAACTTTAAAAGTAAGCAAGTGAGTCATGTTACAAATCTAGGAATGTCAGATTTTGATGAAGCCATTATTTGGGTGGAAAGCTTTGTTCAACCACCCTTTCCCACTGAGTATTATAGGAAGCAGAAAAAGCAGCAAGAGGCGTTGGAATGCAACTATAATACAAGCAAGAGAAGGAAAGTGCTTAAGGTCTTGAGGTGTGGTTTTGTTGAACTTTGAAGTTAGCTCTTTTTTGACACAGATTTAGTATTTCTATTATTTATTAGAGATTGATTATGGAACCCCTTGAATGCCTGATAGAAGTGCATGGTTCTTTAACTGATAGAGTAATCTAGCTTTAATCATTGTTAAACTTCTTTTCTTGATTTGCTGAGACAAATACGTTTTTATGTTTGGTTCAACATGAATGTTTTTAATTGAATGGTCTGAGTTTCTAAGTGGGTGGATTGCTTATACTGTGATCATAATTTGTAATTTTCTGCATGCTTTCATGAAGTTTAATGGTCTGATCATTTATAAAGTTTCAAATTGCTTTCAAGTTAAGCAAGTCAAGTATTATATAAATTATCATATTTATAATGTACTGTAATACATGTGCTATTTAATGGTAGCAATGAGATGACAGCCAACTGGACTTCAAACTGAGGTTTTTATATCCTATATTGGTTTCAAGGTTTTTTTTTCCCTATATTAAACTTGGAAATCTTTATTGGACTTTTATCAATCACATGATAAAAGCCATAGTGTATAAATTAAGAAAAAGATGCAGAATCACGAATAAGTGGCTTTTAACATGGATGGCTCCATTTCTTCCTTTGTTCTTCAAAGCTTCCTACTTTAGCTGTTTGGTTCAGATCACCTAGCCTCTTTGCATACATCTCATGGTAATTCTTTGCATCAACATGGCTTACAATTCTCACCAATTTTCCATATTTCTTATCCACCACCATTTTTCCATCAGTAGATTCAATCCCTTTTGCCAAAACTTTCACTTTTTCCAGATCAAATTTTGCATTTAGGCTTGAAGTGCCATCAGCCAAGACAACAGCACCTAGAATTTCCCCCAAAAATGTGTCCTGTAACATGGAAACATAAAACACAAACCAATTAAGCAGCAGAAACAATCTAGCAAACCAAAATGATATTCTACTAAATACAAATTCTTATTATCACTATGTTTCTAAGCAAGAGATATCCTATTAAAAAGGGTAGCCCCCTGCACGATTCTCCCGAGAGGGTAGACGGACGCAGCCTTAACTCGTAAGTAGAGAGATTGCTTCCAATATTTGAATGTGACCTCTATGTCATAAGGCAACAACCTTGCCGTTGCGCCAAGATACTGAAGTTACTTTTTTCTCTTCTGGTTCAATATTTAAGTTATATGGTGATGGAACACTTCAGATTGAAGATGTGTCTGGTGTTTGACATCGACACTTCAATTACATTCATTTTTCAAATTGTTATCGGTGTCTACGTGTCCGTGTCAATGTCGTGTCTGGTGTCCGTGTCGGTGTTTCATAGCAAGAAATCACAACTAAATATGCATTTATACCATATGTTTATATCTGTGCTGGCTTTGCTTCAAACTGTGTAGCTTTGACAGCAGACGCTTGGAAAACACTGCTTCAGGTGTTTTTTCTATCCTAAAGAACCTGATTAAACTACTTGAAAACGAACTTGCTTTACGCTGAATATTGAGTGGAATGAGTGTGATGTTAAGTTCCGATTGAAACACTGCTTTGGCTGCCAAAGGATCCAGGAACATATTGAACTCTGCATACTGATTGGAAGGAACAGAAAAGACATTTCCTTTGTCACTTGCATTCCTTCTGATATGTCCTCCCACTACATAAACCTCCTGAAACAATTTATAACTGTTATGGCACATCTCTACAAATTATAACCCTTATAATTTCTTAACTGGATTTCATGAAATCACTATTATAGAAGGTTACAAAACAAATGTATTAACAAAATAACTTACCTGAATTCTTGAGCTTATGTTTTTCACTGATAAAACCTTTGCCAGATTAGTCAAGGGGCCATTGGTTAATACTGTAATCTTAGACCCTGGTTTCAATGTTTGCAATACAGACTCCCAAACTTCCATAACTAGTGGTTGTCTGAGTTCGGGGTGATCGGTATCTCGAGGAGCTCCAAATTTAACAGAGTTTTCTGCTGTGTACCTGAGTCACATGTCAAAATGTTAGTATATTGCTGGTTAAAAAGAAAATAAAATCTCGAACTTTAAACCATGGTTGTAAGTCTTATGAAACACCGACATAGACACAGACACCAGACAAGACACAGAAGCAGAAACACCGATTTTAATTTGAATAATACAAATAATTGAAATGTCGGTGTCTACACAATACGTGTCGGACACCAGACATGTCTTCAATTGGAAGTGTCGGTGTTAATAAGGTTTTTAGATAACACATTCCATTATTTATTTGGTGATAATATAAGCTATCATTCCCCACAAAACCAATATGGTTTAAATAATTTCAGAACTATCATAATGTTGATACAAAGAAGCACATTTAAGGCATGAAATTATAGTGACAAATGGAGAAGAACCTTCTGGGACTACGTGGCAGAAGACGAGCAAGTCCATAGAGAGTGTCAGAGTCAATAAGGCCACCATTTCCGTGAGGAATGGCTTTAATATAGTTGCAGTCTCCAACAGGTGGAAATAATGGATCTGATTGATTCATTGCAAAAGCTTCACCTAGGCCAACTGGTATATCATCACGTCCCATCATGTGTAGTAAGTCATAGATTACATCTATTGTTGCACCATTTGCCCACCCTGTTGGGCTCACAATGATTGCCTTCAAAGTACAAACAATTAATCAAGTCACTGCGATCTTAATCGGACAGTTTAGATTAGTTATAGCATGATATCATGCATTTTACGCAGTCGTGCGATCTGGATCGTCAGATCAAAGATTGGACGTGTATATTTTGACTTTATAAATTAAGTCCCAAAACAAAGCCGGAACATGAGCTGTCCAATCTTGACCTGATGTTCTAGATCAGCAACAACGTGATTGCAACACGTAGAGAATCCAAAACCGAAAAGTTGTGTCTTAACCTTGGATTGAGGTACCCTTGTCTCACCCTAAAATTGTATGAACCAAAAAAGAAAAAGTAGAAAGTTCCTATGATTTAGTTAAAAGACAATAGAGTTATTCATTTGGACTCATTTTCCATGTTGTAGAATGGCTCATCCAAACAAAGTACAAACATGAAAAATGAGAATACCTTAAGGTCGATAACTTCAACAGGAACTTTGAGGAGGTAAAATAGAGCAAGAAAATCTCCTGCACTCATGTCCATGTCAAACACAAGAGGTTTTCCTAATGCTTTATTTTCAAAATCTGGCCTATAAGTTACTTCTTCATAGCAAGGAAACTGTGTAGTGAAGTTGAACCTCCCAGCATGTTCTGGTTTCTTTAGATTCTGTGAACCACCACAGAAAGAAAATTTCAGATTCTCATAAGATCATATCATGTTTAAGGTCCAACAATTATCAGAGTACAAACAATGGATAATGAACTTACATTCAAAAAGCTTTTGAAGAATTCTCTGTCAAGTGGGCTTGTTACATCCTTGTTAGGCTTTGCTTTTATAGCTACAAGTACTTTCACTGAGTTTTGGCCATTCACCTCTTGTGTATAACCATCCTATAGATATAATAATATAACATATTACATTACATTATATAATATAATATATAAACATTTTATTATATGAATTTGCTTTTGTATAACGTTAACTACCTGACACCTTCCTTTACCATTCTTCACAAAGCAAAATGGATCTCTAAGTCTTTGTTGAACATGGCCACTATGAACTCCATCTTTCTTTAGATTAAATTTAGGAACTTTGAGGCCATCAAAGAAGGGATTGGAGCCATCAGATATTCCATAAGGCTTGTTAGAAGTAATTACAGTGATGTTCATATACTCCATTTCAGCAAATTCATTTTCTCCATTATTTTTATTGGAGTTCCTCATGATTGAAACTGCTACACCACAAGTGAAAGAATCCCACATAAAATAACTCTGCCAAAACAATGAGCTATTATCATTATAAACTCCTTTGAGAAAATCATATCATATCATAGACATATTCCAAATTTATAAAGAAATTACCGTGTAGAATTGATCGTTGAACCATGTATCGCGAGCCATTTTTAAGGACTTGAAACAATACTGTGCCTCATATGTGTCTTGACTCTTGTCAAATTCATCAAAGAATTCTTCACTGATGGGGATTGTGTTTGTTGCATCAAGAGGAACAAGTGTAACAGGAATACCAGAATGTATCACCTATAATGACATCATGTACCTTTTGGTCACCACTGTGATAATGACGTGTTTGTGTTCGTGCTCGTGTCTGTGTCGGTGCTTCACAGTGAAAAAAAACTGACCTGATATGCTGCAAAAGGGTCTCCAAATATGTTGAATTCTGCATAAGGGTTAGCATCATAATTTGAGAACAAATTGCCATGGTCACCACACTGCCGAGGTACACATGAAGAGGAAGCAGCATTTTTGGGACAGCAACCAGTTGGATTTCTTGACCTCACACCACCCCCCATGATGTAAATATGCTCCACATTTTTCTTTAGGTGTGGATTTTTCATAAGTAAAATGGCTAAGTTTGTATGTGATCCAATCAAAATCACAGTTATGGGACCTTCTGATATTTTCTTAATCAGCACTTCTTGAGCAGTTGGTTGTCTTAGGGGAGTATATTTCCTTTTTCCCTAAATTCATGATGACATCTGCAACAAAATAAGTACTAGTAATAATGAGATTTCGAATTCGAAGGTATATATGTTTTACTTACCTGTGGAAGGAAAGCTTTTCGAATGCCATAGTTTGTATCGACATCCAAGCGCCCTCCTCCAATACCTACAGGAATAGCCTGCCTGTATCTGCAACCTCCTGTTGTTGTCATTCCCTGATTATTCATTAACATATCAATCATGAAAGAACTAACTATAAAAAATGTTGTGTATTTCTAATCGTCTATTAACTTTGGAGGCTATGTAGCATTGAAACTTCAGGTTTAAGATATTCCGGTGTCTACGTGTCTGTGTCAGTGCTATCTATCGATTTCACACTGCAAATAATACATACTTGTTCTATAATTGGAAGATATCCACCAACATTTGGGAGTATGGTACCATTTAGGAGTATTCCACCTTCACCTCCCACTCCAACTGCTATGTCATCTCTCCCCATCATGTAAAGCAAGTCATATATTTGATTCACAGCATGCCCAGCATTAGTCCAAGCATTTGCATTGATAGTGATTCCCTGCAGATACATACAGATAAACAACATCCTCAACCAAGTCAAATCAAAATATGGAATGTCAACAACGTCATACAATCAACTTGTCTTGGTTTTACAACACATAGAGACAAACACAACTTTTCAAAAAATAACACACCCCTTATTTAACAAAAAAGAAAAAGTACACCTTTCTTTTTTCACTATGCCCCTTACTTTTCAAATATTAGTGATTAATTAGTTTTTGAAAATTCAAAGTGTTGTTTAAACAAACCAATGCATTGGTTTATTGATTAAACCAACATAAGAAGAAAAAGTCAACCTTTCTTTCTCTCAATCCCCACCAGTAAGATTTGCTTGATACTATTGCAATTTAGGAGTCAATGATTTACGGTCAAAGCAATGATTCACAATGAAAAGCACGTAAAAAGAGGGAATGAATAAAGGTAACTTTTTTTAATATATTTGCTAACCTCTAATTGAAACTCTGATCTGTTGAGCTTCAAGAGATATAGGAGAGCAAAGAAATCATCAGTATCAACATCTGTATCCAAAACAATCCTTCGAGGTTTTCCTTCAACAGTATACAAAGAAGCTCCAATAGTTACTGTTATAATTAACACAAAAGATAGCCACAATCTCATTGGAAACATTCTCTGTGATTTAAGACTAGAGTAGTAATTAATTAACTTCTTGTGTTCAAATATGCAAAATAGAGAATGAGATAGAGTTGAAAAAAAAAAGGTTTGATTAACATGAAGTGAAAATCATGCAAAGAAGAGAGAGTTCATGTTCATGTTCATGTTCATGTGTGGGAGAGAGAAACAGAGGAAGGAATTGAAAGGCACGTAAATGGGGTGGTAGAAGAAGGTAGCAGAGAGAGAGAGAGAGAGAGAGAGAGAGAGAGGTAGGTAGCCTTATTAGAAAGGCAAAATAAGAAGCATTTACGTGTTCATTGGTTTTCTACTGTTTACAATATTATTATTATTTTTGTCATATAGTGCGGAGTCTAACATAGAGTACTAAGAAATTTCATAGTAATTGTTATTAAATAGACATAATATAATCATTTCTCTATCAATAAAAAATTTGGTAATCACGCAAACACTAAATTGTGTTTACTAACCACACAAACACTAAATTATGATTAGTATGTACTAACCATTGGATTGTTGTATAATGGTTATCGAAAAATTTAGTATTTGTTACTGAGGTTTTCCTTAGTATCATAAATCTTTGTCATATAAGGACACGTAACCTAGTTCTGACTGTATTGGCAATTTCAACGATGTGAGAATAGCGACTCCTAAATATAATAGTGTAGAGCTGTCAATTTTTGTCCAGCCCAACAGGTCGGCCCAAGGCCCAGTGTTTTGGGTTGGGCTGGACTCATTAATTAGAGGCCCAGGAACAAATCGGGTTGTTTTGGCCTAGCTCAGTTGGGCCATGGACCAAGTTGGGTCGACTTTTTTATGTTTTTTAAGCAATTTTTATGACTTCCTATGTTAAAGTTAGATTGGGTCGCTGACCGGCCCATCAATCAAGTATTTTGGGTTTGGCTACACAAAATACAATCCTGTCAACAATTGGGACGCCTTAGCCCAACCTGCATGAGTTTATTTATGTTTTTGGCAATGATTAAGTAAGCAGCATCATTTCATCTTAACAGCTCTACATGTGATAATGTAATTAAGTTGTGTTTATTTGTCATTTTGTCGGAAAAAATGTATATATAAAAAGACCAAATGAGAAATAATTAATTATGAAAACATCACTATAAGCTGAGAGGGTATCTTACACATGTATGCTGCTTAACATGCGATTTCAATGTATGGTGGGAATGATTTCTTGTTGCTATCTAATTTTTTTGTTGTCCAATTCAATTGTGCTCAAACGTCATTTTGTGTATTATTTTTCCACATTATAATTCAAAGCAAGCATGACCAACCAATTCATCATTTCAGTTGCCGCATAAAGCTCAATATACTTATAACCAGCCAAGTGTTATAGTTACGTCGTCAATGACGTATACCATGGTGCAGCAAGATTTTGTTAAAAAATTATCTAATTTAGTTACCTTTTTCTTCCTAGCCAATGAATCTTGAAGGTATCTCCCAACAACTATTCTTCGGTTTAAATTTCCTTTTGTTATTCAAAAGCTTTCTAACATGTCACCACTTTGGAAAATAAATTTCTAATTTCCCCACCTTTCTCTTCATATCCAATCATTCTGAAAACCTTTTCCTACCAACTATATCTGTTAGATGATATTTTATCTAGATAATAAAATAGTCTAACTATAATAAAATAGTATCTAACAATATCCACCTCTATTTATATTGTCTTTGGCTACTCATTCTTCTAACTAAACTGATAAGGATTGCCTTTTGGTATCAAGTTTAAGGTCTCTTCTTTATTTCTTATACTGTTATTAGTTTGTTTTCGTTGTTCAGGTTCTTCCTATACTAACTATGTCTTCTTAATTATGGTATTATCCTTCAGCAATGAGTCGTTCTCCTCTTCAACGTGTTGGTCGTTCTTATCATTTCAGCTTAGCATTTAAGTTTGAACACTTTGAACGTGATGGCTTACAATTTTTCTATGATGCCTACAATCAGCTGGGACTTTAAGGTTACACGTTATGTCAACAAGAGATCCGGTGTGATGATAAGGTTTTATATTTTCATCATATTATTTATAAATGTTAATGATTACTAACTATGTTTTTCTTTTATCTGAAAATCTGAATCAGTATTTTCCCCGTCGAATTGCAAGGATGATACCCCATTCAAAGAAAAAATTAAATCAGACTCCATAATAATTCAACAAACCAGACGCATGAGTGCACACTACGTTCCGCTAAGCGTTCAAGGGATGAGAAATACGTAACAGGCGCCACATGAGTGTCCTTTGTTAAGGGGAAAAAACTGCGAGTAGGAGACTTACTTAAATTGGAATTGGGGACTCCCATTTGACTGTTTTTGTTGATATCATTAGGAAATATGGAAGAAATCATTAACTGTACTACTTCCCTTTCTACTAAAGCAATATGTGGTGGCCTTTAAATATCCAAACTACTGGATCCTTATTAACCAAATGTTTGTCCTTTAGAAGCATTTTAAACATGTTTCTTATTATTATTATTATTCATTCTTCCTATCTGTTTCATATGTAAGTTTAGACTGAAACAATTTTTACTATGCCAACGCTAATACTAATTGCATTTCCAATGTCTTTCATTTAATCAACTACTAGCCAACCTGTCCATCGGACGGGTCTCTGTAACGAAGGCTGACGTGGACAGGTCACAAGGAAAGAATGCAGAGAGTGGAAGTCACGCTCGCAGGAGTGGGCGAGTGAGGAAAGAGCACCCACGTTGGGAACAATTCGTTAGTAATTGATTTGGTATTTGAGGCAAGAGAAGATTCGGTTGAAGGCGTGCATTGTGTGATGATCTCATTTCTTCTCTAACCTCCTTCTCTGTACTCTCACTCTGCACCATCGTTACTCTGTGCTTGTACTGAGCATTCCATTTTGATTATTGTACTGAACTATTTCATATTAATCAAGCTCAGTTTCATTTCTTAATTTGTTTGTGGTTACTAGTATTACATTGGTGCTTTCACTGAATCCATGGCCGATAACACTCGCCTAAAGGAACTAACGGCGGAGGTTCGCCGACAAGCAGAAATGCTAGAGAAGTCCGATGCAGCTAACACCGCTCGTTTCGAAAGGATCGAAGAAATGCAGAAATCTTACGATGGTCGTTTTGACGAAATCACTGCAGCATTGGATCGTCTCTTGCAAGGTTCACCTCAGGTTACCGTCACCCATGGAAGTACGAACTCAGGAACAATGAGTAGCACTAGCTCCACTACCAGTTCACAATCGTTCCAGGTTCGAAATATCAAACTTGAATTTCCTCGGTTTAACGGTAAAAATGTTTTAGACTGGATTTTCAAAGCTGAGCAATTCTTTGGGTATTATCATACCCCTGATCCAGAGCATTAATCATAGCTTCTGTACATTTGGAACAAGAGGTGGTTCCTTGGTTTCAAATGGTTCAAAGAACCAGGCCATTTCAGTCTTGGAATGATTTTACAAGAGCTCTAGAGTTAGATTTTGGTCCATCTATCTATGACTGTTGATAACTCTATTTTATATAGAGTATTTCATATGTTTAAACTTAGTATTTGCTCTCTTTCAAGTAATAATAAAGAGTTTATATAGTATTTAGTGTGATATATGATATCTTGAGTGATTTGAATGGTTATAGTTAGTTATAAGCCATTTTGGATATATTGTGGTATGTTTGATGTTTTTGTTGGTGCGGTCTCAATGTTTATCGCATCAATGCTCCCGTGACCGATCCTCTGCATCATTCTCGCGCAACTTGGTGAATAAGCACTGTTTCATATGCATCCACATGCAATGTGATGACTCTCCGCCGCTTCCCCGATGCCATCCAAACTTGTATAGTAGGCGCTACCATTCACACATAGCTATAGGCATAGCTTTGAAGAGTCATCAACATAGGGACACTTGTTCTAACACCATGGAACCACCCTATATGATTAAGTCAAAGATTGCAACATGGATAAACCCTCGGAAAGCAACTACGGCTATGATCCACTCAAGATGACTTCAACATGAAGAAAGGAAGCACCTCGGCAAGGCTATAAAAGGACCTCACATCTTCATTTGGAAATATATCACAATCCATAAGTTAGATCAAAATTTCAATATACATAGTTAGTTTTTATATTTTTAGAGGAAGAGGAAGGAATTCATAATTCCTCCTTTACTCATTTTCATAATGTTTGTATAGTGCTAAGGAGTAATGCTAGTGCATTGCTAGAAGACTTCATACAAAGGTTTTCAACATTTGTAACTTTACTCTTGTTGTTTCTCTTTTGTGATTTCTATATATATAAACATGGTCTATTCGGTTTTTATATATATCTTGCAATGTCTCTTGTTAGCTAAACCTTTCTTAGTTGGAATGTTCTAATCATTTAATGAGCTTTTAAGTAAGTATGTTGCATGTATGTATGTTTGTACTTTAGTTCTTGCTTGATAATATTTTTATTACTTATTTTAAACTTGATCACTTAGAATAAGTATGAATTGTAAATGACCAGACATGGCTTACAATTAAGAACTCAAGAACTAATATGGGTGAGTGTTTTACATAAAGAAAACTTTGTGAAAACCATGCTAAGTCCTAGACATAGGATAGTATAGTCCATAGGATAATTGTGGGTACTTAAAATACAAGAGTGAATTCACTTAAGAAAAATGAATACTTGTTAGGAGGCAAGATTGGCACTAACACCCTTTCTTTATTGCATAGAACAAGGATCATAAGAGTTGGTAATGATACTCTCAAGAAAGTGACCCGAAAGGCACATAGCTAATGCAACAAAGATTCAAAGCAAATTTGCATCACATCTTTGCATCATACACTTTTAAGTAAATTACTTGATGAAGACATTCCAACTAGCTTTTCTCTTTTACACTATCAACATTCTTTCTTAGTTTTCTAACTTAGTTGTGATCATCAAACAAAATCCAAAATTATTTTGTTACTTAGTGACTTTACACTTTATTACTTTCTATTTGTTTTAAAAGTGAGTTTTTCAATCTCTGTGGGTTCGATCTTTTTACTACTTGTTTTTGGACAGGTGTATACTTGCACTCAAGTGTATGTGGCATATTCCACACACCAAGTTTTTGGCGCCGTTGTTGGGATTGAAGTAAATTCTTTTTAAAATTACGATATTGAGTAATTTAGTGTTGTATATAAATTCTGGTTTTTAGAGTTTACATCAACAACGAGTACATGATACTTAGTATATGTACGTAACTGTAAAGCAGAACTCGAGAATATAGTTTAGATTTAGAAATAGAAAGAAGATTCGGGAGATTGCTAAGACTTGTAAGCAGAATCAACAAGCTAGCAACATGTCATTCGGTGAAGAACAAAGCTCAAGGCCACACTCGGTGAGAGGAGGCCCCGGTTCCTGAGATGCTCTTGAAGAAGAAGTTCATAGAGAAAATCTCATCCACATGGATCACATAGGTATGATTAATGATAGAGATAGACCTATGAGGATTATGCTCGGTTTGATCATCAAAACATGCAAACTAGTATAAGCAGACCTCATATTGATACCATGCATTTTGAATTTAAGCCTATGATGTTTCAAATGCTTCAAACTATTGGTCAATTTGGAGGATCTCCTCATGAAGATCCTCATTTGCATTTAAGACAATTTCTAGAAGTATGTAGTAATTTTATTTTACCTGGTGTTAGTGAAAATGCATTTAGATTAAGGTTATTTCCATATTCTTTGAGAGATAGAGCCAAGGCTTGGCTAAATTCTTTAGAGCCTAACTCTATTCATTCATGGAATGAAATGGCTGAAAAGTTTTTAGGAAAATATTTCCCACCTATCAAAAATGCCAGGTTAAGAAATGATATTACATCTTTTAGACAAAAAGAGTTTGAATCTTTATTTGAAGCATGGGAAAGATGGAAGGAACTTTTAAGAAAATGTCCTCATCATGGTTTTACTGTTATTATTCAAATGGAAACATTTTATAATGGTTTAGAACCTCAAACTAGAATAATGCTTGATGCATCATCCGGTGGAGTGTTATTAAATCATCATACAATGAAGCATGTGAATTAATTGATAGAATAGCGACTAATAGCTCTAGTTGGCCTAATGAGAGGGTAAGTGCCCAAAAGAAACCATCAGGGTGCATGAAATCAATGATATATCCGCCTCTATCCGCTCAAGTAGCCACCCTAGCTAATTTAATGAAAAACTTCACTACAGCAATGCTATCGCATCTAATGCATTTGCATCACCGAAAAGATTATTGCAAAGAAGAGAACAAGTACCTCCGTGCACACCTAGTTGTGTGTCTTGTGGAGGAGGTCACTTGTATGAGGAGTGTTCTAGCAACCCTATCTCTGTAAATTATGTAGGTTATAATAGGAATAACAACCCTTATTCCAACACTTATAATCCTGGTTGGAAAGATCACCCAAATTTTAGATGGAGCAACAATAGTGCACTGCTGCACTAGAACCGCTCCAACTACACCAACCAACCCACCAGATTCCCACTCAAAATAACCAAAGAAACTCTCAACCTACCACCGATAATTCTCTAGAAACCATGCTTAAAGCATTCATAGGTGAATCTAGAAGCGCTAGACAAACCCAAGATGCTTCCATCAAGAACTTAGAGAATCAAGTTGGTCAATTAGCCACAGCTCTGTATCAAAGGCCACAAGGTGCCTTACCTTCAAATACAGAAGCTACACCTTCTCAAACCAAAGGAAAAGAGCAGGTTAAGGCTATTTCATTGAGAAGTGGTAAGGATTTGGTAGAGTTAACTGAGAAGGAAGGTGTAGATAAGGGAGAAAAAACAAAAATCAAAAAGAAACCAATGCGAAGCATCTAGTGCTCCCGCATCACAAGAAGTTCAAAGTCCACTACCTAAGTTAGTACTGAATACCCTCCTCCTCCTTACCCTCAAAGACTGAAAAAAGCACATGAGGAGAAGCAGTTTGGTAAATTCTTAGAGGTACTAAAACAATTACACATCAATGTTCCCTTAGTAGAAGCCCTCCAACAAATGCCAAATTATGCAAAATTTATGAAGGATGTGCTTACTAAAAGAAGAAGATTAGGTGAGTTTGAAACTTGATTGCCATGATGAAGATTGTAGTTTGCTTATGCAAAATAAGATCCCTAGGAAATTGAAGGATCCGGTAGTTTTACAATTCCATTTTCTATAGGAAAATCCTATCTTCTGTAAAGCTTTATGTGATTTAGGTGCAAGCATCAACTTGATGCCTAAATCTATTTTTGACCGATTAGAAATAGGAAATGCAAAACCAACCCTTGTGACACTTCAATTAGGCGATAGATCAATAGCCTATCCTGAAGGTATCATAGAAGACATCCTAGTTAAGGTAGATAAATTTGTATTCCCTGTAGATTTTGTTATCCTTGACTTTGATGCGAGATAAGGAAGTGCCTATTATCCTAGGTAGACCATTTCTAGCAACCTGGTAAAACCATAATTGATGTGCGAGAAAGGTGAACTCACTATGAGAGTGAATGATCAAGAGATAAAATTCAATGTAATGAATGCTATGAAGTATCCTTCAGAGGAAACAGAAGAGTGTTCATCCTTATTCTCTCTAGATTAATTGGTAGAAAAACAATTTTACAAGCAAGTATGATCAACTTAGCCAATGCAGATGCATTAGATGCATTTGCATTGCTAGATCTTGAAATACTAGAAAAGAGAATCGCCAATAGAAAACTCTTGTAAGGAAGTATGGGCTAGGACTTATGAACCACTCAATCTTGAAGATCCAACTCTCAAGAAGAACTTACCCTCAATAGAACAACCTCCTAAGTTAGAATTGAAGATACTGCCTGAACACCTTAAGTATGCCTTCTTAGGAACAGATGAGACTTTACTGTTATCATTGCTTTACGATTTAACATCAAAACAGAGAGTGATCTCATTAGTACTCTCAAGAAGCATACCAAAGCTATAGGTTGGCAAATGGCGGATATCAAAGGAATTAGTCCTTCTATATGCATGCATAGAGTCATTTTGGAAGAAAAATCCAAAAACGACATAGAGAGTCAAAGAAGACTAAATCCTATTATGAAAGAGGTTGTGAAAAAGGAAATCATTAAGTGGCTAGATCTTTGGAATCATATACCCCATATCGCATAAAGTGCTTGGGTAAGTCTGTCCAATGTGTACCAAAGAAAGGGGGTGTGACGGTGATAGCCAATGAAAAGAATGAGTTGATACCAACAAGAATCACACAGGTGGAGAATGCAGTATGGATTACTGAGAAAACTCAACAAAGCTACCAAAAAGGATCACTTTCCTTTACCATTCATAGACCAAATGCTAGATAGATTAGCAGGGAAAGAATTTTATTGTTTCCTAGATGGCTACTCAGGCTATAATCAAATAGCCATTGAGCCTAAGGATCAACACAAAACCACCTTTACATGCCCTTATGGTACTTTTGCTTTTAGGAGAATGCCATTTGGCTTATGTAATGCACCTGCTACATTCCAAAGATGCATGATGTCTATATTCTCAGATTTCATTGAGCAATCAATGGAAGTATTCATGGATGATTTCTCTATCTTTGGAGAGACATTTCAAGTTTGCTTAACAAACTTGGAACAAATTCTCAAGAGATGTGAGGAAACAAATTTAGTCTTAAACTGGGAAAAGTGCCATTTCATGGTACAAGAGGGCATAGTGCTAGGACATAGGATTTCAAAGAAAGGTCTAGAGGTAGACAAAGCTAAAGTTGATGTCATTGAGAATCTACCACCACCCAATACAATTAAAGGTATCAGAGCTTCTTAGGCCATTTGGTTTCTATAGAAGGTTTATCAAAGATTTTTCAAAAATCTCAAAACCATTATGCATGCTTTTTGCAACATGATGTAGAATTTATCTTTGATAACTTTTGTATAGAAGCTTTTGACAAACTTAAAAGGCATTGGTGTGCGGCACCAATTATAGTAACTCAGCATTGGAGCAGGCCATTTGAATTAATGTGTGATGCTAGTGACTTTGCAGTAGGAGCGATCCTAGGGCAAAGGTATGATAAGGTCTTTCATTCCATATATTATGCTAGCAAGACATTAATTGAAGCTCAAGTGAACTACACGATCCACAGAAAAGGAATTATTAGTTGTGGTCTTTGCATTTGAAAAATTTAGATCATACTTAGTTGGCACTAAAATTATTGTCTATACCGATCACTCGCCATTAAGTATCTAATTTCAAAGAAAGATGCAAAGCCAAGGTCGATAAGGTGGATTTTACTCCTACAAGAATTTGATCTTGAAATTAGAGATAAGAAAGGAGTAGAAAATCAAGTAGCGAGACCATTTATCAAGGATTGAAGGAGAATCACTTGGTACACAAAGAGAAGAAATCAAGGAAAGCTTTCGGATGAGAAACTATTGGCAATCACAATCAATGCAAAACATGAAACCGCATTTGCTATAAGCAATGCAGAGCATCAAATGCATCTCGCACCATGGTTTCTCGATATTGTAAATTTCCTTGCAAGCAAAGTAGTGCCGAGTGAGTATGACATATCAACAAAGGAGAAAATTCTTCCACATGGTTAAACAATACTATTGGGATGATCCA
Organism: Oxytropis ochrocephala; assembly: GCA_020916435.1. Lineage (NCBI taxonomy): Eukaryota > Viridiplantae > Streptophyta > Magnoliopsida > Fabales > Fabaceae > Oxytropis > Oxytropis ochrocephala. The sequence continues at coordinate 9,820,328 of CM037093.1, read as the reverse complement.
TTCCTTTACAAGATGTGCCCCGATCAATTAATGAGGAAATGCATACGAAGAGGAGCAGCAAGCAAGCGATTGCTTCGCATTGCCATTCTCGCACCTTATGGAGGACACTTTGGAAGCACTAGAACAAAGCAGACTAAGGTATTCTACATCTGGTTATTTTTGGCCTACTTTATTTAAAGATTCTTATTTTATGGTCAAATCTTTGTGATAAGTGTCAAAAAGAGCGTTGAATATTTCGATAAGCATGAAATGCCTAGAACAAATATTTTAGAAATTGAATTATTTGATGTTTGGGGCATGGATTTCATGGGACCTTTTCCACCCTCTTTTGGAAATTTATATATCTTAGTATTTGTTGATTATGTATCCAAATGGGTAGAGAGGAGTAGCATTACCTAATAATGATGCTAAATCGGTGAGTAAGTTTTCGCAAAGAAATATATTCACTAGATTTGGAACTCCTAGAGCTATCATTAATGATGAAGGTTCACACTTTTGCAATAAGATCATAGAAAACCTTCTAGCTAAGTATGGAGTTAAGCATAAGATAGCTACTGACCTACCATCCTCAAACTAGTGGACAAGCGGGAATTATCCAATGGGGAAATTAAGAGAATGCTAGAAAAAATGGTTAGTCCAAATAGGAAAGATTGGTCTTTACATTTGGATGATGCTTTATGGGCATATAGAACAGCATTCAAAACACCCTTAGGAATGTCCCCTTACAAATTAGTCTATGGAAAAGCATGCCATTTACCTGTAGAATTGGAAAACAAATCTTATTGGGCTATCAAAAAGCTCAATTTCAATTTGAACAAGGCAGGTAAAAAGAGAATGTTAGAACTTGATGAGTTAGAAGAAATTAGGCAAACCTCTTATGAGAATGCTGAAATATACAAAGCTAAGACTAAGAAATGGCATGACAAGAAAATTCTCAGAAGAGAATTGAAAGAAGGAGGACTAGTTCTGCTATACAACTCTAGGTTGAAGCTATTTCCTGGAAAACTAAGGTCAAGGTGGTCAGGACCATTTAAGTTGATAAAGGTTTATCCACATGGAGCAGTAGACTTATTTGATAAATCCTCAAATACTGTCTTCAAGGTGAATGGTCAGAGAGTTAAAATGTACTATGGTGAACATGTGGTGAGAGACAAAACCACCACCCATTTGCAAAATCTCTAAGTAAAAAGAGGTAGTCAGGCTGACAAGACTCTTAAAACAAGCGCTTAATGGGAGGCAACCCATTGTTTTTAATTATTTTTGTGCAATTTTATGTTTTTAGTTGTTTTGCAGAAATGCAGGAAACTAATGCAGCTGCATCAAGTGCACCTGCATTGAAGGAAAATGTGCCCTGCATCAGAAATTTATAAACTTGAAGAAAATTGGTTAAGTGTGAATCATAAGGCTTCAGGAAGATCAAAAGAGGTTAAGCAAGATTAAATGACACATTGGTAGCCAAAGCAAGACACTTGGCAAGATGCATGCGCAAAGACGCAATGCTAACGGCTACCTAATAACTCCACTAACTTCCTCTTTCACGAAACATAAAGCCTTCATTATTGTTATCATTACCCTTCATTCGCAAATTCTCACAAATTCTCTCATCCGAAACACAAATCAATCTTCTCATTCTCAATCCAATCTTTTCCAAAACACACAAGCAATCAAAAACCTAGAAATTCATTACAATGGTGAAGAAGCAATCACACCTGAAATCATCAGCAGATGCAGCCAAAACTCCCAAAAAAGAGAAGAAAGCCATGCATGCAGGATCATCATCATCAAGGAAAGGAAAGCCAAAGAATCATCAATCGAATCGATGACAATGTTCATCTATGGAACATGCATCTATTGCCGAGAGAGGGTATGATTTGAAGAAGGCAAGCCCATCATTCATGTCAACAGTGGCCAATCTCAATTGGGACCACTTCGTGCTACCAAGAGGAGGCTATATTGAAGACATAGAGAGAGAGAATTCTATCTTTGGCATCACACCACAAGAAGGAGCAGAACATTCCTACACTTCCATGGTGAGAGGTAAACTTGTACACTTCCATGCAAAGAAATTGAATGAACATTATATCTTTGAAATATAATGGGAATGAATTTGAAAATAGAGTGGCAAATGCCTTTAAGAAAGAAATGGAAGAAATAAGGAGTAGGATTGCTATACCAGGGTCTGTTTGGGAAAAATTCACACCTAATGAGATTAAGCTTAGAAGTAACTATTTGGTAAATGCATTAGGTAATTGGCATTTGTTCATAGCCAATTCAATTCTGCCTACATCACATACATATGCTATGACCAAAGAGAGATTGATCTTGCTAGATACAATTCTCTCTGAGGGACATGTAGACATAGGCAGATTGATAGCTAGGGAAATTCTTGCATGCTCAACAAAATCAAAGGGATTTGTTTTTCCTTGTCTTATAAACTGAATTATGCATGAAAGAAGGAGTCCCTATAGCTGCTAATGAACAAAGAAAATTTCCCCCTGGTAATTTGAGTGCTGAAGTGAAGGAAAAGTTGAGAAATGTAAGAGGCCCTGCTCCTGCAATGCAAGAGCATTACATGCAGAAGCAGAGGGCAGTCTGGAAATTTCAGAATGATCAACATGACTGGCTTCAATTGGTCTTTGACAAGATCTTTGATCTTGTGGGCCAAGTGAATGCCCCTGAATTCCCAAGTTAGTACCGAGAAGTGAAGTGAAGAAGAAGAAGAAGAGAAAGAAGTTGAAGAAGAAGGGAAAGGAAAGGAGAAGGTAGGAGAACCTAGCACCAAAAAGAAGGTGACTAGGAAGCAATACAAAGTACAAAAGAAGAAGGTTGTGGTAGAACCTGTTGTGGAAGAATTGTATGATTCTGAATCTGAAGCTGAGAGTGAGGAATTAAAAGAAATGGATAAGGAGTTAGAAGAAGAAGAGGAAGAAGAGAGTGATGAGGAAATTGATGAGGAAGAAGAGGAACAGGCTAGAGGTGTGATCTTAGAAGAGATTGCTAGGCAGAAATATGCCAAACAAACTTCTGCATCAACCCAACAACAAACCCCTATCACTTCACCAGTAACCAAAACACCCATCATCTCACCTAACCAAGAATCCTCCTCCATTCCAAAATCACCATTACCCTCCCTCAATGATCCACCAGTCCTATCACAATCACCACCACAAACAACCCCTCCACCACCCTCTCCAAGAAAAGAAACACAAGAAACAACTCACACAAAACAACCAACCCCTATTATGCCAACAGAACAAGAAGTACCTTCTGACCCAAGCAACATAATTTCTAATGTTGTTTCTGCTCTTGAGAAAGAGGTTTTGCAGGAAAGAGAAGAAAAAGGACTCAACAAACAAAACAAAGAAGAAGAATCATCTGCAAAGGAGCCTGTTGCTCAATCTGTTGCAATGCAGAGTGATGCTCCTGCATCACTTGCTGCTGCATCACAACAGGCAACAACTATGCATGATGAGGCAACAATTAAAATGGTTCTGGAACAAATGGTACAACAGAAAAGGGATGCATTACACAATACTCAAAAGTTCTTCAAGCAACCTGCAGGAAGGCAGGCAAAATTAACACCAAAAAGGAAGAAAAGTGATGCAGTCAAGACTGATGCACCTGCATCAGTTACAGAACCAATTCCTGCAACTACACCAGAAGTAGGAGGTGCATCTGTACCTACAGAAGCAACACCAAGCAAGCCCAAGGAGAAGAAGCAGAAGGTGAAACACACTCCTCCATCCAGGCAAAGCACCAGAATCAGGAGTGGAGCCAAACCATGAGTATCAATTTACAAGCTTTCACCTACAACTGCTATATGCTTGTTTTGTTTCTTTATAACTATTTCCCTGGTTGTACTAATCCCTCTCCCCTATTTTGAACAAATGATTTGTCTGTTTTGAACAAATTTGCAGTGAGGGCACTGCAACCCCTTAAGTTTGGGGGATTTGCATGTTATGTTATGTTTTAATATGTTTTCTATCTAATATGTTGTGTGTTTAATTAATATGTTTTAGATAGTAAATATATATGTTTTAAATAGTTTTTACTTTGTTTAAATATTAGATGTACTTAACAAAGTAGTATCTAAATATTTTAGTAGAAAATATCAGTTTTTCAAAAATATGGTGAAAGCCCTATGGATGGAATTTTTATGATGAAAAAGAGAAAAAGAAGCCTTATTTCTCAGAAAAAAAAAACCAAAATTATTTTTACTTCAACACTTCAAAAGCGAGTTTGTGAAAAGAACCTTGCTATTTAAAAGATCAATCGATGCAAGGGAATTTTGGTAAGCTTAGGTCAAAACAAAGCTTTACTAAAAAGAAAGAAGAGCTTAAAGAATTAAGTTTGGGGGTGTTTTATGAAAAACAAAGGCTGAATTTCAAAAGTGAAGAGTAAACAATGTAGAAAAGAAAACAAAAATGTGGACAAGCCATATCACGAATCTTTTGAAACTATACTGTGTACTAAGTACATGAATGCATCCGAGGTCAAAGACACGTGCCATGCAGAATAAATGTATCCGAAGGATAGTTCAATAAACCGAACTGTGCCAAAGTGCAAAGAAAAATATATGCATCTCGGAGGTCAAAGACACGTGCCAAAGTGCATTTGCATCGGAGAGTCGGTGAGGAAGGTAATATGAGCTAGAAAAGAAAAGCATTTTCGGTCTGTTTGCATCAATGTAAATCAGATGAAGAAAAAGCAAAATGCAGAAAAAAAATCAATGCACAAAACACTTCAAAGAAGTATTGCATTTGCACAAAAAGATCCACACAAAAAAATAGAAAATTGCATTGGCTCAAAAGCTTTGAAAGATTCAATCAAGCCCTTTGATTTTAAAAAAACTCCCCAACACTTGAGAAAATTTTGTGAGTCTAAACTCTCTTTTGAAAAATATTTTGGTGTGGAAAAGATGAACCAATCCTTTCAAAGGCTAGGAGGAAATTTTTCACTTAGTCTTGGAACCAATCTCAACTCAGTGGGTTCACACACACACAAAAGAGTTTGAATAGCTTTGGTAGTTTTGAAGAAATAAAGGCACAAGAAAGATTGTTGAAAAATGAAGTTCATAGGGAACTCCTCATGAAAATCCAAATCAAACTGATCTATCTTCTAGAATTATAGTTTTTAATAGTTTGTCTTTGTCATTACTTGCGGACAAGCAATGGTTTAAGTTTGGGGGTGTGATAACTCTATTTTATATAGAGTATTTCATATGTTTAAACTTAGTATTTGCTCTCTTTCAAGTAATAATAAAGAGTTTATATAGTATTTAGTGTGATATATGATATCTTGAGTGATTTGAATGGTTATAGTTAGTTATAAGCCATTTTGGATATATTGTGGTATGTTTGATGTTTTGTTGGTCTGCAGTCTCAATGTCGTCGCATCAATGCTCCTCTACCGATCTCGCATCAATTTCTGCGCAACTTGGTGAATAAGCGACTGTTTCATATGCATCCACATGCAATGTGATGACCTCCTGCCTGCTTCCCTGATGCCATCCAAACTTGTATAGTAGGCGCCTACCATTCACACATAGCTATAGGCATAGCTTTGAAGAGTCATCAACATAGGGACACTTGTTCTAACACCATGGAACCACCCTATATGATTAAGTCAAAGATTGCAACATGGATAAACCTCTGGAAAGCAACTACAGCTATGATCCACTCAAGATGACTTCAACATGAAGAAAGGAATCACCTCACTTGAAGGCTATAAAAGGACCTCACATCTTCATTTGGAAATATATCACAATCCATAAGTTAGATCAAAATTTCAATATACATAGTTAGTTTTTATATTTTTAGAGGAAGAGGAAGGAATTCATAATTCCTCCTTTACTCATTTTCATAATGTTTGTATAGTGCTAAGGAGTAATGCTAGTGCATTGCTAGAAGACTTCATACAAAGGTTTTCAACATTTGTAACTTTACTCTTGTTGTTTCTCTTTTGTGATTTCTATATATATAAACATGGTCTATTCAGTTTATATATATCTTGCAATGTCTCTTGTTAGCTAAACCTTTCTTAGTTGGAATGTTCTAATCATTTAATGAGCTTTTAAGTAAGTATGTTGCATGTATGTATGTTTGTACTTTAGTTCTTGCTTGATAATATTTTTATTACTTATTTTAAACTTGATCACTTAGAATAAGTATGAATTGTAAATGACCAGACATGGCTTACAATTAAGAACTCAAGAACTAATATGGGTGAGTGTTTTACATAAAGAAAACTTTGTGAAAACCATGCTAAGTCCTAGACATAGGATAGTATAGTCCATAGGATAATTGTGGGTACTTAAAATACAAGAGTGAATTCACTTAAGCAAAATGAATACTTGTTAGGAGGCAAGATTGGCACTAACACCCCTTTCTTTCTTGCATAGAACAAGGATCATAAAAATTTTGGTAATGATACTCAAGAAAGTGACCGAAAGGCACATAGCTAATGCAACAAAGATTGGTCTGTGCATCACATACTGCATCATACACTTTTAAGTAAATTACTTGATGAAGACATTCCAACTAGCTTTTCTCTTTTACACTATCAACATTCTTTCTTAGTTTTCTAACTTAGTTGTGATCATCAAACAAAATCCAAAATTATTTTGTTACTTAGTGACTTTACACTTTATTACTTTCTATTTGTTTTAAAAGTGAGTTTTTCAATCTCTGTGGGTTCGATCTTTTTACTACTTGTTTTTGGACAGTGTATACTTGCACTCAAGTGTATGTGGCATATTCCACACACCAACTGTCCGAGAGCTTCTTTGTTTAAACTCACCCAAAAGAAATCGGTGAATGAATACTTTTTGGAATTTACTGCTCTTTCAAATCGTGTTTATGGTTTGAGTAATGATGCCTTGATTGATTGTTTTGTGAGTGGTTTAAAAGATGAACTAAGAAGAGATGTTATGCTCCATACACCAATTTCCATCATCAAAGTTGTGTCACTAGCTAAGGTCTATGAGGAGAAACTTGAAGCCAACATGAAAATTATCCAGAACACTAAACCCCCACCCTATAATCAACGAGCTCACTTCAATCCAACCCATAAAGACCAAATACAAGTCACTGATAAAGCCCCCAACACACCCTTATTACCCACCCCACCCACTAGACCTATGAGCCAAGCACAAAAAAACCCAGCCATCAAGAGGATATCACCGGCAGAAATGCAACTCCGTAGAGAGAAGGGCTTGTGTTATTTTTGTGATGAGAAGTTTTCTTTCTCACACAAATGCCCTAACAAACAACTGATGATTTTAGATATTGAGGATGAAACAGATTCACCCGAGCCAAAACACACAGACCCTAGTACAGAGCATGATACTAGTGACACTATAAATCATCATTTATCCTTGAATGCTTTGAATGGTGCTGCAGGATATGGTGTAATTAGATTCAAAGGTTACATTGGACCAATTGATGTGTCTATTTTGTTAGATGGTGGAAGTTCTGACAATTTTGTGCAGCCACGGATTGTACAATGTTTGGGATTGCCAATTGAACCTACTGCTAAATGTAATGTTTTAGTAGGCAATGGTCAACACATGAAGGTGGAAGGGGTGGTGAAACAATTGACAGTAAAGATTCAAGGTAATGATATTTCAGTTCCTGCTTATCTACTGCCGGTGGCAGGAGCAGATGTTGTTCTTGGAGCACCGTGGCTAGCCTCTTTAGGACCACATGTAGCAGATTACGCTTCTGCCAAAATGAAATTTTATTTGCAGGATAAATTTATTACTCTTCAAGGGGATACTGCTGCTAAAACAGAGTTGGCAGAATTGCACCATTTCAGGCGTTTGCAGCATACAAATTCTATCTCAGAAATGTTTACCTTGCACCAGCTAGCACCGGTGGCTAATAATGATAATTGGAGTGGGATTCCCGAGAATATGGAGCCTGATATGGCTACATTATTATATACATACAGAGAGGTATTTCAGGTACCTAAGGGATTACCACCAGTTAGAGAGCTGAATCATGAAATTGTGTTAAAAGTCGATGCTCCACGGTGAAAGTTAGACCGCATGCAGTATCCTCATAGCCAAAAGGCTCAAATTGAGAAAATAGTTCAAGATATGCTTGAGGAGGGAATCATTCAACCTAGTGTAAGTCCATTTTCTTCTCCTATCATCTTGGTGAAGAAAAAGGATGGGACTTGGAGGTGTTGTACTGACTATCGAGCTCTAAATGCCATCACTATAGTTTTCTGATGCCCACAGTGGATGAACTCTTAGATGAATTATATGGTGCCAAGTTTTTTTCCAAGCTTGATCTTCGCTCGGGGTATCATCAAATTCTGCTCAATCCAGAAGATAGACAGAAAACGACATTCAGGACGCATCAAGGACATTATGAGTGGCTAGTGATGCCATTTGGGCTCACTAATGCTCCGGCAACTTTTCAGAGGCTTATGAATCAATTATTTCAACCTTTGTTGAGGAAATGTGTCTTGGTTTTCTTCGATGACATTTTGGTGTACAGTTCTTCATGGAAAGATCATTTACATCATTTGGAATTGGTGCTGCAAATTCTCAGTCAGAATGTACTCTTTGCTAAACTTTCCAAGTGCTCATTTGGCTTGACAGAGGTGGAGTACTTGGGACATGTGGTGTCTGGCACGGGTATGTCTATGGACAAGGTCAAGGTTCAAGCTGTGATGGATTGGCCTATACCTAAGAATCTTAAACAATTGAGAGGTTTCTTAGGGTTAACCGGTTACTACAGAAGGTTTATTAAATCTTATGCCACAATAGCTAGTCCTTTGACTAATTTGCTGAAGAAGGAAGCTTTTGTGTGGAATGTAGAGGCCGAGGCGACTTTACATCAATTAAAGCAGCGTTAACTATGGCGCGCTATGTTGGTGTTGCAGTTTTCGCGACCATTTGTTTTGGAAACTGATGCTAGTGGCAGTGGAATAGGCGGTCTTTCGACCAAGGGGCATCCAATTGCATTTTTTTCTAAGAAGTTGGCACCAAGAATGCAACTTCAATCAGCGTATGTTCGAGAGTTCCATGCTATCACTGCTGCTCTTGCTAAATTTAGACACTACTTGTTAGGCCACAAGTTCATCTTGAGGACAGATCAAAAGAGTTTGAAGAGTCTTCTAGATCAATCTTTGCAAACTCCAGAGCAACAAGCATGGTTGCACAAATTTATCGGTTATGATTTTCAAATTGAATACAAGCCTGGCAAGGAGAATTTAGCTGCAGATGCATTATCTAGAATGATGAATATTGCATGGTCTGAACCAGAAAATCATTTTCTGCAACAATTGAAGCTGGAGTTAGAAAAAATGAGCACTTACAGACTATTGTGGGTACGAGTGTGTCTCAATAACACGGTTCAGCGATATACATTACACAAGAAGAGAAGGTTTGCTTTCTTTCGAAAAAGCAGGTTGGTGTTGCCCACGGGGAGTCCTTTGATTCAACAGGTCCTGAGGGAGTGTCATGCAGCTCCAATTGGAGGTCATGCAGGCGTTACAAGAACATTAGCAAGGCTGAGTGCTCAATTTTATTGGCCTAAGATGCGGCAAGATATTCAGAAATTTATTGAAGAATGTGTGATTTGTCAGCAAGCTAAACACCTTAACTCTTTACCTGCTGGTTTATTGCAGCCCTTGCCTATTCCAAATCAGGTATGGGAAGATGTTTTTTATGGATTTTATCACTGGATTGCCTATGTCTGCTTTGGTTTCTTTGTGATTCTAGTAGTAGTGGACCGTTTAACAAAGTATGCTCATTTTATGCCATTGGCGAGTACACTAGCAAGTCTGTCTTTGAAGTATTCATGTCTAGTGTTGTTAAGTTGCATGGAATGCCCAAATCAATTGTTTCAGACCGAGATAAGGTGTTCACTAGTAGATTTTGGCAACAATTATTTGAGTTACAAGGCACCACGTTGGCTATGAGTTCAGCATACCATCCACAGAGCGATGGTCAAACTGGGGCAGTGAACAAGAGTTTAGAGATGTACCTCAGGTGTTTTACTTATGATAACCCGAAGCAGTGGGCCAAGGCTTTGAATTGGGCTGAATTTTGGTATAATTCTTCATGGCACACTAGTATCGGAATGACTCCATTTAAAGCTCTCTATGGGCGAGATCCTCCTATGTTAACAAGGTATGTTCCTAACAATGATGATCCAGTAGAATTGCAGCAGAAGTTACTGGACAGAGATCATATCTTGCAGCAACTGAAGAGGAATCTGCAGAGAGCTTGTAACACCCTAAGTAATTTAGTTATTTATTTAATTAAGTTGCTTAAGGATTACAACATTTTTACTAAATCAAAGAATTAATTAGAGTTGATTTATTTTCAGGAGGTGTATGAGTAAGGGAGGGGGAGTGTTATTAGAGGCCCATTGTTGATGGTTTGGGCCCATATCCAACTAGTTAGAATTGGACTTGCCTTCTTGATATTTTTAAGAAGAAGGAAGGATAAGAAGAAGGAAGGATAAGAAAGAGGAAGTAAAGTCATACAAGTAAGTGAGAAAAGTCAACAAAGGGAGGAAGGAAAAGACAAAAGAGAAAGGAGAAGAAGAAAAAGGAACGAAGAAGAAGAGGAGGAAAACCGTGGGTGTTCTTGAACTTGGAGATTTTGGGTTTTGATCATCTAGCAAGTTTGGTAAGTGTTTTGATGCCAATCTTACTAGTTTTTCATTCTCTTTCATATGGTATAAGTATTAACCTATGAATCTTCCTATTTTGTGTTTCTCCATGAAAGGAAGTTTGAAGCTCAAGACTTGAGGAATTGTTTTGTTGGAGGTTTGAAGAGGAAGAGTAGGTTATTCTACAATCTATAAGGTTAGGGGACTCTTTTTATACCTATGATAGTTTATAGGATTTGTATTATGTGATGGTTAGGGTTTAAAATTGAGAATTGATTGATTATGTGATTTTGAGGTGTGTTTTGATCGACTAGTGAGTTGCTTGATGCCTTGGATTAATTATTGAGTTGCTTGAATTGATTTGGTGATTTGGGTGAAAGTGGTGCTCAAAAATCAAATTTTGAAGTTTATGTGTGTTCAGGGTTTTGATGGAAATGGTGATTGAAAAATGAAATTTTATTATTTGAGGTGTTAATAAGTTATTTGAAGTGGTTTGGTGTGGATTTGAGTGTTGAAATTGGTTTGGAAAAGTTATTGTGAAAATTGGGTTTTGGTGGTTGGTGTGCTGGGGCGCCAAATCAAATCAGCCGCCTGGCGCCATATGGCGCCTAGCTGCAGGCGCCAAAATGGCTGCCCTTGGCGCCTGGTGAGGCGCCTGCGTGCTAGTGTGTGCGTATGTGGAGGTGGCGCGCAACAGGGCGCCAGTGTTGCGTGTTTTTGGTCCCGGTGTGGGAAATTAGTCCTTGGTGTGATCTAATCCACTGACTGTGATGTGTAAAAATTATTGTTGGCCCACAAGGCTATTTTTGATGATGGCAATAATGATGATGTTGATTCTTATGATGTTGAATTTGATGATGGTGATTAAATTGATGATGGATCTATGGTGTTTGAGATTCATGTATGACGTATCCGTGTGATATAAATTATGACGTTGGAATTAATGATGATGATAATTCCGGTATGAGGTGATGATGATGATTGATGCATTGTTTATCGAGTCTCATGATTCACATGCATCAAAAGTGACGCGTTGTTGTCTTTATGGCAATGGTAAGGGGACGTTGTTGCCTATATGGCAATGGAATATGATGATTATTGGTACCACATGCATATGCCCTAGGTGTGAAGGGTTGCATTCATGCATTTCACTCATGAATTTGGTGTTGTTCATTGGTGTGATATGTGATGAGTCATTGATGTGTTTTATCCGTGTGATACCCGATATGGCGAATCTGTGAAATAAAATATATCTTTGAGGTTGTGGTAAGTTGATGTTGGTAGGGTGTTTGCACTGAATATAATATTCATCTTATTGGCTATTATTTGTGTAAAGAGACTCACCCTAGATCGCTTGGAATGTTGCTCTATTGTGGCAACGCTGCAGTAATCAAGATTGAGATTGTTCAACCCTCGATGGGTTGTTTTGAGTCATGCTCGATCACGTAGCACCGGGGGCGTAGTATTATGTTGTATTTTTGTTGTGCTGTTGCATTACTCTTTACTGGTGTTGTAAAAGAGTTGTTGCTAATATTTTGATGTATTCCACTGTGAGTTATGTTTATGATTGTCTTTGATCGAGACAGTGATTATTTGTATCGCCCCGGATTTACGTGCTATGTATTGTAAATATATGTATATATGAGCATGAACCGTTGTTGTTATTTATGAAGTAAATGTGACACTTTCTTCCTTATGTGCGAAAAATTTTGAAACTCTGATTTTTAATTACTAATAAGGTAGATATTAGAAGGGGGTGTTACAGAGCTCAACAACACATGAAGATACAAGTTGATAAACGAAGAGTGGATGTTTCTTTTGAGGTGGGTGATCAAGTATTGGTAAAACTGCAGCCTTATAGACAAAATTCAGCTGCATTGAGAAAGAATCAGAAGCTTGGCATGCGTTATTTTGGCCCATTCAAGATCGTGCAGAAGGTGGGGAAGGTAGCTTATAAATTACAGTTACCTGCAGAGGCTCGTATTCATTCAGTGTTTCACATCTCTCAGTTGAAGAAGTTTAAGGGGAGCACTAATGAGCAGTATTTACCATTGCCATTGACAACAAGTGATCAAGGACCTGTACTAGAACCAGAGAGAATTCTGCAAAAACGTTCTATTGTGCAAGGCAATCAGTTGGAGCAGCAAGTTCTAGTGAAATGGCAACACATACCAGTTGAAGAAGCTACGTGGGAAAATGCGACAGATATTCAAGTCAACTACCCAAACCTCAATCTTGAGGACAAGATTGCTTTTGAAGGGGAGGGTAATGTAACGAAGGCTGACGTGGACAGGTCACAAGGAAAGAATGCAGAGAGTGGAAGTCACGCCGCGCGAGAGTGGCGAGTGAGGAAAGAGCACCCACGTTGGGAACAATTCGTTAGTAATTGATTTGGTATTTGAGGCAAGAGAAGATTCGGTTGAAGGCGTGCATTGTGTGATGATCTCATTTCTTCTCTAACCTCCTTCTCTGTACTCTCACTCTGCACCATCGTTACTCTGTGCTTGTACTGAGCATTCCATTTTGATTATTGTACTGAACTATTTCATATTAATCAAGCTCAGTTTCATTTCTTAATTTGTTTGTGGTTACTAGTATTACAGTCTCGAGGCTAGTTGTAGGATTAAGGGGATACTCGTGATTTGACTTGTAATCTTTTAAAGGTCAGTGGTATTTTATTCCATTCTATTGCTATTTATTTTGTTTGACTAGACTGCATATTGTTGAATTGCAAAGTGCAGTTTTTTGTTTTTTGGAGAGGGAAGGGTCAAAGAGGATTAATTTCTTTTTATCTTTTTCTTTTTCTAGTTGAATCTTGATACATAAATAGAAATTTTCTGCACTTAGCGTGATTCATTGAAGGAATTCAAAAGACTTATACATGATTTACATTTATATATGGATTTTAAGGTGTCTTCTAAAATGAAAGATCAACCAAGTCTTTTATGGATCTACTAATCAAATTAAGGTTTAAATATATGTTACCCCTGTAAATATATTAATTATCCATTTACCCCCCTGTAAAAATAAAACTCTTAAAAAAGACCTTGCAAATATAAATTATTTCTAGTTACCCCCTGCTGTTAGATTTTGTTAATAGCGTTAAGTATATGTTGAAACACTTATTATTTGCAGGGGGTAAATGGATAATGAGTGTATTTGCAGGGCAGTAAATGGATAATGAGGATATTTGCAGGGGGTAACATATATTTACACTTAATGCTATTAACAAAATCTAACAGTAGGGGGGTAACTAGAAATAATTTATATTTGCAAAGTCTTTTTTAAGAGTTTTATTTTTACAGGTGAGTAAATGGATAATAGGTATATTTGTAGGGGTAACATATATTTAAGCCTCAAATTACTTGTGATATAATATAAAATATTATGAGCCAGGGCCGGTCTTTAAGATTTTAGTGGCGCCGGGTAAACCCAAAAAATGGTGATTTTATAGCCTTATAATTTATTTATTTTTCAAATTTTTTTGTTGTGTAAATCATTGATAAATCATTTATAATTAACATTATTTTAAAAACATTTTAATAGGAATCAAAGCAAGATTGTTTAATCTATCTTATGACTTAGTAAATTGTAATATTAATATAGAAATCATTCTTCTAACAGTGCAATAATGAGAAAAATAGTTAATTTTAGGTTTCAATGCACGTTTTGTCCCCTTATTTGTCATGAAATAGGATTTTAGTCCCCCTATTTCAAAATTTGGATTTTTAATCTCTCAATTTCATATACATTGTTGCAATTTTAGTCATAACCCAAATTTATTGTCCAACAAGTTGTGACTTTTGGGCCCAAAAGTGGTGATTTTTGCTTCTAAAGTGACAACTTTTTGCATAATTTCTCTTCAGATTTGAAATTATGGTCAAAAATCAATAGTTTTTGACCCAACAATCTAGGTTAGAAGCAAAATCGCAACAATGTATGAAACTATGGGGAGCAAAAACCTAAAATTTTTTGCTAAAAAAAAAAAAACTAAAATTTGACATTCATGAGCTAAAATCTCGTTGCAAGTAAATTTGGGAGGCCAAAAGGACATTAAAAGCAATTTTTATAAACAATGTATGCATTATGAAAACGATTTAGATATCTTCGAAGAACTTAATACAATACAACTTTAGTTAATCAATATGCTAAAACTTCTAAAAAATTTATTAGAAAACTATTATTTACATTTAAATTTATATTTTTTGTCTTAATATCTATATATACTAGCAGTATACCCGTGCATACGCACGGGTGTTATCGTGTTATTTTTATTAATAGACTTAGACATAATTTAATTAGTCCGAACATTACCCCGTGAAAATCAAGACTAATTTAAAGTAGATAAACAAAAAGTTTCAAATTGTAATTGAGTTAATTAGTCCGAACATTACCCCGTGAACATTTACCAACAACATGTAATATTTCCGTACAAATTAGAAAACAAAACTATATTAAAGTTTCAAATTTTAAAAATTGTAATTTTTCCCGTAGAGACTAAATAAAACTTATTGATAGGGAAAACTGGAATATTAACAATGAAGGAGACATGTAAATGAAATTAAAGTGGATATATTGTGAAAAATAGAAAAATGAGAGTTAGAGGAAGAAAGAGGAGAGAGTGAAAAAATTTGAAAAAAGTGAGTGAGAGAGTGAAAAAGTTTAAAAAAGTAAGTGAGAGAATGTGAAATTTTTTGAAAAGTGAAAAAGTAAAATTACATAAATATCCAAAAATTGTGTGGTAGAGAAAAGGGTAAGATTGGTATTTTGGTAGTAGGTTAATGGTATAGATAGATAGTAGACTAGTAAGAAATCAAAAATGGCGCCCCTCAAAAAATGAGGCCTTGGGCAGTTGCCCCTCTCGCTCATGCTCAGGGCCGCCACTGATATGAGCGGTTGAGATTGTATCCGCCGGCATGGAATTTCAACCATTCATAACATTTTATGTTATATCTTACGATTAATTTGATTGGTATACCAATGAGAGACTTAGTTGATCTTTCACCGTAAAAGCCCATTGAAATTAAGATTTCTACAAATTTTATGGAAGACTTAAAAGTTAAAACTAAAAGAAAGACTCACTTTTGAGAAATCATAGAGATATGCGTAAAGGAGACAAGTAAAGATTTGTGTATAACTATAACTTTTAAGTATTAATCAAGACTATAAATTTTTTTATAAGCAAGATGGTTAGAAATTAATGTGTTAGTTGTTAGACAGATGGAAGAGCAGAGTTCGAACTCAATACGCTTACATTTTCACTAACGATATTTCTTTCACTCAACTCAACTATGTGAGTTATCGATCCTTCGTGTAAATCAAGACTATGAGATCCAAACTAAGAATCAAAACAGAACACACTTATATGTATAAAGAATGATTCAAATATACTCTTATGTGGTGGCAACAAGCCTGCCAAGTGCCATGAGAGAATATGTTTTTTCCACAAATTTAGCTAATAAAACGCTTGGATCATTAATTCTATTGCATCTTCATCTTAATCACCCAATATATAATAAATAAATTATTTTTTTGGTGAAAATATATAATAGATAAATTATAATGGTCAACATTACTATATTTGAATTATTTAATTCTACAATCTAAATTGGTTTACCACAACTTGCAACAATTATATTCCTAAATCCTAATAACTAAAATTGATCAAATGCTACTAAATTTGTGTGTACGTGTATTATTATAAGGTATATATGGATGCCTTTCCCACTTTATAATAAAGTCTTTTCATTTTTTCAACTGAAGTTATTTGTTAGAAAGTGAAGTTACTTTTTTAGATGATGTAATGGGGCACCTGCACTTCTTAGCATATTCTTGCCACTATATATAGATTTTTCAAGTAAAGTTATTTTGTGTGCTCGACCCTAATTCCTATAGGGCTCACAATAAATTGAATGGGTGGTCGTGTGGAGTCAAAGTTTTTCGTGTTACCGTATTATTAGTGTGTAGGTTCGTGTGGTTTTCCTTTCCAATAAATCAATTAATTAACTTTGCTAACAATGTAAATTGTTATTTTTAAAATTACCCTTCCATTATTACCCTCCTCGTGGTTAACAAAAAAAAAACACAAAAAAAAAATATATCTAGTAACTTGGAAAGTGTCTTTTTTTACTAAAAGTAAAGTCTTTTATTCATTCAAATCGATGGATTACATCAAAAACAACACAACTCTCATGTTGCTAAAACTGAAAAGGATGAATCTGTGTACAAACTCATAACATCCAAGTTAAAAACATAAAACGGCAAAATGACTACAAAAGTGACAAAACAAAAGTGAACAGAATAACGTTGACGGCCAAATCATCACTAGTTGAATATGTGATGAGTGGAAGTTGACCTATCAATTCATAAACACTGTACCAAGATGGGAAAACCAAACCACGTCGCACAATACGACGCGACACTCAGACTACATAATCACAAAAAAAACTGAAAACTTTGTGAATAACACTTATTTAAATAAAAAAAAGAGAGAGAAAAATGATGCTAATGGGGTGATTTCGGTCAAAAAAAAAAGACCCAAAACCACCCCTCTCAAATTGATGAATAAAAAAAGAAAGTTGGAGAGAATATGAAGTTTTTCTCACTAAAAAATCTAGGTCACACCTTTACTTGAAAAGTGTCTTATAAAAAGAAACAATTTTTTTCCTAAAAGTGTTTTATGTATAGAGATGTGGTATTACTTTTTTAATATTATTGTTGTTTGTATTTTTTTTTGGTAAACTTTGTAAATGTATTTACTCGTGAGATAATATCAATATAATTAATAGGCCATAAGGTATTTTTAGTCCTTTAAGTTATTTTAAAAGCTCATATTGGTCCTTTAGTTTTTTTTCCTAGACTAGATAGGTATTCTATATTTCAAATTCGTGATATATTGACATTTCGTCCATTAGAGTTAAGAGATGTTGACGTGTCTGTTATGTTGTGACACAGCTAACAACTAGTGATATGTGCCAAATTAAATCCAACGTGAATTTCTATTTAAATAAATCATCCCCACATCATCTTCATTGCCAAGTTTTCCCCAAATCAAACCCTAAATCTGTTAATTCTTAAGAAATACTCCAATTGAAGCATCGATGACGTCATTTCGCAGCAACACATGCCATTCTTATTCGCGGAGCTTCAACTCCCAATCTCACACAACTTTAACTCAAATCCAGATTGTTGGTGTAGGGTGAAAGTTGTTTTCCGCACAATGAAAAAAACCGGGCCAAGCAATGGAAAGAAATTCTAGGAGTGTAGGTTTTTTGTGGTAAGATTCCTTCTAGATTCCTATTTCTAGGGTTGAAGCCATTGCTGCATACATAAGTTTTATTTCTGTGTATTTCATGTTGGTCCTCTAAATTTTTATTTTGTTTCAAATAGGTCATTTAAGTTTGTTTATAGTTTCACTGTACGTAATAACATGATTGATTTATTTGTGTTGTTATTTACATAGGCTGAGGAATTGATTCTGGAACCAAGAAGAGTTTCAGGCCCAATATGCCAATGTGGAGGAAAAAAGTTGACACTTGATCGTTGCTGCTTTTAATGTTTTTAATATGTTGTTTAGGTTTTTTTTTTTTTTTTTTGTAATTTGGAACAAATTTGTCTTGTCAACTTAAAGGATAAATTTTGAACGTACATAGAGGATCATCTATATATGAGAAAAACACTTAAAAGATAAATGTAAACTTTTTAAATAATTTAAAGGACAAAAAATGTATTTAACTTAATTTAAAAGGCCAGCAAGCTATGTATGCGTCCAAAGTTCTGAACCCCCTTCGACTCTATTTGGTAAAAGAATAGCGGATTGAGGATAAGTTAATCGATAACAGATGAGCTAGCAGATAGCGGATAAGCTAGCTAATAGTAAATGATGTGTTTGGTAAAACTAACTGTTCAAATAGCTGATAAGTGTAAAATGACATAAAAATATATTTAATAATGACTAAATTATGTACTCCCTTTATCTCATTTTAAGTGTTTTGTTTGTCATTTGTCACAAATTATTTGTCACTTTAGAATCTCAATACAACATTTATTATTACTTTCCAACAATATCCTTACTTTAGAATATCAATAACCGTGTCTTTGCTCCAATCGAGAAAACTGCAAGGGTATTTTAGTCCTACCACATTTTTTTACCATAAAAGTTAGCATAACTAATCATTTTCTTAATACACATGCATAACCTTAAACGGCAGATAAAATGAGACGGAGTGAGTAATGATGACAAATTGTTTAATAAAGAAAGAGAAGTAATTTAAGAAAAATAAGGCTTAAATATGTTTTAAGCCCCTGCAAATATAACATGTTTTGGTTTAAGCCCCTGCAAAAAAAAAAAATTAGAAAAAACTCCTTGCAAAATACAGTTTTTTGATTTCAGCGTTAGACTTCTGTTACAAAATTGCCACACATGTCTGCCACATGTATTTTTTTATGTTGAGTTGCCAGCCATGTATTAAACTATTTAAAAAATCATTTTTCTTTTATTTTTCATCTTCTTCGACCTTCAACCTTTTATCTCCAAATCCCTAAATCATTTTATTTTTGGAAGTAGTAAATCTCAATCTCAGGTAATAAAGCAAGCAACACGTAATAGCTATGGTGTAGCTACAGAAGAAACAGGTAATAAATCTCAATCTCAGTCTACTGTAGCTACAGAAGATGAAGGTTTCAATGGAGTTGAAATGGTGGAAATGAGTATAAAGAAGTTCCTGAATTGAGCAAGGATTTAGGCAACAAATTTCAGAAGAGTTTTTTTCTTTCTTCTCGCAAGGTTTTGAGAGAAAGGGTTCTGTTGTTGTTGATGGAGCAAACATGGGGGAGATGATGATGATAAAGATAAACAAAATGAATAATAAAAGAAAATGAATTTTTTTTAATTTTATCTAAGTCATATTTTAAAATAAAAGAAAATGATTTGGAAAAGCCTAACGGTAGTTCCGTTCGACAACTCATCAAACCACTAACGGAAAGTTAACCGAAGGACTAATACAAAAAAAAAGTTATTTGCAGGGAGTTTTTTCTAACTTTTTTTTGCATGGGCTGAAACCAAAACACGTTATATTTATAGGAAGCTAAAACATATTTAAGCTGAAAAATAATAAGGGTCCATAAGAATAGCTTACATGATTGAGTGAAAGAGACATCGTTGATGAAAAATTTAGACTACACTGAACGCTAAAAGTAACGTTCAGAAAACACTAAACACAGAGAATAGGCATGTTGCTTTTCATAAAGTAACTTAGGGTGAAAAACAACATGCATATTCTTCGTATTTGTCCCGTTTTTGTCCACCAAAATTTGTCCAAATAACATTTTCTAACATTTCAAAACCAACACGCGAGTGACTAAAAGACCCTGCTTAATGGATTCATTGACCACCAAAACCAAAAGCAACTTTTATCTATTTCTGGTGATTATCCTAACTTCAATCATATACCCTTTTACAAAAATAAATGTTGACTTTTAATTATGTGTTTTGTTTAAGGGGACTTTTAAGTGATTGTATAGTTAGCTTCTTTTTTATATGGGTTATTTAGGGGTTAGGATCCTCTCCATTTCTTAAAGAAAATTGAAATGTTCATTTGGAGAGAGATAGACACAAAAATTATGATGGGTCATAGAATTAAATACATCATAATAATTAATGCTATTACCCACAATAATTTTTGTGTCTATCTCTCTCCAAATGGATATTTCCATTTTCTTTAAGAATGGAGAGGATCCTGACCCGTTATTTATCATTGTTCAATGTCACACGAAATTTCTTTCGTCCAATGAGCCTCTCTTACAATTCTATGATGATGAATGGGGTTGTTGGATCTATGCCCTCCCTCCCATTTTCTTGGTTGTTTTAGTAAAATTAATTAATTTGTCTTAAATTGATGTTTTACATTTTCAATGAAACATTTAATATTTTTTTTCACTCATACCCCCTCTTTATAATGGGAACCTTTTACTTCCACTAAATGATTCATATTTATCTAGTAGAGAGAGAGAGAGAGAAAAGAGGTTAAATAGTAAATTAGACAATACTCCATCTGGTCCTTATTATAAGAAGAAAATACAAAAATCACCATTACCAATGGACTTATTTAATTCTTGCCTTTTTTAAGTTAAGTGTCCAAAATATACTCCACTCAATTCAATAAATTTTTGTGCACTACTCCCACTTATCTTGAAAACTAAAAAGACAAAGCATTCATAGGTTAAAATTGGTATTTAAGCAATAAATATACACTAAAACCTAGAATAGTTTCTTATATTTGGGACCAAAATTAACTCCAAAAATCTTCTTATAATAGGGACCAGAGGGAGTATTTTTTTAAAAAATCTAGACTATCAATCATATTTTTCTCAAGGAACGTGTCAAAACCATACAAAATGGAAAGGAGGAAATAATTAATTAAGGCTGCCATTTTCACCATAAACTGAGAGCTATTCTTGCAAACTAGAATTGAGGTTAAGGTTAACAGATATATATATATATATATATATATATATATAACTCCACTTAATATCTCTTTGTAACCAACAAATTTACCAATCCTACTGTCAAATTAATAGTTTTAATTGAGTAGATCAAATATGCAAATTTTCATAAAAAATTTTTAAAAAATTGATCTTTGATCAAATAAGTTCAATTCAACGTACATTATACTTTTCAAAATACAAGTAAACTATGGACCAGAAGATTCTATAGCTACATATATTCAATTTCTATAAAATTTAATGTCTACGAAGAGATATTAAGTAGAGTAGCTCTACAAGAGTTGCTTTTGGAGTAAATTGATCCACACTATATATATATATATATATATATATATAGCAAATTTGGACCGTGAAATCTTGATCAGACGGTTTATATTGTTAACATTAAAAACTAATATAAAACATAAAATTATAATCTAGACTGATTAATCGAAGACGGACAAGATCTGTTTGAATGAACAAGTGTACAAATTTCTGACTGCACAAGATCCATTTCCTATATATTGAGAGGAGCATTGCTATTTTTTACGAGAGATTTTGTAAGAAAGAGAAGAATGAATAAAAATAAGAGTATTTGACTATTCAACAATTGACTAATGAGAGAGTGGGTAGTTATAATTTATGAGTGTGCCACATAAACATTCTTCTCTTTCTTGCAAAAATCTCTTCTAACATCTAGCATTTTTCAGGTAAGCCTGCGCAAGTGCCTCAAATGAACACATTATTAGAAATATAGTTAGTTTGTTAGGTAATTCGGTTAGAGTTAGTTTTCTAGTTACTAGTTTGTTAGGTAATTCGGTTAGAGTTAGTTTTCTAGTTACTAATTTGTTACATATTACTTTGGTGAGATTGGATCTATATATAAAGATCAAACTCTCATTGTAATCAATAACATTTTGTATCAATTTCACTTTGATGAATATTAGAGTTTCTTAACCTTTTCTCTCCTATCTTCTATGGATATCATATTCTTCAATATGGTATCAGATCAAACATGGTATCCTCCATGAAGATTGCTTCCGTTGCACTTCGTTATAGGTTCTTTATTTTTCTTTAATCAATTTCATTTTTGTTTCAATTTTCATTTTACTTTCATTCTTTCTTCTTCTCGGTGTCTTTTTAATTTTTCCCTATGTTCTTGTCTAAAATGTGATTCTTTGCATTTATGATTCTTCATTTGCGACTTTCGTATCTTGATATCGCAATTTTCCTTGATTGCTCTTTTGCGTTTTGCAATTTTTGAGTTTGCGATTCTCCATTGCGTTTGCATTTTCGATTTCGCATGCATTTTGCTTTCCTCTCTGTGAATCGTTCTTGATTCCGTTTCATCTCAGTTTCGTTCGAAACTCCTCCTATTTCTGTTGAGGTCTTTGGTTTTGCTCTTCAATTCATGTTCAAAATCTCTTTAATTCTTGATCGTTTTCTCCTTCCTCTCGCTTCTTTGAGAGTTTCTGTTTGTGCAACTTGCTTTCTTTTGTTCCGTTTCTAATTCGTTTGACACAAATTGTTTGTCATTCTTGTATTGGTAATCATCATTTTTGTTTGTGATTCTTGCACATCAGTTTTGCGATCGCTTCATTGTCCTCCATTCATTCTTATTCCCGATGATTGTGATATGAAGTGGAGTTCTAATTTCTTTTTTGATCGAGTTTCGATTTCGTTTTCAATCTTCACTCTTTGTTTACCAAACAACATTCAAGTTGTTTGTTGAAATGCCTCCAAGAGATAGAATTTTTTTCTTTGATGATTTTCTCCGAAAGTTTATCAACAAGGTTCAAGAAGTGGTATTACTACCTACTGGTTGATGCTTCATTATGTTTATTTTCTTACATCCAAAATAGCTAATTGAGAAAGAAGACATCTTAATATTGATTTGGAATTTCTTGATGGAAAATGTCCGCATTGGTGTCTTTTCCAGCTTAGAGACATGGTTTCCCAGGATGATTGATCCTCACACTGCAATTGGCTTTGTTGGTTGTTTTGTTGTAATTTTCTTTTTGATTTGATCATGTAAATTTGTTATTGTTCATTCCAAGCTAGAAGCCTTGTGAATGTCTTCTAGCTTGCGGGGGACTATTAGAAATATAGTTAGTTTGTTAGGTAATTCGGTTAGATCGAGTTAGTTTTCTAGTTACTAGTTTGTTAGGTAATTTGGTTAGAGTTAGTTTTCTAGTTACTAATTTGTTACATATTACTTAGGTGAGATTGGATCTATATATAACAACCAAACTCTCATTGTAATCAATAACTTTTTTTTATCAATTTCACTTTGATGAATATTAGAGTTTCTTAACCTTTTCTCTCCTATCTTCTATGGATACCATATTATTCGATAAACATTCCACATAATTGTATATTCTTGTGTATAAATAAATAAATAAATCAAATCATCACTGATTGCTAAAAATGATTACATGAAAGAAAACATATCAAATATAATTCACTATGGTTAAGTTGGTAACTATAGTTGGTCAATGTTGTGTTAATATAGTTTGACTTAGGTATATAGTTTGACTGAGGTCAATATTGTATTCCTTCTCTTTTATTTTTCAGTTAGGTTTTAGTTATGGTTTTAGTTATTCAGTTTTCTGATTCAGTTATTGCAAAACTGATTCTGTTACATATAGCTGATTTGCATTCAACTCAATTTAATTGAATCATTTTTCCTTTCAATTCAATGTTCCCTGATTGATTCCCCTTTCTTCTCTTCTCAACAAACCTTGCAATTCACAAATGAAGTTGCAGGTTTGATAAAACATTGTCCAATGAGTCTATGTGAGAATGCCCTTTTAGGAGAAATACTTAAGTACAAAATAGAATATATTTAAAAATAGAATATGTAAAAAGGCCATCCAAGAATGCTGTAATCATTAATCTTCACGAGCATTTTAGGATAGCATATCTTGAAATGAAATAAATAGAACTTGCCCATGTATGAAAATTATGAAAAAATTGTTTTTAATGTTTTTTATTATATATATATATATATATATATATATATATATCTATATTATATATAACCATGAATCTGACACCTAGGCATCCACCTAATCAGCCACGTCAATAAATATGTCAGCACCAATTAAATCCACCTCAGCATGTTATTTCGAAATATATCAAAAAAAAGCAGAAGCTGGGGATCGAACCCATTCCCCCACACTGTCACCTCCTAATGCTGACCATTTGAGCTACCACAATTTCATGTTACTAAAGCATGTTACATAATGTTTATCCTATTATTTCTTTTATTGCAAAACTTTTTACCTACTCATCTTATAAAAAATGTTATATATTAAAAATGTTTGTCACATATTTTTGTATTCAGCTTGATGCACATACAATTAGAATCAATATACTACTTTGATCGATCAGTATATTTGTAGTTTATAACGTTTGTGCTTATTATTCTTCTATTCACTCTGCACTTAGAAAACAAGTTGAGAGAATAAACAAGATGATGATAACATTGATCCTACGGTTGTCAACGTCAATCACCTTTAGTCAAAAGCAAGCTACATGTCCTTATGCAAAGGTATATTTGCTATATATTTGTAAGTTACTATTTACTAATACTATTTTAGACCGTATAATATTTATAAGTAATTTCTGTTGTAATAACATCTCAATATGAAAATACCCCCGAAATTATATATACTTTGTGGTTGTCACTACTAAAGTATTATTTGATTAGTACTTATGTAGTTTTTAAAATATTTTTATTTATGGGTTGTCACTACTAAAGTATTATTTGATTTTGATCTCAAAATTTAATATATATATATATATATATATATATATATATATATATATATATATAAATCTAAATTTAATTTCCTACTATTATACAAATATTTAAAATAGTTGAAGTAATTATCTTATGTGTATTTTTTGGTATAAACCAGGGTATCATCTCGTGCAATTGCAGAGACTAATCCTCGAGCGGGTAGGACCACAATTGGCGGCAAAGCTCTCCTCAAGAGATTTAACACCGCATTGCATGCCCAAGGTGGATTCGATCCGGGACTGGCTAGTTAAAGTTGGAAGAGACACTTACCATCTCATCCAAGTGCTCTTGGGTATTATCTTACTGATTGTCTAAACAATGAATTTCGACCGTCACAAGATGAGTTAATTATACTAGTATATATATATATATATATATATATATATATATATATATAAAAGTATGATCCAATGAATTGAGATTCGTTTTGTCTTGCACTCAAAAAAAGTCAGCTTTCTCAATCTCATTTGGATGAAATATCATCATCGATCCCTTAGCTAGCGAGTGAGATCTAATGCACACTTGTTTTATTGCTATAGTATTAGTATATAGGAAGACCAAGTGGGAAACCATGTGCTTTTTCCAAGACTAATTCTTACTTAAGCCTAATATTAATAGTGGCTTTCTTTGACAAACTGAAAGGTTGTATCTACTACCGCTTTTTTATATACAAAAAAATGAGATTAAGAAGTACATTTTAAAGTTAATTTTTTTAAAGAACCGGCTCTAAATATAGATGCAATGATAATTTTACAATTGAGTTAGAAAGTTTCCGCGCTATATTTGAAGTTGGTTGTGAACAACCGACTTTAAATGTCTAGCAAAATACACATTTAGAGTCGGTTAGTTATTGTGAGAAATGTGAACACTTAATTAAAATTGTTAGATTAAAAAGAACTACTCATTTGTTTTAAGAAAAAGAATGAATGAAGTCTCGTTAAAACCTTCTGATGGAAGGTAACATCAAGAAGGAAAATAGAGCAACCCCCCTAATTTATTAAAAAAAGGAAAAACAAATATGACAACAGAGAGTCCTAGGGGGGATATCAACACACAATACGGTTTAGGGTTTATGTTAGTGGATTGTTGTTTGTATGAATTAATTTATATATCTGTCGTATTTAGGTTAAACTCGTTTAGTACTAATTAATTTATATTTTCATGGTATTTAATTTAAACAATGAATTTATTAATAAAAAAATATAATCATACATCAAACACGAAAGATAATGAAACAAGAACGAAACATAACAAACACTCGATTACAATTAATTTAGAGGTGGGGTGTGAAACACATAATGAAAACTGAGACTATTTATAATAGACGTGGTAAAATCTGAGTTGTTGATTTCAATTTTAAATTACAAACCTGAGTCGTTTAAATTTTATCCATTTTGGCACATTTTTCAAAGGAAATGTCATCCACTCCCTTTTCTGACACATTTGACTGATTGTAAGCCGCTGATCAAAAGTGTCGGAGGCATCTGGCCGTTTAAAAATTCAAAAATAAATTATTAGGTACGATGGTCATTAAAAATTCAAAAATAAATTATTAGATCCAGACGTTAAAAATGTAAACCATGGGATGTGTTCCTGTTTTTTAGCAACGGCAGCGACCCACCGTACAGGTTCGGTTACCTAGTGTCGAACCTGACACACCATGGGGTGTGTCAGTATTTATCAGCCATGAAAGCCTTCAAAAGTACCAGTTCGGTTACCAGGTGCCTAACCGTACAATTACAAAGGAAAAAACTAAGGACACATGGAAACATTTTTATTCATTAGTGATATTTTAGTCATTTTGTAAGATTTGAGGGTGTATAGTGAATAGGAGGGTGTTGGGGAAAGCATGCATCAAATCAATTCTACCCCCAATAGTTGATGGGTTGTTTTTTCTATACCCCCACCCAATCCCCATATACCCCCACCCAATTTTAAAACCCCAAAATGCTCCTTTGAAAATTAATTTTTTAAAAAATAAATAAATAAATAAATCGTATATACGTTTTGAGTACGTATATACGATGGCTATTTTATGTCCAATCGTATATACGTACTCAAAACGTATATACGATGGGTTTTTTTATTTTTTTTAATGATTTGTTTTAATTTTTATTACTAAAAGACTACTAAAAATTCGTTAAATAGTCAAAACTACTCAAAAAATTATAAAAACACTACTAAAAATCTAACAAAACCAAAATAAGTTCATGCAAATTTTTTTTGATTTTTTCGAGAATATGAAAAATTAAAAAGAAAATCGTAAAAAATAGTAATCGATGGAATTTGGGATTTTGAGGCCGTAGTCCCGTAAGAAGTCCCTTCTAGGGGAGTCTTGATTCTTGATTTTTTTCGGATTTAATGGCCGTGGTTTCATTACGATCGGAGTATGTTGCCCGAAAACCGATTTTTTAGCCTAAATTATTCGTTCGACGTATAACATCGTCACGTTTTAACGAACTACACACTAAACCTATTTTCAGGGCTTAATTGATTTTTATTTGACTTAAAATAAAAAAAAATACCATAGGGATACCATAGGGATCGTATATACGCCTGAGGGAGTGTATATACGACCCTTACATTTGGCCATCGTATATACACCCCCTAAGGCGTATATACGATTAGGATGGGGGTTTGCCAATCGTATATACGCCTTGGGGGGTGTATATATGATGACCAAATGTAAGAGTCGTATATACACCCCGCAGGTGTATATACGATTGGCCAAAAATTTTAAAAAAATACGTTTTCAGAAGGGCATTTTGAGATTTCACTTTTTGGTGGAGGTATATGGGGAAGGGGTGGGGGTAAAAAAAAACCAATAGTTGATTTATCCGTCGCAATTCTTTAACCCAAACACATGAACAACGTTTTTCAATTTTACACAAGAGTTGATATCTTAACCAAACTTGTACTTGCCCCAAATGTCCTAACTTTTTATTTTAGTCTACTTTCTTATTTTCAATTACGTTGAAAAAATAAACACTAGAATACTATTCTAAAGGTTCAGTTTAGAAATTCCTAACAATTTCACAATCAGCTTTTGGTCTTCAGGATAATTGGAACTGCCTTTGATTTTCGTAGGAGAGAAATTTGCTCTTACCAAACAAGTCAAACTACACTACCGCAAGTTAAACTTATTTAATTCATGAACCAAATTCAACGAGTTAATTATCAAGTAGAGTCTTAAAATATGTTCAAGCCGGTTCGGATCATTGCCAACCTATGATATAAAAAGTAAATAAATGAAAGACAACGTAAACACAGTTTCTAATATATATATATATATATATATATATATATATATATATATATATATATATATATATATATATAATTTACAAATCAACAAAATCAGAAATTCAGACTATCAAAAATTTAAAAATTATGCACATTTATTATCTGATTTCAAACTTGATTTGAAGATTATAAGAAACTTGAACCATTCATTTTCTTTAGATTGACTAATACCAGGAAGTCCAATTTTCCCAGCAAAAGCAGAAGAGCTAATTAATTTAATATTAGAAAACTATTAACTTTGAGAATTTAACGACAATGATATAAATAACTTAATCTAAGGCTTTATATTCATCCAGACAGGAGGAATAGGATAGGCATACAAAGCTTACAAAACAATAACAAACTTTTGTAGCAGATTTGTCACTAGACATCCAAAATGTAACCGGATTTACAAAAGTAGATAACCAAATCCTGTTTGGAAAAAATAAATAATGGCTAGTTATAAACTTATTATAAATATCCATTTTGTTTTTCAAGATGGATTTGAATATGACTATGGTTTTTATCTATTGACCAATTATTTAGCACACCACTACTTTATGTTCATCCTGGATAGGCTTACAAAGCTTACAAAAACAAGGAATAAATAAATGTAATTAACAAACTTTTGGGACCCTTTTCTATAGATCTAGGAAACCATAAAGATGCATAAATTGTGATTAGCTACCTAAATGTATGGATCTAGACGCATCTATATGGATCAGGTTTGTGTGCATTCGAGAATGCATGCAGTCACAAACTAGGGGCCGTCTGATCAAACATCGGACGGTCCAGATTTCAAATTTGAATTCATATTAAACAAAAATCCTTAAAAGTTCTTAAAATATAGATTGTCTGATATTAATCAGACGGCTCAAGACTTACCAACTGCACAACAGCACACAAAACCAACTGCACCTAATCCAAATTCCATATGTACAAAGAAGATGAGCCACATCTAATACAAAACTCGAAAACGAGCTCGACCCGATGTTCTTCCATTTGGAGGAACAGGGGGTTGGTCACTTCCAGGAAATTCCCATTTAACAATGTCACCATCCCAAGCTGAAGTGATCAACATTGGATAGAAGGGATGCCAACTGCAATCTCTTACAGGTGCTTCATGATGATCAAGTTTTGCAACTTGAGCTCCACTCACCTATAAAGAATGTTTTAAGTAAAATTTAGACAATGATAATAACTAAAAAGAAAAGGGTGAAACAAGTACTTTACCAGGTCATATATATAGACAGAGGAATCACTGGACCCAGTGTAAATGTATTTTTGACCAGTGCTGCAAAACATGAAATACACAATATGTCATTCACATTCTTCAAAACATCAGATGAGAAAGTGCCAAAGAAAAACAAGTTACCTATATGATGGTGAGAAATAACAGCGAACAAGAGTACGCAACACCGAGTGGCCTTTATATGTTGCCAATGACTGGTCATGGGGATGGCTTACATTTCTTGCATATTCAGGGTAGTCCATCCACCGGTAGTCCCACTCGTCATCTCCGAGGCTCATGCTGTTGGTTTAAGTAATAAGCATCATCAATAAATAATCCATCACATATAGACGGAAAGTATAAAATTCATTAGCAGCATGACTCAGTATCTACAAAACAAAGTGAGATAAAAACAGTATTACTTTACGGCATGAGAAGACATCTTCCTTATGTCCCATAATTTGGTAGTTTGATCTTTTCCATTAGAAATTAAATAGCGGCCATCCCCGCGACTATTAATGAATGTAATGCCTTCTAAATGTCCCATTAAGATACCAGATGGTTTTCCTTTTGAGACCAAGCAACGCCTATCCCACACCTGCACAATCATAATACAATGAAGAATCCCTTCATTGAGTAATAGCAAGCAGAAAAAGCAGACCGTTGGATTGGAAGTAAATGGATTAAATATTACTTAAGTGCCAATGAGCAGCTACATGAGAGCTAATTAAAACTCTTAGGCTCACCAGCAACGGAATAATGTCATGCATAAAATGAAAATATCACAAGCAACGAAGACATCGGCAGATATTAACGATCTACTATAGCTAAAATATGAAGTCTACCTTGCAGAAACTATCATCACCACCAGAATATATGAGATGGCCAGATTCGTCAGCAAAGCAAACAGTGTTAACATCAGACTGTAACAAAAAACGGAAATCAGATATAATCCATCTTCCATAATGACATAAAACTCGAGCCTAAGTCACGACATGCCACTTTCAAGTGACAAACAAAATAACTAACAATCTATACAAAAATCTGGATGCCTTAAGCTCTATGCTTCCCAGGAAAGCACAGATTATATGAGATGGACACGAGGATACAAATAATAGGATATGATACGGCTACAATACAACGTATAAAATTAGTACAGAATGAACAAAAGCATTATTCTTAACTCAAAAGAGGGCATCAATGTTCGAAAATTGGCATGAGTTGTTGTAGACAAAACAAAATAACATAACATAACTTATCTACATTACATATTGTGGTGGACTCCCATATGTATTTTTATAAAAGCTCAAAAATAAGAGTAACCAAGAATTGTAGATTCGTAGAATGCAACTAGGAATATCCAAAACATCCGACACGGATACAACTCTTTTGAAGTGTTTGTGCTCCATTACTTCTACAAAACCTCAAACTTCTCCCAAAATGAACCAGAAGACTCGGTATTTTGAGAAGATTCAGTTCAATAATCCTAAAATGAGTTTGACTTTCAATTTTGAATTTAAGCGGTCAACCAACTTTTAATGAATATTAGCATACATTTGAATTTATTTTTGAACTATTCAAAATCAGCAACTACTATAGGGAAATGATATATAATACCAGGTGAGCAGGAATTCTGACGCTAAGTCTATCTGCCCCAAGATCATATACACATATTGAACTATCACTAGTTCCAGCTACAAGTTCTCGCCCATCTGTTGAAAATTTGATAGAGAAAATGCCAAACTCATCATTTTCTTCATCTAGAGCAAAACGTAATCCATGATGAATTTCCTGCAATATAAGAAGTGATTAAGAATGTAAAGCAAATTAGCAAACAATTATTTGATGTGTGTATAACACATAGAGACACATGAATACATATATTATATCATTAAAAAAAAATTGGAAGTTTGACGTTTAAAACGCAAAGAAGAATAATCTATGTATGGACTATGGTACTCAATAACAACAACAAAGAAAAAAGTTGGCTGTATCCTTAGCACAAGAACATTACAAATTTTCCTATACAATATGTGTGGTTAGACATACCTCATCTGTGACCTACAATTCAACAATAATGTGGGTATTTCCATGATAAAACAATAAATATTTTACTAATTTGCAGATTCAAATTTATCACGATAATTAGCAACCTTTTGCATTAGCCATTATAATATTTCATAAAAATTCAAGGAACAGTAATTGCAAAAAATATAAGTGTCACGCTACAAGGAAGAAAAATACTGTAAACACAACATCGTACTTATAATAATAGTAAAAACCAAGAAAAGCATATTTCACTGGCTATTCAGGATAAAAACATAGTAAGAACTAAGATTTCATTGCTCTCGTTTTCATTCTTCTGAAATAGGGGCTTCACCCAGTCTATTTCATTACTCACTCTCTGCACCCTATTTGATTCTCCCAGTGTTCTGTTTCAAAAAAAAAAATTAAACACAGGCTAATCATTTACTCGATGTGCATCTTAGTTGGCTATATTATTGCTCTACTTTCGTTTTTCTAGAACATATATAATTGAACTGAAATAGAAGTGCATAGATGTCAAAATAAAGGACCAGAAGGCTGAAAATCAAGTTTAAGTGGTAAGAGTATTTGAGTATTTAGTACCAAAAAGTCAAGTAAATACTACTTGGCTAAATATTATTTCAAAGAAAGGAAAATGAGGAAGGGGAAATGGCCCATGCCCTCCCCCTTTGGATCATTCCCTGATTAACTACCTTTTAGCAGGAATACACAGAGAACGACAACCTTTGAGTTTACTTGGTTACATGTGCTATGATTTTTTATTTTATTATTAGCTTATGTATAAGTTGATAGAGAACTCAATGGTGGTATTATCTTTTCAGACTTATAGTTAGTTTTTTTTTTTTTTTTGTTGATTCCAAATGTAAAATCAGTACATTGAGAACTTTAGGTCATTCAAATGATAAGTTTCAAGCTATTTCAATTGTGTCTCTACATCTTACAATTTTCAATTAACAGTTTGAGAATCAGCATAGTTCACAATTTGAATTGCAATTTGATAACTATGAACAAAAGTGAGAAATTTGCAGCACATACTGTAACATTGGCTACTGACTCTGTTGTAGCAGATCCCGCATTAACAATATGGATAATTGGTGACATACTAGCATAAACCTGCAATAATTAATTAACAATTTGTCAAATGCAAGAAGTTCAAAGAGACAAAGTGGTAGAGAATAGCTCAAACTTCTATGAATTCACAAGCCATGGTCAGAACAGGTGGTTTATAACAAAAAATTCTTCATCCTAGTGCAACCTGCAAATGCCACCTCATCAGGATAGCAACTCAAACTTACAAGATAGTGTCGATCTGGTGAGAGAGATGTATCAGTAATTGTCCACCGTAAGTTTCTAGCAGAGATATCCTTTATAACTTTCCATCCCCTATCAACATCATAGATCCTTATGTGGCTTCCCTGTTTCATAACAAAACACAAATGAAGATTGAAAGAATCTTTTGCCCCAAAATTATAGTTTCACCAAGTACAAGACTCCTGATTCTAATACAACCATCTTGAATTTCACTTCCAACACAGTTATATACAACAGTAACTACAATGATAATGATAGTAGCAATAACCTGGAATCCAGCAATAAAAAGAGAACCATCATCTGAAAACTGCGAAACATAGGCACGGCTTTTCATCCGGTCAACAATCCAAGGACCTTTAGTAGGCAAATAGCGGCTTAACACATGACATCCATCAGCTGATGAAAATCTTCCTCTTCCAGAATAATTACCTTCTCTACCTACTAGCATTTTTACAGTTGATGCAGGTAGCCTCATCCTACTACCAGGAACAACGCGACTTAAATGCTCATTTGGACTTGTTTTAAGTTTAGTGATCTGTGCAATTTCATGAACAAGATAACTTTTCCCTTCTCCAACCCTTCCACTTGCAGAAGATTCATTACTAGTACTACCATCCTTACAAGTGCTTGTATCTTTGTTCAACCGACTCATAGTTTATTCTTTGCTTCTAACTCTTTCTATATCCTACAAAACAGCATCAATTCAAGACCAATAAGAAACCATTACCTAGATGAATTATTTGTGAGGAACACAAAAGCATGCATAGAATTCTGGACCCGTTTGGATTAGCTTATTTTTGAGCTTAAGGAAAACAACGTACGGAGATAAACAAATTTTTATGTTAATTCATAAGTTCTCACTAACAAAAGTTATATCTGCATAAGTTGTTTTTCTTTAAACTACCATGACAAGCTTATGAGTAATAATACATAAAAATTATTTATTTGGTTTTCATAAGCTCTATCCAAACGGGCCTTTTATCATTTTGAACTGTTTTAATTTAAACCCAAAATATCAACTAAATACCAATAATGCCCTTCCACTCCCACACTTTAGGCAAATGAAATTAGGTGAAAACACATGATGGTCAGAAAATGAACCAAAATATTTTTCTTGATTGATATAATAACAATAACAATAGAGTCGGTGAGAAAAATGAAGAAAAGAAAGTAATTCGATTTAAGGGAATTGTAAGAAATAAAAGGAAAATGAAAATCCGGGTAGCAAATGAAACTCAATTCAGCATCATAATCACAAACAGAGGGAGTTATGAAGCAAATAAAAAAGAGGGATTTAGAAGATTGAGGAAAGAATGAAGACCTGAATGAATGGAATGTGAAGTTGCCAAATTGGGGTGATGAAGCGACGGTCACGACACGAGAATATTGAATGATTCAGTTGCTTCCTCCGTAATCGTCAACCACTAGTAACAGTGTGTATGTGTATGAGTTTGACTGTGATGAATGAATGAATGAATGAATTAATTTCAGTTTTCACCAATCGGATTGGATTGGATTTCTGATTTGTCAAAGTCCCCTTTTGTTTTCCTTTCCTTCTTCCACCCTTCTCGTTTTGCATTACTACACGTGGAATAATTAAAATTACAGTTAACAGAATGACAATTTTAATTAATTTTAAAAAGAGAAATGACTTAAATCAACACTTTAGAAGATAAATGACGTAAACAAACATTTTAAAAAATATAAAAGACGAAAACGAAAAAATATTTAATGGTCTAATATTACAATCAACTGTTTATGTGACAAATTATACATATCACAGTAACTATAAAAGCCATAGTTAACAACCACTTAATGGAAATACTATTTTAATTAATTATGAAAAGATAAATAACTTAAACGAATATTTGAAAAGTTAAACGATAAAAACAAAAAAAAAAATTGTGAAAGATAAATGACAGAGAGTGTATTTTAGCCATCAACATTTAAATGTATCTATTATCAAAAAAAATTAAATGTACCTTTTTTACAAAAGCCAAAAAGGGAATTCACGAGTAATTCTAAAAATTGGTCAGAATTGTCGAAAAATGTCTATAAATAAAACTTTCTCTTACATTATTCTCATTTTAGTCTTTATTTTCTTCTCATTCTCTTCTTCACTTTTTCCTATCTTATCTTTCTTGTTCTTTCTCATATACTCTAATAAATTTCTCCATACATCCCTCGTCTACATTTTCGTCTTTTCTACTTCGTTCTTATTACTTCTTACCCCTTCATTATTTTTGCTTTTTATACATCATTCTCATACTCTTCTTCATTCTTATTATTTCTCATTTCGTCATTCATTTTCATTCTCTCCTATATTATTTCTTCTCATATACCCTTCTTCATTCTTATTTCGTCATGGATTCTCATTCTCTCCTATATTATTTCTTCTCATACTCTCCTTCATTCTTATTCCTTCTTACTTCTTCATTCTCATTCCTCCATTTTTTCCCTATCTCTCCTATATCATTTCTTCTCTTATTTTCCTTCATTCTTATTCCTTCTCATTCTCTCTTAATTATTTCTTATTAAATTTGTTCCTAATTATTTCTGGAAATGGAAATGATCAAGAACACAATGAACAATCTCGCGTGGATAGTAAAATTGTTCAACCCTTTCATTAGCCTCTCTGGGAAAATTATATAGTAATACAGTCATTCATGACCAATAATTAGCGGCTGTTACATAATAAAGGTAGCATTTACATAAAGTTGCTTCGGCTGATAGGTAGGCCGAGCACCCGAAGCAAGAATCGATTACAGTAGACTAAGCCGAGCGTGAGCAGTTCCCTCAAGCCTCAGTCCCTCAGGCCTTGCTTTGATACCGCGGCCTGGTGGCAATGCTCGGTCTGGTCGTGAACAAAATCAAATATTAAATTAAAAAAAATCAATTTTTTAAACATTTCTGACAAATTTAGCGGTGGATTTTTTTAAAAAAAATTAAAATCTAGCGATAACGGACGATACCAGCAGATTTTTTAAAAAATATTAGAAGAGACGAATAAAAAATGAAAAAATTTCTTACTATAATAATGCAATAATATATTACTATTGTTGTTATTGAGTACAAAAAACAAATGGATAATTTTTAAAAAAATTAAATATACACAACAATAAAAAAAATTGGCTAAAGCAACATCCTGTAATTTCCATGCCTAGCTGGTCCTAAATGTAATTTCCATGGTAATAATTGGACAAGCTCCTTCTGATGTTGATCAACATATTTGTTGTTCTTTTTCTATAAACTAACTAATGCAAGCTTGAATTTCTTCCAATGTTTTTCCTTTGGTTTCAGGGACTACTTTTGCTACAAATAGAATAGTTAAGAGAGAACATCCAGCATACAAAAACAAAGTACCTGTCCAAAAACAATATAAATCCATGTTACTAATCATACATAAAATCAAATGGACAAAAAATGAATGTCATCATTGTTGATTAACTATGATGTTTTTATTATGTTGTGTTCTTACCAGGGGAACTCCAACTCATAAGAAAATTGAAAGTATATGAAACTATCCATGCTCCTAACCAAGCCACCAAAACCACTAAACTTCCAGCAATTCCCTTCACATTTATGGGAAAGACCTGCAATATGAAAATTAGTATTTTTTTTTATCATGTGATTGGTGCGCAGTATTCACCGGCGTTGTCGATGACTAATCTACGCTAGTGAATCTGGTTGACCACAAGTACTGGCTTTGTCGGCCCGTGTGGTTCTCCTCTCCTAACAGAGTTTTTGCGTCACCCGAGATTCGAACTCGATATGAAACTTAGAATTAGAACAAAATATGAAAATTCAAATGCTGTATACCTCAGACATTATCACCCAAGGAACTGGTCCTAGCCCAATTGCAAATGCTGCTACATAGATCTGATTACAAATAAAAAGATGATTAAATTTCAGGTTAAACAAAGAGAAGAAAAAATTAAAATTTGTTGAAGAAAACTCACCAAAACACCAGAAAGTGCTAATGTTGGCACCCAATCAAGCAATAAGCTTTGATTCTGATTCATCAAAATCATAAAAATGAATTTTAGAATTGAAAATTAAATACACGCACACGCACGCGCGCACACACTATTTGTGACGAAAATTGAATAGATTAATACAATACTTGCCTTGAGAAAGAAGGAAAGCAATTCCAGTAATAAAGCAACCTAAGAATGTTCCACTAGCAGAAACCTGAATATATACAAAAAAAATAAAAAATTGTTAAACATGGAAGTTCTGATTCATTTTTTATTTTAGATTGTATTTATGAATAAGTTTTTGCAGATTGATTTACCGTTACTAGAGGTTTTCTTCCAGATTTATCCATTAAAATGGCTCCTAATAAGGTAAATGGAACCTATCATTCAATGTAAGAAATATGTATTAGATAAAATATTGCATGTTATATTTGACAGGCCTCAACTAGCAAATGCCGAAATTATTAGGCTGGATATCATGTAGTTTCTGATAAACCAATCGAGGAATTAACAATACCTGCATACAAGCATATGCAATTGTACCAACTTTTGCTGAAGAAAGTCCTGCAATTCAAGTTATATAGAAATTAGTCTAGAGTTATCGACCGTCTTAGAATTTGGGTTGGGCCTAACTCAACCCTACAAAACCGACTTGTAGAGTGAGGAATACCTCTTACTTATAAACTATTTTTTCAGATCATATCACATTCGATACGAGACTCTTAACAGGGCTTTATCAACTTAGAAGTTAGAACCTAAAATTAAGGAAATTTCAAAATGATTCTGGAGTTTGAAAATTCTCAGTCGCATCAGTTCCTAACAGACGATTTTAGAGACTAAATTGGCTGATCGAAAAAGACTAAGATGATCAAAGACTTTCAATTGATGATTCAGTCAATTCGTCTCACTTACCGGCTGCTACGAATATCTCGGATGTATAGAATCCTATACCATTAATTCCAACAGATTGTTGACACACCATTAATCCAACCCCAATCTGAAATTGTTACAAATAGTTAGAATCCTTTGAGCAATATTGCATATACTATGATTTAATTTTTGTGACAAAATAATGTTACTTACAACTACAGAGCGCAAATATTTGCTTTGGAATAAATCCAACATCTTGGTCTTAGGTAGACTTTGAATAGTTTCAATATAATCCTATAAGAAAAAATGAAGTCAGCTATGTTCATCAAATCAAATTAATTGAAATTTTTTTAAAAGATTTTCTGTGAATTTACCAGAATTTCAGTAGCTTCATCAGAAATATCAGCATCTTCACCACGAAGTCTTCTTAAAGCAAGTTGAAATTCTTTTTCACGACCAACCTTTGCCTGTAAAAAAAAAATGCTAGTTTATTAATTTGCGCGTCAACATTTCTAGTTGAAAACGTGTCTGGTGTCCGACAATGCTTACCAGCCATCTGGGAGATTCAGGAATGAAGCACAAACCAATGAGCAAGCAAAAGCAAGGAACTAGCCCTTCAAAATTCAAGCCAAGAAAATAGTTAGATATTTTTCTTCATTTTTTGTTACCCTTTATGTTAATAATTCCAAATTAATGTCACCATACCACTTACCTACTAGTGCTAGTTCTCTCCAATTTAGGATACTTCCTATCAAAAATGACACTGATGATCCAATAACAATCATAAGCTGCAAAAAAGTTCAATTCAATGATACTTTATTTAAACCTATATATATATATATATATATATATATATATATATATACAATTAATAATTAATTCTTAGTATTCCATCACTCACCTGATTTGTTGTTGCAAGTCCTCCTCTAAGGTTTTTGGGTGCTATTTCTGCTATATAAACTGGAACCTGATTCATATAATTAATTTTTTGTTACAAATATTATAATGAAGAGGTAACATATGAATATAACCATGCACTTTAATTTCCTAATTAAAAAAAAAAAAAGGTAGAGTTTATGTTTATTAATTAATTAATTACCACATATGAGATAACTCCAATTCCATATCCTGTGAAAAATCTTCCCAAGTCAAGTGAGTAAGAAGTCTGCATCAGAAGAAAGAACATTAGGACCAATTTTTTATGTTCTGTTTTGCAACG
Organism: Oxytropis ochrocephala; assembly: GCA_020916435.1. Lineage (NCBI taxonomy): Eukaryota > Viridiplantae > Streptophyta > Magnoliopsida > Fabales > Fabaceae > Oxytropis > Oxytropis ochrocephala. Next base: position 9,781,474 of record CM037093.1, on the reverse strand, counting down.
TATGAAACACCGACACAAACACTAGATATGATACGGACACGGACATACAAACGCTAGTTTTATATGAAAAATACAAGTAATTGAAGTTGGCATTGTCGGTGCTGGTGTCCAACACGATACGTGTGAGACTCCGGACACATCTATAACCAGAAGTGTCGGTGCTATAGAGTTTGCAGCAACTTTTCTTAAGATAATAAACAGATTATTCAAAAGATGATGAATACTCTAAACATACCTTTGAGAAGAAGACAGCCAACCATCCTGTAATGCAAAATCCTGTTGAAATTCTCAAAGCCCCTTTCCTGCCCATGAAATCAGTAACTCTGCCACTTGTTATAGCCCCAAGCATTGCACCAATAGTCACCAATGAACCAAACAATGAAAACTGCCACAATAGATCCCCAAAAAAATTTCAAAAAAATGTAACAGAAAGAGAGAATGATATAGGGGCCGTTTGGATAAACAGCTTAATTAAACTCTTACGGCATAAGCTCTAATAGGATAAAAGAATGTTATTCTATCTTTCTATAAGCCATAAACTGTTTTCATAAGCTATCCCATGAAAGCTTACGAAAATTAGCTGAAAACTGTTTATGAACATGTCATAAGCTCTGTTTCCATAAACTCTCTCAAAAAATCTCACAAGTGCTTATGTCAGTAGATAAGTCCAAATAAACTGATCCAAAACGACTCATAAATGTGAATGAGGAGACAAAACCATAAAACTAACCTCAGCAAGAGATAGATTAAGATCTTCTCTTATAGCAGCTTGAGTTGGAGCTGAATAACCCACCTGGCAAAATAATAACTTAATCTTAACATTGAAACATTTTTGAGTACTTATTATAAGATGAGTGAGTGTACTTACACAAGTTCCAAATGAGAAAGAACCACAAACAGCAACAAATGTACTGAGAAGAACCATTCCAATAGATCCATTTTCCACACTTTTATTTGATTCAACTTCTTTACATGCATCCCTTTGTTGAATGAAAGGCTCTTGCAAATCCTGAAGCACATTGGTTTCTCCATTTTCAATGTCCTTTTGCTGCTCAATTGCCATTTTCTTTAAAAAAATAGACACAAAAGAATTTGTCACCACACAATATAGCACCCCCCACTAGTTGAAAGCAATGTTGTGAAAGACATGCAAAAACATGCTATATTTATAGTACACACCAAAAAATATTAAGTACCCCAAATTTGACAGTTTAGTCCTCACATAAACAATATTTTTAATTAGTCTCTCAAATTTTCAAACGTTATTTAGTTTAGTCTATCAAATTCTCGATGTCATATTTGGTCCCCAGCTTTTACAACTTAATATCAGTTAAGTTCTTAGCTTTGGTAACTTTGTATCAGTTTGGTCTCTGATATTCGGTATAGTTAGGGACTTAAATAATATTAAGTTATAAAAGTCATGGACCAAACATATATACATCTAAAATAAACTGAATAACATTTGCAAATGTCAGGGACTGATTGTTAATCAACGGCAAAGTCGGTGGATACTGCACACTAATAACACTGGAAAAAAAATCAAGTTGGGACCTACATTATTTGGTGGGACGAGTCCGATTTCTGATACTAAACAATAGTTTAGTAACTGTTACTAAATGAGAGCATAATAGTCATTTCACCATCAATGAAAAAATTTGGTGACCACATACCAAAGTTATATTGTGGCAATTATATACTAACCAGCATTTTCATTTACCCGCTCACTAACCACACAAAAACTAAATTGTGGCTAATATGTACTAACCATTGCATTATTCTATAATGGTCACCGAATGTTTAGTAACAATAACTAAGGAAATTCCTGTATCATAAGTCATTAGGGGGAGAAGAAATGTAGTCTCTAGGATTCGAACAACCGACTTCTTAATTCAAACGTCTTCGATATCTCTTAACTCACCAACTACCTGTTTGGAACTCAAGTTACGCAAGTAGCCACATATATACCAACTTTGTGAAGAAATGTAGCTAGCTAGAGTTGTTGTGGGCTGTGGCACGTGGGAAATGAAGCTGTCAATGAAAAGGCAATAGGGAAATCCTCTAGAGTAAGGGCTCATCTACAAGTTGTGTTTGGTAAACAAATATGCATGTGAATGCTGTGTTAAGTGCATGATTGCTATTTTTTTTATTTCATCTCAGTTTAGCTTACGTGGTTCCTACTCAGATGGATATACGCCCTACTCATTTTTAGAAGCCAATCCATGCATTTTAATGCAAGTGGGGTAGAATACGTTAAAATTATAGATTAATGAAATTATAGATTCAAACTTGGAGGTTGCATTATTCGAATATCCTTGTAATGTTTAAGCTATATATATATCTCTTTGTGCAAACCATTTGAGTGATCAGAATTATATTATAATATATTGTAATATGTGTGTACTATCTTGCATATTAGTACTTTGCATTTGACAGCTTTCAAAACAATAATGCTATTAAGTCCAATATTTTAACAAAAAAACATACAAATATACAGATACAAATACTAATACGTATTATACTAATATGGTTTTTCTTTACTATTCTTTGGAAGTTGTGTGACCCATACAAATATGGTATATTTGTATGTTTTTTTGTCAAAGTATTGGGCTCAATAGCATTATTACTTTAAAAAAGATAAGCAATATATATTATTAAATAACTCTTCATAATTTGTAAAAAAAAAACTCCGCATAAAAAATTGTTTGTCAAAAAAAATCTGAATAAAAAATTAAATATTAGATGCCCTTTTATGACTTTATGTCACTTTTTGGGTGGTTTTATATCTTGAGTTGAATCGTGTTTTCTCAAGAGTCACAGAATACCAGATTTATGTAAATAAAATAAAATAACAAAAACAGAATACCAAAATGATTCTCTTTTTGTGATTATACTTTGGCTAGGTTAGCCTAATAGGTTAGCTGAGCTTTTCTTGGTGGAGTTTTAATTTTTATGCCCCCACATTTGTATATTTTATCCCCTCTTTTCTATTTTAACCCATTTTAGCCCTCACATTTTTTACTAAATACCGAGCATTAGTGTGAATTTTTTAGACTTTCCGTATTTGCATCAAAAGAGGTAATTCCATAATGCATTTTTTAAAAAAATGGAATTATGTATTGGACATAAATTCGGAATTAAAAAAATATGTTTGGGTTTATGTAGTAATACATAATTCTAGAACGTATTATTTTTGACTCCGAATTTTGTCTAATACATAATTCCAGAATGTATTAATAATTCTGGATTTTTGTGTTAATACATAAATCTGGAAGTGCTATTTAATTCCGGATTTGTGTATTACTACATAAATCCGGAATCTGAAAGTACGTATATTTTTACTAATAAATTTTATTTAAAAATAAAACAGATATGGATATAGGTGATCTTTTGGTTCCTTTTATTGTAGATATATCAGACGCATTTACGACAACATAGGTACAGTTAATAAAAAAATTACGAGCGTTTATAAGTTATTATTTGTCATAATAACTAAATGTTGTTTATTTTGTAGATATTTTCTTTTACATGTGACGATGTTGTACTTTGGACTAGAGAGGTAGGGAAAGCCAATGACATTCTTAGATTAGATACATCAACCACTAAAAGAGGAAGGAGAGATAAAATTATTTTTGGCCGCGAGAAGAGTGAAAAATACGCTGAAGTAGACATTATTTTGGCAATGCTTTGATGTGTTTGTTTGTGAAATGTACAAGTAAAATTGTATTTACAATTGATTTAATTCAAAATATATCATGTTGTCAAGTCACTAAAATTTAAGGATGAGTTCATGTTTATTTTTTGTATGAGAATGAAATCATTCATGTTCTGTATTTTGTGAATAAGCTCAAAACTTTTCTTTTTGCATTTTTAGAGACAGTTTCGAATGAAACCTACCATATTTTTTTGGTGAACAAACCTAGCAACTTAAAATAGTAGTTATAGTTGTACGTGAGTTATTCTACTTTTTGCACATATTAATATAAATAAATTAAATTGGAGTACATATATGACAAATTGACAATTGAATTTAACCTCAAAAAATTGGTATAGTGAAACATGGCATTCGAGAAGACCAGATTTCAATTTGCAATTTTTCAGTTAACTATTTATAAGTGTTAAAAGAAAATTGAAAGGAATGTCTCTAGTTTGAACAAAAAAAATATGAAGTATCTCTAAAACTATTGTAGTGTCAGAGCAGAGGGAAAATGACCTTTTTTTTGTGTGAAATTCAGACGCTACTAGCCCTAACTAATGAGACAACTAACCAACAACAACTAACCACTAAACCCTGGTCGTCTTTCTCAATTTTCTCTCACTCTTCTTTCTAGATCACCACCAAAGGGGTGGTTTTAGGTCAGAATTTGACCTAGAATCACCCTCGGTATCATTTTTTTGTCTTTTTATCCAAACAGGTTGTTATCACATATGGGTTAGGGAAAAACTGAGAAATTGGGCTCCAAGCAAATTACACTCATTAACTAGCTGGCCCAAATAAGACCAATTTGCCCCCACTCTGCAGAGAGCAAAGGACCACAGCTAAGCAATTTGCTGCAGCCCTAATCTTGTCAAAGCAACAATTTTTCGCGAAACAAATACCACAGCGAAGCACCAACGCCTCCGCCACACTAGGCTCCGCCAAGCAAGGGACATACCAGCATGTCACGGCCATAACGTCGTTGTTGCAACCAACTGCCTATGCAGCGTCAACGTTAAGTTTGAAGAATCAATCATCTGTGGTAGAGAACAACGTTTTTGAGTCAGCGCTTCGATAGGAGACATAGGTGAAACAAGGGAGGTACGCTAAAAGTCACGATAGTAGAGAGGGCGTGAGACATAGAGATATGTATAAGTGTTTGCTTTCATTCAAACACATTCTGATTCCTAGCCCACCAAACGTTGTAAAGAATGGAGGCAACCATCTTTGTATCAAGAGATGCGACTTCAAGGATAATCTGATTGAAACCTATTAAGGAAAGGAACCGAAGATTTCTCACTAAACCGAAAACTTAGGGGCGAGGAAAAAAAAAATCTGGGAATTCCATACACACTCCTAAAACATATGGTCCAAAGTTTTGATTGCCTACTCACATCTCGGGGCACATGTTTGTGCAAGAGAGACGCCTTTCTCGAGTAATCTACTTAAAATGGGATATGTCAACAAATTGGGCATAAGCTGAATATATTCTGGCTAACTCTAAACTAGGCCTATTAATTTGAGTAACCTGACTATATTCAATTCCTATGATGATTAAACGGTCTTTGAAATTTGGGTTTTGCTTTTCCCACTCCCCCTCATACTCAAAACACACCACATAAGGGTGTGAAAGACCAAAAGGTCATTAATGAAACGGCCAAGCGTCTTTTTTTTCAAGATTTTTCACCTGTTCGAACACGGGCCTTCGAACACGTTCGAACAGGCTCGTTCGAGTGTGTTAAATAATGACACACGCACCCTCTTGTGTGTAATTTAACCTGTTCGAATGACACCAATCGAACAGGTTCGTATAACCTTATTCGAACACCCTGTTTTATTATGTTCGAACAGTCTCATTCGAGTGTGTTAAATATGGACCCTTACACCACATTCACCAATATTCCTTAACACGGATGTATGCGTTTGAACGTGTTTGAACAAGACCGTTCAAACAGTCGTTAATCATGTCCTACAAGAGCATTACACGCGAGGTTATTTTTGAAATAAAATTTATTTGGAGTGTGAGATGAGTAAGAGAGGGAAGTGGGAAAAGAAAAATCCTGAAATTTTAATTTGTTCCCTTCGCAAAATGTCAGTAAGAAAGCTACAAAGCTTTGAAAGTTTAATGTGCATTTTTCGGAAAATTGAAATTTTCAACTTTTATCCAGAATTGCATAAAAAGGGTGCTAAATTTTACAAGTGGGCTGGACGTAAGCCAATTACCAAAAGGGTTTTTTCTTTTATACCCCCATCCCATCCCCTCCCACCCCCATCCATTTGCGATATTCCCATAATACCCCTGCCATAATTCACTTTTTGACTTTCATTTATTTCACTCTGACTGGGACCCACAAGATAACGCATCGTATATACCTCAATGGAAGGTATATACGATTACATTAAATATTGAACGCGCGAAAAATCTTACTCGTCGTATATATGTCCTTCAAGACTTATATACGATTACATTATTAAATGCTTCGTTGACTACCCATTGTATATATGTCCTTCAAGGCATATATACGATTGCATTATTAAATGCTTCGTTGACTACCCATCGTATATAGGTTATATACGAGTGGGCTATGAAGATCTAATCGTATATACATCTGGGCCATGTATATACGATGTGAAAAAATACCCATCGTATATACATGGTTGAGGAGGTATATACGATCGGGCCACCGTTTTTTCTTGAGTTGCTATCTGTTTTGTTGGAACAGATATTGACCCGCCTCAGCTGTGAGAGATGCCGACTCTCAGTTGGCGCCTGTTGATATTGATACTACATTAACTTTCACGACGGATACGGTATAATTTTGTTACTCAAGTTTGGTAAATGGAATTAATTTACTTAAGTACTTAGTAAGTTATATATTTTGTAGATATTTTCTACACGACAGGCTGTGGAGGAGTGGGCCAAAGTTGTTGGTAGAACTATCGGTGTAGTTGTTGTTATTGTGAGATCCGAGAAAGCGGTGGAAAGAGTGGAAGCGAGATAAGATTGTTTTTGTTTGTGACAAACAAGCGGGTTTACTAATGATTCAAGGGTTTTCGGTTCTAAAAGGAGAATTTGTCCTTTTAGATTGAAAGCTACTTGCACTCTTTCGTCGTGGGGTTGGTGTGTGAGAGTTAAATGTGGTAGACACACGCACGAGTTGCTCAAAACTTCCATTGGTACTTGTTTATTTGGGCGCCCGTCTAAGCGCGCAAAGGATATGGTTAACGAGCATGCGGATCTTGATGTCGGACCGAAAGCTACTATTATCGCTTTGAAGAAGCTAGATCAGGAGAATGTGACTAGTCTTCGTCAAGTTTATAGGCAGCGTCACAAACAGGTCTACAAAGAGGGTCCTAGAACGGACATTCGGGAGGTGTTGAGATTGATTGAATCCCATAATTATCTATGTTGGTCTAGAAAGATTCCATGATGTCGATGTCGTCTGTGATATCATGTGGGCTCATCCCACTTCTATAAAGTTGCTCAAAGTTGTTTCCCAAAGTTCTCATTCTTGACTCAACCTACAAGACCAACAGATATAATTTGCCTCTTCTACATTGTGGGAGTCACAAACACCGAGATAAGTTTCCACGTTGCATTTGCTTATATTGGGCGGGAGCTTGCTATTCATTTTTCTTGGGTATTGGAGCAAATTGCGAGGTATATGTGAGTTGCATTCTATTCATCCTCGAGTTTTCTTGATGACAGAGATCTCGGTTTGTATGTCCGCTATTCTTGATGTCTTTTTCCTGCTTTGCTACAAATTTATTGTGTCATTGGCATGTTACAAAAATGTCAAAGCAAAGATTAAGGAGTTGGTTCACAAGGATAGACGGGAGGAGGTCGAATCTCTCCGGCTATGTATTATTGATTACGTTGATGAGTCGAGTATCTATCTAATCTGAAGTTTTTGAGGTCGCTTGCTCTCGATAAACCGCTCTCATTAAATATGTGCACGACACATGGTTGACCACGCACAAGGAGCGATTTATCTCGGCATGGACTAACCGGATCCCACACTTGGGGAATTTCACAACCAACGGTATTTCTATCCTAAGACTCGATTTTTTTTTGACACGTGGACATATATTTTTTTGTCGATTAAAATTCTTTGACACTTGTTTATTATTTCTATCCGTTACTCGATTTTTTTGACACGTGGACATATTTTTTTTGTCGATTAAAATTCTTTGACACTTGTTTATTATTTCTATCACATTACTCGATTTTTTTGACACGTGGACATATTTTTTTTGTCGATTAAAATTCTTTGACACTTGTTTATTATTTCTATCCGTTACTCGATTTTTTTTGACACGTGGACATATTTTTTTAAATCGATTAATTTTTTTGACACGTGGACATATTTTGAGCGGAATCCTTGCATTGGTCTTTGAAAAGACGGTTGAAGACTTGAAGGGTGATTTATCAAAATGTTTGATATCTATTGATGACATCTTTGGCAATACATTTTGATCAAATTATCGGGTCTTTTCAACGAAGCATCGTGAGAATTGAAGTCAAGTCCAATATTCCTTTGTTTAAAAATCTTCAAGGACTTGTTTCTTTATACGACTTTGAGACACATGGTTAATGAGTTTGAAAGGTCGAAAATCGGGGTTGGATACGACAAAAAGCGGTCTTGGTGCATTCAAAGGAAGACACGTCTACTTCCTTGTGCTTGTGAGATAGGTATTTTTCATGCTTAGGCAATTCTATTCCGCTTCATCGTTGTTGATGATCACCGGAAACGATTGAGTTTGGATGCAATAGATGATAAATCCACTCGGGATAAATCATCGGATGCGATATTTCTTACCGTTTGATGTTATCTTGGCAAGATTTAATAAAGTGATCGAGGATGAGAAGTTTCTTATTAAGAAGCAATTTGAATGAGATAGCTTTCCTTCTACTTCTTCTATGGTTGCACCTAAATCAAAAGTCGAGCGAAAAGTGCACCAAAGAAGAAAAAGGGAAATTTTTGATGCTAAGCGTGATCCTTACGGGTGGGAGCACGTGGATGAGAGGTAAAAGCAGATGAAGAATCGGGGCTTCCAAAATTCCTACACAACGGTCAACCAAATTATCTCGTGGTGCTTCTAGAGTATTATCACAGACATAGTGAGACTAAAATCCGATTACCGTTTGTTCCAAAGACACGCGTGCGCAACTATGTTGAAAAAATTGTTGATGTTGAAGGTGACTTCAGAAGCGCGTTTTTAAGCGATCGGGGTTGGACTTGACATGGGTGAGGACTCTCGGCCTCGATTAGGCAAGCTTTGATTCAAGAAACAAAGGACAGGAAACCTTGTATTCGACATGTTTGGGAAGAACCGATCGTTAGAGCTTCGCAAAGCTTTAACTATCGAGTCATACTGGACGTCACCGAGTCAAAGTGGTTTGATTTGCACGAGATGGGGTATATGGTTGCAACCGGTATAATGTTGCATTGGTTGATTTTCTTTACCTATGAATTTCACTTATCCGCCTTTGAGAGGCACTTACAGTTCATCTAAGTTGAAAATCATATACATTACGAACAAGCAAAATGTACACTTTGGTTGAATCTTTCAATCTCTCCCACTTGTGTCTGTTGCCTCCTATTGCCCCACGGTGGTACCAAAGACTACGCATCGAGTCCGCTTCATGGTTGCATCCGTATGCCGGACGTTTTACCCTATGGCGATCTATGTGTCCTCCCGTGCGGCCTCTCACCACAAATGATGCGTCTAGATGTATAGATTTAGCCGATGATTCTATTATTAGGCTTGTAGATAGATTCACACATATTTTGTATTACACGTGTATATATACTATATCGCGTTTTTGTAATTATACGCGTTTACTTTATCCAATAGCACTACGTACCGTTGATGTTAATCAAATCGCGAGACTTCAAATTATAACCGGTAATAAAATCATAACTGCTAACAAAAACAAAGCCCATCGTATATATCTCTTTTGGGACATATATACGATGGGGAAAATTTTGACATCGTATATAAGTTCATTTTGCGTATATACGATTGACTTAAAACGCATCAATCGTATATACGCACAATGAACATATATACGATGTCAATCTTTTCCCCATCGTATATAGGCCACAAAAAAGATATATACGATTCGTGTAATTTAGTGAAAAAAAAAGATTTTTTGAAGGGCATTTTGGGGATTTCAGCGTGGGTGGGGGTTTAAGGGGAGAGGGTGGGGGTACAAAAGAAAAAACCCTTACCAAAATGAACTAACCTTAATACCTTATAATGTATTCCGAAAGTGAACAGAAGCTATTATGTTGTTTAAGACTGTAGGCCTCCTTCTATTCCTGTTGGTTGCTTTGGGGGCATTCAATTAAAGGGTTTTTTTTTTGGACCCCCACTCTCTCCCCTCATACCCCACCCACCCACCCTGTGAAAAAACTAAAATACCCCTGCGTTTTTACAAAATCACAATTCCTTCACATTATTGGTCATACCTACGATTGACCACCAGCCACTCGCATATACGCCATAGAGACATATACGATTGCCCTGAAATCCACCACTCGCATATACCCCACCACAAGCCTATATACGATCAGCAATTTTCTTCACATCGTATATACCCTTTTTCAGGCGTATATACGATTAGCCAGATTTTAGCCACTCGCATATACGCCCAGCAGACCCTATCTACAACGAGTTAAAGAGTCATACTGACTGCGTCTTTCAGATCACCCACTTCATGGCATCTGTGGATGACATCCTGCGCACTACTCGGGTTGCTCGGCGACCGGATCAAACTGTACGTAGGTACTTAGAGTGGTACGTCCGTGCTTCTATCCCCAGACTATTACCGGCTCCACCATCACCAGTAGCTGAGGCCTGGACACCCTCCCCAGAGCTACGATACGACGATGTTGAGTGGGTGAGGGAGGTTGTGACTGCTTGTAGGGAGGGGATTCGTGATGGCGAGATCACACATGGCGATCGGGCGTGATCGGACACTCCATAAAGGTGGTGGGGATGGCAAAGACCGGATGACATTTCGGAGAGCTTAGGCAGCGGGGACGAGGACGCGAGGCGGCGGCGTTAGGGATTTTGTATTTGTGCTTTGATGTATTTGTACTCATATTACTTTGATGTTGGCACTTTATTATTAATTTTTTTCGGGTGTTTTATTTTACGAGTTTCCATAAATTTTTGATTTCATTGATTCGATAAAACAAAGTTACACTAGCGATAAAACATAAACAACTAGAATAAAAATAGGCAGATAAAAATAAAATACAATAGAAACTCATCGAAATTTGGTGGAGTTAATCGACGAAGGATCTCAAATGACGGTCCTTCCGGTTTCGACGCATGGATGAATGTAACTCTTCCATTTAAACATAATATGATTGGACATCATCCGCAGCCGGAGGTCATCATCGGTGTTGACATCCACGGCGGACCGGTGAAGACCTCCATCGATCCATTCCGGTTTCAGATAAACGATACGAATTATCTCATGCTCGTCGTTCTCGGGTTGAACCATCCGCGATAGTTTTCGCAAGAAGCAAAGAAATGATATGCGGTGTTTTAACCTACACGATACAACATCTCTCCCATCGAACTTATACCATCATCTTGCAAGATGATGCGTGATGATCAAAGAAACCCCATATTAGAATGAACGAGAGTGAGGGAAGAAGGCTCGTAGTATGACATTAGCGAAGCCTGCATCATCTTCACTTGTGTTGTGTGAGAGAAGGAGGAAGTTGAATTTTTGGGGTGAAAATAGTGATGGTCGGAGTGGGTATTTATAGTTGAGGTAAAAGATTATCAACCGTTGATTTTGTCGTGCAATCCACACTGTTGATCAACTTTGAAAGTGAAATCATGACCGTTAAAAATTTTTTTACTACAAAAAAAAAACAAATTTCAAACCCTACGATGAGTAGTTTTAACACATCGTATATATGCCCTTAAAATGTATATACGATTGGCCGTGTAAGATGCAATCGTATAGACCTCTTAAGGGCATATATACGATGTGGTAAAACTACACATCGAATATATGCCCAAAATTACATATATACGATGACCCTTTTAAAAAAATAGATTACAAAGGGCATTTTGGGGTTTTCATTGTGGGTGGGGGTATGAAGGGAAAGGGTGGGGGTCCAAAAAAAACATCCCTCAATTAAATTGTTTAATTAAATTGGTAATCCACAAATCCGCAACCTTGGATTAAGCTTCCAATATAGTAGGCGTTTGTTTTTCCCACACCCCCTCCTACTCTTTCACACCCCTTGACAATTTTTTTCCAAAAATAACCTCGCGTGAAACGCTGTGAGGACGTGGTTAACTACTGTTCGAACGACCTTGTTCGAACACGTTCGAATGACCTTGTTCGAACCGATGAAATTACGCACAAGAGAGTGTGAAGTCAATATTTAACACACTCGAACGATATCGTTCGAACGGGTTCGAAACAAGTAAATGCCATGCGAACGGTTCGCGTCGCATCACCTCGCGCAACAGTGAAAAACACCCAAGAGAGTGTGAAGTCAAAATTCAACACACTCGAACGATGTCATTCGAACTTGTTCGAAGGCCCGTGTTCGAACACGTGAAAATTCTTGAAAAAAAAGACGCTTTGGCTGGTCTTTTGATCTTTTCACACCCTTATAGGGTGTGTTTTGAGTAGAAGAGGGCGTGGGAAAAGCAAACGCCATATAGTAAACTACCTATACCTAAGCTTCCTAATAACACCTGTTTATTTAGTGTTACAACAAATATGTACCAACAAGAAATCTAAGTACAAAAAATCGAAAAGCCTATTAATGGTTGAACAAACACCTTCTAATGGATACTGCTAACTCACCAACCCTCCCAGGATGAATAATGGATACGCACACTGCAAGACAGACAGCAACTGAAACAACCACAAAAATAGCTGACCGAGAGCTCAAAAATCCCCTCGCAAGATGCCGACGGCCATATCTTTTAGGCAACTCTTCCACACTCATTATAATATCCCTCTTCAAAAGCGGCATCTTAACATTTTTGTCATCGGAAGTGGGACTTCTCAGAAATCCCAACTCTGCATCTTCTGTCAATAGGAAACCCTGCGGAAAAAATATCATTGTAGAAGATACATTAGTTGCTGTAGTAGTATCACCAGATCTTGCAAATTATCAGCTGGGTTTCACCAGATCTTGCAGCTGAAATCAAAATTAGTTTTGGCCTTCAAGTAATCAAAATTAAACTGTTTGTTTGCAAGGCCTTTGTTTTAGGGTAGAAATAAAGGAATAGTAATCAAAATTAAACTGTTTGTTTGCAAGGCCTTTGTTTTAGGGAAGAAATAAAGGAAAAGTTTTCAATTAAATGTTACTGCACATCGGGAAAAACAGTTTTTCCATGTCAGTAAATAGTTTATGGGGATAAAAGTGTTACTCATATTTCACAATTCAGCGGATAAAAGTCATTCATATTTCATCACCAGGGGGATAAAACGAAGAAAATTAATAGCCCTAACCTGACTGTTAGCTTCGACAACTGATAACATGTTATCTTGGGAACAGTTCTGACCAGGTTTAAAGCCTTCGATGTTGGAGTGTAACATTATACCTCCACCTTTCTGGTGTTTCTGACAAATAGCATCTCTAGCATTATGCATGTATATTTGTAGTTGCACCATGTCAACATCACTCACATTGGATTTCATGCTCTCTGTCCAAATTATCAAATTTGGTAATATTTTTCCCAAAATGATTGTTGAATCATTGCATATTAGAAAATCCAACAAATAACAAAATCTTTGAATTTGTGAAGCTGTCATTATTCTGTCAAAATTTTCTGAAGTAGGGTCCTTGAGCAACCATGCTATATCTACAAGTAAGTCTGATGATGATGTGTGAATATGTGCAAAAGCTTCACAAGAACTGCAGATAGAATCACCAGATGCAGACTGGAATTGTTTAGAAAGGAGAGATTGATTTAATTTTTGCTGCAATGTCTTCATTTCGGTGCAAGTTTCTCTATCCCCAATGAGTACAGGAATAAAGTTTGATAAACCAGACTCATTATCAACCTAAAGAAAGGAAAATGAATACGAATGAACACGGGGAGAAATATGAAGTGGTATAAAAATATTTCCATATTGCTATAATCCATTTATAAATGATATTTAATCAGATTTTTAAATGTATCAGCTACCAATATCACATTGACTCAAAAGGTTCTGGCAATTTATCTTAATCTGATGTTATCATCATCAAGAGAAGTCTTATTTTAACAGCATTATTACAAGTCAGTACTGCATTCCAAAGCCCAAACTCAATAACTCTACTGGAAATTGCAGCTATTAGTCACAGAGCTTCCTTGATAAGAACCAGTCGAATAAAAACCAACAAGTTAACAGGGATGAATTCAATACCAGGGGGCGACTTCCTAAGGATTTACTAGAATTTGGCATGCTGCATTAAGGTGATTTTTTGATGCATCAAAATTTATTAATCAGAAATAATCAAGAAAAAATACAAAAGGGAATTACCAACCAAAAAAATCGCATATACAAATTATACCAAGTCCCAAGACCACATCCTAGAAGTAAAATACAAGTGTTGTATGGACATCAAGAGTGCGGGTTCGAATCCGCAACGCTTGGCTTTCCCCTTCTCCACCCCCCCATCCTCCGACTATTTGTACTAAGGACCCAAAAAAGTGCTTTAGCTCGAAGTACTCAACTGTGATGTAACCATTAAATGTTCCCTAATCTGTTCGATGAGTTTCTACAATGAACTGTTAAATTAGAATGCCGTAAAGACAAAATTCATTTGTAACAAATGCATCAGAAGTTACTGAATCTAAATGAAAATATGCAAATTTCACAGGCCCAGCAGTTGTTAAGGTCAACATCAAGTGTTCCCATTGCATAAGCTAAGAAACATAGCAGTTAGGAAATAAAACAGCCAGGTCAATGCATAGTTAAGGAAACAGAACAATATGTCAATAACTACCTCAATAAATGCAGGCCCAAAGAGACTTTCCTCCATATGAGGTACACATATTTTGTACAATTGATTGTCAAAAGCACAAGAAGTGTTGTCTTCAGACCAGTTATGCGGAGATGCAACACAAGACTCATACTTCAGATACTTCCCATAAAAAGATATAAGAAGCCTGCAATGACCACCTTATTACAGTTAGAAGTATGTTGATAAGTGAACAACAACCTCAACTAGTAGTACAAAGACGATACATTCAAAATGAGCATATATGTGTCAACTGAATTATAAGAAACCCCAACTATGATCAGTTAGATATTACAATATTAGATTTCCTGGTTATCGAATCGAGATACGTATCGTGAATCGGAATACCTATTTTCCAAATTGTGAATCGGACCTTTTTATGAATTCTAAGATATATGATCAATGAAAATATGACATTTGTAGGTAAAAACAAGTGACAGTCAAAAGAACATAAGGCGATACATAATACATGAACGTCAAAGTAATTCAAGTCATAAACCGGGGAGTAAAAAACAGAGAACAAAAGGAGAAGGGAGGGCTGACTCACTGTGTATGCAGTAGGCACGAAGAACGAAACAATCGCATTTAAAAAAACTGGAAAAAAAAAACTCTAGCAAACCTTTCAGAAACAAGGCAGCGCAATTTGATTCGTATCATAAGATTCACAATTTGTAATATTCAGCAGTGAATCGGGATTCGTGATAAGATTCAAGTGCAAAAGAGATTCACACTCCAATATGTATTGATTGCGCTTGATTTTGTATGGAATCGAGATACAAATTGCATGAAACATAAGATATCACGATTACTACGGATTTGCTAGCAAATTGAGAATGGAGTCACACCACAAAAAATTATGAAAAAAGTTAGGATCAACCTATGTTGTCAATCCCAAATAGCAACGCAGAATGACCGACCTCTAAAACTGGGATAGAGATATGGCGTGTAGTGGGGTGGTCACTATTCTAATATTTTATATTTATTGAATAATTAATACTAGATATAAGTATATAACCATGTAAATATATATATATATATATATATATATATATATATATATATTTATATATGTATGTGTTTATGTATAACTACGAGCAACTAATAATATAAATTAGAATTAATACTATTTACTAAATAATTAAGACTATAAATAACTAATATATGAAAATTCTATTCATTTTTTCACTTTTATTATTATTATTATTATTATTATTATTATTATATATTTTATATTTTATATATTTTATTATGGCAACTATAAACCTATAAACCTACTTAAATTCAAAATTGAAACAAAAGATAAAAACAGACAGATGGGATTCTAATTCCAAGCCCAAACCACTAATCCGTTAGTAGAGCCATCATTCACTTAGGACAAAAATAAAAAAAATAAAAAAAAAACAATTAAAACCCTAAACAACTATCAGAACAAAACAATGAGCAGCCACGTTAGTTGCTCCTGTATCAGAAACAAATTGAGGTTGCACGCTAAACTGGCCAGAATGCGATAGTTGACCCAAAAATGCAAAGCTGGCCAGAAAACACGGGTGGAGTGAGTCCCCCCGGAGGAAGGAAGGCCACTAGAAACGTGTGAAAGTTCAGGTTTTCCCCTTTTTTCAGATTTCCCTTCCCCTCTCCCGGTGCAGCCCTGTAGCGCGGGTGAATTTTGGTGCAGTCCTGTAGCGCGGGCGACTCCACAATTGTGTGCGATGGCGGCACAAATGACTACCTAGCACCAACTAAATTAGTGCATTTACCATGCTATGGGGTTGTAACCCTATAAGGAAGTTAGATACTAAAATATACAGCTTCTGAAGATATGTTACTTTAATGATAATTGATTATGCAATTTCCTATGCTGCTATTAATTTTTTTATGTGCTGTCTTATGTGTAAAACGTGTTGCCATTGATGAGCACAATCGTGCAATCGCTTCCAAGTTCCAACAGCATAGAGTATTCTCTCCTTAACACCTGATGGATAATTCCATATGTTTTTAACCATAGATACCTAGTAATATGATAGAAATTAGAACCACCTCAGCAGGTAAGAATAAAACTGAGAATTACTCTTGTATTACTAACAACAGAGGAGAATTCTCTGTGAATTACAAGATAACAGTGGAAAATATTAAAGACAATGGATGGAGGAAATCTCCTTGAAATGGTGGAATAAAAGCTAAAAAAGACTGAATAAGGAATCACCTAAGTAATTCCTCCCTACTGAGATGAGATCAACACATACACAGTCCCATTTTCCTTTACTCATCAACTGCCTTTCTTTCCTCATGCGTGAGTACCCTTTTAACATATTCCCTTCCCTCTCTCCTCTAATTTCTTCAATCTCCATCACCAATACAAGGCTGCCACCTGTCCATTCAATTATTTTCCCTCTTAATTCACCCTGCCCACTCCCTCTATTTCCTTTCCTATTCTGCCCCTCCCTTTTACATAAATGTTTAAAGGGCCTATCAAATACTCCCCCCCCCAAAAGTTGTTCAGAGTTTTCGGTGAGATCTACAGATGCTACAATCCCAACTCAGCCATAACATACAATGTCTCCCTCTATCCCTTTGCTTATGAACTATGGCCACTTCCCCCTACTTTAGGTCTCCTCTATCCCTTTGCTTATGACCTATGGCCACTTCCCCCTACTTTAGGCCCTCGATAATACATTGCCAAAAATATATATGATGCACAAATGCAGATAAATGTGCTTATGTCTGTTGTATGAATAATTACAGCAAAAACTGCTTTAGATGACGTTTAGAAGAGGTGATAATTACATACCGAAACTTAGGCTGCAGTAAATTACTTCCACAAGCAAAAAACTCCATAGGTTTTCCTGCTTCAAAGCATGTGGGATGAATATAGTGAAGCTTTGGTGCTTGGATGTTTACCTCGACTTTTGTCACTGAACTTCCATCTGTAACCATTGAAATGTGCTAATGAATTTAAACAAATTGAAAGCTTCCAAAATCATAACTTAAAATTTTAACTCAAAAAAGTACAAAATTCTATTAACTATGCAGATACAATTAAAGAATTGATTGTTCGATTTGTTGCATAAAAATCATAAACATAACACGTATCTCAAATATGGAGGAGAAACACACTAAAAATCATTAATAATATCATAAAGATTGGGTTATAAAACACTCTTAAAAATACAACAAAGAAATAACTCAGGGTGGAATGAACAAAGAATAAGAAGTAAACAAATGAAACAGCAACAAACCTTTCATAACACGAAATATCATATCATTCAGATGAATCAGTGCGTTGCCTCTTCCAGATAGCATCTTTCTGGGAGCAACAAGATCATGCACATAGTACAGAGGGTCTTTGAGTAACTGGTCGATCAATAAGATAGAGAAAAAATGTAATCAGGAAACAGGAATGGGAAAAAAGATCAACCAAACAAATTCGGTGAAAACTTGGAAACTGAGAAGGAAAAATTTCATTTTTTTTATTAGTTAGTAAATGAAATTCCCAATTCGTCAACAGAGGGGAGGGGAGATGGAGAAGTGTAACAGGTGGCACACAACAAATTAGAGAACAAACAAGTGTCTCAAATACAGCAAAAACTAACAACCACAACAATGAGCATAACAAAAAACCATAAAGTCTAATACGCGGCACTTAACCGGCAATAAGAAAGCATGAAGTTTGCTCCAAAGACCAATTAAGCTATGGAAATGGAACTACTCCATATTGTAAAAAACATCAAGTTGAGGCCTTACATTTATCCACATAATACTTGGCATTGCAATAAAAATTGTCAGGATTGTACACCCAGGGCGGATATATCCCTCCAGCTCCACAGGCATACTTGACAACCATTGGAATATCTGCAAAAACATTTGAGTGTTTGTTAATCACTTACCGACATGTAGCGGGCAGAAAATCTTGCCACAATTTAAATACTAAACTGTAACAAAAGTGCTTTAAAATACTTGATGCCGTAGCCTTCTGGGAAATTCTGCAGGATTCCAATCGTAAAGCTTGAAAGAAATCCGACCTGTTTGGCACTACAAGTAAACTTTCAATCAGCAAACACCAACCACAACTTCTCACACCAAAATAAACACAGTGAAAGAAATACAATAAACAAACCAACCATAGATGAGTAAGCATTCTTATTTTCACAATCTGAAGACGACTTAGAAACATTGGAGACATCTTTTCCGCCATTCAATTGTGTTTGAGCAGAAGCAACAAAAGATACAACACTATCAGAATTAATATTCTGTGTATCAGGAGTTGAAGACTGAATAGCAACCGGTTCCTCTTCCTGATCCGGTGACACACTTTTTTCCATATTCTCACTACTCAAATTCGAATAATCTGTGCAATGCATTAAACAACTAGTGAACACTTTGGTAACATAAAAGTCAACTCTATCTTCCAGTAGAACAAATTAGAACACGCTATCAGATGAAAATAATATAAACATTTATGAAATTGTTGGTTCAGTAACACAGTGATAGTGAGATAATTAATATTAATTAATAGTTAATTAAAACCAACCTCTTCCTGCTTCAGCATCACAATTGGAATCCTCATTTTGAGTAACAGTTTGAAGTTCATGATTAGCTACTACTCTAGAATCTACAGGCTTTCTCCTCCTCCTAGTATTATGGCGTTCCAATTTTCTTCTACAGCTACGTTTACCCTCGTCAAAATCCAACAAAACGTGAAACCTATCACATCAACACGATTCCTAATTAACAATCAACGTTACATAACTACGATTACATAAACACCATTAAATTCAAGCATAAACACCACAATTAATTTCGATCTTACTTTCCACACTGTTGACAGTATCTCTTAGCCTCGCCATGAAGCAAAACAGTAGCAGCATTCGCACAACTCAAACAAACCCTATGACGTCGATGATAGCCTTTGAGTTCAGAAATGTCCACGTGGCAATCAGGTACCTGACAGCGAGCAGATGCAGAAGCACGTGCAGTTCGAACACGTTTTTTGCCATGTAAACGTTCTTCTTCTTCAAGCGCTGCATCGAGTTCGGGACATGCACATGGAACCACACCCGCTAGAAAGTTTGAGCATGCAAGTCTCGGGTCGCGTTTTCGGATTTTATCGTTGGGGATAATATCCAGAGGATTGGGATTAGGGTTAGGGGCGGGTTCAGGTTCGGGTTGAGGTTCGGGAAATGGAGGGAGAAGTGAAGTTTTGTTGTCGAGGTTCAAAGGGAGAGGTAAGTCGTCGTCGTCGTCGAGATTGAAGTCAAGGAGGTAAGAGAGGTCCCAAACGGAGGAAGAGTCTTCGATTGCGTCCATGAGTGGAAGAATTGATTGGGATTGGGATTGAGATTGAGATTGAGATTGAGATTGAGATTGGGGTTCCATGGAGAATGGAACGGTAATTGTTGTGGAAAAGCGCGGTTGTTGAGAAGTTGTTGGATGTTTGGCGGAGAAGCTAAGCAACGGTACGGTGGCAGGTGAGGTGGGTTTTGTTTCCATGCCTCCCAAGGTCCTGGTCCTCGCTGGGTGTCACTGTCATCGTTGCGACATTTTCAAGTTTGTTTATTTTTTTTAACCACGCGCGTATTCTAACTCTCTCGTTTCACGCGCAGTTTTTTTATTTATTTATTAAATAAACTCTACTACCTAAGGGCTCTCGTTCGGGGTGGTTCTGAGTTTTTGGTTTTTGGTTTTTTCAAAACAGAAACATGTTCGTGTAAAATGGATTTGAGTTGGTTTTTTCCTTAATTTCAAAACAGTTTTCCATCAAAACTCAAAACCACAAAAATAGGTTTTATAATTTTGTTTCTGTTTTTGTTTCATCCACTTCAAAACCACCAACTATTACTCCGACCACGCCAAACACCACCGACCACCGCCAAACACCGTCAACCACCACTTTGACCACCACCAACACCACTCCGACTACCGTCAACCACCACACTGACCACCACCAACTACCACTCCGACCACCACCAACCACCACCGCCAACCATCACTTCGACCACCGTTAACCACCACTTTGACCACCATCAACCACCACTCTGACCACCATCAACCACCAGTTTGACCACCAACAAAACCACTCCGACCACCGCCAACCACCACTCCGACCACTGCCAACCACCAACCACCGACCACCGCCAACCACCACTCTAACCACCGCGCGACCACCACTCCTACCACCGTCAACCACCACATTGACCAACACCACTCCGACCACCGTCAACCACCACATTGACCACCACCAACTACAACTCTGACCACCGCCAACCACCACTGACCACCGGCAACCTCCACTCCGACCACCGTCAACCACCACCTTGACCACCATCAACCACCACTTTGACTATTGTCAAACACCACCACTTTGGCCACCGCCTACCACCATTCTGGCCACGGTAACCACCACTTTGGCGACCACCAAGTACTTCTCTGACCACTGTCGATCACTGTCAACCACCACTCTGATCACTGTCAAACACCACTTTTACGATCACTATGACCATCACCACCAATCTGACCACTACCGATTACCACTCTAACCTGCGTATGTCAATAATCAGTACTTTCAACCTTTATTATTAGTATTATGCCAGTAAATAAGCCCAAATAAGTTCATCCAAACGGACTCATATGTGTGTTTGGATGAACTTATGTTGGGTGTTTTTTGGTACCCCCACCACCTCCCCGTCTACCCCCACGAGCCTTGCGAAAAGACCAAAATTCCCTTAACAAAATTTAAAAACTCCAAAATATCCTGAAGCTCCAAAAAAAATACATGGATCGTATATACACCCCCCAAATCGTATATACCCCATCGTATATACCATTTGGGGGTGTATATACTATGTGTAAATTAGGGGGTCGTATATACACCCCCAAATGGTATATACGATGATGTATATACGATTTGGGGGGTGTATATACGATTTTTTTAGTCAAATAAAAATTAATTAAATTATTTAAAAAATTAAAATTATATATTTTTAATAAAGATGAATTAGACATGAATAATTTAGGCCTGAAAATAGGTTTAGTGTGTAGTTCGTTAACACGTGACGATGTTATACATTGAACGAAAAATTTAGGCTAAAAAATCGGTTTTGGAGTAACCTACTCCGATCGTAATGAAACCACAGCATTAAATCCGAAAAAAATCAACGAGCATGACTTCTTTAAAAGGGACTTCATATGGGACTACGGGATCAAAATCTCAAATTCCATCGTTTACTATTTTTTATTAATTTTTTAGATTTTTCATAGTCTCCAAAAAATCTAAAAAAAAATTGCATAGCCTTATTTTGGTTTTGTTAGATTTTTAGTGGTGTTTTTATAATCTTTTGATTAGTTTTTGACTCTTTAACAAATTTTTAGTATCATTTTAATAACATTTTTTTAAAAAATTTAAATAAAATACAATTTTTTAAATACAAATCGTATATACATCTGGTGGGTGTATATACGATGCGTAAAATTAGTGGGTTGTATATACCCCCACTTGATGTATATACGATTTGTATTTTTAAAGACGTATATACAATTAACTTTATTTAAAAAAAATCATTTTTTTCAGAGATATTTTCGTCTAAAAAGTTCTTGTGGGGGTATTACAAAAAAAAACTCACTTATGTTTTAGCCTATAAAAAATAACTAATGGAAGTAAATAAATTTTTAGGTACGAAGATGCTAATATGCACCCACTTAAAAAATAGAATGCGTAAGTTAGCATTCTTACACCTTTTAATTTGGACGTAAAAACCAACTCTTTAATTTAAAAAGTTATTTTAATAAGTGAGTAGTAATGTAATTGTGAATTTTTAATTTATCTTTCTTCTCACAATTAATGCATCTTATCTATCCACAATTAATATTTTTTTAAGTAATTTATTTGAGGTGATTCTTAATTTTTTTAATAATAAGTTAAACATTTTTTCTACTTAACAATAATAAATTTTTAGTAAATTTTTTTTAAAAAATTCTAGAAAAAACGTGGTTTTAATTATATTGAAAAAGTTAAAGTATAAGAATACATTATAAACTTTAAATTAATTATATTGAAAAATAGAAAAAGCGTGGTTTTAATGAAAAAGAAAATTTAATAAAAGTTTCTAATATAAAAAATAATAGAAATTTTGTCTGTTTCTAATGATATACTTTTTTGAAATTATTATTTTTTCAAACTTTTCTGTAAACTAACGACTAGATGTCAAAAAAAAATTACCTTTTAACTAAAAACAATTGGCACAACATTAAGTTACCATGAAAAAGTAATAACGATTGTTCCATTTTTTATTTGACCAGATTATTTTATTTTTTATTATAGTGTTAACTTTTAGTTAAAAAAATGAGTGGTAGTTTTTATTATAAAATTGATGTCAAGAAAAAAATATCTAATAAAACTGATAACTTTAAAATAAAAATATGTTTTAATGAGAAAAGAACTCTTTCTCGTAATGTTGTCAAAAAAAAACTTTTCCTGTGTAAGAACAATTATTTTTTTCTACATTACAGAAAAAATTAAAAATCACCCCATTTTTTTTAATGGAAGAGTTTACAATTGCAATTATTTCTCCTAACGTTTACACCTATTTTTTGTAAAGAACTCTTTTATGTATTATTCATAAACTTGTCAAGGTAGTTTATGAAAAATTAACTTATGAATATATAACTTTTTTAAATAAGAGCTTATGAATTAACATAAAAACTTATATATCTCCACAAGTTGTTTTTCATTAGCTCGAAAATAACCCCAACCTAACGGGCCCTATATATTTTGTCAACAAAAAAAAAAACCCTTCTATATATTTCTTTAATAACTAAAGATTTAAATTTATAATCTGAAAAAGTGTTATATTTGAACACAAATATATCTGTTTGGTGTGTTTCATTCGCTAGTAGATAACGGATAAGACTAGCGTATTTGACTAACAGGTGACGAGTACCAATGTTTGATAAGCACTAGCGTTTAACGTTTTTTTGAAACGCTATTTCAAATAGTGTTTTATCAGATAGCGTATATCCTCTAGCTTTTTTTGGGCACTTTTACCTTTACTATTTATTCTTATATTACTTCACTTTTCTTATTAAATATTTTGATCACTATTTTTTTTGACAAAATCATTAAATATTTTAATCACTAATTAAATATCCCTTTATTGTAATTGTACATTTACCAGTTATTTTAATTGCTAGTTTTTCCAAACACATAATTTGCTATTGACTAGCTTATCTACTATCCTCTTTTTGCTAGTTCATCAATTTTGTTTATCCGTTATCCACTACTTTTTACCAAATAGGGTCATACTAACTAAAGACTTGAATTTAATTTAAAGGTTAAATAGCACTTTTGGTCCTTTATCTTTGCTCTAGGTTTCATTTTGGTCATTTATCTTTTTTCGTCCCAATTTGGTCATTTATCTTTCATATTTGTGTAAGGGCTTCCATCTTCGTTGAGGTGTTGAATTTTTTTTTTCTGGGCTTGATTTTGGTTCTTGGGTTTGAAGATGGAGAGGTTCATCTCAATTGGGAGATTTTTCAATTTATTAAAAATATAATTATTAATTTTAAAATCCATTTGGACTTGACATGTCAGCGCTCTTACAGCCACATCACTCGCGTTACTACCATGTCACTTTTTTTGTAACATAAATACTAAAAAGGACCAGCAGTGAAGACGTTATCTAACATAAATGACTTAGTTGTTACGGAAAAAAAATAAAGGACCAACTTGTTACAAAAAATAACTTAAAGAACCCCTACTGTAATTTTACATATTTATAATAGAACAATTCATGCGAGCATACCTAAAATCAATGTTTTTAAACTCGGACCGGTGGCCGACTCGGTGAAGGTCCTGGGTCACTAGGTCAAGGGTTGAACCGAAGGGTCGACAATTGAACCGCATGACAAAAACCCGGACCGCATGACTCAGACCGAACAACAAGACCAAAACCCGGCCCGGTACCTGTAAATAATTTCCTAAAATTACACATCCTGCCTAATTTCATTTCTTCTCATTTCTCTGAGGTTCCTAAAATTACACATCCGGCCCGAATCAAAACAAAATTACAAATTGTTTATACACAGTTTTTGAAATGAGATTAAGAAAGAGACACATTTCTTCACATTTCTCTGAGGTTTCTAATTTCATTTTTACTTTTTTTTTAATAAATTAACTGCTTAAAATGGCGTCATTTTTGCGTTTTTGGTCTTTTTTTTAAAATACGCAAAACCCGGTCCGGTTTTACAAAACCGGCCGGGTCACCGGTTTTCACCAAAACTGGCCGAGTAATGTCGGTTCCTGCTGGGTCGCAGCATTTCCGATCCATAGCTTGCCTCGACCCGTAACCCCTCCCGTTCCCAGTTCGCCTGGTCCGACCGGCCGGGCCGAGCCGGTTTTTAAAACACTGCCTAAAATTTTAGGGTAGCCACAACTAATATTTAAAATAGGTAAATATTCATTTAGGTTGTGGGAGGAGTTTTTAATGTAGTCCTTCAATGTATCAAAATTATAAATATATTCTCAAGTGTCACTTTTGTAAATTATTTTAGTTATCAAATGTGGCTTTAACTTTTTCTTTTCTCTATATTATTAATGAAGAACACACCCAACACCCATCAAAGGAAATCGAAACTTGAAGATTGAAAATTGAACCCCTCATACGTTTTAGCTTCTGTTCGAAAAGAGAAAGGAAACCTGAGATGTCATTTCCATGTGGCTTTAACTTTTTCTTTTCTCTATTTTATTAAGCTTTTGTTTTTTAAAAATAAAATTGGTTACCTTCTTCCACTCTCTCATCGATTTCTCTCTCTAAAATCCCTTTGTTAAAGTTACAGCAATCTGGATCGATATGACGAAATCCCTCACTCCAAATCTCTCTAAATCACAACAATCAACATCGATTTTATATTGCATTTTGTGTTTTTAGGGATTTCGTATTCTGCGTTTTGCATTTTTAGGGATTTTGATTTCGTATTTTGTTTTCCTTTCTCTGCGTATGGTGATGGTGATTTGTGTTTTGCAATGAGGATTTCCGTTTTGTGTTTTGCAATTTAGGGATTCCGATTTCCTATCACTTTTCGAACAGAAGCTAAAACGTATGAGGGGTTCAATTTTCAATCTTCAAGTTTCGATTTCCTTTGATGGGTGCTGGGTGTGTTCTTCAATCTTCAATCTGAGATAGAAGCTAACACGTTTTGAACATAAGCTTCAACCTTCCATCTTCGATTTCCTTTGATGGGTCGTGCGTATGATGATGTGAGGTGAAAAATACCTAACTCAAAGGTTTAAAAGGTCCGGTCATAGACAAGGCCGTCCCAAAAAATCAAGGGGCCCAATTCAATTCTTAAAAATGGGCCCCTACTTTATCAAATTAGATCTCTTAGTGACGGAATTTTAAATAATTTATTGTGGGACCAAAATCATTAACGAATATACCTAATAATCAAATATAAAAAGTAAATATAAGTTAAAAAATACTATAGCTACAAACAAAACTAAATTTCTAAAAAATATATATTTTAATTCGTCAATTGAAATTTGGTTAATTGTCAAAAGAAAATTGAAATTTGGTTAAGAACTCAAAATCACAATATTCTTAAAAAACAAATGTAAAGTTAATTAATTTTGTTTTTAAATATCTGGAACTAATTTTTGGAGATTTTCAAATATTTATTCAAAAGAACGTGCTAAAAGTAATATATATTTTTAGTCTAATACATTCTAAAACTAATATAAAATATTTAATCATTTTGCCAAAGTATTTGTGAAAAGAAACAAAATGCAGCTGTAAAAAAACTCAATCAAACAAAAAGCACAAACAACAACCTACCAAAAAAAGAAAGAAAGGGACAAAAAAACAAAGAGCAATCACCCTTGTCAATAATAAATTAAGAAATGAAGAAGTTGGGGATGGAACTTGTGTTCCACCCCAGTGACAGAAACTTTCTGCTTGGCCACTGCGCCACATTGATACTTTAAAATATAACCAGAAGTTAGTGGAAGAGGTGGATGAAGTGAAGAGACTTGTGAAGCGTCACTTTGAGAAGTGCTTCGCAGAGTCACACTATAATTGCTCCACTTTAGGGGGATTCACTTCGATTCTTTATTGCCTTCGGATTCTGAGTCATTAATTCAACCGTTTACCGAGGAAGAGATTAGATCAGGAGTTTGGGATTGTGATGGAGATAAGAGCCCGGGACCGGATGGCTTCAACCTCAACTTTATCAAATCTTGTTTGAAAGATGACGTGGTGAGTTTCTTTAATGAATTTTATGTTAACGCTTTTCTCCCTAAAGCGATCACAACTTCTTTTATTGCATTGGTCCCAAAAAATGATAACCCGCAAGGATTGGGGGAGTTTAGGCCCATTTGCTTGATAGGGTGTTTGTACAAAATCTTGGCAAAACTTTTGGTTTGCCGACTGAAGAAAGTGATTCCTAGTATAATCTTCAATCAACAATCTGCTTTCATAGGAGGGAGACAAATATTTGATGGGGTTGTTGTTGTTAATGAATTGGTCGACTATGCATGACGCCAAAAGGAAGATTGTTTGATGTTTAAGGTAGACTTTGAGAAAACTTATGATTCAATTTCATGGGACTTCCTAATCTATATGTTGAATAGGATGGGTTTTCCTCAACGTTGGATTGCTTGGAAGAAATCTTGTGTGTGTAATAGCTCCATGTCGGTATTGGTGAATGGTAGTCCCACACAAGATTTTCATGTGCAGCGGGGGTAGAGGCAAGGTGATCATTTATCACCATTTCTATTTCTCATTGTTGCCGAAGGATTGTCGGCGTTGATGCGCAAGGTCGTGGCGATTGGTGACTTTCAAGACTTCTCTATTAATGATGATGTCCATTTTTCTATGTTGCAATTTGCGGATGATACTATGTTGGTGGGTAAGGCAAATTGGGAAAATCTTTGGAGCAATAAATCAATTTTGAGGGCCTTTGAGTTAGTGTCCAGTTTGAAGGTAAACTTTCATAAGAGCAAGGTTATTGGTATAAACACTCCGGAAGGTTTTTTGGAAAGAGCTAGCACTTTTTTATTTTGCCACACGGAGTCCATTCCTTTCAAGTTTTTGGGTATTCCGATTGGTGCAAATCCGAGGCGGGAGGCGACGTGGAGTTCCGTCATAGGGACGGTTAGAAAAAGATTGGCTCTATGGAAAGACCGTTTTCTCTCCATTGGTGGTCGGGTAACACTCATTAACTCCGTCTTAAATAGTATCTCTCTATATATGTTTTCTTTTTATAAAGTGCTCAAGGTTGTTATAAAGAAACTGATCAAAATCCAAAGGGACTTTCTTTGGGGAATTAAAGAGGGAGATCATGGCATGTATTGGGTGGCGGATAGAATCTGTAAATCAAAAAAAGAAGGGGGTCTTGGAATCAAAGATCTTGAACTGTTCAATATGGCGCTCCTCTCCAAGTGGAAATGGAGGGCGCTGATGGATCCTAACGCGATGTGGAGCAAGTTGTTATCTCATAGATACAGTAATCTTGCATCTTGCTTTGTTCATGACTCGGTGGTCGGCACTCAGCACCGGAGCGTGGGATCTATTTGGTGGAGAGACTTGGTTGACTTTGATTCTCATGTAGAGGAAACCGAGAAGGTTTGCGTGGTGTATAAAACGCACACTCGATGACGGGAATGATATTGATTTTAGGAAGGAACAATGGTTAGGAGTTGAACCTTTGTTAAAGGTGTTTCCTTTGCTATCTGTTGGGTGCGATCACAACACATTTTGGTGTCTAGTCCGGGACATTGGCACAATGATTCTTGGGTGTGGCTGGTTCCGTGGCAGAACTCAACGAACCCGCTTATTAAGGCAGAGGGTGACATTCTTAGTAGCATCTTACAGCAGGCGTCTCCCATCAGAGGTAAGAAGGATGAGTGGATTTGGCCTCACGATCCGTCTAAGCTATTTTCGGTTAAGTCATATTATTTTCAGCTGGTCCGAGACGACTACACCTCCAATGATACGGATCCTCCGAATTTTTGGACATCCTTTTGGAAACGACAGCTCCTTCAAAGGTATTGATATTCGGTTGGCGGTTGTTGTCAAATTCTTTTGCGGTCTTGTGGATTTAATTCTTTGCGCACGTAAATATTCTCGCACTTTCGGGGACGCTTATATGTCCCATGTGCGTGAGTCTCTGGCCCATGCACCATTTGTTTTCCTCTTGTTCGTTCGCGAGTTCAGTTTGGTCTAGTGTTGGTGTTTGGCTTGGTTTGGTCTTTGACTCGTCACAGAACATACTGGATCTATTTCATAGGTGCGGCCAATTGTGCAAAGGAAAAAAGTCCAAGAGAAAGAAACATCTTATATGGGTAACGACATATTGGACCATATGGATCGCAAGGAACAGAGCTATTTTCAAGAACGAGGCACCAAGTGTCGATTCAATTGTGACTCGTTTCAAAAGTTATATCTGGAGTTGGTGTAATTATAAGCTGAATTGTAATTCCTCTATTTCTATTTCAATGTGGCGGACTAACTCATTCCAATGCCTAAACAATATGTAATCTAGATGGGGGAGAAACAGTGGGTTAGGTTGATTATCCTCACTGTAGTGCAGTTTGTGCGAGGTACTCTTTTTCCTGCCTGAGTCTTTTTCCCAATGGGTTTTGGCTCAAGGAGGTTTTGAGGAGACCCTCCCCCTTTCCTACTCTCCATTGTAAGGGCTGGGCACCCCTTGTGCTCCATTCAATGAAATTATTGCTTATCTAAAAAAACTTGTATATTAAATTTTTTGGGTCCTAAAAAATTGATATTGTGCTTGAATCCTGTGCAATAGCACAAGTTGGACAGACCCATGACCGGCCCTGGTCATAGATGTCATGCACAACTTTACCTTTGTTTAACTCTAGTTCCCCCAACAATAAAATCTCTAGTTGAAAAATGTCACGTAAATAATATTGTAACATATCGCATATTATGCACTCCCTCCGGACATATTTATAAGCAAAAAAGTACTTTTTAAGTTCATTGAATTAATGATGTATTTAATCTATAATATGGATCAGATACATCATTTATTCAATGAATTTAAAAAATATTTTTTTCAGGGAGTAAATAACATTTTCAAAATAAAATTTACGCAACAAGGGTACCTATCCATGCAATATGGGGTGTGATTTATCAAAACAAACAAAAAATATATTTTTATATACAATTAATGTATGTAAAGTGAAAAAAAGAAAGGAAAAGGGAAATCTAAAAAAATACTCTCCTCATTCATTTTTACCTATCGTTTTTTTTTGACTTTTTGCACGTATTAATAAGAGGCTTAAAGGTACTTTTAGTCCCTGCAATTGTCACAATAATCCAGTTTAGTCCATGCAATTCCAAAAATTTTAAAATAGTCCCTGCAATTACTAAACGTTACTACTTTTAGTCCCTGCTGTTTGTTAAGGGTTAACACTGTTCGAAGGAAAAAATGCAAAATCAGAAA
This sequence comes from Oxytropis ochrocephala, assembly GCA_020916435.1. NCBI lineage: Eukaryota > Viridiplantae > Streptophyta > Magnoliopsida > Fabales > Fabaceae > Oxytropis > Oxytropis ochrocephala. Next base: position 9,751,324 of record CM037093.1, on the reverse strand, counting down.
CGAAATTGAAAATAAGGTTGCGAAATTGCAATGGTTTTTGGACTCAAAGATACGCGAATCAAGCTCAAGTCAAGTGAAATAAAAGTGTGTAATGGAAGATTGAAAAAGAAGAGAGAAGATGGAAGAAGAGAGAAGATGGATGAATTGAGCAGATTGAAGGAGAAGAAGAAGAGTGAAGATGGATGAAGAAGAGAGTAATGGAAGAACACAATTTTTGGAAATGAGAAAAAAGAGAAGATGACTCAGCCTTTTCATCCTTGTTGGCATCCTTCATGGCATCCACGTCATCAATTTTTAACAGTTTTAACCCTTAACTAACAGCAGGGACTAAAAGTAGTAACGTTTAGTAATTGCAGGGACTATTTTAAAAATTTTGGAATTGCAGGGACTAAACTGGATTATTGTACGACAATTGCAGGGACTAAAAGTACCTTTAAGCCTTAATAAGATGAACAAATTTTGTTACTTTTAATACATTTTTTTTTGTTTTATCTATAATACCATTAATAATGTATTACTCCATCTCATTTTAGTAGTATCTCTCTACAATAAATACTTACCAATATAATTGACAAACAATAATAAATTTTGCATTGAACATTTTTGAAAGTCAAATTGAATAATAAAAAATATATTAAATGAGTATTTATTTATAAGGCATATTAAATGAGGACTTAATTGTTATTTTAATACCTCTGTATCAAAATAATAGTCTTTTAAGGTTTTGACACAGAGATTAAGAAAAACAATAAATTGACAAAGTGATATGGTAGTTTTACTATATTATCCCCATCAATTAATAAATGCATGTTGGTGATGTATTTGTTTAGTGAAAAATTACAACAATTAATGAGGGTAAAATTGAAAAGATTTAATAAATGATGCATTGGAATGACAAAATGACAATTAATTTGAAATTTTTTACTTTGATTAAAAAGACTATTATTTTGATACAGAGGGAGTACATTAAAATATTAGATTGACCAACTCTCACATTCAAATACTAAAATTATTATTTGTATGTCACTTATATGCAAACAAATTGATTATTTAATACTACTCCTTTAATTTAATTAATATCGTATTCTCCTTCCCTTATTTAAACTCTAATTATTCAATTAATAGTTTCCCACCACCATTTATTATCACTCACTCACTCACTGGCTTTAAATACATAATATGCACCTTTCTCTTCTCTCATTCTGATTGTGTTGTTGTTGTTCTTGTGTTGTCATGGCTCTCTCCACATTCTCATTTCCTCTCAATTTGATCCAAGCAACACTTTCCGATCACAACAGATCAACCTCTCTCGTTTCTCATTATCAATGGGGTGCTGATCTTCTCAACAAGTCCCATCAAAGACTCAACCAGGTTAGAACGAAATGACAAATAAACACTTCACACAGTATCACACGGTCACATCTAGATTCAAACTCGAGAGTCAGCGTGAATATATTTGTTTAATAATTCAATCTTATTATTTGTGTCAAGAAATACCCGTGATCATTTCAATCTTACTATAAAATTTTATTTGCATTGGTCATATAAATTTCATTTTTTTTTATTTAGTTGAAGTTGTTTTGAGATGGGTATTTGATTAAATAAATGCATGCATGTGTTATTTTGAATGGATTTAGGTGTGGAAAAGGCCAAGTGGGATTTATGCATCAGTATCAGATGTGGGAGAGGGAGAGTATGATTCTCAGAGACCATCAACTCCTCTATTGGATACCATCAACTTTCCAATTCATATGAAGAGTCTCTCTGTCAAGGTATGTAAAAAGTTGGTCCTTTAAGTTTTTTCGTACCATTTAGGTTCTTTAAGTTATTTAATTATAACAAGTTGGTCATTTAAGTTTTTTTCGTACCACGCAGGGTCTTTAAGTTATTTAATTGTAACAAGTTGGTCCTTTAAGTTTTAAATATACCATTTAGGTCCTTTAAGTTATTTAAATATAACAAGTTGGTCTTTTAAGTTGTTTAATTGTGACTTTTAAAGGCCGAATAACATACATTTTTCAGCCCCAAATTGTTACAATTAAATAACTTAGAGGACATAAGTGGTACAAAAAAACTTAAAGGATAAACTTGTTACAATTAAATAACTTAAAGGATTTAAGTGGTACTGATAAAAAACTTAAAGGACCAACTTGTTATAATTAAATAACTTAAAGGATATCTGGTGTAATTTAGCCTATACTAATCGACACTCCCTCTGTAATAGAATATAAACAAAAATAAGTAATCGAAAGTTGATGTATTTGATCTGAATTTTAATTTGATAATTAGCTATAATATTGATTGGTGTAGGAACTGAAACAACTCTCAGAAGAGCTGCGTTCTGAGATTATTTTCAATGTATCTAAAACTGGAGGACATCTAGGATCAAACCTTGGTGTTATAGAACTCACTGTTGCACTCCATTATGTTTTCAATGCTCCTAAAGACAAATTCTTGTGGGATGTTGGTCATCAGGTTGGTATTTTGTATTTTATTTTTAAAAAAATTCCTTGTTATATGTAGTTGGTACGACAAGGTTTTAAATCGTTGTTGTATCGTGATCCTTGATATTGCATAGAATCATGGTAAAATGCATTGTTGTGGCCCCAATCACAATGGTCACAGGGACATCAAAAACCTTAATGTCACGACCCTCGTTACGTGCCATGGACTTTTTTAACCCTCATTGATGTCTCAATTATACAATCTTGTATGAATTTTGCAGTGTTATCCACATAAAATTCTCACTGGTAGAAGGGATCAGATGCATACACTGAGGCAGAAAGGTGGATTATGTGGGTTTACAAAACGTTCTGAGAGTGAATATGATTGTTTTGGCACTGGTCATAGCTCAACAACAATATCAGCAGCACTTGGTAATAATATAATTCTTTAGTTGATTCTCTTAGTTTTGAGGTAGTTTGGATAAAAAATTAATTTTTGAACTATTACATGCATGAATTATAAAATTTGAAAATGATGTGAGCTCTATTCCTTAGAGTTCTTAGCATGTCTATTTTAATTGGAGATTGAGTTATGGAGATGTGATTATGTTTATTATGCAATATAAATATATTCAATTAAATAAATTACACAACTCGTAATTATCTCATATACACACAGAACGAAGAGAAATTGATGTGAGTGATTGTGTAAGTGTGTACTGGGTGCACATTATATTTTTTAAAGTGTGCAAAAAAAATTTTTTATAAGGTGGATAGGTCTAATTTTAATTTTTTAGAGTGCACGCTTGACCCCCTCAGGCCTCAGCAGACGATAGGTCAGCTTATGAGCGTCACACTCTCTGTGATACTCTTTTATATTGATTGAATTTTATGAGTTTCATCAAATTTACATGAGACATGCATTATTTAGTAGGACATATTTGAAATTCAACCAATAAGAGAGTGTGTCTGTGTGTTAGAAAGTGAGTGTTACATAGTGTTAGTGACACACTTTCTTACATCCATTTTCGATGACACACTCTCTTATCCTACTTAATAATGTATCTAAATTTCATGAAATCCATAAATTAAACCAACTTAGAATAGTTTTTTTCCCCAAACCTTAGGGATAATATATTTTGCTGCAATTAAACCACTGTTTGATATTAATGTAAAGTTAGATTTTGCAATTTGGCTCATAATTAAGTTTTAACATTTTCATGCACAAACAGGAATGGCTATTGGAAGAGATCTAAAGGGAGAAAACAATAAAGTTGTAACCATTATTGGTGACGGCGCCATGACGGCTGGTCAAGTTTATGAAGCCATGAACAATGCTGGTTATCTTGATTCTGACATGATTGTTATTCTTAATGACAATCAACAAGTCTCTCTACCAACTGCTGATCTTGATGGTCCCATACCACCTGTTGGTGCTTTGAGTAGTTCTCTCAATAGGTTACAATATAACAGAGAATTAAGAGAGGTTGCCAAGGTGAGCCAAGCATTACAATTCACAAAGTCCAATCAATGAAGGATTTGCGTAGCTGTAAAGTCTTAGTAAAACTTGTTAGTATGGCTCATATGCAGTATCTATAGAGCTGGGGCGAGGGAGCTGAGCTAGTGTAGTGAAGCTCTCTCCACCCACCAGCCCATGTGGGCTTGTCTCAAAATGTTTGGGGGTGCGTTAAGCCCCTGATACAATTCAGAGGTATTGTTGTAATCTGGATCGAGATATTATAAATAAGACGGAACTACAGTTACTCTGTAGTCGCATACATAGGCATACTTAGCCGAACTGCATGAACAAAGATCCTGTTCTTGTTCTTGGTTTTCGGCTTTTATTTCTTCTTTTACCGGTTGTTGTTGTAACAAACTGATTATATACATGAAATTCTTGTAGGGAGTAACTGATCAAATTGGTGGTTCTGTCCATGAGTTGGCTGCAAAAGTTGATGAATATGCTTGTGGCATGGTTGGTGGTTCTAGATCAACACTATTTGAAGAGCTTGGATTTAACTATATTGGTCCTGTTGATGGTCATAACATTGATGATCTTGTTGCCATTCTCAATGAAGTTAAAAGTGCTAAAATTAATGGTCCTGTACTAATCCATGTTGTCACTGAAAAGGGTCATGGATATTCATATGCAGAAAAAGCAGCTGACAAGTACCATGGTAAAATAGGCATTAATTACTTTTCTTTTGACAACATGATTCACCACATAAATTCATCACTTTTCACTCCTTTAACGTTAGAACTTAGAGTTAGAGTTGTCAAACTTGGTTGCATGACCCATCCCACTTAGCCAAAACATAAAAGCGGTTTGATTTGAGAAAGCTCGATTATCTACTGGACTGTGTTTTTTGCAGCCCAGTCCAGCCAAAAACACTAGTTCAGCGGGTTGGCTGGTCCAACCCAATTTTTAACAAAGGAAACCTGAAAAGCAGGTCTAGACTCTAGACTGGCCAATGGGCCATCTGGGCTGGGCCAAAATGGCTGGGTTGTTTTTGGGCCTCTATTTAGTGAGCCCAACCTAGAGCATTGGGCCATCGAGCCGGCCTGTTGGGATGAGCCAAAATTGACAGCTCTAATTAGAGTGCACCAAATACTACCTAGTACCTAGGCGTTAAAGATAGAGTTTAATTGGTATGCATCGTCAGTGTAAAAAAATTTACACTGTCAACTGATCAAAAAGTATGATGAGTGACTTTTAAGTTAGTTGAGATTAAGTCAAATATTTTTTATCACGCGAAGCAAAGTTGAAGTTGTTAGGCTTTATATTTTTCGTGGTTACTTGGGTTCGAGCCCAGGATCTCCACTTTGCGTGTATTTAACTAATTAGTATATGTAACTTGGTTTGATTTTACAGCTGTTACCATGTTTGATCCTGCAACTGGAGAACAATTCAAGAAGAAGGCTGCCACCAAACCGATGTCAACATACTTTGCTGAGGCTTTGATTGCAGAGGCAGAAGTTGACAAAGGCATTGTTGGAATCCATGCTGCAATGGGAGGTGGAACTGGCTTGAATATCTTCAATCACCGTTTTCCATCAAGATGCTTTGATGTTGGGATAGCAGAACAACATGCTGTTACATTTGCTGCTGGTCTAGCTTGTGAAGGTCTTAAGCCTTTTTGTGTCATTTACTCATCATTCTTGCAAAGAGCTTATGATCAGGTAACATAAAAACTCTTTACCTCTCTTTCATAGTGTCATTCTTTTTTTTTGGGTGCCCTTTTCTAAGTTAATGATGTCATGCTATGAATCACATATACTTCTTCATAATGTCGTGTCATGTGTCCATGTCAAAGTCAGAGTCGGACACAACATGCATCAAACACCCTCTACAATGTTGCATTTATAATTACTTATATATATGCAGTGTCTCAGTGTTCTATACTTTGGAGTTTGGACATTAGCATTGTCTCTGTGTCGAAGTTGGTTGTCAAGTCATGATTAGTGTATTACATTATTAACTTTTGAAAGTAATGTTTTAAGTATGTGTCAATTTTTGAAGGTGGTGCATGATGTGGACATACAAAAGTTGCCAGTAAGATTTGCAGTTGATAGAGCTGGATTCACTGGAGAAGATGGTCCAACACATTATGGTTCTTTTGATGTCACATATATGGCATGCCTCCCTAACATGATAGTCATGGCTGCCTCTGATGAAGCAGAGCTTATCCACATGGTTGCCACTGCAGCTGCCATTGATGATCAACCTAGTTGTTTCCGATATCCAAGGGGAAATGGAATTGGTGTTCAACTTCCACATGGGAACAAAGGCATTCCTCTTGAGGTTAGATAGAATTTTGCATACATTTATTTATATTATATAATTATATTCTTATGAAGATAGATTTGGCTTGATTGTTGTCATAATATGACACATTCAATGCAATCATGATACCAAAGTTGTTTGATGATAATCACACGACTCGTATTCTAATTTCACTATATATATTGAATTTAAAATACTTAACTTACAATACAAGTTGTCTGATCTACGTCAAATGACAATAATGATTTGAGCAATAAATTTAACTCCTAGGAGGATGATTAAGAACAAATTCGCGAATCGAATCAACGTAATATTTATGTTTCAACATCTTAACAGATTGGAAAAGGTAGGATATTAATTGAAGGGGAAAGAGTGGCACTTTTAGGCTATGGGACAGGTGTTCAGAGCAGTTTAGCTGCAGCTTCCATATTGGAACGTCATGGTTTGAGTGTAACGGTGGCTGATGCGCGTTTCTGCAAGCCATTGGATCGCTCCCTTATTCGCAGCTTAGCAAAATCTCATGAGGTTTTGATCACTGTGGAAGAAGGATCAATAGGAGGATTTGGATCTCATGTTGCTCACTTCCTTTCCCTTGATGGTCTACTTGATGGAAATTTGAAGGTATGGAACCTTTTCATTTTTATAATTTCACTTCAAATATGCGCATTTCAAGTCGTCATGATTTGTGTATTACATTAACTTTTGAATAACTGATGTATCTGGTCTATAATATAGATCAGATACATTTAAAGTTTGTGTGAATGTTTTACTAAATGTCTGATATAACAATTGCAGTGGAGGTCAATGGTTGTTCCTGACATTTATATTGAACATGCATCACATGCTGAGCAAATTTCTTTAGCTGGTCTTACACCACCTCACATAGCATCAACAGTTTTCAACATACTTGGACAAACAAGAGAGGCTCTAGAGGTCATGACTATGACATAAAAGAACTGCAGAGTAGGGTTTTGGTTTTTTATCTCAATGCATAAAATAGCTTGATTCATCTTTTTTGTATAGAGATAATAGGATCAAATTAATAATACAAGTGAACAATGTTACTTGTCACACCATTAGACCAATAACCTTAAATTAATAATAGTGTTTTTATTGAGTTTTATTTATTTATTTGGTAAGTTATATTTGATCTACCAACAGGGTGGATCCAAAAATCTCTAATGGTATGTTTGCTATAGGTGAGAGAGAGGTTTGTGAGAGGGAGATTAAAGAGAAGTATCAAACTTTTCTTATTTGGTTTGAAGAGAAATGAGAGCAAGAGAAAGAGAGAGAAAATGGGAGAGGCCTATACTTCTCACCTCTTTCTCTCTACTTCCCTAACTCTCTATCTCACTTATTTCTCTACGCACAACTTTTCTTCACCAAACACTAACATTTGCATTGAGTATATAATTTTTGGGATTAAATATAATTTTTGGTTCGGACCATTATTAGTTATTCACATGGAGTATTTTAACGCTAGACTCATCTCCGTTTGTTGTATAGAAGAAAATTTTGCACCGACTAAACCGAGTTTACATGTGTATATATAATAAATACTATTTTCTAATATAAAAATTTTACTTAATTATTTTCCAGATAATTGTTAATATAGTTAACATTTTCGAGAATATTTAATATAGTTAATTTTTAGAAATATATTTTTGCTGATACAGTGTATTTTGATAATATTTTAAGTATATTTCTAAGTAATAACTGAAATTATTATTACTAACAAACTTAAATATTCAATAAAATATTCACTCTTGAAAAATAATTAGGAAACCTAAACTGCTATCATTGAGCATCACAGAGGTGAAACCAAATTTACCTCTAAAACTCTTGTTCATATATTTTTTTTGACAAAACTCTTGTTCATATTTTAATAAATACTTAAATGAACACATTAATATTTTTGAGGATTCAAATAACATGTAAAAAAATCATTTAACTATATTTTTTTAATATAACATTAGAAAAATGAAAATGCAACGTAATTTAAATATTATTCTTGAAATACTAAAATTATTTGTTACCAGTATTTTTAAATAAAAGAAAATAAAAATGGATAAATATTTAAGGACCTACCTACATGAAAAGAGCCCATGTTTTTCAATATGAATAAAATAAATACGCATCTTACACGTGTATGCGGCTTAACATACATTTCAAATGTGTGATGTCATGCATTTTTTTAGGCTTCTCAATTTTTTGGTGTGGCATTTGATTGGTTGGATTGGCTTGATTTTCAAATTGGTGATGTCATGAATTTTTTTTAAGCATCTCAATTTTTAGTCAAAACAAAAATACTTAGATTTTATTTGATGTTGTTATTATTGTTCTTATGCTTCTTTTCTTTAGAGGTTTATTCTTTAACAAATTGTTAGTCAACCCACGTGGGGCCAATAATTATATGAATCTTGCAAGTGATCCTTAGAGTATCCAAATGGCAACAAAATATCAATATCTGTCACACAAATTCTTAAGTGCTGTATGAATATGATGTGCTAATGACACCCCATTAATTTGCAGTCACCACTCAGCTTCTTCTCTGATTACAAACGTCGGCAGATCCTAGGAATGTAAACATCACTAAGAAAAAAATTCAGTCAAACCAACATGATGTGCACAAGTAGTAGATATTTGGAGTCTCTTAACTATTTGATTTTTGGTTTGATTTCTAATCGGTGTGTATAGAAAAATATTTATTGGGAGAGATCAACCGATTCAGTGAATCTCCGATACCTCGAAGGATTAGTCTCTACAATTGCCGTGAAAGATACCTTAGTTTTAAAAAAAAAAAAAAACTTCAGTACCATATCATATCCCCAACCCAATGATATGTGAACATATTTCAATGCAAACTCAAACCCCATCTTTGGCCGACCAACAACCAACCAGCAGCATAATTGGCACTTAAAATCAGAGTGGAAATTTTCAACGGAGTTGATGTTAAATTAAATTATTTAATTAATCCATTAAATGAATAAATATTAATCAATTATTAAGATTCAATACTATTTCTATACACTTAGTTATAATTTTTTGGTTACGTACACTTAATTGTAATTAAAGTATCTAAGGATATGTTTGATTTGCAAACAATACGATACTTGATTTGGAATGATCTTTGGGCGAAGATCATCGATGAGTTTTGATTTTTGTCGAGTCGTTGTTTGTTGAGTGAACAAATGACAACAAAAAAGAAAATTGGATGGCTTCAAGAAAATTGGATGTCGGTACATTGTCAAAGATAAGAATTTGATGGCTCTTTATCAATCTCTTGCGCTCATTTATGTCCAAAGATCGTGAAACAGTTTTTCAAATCAAAGCAGTGACAACCTGAGTTGTCGAGTCAATTCCTTATTGTTTAGCGAATCAAACACACCCTAAGCAATTGCTGGATTTATGTTAGAAAATTGTTCTTTTTTCGGTGGAGAGAAATTTGTTTTGAATGGATCATAGTAATAAATAGATTTGGGTCATTCAGTTAATGTTTAGTGTGTAAGGCCTAGCACATATAGCAAAGTCCAGATTGTTAAGCAAAGTCCAGATTGTTAAGCAAGACACTAAGCACCGGATCAGGGAATGTTGATCCTCACAAGTACTTCTGAGACAATTTCAGAGGGAGAGTGACACATAATATAATAATAAAAACAATAAATAACATTATCTTTTTAATTGTGTCACTCTCTCTCCGAAATTGTCCCACAAATACTTGTGAAAATCCTCTCCATTTCTCAAAAGAAATGGAGAGATATAGACACATAATTAATAATTAATGGTGTGCCATAAAATTAACTATTACAATAAATTTGATTCTAGGCCCATTATCTTGTCAATTCCTCTCCATATTTGTCCTCCATTTTTTTAGAAATGGAGAGGATACCGACTCAATGTTTTGTTTTTTTTTACCAAAAGAAGCTTATGAAAGTTCATTTAAAATCAAAGTAGCAATACATGGAGGAATACAATCAAAAACATGGATGCTAGCGTAATTCTTTGCCGCTCTAGCGAGAGTGTGAGCCACAAGGTTGGCTTGCCTCATGACAAAACTAACACAGTAGTTTTCTAGACTAGATAAGAGACTACGACAAGTGCATAAGATAGAGCCATATTCAGTCTGAAAATTTGATGAACCCTGGATCCCATCTACTACTGCTGTGGCGTGGGGAGTGCCTAGTGGTGTGTGGAAAACATGTGCAAGTATACACAGTCCTAAACAAGTAGTATAAAAGATCGAACCCACAGAGATTGAGAAACTCTTCTTGAAAATCAATACAAAGTAATTTAATGTGAAGTAACCAAATAACAATTATAGTGGAGTTGGTGCTATCGCAATCAAGTTAGTATAAAGCAAAGTGCAAGTATGTGTAATGCAAATGAGAAAAGCTAGTTGGAATGTCTTCACCAAATAACTCACCTTTAAGTGTTTAATGCAGTATGTGATGCGATTTACCTTTGAATCTTTGTTGCATTAGCTATGTGTCTTTCAGTTACTTTCTTCAGAGTTTCATTACAAGCTTCTTATGTCTAGGCATGCTAAATAAGTTCACTCTTGTCTTTTAAAGTACTCAGAGTATCACCCTATGGACTATACTATCCTATGTCTAGGACTTAACATGGTTTTCACAAAGTTTCCTTTATGTAAAAAAAACACTCACTCATATTAGTTCTTGAGCTCTTAATTGTAAACCATGTCTGCTTTTACAAATCTACTTATTCTAAGTGATCAGCCTCAAAATAAGTGTTGAAAGTATTATCAAGCAAGAACTAAAGTGCACACATTACATACATGCATCATACTTACTTAAAAGCTCATTAAATGGTTAGAACATTCCAACTAAGAGAGATTTAGCTCAACATAGACATAGCAAGGCAAATATAAACTGAATAGAACATGTTTATATAATTGAAATCAGAACAGAGAGACAACAAGATAGATATTACATGAGTTGGAGCTCTTTGCATGAATTCTCCTAGCAGTGCAGTTGCATCACTCCTTAGCACTATATAAAAACTACTAAATCGAAGTAAGGAGGATTTGTCAATTCCTTCCTTTCCCTCTTACAAAATAGAAACTAACTATGTATATTGAAATTTTGTATCTAACTTATGGATTGTGATATATTTCCAAGTGAAGAAGTGAGGTTCTTTTATAGTCTTCAAGAGAGGTGCTTCCTTTTTCCATGTTGAAGTAAACTAGAGATGGAACCATGGTTACTTTTCAGAAGTTGTTTCCCAAGTTGAGATCTTTGATCAAGTGTGTAGGGAGGTCCAATGAGATATGAACATGTGTCCCTATGTTGATGACTCTTCAAAGCTATGTGGGAATGGTAGGCGCCGAAATATAAAGTGGTCTTGCTTTAGGGGACCAAGGATGAGGTCAGCAATGATGCAGGAGCATCTGTAGACTACACTGAACAAAAACATCAAACATACCACAATATATCCAAAATGGTCTACTAACAACTATAACCATGTCAATCACTCGAGTTATCATATATCACACAAAATACTATATAAACTCTTTATCTTTACTTGAAAGAGAGCAATGTACTAAGTTTAAACATATGAATAAGTCTATACAAAATAAAGTTATCACCTAGGTCTCGTAACTAAGTAATACCTTCCAATAAACCAACAGCTTCAGCCTCCTGTGGGTGAGGGCGACCAATAAACCAAAGTGTATTCGCTTTCACAAAATTCACCCCATCATCCCGAAGACAAAGGCCAATAGCATACCTATCATCATCATAAATACATGCGTCGACGTTGCATTTCAGTGATCCTGCTTTCGGACAAGTCCATGGCGTAAGGGGTTGTGACTAGTGCGCCAAGCCTGAAGAGTGCACTAGCTTGTACATTTGCGCATGCTGCCAACTAAGTAGATAGTCAAAAGAGCACCGCAGTGATATTTGGGTTGGTTTTTCAATTCCATCTCAAACCTTCTCATTTCGCCTTTTCCACAAACACCAAATCAGCATAGCAAAACGACTTTTTTGGTCGCCGGTAAGCATAGCTAAGATATGAAAGATGCTATTACAATCTACCTATTACAATGGGTTTTTTATTACAGTTCTCGATTCTCATTGTACACGTACGTTGTTATTTTTTTTAGCATACGTGTACATGAAATACCACGTGTCAGTGTACGTATGTGACTGCAACAATCTACCAACAACATGGTTTGAACAAAACAATAACAATCACTTCAGTACACTTTCACAATTATAAATTAAATTATATAGTTGCACTATCACACTCTGTACCATTGCAGCAGAGAAGTTTAATTACTAAACAAAAGTGACAACTTAACTTCGTTGCTCATATGAATGTTATGGATATCTCATGCTCATCTTTGTTACTTATTGAGGACAGTGCAGATTCTGAAGGTGACCACACTGGCTTCAACAACATAGCTACTATTACTAACATATTTGGCCACAAGGAGGATGATGCTGAGTCATGTACATGTGATTGTGAATGTGACATAGCTAATATATATAGCTTATTAGTTAAAGAAGATGAAGATGAAGATGATCAAGGGTCTGATGAACTTGTTGGTGATGTAGATGACAACTATGGTTTAGATTGTAGCATGTGGCTATCAGATGAAGCCTTGGAAGAATTGGAAACCTAATTTCCTTGTTGATGATGATGAGGAAAATGAAACAAGGATGGTTAAAGTTAATGTGAATGATGTGGATGATAAACTATTTTGGGAGATATGCATGGCAGTGGGATACCCATGATTATCATGTAAGTTATCAATTTGTTGGAACATATTCATCATATGAACCGAAGTACCGAACCATGTCCATTTTTGCATATATATATATATATATATATATATATATATATATATATATATATATATATATATATATATATATCATTGTATCATATGTTTAAGGTATTGAATATAGTTTTATCAACCCTTTCTAGATTTTCTGATTAGAAAAATGTGCCACTATTCGTGATGGTAACTTTTTGTGACATATGAAGTAAAAATTGTAAATGACTTTGTCGTACTTTAATTGGTGTTTAAGAATATGTTTGGTTCTCTCATATGTCTTCATTCTCTCCTTCGATCCATCTACAAAAGAATGGAGGGGTCTTGGTTTGGGCCTCATCTTTCAGCTAACTCGTTCCAGAAAGTAGCTCATATAGTTGAGTGAAAGAGACATTGTCTTTTTTTATAAGCAAAAATTGTATTAGAGTAGAGTAATGGGGATACTCCAAACCCGTACACAGAAGAAAGAATCAAATGGATTTCATACAATGGAGTGGATTAGCCCACCAATCTGAAATTGAAAAAACAGAATCACGACCCAAATTACTAATGAACCATCCCCAAGATAAACAATTCATATGGTTTACGACCACATCTACATTAAACAATTTACCCCAAACAAAACATTATTCCTGTCAACCAAAAAATATGGATCACTTTTTTTGACTTGCCGCTAACCACAAAGGAACCATAAGCGTTAAAATGATCAAGACCAATCAAGGAATTGTCAAACTCAATACCCAGCCACACTTGAACTCCCTTCCATATTAAGACAGAGACTTGGCATTGCTAGAAAAGATGATTAACGGATTCATTGTGTACCAAAAACACAAAGGACAACAAAAATCATGCATGAAGGGGACGAACGATTGCTGCCAAATCACAGACAACACAGCTAAGATTGCATGATCCAAGCGAGAGTGTTGAAGGGAAGATTGCATATATATGCACATAAAAAGACTTCACCAAAAAATATGAGACGTTTCCGGACCCCATTGCCATGAATCCTTCTTGTTAAAATCTAGCTGAATATCCTGCAAATTAGACAACAAAATGGAATACCCCTCCTCTGCAGTGTAAGCATATGGGGTTCGAACCCGATCTCTCCTCTCCTCTAACAACTAATATACTAGTTACTAACCACTTTCCCTATAAAAAAAATCTTTCAACAAACTCTTACAAAACTGAAGTGTGAACTGGATGGATAATTTTGCTCTTTATTTTGTTGGCCCGATGGAATTTGGGTCCTAAAAGTGTGAGGAGTTCTGCCCAATAGTTAACAAACTTAAATATATAGAGATAATAATAGATGTTGAATTCTGTATCTTTTATATATATATATATATATATATATATATATATATATATATATATATATATATATATATATATATATATATATATATATATATATATAAAAAAAAACGGACGATATTAATCGATTAGTATTTATTAGAAGACTCAGTCGAACAATTAAAGACCGTCGAGAGTGACCATTGAGAGGATGACAACTCCTTTAGCCGACCGATCACATGTATATATCCTCTACTGTAACCCTAATCTACGATCGAGACTTCCTATTTGTAACTGAAAAACTCCTCTTAACTTCAACATCCCCGCACTACGCCAGCGTATTAAGATTTGCAGCGGTTTTTTTGGGCATTGGTAGCGTTTTAAAACGCTAGAGAAGCCGGCGCTACTAATGCGTACACCCCATTAGTAGCGTTTTAAAAAACGCTAGCCATTGACCCAGCGTGTTTTGGACATACGTAGCGTTTTATATAAAACGCTAGCCATTGGCCCAGCGCCTTTTTACAATTCCTAGCGTTTTCTGTAAAACGCTAGGGATCCCATAGCTCCTTTTTAATACCATTCCTAGCGTTTTATATAAAGCTAGGGATGCTATAGCACCTTTTACTACCATTCCTAGCGTTTTATATAAAAACGCTGAGGATGCTATAACACTTTTTACTACCATTCCTAGCGTTTTATGTAAAACGCCAGGATGTTATAGCACCTTTTATTAGCATTCCTAGCGTTTCACGTAAAACGCTAGGGATCCTCTAGCTCTCTTTACAATTCCTAGCGTTTTATCTATAAAACGCTAGGTATTGAATGAATTTTAACTTCATTTCTAGCGTTTTCACTCTAAAACGCTACCTATTGACTGAATTTTTTTTAAATATTTTTTTTATTTTGGTTTATTCTCCATTTTAATTACAACCTATAAATTCATTCTCTTCCAACAAAATTCAGAAAATACATTCTAATCCAATATCATTCAAACAAAATTCAGTTAACAAAATTCATCAAATATTTCCAATCCAATATCATTCTAAGAAATACTTACAACATAATATAAATCCAATATATACAACATATATAATAACTAAACTATTATGAATCTCAAAACTTGCTACAAAAAGCTAGAAACAAAACGGCACCACTCCCCCCTTACTGTTGTAAGTTGATCAGCAGAGTAATTCTGGATGTGTTTCACAATTTGAAAAAATTTGAAAAATAAAATTCGAATTAAAATGTTTATTAAATGTGAGTAAGTATTATAATATCAATATAAAAAAGAAATCTAAGTAGTTACCTTGGTTGGGATTGCTACTCTGTCGTGAGTGATAATCTCTCTCATATACCTCATAACGTAGTACCCACAATCATTGTTATTTGGTTGTTTAGGACATTACAAAGCAAAAGATTAGTTAATTGTCACATTTTTATGACCAAAAATTCAATTAAAATTATAAGAATGATTTTTAAAAAACTTACAATTATGGGTAGCCATCTTGTTTTACTCGTAGATAATCCCAAGTATTGTTTCAAAGCAACGTCATACATATATATATAACGTTAAGTTGAACAAAATACATATATTAAATTATACAAAATGAGAGGGTTACACATACACACCTCTCAACTATCTGTATGAAGTCTTCGTAGACTCTGTAATGGCCTTGAAGTGAATCCAGATAGTAGACAACATTTTGCTTATATAGGGTTTATTGCAAAGAGTACCTAATGTTGCCTGCAAGTAAATGAATCACGAATGAGTACACATTTACACTATAATACAATCCTCAAAATAATTAAATAAGTGATTGAAGACTAAATTTCTCACCCATTATTGAGTGGTGCCAAAAATAAAGATTCGTGATCAAAATGCTTGGCATCCATGAAGCGTGAAAGGATATATCTTTCTATTTGACTCTTCATAGCCATAATACGTTCATCTGTATTACCTTGGTGCCACACAACGATACACTCTGGACACAAGAAGAAAAACTTTTGTGTCCGTTGCGAAGGGACCAGAAACTGATTGTACAAAAACCTATAAATAATATATATACAACTTTCAGATACTCATATATATACTCTAATATATACTCTAATATAAACAACTATTGTGTACAAATAATTTAATACATACCTCGGTATACTCTAATATCGATCCACGATGGCCCAATCCATTTCAAGTACTGACTTTTAGATCCTCCATGTTGATCATTATCAACTTGTTCCACTCCCACAATGTGATCGGCGGTAACATAATATGGTCGTCGGGTTTCATTTTTGAGTGACGTGGACCTTTAGAGAATTGATGAACACGGAATTCATTACCGGAGATTGAACAACATGTTGGACTGGTTGTATAGAAGTAGATGGTCGGGAGACTTTGGTAGTGGAAGGGAAGGTTGGGACACTTTTATAGAAGGAGGCGGTCGGGACACTTGGGGTACCTAGTATATATTAAAAAATGATTAATTAGTTAGTTAACACACATTATATATAACAATGAGTCATTAACTTATTAACAAAAATATTGTCACTTACAACGACAAATTGTTCGAGCCATGCCACAAAAGTACTAAGTGGTTGATCCACGATGAAATATATCCGCATTAACAATTGGAGCAGGCAATGGTGCAGATCCTCTATTGAATAGTCTACCCTAACTCTCAAATGGTTTTTGGGCATGGGTAAATTGTGCATTGTGGCACTCAATTGGTTACATATCATGCCCACTCGCAACCTTTTCGATGTGGGTTTGCAATATATAGCTCACATTCACAGTTATCCTAAATCAATTATAAAGAAAAATAAATATACATGATAATTTTATCAAATACATATGTACAAAAAAAGCAGCCGAGTAATAATAAATACATCTTGAAGGGATGGTGCGGCTATCTCGTGCGCTATATGGGGTGTGCGGCGGGTGATATAGGTTCAGCAGGGGTGGTGCAGCGGGGATGGTGCACCAATCCTTTGTGCCAAGAGCTGCTTATACATCTTACTCTCTTCCATTAATACAACAACATTCTTGGATAGCTCGTCATACTTTGCCGCCATGACTTTACAATCCCTCGCACCCCTGCTTTGGCTCTTTGGCCCAAAACACGGTTGTAGGAGGAATCCCATATCCATAACCTCTTATCCGACCACTGTCTCTCTTCCCTTCCCAAGGCACGAGCAAGGACATCTTGTTGACCATCACAATCTGTTAAATCTCCTTGTGATACTGATTGTGATATGCTTTTCTGATGCACAAACATAAGTAACGGATAAAATTAATAAACAAGTGTCAAAGAAATTTAATCGACAATAAAAAATATGTCCACGTGTAAAAAAAAATCGAGTAACGGATAAAAATAATAAACAAGTGTCAAAGAAATTTAATCGACAATAAAAAAATATGTTCACGTGTCAAAAAAATCGAGTAGCAGATTAAAAAAATATAGTCGGACACAAATTCCAACTTGCTAGGAATCATAAAATTAAAATTACAATACATGAATTTTGGAATACTTACAATTTTGTCATTGACCTCCTTAGTTTTCGGATCCACAATGTCCCCATCCTTGTTTTGTCGGGCCTCTAACGAGGCATAACGATTACAACGATCAAGGATTCTCTGATTGAATCTTTCCCTCTTGCAAGAACTATTTAAGTTTAATAATTGTTAATCAATCTGTAAATTAAAAGATTCATTAAACCATAAGAAATTAAACTAATTGTGTCTTACCAATCTTTCTTCAAGAATTTGATATCCACTTGAACCTCCTCTATAAGTACTCGGGATTAGAAGCTCTCACTTTATTGGCTTTGCTTTTTTTCTATTTAAAAACATAAGTATACATTAATGAATGATATCTTCTTGTGAAATATATATATAACTTAAATAATTAATATACTAACCAGGAAATCCGGATCTGTAGTGCGTATATGTACAAATTTGCTCCAATCCTCCTTACTTATAATTAGGCATACTGATCTTTGGAGGCTCTGTCGATGGTCCCATCAGGATGTTTCAGAAACTTTTTTCCCACATCAGTTCTATAAGCCCGATGCAACCTTCCAGCTTCCTTGAGTATCCAATCTCTTCGGGCATCATCCACATCAAAGTGTTTCTACTTATACATAAAAATGGATTATTAAAGAGGTCTAAAATTCACTAAATAAGATTATTAAAGAGGTCTAAAATTATATACCTGTATTAAAGACCAAAAATCATCTTTCAATTTAGGCAAAACTCTATTATCTTTCTCATTCCAACTTTTAATCGAAATTGGAAAGATTTGCTTCACCTTAGTACCAATAAAGCTAATAAAATTTGTGCCGTTGTCTCCAATAGGCAAACCTTTAACACTCCATCGGACCTGCATTAATTAAATCATTAAATAATTAGATAACTTGGAAAGGTAGAGAACAACGTTAATAATTAGTAATTAACTTACCTTATATTTCTCGTGTCCTTTACTTATCCGATGGACGATATTCTTTTTCGATATGATTCCACGGGGAGTGAACTTCTTTGTGTTTCTATCACCCCCATCACCACCCTCATGACTACTGTCATGATCACTATGTGATGCCATCTGACTTGCAATGACCCAAATGAAATAGACTCAGTGAGTTTTAGCTTTCTAATTGTTTAGAACCAACAAACACTTAACAAAATATAGAAGAAGTCATGCACTAAGTATGATGAAAGCCATGCACTAAGAACCTAGAGTAAACATATATAGGAAAGTCATGCACTAAGTAACCTAGAGTAAACATATATAGGAGCCATGCACTAAGAACCTAGAGTAAACATATATATGAAAGCCATTCACTAAGAAACAGAGAAAGCCATGCACTAGGAAAGCCATGCACTAGTCAAGTTAATAATGCTAGCTAAGCTAGACTAATCTAACAACTAATTAAATACAACATTGAAAATAATGAACATGCACAGACTAGAAACATTTTGATATATAGGACTTTGGAGCATTATTGATATATTTTAAAAAGAAACTCCATACACAGAAATCTAGTCACACAACTCTAGTAGAAAATGCACACACACAAGCAATCAATCCCTTTCAACTGGAATATTAAAAATAGTGAAAGCAGATCACAAAGCAAGTAAAAAGCATGGGCGGTTCAAGTTTCATAAACTCAATCAAATAGTCATTGCAAAGTGAGAGAGGTGGAGAGTGAGTGTGAGAAATACCTTTTGAAAGGAGAGAGAGTGCGAGAAAAAGGAGACAAATGAGAGGAGGCTGTGTGGTAAGATAGCACCAAGGAGAGAGAGGGAGAGGCTGGTGCGGCGTGGAGATGAACGAAGATGAGCGAAGAGAGGGTTTCTGGGTCGTGGAGGTTCGCAATGAGCGAAGAGGGTAACCGGGTTGTTCGTGGAGATGAGCGAAGTTAGGTAGATGAACGAAGTGCAGGTTACGGGTTGTTTCAGGTTGTTTTGGGTTCTGGGTTGTTCGTGGAGATGAACGAAGATGAACGAAGAGGGTTTCCTGGGTCGTGGAGAGAAGTTAGGTAGATGAAGAGACGTCTACGTGAGTGTGTGAGAGAGATGAGAGAGCGCGCCTTGTAAAATTTTAATAACAATTCCTAGCGTTTTTAGCAAAAACGCTAGGAAGCCCTAGGAATTATAATTACAATTCCTAGCGTTTTCCTTAAAACGCTAGGGATCCTCTAGCGCGTCTTTACAATTCCTAGCGTTTTCTATAAAACGCTAGGGATGCTATAGCACCTTTTTACACTACTATTCCTAGCGTTTTCTGTAAAACGCTAGGGATGCTATAGCGCCTTTTTACAATTCCTAGCGTTTTATGTAAAAACGCTAGGGATGCTATAGCACTTTTTTACTACCATTCCTAGCGTTTTATGTAAAAACGCTAGGGATGCTATAGCACCTTTTTACTACCATTCCTAGCGTTTTCTGTAAAACGCTAGGGATCCTATAGCTCCTCTTTATAATTCCTAGCGTTTTCTATAAAACGCTAGGAATTGAATGTTTTTTTAATATCATTTCTAGCGTTTTCTCTTTAAAACGCTATGTATTGACTGATTTTTTTTTAAATATTTTTTTTATTTTTGTTTATTCTCCCTTTTAATTACAACCTATAAATTCATTCCCTTCCAACAAAATTCATCAAATATCATTCCAACAAAATTCAGCCAATATCATTACAATCCAATATAGATACACACACATATGTACATATCACCAAAAGACCATATTAAACTAACAAGTACTTACAACATAATTAATATATATATCCAAATCATACAACATAATAACTAACTAACATTATGAAACTCAAAAGTAGCTACAAATTAAAGCTAGAAACATAACAAAGACAACCCTCATGACTCTTTGTCTTGACCACTCTCATGATCCACTAAGTGATGCCATCTGACCTGCAATATAACATAATCCATGTTATTGTTAAATTTACAAAAACAATATAATTATCTATTAATAAAAAATAACGAGATATCATTAAGTCTATATTACCTTTTCCTTTTCCTAGATAAAATTTTGTTTGCAATTCGCGTCTTGGTATTTTTTTCGAAGCGAATAGTAATTCCATCATTATGATCTTTTCTAAAATATACAACATCCTCTATAGAAGTATTTTCCCCTATTATTGGTTACGATGTTCGAAGAAAAAGGTCGTCCTCAACACCAACACATCATCGGGTGCTTCATCATCATCGTTGTTATACACAATTTTTTTGTCGATCAATAGAACAATAGACCAATTGATATTAAGCTGGATCGGTGACATAAAACACTAATTGAGCTTGCGATGCTAAAATAAAAGGTTCATCTTTATATCCTAACTTGTTGAAATTCACCCGCATGAACCCGATTCATCAATCGTAAACCAAGATATTGTCAACCCATTCACATTTGAACACAGGCTCCTGAAACATATTGTAATCCAACTCCCATATGTGTTCAATCCTACCAAAGAAGACATATTCGCATATATGGGATTTGTCTTTGCATCTGGATGCATGCATAGAATGAGCTACAAGAGTCACCCCACTATTTTGCATTTTACTCGATCATCTTGTTCTTTTGTATAGAAAGTGCACTCGTTCATTAGATAGTTGTTGTAAGAGAAGACATGTATATTTGGACCTTTTGCTAACCATCTCAATCTTTTTGAAATCAAGTAGGATTGAAACACACTCACCATCAATGTGATGTTTTAGCGGACTATGAAACTCCTATTGTGTTCTTTTGCTAACCAAAGTTGCTTCTTTCCAGGGAATTGACTCTTAAGAATCTCCTTGTGCTTGGCAACATATGAATCAACCTCACTATATTGTGAAGAGCGTACAAGTGTGCTTGCTCTAGTTCTTTCCTTGATACCATCACTAATTTAGTTCTGTCATCCCTTTACTAATCCTTCCTACATGGCGAGACCTTGGCGGTCCCACGAATATTCAAGACTAGATAGATAGGCCGTGCAAAACTCAATAGCCTCTTCAACTATGTAGCGCTCAACAATACAACCCTCAGGTCGTGATCGATTTTTCACATATCCTTTTAATATCTTCATGTAACGCTCAAACGGATACATCCATCTCATGTAACATGGGCCACACAATTGTGTCTCTAACCAGATGAACTATTAGATGAATCATTATGTCAAAAAGGAAGGTGGGAAATACATCTCAAGCTCACACAAAGTGACAATAATTTCTCTTTGCAATGTTGGCAACTTTCCGTGGTCAATCACTCTACTACAAATCGCCTTAAAGAAGAAACAAAGCTTGGTTAAGGTCCGACGCACTTTCTTAGGCAAAATGGATCGTATACCAATGGGTAGCAAATGCTCCATGAGAACATGACAATCGTGGGACTTTAGAGACTTTAACTTGAGGTCTTTAATCGATACAAGAGTCGCCACATTTGAAGAGTATCCTCTGGAACTTTAACTCCATGAAGAAACTCACAAAAGACAATCTTCTCCTTTCTAGATAGAGTATGAGTGGGAGGTAGATATGTACGTGTACCCTTCTTTACTGGGACCGAATTCAGGTCTCAAACCCATACTAACCAAATCCAACCTTGAGTTGATGGTATCTTTAGTCTTACCCGGCATATTGAGTAAGGTACCAATGACACTTTCGAAGACATTCTTTTCAACATGCATCACATCAATGAAATGCCTTACATATAATGACTTTTCAAAGATGGCAACTCAAAGAAAATCGACTTTTTCTTCCACCCCGTTTGCAAGCTCTCCGCAAAAGGCTTCCCAAATTTAATGTTCAAATCTTCCACCTTTTCAAATACATGTTCGCCCGTCAAAGGCCGGGGAGCTCTACGTGTTTTTGTATTCCCATCAAATGCCTTTCTCCACAATCGATAGTGATGAGTTGATGGCAAAAATCTACGATGACCAAGATAGATATTCTTCTTACCATGTTCCAACCACATCCAATCCGTGTTATCTTCACATATAGGGCATGCAAACCGCCCTTTGTTCTTATACCAGATAGATTTGCCGTATGCGGGAAAGTCGTTAATTGTGCCAAAGATCATAGCCCTCAGGGTGAAACTTTCTTCTCTGAACCCATCACACACCTCTACCCCAGTCTCCCACATTTGCTTCAAGTCTTCAATTAAAGGAGCCAAGTATACATCAATATCATTTCCTGGTTGTTTGGGCCTAGAAATTAACAAAGACACGACATCATATATTTGCGTTTCATGCAAAGCCACGTGATAAGTTATAAATCGCCAAAATCACGGGCCATGTCTTGTGGGAGCTACTCTGGATACCATGCGGGTTAAATCCATCGCCAGACAATGCAAGGCGTAGGTTTCTCGGGTCATCCCGAAATTAGGATACTCAATATTAATTTTTTCCATTGCGGAGAATCAGGGTGTCGTAGCATACCATCTTTAATCCTTTCATCCTCATGCCATGTCAAGTGTTTTGCATCTTACGAACTACGATACATGCGCCTAAATCGAGGAATTATAGGAAAATACCACAACACCTTTTTTCGGAGCACACTCTTTCTTCTTATACGCAGATGCATTACATTTAGGACACGACTTTAACAACGCATGTTCATTCCGAAATAAAATGCAATCATTCGGACAAGCGTGTATCTTCTCATAGTTCAAGCCAATAGACCCCAACATTTGCTTTGCATCATACGTCCGAGAAGGAAGCACATTATCATCCGCAACATTTCTTTCGAAGTGCGAGTAAATCGGTAAAGCTCTTATCCGTCCATCCGTGGCGAGTTTTCAAGTTATACAACTTGATCACGACCAATAATTTTGTGAATTCAAGACAACCCGCATACGCATGGTGTCTCTGCATCGCTTATCAACTTCTCAAACATTTCGGGACAATCATTAAGATCCTCTTCAACCACCTTTGCCATCTCTTCAAATTCGTTCGCATCAAATGAATGTGTTCGGTGTCAACCGCGCACGCGCATATCTCTTACTAATATCATTCATATTTGAAGATTCACCTTTTTTTCTCACCGTGCATTATCCAACAAGTGTAACTTTGATCAATTCCATTCGCCTTTAAATGTCGTGCCAACTCCTCAGTAATAACCGATTTTACATAACAACACCTTAAACAAGGACATTTCATACCACTAGAAGTCCCTAAACGTTCAACAAAGACAATTTCACAAAATAATCCACTCCAGTAGTATACTCCTTGGACAGACGATTGGCGGACATCCAATTTCTATCCATAATTTCCAAATTATATTTATAATAAAATCCACGAGAAGAGAACTTTAACATATGACCCATCAAGCAATTCGAATATAATGAAGAATCAATTCATATAAAAAAACAAACAAAAATTCCTCTTTTAAAATTTTTTCAATTCCACTCCTTATTTTCCCAAGCTATATCTATATCATATTCTATTTCTATTCTCGGTCCTTTGGTCAAGACAAAGGAACCATAGTCTAGTCTTCCAAATAATTAATTTATGTGTAACAAGAAGAGGCTAGTGGTAAAAAAAAAAGAAGAAGAGTCTAGTGTGCACAAGTGACAAAACTAATATATTTCTAAACTAGAACCCACAATTAATATCTAACAAGAAAGCAGAGAAAGAAAGGAAGTAAAACTCACCAATGTTGTCTAAGTGAGAGACCGAGAAAGATGATGTTCATCGAGAGAGATGATTTTCGTTGAGAGAGATGATGTTAATTTGAGTTAGGGTGTTAGGGTTTTATGTTTCTAGGTGAGTGATTTTTGCGTTTTCGGGTGAGAGTGTTAGGGTGAGAGAGGAAGTAGCTCAATGGGAAACGAAAAAAAATTATTTAACCATACCTAGCGTTTTCTAAAAAAAAGCGCTAGGGATCTATCTAGTGTGTTTTCTAAATACCTAGCGTTTTGAATAAAAGCGCTAGGGATCCTCTCTAGAGTGTTTACTAAATACCTAGCGTTTTATAAAAACGCTAGGATCTATCTAGCGTGTTTTCTAATTGGCTAGCGTTTTAAATAAAAGCGCTAGGGATGCATCTAGCGTGTTTTCTAAATAGCTAGCGTTTTTATAAAACGCTAGAGATAAATCTAGCGTGTTTTCTAATTGGCTAGCGTTTTGATTAAAAGCGCTAGGGATCTGTCTAGCGTGTTTTCTAATTGGCTAGTGTTTTGAGTAAAAGTCTTTGAGGATGCATCAGCGTGTTACATAATGGGTAGCGTTTTACTTTAAAACGCTACTAATGGTGTAGCGTGTTATTAAAATGGGTAGCGTTTTTTTATAAACGCTACTAAAGGTAGCGATCTCTTTTTACAATTATGGCGTAGTGCCGCTGCCTTCTCATTCTCCAAACGGCCGTAACCATAAAAACATGATAATAATGACCCAGAATCCTAATTGAATTATATATATACTCACCCTCTAGCCATGAATGGGATGCAATATTGAGTAAAACACTGGATTTATGAATTTTTCGACTCCTAGTCTTGGTATATGGTCAAATCAAAATTATTGACCAGAACAATATTGTAATTTAATTTATAGAAAACTAATATTTTGTTAAATTAATAAAAAAAATTCAATAGAAGTTAAATTAAATATTAAATTGCAAAAATTTGAAAAATGAATAATTTAATTTAATTTAATTACACGTTATAAGTCAATTTTGATTGACTTTTATGAATTCGGAGATAAGTACTATAGTCTTTTAAGATTGTATGAACTATGAACTGTGTTTTGAGAAAAATAATTGACTAAGTGAAGGGTAAAAAGAATTATATGTGACATCGTGAATTTCAAAAAATAATTGACTAACATTTTTAAAATTAATAACTACTTAATTTTTACAAAATGATAATATTATTTATTTATTTTTGATAAAATGGTATTCTTTAATTATTTAAAAAAATGTTGACCCTGAAATACGATCGATGATGGTGTCCCTCGCGAGTTTTTTTGACTCATGTGTCTGTCTAGTTATTAATTGATAGTTTCACACACATTAAATAATGGAAGCAAATGACACACGGTCTTCCACAGTTTTTGTTTGACCAAGTCTTCCGCGGTTCAAGTTCACTGATTCTGTTTTGTTCCTGTGTAGTATATCTTGTTCAATTGTATTCTTCTCTATTTACTTTTTTCTCTTTCCTATTTATTCTTTCTTCTTTCAACTTTTCTCATTGTTTTTCCACTTCAATATTTTGAGAGAGCTAAAACATGTTAAATTCCTCTGTTTTTTCATTTTATTTTGGTTCACTCATTTCCATTTACCACACTTATTTTTATTCCTACCAGTATCATGTAAATAATACAAAAATAAGTGTTAGGTTTTAAAATTTAAAATAAAATATACAATGTACTCTGAGCATTAAGATATCACTTACTCTTTTCAATCTAGCCTCAGCATTATGTATTTCTAAATTCTTCGCCTTCAAGTAGACTCCAAATACTTTTGTAATAGTAATGGAGTCTATGAGATCTATGAGTTCTCTCTTTCACTTCTACGTCTTGAAGCATAATCAGGATAAACAAAACGCATAAACGCAATCAGCATAAGCAATTAGGGAGCACAATCAGCATAATCAGGAAGCACAATCAGCATTGTCGATTTGTTGAAGTTTATTCGTTACGTAGACCAAACTATACATAATTAAGATTAATTTAGTTTTCATATCCATGTTTGTAGATACCTATCGATTCAAGGTATTGAATATAGTGTTATGAGCTTTCTAGAATTTTGATCGAGAATATGTGCCACTATTTCCAATGGTAATTTTTTGTGACATACTAAGTGAAAAATTGTAAATGACTTTTTTTGTGGTACTTTAATTGGTGTATAAGAATATAGTTGGTTCTCTCGGATACAATTCTCACAAAAGCAAAAGGGGTCTTGGTGAGTCAGTTTGGAGATTTTGGATGGTTGGGCGAATCAATAAAGTGATGTCGTAATTATAAAACGCAAGGATTAAATGTCTAAATTTTAAAAGATGAAAACAAGAAGTTTGGATTTTGAAAACCTGGAGAACATAAATATACTATTAAAGATATAGCTTTAGTATTAGAGATATAACTTTAGTAATTAGTGAGTTGGTTAATAGTTGCCTATATAAAGAGGCTTGTTGTAATCTCATTTTAACTTTCTCATTTTGTATCATTTTACTTTTAACAAAATAAGATTACAACAAGCCTCTTTATATAGGCAACTACTAATCAACTCACTAATTACTAAAGCTATATCTCTAATACTAAAGCTATATCTTTAATAGTCCCCCGCAAGCTAGAAGGTGTTTACAACACTTCTAGCTTGGGATGAGCAAAATGAAAATACATCAAGTCAAAAGAAAATTACAATAAAAGATGTCAAAAATACATCGGTAGAAATCAAAGCCATTAGGCAAAATGCTATAACCATTCAGAGGAAGCAACAATGCTATAACCACACGTAGGAAGCGAGAATGCTATAACCACACGTAGGAAGCGAGAATGCTATAACCACTTGAAGGAAGCGAGAATGCTATAACCACTCAAGGGAAGCGACAATGCTATAACCACATGGTAGAAGTTAGAATCAAACAAGCCAAGAAGATTCTTGTACTCCCTCAAATTCCCACTGGTACAAACTTCAGTCATGAAATTCAATGTATTATGCTGTTCATCCCTCCAAACACCGTAAAAGGCAATGATGTTTGTGTTGGTCAAGCTTCTTGATCAAATGCCCTGTACATTTTTTTTACAGCACCACATCCTAATAGCTCATCATATCTCCCAAATCTTAAAGATATAGTTTTAGAATTAGAGATATAGCTTTAGTAATTAGTGAGTTAGTTAGTAGTTGCCTATATAAAGAGGCTTGTTGTAATCATTAGAAAGCTTTCCAGCTTGATAGATGAGCACAATGATAATGTTCAATTTTATTTTCAATTCTAGAATGGGTTTAATGTAATCGGAGTCCAAAGTTATAAGTATCAAACATTTTCTGTTATTATCATAATAAGAAAATGTGTATGGCCATTTCTTCATGAATCTTTTAATCGCATGAATCAGATTTTTAATCGCATTATGGTAGAAAAAATTGCTAAAAAAATGATTTACGAAACTTGGATGGTAGAAAAACTCCGATAATAAAAATGATTTATTAGAAACTCAAGTGGAATTTATTAAATGTCATAAACTGAAATGATTTATTGGTTCCTAAACATTTATCCAATTTTATGGGATTTTTTCCTAATATATACTTTAGTCTAAAATTTATTAGTGCAATTATTATTTTTTTGATCATTAGTGCTATTATTATTAAATGTCATAATACCTGTGAAATGATTTATTAGGGAATATCTATCTAGCAACATTTATCCAATTTTATTTTATTTTTCTATAAATATATCTCATAAAAAATAACCATAAATTTAACTTTGTCATAAATTTAAATTACTTATTTATCATTGTTATTCAAAAATAATTTGTTCTTAATAAAATACAAAATAACATTTCACATACTTGTTTGCACTCTTGATTTATCGAGTTGATATGCGAGACAATAAAATGAGCACATAGTTGATCCGAATGTTAATTTAATATAAAATAGAAGATAATGAGAATAAAGGCACGAAGCGAACTTGATAGCGAGTGTGAGCAAGTTAATAAGGGACAGAAGGAAGAGCCAAGAAATACACAATGAAGAATGCGGGACAACTTGCCCAATCAGCATGCGCAAAACCGGATAACTTGAGAGAGGAGTTTGCGAGTAGAAAGCGCGCCTTTAGGCTGGTGCTCCTTTGATATACTTGAGAACACGAATTGCTGCAAGATGATGAACCTGCAGTGGCTTTGACACAAATTGACTAAGCTGCTGCACAATGAAAGCTAGATCAGGTCTAGTAGTTGTAAGATAGAGAAGTCTTCCAATGAGTCGTCTATATGCTGTCTCATCTTCATATGGTGGTGAATCAATGTCATGAAGCTTCAAATAGGAATCATATGGAGTGTTGCTAGGTTTCAACTAGCGGACCAGTGTCATCAAGTAATTCCAGAGCATATTTTCTCTGGTTTAAGAAAATCCCTTGTTTAGATCTTGCAACTTCTAAACCAAGGAAATATCTGAGTGTGCCAAGATCTTTGATCTTGAACTTGGAGTCAAGGAAGCTTTTGACAGATTGAATTTCTTGTATGCAGTCACCAGTTAGAACAATATCATCCACATAAACTAATAATGAAGTAAAATGTGAGTTGTTTAATTTGGTGAAAAGGAGTGGTCGTGAGAAGATTGAGTGTAACCAAGTGAGAGTAAAAGCGAGAGAGAGTTTAGAGTACCATTGCCTCTTGGCTTGTTTGAGACCATACAGAGATTTATGCAATTCTGAGACTTTGTTGGTCTTGCTTTGTGAGATAGTAAGCGAGGAGGTAGCTCCATATAAACTTCTTCATGGAGGTCTCCATGAAGGAAGGCATTGTTGACATCAAGTTGTTCTAGGTGCCACCCTTTAATAGCAGCCAGTGAGAGCAGAGTACGAATTGTTGTGAGTTTAGCCACTGGAGAAAAAGTATCAAAGTAGTCTACACCTTCCAATTGAGTATAGCCTTTTGCAACTAAGCGTGCCTTGTATCTCTCAATTGATCCATCAGCGTGATGCTTGATTTTGTAGACCCATTTGCATCCAATGGGTTGCTTACCTGCAGGCAAATCAACAACAGACCAAGTGTTGGTGGATGCAAGAGCATCCAACTCTGATTTCATAGCTACTTGCCAACAATCAAGCTTGCAAGCTTGTTTATAGGTTTTAGGTTCAGTGGTGGAACTAATGGCTAGACAGAAATGTTTATAAGAGGAATTACAATGATCATAGGTTAGGACAGATGAGAGTGGATAAGAAGGTGTACCTGATGAGGATGCTGGCAGCTCAGAGGAAAGCAAATTGCAGTGAAAATCTGACAGATATGCAGGCTTGGATTTAATTCTGGTGGATTGTCTAGTGGGTGCAGGGGGTGGTGGGGAGGTCTGTATAACAGAAGCTGGTTGTGTAACAGTAGGTGGAGGTTGTGTATTAGTAGGTGAGAGTTGTGTGGTAGTAGGAAAAGTAGAGGTAGTTGTAGGAGGTTCATTAGAAAGTGTGGGAGGATCAATAGTGAAATCACTTGAATCAAGTGGGCTTGCAAGAGGGGTGGTGACAGAGTCACTGGTGTGTTTTTGAGGAGTGAATGGAAATACATCTTCATGGAAAATAACATTTCTAGAGACATATAGTTCATGAGTAGTGGGATCATATAGTAAGTAGCCCTTAGTGCCTTCCCTATATCCAAGGAAAATGGATCTTCTAGCACGAGGTTCAAATTTAGTTCTCTGATTATGCAAGGTAGATGAGTAAGCTAGACAACCAAAAACTCTTAAATGAGTGAGGGTGGGAGGAGTGCAGTGAAGTAGGCGATAAGGTGAGGAATTATTTAGTAAAGGAGTGGGAAGTGCATTAATGATGTGTATGGCTTGTTGGACTGCAAGATGCCAAAGGTTTGTTGGGAGGTGAGATTGAAAGGATAGGGCACGAGCTACATTCAAAATGTGTTGGTGTTTCCTTTCTACTATGCCATTTTGTTGGGGTGTCTCAACACAAGCCCTATGATGTATGATTCCCTTAGACAAATAGAAGTTGTTCATGAGGAATTCAGGGCCATTGTCACTACGAATGCACTTGAGTTTTTTGTTGAATTGTGTCTCTATGAAAGTAATGAAGTTAATGAGGTGGTTTCTGGTTTCACACTTGGTTTTCATGAAAATTATCCAAGTGAATCGGCTAAAGTCATCTACTAATGTTAAAAAGTATTTGTGTGACGAGAAATTGAAGGTGTAGCAAAAAGGACCCCAGAGATATCGGCATGAATCATATCAAAGATAGCAAGAGAAAAGCAGATATTACTATTTGAAAAAGGTAGATTTCTTTGTTTAGCCAAATGGCATGTGTCACAAGGTTTTTGACATGAATTGAATGAAACAAATGGAAATTGATTGGCAATACATTTATGTATAGGACTACTTAAATGTCCTAATCTATAGTGCCAAACAGTGGCGGGATCATGCTTAGTGGAGTCTAAGTGATTAGAAATGAAAGCATTATGAGAACCGGTGTTTTGTTGTGAATGCAGAGAGAAGTGTCAAGCACATACAATTTGCAAGCCTCTTGTTTGTAAATCCGGTCATCTTCGGGTGGAATAATTTGCAAAATCTTACAATGAATTAGGATAAAGTTGAACATCATATAGGAGGAATCAAACAATGTTGTGTGAAATGATATTTACATGAAATGAAGGAAAGAAATAGACATTGTGCAAGATTAAAAGAGCCAAACAAAAGGACGAGAACCAATTTGTGGTAGTGGTGACAGTTTCACCATTAGGCATAGTCATGGATTTGGGAGCAATATCATATGTGGAAATGAAATTGGAATGAGTGTGAGTGATGTGATCGGTGGCACGGTGTCACAATCCAAAATTGATTGTTCCTACGGATAATGCAAAAACGATTGGGCTTACGAAGTGGAGGAAGAAAGCAGAGGTGTTGGTTGAAGAATTGGTGGCAAAGATGGAATTCACGAGCGATGAGGGTTAGCTTGCAAGTTTGATTCTTTGTAGTATTTGTAAAATCTGTTGGTATTGCTCCTGAATCGTGGCCAATGAAGCATTTGAAGCAGTTGTTGAAGTGGAAGCAGGTGTTCCAGAGGAAGTGGTGCTTGAGTCTTGAACTGAATTGGTGGCAGAAACGGTGGAGTGAGCAGCAGCAGCGTTTGATGATGGTGACTTGCGAGGTTGAATGCCTGGAGGGTAGCCATGTTTGATCCAACAAGACTCAATAGTATGGTTTGTGCGATTGCGGTGAGTGCACAGCGATTTCCACGACCACGGAGGAGGTATTCCCGCCACGACCTCACCGGCATGGGAGGGAGCACGAGAGGTGATTGCGAGACCGATTCACCGAAGATTGATTCTCAATTGAAGAAGAATGCATTTGTAGATTGAAGGTTGAATTGGCGTTCTTGCTTATCTTGTTCTTTGAACTTGCGAAGATCGATGGCGCGTACGCGCGCAAGAACACGGAATTGCACACATGTGCGATCCACGAATTGGCGGAAATTTTCAATTTCTTCCCACATTGTCATCAATTTCGTGAAATAAGAAAGAGATCAAGAGTGCCTTCTTTGAAAACGAGCAAGTTCATCTTGAATGTCCGCAATGCGGAAGATATCGCCTTGTAAAAGCGGCGCCCAAGCTTTTCCAAGCGGTGGAAGCTCGATCACACCGAGAAGAGATTTAGCAATGTTCTCGAGAGGCGGAGCGTTGGAGCCACGGCGAGCGAGATTGTTGCAACGATTCCATGGATCGTATAAAGCATCGAGATTGGAGGAGGAGGGAGGCTACCATCAACGAACTTGATCTTATTCTTCGAGATGAGAGCGACCTGCATAGAACGACACCAAACTTGGTAATTCTGGTTGTCAAGAGGTGGTTGAACAAGAACGAGAGATGGATTCTCATTAGGATGCATATAGTAAGGGTTAGAAGGATTTGTGGCAAAGTCAGCATAGGAAATCGCCATTGTTGAACCAGAGAAAGCTTCGAAAGGAAGAAGAAAGATGCGGAAAAGGGAAATTCTGTTAATCTGATACCATGTTGAGTTTAGAATGATAGAAGAGAGAAAATGAGAATAAGCTTCATTATCATTCAACTGACTAATTACAATGGAGAGGATATTGTTTATATACAATCAGAGATGAAACAGAATCAAGTTAATCTAACTGATTAACTGAAACTCATCTAACTAATTAACAGATGTTAGTTATAACTGAGTAACTATGGTTAGAGTTAATTTAACTATGGTTAATTGCAATAATCAATTGTAAATGATATTTACATTAGGTAATATTTAATGAGTATCACGTGACAATCATGTTTGCTATCAAGCAACACTAGTGTTTTTTTGTTTAAAAGTTGTTACTAGTTGTCACATGCAAATTTTTTGGGGTGCACCATAAACATGCAATTCTATTGTGATAGTTTTTAAAGTAAAAAATAAATGAAGACATAAGATTGTAAAAGAATAGTAATTTCAGTTTAATCGGGTTAACTGAATGTTAAACAATTCATTAATTTCTTAAGTATTTATTACAAAGGGGATTGTGCATTAGTATATACAGAGGTGTCAATATGAGACTATTTGGGCTACACTATTGGGCTAATAACAAGGGCCCATAGAAACTACAATTACTAACAATCCCTCCCTTAAACTGAAATACATCAAACAAATTACAAACATCAATTCAGATCATCTAAGCAACACATTCCCGTCCATTTTCTGAGTTTGAAGAAGTTGACGTTCTTTAACAGGTTTTTACTTTGTTTTGTACAGAATACCAAACTCAGTTGTGCCCGTCAGATATCTCATCACATGTTTGGCTGTTATTACGTGTTTTTCACTTGGTTTGTCCATAAACATACTGATTAAGCTCACAACATACATAATATCTGGTCTTGTGGCATTTAGATACATCAAACTGCCCACTATCTGCTTGAAAATTGTAGGATCTACAGTTTGCCCTTCTTCATTTCTGGTTAGTTTACCTCCAACAACTACTGGATTACTAACTGGTTTGCTATCCTGTAAACTGAATCTGCTAAATACTTAACCAGTGTATCTTTGATGTGTTATGAAGATTTCCTTCTTGTTTTGAGATACTTCAACTCCTAGAAAATGCCCCATCTTACCAAGATCAGTCATATCAAATTGCTTCTTCATGGACTCCTTTGAATTCCTTTATCATAGCTACATTGTTTCATGTGTACAACAAATCATCCACATAAAGACTAACAATTATAATTTCATCTACATTTGCAGTCTTAGTGTACAATGTATCCTCATGTGGGCACTTATTGAAACCTTCCTTGCTGAAATATGAATCTATTTTACTATACCATGCTCTTGGGGCTTGTTTAACCCGTTTGTCGTCAAACTCTTTAAGTCCTAGCCGTGGGGTCGACCAGAGGTTTGGACAAGTTTTGATTCCTCATTTCTTCAAGCAATTGCGCCGATCGAGGAGGGAACTCTGCTCCTCGGCTGTGGGTATCCTGACTCCTCTAGAAAGGGTCAGGTTGGGTGGATGAGACGCGGGGGTTGGATTATTCTACTAACTAATGCATGAAGAATGAAATAAATTTGGGTTGTATTGATTGATGTGTGTTCTGTACAATTGCACTCTACCCTATATATAAACATACGCCCTCCTCGACCACTTTCCTAGCCAACATTTGCCTACCGTAGGATGATCTACTTGCCCGTTATATATACTTGCCCTTTGAGGCCATGAAAGGGATGCAATATTGAGTAAAACACTTGATTTATGAATATTTGATTCCTAGTCTTCGTATATAATCAAATCAAAATTGTTGATTAAAAACAATACTATAATTTAATTTTGAGTTAACAAATAATGTGGTTAAATTAAAAATATTTTTCGACAAAAGTTTAATAAAATATTGAATGACAAAAATTTGAGAAATTAATAATTAAATTCATTTACACGTTATAAATCAATTTTGATTATTTTTATGAATTCAAAAATAAGTTGTCTTTTAAGATTGTATGAGCTGTATTTCAAAAAAAAAGGAATTAACTTATTGAAGCATGACAAGAATTATATGTGACATGTTGTGAATTCTAAGGTCAACCAAATTTGATTTTAGAACTAACACAAATTTTAAAATCGGGTTTTTTTTTATTAGAAGAGACATATTTTTTCTTAGTAATAAAAGAGAGATATTTTTAAAACAATTAATAACATCTACAATGGAGTACTCTCCATTTTAGTCCTTAAATGGACAAATATTGGCGCATCACTCTTTTATATCTTTTTAAACACCAAACTCTCTCGATGCAACACTTCTTAAAAAAAATTAAATGGGCCCCACAAATAACTACACATCATCAATTTGTCAATAAATAACTCACAAATTTTTAATCGGGATCGTTTAAGGTAAGAGAGAGAAAGTCCTCATACACGCATCCATTTATATAAAGAACAAAACTTTTTTTGCCCACAATTATATTCCTTAGGGGAAATTACACTCACCTCCCCTGAAGTCAAGTTAAATGTCACACACCTCTCCTCTAGTTTACTCTTGACAATAACCTCCCCTCAAATTATTGGATTATTTCCAATCCCTAAAATTTAATATACCATTACAAAGACTTCTTCTACTCCCGTGTAATTTTCTTCATCTTTCTCCTTCATTCACAGTTTCTAGTTTTGAATAAGAATTCATTCCCTAAAATCTGAACATATCATCACAAAAATTTGTAGTAGGTTCACAGAGGAAGAAGGGAGACTAGTGCAGCCTATCGACAGTTTTGCAAAGTGTTGGGAAGTGAAAATTAAGTAGAGAAAGTAGCTAATGCACAACGCAAAGGGTACAAAAGGGGAAGAACTCTTAGTTGAAATAAATGACCTATAAGATTTAGGCTTCAATGGCCGAAGAAAATAAAGGAAATGGATGTGCAAGTATAACACAAGTCAAGAACACATGATTATATCTTCAAATACAATTAGAAAATTGTATTTGACCAAAACTTAAGAGAGGTGAGTGTTAAATTTAAAATTATAGGGGAGGTGTGTGACATTTAACCAACACTTAAAAGATGTCATTGTTCAATTTAAAACTAGAGAGGAGGTGTGTGATATTTGACTAAAACTTAAGAGAGGTGAGTGTAACTCCCCCTATTCCTTATTAAGGATGAAGGAAAAAAAGAGACAACGACTCCCCCATCGAACAAACTCTAACAAATTAATTTTGTCAAATGATAATATTATTTTATTTTGAGAAATAGTATTATTATTTTTTTTTTAAAAATATAGACAATGAAATATGATTTTTTATTTATTCCAATCATTATTGTCTATCCACGAAGTGTTTCAACGATTTTCAACATAATCTATACTTACTAATATCGAGTTTATCCACCGCGAAAATCCCATAATCGACCCAAGAGTAGAATAAATAATGTAAACAACGACACACGGTCTTCTTCACAGTCAATGATTCTTCTGTTTTGTTCCTTGCATATATGTTGGATTGTATTATTTACTCTTTTCTTTCTCTTTCCTTTTTATTCCTTCTTCCTTCAATTTTTCTCACCGTTTTTCCCTCATTTTCCACTACAATATTTGGTGAGAGAGAGCTACGGATTATGCAAACAGCTCAAACATCCACCACTGATGAAGCTCCCAAAATTTCACATCAGGTTCGCTTCTCATCACACACATCTAATTTCACTTTTCATTTTATTCTTTTCAATTTGGTTCACCCATTTCCATTTACCACAGTTTTTAGTGGCATGCAGTAATTGCTTTTCTATACGTTTGATCCAAACGATATTAAGGGTTTTCCAATTTTAGCTTATTAAGTGCCTACTTAAGAAGACTGTTACTGAATGCACACGTTTTTAGTTTTCCTGAATTGGACCATTGTTTCTATATTTAGAGTTCAGTCTATGAATCTTCTCTTTCCATCTAATTGTGGGGTGTGTGAGATCTAATTGAACACGCCTCATCTTTCCATGCTTAAACGGCTTACTTGCATTGCATGTGCTGTAACTGCAAGGAAACCCCAATTTGTTTTTCTAGATCTGTTTGTAGTAAACGTTTCAATTAAAAGAGGGGAAATGGGTAAGTGAGGTTTATCCGTGCCTTTGTTTTATAATAATTCAGGGAGAATTTAACTCATTGGAATTGTAATTGTAAGGGTTTCTGGTAGTCATTGAAGTTGATTAGGCCTTCACCAATTGTTAGAGTTCTTGATATGTCCATGTCCATTTTCTTCTTAACATCTGCCACGTCTTGCTTGTTTTGTTTTGAAAGTTGCTGTAATGAAATTTTATGGATTTTCGCTTCTGTCAATGACTTAATTGCTTGATTTGATTCTTGTATGAATCAAGTGAATTTTTTATAATGATTAGCTTGTTGAGGATGATCAGTTATTCATCTTCGAGTTGTTTTAGAATGCAATCTTTTGAAGTTCTTGTGTTTTACTTTTTGCATTCAGCATGCTCTTCTAAGCTCTATAATCCAGACACTTACGATTCCGGTGTCCAACACGTACTTATATTTTTCAAATTAAAACCAATGTATGCATGTCTGTGTCTGTCTGTGTCATGTATGGTGTCGGTAAGTATATGCTAATTAATATATTTATGTGGTGCTTTTGAAGTTTCTAGTACTAAATTATTTTGGTTAAACTATCGTGTTAAATGCAGATCGACACTCGGCTTAACAGAGACGATTCAAATAGTGGACCAAGCGGGAGACGTCCAGATATTTCACTTCAAGTTCCGCCAAAACCTTTAGGGTTTGGCAGCACCTGTGGTGGAAGAGTTCTTGACCATTCTCAAAGTTTCTCTAAAGGGATCTCATCATCAAGAGGCTTCTTGCGGGCCTTGAGCTTCAAAAGAAAAGTAAATGTAGCAGATGGAGAAAGAAGCTCCCTCCTTAATTCAGACCCCAAGACAGCCATGGACAGTAGTAATATGGCCTCCATATCTAAAATTCCATGGTCAAGATGTAGTTCTCTTCCTGTTACACATGCATCAAATCTGTCCCCTACAGTTTCTACACCTGTGGCTGTGTCTGCAAGTACATATAAGGAACAGACTAAACCACCTGTAGGTTCTCTTCTATTTCATTGAGTTGTTGATTCAAATGCATTTTTTTATCTTTCTAAAGCGTATGAATCACATGCCTCAGTTGCATCAAATTATGGGTTGCCTTAAAAAAAACTATTTAAGGAAAATTTTTATTGTTGTTAACTTTGTGCAGAAAGACATTGCTCGAGCTAAGGTTTCAAGGTCCCTTTCAATACCAGGACGAAATGTTGTTATTGTAAGATCGGTCTCTTTTTCTACTCGTAGTGAACAGGACCAACAAGATTCAAATGACGGTACGTCATGTCATTTACTCTATGCTATTAAGTTTCATTGTCCTACTTTTTACTTTTTAAGTTCATATGCATGAAGAAATTTAATCTGTTTTCCAAGGTTGAAATTTGCTATTTTCTTACCTAATGTGGTGTTTCCCCCATCGCCGTGTCTGTTTGTTTCTTTGAATTGAGCTAATTAGTCTCCTAAGTAGATCCTTTGATGTAAAAGCTTCTAGTTAATTGATTTTTATCATAAACAAATTCCAGATCATAGGTTATACTACATTATAACCATTTAATGGAGTAAAAATTATCTTGAGTTCTTGACTAGCTGCCAAGGCTTGAAAATGTTGTATGTTGAACAGACAAGATGACAGCAGCTTTTATGTGTATCAGACTGCTGGACTATTTTTGACCTGTCGATTTGTTATCAATACTGAGTTGTTTTCCATTTTTCGCCTCATTTAAATCTTATGGAAACTTTCCATACTAAAGCAAAATTTCTTTGCCAATCAGATCAAATAACTCCCGTGTCAGTAGAAGTTGCTGCGGACGAAGAAATTCCTGAAGAGGAAGCGGTGTGCAGGATATGTCTTGATGTGTGTGATGAAAGAAATACCTTTAAAATGGAATGTAGTTGCAAAGGAGACCTGAGATTGGTACATGAAGAATGTGCAATTAAATGGTTTAGCACAAAAGGTAACAAGAAATGTGAGGTATGTGGGCATGAGGTTCAGAATTTACCAGTAACGTTGTTCCGTGTATCCAGCTCTGTTCAACGACAAAACAGACAGTCACAGGATCAACAGAACCCACATTCAGAGCCATCAAGGTGATTTCAAAGCCATGCTCTCGAATTAAGTTATCCGTGTTATTTTCTGTTAATTAACATCGACACTTGATACATATCTTATTATAGGTGTCCTTTTAGCATCAGATTACTCATACTCGTACAAAATTACCAATACTCAGTGGTTCCTATTAGATATAAAACCATTCTTAAACCTTTACATAATGGCATAAGCTTTTAGGAGAGTTGTTTGGTGTTAGTAGGAGCCTCTATGGCGAAGTGGTCAAAAGTCTGATCGTTGGTATCCCCCATTCGTCTGCATAAAAGTTGAATTTCAGCACATGTGAAAATGAGCTTATGCATTTTCCCTGCTTCCAACCCAAAGTGCTATTGCATGAGGGAACTTGTTAAATGTAAAGCCAATCTTAAACTTTTGCACTTAACAGCTTCAGCTTTTAGAGGATTAAGGATTTAGTCCTTGACAGATACTCATTTGTACACTCACTCTGAGTTCATCTTTTACAAGTAGTTATTGCATAAGCACAATATCTATAGACACAGCCAATCAAAAGCTAAATATAATATCAAATTAGGCTCTCGTTTGGATAAACAGCTTAAGTAAGCGCTTATGGCATAAACACTTACATATAAGAGCTTGTGCATAAGCTGTTTCTATGATAAAGGATAAAATAATATTAAACTATTTTTCTATAAGCTATAAATTGTTTTCATAAGCTATCGTGAGGAGCTTTTGAAAATTAGCTGAAAACAGCTTATGAACATCATAAGCTATTTCCATAGGCTCTCCCAAATTGTCTCACAAGTGCTAATGCCAGTAGATAAGCCCAAATAAACCAATCCAAACAGACCCTAACTCTAGTGTGGGTTTTGATGCCTTTTTTATTATTATTTTAACACTTCTCTTGAGCTTTCGATTAGTTTTTTCTATAGGCGCGGTGTTCACTCAAGATTCAAGAACTGCTCCATCTTTTATTAAACTCGAATAATATTCTCAATTCATCTTTAATATAGCTGCTAGCAAAGTACAACTTGAGTGACTCATTAAGAAGAAATTCATGGTTTATTCTATTCTGAAATACTTAATCACTCAAGTATTCAGGTTTTAGACTTTTTCAACTAATTATTTTGACTTATTTTGTCTTAATTTTGTTTTTTTACAGTGCCTGGCAAGACTTTGTGGTGCTTGTCCTGATAAGCACAATATGCTATTTTTTCTTCCTCGAACAGCTGCTGGTACGCGCCTATTTCCTTTTTCTGTTTAGAAAGTAGAGAATAGATAATTTTTCTTTACTCTGATCTTATTTTTGTTTCACTTTTTAGCTTCCTGCTTTTAAGACTCAAGCCATCATTATAGCAGCACCATTTGCCTTTACCTTGGGCCTCCTATCGTCTGTTTTTGCGGTCGTCTTTGGTATAACCTCTTTAACATAATCTGAAATTATTTTTCATACTTTGTTATGAAATTGCTCTCTCTTTAAATGTTAAATTAAATGACTGTTTACTTGTGTTGCTTGCAGCAATCAAAGAGTATATATGGACATATGCTGCTCTTGAGTTTGCACTTGTAGCTATATTTGTGCATATGTTTTATACTATGGTGAGTTAGGATCTTGAGATTTCTTGTTAATATTTCGTAAGATTGTTGTCAGCTACTCCTCTCCGACCCTTATTATAAGAAAAGTTTGCAGTTTTAGATTCATTGAATAACTGTGCATCTGGCCTATATAATCGACCAAACACATTGGTGATTCAATGAACCTAAAACTGTAAAATTGTCTTATGATAAGACCAGAGGGAGTAAACTACATGTTTTCTGGCAATGACTCTTGCCTTTGTTGCAGTTGCATGTGACGGCGATTTATGCAATTCTACTTTCAACAGTTTTGGGTTTTGGAGTTGCTATGGGACTCAACTATTTATATATCCAATATGTGACATGGAGACTTCAAGTGCCTCAGAATGACAACCGAGTTTGAATCTCTTCTGAAAGGAAACATCCTCATGAATTTTATTTGTGGTTGTCAATCAATATTGGCATGTAATATAGTTTTGATAAATAAATATCATGAAGTGTATATGCAGTAAAGCAAGAGGAAGAAAATCTTCAAGACATATTTCCATGTATACTAATATAAAAATTTCTAATGAAAACCTAAGAAGTATTAAAAATTCCACCTTGTTATTGATGTTAATAGCTTTCTCCTATGGTGGATCCTCTCCTTTCCTCCTTCTAGAAATATGATAATTAAAACATACTCCCTCCGTCCCGCATTTTGTTTTTGTTGTCTATTTTCCCTTACTTTTTTACCATATAGAAAGCCAGAAGGCAAAGTATCTTCATAAATTCGAGTCTCTTGATTGTGACAACATTTTTCACTAAAATCACATTTTACAAGAGCAAAAATCAAATATGTTATACTATGTACTATTAAACCAAAAATACATACATTAAGTAAAAGTACATTAATCTGCACAAAGTAAATGCTTAGCTTACATTGAATTCCCAATAGTAAAAGTAATGGTTTGGTTTAGTTAACCTAAAGGATTCACACAAAGTGAAAGTACATTAACCAAGAATCCAAGTTACTTCATCGACAAGAAAATGCTTAGCTTACATTGAAAGGAAAAAGTGAGTTAATTTAAGGAAAAGAAGATGTTGTGTGTTTAGAGTAGTAGGTCTGAATATCTCACATGGATAAAGCTAGAAAAAAAAATGTATCTATAACCTATATGGCATATCATGCTTTCCACTTCATTCTATATTCTGATTCAATTTTCCAACATACATCCCTATATTAATAACACAAATTTAAGTAATTTATTCCGACTTTTTTTAAGTAATATCCCATCATATTTAGTGATCCCTATAATGCCACGTCAGATTTAAGCAACTCGCGCAATAATATTTTAGGCAACCCTTTTGTTCGGTCGGGAAGCCAAATTGAGAATAGTCGTTGGAAGTTGCTTCTAGTGATGCTCTGCCACGTTGACTGATGGGGGTGGTCAGGGTCGTGCCTGAGAATTTGGGTGCCCCGTGCAAAATTTAAATGTGGTACCTTGTTTTTGTAAGTTATATATATATATATATTGAAATTCATTGTTTTAATACAACCTCCGGTAAGATAAAATATTATGGAATAAATGTCAAAGTTTACATCACTGCTGGATCATCACTTATTCAATGACAATGAATAGATATTATTCAATAGAATTAATTATAGCAAAAATATATAGTAATTATCAATTGAAAAAAAAGTATATACTTGTATTTTTTTTGCATGGAAATTATACATGTATTTATCAACCAAACATATAGTAATATATACACTTGAAGTGTTAGCTCAGTGGTAAGAGCTTAGCCTTTTACCCCTGAGTTCAAATCTCCCTGAAACAGTTGTAAAATAGTCATTAGTGTCACTTTGATTAATAAAAATTTCATCTTCCCAATTAAAAATATATATAACAAAATTTTGGAGCCCTGTGTTGTCGCTCCTCCCGCAAACCCTTGGGAACCTCCTGGGGGTGGCACCTGTGCACACTTTAATGCAAAGGTCAGCATTGAGGAGTGAGAATGAGGTAATAACAATAAATGTGTACTTGATCCAATGATTATCTTGCGTATTTATAGGCTATTGTGTCAGTTGGGGTGGATTGACGTGTGCGAGCGCGTGAAGAATCTAACGTGACAAGTTGTTTGCAAGCTGATAAGTGTAGTCGAGGTCGTCTCCTGACCGTACGATTGGGTCTAGGCCAATCTCGGTCGTTGCTTGCTATTGGGGTGTGTGGTTCTTGGCTTCTTGCACTGATATAGAAAATGGGTCTTTGTGGCTGGCCCAAATCCGGACTGGGCCGAGTTCCAATCCATAACACCTTTTTTGTTTGTAGTAAATATATCTTGAAGTATTTCATTGAAGTTTGAGTAACAAGATTAGTGCTAAGGACAATTCCTTATTCAAGCAAAGAATCTTACTCTTCTTAGCACCTAGACTATGTCTAATGGGAAAAAATAGTAGTCTTATATTTTAAGGAATCCTTAAGCTCCAAGAGTTAAAAGATGCTCTTAGAAGCTTACATCAAAACATAGTTTTATGGATAAAGAAAACAAAAAGTAATATACAAAAAAGGGACTAATAAAGAAGGCTGATAGCTAAGCTTGTCAATCTTTCTCTCACACACTTCTTAACCATGTAGAACTTATTAGGCACATAAACACATCAATCTTGAAGAAAGTACCTAGTTAGCTAGCTCATGAAATGGCAGAGATAGAATTTGAAATTTTGTTTAATTGTGCAATGAAAGGGCAATGGAGAGAAGTTTTAGAGGCATATGAGAAGAACCCTGAAGCATTAGAAGCTAAGATAACAAAAGCAGAAGACACAGTGTTACACATAGCTGTATATGTCAACCAAACATGTTTTGTGGCAACTTTGTTAGACAACATTAGTGAAGACATGTCAAGGAACATCCTAAGAATTCAAAACTCAAAAGGTAACACTCCTCTTCATGTAGCAGCTGAGCTAGGGAATGTCGAGATTTGTAACAATATAGCCAAAAGAGATCATACCCTCATTTCGTGTCGAAATTCGGAAGGTGAAACCCCTCTTTATTTGGCAACTGTTCATGGTAAAAGAGATGCGTTTTTTTGTCTCTATGGTCATCAAATGAATAAAGATGATGACTCTCTCTCAAGAAAAAATAATGGAGACACCATTCTTCATTCTACCATAGCTGGTGAATACTTTGGTTAGTATATATCACTCTAATCATAATTATTATATTAGACATTTGTATAAAATATGTTTATGTTATGAAATTGGTTATATTATATGCCAAGCAATGTACTTCTTTTTTAAAGAGCCTAGCGGCGAAATTCAAACACACTAAATGTCAAGAAGAGAGGTACTCCGGTTCGAATCTATATCTTAGCATATCAAATGTCCCTGCAGCTATCATATGTAGTTACGGGACTAATTTACTTTTTGTATATGACTATATGCTATATGACTGTTTGACTAAACTATATATATATATATATATATATATATATATATAACTAAGGACACTGGTGAAATGAACATGATAGGTTTGGCACTGCAAATAATTGGGTTGTACCCAAGACTTGTGTATGCTGTAAACCAGGAAGGGTTATCACCTCTGCATATTCTTGCTATGAAGCCTAATTGTTTCAAAAGCTGCACCCGGATGGAGTTTCTTAATCGTATCATCTATAATTGTAAGTTCCTTTTCTTTAATGCTTTCTTTCAAACAAGGTTTTCCCATTTAATAACTTTATAATTTTATACATGAGAGGAATATATGTT
Organism: Oxytropis ochrocephala; assembly: GCA_020916435.1. Taxonomy (NCBI): domain Eukaryota; kingdom Viridiplantae; phylum Streptophyta; class Magnoliopsida; order Fabales; family Fabaceae; genus Oxytropis; species Oxytropis ochrocephala. The sequence goes on along the minus strand of CM037093.1, from coordinate 9,707,440 downwards.
ACAATATATAAGTAACATTCTGTTAACATAAAAATTAATGTAATATAGTTAAGTTTGTTAACACTGTCATTCCTAGAGGCCTTGGATACAACTGTAAGTAAGCTAGAAATGCTGAGAGGTAATGAGAATGCACAAAATGAAATGTCAAAAATAGTAATTAGGTGATTGCAACCAAGGGATGATGCAATGGAGAAACTATGCATATTAGGGGTGGTGCATAGGAAAAAATAGTATCAGATGGTACATAGGAAAAAATTAGATAGCGCATCATTAGAAGCGCCATCAGCCAACCATTGGGAATTGGGTCTAGCGGAAGAAGCTAGTCTCTCTCAACGTGCTGAGTCTTTGCTAAGAGAGGTGTCCACATTTAGTGTCTGACAGTGCCTCGAACAAGATTAGCACATGTGGGGAAAAAGGACTTTACTCAAAAATTAAATAGAGTTTTCTATTTGTATTTTTGAGATAATGCATTATCTATTATAAAAAATATCTATATATAAGATTATCATATTTGCAATATTACATTGGAATCTGGCATATTTATGCTTGAATATTTTGCTTGTGTAATAATGATAACCTGTTTATTTTTGTCAATGTTAGGTTCAATTATTGATGAGGAGAAGGAAGAAAGAGATGAGCGATGTATTGTTCCATCACACACACAGACTTCTCATCAGTATCCATTGAACTATGGAACATGCATGGCTTTCTTAGCTTTGTTGAAGAGAGCACTTAAAGTAACAAGTATGTTGATCATGTTTCATTTACTCGTTTGGATACCTAGTCCTAGCTTGTAGCTAGTAGTATACTATAAGATTGACTTCTCTATCCTTCTCTGTTATGTTACAGCAACAGGAAAAGAAACTAAACCTGCAACTAGTGATGAAGAGAACAATTTCTCGCGAAAATCTGGTATTCTTTTACTCTTGTAATCCATGATGCTAGTCAGTAGTCCCACCTTCAAAGGTTTTAAATTGCAGTTATGGTTACAAGTCTAAGAAATTATTGAAAAATGTGATCAACTTGACTACAATTGTGGTTGCAAAGAACTCAAAAACCCAGACATTGCAGTCTATAGTTGCGCTGACCGCAAATTAAATCGATAATTCCATTTGATCAACTTGACTACAATTGTGGCTGTAGGTGAAAGTTGCCAATTTTAGTAGTATTGGGTACCCCATTTCCTAACATCTATATTTATATATGCAGAGCAAGAGGTAGCAAGGAAACATAAGAAACTTTACCGGTTCCCTCCCAATTGGGAAGCCATGATAAGATTTCTAACCCTTACAATGAAGGCCTTGCTAATCATTTTTGGTGTTGGTAAGTACATAATATAACCATGCATTGCTTTTATCATTGTTAGTACATTAAACTTTGTTGGTGTTCACATGTCATAGGAGCATCTTGGATAGAGAAAGTTCAAAGAAAGAAAGAGAAACACATTAAAGCTAAGCAAGTGATGAATGAACTGATACAAAGTACTTCTTTGTACAAGTATGATTATACTGGACCATGTCATCATGCTGAAGAGCATGGTGATAGAAGAGGTAACATAAAGAGAACAGATTCACCTATTTTAATAGCAGCAAAAATGGGAGTGACAGAAATGGTTGAGAAGATCCTTGATATGTACCCAGTGGCTATTCATGATGTGGACTCTCAGAACAAGAATGTTGTTCTTTTGGCTATAGAGAATAGGCAACCTCATGTTTACTGTCTGTTGAACAAGATGAATTTAATCAAGGAGAGGGCATTTAGTCAAGTTGATAACCATGGTAGCAGTGCATTGCACCTTGCTGCTACATATAAGCAGTTTAGGCCTTGGCGTGTCCCTGGTGCTGCAATGCAAATGCAGTGGGAATACAAGTGGTATAAGGTAAAGTTTCTCTATATCTATTCTTGCAAGAATTTTAGAAAAATTAAACTAATAATGTTTGTGTTTTTCAGCTTGTTAAGAGCTCCATGCCACCAAATTTCTATGAACGTTATAACAAAGATGGAAAAACAGCAAAGCAGGTGTTCATTGATACACATAAACATCTTGCAAAAGAAGGAAGTAAATGGATGACAAAACCTCAGAATCATGCTCAGTAGTTGCAGCACTTGTTGCAACTGTTGCATTCACAACCTCAACAGCTATCCCAGGTGGTCCTAATCAAGAAACTGGTATACCATTATTGAAAGGGAGAACTCCTTTTAACATATTTGCTGTGGCATCACTTGTTGCACTTTGCTCCTCAGTCACAGCCCTTGTTTTGTTTCTTTCAATACTCACATCTCGGTTTCAAGAAAAGGATTTTGTTGTGGACTTACCAAGAAAGCTTCTTGTTGGATTGACTACACTCTTCACATCTATAGCATCTGTATTGATCTCATTTTGTGCAGGGCATTACTTTATTGTTGAAGATGAGCTGAAATATGCAATATATCCCATATATGCTGCAACATGTTTGCCTGTGTCATTTTTTGCACTGGTCCAACTCCCTCTTTACTTTGATCTGACGTTGGCTATGTTTCGGAAGGTTCCTCAGCGCAGCTACAAGGTCTTCTCTCACTAGTTGCTTGATCATTAGTTGAAGTTACTCTTGTTCTTTCATCAGTAGTATAAGCAAAACACTTTGCTATCTTGGGACTTTACATTAAACACCTTGGGACTTACAATGGCTAATTTTTTTGTCCGAAGACAAGAATGTATTTTCACAATTTCACCTGATGCATAACTTAGTGCTGCAATAAAAACTTAAACGGCAAATTGAGCTCAGAATGTCGAATGGCAAGCACTTTCAGATACACTTGGAGTAAGTTTATGAAAGGTAAAGAACACACATTATATAATATATAGGATACGTCCAATTCATCATACCACAAGAATTCATCAGAGAAGGACAACCCAGGTCCATGGCTAACACAGGAATTGTATGCTTGCTCTTAATAGCATCACAACTTTTACAAAATTATCGAGAACGATGCAAAATAACCAAAAAAAAAAAGAGGGCAAAAACATATTTCAAACTATTCTACATGACTAATGTTACATGGGGAAAAAACGCTTGGACAAGAACTCAAAAATATCTACATGTGATCAAAACTATAAATAATCAAGCAGAAAATTTAGTAAAGAAACAAAACTCTAATTACATCTTGTCACGGGAGTAAATGTTCTGTCATCTTTTTTCAACCATATGGTGGAACGGGTTTTCTTCACATGGTCTGCGAAAAGACGATACCTGCAACCAAAACAGAAAGTAACTACCATCACTATTAGCATGCGATCATGAACGGATGCAATTTTGTAGCAGCACATAAGAAATAAATTAGAGCAAAAAAGCATGCATCGGGAATTGGCATGAGAAATGGCAAAACCCCCCAACCTAACAGGACAAGAGTTGTGACTTGTGTCTACTGAAAGCATAGTTCCCAACTTCCCGGCAGAGAGATTCAACAACAATAACAATAATAATAACAACAATAACAAACCTTTGAGACTCCAGCTTCTGTGTAACTATGCCATTCAACAATAATTCTGAACTGTACACCATTGCCCCTGCAGGTGCAACCCATGGCATTCTTAATTTTGAGCCAAAGAGAAAAAATAAGTCAAATGAAACAGTTTCTTACCCTTTTCAAGAAAAGGGACACAAGAGGCATAATCTTCAACACAAGATAGGATCAGAAGATCATCTGGAATTTTATGGTCCTTCAAAGCAGATCTGCCGACTCTCCCCACAGCCTGAGACTCAGTCACATATGCAAAGAGATATTAGATGGATCAAGTGTAAGGTTAGAAACTTGTGCCAAAAAAAATATAGTTCAATTGTATCAACATAGATTTTTGTCTCTCTGAGGAGGGTGAACAACCCCACCAGTTTCATGACTACAAATCATTAATGGACCACAACATGATCAATAATAAAATAGAACAATTACAATGAAACTAATAAAGAAAGTTCTTCGTTTAATTGTGAATTGTTCATAGAAAACCATTGAGATGAGGAACTATCCAACTTCCAAATATGTGTTTTCTTGACCACACGAGCATAATTGAAGAATATACATGGACAAAGATGCATACCTGGCCCTGAACTGCCATTACTAAACTTGAAATAATCTCTTTACTAGGTTTAGTATTTGGGGTGATCAATACTCTTCGACCCTGCAGAAAATCATATGATATATCAGGATCAAAGGCAGAAAAAGCATCTGTTTGAATTTGAAATTGGATTAGTTAAGATATTGTCCCTCATAGTTTTATATGAAATATGAAATTTCAATTTTGGTTCACTTAGTTTTGGCGTAGCATTTTCACCCCTTAAAGCAACACAGTCCCCCTTGACCTTCAATTGATGAGATACTATCTTTTGTTGATGTTACACAATCATTTTTACTACAGTGGCATTAAATTTTACGACAAATTGTTTGCTGCCAATGTTTACAAAGAGATGATGCAACACATGCAGAATGTCACATCAGCAAAAAGTGTAAGGTCAACACCAAATAAACCGGGGGGGATTAATTGTATCAGGTTGAACTATGGGGACTGCAGTGTTACAATCAACACTGGAAGGAGAAGGCCAGAAAATAAATAGTTAAATTCATAGGCTAATTGAGGTGAGATGTGCAACATGACGAAGTGACCTTTGCATAGATAGACAACAATAGAAATTGCTAAAGTTGCATGATCATTTAAGAAAGTCTAATAACTTCCTTCCAATCCTGACTGGTGATAATACATATATTTACCAAAGGTCAATATTCATTCCTTTTATTTCATGAGTTTGACATATATTTACCTTTAGAAGCGGATGTTGGGATGCACGTGCTAGTGACACTGGCATGCTGAAACCAAACTCCTTTTCCTTTTTGGCGTCCCTCAATATGTAATTTCTTTCATCAATGAAACAGTTAGCTTGTCCGCAGCTCTCAATCCATAAGTGTGTGACCACAGGTTTGCCCAAAGCAATAGCTTCTAACATATTACGTGTTCTCACAAACTGATCAGCTATGAAATGTGTTGCATCTGTAATAGAGGAAACTACGGAAACTCCAAGGCGTGCTAAAATCTGTAATAAACATGACACACAAAATATAACTAAAACCCAGCTACATGTATCAATTTACCAATAGGATTTTCTCAAATTTCAGACATTACCTTTTTCTGATGCTTAACAATATCCTCATCCAGGTGGTGGCTGTAAAGAATTCGAACATCAGTCATGCCCTTCCTCTTCCTTGAGTCTTTAGACGGAGTAAGTAATTCAGGTCTAATGGTAGTTAAGCTACGAAGTTCTTTATGAAGATCTTTGCGAAACACTTGGAGAAGACATGATCGTGAAAGACTTCTATTGTTGTAATAACCATCGCCCATACAAACAGGTGATGCATCATTTACCGGTGTCGTACAGTTATCTGGAGTTGCAGTAGCTAGATCAGATGATTCATGCCTACTTCTCGGTGATTCATCTGAAACGGTGACTTTTAAATTACTGGTGGACAATGGGACGTCAGCATTATTCTTAACATTTGAATTCAGATTTGCATCCTCTCTATCCATAACATTACAGCAACTAGGAGTATCCCCTGAATTTGCTTTATCAAAATTAGCCTCCAATACTTTTCTTTGTTTTTGGCCCCTAGAAGATATTCCCAATCCACCACGTGAAGATGAATGACTTTGGCAATTTACATCTGATTTGACAGAAGAACCTGTCCTCAGTTTTCTTTTTCCAGCAGTAGATTTCTCAATATCTTCAGCTTGTGCAGATGGTTTAAATGAACCAACTAACTCCTCAGATCCTTTATCATGATTAGAGAAATTATTAATCCTAAGAGACCTCCTTCTTCTAGGACAATCCAATGTATTCAAAGCAATGCCATTACAACCACTAACAGCATTCTCCTTTGGAGCCATTTTCTCAAGTTGACACAAATTGGTATTATCATCTAGTTCAAAGTGATCTGAAGACCCTGGGGTAGATTTATCACAATTTGTTGATTGGTTCACTGCTAAGGAGTGTCTAGTTCTACGAGCAACTGGTGTAAAATTAAAATTTTCACCTTCAAATTGCTTTTGGTTGACTGTACTCCCTCCATCATTACTGTCAGGATTATTTAACTCATCAAGCTGATGTCTTTTCAAAGCTCCAGTTGACTCAAGTTGACACAAATTGGTATTATCATCTAGTTCAAAGTGATCTGAAGACTCTGGAGTAGACTTATCACAAATTATCGATTGGTTCACTGCTAAGGAGTGTCTAGTTCTACGAGCAACTGGCGTAAAACTAAAAATTTCACCCTCCAATTGCTTTTGGTTGGCTGTACTTCCTCCATCATTACTGTCAGGATTATTTAGCTCATCAACCTGACGTCTTTTCAAAGCTCTAGTTGACTTTCTTTGATCAGCTATTGGGACTATTCTACCATTTTTATTAGCACTGGAAGTTTGATTTCCTTCTGCACTTAACTTACTCTTCTTTGATCTGCTCGTGATATTGTCCTTTTTGCACTGTCTAACTTTTTTAGTACATTTCTTTGACAAACCTGAAGCTTGCATCTCTGATTTAGCATCAATTTTTCTATTCCTGTACTGTCCTGAATGTTTCTCTGATTCAACTGGCCCCATTTTTCCAATGGAAGAGTTATTAAGTTGAAAAGTTGACCTACTTCTAGTGACACGAGTGGCAACATTAGCAACATGATCAACAATATCCCCATTGTTACATAAGGCTTCCATGGCTTCAGCAGCAATTTGAGTATCTAAACCGACATCCAACATTTCCTGTCCATCAGCATTAGCATTATGTTCCATCACTCCTCTAGAGCAATTGGCGTCAACTTGTTCATCTAATTCATCAGCAAGATTCCTTTTCCATTTTCTTGTTGCTTCTTGTTTATTATTATCCCTTACTTTTGGATTATGCACCCCCAGTTTTGAATCAGAATGAACTGCAGTCTTTCTTTTATTAGGGATACTTAATCGTTCCTCATCTTCCTTATCATCATTTGGTCTGCACGATTTGATCTTTCGGAATCCGGGCAGAGATCTTGGCCTATTAGTTTCCCCTTCGAAGAAATCTTCCCTTCTCCTCAGGTATATATCTCCCCCACCTTCATCCTCATGACTATCGTCCCAATCATAAATCCCAGCTTTTATAACTTTGCTTCTATCATTAATTTTCTTGGACAAACTTTGTTGCCATTTTGAATTTCTGGGCAGTGGCTCTGACTTTTTCTCTGTGTTCTTAACACGATTAGTTTCTTCATCAAACTCCATGATATTATCTTTGAGAAACCTATCCACAAAATCAAGAGCATTGAGCTGTGATAATTCTCCAGGTTCTTGAGAGTTGACATAGCTTAACCTTTCCAATTCTTCACGGTAGGTAGGCAACTCTCCCAAGTTATCTCCTTCATTATCATCATTGCCACTAAGAGAAGGTCCATTTGCTTCAGCAGGTAAACCATCATTGAATAGTTTTCTCACTGCTGAGCTAGCAATATTGCACGTATTTTCGTTTTCAAGTTCCTCAATTTCCACATTATATTTCCCATTATTGCATTCCTGATCAAGTTTTAGAACCTTCTCAGAACATCCAGGAAAGGATTCCCCACTATCCTTTACAACCAGTGGTTCCTGACAAATATGATCCTGGGATTGTTTTAAAGCCATATTGTGGTTAGCTAAAGCAGCTTCCCTCAAATACTTTGCACGGAGAAAGGTAAACCGTGGTGGCATCGAACCTGAAAAAATAAAAATATAAGCTGGGGGGGTCAAAAGAAACGAAGTAGATTCACATGATACTATTCAAACATAAAAACATATTAAATGATGATCAATTTTTTTCATGGGGTGACAGCTTAGTGGTAAGAGCTTGGCCTTGTAACCACAAGGGACATGGTCCAGAATTCACAATGTCTGAATACAATCACACAACAAATAAAAATATAATACTGTGGAAAAACAAATATGCAAGGATAACATTTCCCATAAAATAAATGGAAAGAAGGGGAAAGAAAACTCATAAGAACAGTCATCGAATCAGTATTTTGTCTCCACGAGTAAGCAAATAAAACAAAACATTTGGCGGAGGATGAAAACCAGAGACAATTTAAGCATCATGCAATGTAAGCCACCTCATCTTTCCATTTCTTCATCATGTATGTCATCTTTTACTAATGCAAACCAGGAGAACATATAAATAAATCTACCACATAGTGACTATACGTTTTATTACAACTGCTAACAAAGAAGAATCAGTAAGTCATTAAATGAACATATCTCTATAAACCACAGCAAAATCACTCCCTTTTTTTTTATTTTAAAAGTACTAATCATTTCAATATCAGCAAATAAATCACACAGTAACAAGACACACAAAAAAAGCAACACTTTAGTTCACCTTTTCCTATCCCTCAATCAGACTAATGTCATCAAGAAATTTATAGAAACAAACTCAAATTCATAACAGCATAAACACTTGATTCACAAACACACAAACAAACAAAAACAGTTGCCAATCAAAGTTGGTAAAGGACTCAATTACCCGAATTGGGCTGTTTCTTGTCACCATGGCCAGAAGTAGATTGATCAAGAACCTCCTTTTGATCCGCAGATTGACTACTCTCTCTGCATGGAGAATCATCAACATATCCCCCATCATCCAAAACTTGAGTTCCATCAGATTCCGAACCCTCATCAAATAACTGCGTGTCAAAATCATCAAACGCCTGAGTTTCGCCGCCAATGTCTAACACCTGAGTTTCGCCGGCAAGATTCATAGCCTGAGTTTCCAACGTCACATCAACGTCGTCATCATCGAAAGGCACAGTATCTTCAAAGTATTGACATTCGTTATCACCGGAAACATCTTCTCCACCTAAAATTTTATCAGTAAGAACAAAAAGTTACAAAATTGATGTGAAAATAACGATTTTTTTGTCTGAATCGTATAACGGTAAAAAAAGTGAGAAAGAGATTAACTTGAAGGTGAAGAAGTATCATCGAATGGTTCAGTATCGACATAGTGAAAATTTGCAGTGATTGAAGTATTACGGGGATCATCTTCGTTTTTTGCCATTGGAGTTGTTGTCAATGGAAAACCCTACCCGAATTAGGGCATAGGAAAAGGAAAGAGGGGCTATGCAATGCTATTCTCAATTTTTTGGAGGGAAAATAAAGCGGTTTTTTGGGAGAGAAAACTGTTCGTCTTACGTAGTGTTAACAAAGTAATAAATGAGGATGAGAACACGAATGGGCATTTGGTCTAGTGGTATGATTCTCGCTTAGGGTGCGAGAGGTCCCGAGTTCAATTCTCGGAATGCCCCTTTTCTCCTTTTTTTTCACGCCTTACAGACATGGCCGCATCGCTCACTCAGCAGAGGCCTCTTGTCAATTGTTAATTCTTTTTTATCAGCAATGAAATATTTTGACGAAAAAAATACACTACAGTTTTTATTTTTAGGACCCCTTTCTTTATTGCAAACTAATTGTTAAGGCTTAATTTTTTATGACAAAACGTTCAATATACAGTTTTTATTTTTAGGATCCCTTTCTTTATTGCAAAATAATTGTTAAGGCATAATTTTTTATGACAAAAGGTTCGATATATTTTTAGTTGGCATATTTGGTCTATGTGGTTAACTTGTGGAATTGGATCATCTAACTTCTCATCTTCTATTTTTGCCTAACAAGTAATGATGGTCCACCTGACCTAGCTAAAATTGAGCTACTTGGCTAGGTTAATACCCTCAACCCTAAACCCTAAACTTTGGAAGCTGTCTCGAGTAGAACCCAACTAAAATTGAGCTTCTTGGCTAGGTTAATACCCCCATGAAGAGCACAAAGTTCTGACTATATTACATTACATGAGTCAACTCTACGAGTAAAATCTTTATGGTCCCTAATTAGATCGTCGCAGGCTGAGCTACCAGGATTAGCACGATATGAGCCATTGAAGCTAATCTTGATACATCGAACAAGAGGGGGTTGCCAAGCATCCTTAATACTTCTTGAACCTGACACACAACTAACCTTGTGAACTTTATTCTTGTCCACGATGAAATGAGAATGAGCTAGGAGTCGTAGGGCCAAACTTTTATTAAAATGGGACGCTTGCATGAGAGAAAACTAAGGAATTCCTATTCATCCATAACTCATTATTGGCTAGACCAAAGAAAACACAGGCTAGTTCCAGTTATCTAACGCAATAGTTTGAGAAGAAAGGTTCCAGTCCCATACGGAAGAACTCATTCCATTTATTAGATCAATGATATTACTCCACCAATCTCATGCTCCAATGCAATTTTTTTCATCAAAATGTTTCAATGCAATTGTGATAACGACGGGCAAAGATCATTAGTTACCACATGTCTTGATTTGCGCCCACCATTTGCCATTAATTTTGCCAAGTATGTACTTTAGTCTCCCAAATTATTTTCCTTTCAGTTGAGTATGATTGCATGAAATAGTTTTATGAATAAAGCTAGCGTAGTTTTATTGTTTTTATATAAATTTTTTAATATAATTATTGAATAAAAAACTTACAATGATGCATTAAGGTTATGTTTTAACTTATTGCAATAAAGTATAACTTTCATAATCAAAAATTCATAATGCAAAACAATACATGAGTTTTATATAAACTTCCATCCCCAGCCTAGACAAGACAACACAACTAGATGATGAATTCATGGAAATTTTGCAGAAGATGACATCAAAAGGTCGATGATCAAAACTTTCTTGTAAGGTCAAAACTTTATCTAACGTACTACTTCAACGACAAAAAACCGAGTAAGAGGGTAAAATAATTAATATAGCATCCTAAGGAAAATAAGGAATCATAACAAACTCGCAGAAAGGAATTTTGTGATACTAGAGATATACATATTCTACCCCAAAACTAGTGCTCTAACTAATGGAAGGAGGTCAGAATAGTAATTTTGGTGGAGGTTTGGTTCTCTTTTTTTATAATAATAATAATAATAATAATAATAGATAGATAATAGATTGAACACGTGTCTGACTAGAAAAACCATGTCTTATTTGTCATTTTCATCTAAGGTTCTTGCTTGACCATCACCCAACAGCTCCTTTACAGAAAACTGATGCAGGTCTTCATACATTTTCTTCCAGTGATTAGCCATCTGCATTGACCTTTGGCAATCTTGCTTTAGTTTCTCTATCTCGATTTCAGAAGCAGCGGCTGAACCTTGATGCTGAGACATAAGTAAAAAGAGAGGTTAGGTCACAATCAGGATTAGATAACCGTTATTCTGTTAAATAAAAAAAATGACAGATAAAGCATAACAAAAAAAGTGGAGTGCTAACAAAACTCTGATACAACACACTCTCCTATTGGTTGAAAATTCAAATTGGTCCTACTGTATTATATGGATTCTACGTAAATTTAGTGGGACATATATAAATTTCAATTAATTGGATTGGATTTGTGTAAAGAGTGTTGCTAGTATTTTTAAAAAAAGAAGACCATAAATCATCAAGACACAAAACCTGAAGTTCCTTAATGTAATTAGATATCGCATGAGAACTGCAGTATGTAACATCCATGCATCTCCTGCTACCCCCGAGGTTGGCAATAGTCTTTATGTCCGAATCTTCATCTGTTGAATCTGTATATTTTTCCAAAGGAGGGGGTAAATTGCCCCCCTTCTTTTTTGAGGGTGCTTGTAAATTAGATATATGACTGCTTGGGTCACTTTCTTGTCTAACAACAAGAATGTTAGTTATAGGTCCTGCAGCATCCAGAAAGATCAACATCAAATGTAAAACATGCATGGTCATTGATGCCATAATATATCAGCATGCAGGTTAATCATATAATTCGCATTCATTTATATAATCATCAAGAGTATATTGGGAAAAGAAAATTTGTGTATCCATGCGAAAGGGAAATAACATAACGCAGCAGTGTCAAAAGGTATAAAGAAGAAGGTAGGTGATAGTATCCCTAAGAGCTGGATTTCTAATGCATCCAACTGATGTGATTAGAACAATAAGGAGCCAATATTTGATTTACTCAAGTAAAAGCTCACACAGAAAGCGTGGTTAACATATGTTATATTACTTATTATAACATATCACACATAAGTTTTCAGTTGTCATTCAAGGGTTCTAATTTGTCTAGGAAAAACAACTTCAGCATAAAAAAGCATAAGTTTATTTCATAAAAAAAGGGTTAATATTAAATGGCGCAATGTACAAGCTTCACTACACATAGATAAAGCTATCAGAAAGCCAGTCCTGCAAACAAAAGCAACACCAAACCAAGAGTAGGGCATATTTCACAGTTTATGCAATACCTTTAGTGTATTTAAATATGCGGACGATGTTGTGAGTTCTAGCATTCCAAACACGGACTATTCCATCTTCAGACCCAGACAGTAACAAATTCTCACCTGTGCCATATGCTAAGCAAGTAACTGTCTTGCTGTTAAAATGAGGAAGATAATTAGATGACTGACACTACACAGTTTGAACCTTTTTTGTGATTGACAAGGCCAGTAGCAAAAAGGCACATGACATGTTACTAAAAAATTAAAAATCGCAATGAATGAATCTGCTAATGGACAAAAATAGCTCATTTACTTTTTAAAAATTCTTAAAATCAAAGTATTCTAATATATTTTTAAGCATCGATGATGGTTTCACCCCAATGAATGGGGAGGGTATCTCAACATAGGTTTTTTTTTTAATGGCAATGTTAGCATATTAGCTATTGCATTAGTTTGCCTGGTTCTGGGTTCATTTGAATTCAGCATAGTTGAGAAATAAAATCTGGGAAACCCCATACTCACTGAATTTATTCACAAATTCAAAAAGAAAAGAAAACTGAACACATCCATCATCTTGATCCCTGACTCTAAGAACTATACCATTTGTTGTAAATATGTAAGTAACAATGAAACTAATGGCTGCTCGCCGGCCACGTATTCTCGCCGAAGATGGTGAGTCAGAGTGACCATTTGCATACTTGGACCACAATGTTCGCAAGTTGTGTTTTTTCTATTTTAAAATTAGGGTTTAAATTTAAGAAATAATATTTTAAAGTGCTGAAGGTGATCAAACGTGCCATGGCCGTATCCCGCGTCTTCTAAGCGTATCCTGCATCCTTTAGTCGTATCATGTGCGTATCTCAGCAATATCTAACCGTTTTTTCAAAATAAATAAAATAAATAATGGTGGATACTCCCTCGGATATGTATTCGGCCGAATTGGACACGTATCAGTGTCGGATGTGTCAGATACGAAAACTTTGTGCATTTTGGAGTATCAGAGCTTCACAGGTAGTTATCTTGTAACTATTTCCGTTCTTTGTATTAGGCCCATCAACCAGACTCGTTAGGTATAACTTGTCTATATATTTGAGATTAGTGCTTGTAAATAGACACAATTGAAATACCACCGAGAATTATGTGGCACTCTATGTGCCCCATTCACTACAACACCCTTCACTGCCACATGCAGGTACTCTCCAAAGGCCATGTGCCGCCCTACAAAGTGCCATTCATTTTTATTTATCAGCCATAGGTAGATCGGATCCTCTTCTTTCCTTGTGGGGGTCAATTCTCCAATATGATTAACGGCAGATATGTAAACAAAGGTTTTCCCAACAGATTCTTTCAGCCAACTTACATGCAAGCTAGGAATGATAAATAACTAAATATTCATTCACCAGCTTGAGAGGGAGTGTTGTAAGTAAGTACGTAATTATCTTTTATTTGCATTCTTCGTATTAGGCCAATTAATCAGGCCCGTTAGGTATGGCTTGTCTATATGTTCAAGATTAGTGCTTGTAATTAGACACAACTGAAATATCTGAGAATTTTCTCTCTACACTATTGCATTCCAATTTCCAACTACCATATAAGTTGCTCGGTGGGACAAAGACAGACGAGATGAGTTAACTACTCTATCCAATTTTACAAATATGCATAAAAGAAAGCAATTCAAAGAGAGAAAAATTCGGAAACAGTCTATGCAAATTGGGGTAAAAAGATCATAAAAGAAAATACATTGGACAATAAGAGGAGAAAAATTAACCTGTGGTTAGAAAATGAACCAATGATATGCATCCCATAATTACTAGTAGCAATGCTTTCAGTATTAAGTGCAGCGATAAATATTTTTCCATCTCTACTGCCAGCATAAAAGACATGTTCAGCAGGATCCAATGCGATGGCGTCAATTACTGAAGGGAAAACTATATTTCTTAGGAGTGTTCCTCTAGATAAGCTCCATACCTGAAAATGAAAATAAATTAGAATCCAGAAGCGAGATCTTTGAATTCGTAAACACACAAACAGTTACAACCATGTCTTATCCCAAAAGCTGGGTCAGCCACATTAAATTGGAAAAAGCAATTTCATACATATTTTAAATAATTCCCAACTGAGAAGCACGGCTTTTCTACACAAGAATCAATCCAAAAAGAGGGGGAAAATTAACAGAATAAACAATAATGTGGTGCCTCTTTCTGTTGGAATCCAAGCAGTCCAGCACAAATTTTGGGAGTAAAAACAAAGCCAATAGATTTGAAAAACACTCTTCTTGTGATTGTGACAAAATTGTGGCGAATAACTTTGATAATCGGGTGAATAGAATTGATTCAGGTGGAAGCAAGAATTTCTAGCTTTAGCGTTGAATAAAATCAGTTCTTAAAGCGAGGCCCACGAAATTCTTTATATCTATAAATCAAAAGTGATTATACATTTATCATCACAAAACGATATCAATTCTTCTGAACCCACTTTTAAAATATCATTATCAGACATAAATCAATTTTTTTAAACTCAATTTTTTTGAAATCAATTACAATGCTATTACTATCTAAAACAAATAGACCTGTAAAAAGAAACCCTGGGTTAAAGATAGTAATACGGGGACCTCGGTGTAGAGATCTAGCATACTAGATTGAAGCCCATTGCAATAATAATATAAAAAATCTTAAACTACAGAAAAGCTTGCAAACAGAATCTTGGAACACAGTTTTCATTTAAAATAAAAGGAGAGTATTTATTAAATTACTTGAGCTTTTTTTTTTACATTTTCAATTCTTGAAAATGTATTATATTCATGGCCAAACTTTGAGAATTTTCTTAAATAGACCAATATGCACCCTTGCCATCATCACCCAAGAACAAGAACAGCTGGTTTTCCCCCTATGTTGAGAAAGCTTCAGTATGTCAAGGTTACAACTTACAAGTAACCATGAATGACTAAAATTTCAATTAGTAGACAATGACTATTTAACTTTGCAATAATAAACACACTTCCTTAGATTATCTATTTTTCTACAATAAAACAGCCACACAGAAAAGGTTAAACTAACCTTACATGTCTGATCTGCTGATGCTGAAACTATTACTGCATTGCACCCTCCATAACCAATCACAAGATCAGTTATACGCAGGGTGTGCTCTCGAAAACTATACTCAAAAAGATTTTTTGCATCCCGGCTTCTCAAATCATCAAATAACCTGAACCATGACATGGAGAGTAGCGTATACAATAATAATTATTGATTAGCATTGCTAGTACCAAGCAGTATATTATCCCAAAAGCAAAAAAAAAAGGAAGTAAAAAGTATAGAATAGAGATGAGCATCAAATACATGTAGAGAGACCAAACTCTTATTTCTCCATTGTCAGATCCAGATATCAGCAGTGAGTCATCTTCAGAAAATACCAGGCAAGTGACAGCTCTTAAATGAGCATGCCACTTCTTAAGCAATCTCCCTGTTTCAACCTTACAAGTAATGCATGCAACTCAGTACAGTAAAAAAAAGAAAAACAGACAATTTAAGTTCCCGCTCTCAATTCATAATTCTTCCCAACCAATGCTGCAAAAAACTCAATTAATAATTCGGCATACCTCTGAACAAATCAATAATTATTAAAAAAAAAACATGCCAATGAAAAATCTACCCAACAATAAGAAGCCAACCCTTGATGCACAACAATCTACCATACAAGAAAACTCACCTCCCACAAGTATATGTCACCTGACAAAGCTCCACCGGCCAGATAGGTGCCCGAGTGATTAGAAGCAAGGGGATTAATAGGTTCAGCAGGAAAGCTTTTAACTTCAACTTGAGGCTGCACACCCATCATCACACATATAACAATATTATCATCTCATCATTCACCATCTAAGAAATTGCTAGACAACAATAACAACAAAAAAAAACTTGGGAAAAAATAAAAGACCTTAGACCAGGACCAGAAGAAAACAGAACCAGAGGTAGCTGATGGGTCTCTAAGCTGAGTAGATGCAAGAAAGCGGCCACCAACAGAGACAAGGCCATGAGAAGGGGATGAACTTGATTTGTAGCGTAGCTGCTCAGCACCTGTCTGAAGGTCCCAGCAGCCTATCCCACCATCAATAGAGGAAGATGCCAAAACAACCTCCATCTTTCACTACCACTAGTCCAAATCCAAATAAATAAACATCACAAACAAAAACAAGTTCCAACATCAGTAAAAAAATTTATATTTGCACCACATTGTGCATTCAATGAGACATTGCAACTTGACATGGTACTTGTGAGGATCCAAACTCTGTGAGTTTAGTTATGCACTGTCAAATATCAAAGAACACTAAACAGCACCACTTTTCGTTTTCTAATTTTGCCCTAATTTCAGCTTCTAAGAATTAATAATCAGTTGCAAGTTGACATGTGAGTTTAGGTATGTATTAACATGACTGCATTCACTATGATGAGAAATCATTCACATACATCAATCAATACATATGCAACAGTTTTCAACAGCTACGCTGACGGGTCGGAGAAGTGCAGAGCGGTAGCTCGCGCTACTCTTCGGTCATATCGTCGCTGTTTAAGGGTATGGCCGGAAATTGCGGCGTTTTGCGCGCTGCAAAGCCGGACCGGGAGAGAGGAAGGATAATTAGGGGAAAAGGAAGAAAACCTGTGCAGGGTTTTCCGGCAAGCGATTTCCTTCCTCAGTTGACGGCAAGATTTTTGGTCCGTCCTGATCAGCCCCCGTGCGAGCCTTCAGCTGCGTTGTTTAACGAGAGGGGTTTAAAGGGTTTTTTCAGGAAAAGGGTTTAAGGGTTTTAAACATTATTTTATTTATTTTTACCTACTTATATTATTATTGCTCTTTTAGACGTGGCTTTTGCCTTTCAAATTTATCCTTTTTTTTTTTTAGATTACTTTTGCCTTTCAAATTTATCCTTTGTTATTGATGAATATGTATCTCAAATTTTGAAAAAAATAAGTCTTTCATGGTCTTAGTTCATTAGATTTGGAGGTCGAATCGATTATACTTGAACATGAGTCCAATTTTAGTTTTCATATGATCCTAATCGATTAACCGCTGGTGTTAATCGGCAATAGTGATGTCAAAATATAGTTATATATTTCTTATTTAGTTCTTGAAAATAATAATTGTCAAATTAGTCTATGTAATTTTCAAAATATTTTCTAAAGGAATTAGGTCAATGTTATTTTACACGGTTATAAAAGTAGTCATTTTTTGTTATCATTGAAATGGTAAGACAACAATGACATAACTCTTCTCATCTATTCCATATGCCTAATGTAGCAACTTCAGAGCAGCAAGTTTTTTTTTTTTAAGCAACTTCAGAGCAGCAAGTTAATAGTCGATAGAAACATGGAATTGTCAAAGAAAAAAAGTTGATAAATGGTGAAATTGGCATAAGAACCGGCGTTTATCCATTTTGGTCAAGTGAGGCGTTAAGCAATTGGTGTAAAAGTCCGAATATTACTCAGCTGCACATGCAGGTAACATAAAAAAAGGGGCATTCGGAGAATCGAACTCCGAACCTCTCGCACCCAAAGCGAGAATCATACCACTAGACCAAATGCCAGGTTGTGCTATTGATGACAGGCTATTTTACTTGTTCATTCATAATAAAACGACACTAGGAACCGTTAAATATGCAAAAATTCAAATAAATTCAAATACGGTGTCAATCTATAGCATTTACCTATTACCAAAATACTAATTTTATCATTTTTCCAACTAAATAATTAAAAGATGTTTAGGTAATTTTCCTTTTTCACTTTTTCACTCTCTCTTATACACTTTTTCAAACTTTTTCACTTTCCCACTTAATTGTGATCGATCAGATTCTTGGAGTTGGATTGGAGTCCTCAAAGTGTTTTCCAGTGCGATCTTGTTGTCTCTTTTTGATGTCAACAGATTCAACTTATTTAGAGGTGCGTGACAGAGAATTTTCAGATTTTAAAGTTCTTTGAAAATCTTCAATTTCATCGAAAGTTCTTATTTTGGGTGACGATTGTTTATTAATGCTTTACTGGTTCGAGAAATTCAGTTGAGGGGCGGAAGAAGGGGCAATTTGTGTGCTTTGTAATAGTCAGAGAGACAACTCAACATTTATTCCTAGATTGCGACTTTTCGAAAAAGGTGTGACGAGAGATGGAGCGCTGACTCGATATTGTTTTGTCTAGCTCTTTTATTTATTTTTTTTGAGATTAGAAAGTTTAGGTGAGTTGGCTCAGGGGCTCACCTGGTCGCAGTAGAGAGTGAAAGCGCTCTTTGAATACTTTACAGATGAGAGAAGTTTTACAGATCACCCACCAAAGAGGTCCTCACATTCGCTCTTTGACAAGCTATGTATTGGAAAAAAATCCAAAAAGGCTAAATTTATAATCTGATTAAATTTTTGTTTCCAAAACAAGAAAAAAAAAACATGCTCTAAATATATACCACTTCTGCCATGTCATTTGGTTGAACTTACCAATTTTACCATCCTACTAGTACCACCTGAGCTCTGTTCGACAATGTTCATTCGCTAGCTTATAACAGATCTGCTAGTTATAAGTGTTTGGTACAACTAACTTTTAGCGTTTTTCCACTAGCTTATAGCGTTTAATTTTTTTCTCCAACTTTACCCTCGTTACTTTAATTAAATTTTCATTTATCCTCCATTAAATAAATTACTCTCTCATTTGTAAGAATTAATTACAAATGTCTATTTAAGTAATTCTATTTTTATAAGCTACTTCAACCGATAATTTTACCAGACACTTAAAATTCAATCCGCTACCTCATTTACTATAAATTAGTTTATCTGATATTCGTTAACTTATCCGCTACTTTTTGTCAAACAGAAAATTTTTACTACTCATAAAATTGAAATTACTTTTGAAATAAATTTATAATTTTATGAATGCAAACTGAAACATGGGGAAGTAGGGGTGTTCGCGGTGCGGTTTGGTTCGGTTTTGAGACAAAAAGTGAACCGAACCGCAAGGTAAAATTACATGCGGTTTGGTTTGGTTCGGTTGGCTTCCTAAAATAAAACCGAACCAAACCAAACCAAACCAATGCGGTTTGGATTGGTTCGGTTGGTTCGGTTTTTTCCAAGACAAAAATAATTTAAAACGGAGTTAAAATGAACTAACATAAAAAAGACTAACATAAATCTTTAAGAAAAAATCTATTCAAATATATATAGTATATAAATCACTCTCTTTTAATTTTTTAAGACAATGTTTAAAAGAATTTAAATTAAATATTTTGTTGTAATTTTGAAATATAGCATAACAATATGGATTGTTTGTAAGTGAGTCAAAAAATTAATTGGATTTGGGCTAGTAAGTGAGTGAGAGTTGGGTTGAAGTTGCATTTGGATTAGTAAGAAAGGTTGTAATTCAACAAGCCTTGAGTATTCTTGCGGTTTGGTTTGGTTTGGTTCGGTTTGGAATCAAAACCGCGAACCGAAACCGAATCGCGTGTGCAATGAAAAAAAGAACCGAACTAAACCGATCAAAAGCGGTTTTTTGCGGTTTTCGGTTTGGTTTGGTTCGGTTTGCGATTTCCCTATTGGTTTGGTTCGGTTTTGAACACCCCTATGGGAAGGATTGCGTTACAAAAAGTCAAAAGTATATTCCCCTTCCAATTTCAAAAATAGCATAACTCCACAAATCTTCATTTTCAAATACCCCGCCCGTTTGCACAGTCTCTCTTTCTCTCTCTTCCGCTCAACAACTCATTCTATGTTCCAAACAATTTCTCGCTCATTGTTCATCTTCAGCATCAGCATTTGATTTCCGCGAAGACAAACCCTAGATAGATCCACAGTCAACATGAATCAGTACCACATCTACGAAGCCATTGGTCGCGGAAGATACTCCGTAACGCATCCTTCTTCCATTTCCAAGTTTTAACCTATAATTTCGAACTCCAATCGTCGTTTTCCCAACTAGTGATTGATCGATTCTTCTGTTTTTAATTTGGAATTCGCAGACCGTCTACAAAGGCAGAAAGAAGAAGACGATTGAGTATTTCGCCATCAAGAGCGTTGATAAATCTCAGAAAACCAAGGTTCTTCAAGAAGTAAGTAATTCCATTTCGGAAATTTCATTAAACTTTATAATCTTTCTAATATAGTTCATTTAATATTCCAACACTCGTTTTATTTTTTTAATTATTTTTTAAGAATTAATAATTAAGTCACTGTAAATAGCATTGATGTTGATGATATATAGATTTTTCCATATTTTTTTAGTAGATCCTGAGCTGTAAAGTGTTGTGTTCATGTACCAAAACACTGTGAGTTAATCGCTTTCTCTTTCTGCAGGTTAGGATTCTTCACACTTTAGATCACCGAAATGTGCTCAAGTTTTATTCATGGTGAGCGCTATTATTTTGCATATACAATTGGGGAGAGTGAGTCCAAAAGAATGAGGAAATCCTATTCAAAATGTATATTATGAAAATAAATATGATGAAAACAAAATCTTGGTCAAATTGGGAGAATTCAAGAACGAGGGAAGAAATCTTACTATTAAGTTGTATTCTAAAATGTTGGAGTGGTTATTACTTATTAATTATTGTGCAGAAATAAAAAAAATTCCCTAAAGAAGTGCTTCTTTCTGAATTAGGTTTAGTAGTTTTCTTGTACCTCATATTTTATAGCGTTGTCTACTTATGCTTTTTAGGTATGAAACTTCTGCTCACCTATGGTTGGTTTTGGAGTATTGTGTTTGGGGGTGATCTGATTTCGATATTACGTCAGGTACACAACATTTCATTGCCTATGTTTTAGGAGCCTCTGTTTATTGTAGCTTTTGGACGGGAGATTGCACATACAGCTTTGTGAAAACCAAATGTGATTGGCTTTTAGGCTGTTTATATGTTCTTTTATTATCTTGCTCAAACAAATTGGTCTCTAAATTATCTGTTGTGAATTGTGCACTTTCTTAGTTTTGGGATTTAGGTGCCCTGTTATGCAATTTTACTTTCTTGTTTGGTGTTAATTACGAAGATGAATTGCAGGATAGCCAACTTCCTGAAGATTCAGTTCATGATCTTGCTACTGACCTAGTCAGAGCTTTGCAGTATGTTTGTATATCTTAATTTCCCTGTCTGTTTTCCCACAGTTTAGTGTACTACGCTTATTATGTATGCACTAAATTTGGATGCCGCGTTCAGGTTTTTACATTCAAATGGAATAATTTATTGTGATCTGAAACCATCAAATATCCTACTAGATGAAAATGGATGTGCAAAGGTATCAATTTATTTTGCTCCCTTATTTTAGTTATTTTCTCCCTTTTGTTAATATGAGATTGAGTGTGCATCTTCTACTTTTTTGATGCAGCTATGTGATTTCGGATTGGCTAGAAAGTTAAAAGAGATATCAAAAGTTCCTTCTTCCTCGGTATGCTTGACAAACTTTTGCAATTTCATGCGTACAGAATCTCCAGATATAACTCTGCTCTACTATGCTTGTCATTTTTCTCCTGAAATCAATTAAGGCATTAATACACTATGTTTCTTTGCCTCTTTAGTTGCCTCAAGCAAAGCGTGGAACACCCTCTTACATGGCTCCAGAGCTTTTTGATGATGGTGGAGTCCATTCTTATGCTTCTGATTTTTGGGCCCTAGGTTGTGTACTATATGAAAGTTATGCTGGGAGGCCTCCTTTTGTGGGAAGAGAATTCACTCAGCTTGTAAAATCCATTATTTCAGACCCGACTCCACCTCTTCCCGGCAATCCAAGCCGACCTTTTGTCAATTTAATTAATTCTCTGTTAGTAAAAGATCCAGCTGAAAGAATACAGTGGCCCGAGCTTTGTGGACATGCCTTTTGGAAAACCAAATTCACTCCAGTGCCTCTTCCTCCTCAACCTGCGTTTGATGATATGATAGAGCTTCATGCTAAACCATGCTTATCAGAACGTAATGGTGATAAATCTTCTCATAATAGGACGCCTCCCAGACATCGTGAAAAAGACGTGAAAGGGGTTTTAAAGAAGGATGAAAATTCTGTTTTAGGATCTCGAGGCATTGAGACACCAACGAAAGCAACACCAACAAGAGCAACACCAATTGGCCACAGAACTCAGACCAAGGGGTCTGGCAGAACAATTGAGGTGAAGCAGAAAGAGACTTCCAATATTAGCAAGGGCGTGAATCTTTTGAGATTGTCAAGAATAGCCAAGTCAAATTTACAAAAAGAAAATGAGAAAGAAAACTACCGACGTCCCTTGCCCAATGGCTCTGAGAATGATGCTGATGTTAAAATTGAGAACATTGATATGGAACTTGATTTTGACGAGAATAGTGAAGAGGATGCACATGAAGAAACTGATGGTTCTGAACATACAACTCCTGTGCCTGTTGAGAAAATGCCAAATCATTCTCAGAATCAGGGAAAAGCAGAGGAGATTGAAAACAATATACACCAGTTGGACACCCCATCTGTGACTACTCCTGCCTCAGATGATCCAAAGACATTTGATCACGAGTCAACTTCTGACCGCCCTGACATATCTGCTTTTTCTCCTAGCATGAGCCCTCAAGTGAAGAAACAAAGACCTAAAGAAGACGCAGGATCTGGCCTTGACTCTGATTCTTCAAGATCATCCAACAATGTCTCCCAGGTTATTTGGCATCCGTCTGATCTCTCAGTCAGACCTGTAATGCCCAGCAGAAAAGTTGATAAATTCTCGGAAGTCATTCCTTCACTTCCTTTTGAGGTATTGCAAGCATCTGATTTTGTCAAGATGCCTAAAGAGCAACTGGAGACAGTCCACAACCAAATTTTAGCCATATTGAATGGGAATACTAGCATTGGAGCGAAACAGAATGTGGTTAGGTATCTCGAGATGTTGAGCAGTAATGCTGATGCAGCCAATATCTTGACCAATGGGCCAATAATGCTCATGCTTGTAAAGTTGTTACGTCAATCCAAGGCATCAGCTTTACGTGTTCAACTTGCTTCACTGATCGGTCTGCTAATTAGACACTCCACTTTTGTTGATGACAGTTTGGCTAATTCTGGAATTTTAGGTTC
This sequence comes from Oxytropis ochrocephala, assembly GCA_020916435.1. Taxonomy (NCBI): domain Eukaryota; kingdom Viridiplantae; phylum Streptophyta; class Magnoliopsida; order Fabales; family Fabaceae; genus Oxytropis; species Oxytropis ochrocephala. The sequence goes on along the minus strand of CM037093.1, from coordinate 9,684,111 downwards.
ACTGACGGATGGTCTTAGAGACAAGCGGGAAAAAGTTAGGAGATTTTCCATGGCGGCTTTGGGTGAGTTGCTATTTTATATATCCACCCAAAATGCGGACTGCAGGGATAATCAACTTGAATCTCCAATAAAGGACAATAGGACGGCAAATGGCTGGCAGGTTAGCTTTAAAGCTTGTGTTTTCAATGTTTGTTTTCCATATGCATGTCATTTGAAGTTTGAGTTCTCTAGTACTCTAATACTAGTAGTATATAAAAATTCACATTTTTTTTAGGCATATTGCTTGCAATATGGGTATACATCTTTAGTCTAATTTGTGTCCTCCCGAAAGCTTTTTTAACTTTCTTTGGCAGCTTTACTAGTGCTTATTTTTCATGTTTAAATTATTTCCTCCTGGCTGCAGGTTCCAAATTCATTAATTTCCCTTGTGTCATCTATACTGAGGAAAGGCGAGGATGATATAACTCAACTGTATGCATTGAGAACAATTGAGAATATTTGCAGTCAAGGAGGGTTATGGGTGGGACGTTTGACCGGTCAAGATGTTATTAGTAATCTATGCTATATCTATAAAGCTGCAGGGAAACAGGAGAGCATGAGGCTTACTGCAGGATCATGTTTGGTGCGCTTAGCTCGTTTTAATCCTCCTAGCATTCAGTCGGTTATAGAGAAACTCTCATTCAAAGATCTCGCTTCTGCTCTTGTCAAGGGCAGTCCACGAGAGCAGCAAATCAGCTTAAATCTTCTTAACATGGCAATGCTGGGAAGTCATATCTTCACAAATATTGGAAGATACCTTATACCACTTGCGGAGGATAAGAATCTGATCCCTAGTCTTCTGGCTCTTGTTGAGCAGGGTAATGAAGTTTTAAAAGGAAAGGTACTTGTCTTTGTGGCTCTCCTCTGTAAGCATGGTAGGAGGTGGCTTCCACAGTTCTTTTGTAGCCAAAAGTTACTTTCCGTGGTGGACAGGCTGGGAAAGGAAAAGGATGACTTTGTGCGTCAGTGTTTAAGTGCATTTTTGCAAATTGTGGCATCTACTATTCCAGGTTTACTGGATATAATAACCGGAGATATCCAGCAAATGATGGGGGGAAGGCGCCATGGACATATGTCTCCCCTCACCAGCAGATCTGCTCCAAAAGCCAACATCCATTTGTTTCCTGTTGTCTTTCATCTTCTTGAAAGTTCAGCTTTTAAGCACAAAGTGGCGACACTTCCAGTACTGCGGCAGTTGGCAAATCTGATTAAACTCGTGGAGACACCGTTTCAGGTTTTTGACCAATCTGTTTCATCTTGTTTCCTTTAATCGTATGCGTTACTGTTTTCTTGAATTTTAACAGAGTGCAGTTGCAAAAATTTGTTAGATGTAGTCGCTAGATCACTTACTAATGAAAATGGATTTGGCTCGCGTAAAATGAGAGATGTATTTTAGAGTATAAAGTACTTATTGATTGAAAAATTAATATTTAATATTCAAGATTAAAAAAGTATATACACATGTGATATTTTTGTTTTTATGATTGATTTTCAGGGAAGAGATGACTTCCAAGTAACCCTTCTTCGAATTTTAGAGTCGCTGACGGAGGAGTCTTCTGTGATCCTTGGCAATCCTGACATTTTCATACGTGAAATCCTCCCTAGTTTGACAGTTCTCTATAAGGGTAACAAGGATGGGGATGCCAGATTTTTGTGCCTTAAAATTCTTTTTGACGTGATGATTATTCTTTTGAGTGAACCAATTGAGGAAGAGCAAAGATTGAACGATCTGAAATTCATATCAAATGCACGTTTTCTTCCTCTCTACCCAACCTTGATTGAAGACGAAGATCCTATTCCTATCTATGCACAAAAGCTTCTGGTCATGCTATTAGAGTTAAATTTCATTTCAATTCCAGACATTCTACAACTGAAGACAATTTCACAGTGCTTTGAGTTCTTGCTTGGTGATCTGTCAAATGCCAATGTGAACAATATTAAGCTGTGTCTTGCTTTAGCTTCTGCTCCAGAAATGGAGTCCAAGTTACTCTCTCAACTGAAAGTTGTTAGGAGGATTGGCAACTTTCTCGAGTTTGTATGTGCGAAGAGTATGGAAGATTTGCTGGAACCAACTCTTGGGCTGTGTAGGGCTTTTCTAGCTCGATCGGTCAGCTGTGCAAAAGGCTTCAGCTACACAACAGAACCAACTCTCTTAGGAGACTGTCCTCCCGATATGAGTGGTGCTGTTGACCCTCAGCAATGCATACGAGATATAGCAGACTTTGGAAGCAATGTTGGTGTCTTGCTAGAGATGAGTGCCTCTAGAGAGACCAATATTGCTGATATAGCTTCTGAATGTGTGATTTTACTTCTCAAGGCAGCTCCTAGAGAAGCCAGCACTGGTCTACTAACCAATCTCCCCAAGGTCAGTGTGATCCTAGAGTCCTGGAGTAAAGGCACACCTCATTCAACGGTGCAGCGAATGCTTCACGCTTTAGGTTATGCTTGCAAGCAGTACTTATTGCATGCAATGATATTATCAATATCTATACCAGAGATTTCAAGAATCGAAGTGATAGTTTCTGAACTCAAGAGTTCAGGTGTGCCTGCTTTAGCCAAAACTGCTGGGTTGGCAGCCTTGGAGTTGCAGCGTCTGCCTCGCTGCATTTGAAGAATTGTTGGTATCATGTTATGATTGGCATGTTCTAGTTAGTAGAATATGTAACTTCTCCACTTTACTCGTTTACCTTTATTTTTCAGATTCTATTAAATTCTTGATAAAGGTTAAGCATTTTGGTGAATTCCACCCAGGCTTCACTGTGCTTCTGTGTAAAGTATGTGTACTCTGTATCTTCATGAACATATAAATCATGAATTCTCTTCCTTTTTGGCTCAAATTTCCTGTTTTTTTTTTACTATTTCTTTTAATAAAAAATTCATGAAATTGAAATATAAGCTCACGAAGCTCAGATTTTTGTCAGTAATCAAACACTAGAAGAATAAACATACAGGACACAACTATATTCTAACAAATAATTTTAGAAACAGTTTTTTTAACCAGTATTTTGGTCAAGAGGTTTAGAAACAGTTCAAATGAACTTTTCTATAAGCCCTTAAAATATTATTTTTTAAGTAATAACAGAAGTTAAAATTAGTTAGTGTAAATTTTTTTTTTTAAGAAGTTTTCACACAACTTGTCCATAATTACCTATATATTTAGGATAGCCTTTTTTATAATCTCACACTTATTAATGTGGGGATATGAAATTTGTAATGTAAGACTACAGTCAATTTCCTCTTTTTGCTATAATAATAATTAACAATTAGCTTTAAATAAACAGAAAATAAAGAGCTGTAGGGCACCAAATATCACGGACAGCAAAGGATTCTCTCTCACCAAACGCATCACATGGAAACCTTTTACAATCTTTGTCTGTTCCTCAAAGTAAAAAACACAATGTTTCCTTATCATGATCCAATAGACTCGACCCACGTGGTATACTTAGGTAGAAATAGAGAGAGATATAGAAACCTGCAGAGCTTCAAGCCTTATGCCAGTTTAAAGGGTTATAGCTTTGATTTCTTCACCATCAGAATGGCATCAACATCATTCAGTGTTTATGTAACACTATTAATCATCATGTCTTTCATGCCCTCACCTCTTCTTTCATCATATTCACAGTCAGAACCTATTCCTAAAGTTCCTACACTCTCTTCTTCACCAGCAATATTAACAGATCCTCCTCCTGCATCATCTTATCTATCTCCTATCCAAGAATTATCTCCAGACATTTCTCCACTTTTGCCTTCTCCTGGTGGTTCTTTACCAACTCCTGCAGATTCTGATATTCCCACTATTCCTTCTAATCCAAGCCCTCCAAACCCAGATGATGTTATTGCTCCAGGACCCTTTTATGCATTTTCACCATATGGATCAGTGCAAGCTACTTCTAAAGCCATTAGAAGTGTAGTTTGTGACATAGTAGCAACTACTGCTTTTGCAGGTTTAGCAGCAGCATACTTGTGTTTTCAGTATATATATGAGAGTATGAGTGATTGATTTGGGATGTGGAAGATTCAATTACTATAGTCTAGTCTAGATTCTCTTTCTTGTATGTGAATTTGAATTTTTCATTCTTACCTTGTAGTATATATATGAATATGAATATGAATATTGTTGTATTATAATAATGAAGCCCAGTTTGTTTCTCAATTGGCTAAAGAAGAATTTTCTTATCAGTATCAACTTTTTTCTTTCAAAAAACTTATTTTTCTTCTTTATGATTCTACTACTGTTGATTTCTTGGTGATAATTATTGAGGATAGCTTTTTGTTTTGCTTTGTTATGTTAAAGGGTTCTTTATGTTTATAATCAGAGGCCCATGATTGAACTTTTTAAAAGAGCCTTTTTGCATTTTCAGCATCACTCTGCTTATAGCTGGAAATAATAGAGTTGCCCCTTGGCGAAACAAAGAGGCCCACACGGATGACTTTGTGAGACCTTATGCCCCTTGGCATGTGGTTCTTCAACATTGCAGAGATTATCTCCATAGTCCTCTTGTTCAAGCGGTGGGAGGTAAGAATAAGGTGTTGAGACATATTTGTTGGACTCCTCCTGATACGGGTTGGCTTAAATTAAAAACTAATGGCCCTTTAAAGAAGATATTCGCCGAGTTGGGTGTGGTGGAGTTATTTGTGGGTTAGAAGGTAAGTGGATAGTGGGTTTCTCCAAGAACTTGGGTCTTTGTAATGTGTTTGTAGCTGAGATGTGGGGTGTGTTTGAAGGTTTATCGATGGATAGAAACTTAGGAGCTACGAAGTTGGAGGTTAATATTGACTCTCAAAGTGTAGTGAAGTGTTTACATAACCAAAACACTTCTAGTCCTTTGGCTTGGAGATTGATTGATAAGATTAAGAGATTGTAATCTCTCGATTGGGAGGTGCGTATTGCTCACATTTATACGGAAGCTAACAGTTGTGCGGGTGTGTTAGCCTTGCTTGGGTGCCACCAGCCACCAGGTTGTCGATTTCATCAGCTATAATGTTGCTCCTCCTAAAGTTCATCAGTTATGACATAATCTCACAACACACCTTGCATCAACCACTCCCCATGACAGTTCCACAATGTCATGCTTTTCCATGGCAGTTCCACAATGTCATGAGAATAAACTATTATTTTAGATAAGATCACCATCCTCTATAAGGGACACATTGCTAGCATTTGCCTCAGAGTCTTTTTTTGATACTGCTCAATCTGGACAATTTTTCTTTACATGCCCAGACTTTCCACATTTCCAACATTTCAAATTCATTCCATGGATATTCTTCCCAGAAGCCCCACCTCTAGCTACAAACGTTGAGTTTGATGAAGTGTCATCTTCATTATTCAATCTTCTTTCTTCCGAAATGATCTTACTTGCAACATCTTCAAAACTCAAAGTTTTCTTCCCACATATCAAACAGGTTTGGTGTGCCCATAGGAAGATGGAAGGGACCATATGAGTCTCGATGCTTTATCTTCATCGTCAATCTTGACTCCAATAACTTCTAATTCACATACAATACCATTGAGAACACTAAGATGATCAGAGACTTTCATTGCATCATCCATGCGTAAATTATGAAATTGCACATTTAGCAACAATAGATTTGAGATACCCTTTGCATAATATAACCCTTCGAGTTGATAATATTTCCCGCACATTCACAAGGAGGCATGACAACAAAACCCATACCCGCGAGGACCGACCCAAACCCACCCTGATTTGATGGGTTTTCCCCGCTTTGACTGGGTTTGGGTTTGGATTTGGGTTTTCCCCGAAATCAAAATACGGGAACGGGACGGGTAATGGGGATATAGGTCCCGTCCCCGAACCCGCCCCGAATGTATGAAATTACATTAGTACCGATCTAAAACTAGAAACCCTCATATGTTGACATTTTGGATAATTGATATTTTGGCTATATGTTGTAATACTGCATTGGTTTTATGTTGTTGTGTTAAATTTCGGGTTTGGGGTGGGTTGGGGAGTGAGATAAATATTGGGTTTGGGGGCGGGTCTGGGTTTGGGACAGGTAAAAACAACTTTTTAATTTTAAAAAGTTGATTCCACTGTGGGGACAGGGTTGGGGCAGGGATCCCCGAACCCATTGGGTATGGGGATGGGGATCAATTTTTCATCCCCGTTGGGTTTGGGTAGGGGAACGGGGATGAATATGGGATTTGAGGATGGGGATGGTGAATGTTAAACTCGTCCCCGCCCCATTGCCATGCCTATTCGCAAGAACATTCTTAGCCAAACACAAATGAATTGCACTTGCAGCTCTCATCTAGCTCCTCCCATTTCTCCTTGTCCATGTTGCAAATGTTTCATTTCAACACCTTGTGCAACTCCAATTGTATCAACACATGCATCATTGACTTGAAAAAATTGATTATTCCATCAATTTTTTTTACGTCACACTTCACAGCACTTGAAAATTTTGACATTTCAGCTGTATAGAGACTGTAAACTGTGCACCAAGTAGCACTCTGACAATATCAAACTTCTATTTTGATATTGAAGATCAGACAAAATTACAACCACAGAGCATACTAAGCAATTAATACCCACCCCACAGAACCAAAAGCTATTGATAGTAGTTGTTGGAAAAATCAACATAGAGAAATAAAATGAGTACAATCAGAACACAAGAATTTAACGTAGAAGACTCTAAAACTGAAGAAAAACCATGAAACATTGTTTAATGACAACTAAATAATAACACTATGTAAAAATTGTTACAACACATTGACTTCTCTCAAACACCCAATTCCCTAGTACACTCACACTCTCGAAAGTTAATATTTAACTACATCTCACAACACTCTAAAACAAGAGTATAAGATGAAGAAAAACTCAAATACAAACTTAAAGTGTTTTTAGCTGGTGCATTTTGTACAAAACTTGAGACCATATATAGCTTTGGTCTCCTTCTTCATTCAAAAAACAGACAATGTGAGACTTCTTCAAGATAATCAACTCCGACAAGTATGAGACTCCTTGATACCTACAATTACATTACAATTAAGACAATCTTAAGAAATACAATAGAAACAGAACATTCAAAAAATTGAATAATTAACTCCTCTTGTCACGACTGATGAACAAGAACTAAATCTATCAGGAAGACATCTGCCACAAGATGCAGTGAAACAGAACTAAAATTAATAACCAAAATCTGTATAGATGTGTTCTATTTTATTGAATAGAATGTTTAATTAATATATAACTATCTAAAATTTTACTTTTAAGTTCAGCCCTCTATCCAATTATGACTTAATCCGAAAAAACCCTTAGGCAAAATTAATGTTGAATTCAGATCAAGAATTATGCAAGGTTTGGTGAAAAGAGTTGGTTCAATGAAATTAAAGAAAGCACATATTTGATTAAAGCATAGAGCAAAAAACACGAATAAAAAAGCATAGAGAAAGGGTATTTAATTTACCTTTCAAAAACATACTCGCAAGGCTTGTAAAGCTTTCTGCCTTGGATCAGATAGAATGTGGAAGTAGCAGGAAGGCAGTGAGAGGAAAGCACATGTGGTGAGATAAAACCTACACATTCAAACAAAAAATGGATAGTACTCATCAAACTCAAAGAATAAATTCATTATAGTAGTATATATTAATTTAATGATCATTACCTTCTTTAATCAAGGGAATCACAATTGTTAGAGATTTAATGTTGAATTTTATCGAAACAAACAATCGAGTAAAGCATAACACAAACAACATTGATGATTTCCATTTGATGATAATGCCTCTGATGGTAGTCCATGAATCGGGCTTTGTTGTCTCGCTCATGGATCTGGTGAAAAAAAAAGGATTAAATATGTGAAACGAAGCCAACAAAAAAATAGGTGCAGAATTAAATGAATGATCTAATATTAGTCCTATAATATTATTGATTTCATTAGAATGAAGTCGCGAGTAATGTGAAAATTCACTTATGCAACTCTCTGCAAATCAGGTACAAAGTAACAATGTTGTGCACGTGTGTGTGTGTGTGTGTGAGAGACAGAGAGAGCAGGGGGAGAGAAAGGGAGATCGAGAGAGCCCCGTGTAGTTTGAGGAAGCTGCGGCCGATCTTTGATGGTATTGTCAAAATGATGAATGCAACCACGCATTTATATTGCTAACCTAATGAGGGATTAAGATTAGGTTAAGTTTTCATGTTATCTAAGTACTTCCTCTCGTTGTTTTATAAGTAAAAAGTGGTCAACGAAGGTTGATATATTTAGTGCAGATCTGGACTAAATACATCAACCTTCGTTGATCACTTTTTGCTTATAAAATAACGGGAGAAGTTTCTCTCTAAAAAATAAATAAATAATTACAAATTTTTACTAAAAAATTAATTATGGAAATTCTAACTGCAAAGACACGTGTATAATATTTGATAAATTATAAAAATTTAATAATTAAGGTTAATTATTATTTTTTTTTCTTCTAAAACTTCTATCTCTCAAAATACACTTTTTTTTTCCTTTTGTTATGATTTTTATTATTTTATTGCATTTTTATGATATTAGCTCTAGCAAATAAGATTTTATAATTTTCTTATATTGATAATTTTTTTCATTTATTTTGTCTTTAAGTCGGATGGAAAATTATTACATGTTGTTTTTTTCTTTCTATAGAAAATATTATATGTTGTCAAACGTGTTGATCTAGTCAACTGCACTATGTAAAAATAATTGGTTGGTATACCAAAAAAAATAAAATAAAACAAAGGGCTATGTAAATTACAATTTTACCCTTCAAAATAATTTCACTTTAAAAATTTGTCTCACTACATTATTTAATTTACTTTTTCAATTTCTCTCTCCGAGTTTACTTTTTCAATTTCTCTCTCCAACTTCAACTACACTATAACACTATATTCAATTAAACTACACCATACAAAAAAATGGGTCATGCAAATTATAATTTTGTCCTTCATAATAACTTTACTATTTTATTTTATCTCTCTACATTTATTTGTTTTACTTTTTCTATTTATATCTTCCCCTTCAACCACACTATTTAAAAACAACTGGCAATGTAAATTACAATTTTGTCCTTCATAATCAATTTAATATTTATTTCTCTCACTTCATTATTTAATTTACTTTTTCTATTTCTCTCTCAACCTTTAGTTTTTTCATTTCTCTCTCCAACTTCAACTACACACTATATAAAAAAATGGGCTGTGTAAACTGCAATTTTGCCCTTCATAATAACTTTATTATTTCATTTGTCTCTCTAGATTTATTTATTTTAATTTTTCATTTCTCTCTCCCCTTCAATCAACTACACTATATAAAAACAATGGACTGTGTAAATTATAATTTTGCCCTTCATAATAGATTAGTTTTTTCATTGCTCTCACTATATTATTTAATTTACTTTTTATATTTCTCTCTCCATGTTTACTTTTTCCATTTCTATTGTGATTGAATTATGTCCAATTCTATTTATAAAAAAAATACAATATTACTCGTGCATATGACGGGTATACTTCTAGTTCTTACAAAAAAAAATGTTTTGGTCTAGTCTCTTATTGGCTCTCTTATGTCTTTTTTCTTTTTCCCTTTTTTAATAAAATCACCGAGAAATACTCTTTTTCCATATCGATGTTTTTACATTAGAATGTTTTAAATAGGTTTCCTTCTTTCTATTTGTTAAAAAAATATTAGATATTGTCGGTACAAATGATTGTTTTTATTTTGTTTCCCAACAAAGAAACAGTAAATACTTTTGAAACAGTAAATATTTTTTATCTCGCCTTACCTCCTTCAGCTGTTTTCGGACATCAACTTTCTCGCAGGCTGAGAGATGGTGGTTCAGTGAATTTTTGGAGCGACACTTGGCTGGGAACCTCACCATTCTCTCGGCTCTTTCCTTCCTCTTTGCGGGGCGTGATACTAGTCGAGTTGTTGTGCAGGATTTTGGTGTGTGGACACATAATGCTTGGCGTTGGGATGAGTCTTGGCTGTTATCTCAATTTCAAATTAATCAGTGTGAGGCTGGTTATATTCAACAACTTTTGATCCCTCTCAATCTCGATCATGGGTGCACGGGTAGCTGGATTTGGAAGCTTGAGGCATCAAAATTATTTTCTGTCCGGTCTTATTATGAGGAGCTTAACTAGGAGGAGGCAGATATTGAACAAACTGATTTATATAGACTGTTGGAAAAACTTTGGAGGTGTGTCACTCGCTCAAAGGTTATTGTTTTTGGATGGCGTTTGCTTAGGAATTCTTTGCCAATACGTGAAAACTTGCAACACCGTCTGGTAATTACTTCGGACGCTGATGCTCTTTGTCCTCTTTGCTGGAGTTGTACTGAAACACATCAATACCTTTTCATGGGTTGTTCTTTTACAACAGAGATATAGACTCGGGTTTGTGGTTGGGTGAGGATTCATCATACGGGGAACAACAGTTTGGTCGAACATTGCCGATGGTGGGGGAAGCTGATTAAAGGAAGAAAGGTTAGGATAACAAAGTACTTAAATTACCGTTTTGCGTATGTTTAAATTACTCTCTTCGTCTCAAATTAATATTCGTTTAAGATATCTACACAAATATTGAGACAAGCAATAACATAGTAGTAGTTTTACTAAATTAACCCCATTTATTAATAAATTCATGTTTGATAATGTCTTTGGTTAATGAAAACTTAGAACAAAAACAAAAACTACATGTCTCCAACTATAATTAATGAGGGCAAATTGGGAAAGATTTAGGGTATGTTTGGGAGGGGGTTTTGGGAGGGGAGGGGAGGGCATATTTTTCTATTCTTTTTTTTGGTTACAAATGAGAAAGAAAAAGCAAAACCAAAACGACTAAGGCCGAATGAACGGCAGACCTCGAGCATCAGCCTGAAGAAGCTGCATCAAGCCTGCTGGAGGAGAAGCGAGTTGAACTTGTGGCTGTTGTGAAGACAGTCCCAACTTGGCAAGATAGTCGGCACAAAAATTTGCTTTTCGATAAACATGACGGAGACGGACTAGCCAAGGGCGAGCAAGGAGACTGTGAACCAAGGCTATTTCATTCCCATGGACATGGCCCGACCGAGCACTCTCCACAAGGCGCAGAGTATTAATGGAGTCGGTGTAGCAGACAATGTTCCTGTATCCCATGTTCCAACAAATATCTAGTCCACACAATAGTGCACTCAACTCTGCATGCATAATTGTAGAGGCACCCAGCGAGCCATAAAAACCCGCAAGGAATCGGCCATCCTGATCCCGAAGTAAACCACCAAAGGACACAAAGGAGGACAAGCTGCGCCACTACCATCGACACACTTAGGCGATCCAACCTTGGGGAGGTGGCTGCCATTAGACGGCCAATCCCGAATAACCACACACCGGAGCCGAACCGACTCCATATGCACCAACCACATCGTTCCATAATCCACTAATCTGACCAATTACCTCCCGTGGCTTGAGCGGCTTCCCCTCAAACAAGAAGAGATTTCTGGTACACCAGATTTTCCACAAGATGATGGTAATAACGACACTAGTAGCAGCGACAACATCCTTCAACCAAATGAAAGGCATGAAGTCAGAATCCGGTGACAAGAACCCCTTTGGCGCACAAGCCTTCCAAACTTCCATCGCGTGAGGGCACATGAAGAGACAATGGTGGATGGTCTCCTCTTGCGCGTTGCAGATGGTACACGTCGGTGATGCCAAGACATTACGGTGATGGAGAACACGCCGTGGGGAGAGAGTCATGGCAGAATTGCCAAAGAAAGAATTGAATATTGGCAGGGATTTTCAAGTGCCAAAGCCAATTCCAGTTTTGGTCGTCTGCATGCCTAGTAGGGCCATGTTGAAGCATATGATAAGCTGATTTAACGGAATAGATACTTGTAGATGTGTGGCGCCAGGTCCAAGTATCAGGGACCGTGGGTGCAAGAAGCGGAGTAAGCTCAGAGATTGCCTCCTTCCATTCTTGGGGGATGATCGTATGAAGCATGCCAAGATTCCAATGGCCACCTTCATAAACATCCTTCAATTTCAAATGAGAATCATGAATGTGAACCGATGCTAGCTGAGGCTCGAGGGGAGACTTAAAAAGCCAGCTATCATTCCAAAAGATGGAGTCTCCGCTACCGAACTTGAATTGGAATCCCACACCAATGGCTTCCCTTGCTTTGATCATGGAGGACCAAGTAGGAGATTGATAACTCTATTTTATATAGAGTATTTCATATGTTTAAACTTAGTATTTGCTCTCTTTCAAGTAATAATAAAGAGTTTATATAGTATTTAGTGTGATATATGATATCTTGAGTGATTTGAATGGTTATAGTTAGTTATAGGCCATTTTGGATATATTGTGGTATGTTTGATGTTTTGTTGAGTGCGATCTCAATGTTATGCGCATCAATGCTCGTGACCGATCCTCGCATCAATTCTCGCGCAACTTGGTGAATAAGCGACTGTTTCATAAGCATCCACATGCAATGTGATGACCTCCGCCGCTTCCCCGATGCCATCCAACAATGTATAGTAGGCGCTACCATTCACACATAGCTATAGGCATAGCTTTGAAGAGTCACCAATATAGGGACACTTGTTCTATCACCATGGAACCCGCCCTACAAGATCAAGTCAAAGATTTCAACATGGATAAACCTCCGGAAAGCAACTACAGCTATGATCCACTCAAGATGACTTCAACATGAAGGAAGGAAGCACCTCACTTGAAGGCTATAAAAGGACCTCACATCTTCATTTGGAAATATATCACAATCCATAAGTTAGATCAAAATTTCAATATACATAGTTAGTTTTTATATTTTTAGAGGAAGAGGAAGGAATTGACAAATCCTCCTTTACTCATTTTCATAGTGTTTGTATAGTGCTAAGGAGTAATGCTAGTGCATTGCTAGAAGACTTCATATAAAGGTTTTCAACATTTGTAACTTTACTCTTGTTGTTTCTCTTTAGTGATTTCTATATATATAAACATGGTCTATTCGGTTTATATATATCTTGCAATGTCTCTTGTTAGCTAAACCTTTCTTAGTTGGAATGTTCTAATCATTTAATGAGCTTTTAAGTAAGTATGTTGCAAGTATGTATGTTTGTACTTTAGTTCTTGCTTGATAATATTTTTATTACTTATTTTAAACTTGATCACTTAGAATAAGTATGAATTGTAAATGACCGGACATGGCTTACAATTAAGAACTCAAGAACTAATATGGGTGAGTGTTTTACATAAAGAAAACTTTGTGAAAACCATGCTAAGTCCTAGACATAGGATAGTATAGTCCATAGGATAATTGTGGGTACTTAAAATACAAGAGTGGATTCACTTAAGCAAAATGAATACTTGTTAGGAGGCAAGATAGACACTAACACCTTTCTTTTTTGCATAGAACAAGGATCATAAGAGTGGTAATGATACTCTGAAGAAAGTGACCGAAAGGCACATAGCTAATGCAACAAAGATTCGGTCTACAATTTGCATCACATCTTTGCATCATACACTTTTAAGTAAATTACTTGATGAAGACATTCCAACTAGCTTTTCTCTTTTACACTATCAACATTCTTTCTTTGTTTTCTAACTTAGTTGTGATCATCAACAAAATCCAAAATTATTTTATTACTTTGTGACTTTACACTTTATTACTTTATATCATTTAAAAGTGAGTTTTTCAATCTCTGTGGGTTCGATCTTTTTACTACTTGTTTTTGGACAAGGTGTATACTTGCACTCAAGTGTATGTGGCATTTCCACACACCAAGTTTTTGGCGCGTTTTGGGATTGAAGTAAATTCTTTTTAAAATTTCGATATTGAGTAATTTAGTGTTGTATATAAATTTCAGTTTTTAGAGTTTGTCAACAACGATTACATGATACTTAGTATATGTACAGAACCAGAAACAGAACTCCAGAATATAGTTTAGATTTAGAAATAGAAAGAAAATTCAGGAGATTGCTAAGACTCCAAAAACAGAATCAACAAGCCAAAGAACATGTCTTTTAGTGAAGAACAAAGCTCAAGGCCACACTCGGTGAGAGGAGGCCACGGATCACTGACATGCTCATTGAAGAAGAAGTTCATAGAGAAAATCTCATCCACATGGATCACATAGGTATGATTAATGATAGAGATAGACCTATGAGGATTATGCTCAGTTTGATCATCAAAACATGCAAACTAGCATAAAGCAGGACCTCATATTGATGCCATGCATTTTGAATTTAAACCTATGATGTTTCAAATGCTTCAAACTATTGGTCAATTTGGAGGATCTCCTCATGAAGATCCTCATTTGCATTTAAGGCAATTTCTAGAAGTATGTAGTAATTTTATTTTACGGTGTTAGTGAAAATGCATTTAGATTAAGGTTATTTCCATATTCTTTGAGAGATAGAGCCAAGGCTTGGCTAAATTCTTTAGAGCCTAACTCTATTCATTCATGGAATGAAATGGTGAAAAGTTTTTAGGAAAATATTTCCCACCTATCAAAAATGCCAGTTAAGAAATGATATTACATCTTTTAGACAAAAAGAGTTTGAATCTTTATTTGAAGCATGGGAAAGATGGAAGGAACTTTTAAGAAAATGTCCTCATCATGGTTTACTGTTATTATTCAAATGGAAACATTTTATAATGGTTTAGAACCTCAAACTAGAATAATGCTTGATGCATCATCCGGTGGAGTGTTATTAAATCGTCATACAATGAAGCATGTGAATTAATTGATAGAATAGCGACTAATAGCTCTAGTTGGCCTCACCGAGAGGGTAAGTGCCCAAAAGAAACCATCGGGGTACATGAAATCAATGATATATCGCGCCTATCCGCTCAAGTAGCCACTCTAGCTAATTTGATGAAAAACTTCATACAGCAATGCTCTTGCATCTAATGCATTTGCATCACTGACAATCTTTGTTGCAAAGAAGAGAACAAGTACCTCCAGGCACACCTAGTTGTGTGTCTTGTGGAGGAGGTCACTTGTATGAGGAATGTTCTAGCAACCCTATCTCTGTAAATTATGTAGGTTATAATAGGAATAACAACCCTTATTCCAACACTTATAATCCTGGTTGGAAAGATCACCCAAATTTTAGATGGAACAATAATAGTGCACTGCATCTAGAATCGCTCCAACTACACAAACCAACCCACCAGATTCCCGGCTCAAACTAACCAAAGAAACTCTCAACTACTACCCTTGAGAATTCTCTAGAAACCATGCTTAAAGCATTCATAGGTGAATCTAGAAGCTGCTAGACAAACCCAAGATGCTTCCATCAAGAACTTAGAGAATCAAGTTGGTCAATTAGCCACGACTACGTATCAAAGGCCACAAGGTGCCTTACCTTCAAATACTGAAGCTACTCCTTCCCAAACCAAAGGAAAATAGCAGGTTAAGGCTATTTCATTAAGAAGTGGTAAGGATTTGGTAGAGTTAAGCGAGAAGGAAAGTGTAGATAAGGAGAAAAACCAAAAATCAAAAAGAAACCAATGCGAAGCATCTAGTGCTCCTGCATCACAAGAAGTTCAAAGTCCACTACCTAAGTTAGTACTGAATACCCTCCTCCTCCTTACCCTCAAAGTGAAAAAAGCACATGAGGAGAAGCGGTTTGGTAAATTCTTAGAGGTACTAAAACAATTACACATCAATGTTCCCTTAGTAGAAGCCTCCAACAAATGCCAAATTATGCAAAATTTATGAAGGATGTGCTTACTAAGAGAAGAAGATTAGGTGAGTTTGAAAGCAGATTGCCATAATGACAGAAGATTGTAGTTTGCTTATGCAAAATAAGATCCCTAGGAAATTGAAGGATCCAGTAGTTTTACAATTCCATTTTCTATAGGAAAATCCTATCTTTGGTAAAGCTTTATGTGATTTAGGTGCAAGCATCAACTTGATGCCTAAATCTATTTTTGACCAGATTAGAAATAGGAAATGCAAAACCAACACCATCGTAACACTTCAATTAGCGAGATAGATCAATAGCCTATCCGAAGGTATCATAGAAGACATCCTAGTTAAGGTAGACAAATTTGTATTCCCTGTAGATTTTGTTATCCTTGACTTTGATGCAGAGATAAGGAAGTGCCTATTATCCTAGGTAGACCATTTCTAGCAAACTGGTAAAACCATAATTGATGTGCGTAAAGGTGAACTCACTATGAGAGTGAATGATCAAGAGATCAAATTCAATGTAATGAATGCTATGAAGTATCCTTCGGAGGAAGCGGAAGAGTGTTCATCCTTATTCTCTCTAGATCAATTGGTAGAAAAACAATTTTACAAGCGGTATGATCACTTAGCCAATGCGGATGCATTAGATGCATTTGCATTGCTAGATCTTGAAATACTAGAAAAGAGAATCGCCAATAGAAAACTCTTGTAAGGAAGTATGGGCTAGGACTTATGAACCACTCAATCTTGAGGATCCAACTCTCAAGAAGAACTTACCTCAATAGAACAACCTCCTAAGTTAGAATTGAAGATATCTTGCTGAACACCTTAAGTATGCATTCTTAGGAACAAATGAGACTTTTACTGTTATCATTGCTTCGATTTAACATCAAAAAGCAGAGAGTGATCTCATTAGTACTCTCAAGAAGCATACCAAAGCTATAGGTTGGCAAATGGCGGATATCAAAGGAATTAGTCCTTCTATATGCATGCATGCTGAGTCATTTTGGAAGAAAATTCAAAAACAAACATAGAAAGTCAAAGAAGACTAAATCCTATCATGAAAGAGAGTTGTGAAAAAGGAAATAATTAAGTGGCTAGATCTTTGGAATCATATATCCCATATCAGGGCGGTGCTTGGGTAAGCCCTGTCCAATGTGTACCAAAGAAAGGGGGTGTGACAGTAATAGCCAATGAAAAGAATGAGTTGATACCAACAAGAACTGTCACAGGGTGGAGAATCTGTATGGATTACAGAAAACTCAACAAAGCTACCAAAAAGGATCACTTTCCTTTACCATTCATAGACCAAATGTTAGATAGATTAGCAGGAAAAGAATTTTATTGTTTCCTAGATGGCTACTCAAAGCTATAATCAAATAGCCATTGAGCTGAGGATCAACACAAAACCACCTTTACATGCCCTTATGGTACTTTTGCTTTTAGGAGAATGCCATTTGGCTTATGTAATGCACCTGCTACATTCCAAAGATGCATGATGTCTATTTTCTCAGATTTCATTGAGCAATCAATGGAAGTATTCATGGATGATTTCTCTATCTTTGGAGAAACATTTCAAGTTTGCTTAACAAACTTGGAACAAATTCTCAAGAGATGTGAAGAAACAAATTTAGTCTTAAACTGGGAAAAGTGCCATTTCATGGTACAAGAAGGCATAGTGTTAGGACATAGGATTTCAAAGAAAGGTCTAGAGGTAGACAAAGCTAAAGTTGATGTCATTGAGAATCTACCACCACCCAATACAATTAAAGGTATCGGGAGCTTCTTAGGCCATCTTTGGTTTCTATAGAAGGTTTATCAATGACTTTTCAAAAATCTCAAAACCATTATGCATGCTTTTGCAACATGATGTGGAATTTATCTTTGATAACTTTTGTATAGAAGCTTTTGACAAGCTTAAAAGGCATTGGACAAAGCACCAATTATAGTAACTCAGTTGGAGCAGGCCATTTGAATTAATGTGTGATGCTAGTGACTTTGCAAAGAGGAGCAATCCTAGGGCAAAGGTATGACAAGGTTTTTCATTCAATATATTATGCTAGCAAGACATTAATTGAAGCTCAAGTGAACTACTGATCCACGACGAGAAAAGGAATTATTGGTCGTGGTATTTGCATTTGAAAAATTCAGATCATACTTAGTTGGCACTAAAATTATTGTCTACACCGATCACTCTGCCATTAAGTATCTAATTTCAAAGAAGGATGCAAAGCCAAGGTGATAAGGTGGATTTTACTCCTACAAGAATTTGATCTAGAAATTAGAGACAAGAAAGGAGTAGAAAATCAAGTAGCGGACCATTTATCAAGGATTGAAAGAGAATCACTTGGTACACAAGGAGAAGAAATCAAGGAAAGCTTTCGGATGAAAAACTATTGGCAATCACATCAATGCAAAACATGAAAGCGCATTTGCTATAAGCAATGCAGAGCATCAAATGCATCGCACCATGGTTTGTTGATATTGTAAATTTCCTTGCAAGCAAAGTGGTACCGAGTGAGTATGACATATCGACAAAGGAGAAAGTTCTTCCACATGGTTAAACAATACTATTGGGATGATCCATTCCTTTACAAGATGTGCCCCGATCAATTAATGAGGAAATGCATACGAAGAGGAGCAACAAGCAAAGGCTTTGCATTGCCATTACGCACCTTATGGAGGACACTTTGGAAGCACTAGAACAAAGAACTAAGGTATTACATATCAGTTATTTTTGGCCTACTTTATTTAAAGATTCATATTTATTGGTCAAATCATTGTGATAAATGTCAAAAAGAGCGGGAAATATTTTCGATAAGCATGAAATGCCTAGAACAAATATTTTAGAAATTGAATTATTTGATGTTTGGGGCATGGATTTCATGGGACCTTTTCCACCCTCTTTTGGCAATTTATATATCTTAGTAGTTGTTGATTATGTGTCCAAATGGGTAGAGCGAGTAGCATTACCTAATAATGATGCTAAATCGGTGAGTAAGTTCTGCAAAGAAATATATTCACTAGATTTGGAACTCCTAGAGCTATCATTAATGATGAAGGTTCACACTTTTGCAATAAGATCATAGAAAACCTTCTAGCTAAGTATGGAGTTAAGCATAAGATAGCCACAAAGATACCATCCTCAAACTAGTGGACAAGCGAGAATTATCCAATAGGAAATTAAGAGAATGCTAGAAAAATGGTTAGTCCAAATAGGAAAGATTGGTCTTTACATTTGGATGATGCTTTATGGGCATATAGAACAGACATTCAAAACACCCTTAGGAATGTCCCCTTACAAATTAGTCTATGGAAAAGCATGCCATTTACTGTAGAATTGGAAAACAAATCTTATTGGGCTATCAAGAAGCTCAATTTCAATTTGAACAAGGTAGGTAAAAAGAGAATGTTAGAGCTTGATGAGTTAGAAGAAATTAGGCAAACCTCTTATGAGAATGCTGAAATCTACAAAGCTAAGACTAAGAAATGGCATGACAAGAAAATTCTCAGAAGAGAATTGAAAGAAGGAGGACTAGTTCTGCTATACAACTCTAGGTTGAAGCTATTTCCTGGAAAACTAAGGTCAAGGTGGTCAGGACCATTTAAGTTGATAAAGGTTTATCCACATGGAGCAGTAGACTTATTTGATAAAACCTCAAAAATCTTTGTCTTCAAGGTGAATGGTCAGAGAGTTAAAATGTATTATGGTGAACATGTGGTGAGAGACAAAACCACCACCCATTTGCAAAATCTCTAAGTGAAAAGAGGTAGTCAGGCTGACAATACTCTTAAAACAAGAGCTTGATGGGAGGCAACCCATTGTTTTTAATTATTTTGTGCAATTTTATGTTTTTAGTTGTTTTGCAGAAATCACGAGAAACTAATGCAATTTGCATCAAGTGCACTGCATTGAAGGAAAATGCCCCTGCATCAGAAATTTATAAACTTGAAGAAAATTGGTTAAGTGTGAATCATAAGGCTTCAGGAAGATCAAAAGAGGTTAAGCAAGATTAAATGACACATTGGTAGCCAAAGCAAGACACTTGGCAAGATGCATGCGCAAAGACGCAATGCTAACGGCTACCTAATAACTCCACTAACTTCCTCACGAAACATAAAGCCTTCATTGTTACCAAGTTACCCTTTCATTCGCAAATTCTCACAAATTCTCTCATCCGAAACACAAATCAATCTTCTCATTCTCAATCCAATCTTTTCCAAAACACACAAGCAATCAAAAACCTAGAAATTCATTACAATGGTGAAGAAGCAATCAGCACAGAAATCATCAGGCAGGCAGGCCAAAACTCCCCAAAAAGAGAAGAAAGCCATGCATACAGGATCATCATCATCAAGGAAAGGGAAAGCCAAATAATCATCAATCAGAACTGATGACAATGTTCATCCGTGGAACATGCATCTATTGCCCAGAGAGAGGTATGATTTGAAGAAGGCAAGCCCATCATTCATGTCAACGATGGCCAATCTCAATTGGGACCACTTCGTGCTGCTACCAAGAGGAGGCTATATTGAAGACATAGTAAGAGAATTCTATCTTTGGCATCACACCACAAGAAGGAGCAGAACATTCCTACACTTCCATGGTGAGAGGTAAACTTGTACACTTCCATGCAAAGAAATTGAATGAACATTATATCTTTGAAATATAATGGGAATGAATTTGAAAATAGAGTGGCAAATGCCTTTAAGAAAGAAATGGAAGAAATAAGGAGTAGGATTGCTATACCAGGGTCTGTTTGGGAGAAATTCACACCTAATGAGATTAAGCTTAGAAGTAACTATTTGGTAAATGCATTAGGTAATTGGCATTTGTTCATAGCCAATTCAAGTGCGCCTACATCACATACATATGCTATGACCAAAGAGAGATTAATCTTGCTAGATACAATTCTCTCTGAGGGACATGTAGACATAGGCAGATTGATAGCTAGGGAAATTCTTGCATGCTCAACAAAATCAAAGGGATTTCTGTTTTTCCCTTGTCTTATAACTGAATTATGCATGAAAGAAGGAGTCCCTATAGCTGCTAATGAACAAAGAAAATTTCCCCCTGGTAATTTGAGTGCTGAAGTGAAGGAAAAGTTGAGAAATGTAAGAGGCCCTGCACTGTGCAATGCAAGAGCATTACATGCGTAGAGAGAGGCGTTTGGAAATTTCAAAATGATCAACATGATTGGCTTCAATTGGTCTTTGACAAGATCTTTGATCTTGTGGGCCAAGTGAATGCCCCTGAATTTCCTACTTGGGTATTGAGAAGTGAAGGAGAAGAAGAAGAAGAGAAAGAAGTTGAAGAAAAAGGGAAAGGAAAGGAGAAGGTAGGAGAACCTAGCACTAAGAAGAAGGTGACTAGGAAGCAATTCAAAGTGCAAAAGAAGGTTGTGGTAGAACCTGTTGTGGAAGAATTATATGATTCTGAATCTGAAGCTGAGGATGAGGAATTAAGAGAAATGGATAAAGAGTTAGAAGAAGAAGAGGAGGAAGAAAGTGAAGAGGAAATTGATGAAGAAGAAGAGGAACAGGCTAGAGGTGTGATCTTAGAAGAGATTGCTAGGCAGAAATATGCCAAACAAACTTCTGCATCAACCCAACAACAAACCCCTATCACTTCACCAGTAACCAAAACACCCATCATCTCACCTAACCAAGAATCCTCCTCCATTCCAAAATCACCATTACCCTCCCTCAATGATCCACCAGTCTTATCACAATCGCCACCACAAACAACCCCTCCACCACCCTCTCCAAGAAAAGAAACACAAGAAACAACTCACACAGAACAACCAATCTCAGAACAAACCCCTGTTATGCCAACAGACCAAATAGTACCTTCTAGCCCAAGCAACATTACTACTAATGTTATTTCTGCTCTTGAGAAAGAGTTTGTGCAGGAAAGAGAAGAAGAAGGACTCAACAAAGGAGATCAAGGTGAAGAATCATCTGCAAAGGAGACTGTAACTCAAACTGTTGAGATGCAGAGTGATGCTCTGCATCACACTTCTTTGCATCACAACAGCAACAAGCTGTGCATGATGAGGCAACAATTAAAATGGTTTCGGAACAAATGGCACAATTGTAAAAGGGAAGCATTGCACAACACTCGAAGTTCTTCAAGCAACTGCAGAAGGCAGCAAAATTAACACCAAAAAGGAAGAAAAGTGATGCGATCAAGATCGATGCACTGCATCGATTCTGAGAACAAATTCTCGCAACTACACGAGTAGTAGGAGGTGCATCTGCACCTACAGAAGCAACACCTAGCAAGCCCAAGGAGAAGAGAAGCAGAAGGTGAAACACACTCCTCCAAGCAGACATAGCACCAGAATCAGGAGTGGAGCCAAACCATGAGTATCAATTTACAAGCTTTCACCTACAATCGCTATATGCTTGTTTTGTTTCTTTATAACTATTTCCCTGGTTGTACTAATCCCTCTCCCCTATTTTGAACAAATGATTTGTCTGTTTTGAACAAATTTGCAGTGAGGGCACTGCAACCCCTTAAGTTTGGGGGGGGGGGATTTGCATGTTATGTTATGTTTTAATATATTTTCTATCTAATATGTTGTGTGTTTAATTAATATATTTTAGATAGTAAATATATATGTTTTAAATAGTTTTTAGTTTGTTTAAATATTAGATGTACTTAACAAAGTAGTATCTAAATATTTTAGTAGAAAAGATCAGTTTTTCAAAAATATGGTGAAAGCCCATGGATGGAATTTTTATGATGAAAAAGAGAAAAAGAAGCCTTATTTCTCGGAAAAACCAAAATTATTTTTACTTCAACACTTCAAAGCTGAGTTTGTGAAAAGAACCTTGCTATTTAAAAGATCAACTGATGCAAGGAATTTTTGGTAAGCTTAGGTCAAAACAAAGCTTTACTAAAAAGAAAGAAGAGCTTAAAGAATTAAGTTTGGGGTGTTTTATGAAAAACAATGGCTGAATTTCAAAAGTGAAGAGTAAACAATGTAGAAAAAGAAAACAAAAATGTGGACAAGCCATATCTCGAATCTTTTGAAACTATACCGTGTACTAAGTACATGAATGCATCGGAGGTCAAAGACTGTGCCATGCGAGAATAAATGTATCCGGAGGATAGTTCAATAAAGCGAACTGTGCCAAAGTGCAAAGAAAAAATATATGCATCTGGAGGTCAAAGACCTGGTGCCAAAGTGCATTTGCATCGGAGGTCAGTGAGGAAGGTAATATGAGCTAGAAAAAGAAAAGCATTATCAGTGCAGCTGCATCAATGTAAACTACACTAAAGAAAAAAACAAAATGCAGAAAAAATCAATGCACAAAAACACTTCAAAGAAGTATTTGCATCTGCTCAAAAGATCCACACAAAAAAATAGAAAAATTGCATTGGCTCAAAAGCTTTGAAAGATTCAATCAAGCCCTTTGATTTTAAAAACTCCCCAACACTTGAGAAAATTTTGTGAGTCTAAACTCTCTTTTGAAAAATATTTTGGTGTGACCAAAGATGAACCAATCCTTTCAAAGGCTAGGAGGAAATTTTTCACTTAGTCTTGGAACCAATCTCAACTCAGTGGGTTCACACACACACAAAAGAGTTTGAATAGCTTTGGTAGTTTTGAAGAAATAAAGGCAAAAGAAAGATTGTTAAGAAATGAAGTTCATAGGGAACTCCTCATGAAAATCCAAAAATCAAGCTGATCTATCTTCTAGAAATTTAGTTTTTATAGTTTGTCTTTGTCATTACTTCATGACAAGCAATGGTTTAAGTTTGGGGGTGTGATAACTCTATTTTATATAGAATATTTCATATGTTTAAACTTAGTATTTGCTCTCTTTCAAGTAATAATAAAGAGTTTATATAGTATTTAGTGTGATATATGATATCTTGAGTGATTTGAATGGTTATAGTTAGTTATAGGCCATTTTGGATATATTGTGGTATGTTTGATGTTTTGTTGGTCTGCGATCTCAATGTTATGCGCATCAATGCTCCGTGACCGATCTGCATCAAGTCTGCGCAACTTGGTGAATAAGCACTGTTTCATAAGCATCCACATGCAATGTGATGACCTCCGCCGCTTCCCGATGCCATCCAACAATGTATAGTAGGCGCCTACCATTCACACATAGCTATAGGCATAGCTTTGAAGAGTCACCAATATAGGGACACTTGTTCTATCACCATGGAACCGCCCTACAAGATCAAGTCAAAGATTTCAACATGGATAAACCTCGGAAAGCAACTACTGCCTATGATCCACTCAAGATGACTTCAACATGAAGGAAGGAAGCACCTCACTTGAAGGCTATAAAAGGACCTCACATCTTCATTTGGAAATATATCACAATCCATAAGTTAGATCAAAATTTCAATATACATAGTTAGTTTTTATATTTTTAGAGGAAGAGGAAGGAATTGACAAATCCTCCTTTACTCATTTTCATAGTGTTTGTATAGTGCTAAGGAGTAATGCTAGTGCATTGCTAGAAGACTTCATATAAAGGTTTTCAACATTTGTAACTTTACTCTTGTTGTTTCTCTTTAGTGATTTCTATATATATAAACATGGTCTATTCGGTTTATATATATCTTGCAATGTCTCTTGTTAGCTAAACCTTTCTTAGTTGGAATGTTCTAATCATTTAATGAGCTTTTAAGTAAGTATGTTGCAAGTATGTATGTTTGTACTTTAGTTCTTGCTTGATAATATTTTTATTACTTATTTTAAACTTGATCACTTAGAATAAGTATGAATTGTAAATGACCGGACATGGCTTACAATTAAGAACTCAAGAACTAATATGGGTGAGTGTTTTACATAAAGAAAACTTTGTGAAAACCATGCTAAGTCCTAGACATAGGATAGTATAGTCCATAGGATAATTGTGGGTACTTAAAATACAAGAGTGGATTCACTTAAGCAAAATGAATACTTGTTAGGAGGCAAGATAGACACTAACACCCCCTTTCTTTCTTGCATAGAACAAGGATCATAAGAGTGGTAATGATACTCTGAAGAAAGTGACCGAAAGGCACATAGCTAATGCAACAAAGATTCAATCTGTTTGCATCACATAACGCATCATACACTTTTAAGTAAATTACTTGATGAAGACATTCCAACTAGCTTTTCTCTTTTACACTATCAACATTCTTTCTTTGTTTTCTAACTTAGTTGTGATCATCAACAAAATCCAAAATTATTTTATTACTTTGTGACTTTACACTTTATTACTTTATATCATTTAAAAGTGAGTTTTTCAATCTCTGTGGGTTCGATCTTTTTACTACTTGTTTTTGGACAGTGTATACTTGCACTCAAGTGTATGTGGCATTTCCACACACCAGAGATCCCCTACGGTTTGGCACGCCCAAGAAAGACTGGTGGGGGAAATACTTATCTTTCATGAGACGGACCCATAGTTTGTCAGGAGCAACAGTAACATCCCAAATCAATTTACCTAGCAATGCCGTGTTGTTATATCTCGTAACACGAATACCCAGGCCTCCGCGCTTCTTAGCTTGAGTTACTCTAGGCCAGCCAACCATATGCATACCCGTGTCTCCATGTCCTTTCCACAAGAAATTACGCACCGATCTGTCCACTTGAGAACAAACAGCTTGCGGTAACCATTGAACTTGCATTCCATACGAAGGGATAGATGATAACACTGTTGTGCACAAAGTTAAACGCCTCGCCTTATTAAGAAGCATTCCCTTCCAAGACGAAAGTTTTGAATTAATTCTATCAATAACTCCATGGAAGTCCTCATTCTTCACCCTCCCATGGAACATCTTGAATCCAAGGTATTTACCCATAAAAGATGTAAAATTAATATCAAGGATTCCACGGATTTTTTCCTTCTTTGTCATAGGTACAATTGACTTTGCCAGACTGACTTTCAAACCAGAAATTGAAGAGAAGCAATCTAGCACACGCTTGATCAACTTAGCCTGACCCACTTTGGCCTTTGCAAAAAGAAGAACGTCATCCGCAAAAAAGAGGTGAGAAATACCTGGCCCATTTTTTGTAAGACGAAGAGGCTTCCACATATTATGATTGACAGCTGTTGAAATCAACTCCCCAAATCGTTCCATACAGAGAACAAACAAGTAAGGAGAGAGTGGGTCGCCTTGGCGGAGACCCCGCCTAGGCGTAAAGCAATCGGTGCGACTGCCGTTCCACAACAAGGAAATGGAGGATTGAGTAATACCGTACATAATCAAGCTAATAATCCTAGCTGGGAACCCAAACATACGCAAGGTGTCTTGGAGGAATAGCCAATCTACTCTGTCATACGCCTTCTCCAAGTCTAGCTTTAAAATCATGTCCCCCTGCTTACTCTTCTTGTTGCTCATATGATGAACAAACTCCTGTAGGATATATAGCATTTTCACGAGTACCCCTCCCCGGTATAAAGCTACTTTGAAGAGGGCTCACAATAGAATCAAGGTGGGGACGGAGTCTACTCACCAGGACCTTCGAGATAAGCTTATGAATGACGTTACATAAAGTTATTGGTCGGCATTCCTTGAACGAAGTAGGTCGGTCACCCTTGGGAATGAGCACTAGAAGAGTTTCAGTTGCCTTAGAGTCAAAGGTACCTGTATCAAAAGCATTCTTTACAAACTGCCAAACATCATCACCAATAGTATCCCAATACAGTTTAAAAAAGATTGGCTGAAAGCCGTCTGGCCCGGGGGCTTTGTACGATTTCATCCCCATGAGAGCGTTATAAACCTCCTCCTTAGTAACTGGTTCCAAGAGGGAATGAGCCCCCTCAGCGCCTAAAGGACTCTGAATAGCGCCAAGGTGACTCGAGGTCACATTCTCCGTGGAGCAAAAAAGGTTCTTAAAGAAAGCAACAGCTTCCTCCTTGAGCCGTTGTTGATCCATACACCAGGTACCACAAGGCAAATGTAGCCCATGTATCTTGTTGCGCTTTCTGCGGACCACTGTTTGTGTGTGGAAAAACCGAGTATTTCTGCTACCCAACTTGACCCAGTTTTCTCTAGATTTTTGATACCAGAGGGATTCCTCCTGAAACAGAATGGATTCATACTCTTGAAAGAGCTCCTTTTGTAGTCGTACCAAGCTGGCTGAGTCAACATCCTCAAGTGTCCGTTGAATTCCCCGAAGCCTGGCTTCTAACTTCTTCTTGTGCGCGAAAATGTTGCCGAAAACATTTTTATTGAAGGCCAAGGAGTCTTGCGCAACATGGTGGAGCGAACGTAGAGCATCAGGCTGACCCCTCCCCCACGCTGTCTTGACGACGTCCCCATATAACTCATGAGTGGACCAGGCCGCAATAAACCGAAAGGGGCGCGCTACACCTGCTTCACCTCACCTCAGCACATCGAAGTAGTAGCGGGTTATGATCTGAATCTCTTTTCACAAGGTGCTCCACCGTGGCTTCAGAGAACCTCAGGCGCCAGGTAAGATCCCCCACTGCCCTGTCAAGCCGTTTAGACACCAACCAGTTGTTCCTGCACACACTCTGCCAAGTAAACTTTGTTCCATAATATTCCAGATCAATCAAATTATTCTCATGCAACACGTGAATGAACCGGGACGCCTTAGCGGTGTTGAAATGGCCCCCTTTTTGTTCCGCCGGCGTAGTAATTTCATTAAAATCGCCAATCAACATCCATGGAGTTTGAATGCGTTGACGCAACTCAAGGAGATATGTCCAAAGATTGCAACGAGTTGGGAATTGAGGACTCGCGTAAACCCCAGAGCAACACCAATTGTGACTACCATCACTAATATCAAGAGTGATGCATTGATGCCTTTGCTCGCGAACAGTTACCGTAAAGTTACGACCCAGTCTAGCAAGCGCCCAAATGCCACCTGAGAAGCCCCTGGCTTCCTCTAAACCAACTTTCTCATAACCAACACGGTTCCAAAAAATTGTAGAAGTAGCAAAGGTCGTACGAGGCTCTAAGACAAAGACAATATCGGGATTGTAGCTCCGTAGATGCTCCTTCATATGACTTTTACTTGCCCTGTTGGCAAAACCAAACACATTCCATGAAAGTATCTTTAAATTGTTGTAATTCATTGATAACTAGTTAAGAGGATTACACAGGTCTGACCCTATCCTTGTAACATCTCTGGAGTCTCCTCCACCATGTCTTCCATGTCATACTGGTTGGTCAACATAACCAGTTGCATCGTGTCATCGTCCCCAACATTTTGCGCCTTGGATGGGTCAGGTGGTTTCCGGTATTCCAAGGCTGGTTGGTACCCGTGGAGACAGTATCCTCCTGCATGTTTGTTGTAACAAGTTGCATAGGTGTTGGTGTTGGTGTTGGGCGCTGCGCTATAGCAGCAGTTAACGTCAAAGTTGTTGGGCGTTGTTGATTGGGCCTAACAGTGGGGCCGTCTGTAGTTACTGTTCCTGAAACCTTGGACTATAAAACATCTCTAAATATAAATGAAATGTGATTAAAAATGTTATACGGTTATCTATCAAGTTACTTTTAGTTTATTTTAAATCTCAACTATATTTTAAAATATTGACTAATCTACTCAAAGCCTCCCCTTCCCCTCCCAAACATACCCTTAAGTAATGGTGCATTGAAATTACAAAACGACACTTAATTTGAATTTTTTTCCTTCATCTAGAACAACTATTAATTTGAAACAAATAGACAACTATTAATTTGAAACAAATGGAGTATATAGTAGGCTCTGTTGAACTTTTGGTGACGATTCAATTTAGTACTGAGTAGGATGCAAGCTAAAATTTAGTTTTGTTTGTGTTAGCTTGTGCA
This sequence comes from Oxytropis ochrocephala, assembly GCA_020916435.1. Lineage (NCBI taxonomy): Eukaryota > Viridiplantae > Streptophyta > Magnoliopsida > Fabales > Fabaceae > Oxytropis > Oxytropis ochrocephala. The sequence continues at coordinate 9,655,644 of CM037093.1, read as the reverse complement.
CCGATCAAAGCAATGTAGGTGAATTACCAGAATGAAAGAAAGAGTTGGCAAATTATGCAAGAAAAGAGATGTAGCAGAAAGCCAAATTTAAACAAAAACCTCTTGCTATAATTTTCATGCAGAGCTCTTAAGGTGTCTGTCACTTAATTAATAGTTGAGGTTTACTTTATTTTTTAGCATTGAAAGTTCAATAAAATAAAAATCTACACAACAGAGAATAAACGCTGCAAATACTTGTTGGATGTCATTGTAAGAACAGATTTCATTTATCAGGAAAAGAACACGAGTTCTTAAGATTGGTATTATAGTAATTCTAATCCGGTCCAGAAAAGATAGCAGTTTCTTAAAGATCAATCAAACTGAAATACCAAAACAACAAAATAGCAAAAAACTCCAAAATGGACATCTGAGCCAGTCCTCTTTGCTAGTTTAAGATTAAGACTTGCTTTCAAGAAGCTTCTCAATCATATCAGCAGCTTCTTGAACAGTGGTGATGCTCTGGGCACTTTCTTCTTCCACACTAATTCCAAATTCTTCCTCAAGTCCCATCACAATCTCAACCTGCACAATTTTTGAATTGAAAGTCTCAATAATTAATCAACAAGAGATCATACGATGCAAAGTAGACAGTTGTTCAACTTTTTCTGATATGCATCATGAAACCACATTCACCGTATAAGAGATCATACAATGCAAAGTAGTTAGTGTTAATTCAGATTAATGTTAATTAGTGTTAGTTTATTTAATTGTTAGTTAGTTGTAACTACTAGTGGGTTAGTTAGTGTATTGGGCCAAATTGTTGTGGGTCTTGTGGGTCTATTTTGGAATGCGTAGTTGGTGATAAAAATACATGTGGTGTAATGTGAATAGTGTACAAGTCATTGATTTTAGTAAATACAGTTTCACATTTTCATTTTTCCTGTGTTCAAATTCTTTTGTTTATTTTTCCTATGCCATCTATTCTTTGTGAGTGTGCGTATTCTTGCACTAACAAACATGAGAGAAAGAGGCAACAAAACTGGTATGTATATTTCAAATAGCATCAAGAAAAATTAAAAAATATCACAAATATAAAGACATCAAGATTTTGGTATGTATAGTTCAAATAAAAAGTAGTAACTGTACTAACTGATAATAAATACAAGAAAAAATAAGTTCACATTTTTCTAATGATTAAAGTATTGAAATTTTGCAATTCTCCACCATGACAATTCATAGATAAATTAGATAAATATATAGATACCGTGTCAAGAGAATCAGCTCCAAGTGCACTAAATTTAGACTCTCCAGTAACAGCTGAATCTTCTGGCAGGGCCAATTGTTTCTTGACTATGTCAGACACCTTTTTTACAGTATCTGGTTTAGCCTGCACAATATTGAAATCCATATTTATCTTGTATCTTAAACCTTTCAAATGTTCGAGTTCAGGCCACATTAGAACTGCCAGTAATCCTAAGCACATAATAATTATGAGTCTAAGGTAGCATTGATAATTCAAACACAAAAGATATTCTGCAACAAATAACAATAAAATAGCCAATTTATTCCTGGATATAGCTTAGTGCAATATCAACTTCGATCAGCAGAAACTAAGGGTGAAAGATGAATTCTCGACAATCCAAAAATTGTTTTAAGCATATAAAATTTTAAACTAAAGATGTAGCCTATATTTGGTTCCACAGTGAAACACTCACTCTTGAATCACTTTTGAGTTGGTCAAAAGTGGTTTGACTACAAATTAGTTGTGTTTGGCTTTCAGTCACAAAATCGATTCCAACCCCCAAAATAAATTCTACACAAAAGCTAAGATTTCTAGCCTTTACGATGACATACAATTCTACACGCACAAAAACAATTTTGATCCAAATTATCTAAACAAGAATCAATAAAAATCATTCTTTTCGTGGATATAACCAAACATAAATCACCATGTATTCAATTCACTTTCAACCAAAATCAATTGAATCAAAATCAATTTTCGCCACTGCAAAACCAAGCACATACGTGGATGATAAAACTAAGTTAAGCAGAATGATCACCTTGGAAAGCCAATGATAAACATAGATACAAAGGATTTTAATTAGATGGCCAAGTACAATATAAATTTTCATTAACAGAAACTAAGGACAGAAGATGAATTCTCCACAATCCAAAACTCGTTTTAAGCATATAAATTGTTAAACTAAAGGTGTAGCCTATATTTGGTTCATGGTGAGACTCCAGAATCACTTTTGCGTTGGTTAAACAAGGTTTGACAACAAAATTGATTCCAACCCCAAAATCAAGTCTATACTCTATACAACATTGCTAGCTTTTGCAATGACATGACCAATTTTCAAATTAATTAAAGTGGCAAGCATATACACACACAAAAATACAATTTTGATCCAAATCATCCCAACATGAATCGAAAAAACCATTCTTTTCCTGATTATATCCAAACATAAATCATTTTGGGTTTAAATCACTTTCAACCAAAATCAATTCTATAAAATCAATTCAAACAAAATCAATTCAATCAAAACCACACAAACATAGATGATAAAACTAAGTAGAGCAAAATGATCCCCTTATGAGTTTATAGCTGAAAATCTTACCACCGCACATTTAACTTGAAACCTAGGTCCTTGAGGCTGCATTGTAATAGATGGAAAATTTCTCCCCTTAATTGAAAGAGAAACAGACCTAGGACCAGAGATCCTGCTACAATTCACCTATTTTCAAATCAAACAAACAATCAAATACGTAAAAATGCTAAACTCATCAACAAAAATTAAACCTATTATTCAATCGAGATTCACTTAACCTAATTTCCCCAAAATTAAGAAAATAATGAAACTAAATAGAAATTAGAGATAGAAATTACCAGAGAATGGTTGGAAAGAGAGGCGACGGACATAGTAGTGATAGAAGCCATTGTTGAGATCTGAGATCCAACGGCGGAGAAAACCAAGTGAGTATAGTGTCTGAACTCTGAAATGAAAATCACTAGCAATAACACGTGTATTTATAGTGAGAAGAGCGGAAAAGAGTGGTTCATTGTATTCAATTCTTTCTTGAGGTTTTTTCATTGGGGGGGTTTGTTGTTCAGCTATAATAACTTCGATACTTTCGAGGCCGGCACGTGTGAGTTTAGTTCTCTTTGTTTTTGTTTGCCTTCCGATACTTACGAGGTTTGCGCGTGTGAGTAAGTTACTCTCCTATCCTTCCATTTCATTTTTCCTCTGTTTTGGTTTAGCTACTCTAACATTTTTAACATTCATTATTTAAGTTTAATGCCATTTTAATTTTAATAATGTATCTTAGGTGAGGTGAGTAATGCCACCTCAGTTGTAAGTAAGAGACTACTCCCTCCACCAACCTAAAGTGGTACAAGTGGTGGATGTTTGGATCCCTTAAATAAATCGTTGATACTTTGAAGACTTAATTTTCACAATTGTCGTTGATGATACATTTTGGTTTAAAAAAAATACTCTCACCTTTTCACATTACTTATGAATTTTTTTTTTGAAGAAACATATTTTTTTTAGTTGACATTTTACATTTTGATATTTAAGGTTCGATTAATTATAGTCATAATTAGTTTTAATTGTAGACAAAGAAATAATTGTAATGAGTAATAAACAATCAATGATATTGTTCTGGACTGGGCCAAGGGTCCAATCCACTTGATGGACCAGAACCGATCCAATGATTGTCCCAAGATCGCCTAGCTACAGGAAACGCGCCAAGGTCATGATCAACGATTGAGATCGAACCAGCTAATCCTACGGTTAGGAAGCGCCTTCTGACTCAATGAATAGAGGTCAACCCATGCAGAAATGTACACTTTTGACACCTCACTAACTTTCTGCTTTGACTTCTTCTCCCCTGACTTAAACGTCGGAGTGTATTTGCAGGTGTAACTATCGCGAGCTCTGCTCGCGACTTCACCATAAATAGAGCGATCTCAAACCGAACCGGTCCATTCCACAGACGCTAAGGTAAAAAAAAATTAATTGACAGTTTTGTTATGTGCAGAACAACCTTAACAAAAAATAAAGTGGAACAGAGTGAGTACTTAAAATTGCATTAGCTTGTTTTTTGCAATTTATCGAGTTGATTAAATCTAGCATGTATTTGGCCTTCCATATAGTCGGGGGAATTCCAATAATTAAGAGCCCTTCCATTTTTCAAAAGAAATTGAAGACTTCATTGGGAGAAAGATGGACACAAAATTTATGATGAGTTCTAACATTGATTATTATGAAAAATTTAATGCTATAGTACACCATAGATTTTGTCTTCAAATGGAGTGTTCCATTTCTCAAGACAAATGGATTGGATCCTAAACCCAAATTTCGAACCTTAATTTTGTTGTATTGGCCAATTTTTCAACCGACCAATATAAAGGGAGTGCTCTAGTTGACTATAAAGACTCATCCATGTATATAAAGGATTAAAACTTAAAAGTGACTCTAGAAAATAACAATATTAAATATAATTTAATATTAAGGGTCATGCTTTCTAAATTGAAATAAGATATTCTCACTTATCTAGTTTTCGGAAGTTGCTTTAATTATGTTTATAATACAGAACAATTGGACATGCATTATGTATGCTGCGAAGCTAAAGAGAACTTTCTTGTTAAGATGGATTCTTGCATTCACAACAATGTGCACTACACATTCAATAAAGACGGCTTTGTTGAGTTTTTATTGATGTTTTAGGGATTTTTTACATATTTAACTAATCATAATTTGACACGTCACTGCGTCAAAAAAAAAATTGACACGTCATTAAAATGGTTGAGTCTTCTTTCAACTACACCGAAAAAAAGTTATACTTTGATTTGCGACTAGTTGTCATTGTAAAAACTTTATATCAATAATTCATAACAATTAAACTCATATTTTTGATATAAATTGGGTATTTTCTGCACAAAACTGTAGAGACTAATTCCTCGAGCCGAGTAGAACTACAATTGACGACAAAATTCTCCCTTAAAAAATTCAATGCTACTGTATTTCTAATGTTAGATTCAAAATTGAGACATTAATTAAGCTAGAAAAGACCCAAATTCCTAATTCAATCGCTCTCGCGTAATTAAACTCATTTATCTATACATATTTATCGATAAAGATATTCATAAGATTTGTAGGTACTTTTGTTTTGTATCCTTTATGATTCTTGTGATAAATTATTTAAATCCTCACCGGTAATTTTGGAATGAGGTGAGTTATATTTTCTTTGTAAGTACTCTAAGGGTGTGTTTGAGAGTTTGAACTTTGGAGAGTAGGGGAGGGCATAAGATTAATAGTGTAAATTTATTAGTGATGCGGAAAAAAATGACCACCCTAAACCCTCCCAAACCCCTCTCCTAGTTTATTTTTGGATCTCCTCCAAAACCCTCAAAAATTGGGGGATTTTGGAGGAGCTCAAAAAATGAACTAGGAGGGGTTTGTGAGAATTTAGGGAGATGGCATTTCTCTCCATCACTAAAGAATTTACACTATTAATCTTATGTTATCCACTCCCTCCTCTCCAAACTCCCAAACACACCCTAATAGTTCAAAGGTATTCATTAAAATTTCAACTAGAAGAACAAGATAAGATACATCAGATGATTAAGTTATTATATCGTGCTAGCTCGGCAAACGTTGGACTGACACAGAATATGATAGACTTATCATATCATGTCTCATTATCCTGACCATCAAACGACCCTTAAAGTCTTAAACTAATAATAGATAGACTGACTTTAATTATCCTCAATAATTAAATTAAAATAATCATCCCTCTCTCTTTCTCTTTCATTTATCTCTCAACCAAATATGTGAAAATCACTTCCTCTTCCCGCTCTCTCTCCCCCCTATTTCACATCAAATGAACACAAGCTTAACGAAAACTACATACTCCCACCTGCTTTAGTTTTTATTTTTAAATTATAAAGTAGCAAAGAAAATTCAAGCCTTGTACCCAAAACAAAGAAGATAATTCAATCCTAAAACTTGGTGTAGATTGCCTAATTTCAGTATTCAAAAAAATTTGCCTAATTCCTTAAATCATCAATCATAAACTTAAACTATAACTATTATAAACTTAAATAAACTATAACTATTATCAAAACACCCACTACCAAAATTACCAATCTATCCTTTTTCAAAACTCACTTTTTAAGGACAAATATGTCATTCTCAACTTTTCTATTTCACTTTTTATTTTTTGTGGGTCTCACTTTCTCACATCATCTCTTATCTTTTTTAATCTCACATTTAAAACTCAATTTTCATTTTCCTTTCTCACTATTATCTTTCTCAATTTTCTCTCTATCTCTCTCCCCTCTATTCTCTCTCTCTCTCTCTCTTCACATTTCTATTTTTTTAACTTTTTAAAATCTTTTTAATCAAAACACACAATATTAAACATCTCTATTTTTTTCTTCTATTTAATTTTGATAAAATATTAGACGGGAAAACATCTTTATTTTTATAAATGAATATTTTAATTTTTAAATTTTTTTATCTAATCTTTTGTGTGTTAACGGGTAAACGTTACATGTGGTTAGTATAATTTCATTATTTTTGATTTCTTACGAGAAAACATTACACGTTAACGGGTAAACATTACACATTGTTTGACTAATTATTTTATATTATGCTTTTGAGTATCAGTAATAAAATATTACATGTTGGATTACTGATAAAATGTATTTCGTATATTTATTCTTCATTGAAGCTACATTATTTTTAGATGATTGATGATTACATAACGATAAAAAATTTCAATTGAAGAAAATATTTTAAAGTTATTAAACTTCATTTCTTATCAACTTGAAAGATGTGTTGTAATTGAATTTTATCCGAGTATATTTATAAAAAAAATACGATATTACCCGTGCGTATGCACGGGTATATCGCTAGTATTAATTAATTTATATAGCTTTTGGCAGCTCATACATTTAATTGTTTAACACTAACCGACACATACATTATACATAAGTATTTATATCCAATTTTATTAACAGAAAAAGTAGGAGACAAAATAAATGAATTGTGGTAAATCACGACTAATTATAGTTAATTTACACGTTCTTTTTAACTAACCATTTTTTAGAAGAAATTTGTTCTTTCTTTTTGGACTATTATACTTCGTGATCTAAATGTGAATTATTTAGAAGAAATCAACGACCACTTTTATAAGGCTGAGCTTCCAAAATCATCTTTGGCAATTGAGTTGGCGAATGCATGGGTATGTTATTAGTGTTAGTTGAAAGAAATTGTATTTGTATTTGCATTTCATGCATTCAGTAAAAAAGTTGATAAACTAATTAACTAAGATTACAAATACTTGTTGGATGTCATTTTAATAACAGACTAGGGCGATTTCGTCATGCGATGCTGTGAGATTAGGTGATTAATGCGTTTCTGAGATGTAGTTTCGAAAAAACATCAATATTTTATAAGGGGGGTATAAAAATACGCAACACATATATATATAAGACGAAGAGGCAACGATAGCCCTTGGTGGGATGAGGCAACAATGTCGATCCAAAAATATAGAGTGGGGGTATATTGATAAACAGTGGGGTACAAAATGAGGGGTACATTTTGATAATTAAAAAAATTGTTGGACAAAAAAAAATTGTCGAGGGTATGTCGGTCCAAAAATATAGAGTGGGGTATGTTGGTAAATAGTGAGGTACAAAATGAGGGGTATATTGGTAAATGGTTGGGAACAAAATATAGAGTGGGGGTATGTTGGTCCAAAAATATAGAGTGGGGGTATATTGGTAAACAGTGGGGTACAAATGAGGGGTATATTGGTAAATGGTTGGAATAAAATTTTCCCACCAAAAGTGGATAAAAAAAAAGTGTTGTCGGGGTATGTCGTCCCAAAATATAGAGAGTGGGGTATATTGGTTAATGATGATGAGGTACAAAATGAGAGATATATTGGTAAATGGTGGGGTATAAAAATATAGAGTGGGGGTATGTCGGTCCAAAAATATAGAGTGGGAGTATATTGGTAAACAATGAGGTACAAAATGAGGGTATCTTAGGTAAATGGTGGAACAAAATTTTCCCACCAAAAGTGGGGAAGTCAACGATTGTGTATTAATTAAGAGAGATAATAATAAAAAAAAGTGTTGGACAAATAAAAAATTTGTCAGGGGTATGTCGGTCCAAAAATATATAGTGGGGGTATATTGGTAAACAGTGGAGTACAAAATGAGGGGTATATTGGTAAATGGTGGAATACAAAATATAGAGTGGGGGTATGTCGGTCCAAAAATATAGAGTGAGGTATATCGAGAAACAAGTGGGGTACAAAATGAGGGTATATTGGTAAATGGATTGTGTATTAATTAAGAGATAATAATAATAAAAAAAAGTGTTGGACAAAAAAAAAATTTGTCGAGGGTATGTCGGACCAAAAATATATATAGTGGGGTATATTGGTAAGCAGCAAAGTACAAAATGAGGGTATATTGGTAAATGGTGGGGTACAAAATATAGAGTGGGGGTATGTCGGTCCAAAAATATAGAGTGAGGATATATTAGTAAGCAGTAAGTACAAAATGAGGGTACATTTTGATAATAAAAAAAAAGTCTTGGACAAATAAAAAATTTGTCAGGGGTATGTCGGTCCAAAAATATAGAGTGGGGGTATATTGGTAAACAATGAGGTACAAAATGAGGGGTATATTGGTAAATGGTGGGGTACAAAATATAGAGTGGGGGTATGTCGGTCCAAAAATATAGAGTGGGGTTATATTGGTAAACAGTGGGGTACAAAATGAGGGGTATAGGGGTAAGATGACATTATTTACAATAATGCCATCAACCCAAATTCCCCCCCCCCCCATTCTAGCAAAAAGTGGATATTGCCTTAATAGATAAGGGATATAATTTATTAGGAAAAGAAGCTCTTTAAGACTGGTATTATAGTAATCCTAATCCGGTCCAGAAAATATTTAGAAGTTCTCAAAGATCAATCAAACTGAAGAGCAGCGAACTGGTGGGCTGGTGGTGGTGGACAACACCGCCTTGGAGCAGAACGACGAGCAGGGGATGGAGGAGCTCGAAGTTTGAGAGATTGCGAAGCCATCCGTGAGAGGAGCCAGAACGAGAGGAGGGGATCGATCGAGCTTGAGAACGAGAAAACAAAGCTGCAAAGAACAACAACCACACCTAGTCGGACTAGGAGTTACAACACCGCCGGCACAACCAAACCCTAACTTTGCTAGGGAACCCTTCGACTTTTTTTACCCCACAACCACACTGCTAGTTGAGTTAGAAATAAGCAAACTTAGAAGAAAAATTGTCTTTTTTTCTAGACCCCCACACCTACTCACTATACCCCCACTCAACTTTTTGTTCTCCGATTTTACCCCTCAAAAATATCCAAAATAGATTTATCTTTCAAATAGATAAATTCGTTGTGAACAAAATTAGCCAACAGATTTATCTATTTATTTATTAGTTAAATCTGTAGTAAAATATCCAAAACACATTTACCTTTCAAATAGATAATCTGTTGGTTAAAATTAACACAACAAATTTATCCATTTAATAGGTAAATCCGATTTTTCTAAAAAAAGCTAAAAACAGAATTATATAATATCAAAATGGAAGTATGTGATTTGCATTTAAAACCCAAAACGGATGTATATATACATCCGATGTGCTAAGTAAAACAAAACAGATTTATTAATATTTATGTAATTCAGTTTTTAATTTTTTTATCTAAAGCGGATTTATCTACTAAATAGATAAATCTATTGTGTTAATTTTAGATAGCGGGTTTATCTATTTAATAGGTAAAAATCCGTTTTTGGATAAAATTAGAAGAAAAATATTGGGCGGGGGAATAGTGAGTAGTGCAGGGGTCAAAAAAAAACCGAAGGAAAAACATTTGAAGGATATTGGGCCTGATAAAAATGGTAGGGTTTTACTTTCCCCACTCCCCCTCCTACTCAAACACACTCCTTAACAAAATTTATTCCCAAAATAACCTCGCGTTGAACGGTGTGGAGGACGTCTTTAATGACAGTTCGAATGTCCTTGTTCGAACACGTTCGAACACCTGCATACGAATGCAATTAAATTGGTGAATGTGGTGTGATGGTCCATTATTGTTGTCTCGATTAACATCATACGAACAGAATAAATAGGGTGTTCAAACAAGGTTATGTGAACACGTTCGCGTGACCCCATTCGAACATGTGAAATTACACATAAGAGGGTGTGTGTCAATATTTAACACACTCGAACAACTCTGTTCGAAAGCCCATGTCCGAACACGTGAAATTTCTTGAAAAAAAATACACTTTGGCTGGCCTTTTGGTCTTTTCCCACCCTTATGGGGTGTGTTTTGAGTAGGAGGGGTGTGGGAAAAGCAAAATCCAAAATGGTTTCGGGTCAAGCCCATTAACCCAACCCTAGTTCTCGAGGTTCTGTCATCGCTCTATGCTCTGCGGTACCTTCTGCACTTCCCTCACCTCTCTCTGCATCTTCTTCTTCCTTCTACTCCACTTCTCTCTTCTGTTACGTCTTTCTTATTTGTTGCCTGAAACGCAAAAGAAAACGACGAGTTGGCCGGCGCTATTTCCGGCCGCGAACATCGGCACCTGACAACTTGCAGCTTCCTCGGCATTCAGCAATGTGCTGATTCTTGTTGTACATGTAAGTTATTTTTGATTGTAAGTGTTTCACAAATGGACGTGTTTTGATTTTAGATTTTTGATGCAGAGATAGAGAAACAAGTATCAATCTGAATGGGTTATATTCAATATGGTAGACATAGTCTTAGGCAGATACTTAGATTTAGAAGTGCAAGCAATGTGGTCAGAAACTCTGTGAGATCACCTTTAGGGTTAGTAGGCAATGCTTATTCCCCTTTTAGAGGGAAGAGACTGTATTCCTCTGCTACTGAGGATGCGAGATTAGTGGAGGACCTTCTGACTCAGGTTGAGAGGGATAGGCTGAGAGAGAGAAATGAGAGAATGAGAGCTGGTTTGGACACTACTGATATTGATGCTGAGTGTGATGAAGATTACATGGGTGTGGGTCCTCTTATTGAGAAGCTTGAAAAGGAGAAGCTTAAGGAATCGCCTGAATTGAACCGTTACGAAGAGCCAACTGATTCTGACAGTGATGATGAAGATCGTGACGCCAATAAGGAAAAGTTTGAAGATTTTGAGAGGAAGTATAATAGGCACGAAGAATTGCTTAAGAACTTTGCCGAATGTGAATCACTTGATGATGCCTTCAAATGGATGCAGAGAATTGATAAGTTTGAAGAGAAGCATTTTAAGCTTCGCCTTGAATACAGGGTTATTGGGGAACTCATGAATCGTCTCAAAGTTGTGACTGAGCAGAAGGATAAGTTTATTCTTCAAAATAAGCTTAATAGGGCATTGAGATTGGTGCAATGGAAGGAAGCTTATGATCCTGATAACCCTGCCAATTATGGCCTCATTGAACGTGAACAGGGTGGGCCTAATGTGGATGCCTTGGAAAAATCTGGCTTTGAAAAGGAGAAGCAAAACAAAGAAGGAGATGAAGATGCTACTGCTGCTGCTGAGGAGGAGGACGACGACGATCTTGAGTTTGATGACATGAAAGAAAAAGACAACATAATACTGGCCAAACTTGATGCCATTGACAAGAAACTTGAGGAGAAGCTATCAGAACTTGAGTATACATTTGGAAAGAAGGGTAAGGTTCTAGAGGAAGAGATCAGAGACCTTGCAGAGGAGCGAAATGAGCTAACTGAGAAGAAAAGACGACCTCTTTTCCGAAAGGTAGTTTCATGCTTGCCTAATTCTCTGATTCTGTCTTGATATTTTCGATCATGTCATTTTTTACCTTATTATGTATGATACTCAGCTTAGTTATATCATGTAAGGCTCTTCTAGATTAAGCTTGTATATACTGTAAGTAGGTAGAGATGTATCGATCCCTGGATTTTAGCAGGTTAAAAACACAATACACTTTAAATGAATTGATGGAAGGTTATACTCTTACTTTTCAGTTTTCACTTTATAGACAAACCTAACAAGATACTTGCTCTTTGTATACCCAATCTATAACCTTGATGCAAACCCTTTGTAGGCGCCTTTTTGCTTTACTTATCAGCCTAGCTACTTTTTTGTTGCACTCCTTTTTTTGAGCAGTTTTATTGCACTCCTTGTAGAAAGAAAACTATTTTTGGAAATTCGGAGTAAACATGGTGCTATATGGAGCTCCCACCATAGCAAAGTCTAGGGAATGGTCAAATCCATTGTCGATCTATGTTAGCTCAGGAAATTGATAGGATCTATGTTAAGAACTCAAGAAATTGATAGGAAACAAAAATGATTTATTGAGAAACAATCGGAAAGAGAAGGAGATAATCTCTCCTCCAAGGGTTTCCCCTTCACAATAGAGCCAATGAACACTTCACCCAAATGATTACAGTACTCAATATCCTTCACAATTGAAGTAAAATCTCGTGAGGCACTTCCAGATCAAACTAATATTCCTGAATCCCGACCAATCCTGCTGGATAAGGAGCTCCTGAATTTGAACAGGTGACAAAATTGATAATTAAAAAAGGAATAAAGAAACATGAATCTTGAAGTCATAAAAGTACTCCTGAAAATGAGAAGTATATAATCCAAGTGGTTTTAGTCTTGATGCGTGTGATCTCCTTTTATCCTCCTTAATATATATCAAGTGTGCTGGTTTTCTATTGATTTGCTAATTTTTCTGGTGGGGTACATTCCGTGTGTAGCAGGGGCTGCAGCCTGCAGGGCTACTACTTGTGTAAATTTGCTAATTTGTTTTTCTTCTCCATATCCTATTGATTTGATTTCAACTTATATATATTTGGATACCCTCTTTGATTTTTCTTTGGGAAATTTGTTTTTTTCTTTTATCAATAATATTTTACTCTTCTAAAGATATTGCATTTTTGTAGGTTAATGTTTTCTGAAGTTCTAATGAACCATATGTTGTGCTTGTGCACTTTTATTGCTCTGTCTGCATCTATAAATGTTTTCTTTTTCTCCGATGTTCTTTTTTTCTTCTTTACTTAAAGCTTACTTAGAATTTTTCCTTTTCCTTTTACTGATTTGGTTGTTGTATACGGTTCCAGGGTTTTGATGTTAAATTGATAAATGTGAACCGAACGTGTAAAGTCACAAAGGTAATCAGTAATTCTGCCCTTCCTTATATGTTTTCTCCACTTCCTCTCATATGTTCTTAGTTTGTTTGATTGTTTCATATCTTATGATCTAGGGAGGACAAGTTGTTAAATACACTGCTATGTTAGCATGTGGCAATTATAACGGTGTTGTTGGTTTTGCAAAAGCCAAAGGCCCTGCAGTTCCAGTTGCCCTCCAGAAGGTATTGTCGGTGTCCTTCAATGTAGAAAAGTTCATGATTTCACTACCCACTACCTACCATAAGTTCATGATTTCATAATTGGTGGGATGATCTGGGGGTGTAACACCTATTCTATTACTAGAAATGTTCCATACAAGACTTATGCATTGTGATTCATTCCACGAAATCTTATCCATGTCTTATGCCTTGCACTCAAATTTCTTCTATAATTTTCCTGTTTCAACAAACTTGAAACTAATTCAACTAATATATCTGGTTGATTATTATTGTTAGTATCCAAAAAAATTCCATTTGCATTTTTCATAACTATTGAGTTGCAGGTGGTGTATTAACTGGTTTTCTATCTATAACAGATGCTATTTAGATTTTTTGACATGAGTTGACTGGATTATTGAATCACGAAGTGCATTTACTTTGCCAGGCTATAATCTGAAATCTGATTGTGTAATGTTTTATATTTAGTATTCTTGAGTATTTTAGCTTTGAAAACACTGCTAAACATTAAGTATCAGCAAACTCATATTTTTCTTGTTTCAAAAAAATCCATTTGCATAATGTTTAACGCATTTTGGTATTTTAGGCTTTGATAGCATATTGAATTAATGGTTGATTTGACTATCATCAGGCATATGAGAAGTGCTTTCAGAATTTGCATTATGTGGAGAGACATGAGGAGCACACAATTGCACATGCAGTACAAACATCTTATAAAAAGACCAAGGTAGTCAATTCTATTCCTTCTTCTACTAATAGATCCTCCCATCTATAATCTCATGTAGTTTCCGTCTGCTATAAAAAGTATTGTTTGTAATTTATTTTACTTGTCTTAATTGAGTAATAGTTGAGATTGAATTGCCTGTGGATTATTCAATAGGTGTATCTCTGGCCTGCTCCTACTGCAACTGGTATGAAAGCTGGCAGAATAGTCCAAACCATACTGCATTTAGCAGGTTTTAAGAATGTCAAGTCGAAGGTAACTGACTGCCCAAAAATCTGAAGATTGTTATGCAATTTAAGTGTTTGTGCTAATTTTTTGTTGTCTTTATAGGTCATTGGTTCCAGAAATCCTCAAAATACGGTTAAGGCTGTCTTCAAAGCGCTTAATGCGGTTAGTAACTCATCTTGTTGGTGCTGCAATGCAAGTATTTCAATTAATTTTTCCCTGTGATATTTATGTGGCTTTGCTTGTTTGTTCCAGATTGAAACGCCAAGGGATGTTCAAGAAAAGTTTGGTCGGACTGTGGTTGAGAAGTATCTGCTGTGATGGACATGTGGCTGTGCCAACTTCAGTGTTTCTGATTGTTTTCCATTGAATCTCTTTATGTCCTTTTCTTATCTACTTACCATGAAGAATTGGAAGACAGTTTCTTGAATGTATCACTTGTGAACATTAGGTAGGTTTGGAATTTTGCCTGCACTGAACTTTTCACACATTAACGCAGAAGGAACAATAATTTAGGAAGGTTCCTTTTGCTTTGTTTGTTTCCCTCTTTTTAGGATCCGGTTTGTGTGCATTCGGTACTGCATGCAGTCAATAAGTTTGGGACCGTCCGATGTTGATGAGACGATCCAGATTTCAAAGTCGATTTTTTATTAAAAGTCGATCTTTAATCAGACGACTCCAAACTAACTCTCTGCCTGACAGCACCAAAAGTCTGACTGTGTTTAATCCGCTTCCCTCTTTTTACAAGGCATGAATAAGTTATTATTGTATTTGTTTGCATAGCTGCTAGGCCATGCTCAAATGTTTATATATTATACCTCTTTTTACTAGCATTCTTCAAATGTTTTGCAAGTCGAATTTTAAATAAATGAACAAACTCCAATTGTTTAATTTTATACCATAATTCTCTACATTCATAGGATTGACAATAAATTGAACCAATGGAGAACAAGATGAGTTGAAAATTGAGTTCGTTAAATAAATGAGTTGAAATTAAGGTAGACACACATATAGGACGACTTGGGTGAAAATATTTGATTATTACGAGAAATAAGAATATTTAATTATAATCATTAGATTAAAATTAATGTTTTAGATTATGTCAATAGTTACGAGATCTCCTTTTTAAGTAAAGATCGCAAAAGATTTTGTATTTAATGACAAAATTTGAGTCCTTGATTTTAATTCAATGACTATTATTAAATGTTCTCGGTTATAATAATTCGTCACAAAAATATTTGTTTATAATATATTTTTTCTTCTAGCTTATAATATATTTTTTCTTCTATACTTTTCTTCTAGCTTGTAATCCTATTATAACGTTTTTTCTTCTAGCTTATAATATTTACCCAAAAAAAGGGATTAACTTATAACGTTTTTTCCTAGCTTATAATATATTTTCAGATGTTATATGAAATAGTTTTTGAGTTATTTTTCAATTAAATGAAAACCCCTCTCATTTTTAACTATTAATTGCAAATATCTATTAATAACATTTCATATTTATATATGTTCGCACATTTCCTACTTTTACAAAACATTTTAAATTCACAAAACTGTTTATCCGCTTACAAAAACTCGTTATAAATCAATGTTTTAAAAATCGAATCGGTAACCGACCTAGTGAAAGTACTGAGTCACTATGTCAATGGTCAAACCGATGGGTCAGAAGTTAAACTACATGACCATTGTTGACTCAGTCTCGATTAAAAAATTCCGAAATTTTCAGAACTTATACATTTCATATTTATATAACTTAATTTACTAAAGTTACACACCATGCCTAAAAAAATTCAAAACACATCTAATAATCCTACAAGCTAGTTTTTCAAACAAATCCAATAACCACAATATAAGCATCTAACCAAATTTATTAATCCTATATTCATAACGAAATAAATAAATCTAAATTATTTAAAAAAACATCTAAATTTATTTATATATAACATAAATATATTTTAGATAATACAATATCATAAAAGTGCAAGTCGTGTGATGTTGTGTTTTTTTAACCAGCAAACGCGCATGGTTTGATTCCCATCTGTTGAATTTTTGTAGAATATATTTCATAAGACCGTTCGCTCTCGGTTCATCATGTGTTTCAACCGGCCGGTTTTCACGTAAGTCACAACTTGCTTGATGTGTTCGCTGATATATATTTCTCAAACGATTCATTAGTATTTCCGATCAAATTAACTTTTATACTTGCATCATGTGTTATTATATCCGGTTATTTGGTTCTAATAATTTGTATCATATTTCGATTAGACCGATGAATAAACATTTTAAAATTTTTTAAAACATATTGAAAATTGAAAATATTGACATACAATATAAACTAAGACGTTAGTGACCCTTCGTTTGGTAAAGTTTTAATAACATTGATAAGCGCGCATGGTTTGATTCCCATATGTTGAATTTTTGTAGAATATATTTCATAAGACCGTTCATCTTGTGTTTCAAACGGCCAGGTTGCCAGCGAAGTCAGAAATGGCTCCTTCTCAAACGAGTCATTAGTATTTCCGATCAAATAAGCGGTTATGGAGATTTTGATTAGACCGATCGCGGATTGAATAGCGGATAGTTGATGTTTGTTAAAATTTGCGGATTGAATTCAAAGTGTTTGTTAAAATTAGCGGTTGAAGTAGCTTATAAATATAAAATTACGTAAATAGACATATGTAATTAATGCTTAAAAAGGAGAGAGAAATTCATTTAATGAGAGTAAATGAGTAATTTAATTAAAGTAGTGAGGGTAAAATAGAAACAAAAAATGAAACGCTATATGCTATAAACTCAAACGCTACTTCAAGTAGCATTTCAAAAAATACTATAAACTACTGAAAAAATGTTAAAAACTAGTATTACCAAATAGTTACAACTACCAAACCCGCTATAAATTATCCGCTATAAGTTAACGAATTAACTTTACCAAATAGAGCCTAACATGTCCGATGTTCATATTTTTTTAAGCAAACACAAGTATAATCCTTGCATGTTGCAATCCAACCGGATGGGACCATAACCAATGTGGACCCCAAAAAAAGTCTAATTGGGCGTTGAAGACCCTTCGAATCGAAATCGTTATATAAAAACAAAAAAATAAAAATAAAAAATAAAACAAGTAACTGATGGTACAGTAGCGTGCAGTGCAGAGAGTGCAAAGCAAAACGCTTATAAGCTCAAACTCGCTTCGCTTCTTCTCCAAAGCCTTTCCAAAATTTTGCCTTCTCCTCCCTCTTCTCCACGCGGAGAAGAGAAGAGAAGAGAGAGAAAACTCATTTTCATTCCAATATTACCCCAAAATAATATTAAAGGTAAACAAATCTTCTTCTTCATCTCCGCATCCTCTGTTCTTAGGGTTTTCTCTTCGCCATTGATGATCTCATCTGAAGCTCATGCACATTCTTTTTCCACCGGCATTGCTCACAGATCATCTCTCTTCTACAATTCCATTCTAATTCCTTCATTTCTTTGCTCTTTTTAGGACTCTCGCATCGCTTTCTCGCCGAATCCCTTTCTTTCGCAGTTCGAGGTAACCTTCGGTTTTTCACGATTTTTCCTTCCCGAGTTTCGCAAATGTCATTTCATGATCCATTGTTTGGTGTTGTTACTTAAAGTAGGGACCATAACACTTACGTTTTTTATTTGCTTTGTCGTATCGGTTTTGTGCGTTGATACGATCGTCGTTTCTGTAGATATACTGTTATTCTCTTGGAAGTAGGAGAATGGAGGTCATGGCAAGGCTTCTAGCCGCTGGAGGAAGTTTCTCTGAAACTGTAGCAGGTAGAAATAGACTCTACCTCTTAGATTTCGTAGTCATGGTGCCTGTTTGTTACGCCTGATATTGTTTTGTGAAATCGTATTACATTATTTATTACTCCATTTTATACTACATGTTTAACAGAAAGTATAACTGTCATTTTTTTTTTCTGATTCATGGACGTTATTATTTTTCAATTTCTGATTCACATAATTTGTTGTTGCATGACCTTGGAACTTGGAAGATGACTTTGCCAGTCAGAAGTCAGTTGCTGAGTATATTCATAGACAACTACGTGAGGCTGATGAAGCTAATATGCTTCATGAAGAAGGTTCTCCCCCTTCTCTCTTTCTCTCTCTATAGATAGGGGTTATCCTTTTTTTTTTTTTTGATTTAATGCGTGCATAGTCCCTATTAGATATTAGTATATTGTTACCAACAGGGTTGGGTTAGTCCCTCATAACATGGCAAACCATGGTTCGAATCTCTTGAAAAGGATTATCTCTGCTGGAGGATACTAGTAGGAAACATGAGTACTCCAAAGTTAAAAGTGTCCATGCACCGGGTGCCGTATGTGAAACATGTTGGGTACCCGTGGTATGTACCAAAATCATTTTAAACAAAAAATTGGGTGTGCGCTGGTATTTTTTGGGTATGTACCAGTTTGTATCCATGATTCCTTTTTTTGGATGATATTGATATTTTCCCTATTATATTGTACATTCTTTACCTATTTTCTGCTATATACGTTCTTCCTGATCCTACTTTGATTTGTGTAGAAATTTAGAAAAATATTTCCCTGTATGTTTTATGGTATATGCTATCCTATTTTGATTTGTGATGTAGTAAATTAGTCATATTGTACCCTTATCCATGCAATGTAGATGAACTTACAGAAGAATGAATGTGATGAGTGTCATGTATTGAAAATCAAATAATGTTGTTTTGTTGGTTGTGGGCGGTGGAGTAGGACTACTAAGAGCGTTCCTCTTGGCAAGGTACTGCCTAAGAAACCGTGAGCACTCCTTTTGCTTGCAGTGCTCTTCTCCCTCAAGTATCAAATACTCTCTAAAGAGAACTTAGTCTGATAACCAAAAGCATCTCTATGTTTTGCATTAATAGTGTATTTATCGACCTATGAAAGCAAAATGCCTAATAAACTATTCCTATTCCTAGGTGGAATATAATAATCCAAAACAGAATAAAGTCCTTAACTACCAAATAGCATTAAATAACCTGTCGTAAAATCCCATTTACATAAGGTCCCTAAATAAATATTAAAACTAAATAGTGTGATCTGCCTTGGAGGGGTGGGAGGAGAACAAATGCTTTGCCTATATGAAACTGCATATGGTTGTACTAGTATGTGTAGTTTTCACAATTTTGCTACTCTGTTTTAGCATTCTATAATTGCCTTTGCTTCTACTTCATGCACATAATTCTCTATTTGCTTTCCGGCCTTTCCCTTTCTGGTCTTCTTTTTTTTCCAGGTAGGTCTTCATTATATTTTGGGGGATTATTGATCTGCAGCTTAATATTTTTTATATTACAGATATGCATGTCTATGGTGAGCGGCCCATGACTGATCCTTTGCAGCTGGTATGGTTTACTTTCTTTTTATACCTTTTTTTTGTATGCTATGGACATGGTCTAGTATTTGCGTGCTTCTTCCCAGGTGCTGCCTTTCCTGAGATTTTAAATTGTCATGTGGTTTCTTTTCTGGTATTGATGATGTACTGGAGTTCAAATGATATTTCCTTGTGTTAATTGGCTTGTTGGATATATTTATAGACAATAATTGTTTCCTTATGTTTAGGATACCTAAAGGTGCAGATTTTCAGTTTAGTCTTTTATTCCAATAATTTCTGTCATTTGGCTTTTGTTTTAAATTCAACAAGTGTACAATTTGAGTCATTAATCTGGCTTTGCATCCAAGTGAACTCTTCAAAATCTTCTGTTTGAGCTTATACAGCTATTGTATTTATAATCCTTGATTGCTTTCTCTAGTCAAGCAGGCATTATGGACTGTAGCCTCTTCAACCTTTTGCTTGATTTTTATTTTTAGAAGTTTCTCTAATATGAAACTGCTACCTGTAAAGCTGGGAGTTATTTTTTCTGCATGTATTTGTTTTTATTTGTCAACTTAAATTAGTATTTTTTCAACCTTCTCACTTGTTTAAGGATTTCAAATTCATCACACGGGCAGAGCGAGTCATCCAAACAACTTTTTTTTTTCTATCATTATTTTCTTAATAATGAAATTCATTTATATGTTGCAATTTTTTCATCTGCAGGCATTATCTGCTTGAAAAATATAATTTGAAATCAATTCATTTGACTGATTGTTTGGTATCCTTTTTGAGGTATGCTGCAACATTTGCAAGAAACCAATCAAGGATGCCCAATTTGCTGCTCATGCAGGTCTGGTGGTCACTTTTTCATTTGTTTTATAACTTTCTGTTCCCTATTTGTGTGACATTTGAGGTTCCACAATCACTTACCGTGTGGCTTTGGCACTTGGCCTCATAATATTTTCCCTTTATTTTCCTTGCTTTGTTAGGTACTAATATTGAATCTTTTTCATTTTTTTCCTCTTTGTTTTTTCTCTATTTAATCAGAAGTTTGTAGATCTTTAAAGCTCACTGAAAAAACTGGCTTGGAGCTTGATGGCAACAAAGGGAATCAAAAACCTCCAAGGAAAGAAAAGAGGAAGTTATCGACTTCTCGTGCGAGTATCCTTAAGATGAGAATTGATTAATCAGTTTCAACTTGCAAACATGTTTGGTTGTTTTGTTTGCACTTTGCACTGTTAGATATTTGCTTACCTTGTAAAAGTGTGATATTTACCGATTTAATCTTCTGCTGGTTACTTCTGAAGATACTATATATTGACATTTTCTGAAATTTGTTTTTTGGATTTCTTGAATGTGATTTCCTCTTTAGAGGAAGTCCATTAGTTTTTCTGAATAGATTTTAATGGTAGGTTGTTATAAAATTAATATTTGTGCCTCGTAACCTCTCATAATAAAGCTACTGCAGTTGGGGAGCGGAGAAAGTCCGAATCTGTGGATAATATTGACACTGTTGTGTCACAAAACCACTTGAACAGTCAAAGTAGAGTGACTCCCTTTTCCACTGAGGTTAAAGGTAATCCCCTTTTTTAAGTTCACCTTTTCTCATTTTGTGTTATTTTCACACAGAAGTTGACACATGTTTCTTTTACCCTTACTTCTGTTAACCGAGATTGCTATTTGTTGCAAGTTCTTCTAAGGTTAAAAGAACATCAATTTTATGGTGTTAGTTAATTTTCTTAGACTTAGTCATTTGATGCTAATTCTTTAGCCTCTCACCCATCATTATAACATTAGCCGTGCCCTTATGATGATTTTTATTGCACTAAAATCAGCCTCTCACCCATCATTATATCTGTGTGGTCCTGGAAAATCATGTCATTCCCTTGTTCTGCTGTCAAACTCTTGAGTTATCTTGGAGAATTATACGAGTTTATGACTCTAGATATCAAAATTGAGACAACTTGCTTAAAAATCAGATTTACGTAAACTCAGGTAGACTCACAAACTTGCAAGGAATCGCAATAGCAAGTCTACAATATAATTAAAATTTTCTCCAAGACATGCCTAAAATGTCAGTGACTGTTTTTAAAAACTAAAATGCAACATCCGAATGATAAGGCTTTGTATTGCATAAAACCTTAACGTCATATAGAATAGAAAAATTAAATAATTTTGGAGATTTGTAAGCAATGTCCCCTTCATATTTGGAGATTTGTCTAGCTTTTTATTCCCTGCTATTTTTTTATGAAGCTTTTTTTTTGGGTACTATTTTTACGGAGCATGCAATTTATTCCCCACTCGAAATGACATTGCTTGCGATATTTTTCACATTGATGTAATAATTATTTTTCCTCATTTTGGTTTTCACACACATATATATAGGGGGTGTATCAAGTGAGAAGAGTTTTAATATGAGAGGCTGAGACGATTAAATCTGGACCGTATAACAATACATGGGTGGTTGTGATTAGAAGGTGGGTAGTTATTGCGTTGATTTTTTGATTTAATCTCAACCGCTCATGATTTGATCTATGGTCATGATTGGTTCCTCTCACCCTCTCATTATAAAACTCCTCTCATAATATACGTTCCCTATATATATATATATATATACATATATATATATATATATATATATATATTCATATTTAAACTATGAACATGCATATTATACAAATTCAACCTATACATGTATTAAAAAAACACCCAAAAATGAAAGTGTTAAACCTAATATAAATGATTAATTTAGCATTGATTTTTGTAATTTGATAATTGATTTTTTGCATTTTACAAAAATGATAGTCTACTTTTTAAATAAGGGTAAAAGAAGAATAAAAAACTTTAAATCATTCCATTCTGTCCACTTCTCAAAAGATGAAACAAAAACTTAGTTTGTTCCATCATGAAATATCCAAACAATCGAATGAAAAGTTGATTCCATTTTGCTTTGTTCAATTGCGTTTCACTCATTTTAAAATATCTCAACATACCCTAAATTCCCTATGCCTCCCCGAGCTCTCTACCCTTTTCCCACTTTCCAGTCGCAGTCTCCAGCCCTCCTCCTCTTCATCTCCATTGATCTATTGGTGCTCTTTGCTGCACCAAACTTGACAAACTCAACCAATGTTGTTAATAGTAATATTCGATTCTGTGATCCTTGGCTCTTCACCGTGCTGCGCTAGAGTCTGGATCAGAATTCATTGAAGGAGGAATCTGTTTGGTTCATTAGGAGGGGAGGGAAAGGGAGGAAGGGGAGAGGAGAGATTTTAAATATGTTGTCTGTTTAGTTCGATGAGGGGTAGGGAGGAATTTGAATGGAGGGAAAGTTTAAATTACATTTGTTGCATCTATGAACTAATTAATGTCACATTAAATAAAATGAAGTCCAAATTTTAAATGAAAATTCTCTCCCCTCCAAATTTTATGTTGAGATATAAAATGAAGTCCAAATTTTAAATAAAAATTCTCTCCCCTCCAAATCGCTCTGTATCCCCCCACTTTTGGAGGGGAGCTAAAATTGACTTTGA
The DNA here is from genome assembly GCA_020916435.1 of Oxytropis ochrocephala. NCBI lineage: Eukaryota > Viridiplantae > Streptophyta > Magnoliopsida > Fabales > Fabaceae > Oxytropis > Oxytropis ochrocephala. Next base: position 9,632,464 of record CM037093.1, on the reverse strand, counting down.
AGGAGGGGTCTGTTTGGATCGATAGATGGGAGAGGAAGGGGAGAGGAGAGATTTTAAATACCTCTGTATCCCCCCACTTTTGAGGGCAGCTAAAATTGACCTTGAAGTAGGGGTCTGTTTGGTTCGATAGATGGGAGAGGAAGGAAAGGGGGGAAGGGGAGAGGAGAGATTTTAAATATGTTGTGTTTAGTTTGGAGGAATTTTAATGGAGAGAAAGTGTAAAATTACATTTTTGCACCTTTAAATCAATTAGTGTCACATTAAATAAAATGATATTGAAGTCCAAATTTTAAATCAATATTCTCTCTCCCCACCAAATCCGTCTGAATCCCTCCACTTTTGGAAAGGAGCCAAACTATTCTCATATTTTAGTATTTTATCTTCATTTATTAGTTACAAATACTAATATTTTTATTGTAAAACTAACTTTATGAAAAAATATATGGTATGTTCACTGCTAGAAAAAACTGAAATAGCGATGGAAAAAGACCATATTTGTCTCTAATTTCGTTTCTAAGTGTCGGCGATCTCAAATTTGGAGACCAATTTAATTTTTTCTATCGGTATTTCAGCTTTTTCTAGTAGTGTGTTACTAATGTAATATAAATTAATGTTTTCCTTTTTTATATGAATTTTTTATGCATAGGTATGAGTGTATTTTTGTATAAATTTGTATTTTCGGTAGGTTTACGATCCGTGTTATTGTCCTCGAGTTACGATATGTTCACCCCATATCAAATCTAGGTAGGATCTTGAGTTTGACAGCTCAACGCTCCTCCTTTTAAACCGCAAGTGTGCCTTTTACCATAATGCCCAAGAGTTTGACAGCTCAGCGCTCCTTTTATTGTCCTCGAGTTACGATATGCTCACCCCATCCCGAATCTAGGTAGGATCTTGAGCTTGACAGCTCAGCACTCCTTTTAAACCGCAAGTGTAGCTTCTACCATAATGCCCAAGAGTGCTGCTAGAGGTAGGACTGATGTGGATTGGGAGCATGTAATTTCAGCTGATGAAGATGAGTTTTATATGTGCGCGCACGCACACACAGTTTTATGATCTTTGATGGATCATGCTATCCGATGATTTACAAACTATACTCCCCTTCCTGATCCTATAAGTAAAATTCTGATTTTGACTTCCTTGGAACTGTTCAAGTCACTGTTATCTGATACATTCTTTTTTCAGGAGTATATAAAAAATGTATCAGGAGTAGGATATTACTTTCTGGGTGCTAGTGTTTGTTATGCACAAAATTGGTGTTCTAATCATTTTGAAAACTCAACTTGTGTAGATGTGGCATCTATGATGGATGGTACTGGGATTAATCCTGGAAATAGAGATCTCCAAGCTTCAGTAATGCATCCTCCAACAAAACGTCATAAATTGTATGCTTTCTTAATTCGTCATACATAGTGTGAATAATTTTAATAGAAATCGAAAATGAATTCATTATATAGAAAACTATTTACAAAGCTAGGAAGATGGTTCTCAATAATCAAGTATTTAGGCTAGGCTAAAAGTGGTTGCTTGTCATTTGTCCCCTGTATAAATTATAATTAATGCGACTTGCCCGGATTGTAATATTAATCTTGATGTTCCGAATGTATAATATCTGATCTGATGCAGGATAGCAAGCACACATCTACCTGTGCTAAAAAGCAATGGAACAGAGTCTGGGGTGACAAGAACTGTGAGTTTAACAGATGGAAATATTCGTAAGTGTCCAATTTCCTATGCTGAAGTCATATGTTGTCGCTGGACTCACAATGACGAGTACAAACATAATTATCAACTTAGTTTCCAACAGTTCTCATTGTTTAGACATGCTAGGACATGAGCATGTATGTTTTGAAGACATGTTAGTGTGCATGCTTAGACACATTCGATGCCCAAGAATCCTTGAATATTAATTTAATTAATAAATAATAATTAAGGGGTAACATAAAATTGAAATCTCCCTTTTCAAAAAGGTACGATTAGATAAATATTAAGTAAATCAAATCAAGGTGTTCTGCATTCGTAAATGTAATTGCATACATGCTTGTTTCTTCACATTTGTGCCCAAAGGGGCAAATCTCTAATAAGTGTATGGCATCAAATATGAAAATTGAGTTCAAATGTAAAAATAAAAAAAATCATGCTTTTAAAATTCTTTATATTTGGACACTGAAGGATATCTAGGTTTTTGCTGAGAAACTACATGGTAATTGTTTCACAATTTTCCTCCAAATATGGTCAAAGGCCTCCATCGGTCGTTGTTTGGGACCCCTGGTAAATGAATTCTAGTCTTTCAGAGTTTTTTGATCATGTAGTATTATATACTCATCTTTTTATGAAAAAAAAAAGTAAGTTGCTAGTGGTTTTGATCTTTTTTTTTTTTATTATTCTTATTTCCAATTGTATTTTTGTTAACTTTATATGTAGGGACTAGGGATGCACAGTGCACACTTTGTTTTTGTAACTCTGGGTTTGGGTCCTTGCCACAGAAAGATTAACCTAATAATTTTTCCTGACTCCATTTAGGGAAGGATTTGATTGAAAGGACTGTGGCTAAAGATGGAGACCCTGGCCATAAAAACCTTGGGCAGGTCCATATGCAACACCAACATGTAATGAAGAATGGTATAAAAATAAATATATTTTTCAGTTTAATAAGCCGTTAACCTTTTGCGCAACTCCTGTAGAATGGAAGCCCATCCCTAAAATACTTATTTCCTTCAATTATTCAGTTTGAGTAATTCTAATATGACTTCTCATTCTGTTTCTCTGGTGTTCGTACAACACTTGCATGTTTTTGGTAGTTTAGATTTTCCTGCACCCCTTGCTACGAAGATATATTATTCACAAAGGACCAATCGACTGCGTGCCTCTATTCGTCATCTTTACTTCCAGAATTTGAGTGAGGAATTATGTACTGATGATGCTGGTCCTGGTCCGAAGACATCACATGGAGAGATGGTTGCAATGGAAGATTCATTTCAGAGGGACCATTCATTCGATCAAATGGACAGTATGCTCAACAAGGAGGTATGTCAATCTCCAATCCTTTTAATTAAGGCTGATTCAATTACTGAAATCAAGTCTATGACCAGTTAATGTAAATCAATGTTAGATGTATAAATCCAACAATATGATTTGATGTTTTGCAAATTGTTAATTTTACGTATACTTTTTGATTTTTTTTTTTCATATTAATTACAAAGGAAGAAAGCAATGAGAAATTAGAGCCTTCGCTTTAATGGCAGGCTACAACTTTCTGTCTGAATGCTAAAAGACTTGATTACCTTCATCCCCCGTCCTCACCAAAAGAAGCTAAAATCCCTGCAAATGACCAAAACCTGACTCATTAGTTATTTTGAAAACAGAGCCACTCGGCAATGATGCACTCTGCACAAAATTCTGATGGTTTTCCTGCAAAAAGCTCAGCAATTTCCTTCCCTAAAACCGGAGACCTGTCCATTGGTGGATTGTCAAAGCATTTTGTTCTTGATAATGTTTCAACGTCTACAGCCACTCATGTTGGTTTAACAAGAGACAATTTTCTTCCCAAGTCTCATTCTTTTGCAGCAAACACAGGTAATCTTTTATTGATGTTGTCTTTAGGGTTTCGTTATTATACTTAGCCATATGTGCCAGAATAGCATTTGCTAAATTTAGAAAATTCAGTTATAGTTTCTCTAACTATATGTCTGCTAGTGGCTTCACATCATTTTGATGTTCCCTGATATGATGACAAGTTTTGAAGTGTAAGCTTTGACAAGAAACAAATATAATTGTTACAGTGATACCTTTTTTGAAGTTAGATAAGTCATGGCATGTTTTTCTTGCCATACTTTTTTGCCTTTGTTTTTTTTTTGAATTTGGGTTACATGTATGGGAATTCTTGGTACATGAAAGTGATGTATTTGTTTTTGTAGGAAATCCCCTGGGGACCATGCAACAACCAAACGGGAGTGTTCCTGTTATTTAGTAGCCTTGGTGGCAAGTTTTTGGGTAGGTGAAAGTAAAGGTAACCAATACATTGAGGTTAGGATTTAGCTCCTTTTGAAGCTGATTAAGTAAATTAGTCAAATTGTTTATCCTGTCACAGGCTTTGTAAATGAAACCTTCTGATATATATATATTTTTTTGATGGAAAACCTTCTGATATATAATGGATGGAAATGAGGAAATTTTTTATTTTATGTTTGAATATCATGCTAAGGGAGGTACTTTCTCTTCTCTGTTTGCTATTCTTAACTAATACAGCAATTTAGACTTCTCATTAGAATGGTTAGTTGTCCCATATGCTTGGTGAATGCAGCAACAAGCCCATTGCACAACAGATTTGCATCATTCATGATATTACAGGGCTTGTCTATATAAAAATATCATAAGTTGAACATGAATTTTTTTCATGTTATTGGTTGTTGATAGAGTTAGCCTAAAACTTAAGGAAACAAGCCTGTTGCACGACAGTTTTGCATCATTCATGGTTTTACAGGGATTATCTGTATAAGAACATCATAAGTTGAAGATGAAAATTTTACAATGTTATTGGCTGTTAAGGATGTAGAGTTTTGGGACCGATTGTCCATATGGTCAAAATTGTTGATAGAATTAGCCTAAAACTAAAGGAATCATGCTGCTAATTCTGCATCTCTAGTTTTTTCTTAACAAAATATTGTTGAAAACAATTTATTTCTTCAGTTAATCTGCTTTATGTGATTTATTCAGGATCGCAGAATTCCTAAATTAGTTCTATTATATTATTATTACAATATGTACGGTACAAAAAGGATAAAATGCTCCCAAATTAAGAGCTCGTTCTTTTGTGCAATTTGTTGCTTGATATGAAAAACTGAAGCATATAAGAGGAGGCATGATCATTTATTTAAATATGAATGATGATAATGAGTTTGAGTTGTTCAAGTTAAATCTGATAGAGTTTATATCTGAAATGACCCCGTATTCAACTGCCTGTATGACAACATCACAACATCATGTACCCGAGAGTTTGGCACATGTTTTCGGGTGTTTGGTATGGTAGTGATCAATAGTAGCTTACCACTAAAATAGAAGCTATAATTTCATTAATTTATTATAAAGTGGTCCTGCTCTTGTGTGATACCATACCAACAATGGACAACGACTCTCTTTTGTCTTTTATGGGGGAATTAGATATTTATTATATTAATTTCATCACTAATATTCTTCGTTTATGTCACCAAGAATATGAATATAGCGTCATACATTACAACGTGCCGGCACCGATCGAAGTTGCACTCGATTTTGGTTGGGGAAAAAAGTTTGCTCTTCTTTCACGAAGCATTTATTTTAATATTAAATTAAATATATTAGTTTGTAATTTTTATTTGTTGATCTTTATTTGTGGCATTTAGTCATGGGTAAATAGTCATTTTGGTCCCTGAAAGTGTAACTCGCTGTCAATTTGATCCCTGAATCAAGCAAAAATACAAAATAGTCCCTGAAAGTGTAATCCGTCTGTCACATTAGTCTCTCCCGTGAATGTGCGTTGTTAACTCCGTTAATCCATCCGTTACTGTCAGTTTAGTCCTTGAAAGATGTCACTTACTGTCCGTTTGGTCCCTGAAACATATACGTGAATTCGTTTTAGTCCCTCGAATCTTAAGTTACTTCAGCAAAATTTTAAATGGTTGATTAAGGACGCCAATAGACTCATGGACTACATAGATCTATTGTAATTGAAAAATCGATGGTTAATGATGAGTTTATTTGCTCTAAGAAAATCAATCAACATAACTTTGTATAATCATTGATCTATATTGAAATTAGATAGCAATTGTATTTTTTGATGTTAATTCGAAAAAGCTTCCATTGCTGCAGAACTTAATAAATTACGGTTATTAATTTTAATTACTCTATGTTTACAATGAATTTTATTTTATTTATTTCATAGATTAAAATAATATTTTAAAAATATAAAAACTATGTGGCATTACAATGTGGCTTGCCACATAAGTTAATAGAACTCCACATCATATTTAATTTTGACAAATTAGAGAGAGATTTTGATTTTAGAAATTGATTTTAGGATATTCAAAAACATGAAGTGATTTGATTCAGATTGAATCAATAAACACTCATAATGATTATTGATGGTAACAAATCAAAGTAAAAGAGAATATGATACAACTCAATGTGTTAACTAGCCTAGCAAAGTCAATACACAAATTGAGCCAAGACTAGTAAATTCTGGTTTAAAATTTTGCTGAAGTAACTTAAGATTCGAGGGACTAAAATGAATTAACGTATATGTTTTAGGGACCAAACTGACAGTAAGTGACATCTTTCAGGGACTAAACTGACATTAACGAATGGATTAACGGAGTTAACAACGCACATTGACGGGAGGGACTAACGTGACAGACGAATTACACTTTCGGGGACTATTTTGCTTTTTTGCTTGATTCAGGGACCAAATTGACAGCGAGTTACACTTTCAGGGACCAAAATGACTATTTACCCATTTAGTCATTGCTTAGTTAGATTGTCGCGTCTGAATGCTCGTCGTCAATTATTTTGATTACATGTCAACTCGCCTTGAGTAGGCCACCTAAAGTGAAATGCAATGATTTTATTCTGAAAATTGTAACATCAATAGACAACGGATATATTATATTACCAACAGCGGGTTTAAGCAGAAGTTGAGATCAATGAATCATCCCAAAGTGCCGGGTTTGAATATTGGGTGAAATGCAATGATTTTATTCTGTAAGAAGGAAGTCCGAAGTCAAGCCCTAGAAGCTGGTGGGTTCGTTTGGTACAGGATAACATGTTCACTACGCTGTTCAGTAACTCACGTCCTACATTATAACATGAATGAATCTGGGGGTTGAGGACGTGGAGGACATGTTGGGTCATATTTATTATTATTTATTTACTTTCATAATATTTTACTAACCTGTGAGTTATTTTTAAAACGCTATCAACTGAAATATTAATTCAGTGCTCAGAGACTTCATATCTCTATTGAATTTTTTGACAACAAAGTGGCTCTCAATTGATGGAATGGAAAAAATCTCAAACCTAATTATAATGGCATATGGATATGTTTGACATCAATATAGCAATTTTGAGCGTGAAAAAAGCAAAATTAATTGGTAGCAAATTAATCAAAGTGGTTGATAGAAGGGACCCTAACAGTTCACTGAAAGCCATATTGATTTTGCTTATATATGGTGGGGATATGATATTACCTCTACCTACTGCTAAGTTGTGGTAGGAAGCCTAAGAACATTTCCACTAAGCTTATCCATTTCATTTTCTTTGAAAGCGACAAGGAATTTAGTTTCTTCTTCTGCACTAAATTTTGATGAAATAATCCACAATCATGCTAGCTATCACTCACAATCAACTTATATGGCCATTGGTTTTGATTATACTCTAACCAATTCTTTTTTTAAAACAAAAGTATCCTCCACAATAACTGTGGAAACTAATACTTTGAATAAACATAATAGTGATAAGTTTTATGAGGTTTGTTAATTACCTTTACAAGAATTATTTTTTTGACAAAAGCTTTATAAGATTTATTGAATAAATTGTTTTATATCCTAGTTTTAGAATGTGGTTTACGCCTAACTCAACCCCACAAAATCGGCTTATAAGGTGAGAGATGTCTCCCACTTATAAACACTTTTAAGACCATATCTCTAGTGACTTGGGTTTTCTTCCCTAATACCTAGTGATATTTACATGTGTAGAAGTGGAAATGCCTTACGTCAAAAAAAGAAGTGGAAATGTTATTTCTCTCTTAATTCTCCAGCCTTCTCTTGATTATCTCTTTATTCTTTATTTATTTTCTCTCCCCTCCACCCTTTAAATTTATGCTGTAGAGGTGTTGAGGATCCATTTCCATTATGGTGTTTTCATTTGGGAATAATATATGTGTGTTAACAAGTGTTACATATGATTGGTTTGGGGATTTAAATAATATTAATATATGCATGACAAAATACTGGTTATAAAACTGAATATTTTATTTTCTGAAGCTTCCGGATATTTCACCATATGTTGTAATAAAGGGCCGACTACATAAGAAGTTGAAAATCAGTGGGCGGCCATACCATACCATACCATGTGTTGGGTTGTGAAAGGAAAGATCACCACTTGTGAGTGTAAAAAGATTTTGGATCAAATTCATATGAGATTTTAGATTTTTTTTATTAGATTATAATTTGTTCATCATATGCTATCCTCATCATTAAAATCTAATATGGTGTCTGATTGGTTTACATTGTAATAATCATGGAGGTCGACAATGTGACAATGTCGATTAGAAAGTCTTATCATTTCCATTACTTGAGTATTTTATACGGATATTAAAAAGCCAAAATTTAAATTATTGTTTTGGCCTCTTTATCTTTTAGTCGATTTCATTTTTGGCCCTTATTTTTTTTTTCGTTTTTTCTCTATTTTTCCTTTTGTGTCAATTGGTGGCTTTTTGTAGTTTTTTGTAGTTTTGTTTATTTATTTTAACAGACGCCACGATTTAGCTTAATCACGTGGCGTCTTAGTTGTCCAATCTGACGTGTCACTCATTTAATGACATGGCAAGCAGTGACCAAATTGAAACTAAAATAAAACATAAAGCCAAATCGACACAAAAACAAAAAACACTAAAAATGAAATAAATAAGATAACGCATAAAAACAAAAACTGGAAAAACAAAATTCATCTTCCTCCCACCCCCCTCATCATCATCACCATCTTCCTCCCATGAATCAAAAAACAAAACCCAGAATCACTCTCATCTTCCTCCCACCCACCCACCCCCTCATCATCATCACCATCTTTCAAAACAAAATTCATCTTCCGGAAACAAAATTAAATCTAAAAATTGAAATGAACGAAAATCGTTTCTAAATCTACACTAAAATCGAACGGAACACAAACAAATCTGAATAAAATCCAAAGCAACAACAACAATACAAAAAAGAAGAACAAAATACCCAAAAACGAAATCAATGTTTTCTTCAAACCCAAACCCAACAATTTGTTCTTTGTTTTCTTCAAACCCAAACCCAGCAACACAAACAAATCTGAATAAAATCCAGCAACAATAGCAATACAAAAAAGAAGAACAAAATACCCAAAAACGAAATCAATGTTTTCTTCAAACCCAAACCCATCAATTTGTTCTTTGTTTTCTTCAGATCTGTTCTTCATCTTCTTTTGAGAATTTCATTTATGGGTTTGTGTTGGAAATGAATAAGAATGAAAGATGAAGATGAAGATGAAATGAAATCTGCAGTTTAATGTTTTTTTGTTTTTATTTAATTTGTTATTTCAATTTTGTTTTATTTTAATTTAAAAACATGAAATGTTGATGTGTAATTGCCACCTCAATTAATTTTGCCACGTCATTAAAAACTATTATCATTTCTAATACTTGAGTATTTTTTATTATAATTCAGATCTAGTGACTTTCTCACGTAGGTTTTCTATGTTTCAAATTCGTAATACAATTAATCTCAAAAAAAAAATTTGTAATACAAAAGTTTTTTTTTTGGACTTTCTGTTCATTTATGTTTTGATTTCAATTAGGTCTTTTATTTATATTTTGGAGTTTCAGTTAAGTCTCTTTTACTTTCTTAACCCAAAAATTCATAATCTTCGTCATCTTCTTCCTCAACCCATAATAACCAAAATGATGAAAAAGACAAAGTGGATGTAGTTTATTTTTCTGGCACGATGGAACAATTTCTGTCGGGGTGGTTGCTAGAGCAAGGTGTTTGGAATGCAAAATTTATTAAGGGAAAATGTAGAAGGCGGTGTGGTGATTCTGAAGGTGAGGTTAATTTTTCGAGTAGAAGTCTAGATTTATCAAAAAAGAGGAGATAAGTTTCTATTTTGGGTTTCAAGATCTATTTCGTTTTTGTTTCATTTCTCTCAAAACATGTGTGATTCTTGTAGAATAGAAAGAGAATAATACAATGGTTATCTTGGTTAGGAATGGGGTGATTAGAGTTGACCAGAAAAACTCAAAATGTGGCAGTTTGGTGGTTTTGAGCGAGTAAGAGTGAGAGACGAAAGCAAATAAGCGAGAGGAAAGGAGATGGAGAAGAGGGAAGCTCAAAGTTGGCCTTGGAGATTAAGATGAGATGAAGATCTATAATTTTCTGGGTTGTGATTGGAGAAGATGGTGAGAAATTAGAGTTTAATTTTGGGGAAGATGGAGAAGAGGTAAATAGGAGCTATTTGAAACTCAAAGATATACATAAATGACTTAATTGAAACCAAAACATTAACATTTTCCATGCATACAAGCTAATTAACTCTGTCATGTAAGCAGTTAACAACCATGTCATTCTTCGTTAACGGATATGGATAGAACGTTCAAAAAAGAATTCATGTGTCACAAAAATTTGAAACATAGGGGACTTAGCTAGGATAAAAACTTTAAAGGTTAAAAATGTATTTTAGTTTGTTTATTGCTTCAATATTCATGAATTTTGCTAAAGTGGATGATGAAAGAGTTTTTTCTAGTACAAATAGTTGAGGGATGAGTAAGAAAATAGTGGAGTGTTATGAATTCAAACATGTACTCTCAACATTCACCTATCACATACTACGATGGTTCTATTTATAAGGAAAAAATGCAGTTTTAGATTTATTGTGGTTAAGCCAAATAATTAGTTGATAATTACTCCCTATGTTCTATATTATATGACTTTCTAGCCAAAAAATTGTCCCATAATACACGACTTTTTAGAATACCAATGAAACATTAATTTTTCTTTTCTTGTAATACCCTTCATTATTTAATAATATGTATTCTTATAACTCTACTAATTTATCTTTCCAATTTCATTAATGAAGGGAATCTAGTAGCGTTAAAACTCTTGAGGGAGAGTTCTGCCACCCATTGTGATCCTACCTGGCTCGAGGAGTTAGTCTTTGTAGTTGCGCGCAGAGTATACACAGTTCACACAAAAAATGTCATTAATGAATGTTAATTTGGTAAACTAACTCACAATTTCTCTTTCCCATACAAAATTAACTATTTTTCTTAATTTGTGTGAAATGACCCAAAGTGATATATATATATATATATATATATATATATATATATATATATATATATATATATATATATATATATATATATATATATATATATATATAATATGGGACGAAGGGATATTAGTAGTAATTTAGGGTTATATAAAAATTTAGAGTTAGGGGATGTCGCCTCAATCCAATGCAGGAAAGACCTTCGGGTTCTTTGAACACTTACGAATGAAATTACAATTACCTCTCGGATACAACTTCTGTCATGCTGCATTAGGCCAACCCCTCGAGGTTTGAGGGATGTTAGTAGTAGTAATTTAGTTAATCCATTTATAATTAGATGAGTTAACCTTATCCAACTATTGTATTATTAAGCTTAAAAAATAGCCTTTGAGTAATCAAAAAAGTTTTTACATTGTCATTTGTCATCATTCTTCTCTCTCTTTCAAAGCAATGAAAAACAAAAAACACCAAACTTTTTGCTCACCCCCCACAACAAAAAGAATCAATTTTTATTAATCCCCAAAAGCTAAAAATAGAAAAAGAAAAAGCAATTCCCCTCAATCAACGCAACGCTTATGTCACTCATCTCTCTCTCTCTCTCTCTCTCTCCGCTTACTTACATATATACAACAACCGCATCAACTTCTACTACTCCGATAACATTTTCACGTTTCGATGCAATTGAAATTGAAATCGGTGATTTGGTAATAATGGCTATAATCAAAAACATAATAGGGGAAATGAGATCAAGATCTCATAGGGTAGTTGAAGAAGTGGTTGTGGTGGTTGGCGACAGTTTAAGGCAGAGTTGTTGGGCTAACATGCCGCAAGAGCTTCTCCGTGAAGTGCTACTCCGAATCGAAACGTCGGAGGAGACTTGGCCGCCGAGGAAGAGCGTGGTGGCGTGTGCCGGAGTGTGTCGGAGCTGGAGAGAGATCACCAAAGAAATCGTTAAAACACCTCAACTCTCCGCTAAGATCACCTTCCCCATCTCTGTTAAACAGGTGATTTCTCTTTCTCTATTCCCAATTTCATTCTCTTTTGCACAAAATCAAATTTTTATTGTTTCAGTTGAATGTCTGAAAGCAAGTACTTTTTTTTATTTTATTTTATTTTATACACCCTTCCAATTCTATGTTGGATTGGGTTGTTTCTTCAAAAAAAGTAAGTATTGAGCTTAATTGAATTATGAATTCCCAATATTATTGTTTGAATGAGTGCAACAAGGTAATCTTATGCTACTTTGTTTCTTTGTATTTTTTTTAAATGCTTTGTATAAAGGATACATTTTTATCTAGATGTTGTATTGAATTGTTTAAACATTTTTTGGCTATATAATGAATTGCTTAAACATTGTTTTAATTATAACCAAAGAACTATATATGTATATTAATGTTGCAATATTTATCCATATTAGTTTGAGGAGTATGTACCTCTCTTAATTTGTTTGAGATATTAATAATCCGTTCCTTTGTATTCTTTTTCATTTTCCCTTTTGATCCATGAATTTTGTACTATGTAGTGGAGCAAAGAAAATGCTTAATTTCTATGCTTATACTGTGAAAATCCCTCTGGCGTTTTTTATTTTATTTTTCCCTGTGGAAATTTGTTTTTTTGGTTGGTCTATGTTATTTGTGGATAATGTTGGGTTTTTGGCCTAATTCTAGAGACTTGTTTTCAATAATAGAACGAACATATATTTTCTACTTGTTTGCCAAGGATATAATTATGTTTTGGTTGGGTAGTGGCTAGTGGTCATTGTAACTTCTTTGTTGTTGACATATTATATACCAAACTAAAAAGTAAAAGGAAAGGTCACTCTTTTGGGCTAATTGAGTGGATACCAAAAGATGCCTGTTTGTTGTGGAATACACTCCATGGTATTATCTCTGAAGATTCCTTTGTTTGTGGAAGGGCATGACAATTGAATGTGACTATGATGCTTGTCTTTTTAAATCACCGAGTAATTTAGTGCATTGTTTTACAGCATTATGGTATTACCTAACATGTTTCTATTGGCAAATAATTTTGGCAGCCTGGTCCAAGGGAGCGCCTCTTTCAGTGCTTTATAAAGCGGAACCGGTCCACACAAACATATTATTTGTTTCTCAGTTTAACTAGTTGTGAGTATACAATTAAACTTGTGGTTGATTTCTTTCTGTAAATGTTTAGTTTATTAGTTGTGTCATTCTTCACTTTCATTTTTGAGATTTAAGTTTCTAATTAAGTGTGTATTCCTTTTGGCCATTGTATTCTTTAATCCAGCATTAGGAGATGATGGGAAGTTCCTTCTGGCTGCGCGCAAATGCAGACGTCCTACCTGCACAGATTATATCATCTCTCTAGATCCAGATGATACGTCAAGAGGGAGCAGCACTTATGTTGGGAAACTTAGGTGAGCTTCTAATCAAGTTCTATATTACCATTATTGTTTTCCTGTGTGTTAGTGTGCACTCACGTATTACATTTTATGTTCTCCCTTAATTAGATCAAATTTTCTGGGGACGAAGTTCACAATCTACGACGGCCAGCCACCTCATGCAGGGGCGAAGATTTCAAAAAGTCGTTCCACTAGGCTTGTGAATCTAAAACAGGTTTCACCCAAGGTCCCAGTAGGCAACTATCCTGTGGCCCACATCTCATATGAATTGAATGTTCTAGGCTCTAGGTAAGCTTTATATATTGCAATGATAAGCAAAAAGCTAAATGTTACCAAAGATGTTTGCAAGAAAGAGAAGAATACGATGTGGCAGCATGTAACACTTACAAATTATAACTACTCATTCTACCATGTATTGTTAGCCATTGGTCAAATGTCCTATTTTTATGCATTCTTCTCTTTCTTGTTAGCCATTGGTCAAATGTCCTATTTTTATGCATTCTTCTCTTTCTTGCAAAAATTCTTTGAGAAATAGCAATACTGCAATACTCTTTAACTAATAGTTGTTGTTATTCTATAATTGACATTGCATAAAATTTGACCTGCATCCGTAGTTTTCTTTTGGTGGACAATAATGTTTTGTGTATCCAAAGTGTTTGCTGAATTCATATTTAGCTTACTGTATATTCCTCTTGTATACATAGCATGCTATTCTTATTACCATCTTTATACTGCCAGCAGGGGGCCTAGAAGAATGCATTGTGTCATGGATTCAATTCCTGCCTCTGCAATTGAACCAGAAGGGGTAGCCCCTACACAAACCGAGTTTTCTCTTAACAACATAGATATGTTTCCCTCATTCCCTTTTTTCCGATCAAAATCAAGTCGAGTGAAATCTTTATCTGAACCCCTGGGTGATCAAAAGGACAGTATGCTGGTGTTGAAAAACAAGGCTCCCAGATGGCATGAGCAGCTGCAATGTTGGTGCTTAAACTTTCACGGGCGAGTAACAGTTGCCTCAGTTAAAAACTTCCAGCTGGTGGCTTATGCAGAAAATGAACCTGCTGGGCCAGAACACGATAATATTATCTTACAATTTGGGAAAGTCGGTAAAGATTTGTTTACAATGGATTACCGGTACCCTATCTCGGCATTCCAAGCATTTGCAATCTGCCTCAGCAGCTTTGATACCAAGATTGCTTGTGAATAACATTTTTAAACAGGTATTCATTTGAAAGTACGCTATTTTAAAATTTGAATATAGCTGGGATAACATGAAAACTTTACTCTTCAATCCATAACATAGTGACAAATATCTGAGTTTCATTACTTAAAAATTGAAACAAGAAATGTAATTTTTTAGCTAATGTTTGATTCCATATATAGTTTTTCAGTTTGCTTATTGAGGATGTTTGCTTGTTGTTCATGTCAGGTTCAATCCAGATTATATTGCAATCTCTTATTGAGGATATTATGGCTTGAATCACTTAGCAAACCATTGTAAAATGTCAAAGGAAGGTAACTGTATGTTGTTGAACCGAATCTACAAGGACTGAGCTGCACATATGAGAGTTTTCAGTTAGTTTATGGGATCACAAAACATCACTTTTGGGAAAATCACATGAAACTGAAATGTTTACTTGTAACTTCTTTTTATCTATCCCAAATTCGTGTACATAAATTATTTTCTTCTCAATTTGTATTTTATTAACAGATTACTTTTCATTTGATTGTTTATGCAATAATATAGTGGTTGTGTTTCCCAGACAACTTTTTGTTTGTAGGACTACTAGCTTCATTAGAACATGATAGTTTTGCTACTTGCAAGAATACAGTAATATTACTACGTGGTCTTGTTGACCAAAAAGAGCTTAACTCATGTTATCTCACAAGCTTATTATCAAGCTCATAACATTCATTGAAATATCTTTATAATAAACAACAATTCACCAAAAATATCAGAAAGAATTTAGGCATTCATATCATCTATGTATATGCTTTCCATTAGGTATCTTTTGGATTTTGAATCATACATAACACTCATCTAAGTTATTTAGTAGTGTTTTTTTATCCAAATAAAACTTCTTCATGGACCCACCAACCACAAAAGTTAGACTGCGCATAATGAATAGAAACTATTCCATCTTTTAGCAGTAGCTTTGCCACATTATGCCTTGCTCTAATGTATTGTTGTTACTTCCAAGCAATACCATTGAAAGTATTGACCTTTATGGTATTGATTTTACTTCCAAGCAATATTTTCCCATCAAATTCTCACTACTAATCAATTCCAAAAAAAAAAAAAACTCTTATTTAGCAGGTCTGTCAATAATAGTTAATTAGGCTGATCTTCAAGTAACTAGTTATATTAACAATTTCAGCAACATTGCAACAATGACCCCTGAATTCAAACCCGAGTGTGTCCATGTGATAGTGTGTGTTCATTTTTTTGTTATTTCGTCTAAGCTGACAAAAAAATAGCAAATTGATTGTGGCCTTTTTTTCAAACGAATACATCAAATGAATTGTGGTTATTATTTTGTATTATATTGGCAGTATTGAAACCAAAACCAGGAAGTCATATTTTGTATTATGGAGTGTTATAAAACATTGGATTTGTATGAGCCAGTTGCTAATGGTACGAACTGGAAATGAGATTGACAATAATAAGTAAACCGTTTTAAAAACAATTTTTGGAGTGAAAAAACATGTTCTGAAAAGTGGTAAACCATTTCTGGAAGTAAAACTGGTTTTCAGAAGCGGTAAACCATTTTCTGGTAGCAAAAAGTGGTTTTCAGAAACGGTAAACCGTTTTTCAGAAGCAAAAAACTGGTTTTAAACCAGTATTCTGGTTTATAAACGGTAAACCACTTCAGTGAACCGAACCGGTTTTAAACTGGTTTAGAACCGGTTTGAAAACATGAACCGGTTTTTGCATAAATGGTAAACCATAATCGGATCTTAAAGTGGTATGGTGTGGTTTTTGTATTCACAATACATCTACTTTAATTTCATCTACATGTCTTCTTCTTTAATATTTTATTTTTCTCTATCGATAAATTTTATTTAGTCTCCTACGGTAATATTACAATTTGGAAAATTTGAAACTTTAATACAATTTTGTTTTCTAATATCTACGGAAAATATTACGTAGCTGTTTGGATTGGCGGTGGGAGTGCCCAAAATCGATTTTAGGCTCTACTTTCGTGATTTTGCTCTTAATTAGGGTGTTTGGGTGCCAGCTCTCAAAATCAATTATGGCCCTGAAAATCGATTCTAGGAGAAGCTCAAATTTGAAGCTTTTGAGGTGGGAGTGAATTGATTCCACAAAAGCAGCTTTTTATTTTCTCTCACCTTCCTTTAATGCCCTTCTCTCACATCCCAGCATTTAACGTTCTTTTTTTTTTTAAACCCAGCATTTAACGTTAAACTTCAAATAGCATACAGTGCAGTATGCTGAAACGTTTCCTCAGCATTAAAAATGTTGTTGAGTATTGCTGATTAATGACTCCTTAAACGTTGCTCAGCATTAATGAGAGCAATAATGGCACCTTAAATTTCGATTACTCAACCTCTCACCTACTGGATCCCTTAAATTTCACCATTAAAGAAATTCCTTTATCACAGCAGCTATTAATATGAAATTCCTTTATTCCAATTTTGATTTACTCCTCCCATAGTAATGGCTCCCCTTCAATTTCGAATTTACTCATTCTCTCACCTACTTCTTGTTTGGTGAGCAGTTTCACCTCTCCAATTTCAATATATTTTTAAGTTGAGACCCATTTTGGTACTTTCACATGTAAAAGCAATTCTAATCCAACCTATCCAAACAACAAATATTGAAAAAAAATCACTTTTAAAGTAAAGGTATCCAAACAAAAATCACGTCAACTTCAACTCACTTTTAACTAAAATCAATTCTGCAAAATCAATTCTATCAGAATCAATTCTACTCACCGCCAAACCAAACACACGCTACATATTGCTGGTAAATATTTACGGGATAATGTTCGAACTAACTCGATTACTATTTGAAACTTTTTGTTTATCTACTTTAAATTAGTCTTGAGTTTCACGGAGTAATGTTCGGACGAATTAAATTATTTCTAAGTCTATTAATAAAAATAACACAACAACACCCGTGACCGTGCGTATGCACGAGTATACTGCTAGTTTAAGAAATGGAATAAAGTAAAGTAAAGATTTTTTTTATAGACAATGTTAATAGAGAGGGGGAATATTAGTTTTATGGATAAAGAATACTAATATTGGGATAAAGTAATAGAGAATACTTGCATAGAAATACTAATATTGGGATAAAGTAATACTTACAAAGACATGCTCATCCACTGTTGTTTAGACAGAAAAAGTCATATAGTAAATGAATCATATCATACTCATACACATTCTTATACACATGCATGTCTAATGTAAAAAGTAAAACAAGTTTTCCCGCAAAAAACGCCCATTAAAGTCGATATCCTTATTATAAACTAGGACACATGCCCGTGCTATGCACGAGGAGGTGATTAACAGGCCTACAGATGTAGTTTCAAAAAAACATCAACATTTTATAAGGGGGTATAAAAATACGCAACACATATATATAAGGCGAGAGGCAACAATAAATAGCCCTTGGTGGGATGAGGCAACAATGTTGGTCCAAAAATATAGAGTGGGGTATATTGGTACTTGATGGGATACAAAATGAGGATACATTTTGATAATAAAAAAAAAAAGTGTTGGACAAAAAAAATTTATCGAGGGTATGTCGGTCTAAAAATATAGAGTGGGAGTATATTGGTAAATAGTGAGAGTACAAAATGAGGGTATATTGGTAAATGGTGGGGTACAAAATATAGAGTGGGGTATGTCGTTCCAAAAATATAGAGAGTGGGGTATATTGGTAAACAGTGGGAGTACAAATGAGGGGTATATTGGTAAATAGTAGGAATAAAATTTTCCCACCAAAAGTGGATAAAAAAAAAAGAGTGTTGGAAAAAAAAATTATCGAGTATGTCGGTCCAAAAATATAGAGTGGAGGTATATTTGAGTGAGCAGACAAAATGAAGGGTATATTGGTAAATGGTGGGAATAAAATTTTCCCACCAAATGTGGAAAAAAAAATAGTGTTGGACAAATAAAAAATTTGTCAGGGGTATGTCGGTCCAAAAATATATAGTGGGGGTATATTAATAAACAGTGGGGTACAAAATGAGGGGTATATTAGTAAATAGTGGGGCACAAAATATAGAGTGAGGGTATGTCGGTCCAAAAATATAGAGTGGGGGTATATTGGTAAGCAAGAGAGTCTGAAATGAGGATATATTGATAAATGGGAGAGAAATTTTTTTCCCCCCAAATCACATATAATATGCGACCCTCTCTTAATAAAGAGGGGATAGCGATGAACAAGTTACACGTGACTTTGTTGATAATTTCACTAAAAATTAGACAAATCCAAAATTCTAGCTGTCAACTATGATGTTTCACGTTATGCCACTCATAACTCATGAGGTGATTGGAAGCTGCCTGGTCCCAACTACTTCTTCTGTTACCAAAATAAAATAAATATGGCTTAAATATCATTTACCCCCTGCAAATATCAGCATAATTCATTTACCCCCCTGTAAAAACAAAAAATTTAAAAAACCCCTTGCAAATAATAAGTGTTTTAATTACCCTACTGAAGTGCAGAATGTAAACGATTTATATTTTGCAGGGGGGTAACCGTAAACAGATTATACCCATTATACACTTAACGCTATCAACATAATCTAACAGCAGGGGGTAACCGTAAACGGTTTATATTTGTAAGGGGCATTTTAAAACTTTTATTTTTACAGAGGGTAAATGGATTATGGTGATATTTGCAAGGTGGTAAATGATATTTAAGCCAATAAATATATTAATTTCATATCCTGAATTTGGCAAGAAAATGAGAACTTTAATTATTATACTGCTTCTACCTTACTTCTATAATTACCATCATTCACTATAATAGCATAAAACAAAATACCATCAATGTTCAAAACGTTCATTATCTCATGTTCACATGAAAAATATAAGTGATTTTACATAACTTGTTGATTGGAAATTCCACTTTAAGTAAGATTAGATTCTCATAAGTAACTTCAATTATAGACAAGTTATCCTTTTCTTTTTCACCCTTTTAAACTGGTTTAGAACCGGTTTGAAAACATGAACCGGTTTTTGCATAAATGGTAAACCATAATTGGATCTTAAAGTGGTATGGTGTGGTGTGGTATGGTTTTTGTATTCACAATACATCTACTTTAATTTCATCTACATGTCTTCTTCTTTAATATTTCATTTTTCTCTATCGATAAATTTTATTTAGTCTCTACGGTAATATTACAATTTGGAAATTTTGAAACTTTAATACAATTTTGTTTTCTAATATCTACGGAAAATATTACATATTGCTGGTAAATATTTATGGGATAATGTTCGAACTAACTCGATTACTATTTGAAACTTTTTGTTTATCTACCTTAAATTAGTCTTGAGTTTCACGGAGTAATGTTCGGACGAATTAAATTATTTAAGCTCATTAATAAAAATAACACTATTAACACTGCAGTGATGTGCATGCGTATCTGTGAGTATCTCTTAGTTTAAGAAATGGAATAAAGTAAAGTAAAGATTTTTTTTATAGACAATGTTAATAAAGAGGGGGAATATTAGTTTTATGGATAAAGAATACTACGCATAATTATACTCGCATTAATTCTTCCTACTCACTCTCAGTATTCTCTAACTTGTATTAAATGCGATTACAGTGTCCCACACGTAAGGCATTTCTCTGTAATCTCTATACCTTACTTCTTTCTATTTAAACCCCACCCAATAAATACACAGCACCACTGCCATTTCTTCATGTCTCGTTGGCTTTTCTCCGTTTTTATTCTTCCACTCATTCTCCTATCCACCGCGATACTTCCATCTCCGGCAGAATCCGCCGCCGGTGGACAATGGCAGCTTCTTCAAAGAAGCATAGGCATTATAGGCATGCATATGCAGTTGCTTCACAATGACCGTGTCGTCATTTTCGACCGAACAGATTTCGGTTTATCAAACTTATCCTTACCCGCCGGAAGGTGTCGTAACAACCCCTAGAAATGGCTGTTAAAATAGATTGCACCCTCATTCCCTCGAATACGACGTCGCATCCAACACATTCCGACCACTCTTTGTTCAAACTAACGTTTGGTGTTCCTCCGGTTCTGTCACTCCCGACGGAACTCTTGTCCAAACCGGTGGTTTCAACGACGGAGACCGTACCGTGAGAACCTTCAACTCATGTCCCACTTGTGATTGGCGCGAATTCAATGGCGGACTAGCTGCTCGAAGATGGTATGCAACCAATCACATTTTGCCAGATGGAAGACAAATTATAATCGGTGGAAGAAGACAATTCAACTACGAGTTTTATCCCAAGAAAGACACCACTGCAAAAAACACCTATAGTTTACCTTTTCTCGTACAAACCAACGACGCTGCTGAGAACAATCTCTACCCTTTTGTTTTTCTCAACGTCGATGGCAATCTCTTCATCTTTGCAAATAATCGTGCTATCTTGTTAAACTATAACAACAACAATGTTGTGAAAACTTACCCTTCAATACCAGGTGGAGATCCTAGGTCTTATCCAAGTACAGGTTCAGCAGTTTTACTTCCTTTGAAGAATTTAAAAGAGCCTCTTAAAGTAGAAGCTGAGGTGTTGATTTGTGGTGGAGCCCCGAGTGGGTCATTTCAACAATCTCTAAAAGGTAAATAGTGGACTTAGTGCCGATGGATTATAATTTGTCTTCCATCTGGCAAAATGTGATTGGTTGCATACCATCTTCGAGCAGCTAGTCCGCCATTGAATCGCGCCAATCACAAGTGGGACATGAGTTGAAGGTTCTCACGGTACGGTTTCCGTCGTTGAAACCACCGGTCTGGACAAGAGTTCCGTCGGGAGTGACAGAATCGGAGGAACACCAAACGTCAGTTTGAACAAAGAGTGGTCGGAATGTGTTGGATGCGACGTCGTATTCGAGGGAATGAGCGGTGCAATCTATTTTAACAGCCCTTTCTAGGGGGTTGTTACGACACCTTCCGACGGGTAAGGATAAGTTGGATAAACCGAAATCTGTTCGATCGAAAATGACGACACGGTCATTGTGAAGCAACTGCATATGCATGAACCTGAGGGTCGAGATTGCCTACGTACGCCGTAGCATCTTGATTCCTCTCCGCCGAGTGTTGGCCCAGTAAATTTGCCCCAACACCCGGTGCTATTCGAGTTGTCATCGTTTTACCTTAACTTCACGCAAAGAAGCGGAAAAGGGAACTTGAATTGAATTAGGGTTTTAGAACTTTGAATTCAATTTGTCTTTGTGAGTGACGCGACGATTCTTTCTTTACGGGTTCAAGTGTGCGAAGCGTGAAAGTGAGCTCAAATCAAAATGGGAAAGCGTTTAGGGTGAGGAGTCATCACATCGATTCTGACCATCCGATTCGATGTGATGATGTTGTGGTAATCAAATAGACGGTCCACATTTTGTACTTGGAAACGGGTTAGAGTAATTGTTGATATTTGCAAATAAGGGTCTGCACTCTCTTTGATTATCTGAAGAAATAGATGACAAATAAAGTAGACTTGATCTATTGTTTTTTTTAGCGTGACAATGGTGCACAATATTCATCGGGTTTGTCAATGACTAATCTAGTCTAGAGACCTAGCTGACCACGTGTATACCTGGTTTTTGTCGCTATGTGTGGTTTCTCTCAACAGAGTTTTTGTCACACTCAATATTTGAATCTGATACCTTGGGGTGGGATTCGAGTCTGGTTACTACTCTGACCAACCATTGTTGGTACTTGATCTATCATTTGGTATAAGATGAAGTTGAGAGAACATTAAAAAAAGAAAGATGAAACAAATAAAAGAGAAGTATTTTTTATAGGTAAATGTTAGTTGTTAGTAGTTAGTTAGGAGATGGAAAATGTTAGTTTTCATGATTTGAAATATGGACCTCCTTCTTCAAACTCTTTCATGTTTCTTAGCTCGCTAATTCGGCTACCTTCTTGGACGAAAGAAGTATTGGTTGATTTTAGGTTAAATTACATTTGTGGTCCCTTAATTTTATTTTAGTTGTCAATTATGTTCCTTGTGTATTATTTGTTATGTTTGGTAACTCATTCCCTCGAATACGACGTCGCATCCAACACATTCCGACCACTCTTTGTTCAAACTGACGTTTGGTGTTCCTCTGGTTCTGTCACTCCCGACGGAACTCTTGTCCAAACCGGTGGTTTCAACGACGGAGACCGTACCGTGAGAACCTTCAACTCATGTCCCACTTGTGATTGGCGCGAATTCCCTCGAATACAACGTCGCATCCAACACATTCCGACCACTCTTTGTTCAAACTGACGTTTGGTGTTCCTCCGGTTCTGTCACTCCCGACGGAACTCTTGTCCAAACCGGTGGTTTCAACGACGGAGACCGTACCGTGAGAACCTTCAACTCATGTCCCACTTGTGATTGGCGCGAATTCAATGGCGGACTATAGCTGCTCGAAGATGGTATGCAACCAATCACATTTTGCCAGATGGAAGACAAATTATAATCGGTGGAAGAAGACAATTCAACTACGAGTTTTATCCCAAGAAAGACACCACTGGAAAAAACACCTGTAGTTTACCTTTTGTAAATGATGATGTGTAAAGCTTAGGTGGATAACTCTCAATTAAATATAATTATGATTATGATATGATATGATAAAATCACACTATTTGGACCCAAATACCCTTGCTTGGTACTTCTTGATGGACCACAAAGACTAAATAGTAACTCTCAATATTGTGAGTACTGTTATGAAATCAACGTACAAAGTTGAAGTGACAATACCTGGTTCACCTTCGTACGTTGATTTCATAACAGTACTCACATTGAGAGTTACTATTTAGTCTTTGTGGTCCATCAAGAAGTACCAAGCAAGGGTATCTGGGTCCAAATAGTGTGATTTTATCATATCATAATCATAATTATATTTTATTGAGAGTTGTCCACCTAAGCTTTACACATCATAATTTACAAAATGCCATGTAATAGGGATGTAAAATGGGTGGCAGCCACCTCATTTTACAATATAATCTGACGGTTAAATAATAGTTCAGCTTCTAAATTCACAGATCCGACGGATCTGCTTGAGTTGTATATAGACGCCTATTATGTATTGTTCCTTATCGATCAATCGTTGGGTACAAAGAAGACAAGCATAGTAGAGCAGAGTTATATCTGGAGATTCTGTACGCATGAAATTGCAAAAGTTTGTCAAGCATACCGAGGAAGAAGGAACTTTTGATATCTCTTTTAACTTTCTAGCCAATCCGAAATCACATAGCTGCATCAAAAAAGTAGAAGATGCACTCTCAATCTCATATTAACAAACGGGAGAAAATAACTAAAATAAGGGAGCAAAATAAATTGATACCTTTGCACATCCATTTTCATCTAGTAGGATATTTGATGGTTTCAGATCACAATAAATTATTCCATTTGAATGTAAAAACCTGAACGCGGCATCCAAATTTAGTGCATACATAATAAGCGTAGTACACTAAACTGTGGGAAGACAGACAGGGAAATTAAGATATACAAACATACTGCAAAGCTCTGACTAGGTCAGTAGCAAGATCATGAACTGAATCTTCAGGAAGTTGGCTATCCTGCAATTCATCTTCGTAATTAACACCAAACAAGAAAGTAAAATTGCATAACAGGGCACCTAAATCCCAAAACTAAGAAAGTGCACAATTCACAACAGATAATTTAGAGACCAATTTGTTTGAGCAAGATAATAAAAGAACATATAAACAGCCTAAAAGCCAATCACATTTGGTTTTCACAAAGCTGTATGTGCAATCTCCCGTCCAAAAGCTACAATAAACAGAGGCTCCTAAAACATAGGCAATGAAATGTTGTGTACCTGACGTAATATCGAAATCAGATCACCCCCAACACAATACTCCAAAACCAACCATAGGTGAGCAGAAGTTTCATACCTAAAAAGCATAAGTAGACAACGCTATAAAATATGAGGTACAAGAAAACTACTAAACCTAATTCAGAAAGAAGCACTTCTTTAGGGAATTTTTTTTATTTCTGCACAATAATTAATAAGTAATAACCACTCCAACATTTTAGAATACAACTTAATAGTAAGATTTCTTCCCTCGTTCTTGAATTCTCCCAATTTGACCAAGATTTTGTTTTCATCATATTTATTTTCATAATATACATTTTGAATAGGATTTCCTCATTCTTTTGGACTCACTCTTCCCAATTGTATATGCAAAATAATAGCGCTCACCATGAATAAAACTTGAGCACATTTCGGTGATCTAAAGTGTGAAGAATCCTAACCTGCAGAAAGAGAAAGCGATTAACTCACAGTGTTTTGGTACATGAACACAACACTTTACAGCTCAGGATCTACTAAAAAAATATGGAAAAATCTATATATCATCAACATCAATGCTATTTACAGTGACTTAATTATTAATTCTTAAAAAATTATTAAAAAAATAAAACGAGTGTTGGAATATTAAATGAACTATATTAGAAAGATTATAAAGTTTAATGAAATTTCCGAAATGGAATTACTTACTTCTTGAAGAACCTTGGTTTTCTGAGATTTATCAACGCTCTTGATGGCGAAATACTCAATCGTCTTCTTCTTTCTGCCTTTGTAGACGGTCTGCGAATTCCAAATTAAAAACAGAAGAATCGATCAATCACTAGTTGGGAAAACGACGATTGGAGTTCGAAATTATAGGTTAAAACTTGGAAATGGAAGAAGGATGCGTTACGGAGTATCTTCCGCGACCAATGGCTTCGTAGATGTGGTACTGATTCATGTTGACTGTGGATCTATCTAGGGTTTGTCTTCGCGGAAATCAAATGCTGATGCTGAAGATGAACAATGAGCGAGAAATTGTTTGGAACATAGAATGAGTTGTTGAGCGGAAGAGAGAGAAAGAGAGACTGTGCAAACGGGCGGGGTATTTGAAAATGAAGATTTGTGGAGTTATGCTATTTTTGAAATTGGAAGAAGGGGAATATACTTTTGACTTTTTGTAACGCAATCCTTCCCCATGTTTGAGTTTGCATTCATAAAATTATAAATTTATTTCAAAAGTAATTTCAATTATAACTTACATTTCACAACTCACATTTCACAACAATAATTAAGACTAATACTTAATTATAACTCACAACAATACTCAATTCTAATACATAACAACAAATTTAATTTAAAAAACTAACCGCTATTAGATTTACGTCCGGTGCGGCGGGTGGTTCGGTGACAGTCTTGCACTCCGGTGCGGTGGTGAAACTTCAAACACCAAAATCCAATCCTAACCAATTTCAATTTCAAGGAAAAAATAAATTAAAACAAATTCAATAAAAAATTAAAATTAAAACAATATCATAAAAAATTGAAAATCAAAACTTACAATAAGAGGTGGTTGTGGTGGTGGTTGTGTGGTGGTGTGGTGGAAGAAGATGGAGAGAGTAAAAGGGAAATGAGAAATAGTAAGAGAGAGAGCTAGAGAGGAGATAAATAGGAGGAGCTTTGGTGGTGGTGGTGGTGGTGGTTTCGTGGTGGTGGTTTCGTGGGTGGTGGTTTCGTGGGTGGTGGTGGTGGTGGTTTCGTGGGTGGTGGTGGTGGTGGTTTTTTGGGTGGTGGTGGAAATGAGGTGAAGAGAAGAAGAGTGAAAGGAGAGAGAGAGAGAGAGAGCAGGACATGAGGAGAAGAATTGGGGGCGTGGGTGGTGGTGGTTGTATGGTGGTGGAGAGGGTTTTGGTTTGAGAAGAATTGAGAGAGAAGAGTGAAAGAGAAACAAGTGAGAGAGTGAGAGAAGAGTGAGAGACCGAACGTCGCTCGGTTGTGGTCAAAAATGTGCCACGTAGCGGCCGGATTTAGCGACGAAAAAATTGGTCGCTAATCGCGCAGAAACCGAGACATCGCTGTGATCGAAATTTAGCGAGGACCCATTAAATCTGCCGCTAATCGCGTCTTGAAGTGCGTGCAAGCGCAATTTGAAATTGGCGCGCGTGCATTTAGCGAACGCCACCCGTCCGCGCATCGCCTTATTTCCGTCGCTAATTACCTAATTTGCGAGGGACCTGTTTCCCTCGCTATGTCTGTCGCTAATTTCTGAGTTTGCGATGGACCTAATATTCCCTCGCAACGTCCCTCGCTAAATGACATTTTTTTTGTAGTGGATCAATGGTCCATATCCCATAAAATTGCGGCTGGCTGTGGTCCCTAACTGTCATTGAAATTGAATTATTAGGTGTAATTAAGTCAATTAACACAGTACCATAATTCATGGTTTAATTACATATTGTTAAAAGCAATTAGATAAATCAAAGTCATGTACATATTCTTATATATTTGCTAGCAGTTATGATAAATCTAAGTAATTTACAAATTACAAATTCACCAAACACAGTGATTAGCCAGCTCAAGGATAACAGGTCCATATCTAATGACCGAGAGTTTTTAAGTGAGCCTAAAGAGAGTGTATGTCAGCTTACGGAACATGACGAGGTTTACTGACTAGATTTCTAAGACCAAATTTTTAAGTGAGCCTGAAGAGAGTACAATATGGCAATGAATATGGTCGTTGGAGTTATCCGACAAAGAAACATCGAATAATACCCTTTTATTTTCTCACACATTAACAGTTGGAGCAATCCAGTTGGCTATCAAGAGAGAGAGCGTGGCAATTTTACTGGCGATGCGACGGAGAGCAGATGACGACAATTTGGTCAATCAGTTGTCCGCTTAAACACAAATAAAAAGCTCTTGGAGACATGTCTCGTGAAACAAGAGAGGCAGATGGATAAAAATGAATATTTATGAGGCTGAATAATATTGGATATAAATAAATGTACACCACAAGAGCACAGATGACTAAGACATCATCTGCTACAAGGTTAAACCACTACTGATAGGCATCCTCTTCTTGTACTTAGTTACTTACTCACAACATAACCTCTTTCAATCTCATCCCATTTAAGGATATAACTACTAATTGCTATATATTATACACAATTATCTTTACAAATTTATAAAACAGCTTAAGCTTCTTGCATGCTCACACTTGATTCTTGGCCCTTAACTGCAAATTCGCCGCCTTCTTCCTCCTCAGTAGTAAGATCATCTGAATGCAGTTTCGGTTGATTAAGGCTCCGAACTAACTCAGTGAACGAAGGGAAATGCTCTGGAGAAAAGAAATATGCTCCCATTCTATGATATGTGAACAAGTCCAGTACATTATCTCCTGATAAATTCTTCTTGATTTGTTCAAAACCTCCTGGAACACCAAACTCTGATGAGTTTTGACCTGAAACTTTCACCTCATGCTGTCTAAAAGCATCCATAATCTGTGCAAGTAGCAATTCAGGGCTGGAATGTGTTTCATTTGATTGGTTAGCATCTGAAAGGTCCATTCCAGGTAATATGATTTTGCATGAGTTTTTAGCAAACATCTCTGCAACTTGTTCATAACCATCTTTGTTAGCTGTGTTATGTAACCCTGCTGTTAGCTCAGAAGGATGTGATTTAGTTCCATACCAAGAGTGCAAAAGTGGGAGTTTTCCATATATCGAGACTCCGGTGTCGCCAAAAGTAGAAGATGCTAATGAAAGGAGAGAATCTCCATGTTCTATGAGCTGAGAAGAATACCATGAAAGGAAGAAGTCTCCATATGGAGACTCCCAAGAACCACCATCCTTGAAGAAGGTATTGGAATATGGTGATTGATCATAGGTAGGTACATCATGTGGACCACCAAGTCCCCATAAAGGATTTCCAGATGATTCAGCATGTTGCTTGAGAAGGTTGAGCATGTTTTGGTCATAACACTGGAATTCGCCTACTCCTTGTGTTTTACTCGGTAGCTCGTGATGAGATGGATATCGTAGCTCGCCATCTGGCCCTAAACCCATGGAAATGCCCTGCAATATGACAAGATTGTCAATCATCATTCCTGTATACTAATTTGAAAGTGGATATCAGTTTTGTAGAGTTTAAAAACTATACACCGACAGTGTAAAAAAGTTTTACGCGTGTATCCAATCTGTCTCACTATATAGATAGTATTTGTTAAGATATTTCAGAAAATAATGTAACAAAGTAGCATCATCATAGTGAGGTATGATTCTTTTACACTGTCTCTTAGTTTGCATAACTTGTCCTTTAATCTAAAGTGCTTACCGTAATTGTAGAGCTCATGAATGGAGAGAATGAAGACTTGAAGCTTTTGCAGAAACTCTGGTACACTTGGACCGGAGTCTTTCCATTAAGAACCGGAAGATTATCGACCGCCAGCGACAGACATTCTTTATATTGCTGTCCTGACCGATCCGTAAAGAAGATACTGGATTGAGATTCACCAATCTGTGATACCCAATTGGGTAGAGGGATATTTGGTTTTTGAGATCCATGAAAGCAAAGGGTAACATGAAGCTTAAGACCCACTTTCTGAATCATCTCAGCAATAGCAAGATAACCTGACCAATCATATTCTCCCATGGAATCTCTCTCAACAATTCCCCACCAAACAGGGAGTTCAACACCTTCCACTCCTAATAATTTCAGAGCTTTTAGCCCTGCTGCAATTGCTCTAGTATGGTTTATTGATTTGCAGTTATGAGAAACTATATCTAGTGGTAGCCCCACAAATAATCTTACACCATCTACCTGCAAAATATCATTTGAAGCATGTCACTTATTTTTCAATGGCTTGAATTTGATTTTCAAAAAGAAAAGCAGCACATTTTATTAAGTTAATCTCTGGTGTTTGTACACTTTCAGATACTAGTAATACTTGTTTGTCATTCATCATGCAATTAATATTAGCCAAAATCATTCCAAAAAAATAAAATAAAATCCATTCAAAATCATGACTCAGTGAATAAAGTAAATTTCTAACAGGAGTTGACTTCATTATTCACCTTAGCTATATAAATCAGAATTCAAGATACTAGTTATTTAAATATCCTAGATATGATAATTGAATTCCAAGTAAAAAGAAATAAAATTCAATAAAATCAAACATAAAAAAAAAAAAAAACTACTAATCAATGGCTTCCTTCCAAGTCAAACTCAATAAATATATATAGTAATACTTTTTTCCCTAATTTCTCACAACCCATAAGCAACAGGCAACATAATATTAATAACAATTATTTTAAGAAAATAAAAGAAAACGCAAAACGCACCGGCTTGGATTTTGTTCCAGATCCAGAAGGCTTTTTCATAACCTCTCTAACAGGTTCAGCATGAACAGCTCTTAAAGTAAATCCATCTTTCTTCAACCTTAAATTCCTACCAAAACTAACTCTACCATTTGAAAACCTGCAATTATCCTTCAGAATAACAAAACCAAGTTCCCTACTTGCAAAGTCACTCTTTCCCAGCTTCACTTGAGAGCTCCTAATCATTGAAACCTCCATCTCAAACAAGAAAATAACACAATAAACACAAAAATTTCTTCACCAAATGAATCAAAATTCAAGTCTTTTAAGGATACCCAGTTGAGGCTTTCAATAAAATTTGCAAAGAAAAGTGTTGGGTTGAATTCAAAAAGAGATTTTTGAAGATGGGATAATGGATTGTGGTAAGAGGGTTCATATATATAAAGAGGTGGAGCCCCAACGCGCTTTTTCTTTTAATTTTTTCTCTTCTGCAATCAAACAAATAAGCCACGTGTCGATCTCTTAGGAAGCCAATGTTAAGCCGCAGAATACTATTCCTTATTTTTTTTTTGTATATAAAAAAATGAAATTAAGGACCATACTAATAATCATAGGTTCATAATGCTCAAAAAAAAATATATATATATATATATATATAAAAAAAATTATATAGCAAATGATAAAAAGAACAAACTAATAATTCCTCAAAAAAATTGCATGTGGATCTGCAATCAATGAAGATGACTTGGATATGACTGGACATAATTATAAGGTTAACTTATTCAGATTAATTTATTTTAAAAAATATTTAGTTCCTTTTTTTATTCATTTTATAAGTTAAAAATTTAGAAAAATATTAATGATGTCCGTTCCACCCGACATAATAAGGATAGATTCCATTCAATCAATTCATTCACATGAAAAATGCTACGTACATTATCCAAAATGACTACTCATTGCATTGCAAATTGCATGATTGTACATTTTTTTTTACTGTTTAATTTATTAATGGCATAGTTTAATTTGTCTGTTTGCAAAGCATATAGAAAATTGGCCAATAGGCTGGCTAGTTGTGGTTGGAGAGTGTGGTGGGGCATGCAGTTTGGTCCAAGCAAAGGTACACAATTATTTTGTTTTATATTCACAAATTGAATTGAATTGAATGATAGGTTGTGGAGAAGTGACAGAGGAAAATGCTGTGTGTGTGTATGCTGAGTCACAATCTATAGTAGTGTGAGTGTGTGGAGCCTTTGGATTTAGAATTAGATTCATTTCATTGGTCCATGTTTTAAGATCTGATTCTGTTTCTCCAGTTCTGTGTATGGATTTCTGATCATGTGTATATGATATGACTTGGATCAGATTCAGAACATGCACTTTCTTTTGGATAAGAGGGAGAAAAAAAAATCAAAAAGGGACTCTGTTTTTTCTTTTTGAGTTGGGACAAATTTGAAAGCAAAATGGATGATTAATTGTTTATTGTTTAGGGACAATTTTGAAAGCAAACAGATTATTGTTTATTGTTTAGAGACAATTTTGAAAGCAAATTGTTTATTGTTTATAGTTATTATACCATTACTCACACATTTTATTATTGTTCACATATAAGCATTTAAATAACAGTGGCTTAATTATACCGTTTGCAACTACAAATAAAAAAAATTAAACCGTTTGCGTCTGAGTAAGAATCTTCTTCCTTATTTAAAAGAGATGGAAATGTTTATTACTAAAGTATTGAGATATAAATATTAAACATATGTCACTATCATTTATATCTAGAAACTTTAGTAATGAAAGTTCTCATTAATAAAGTATTGAGATAGAATTTTTCTTACACTCTTCGATGTAGTGGACCCAAAACCATGGGTAAGGAGTGTAAGAAAAATTCTATTATCAAGAGTGTATCTTAAAATGTGGTTTAGGTCACCGGAGGTTGTGGTAGTCTGGATGTTTTTTTGCCAAGCAAAGCAACTTGAAATGTTTTGATAATAGATGCCAAAGTACAGAATTTAGGCAGCACAAGGGGTTGGCATGCTGAAGAAAGTCATGACTTCATGGTGGCTGCTGAGGTGTTGTTTCTGAAATAAGCAAACATTGATAGCTTAGATGTGCTATATACTGAGGTCTACTAGCAATAATGTTAGAGTCTATCATCATTGTAAAATTTAAGAGCAGAAAAATTGATTGTATCATACTCTATTTGCAAAAGTAACGGATATAGGACCCCAATTTTCAATATTTGAACAGGGCTTCCAAATCGTTTGGGACGGCCCTATTCGTTGTAAGAAACCACTGATGTAGAATGGAAACTTATTTAGTACAGGAAAAGTTTCAAAGACAAATATCACCCTTGATATGAAATGCTAGTTCATCTCTGTCCTCAAACCACCTAAATGGACTTGGATCCGATAAATAAATAAATAAAAACCTAACTGGACTTGGATTTAGTGCAGTTGGAGATTTGTAGTCATGCAGTCATTTATCTCAAAGTCATTCGATTAAGATCAGGCAAAAAAATTCCAACTTTGAAAAAGTCTCGAGCTTATTGACTGTCTGACTGCATACAGTTCTAACTACATAAACCAGATCCCACCAAAGGAATGGGAAAGAAAGTAAAATGTCAAATCATAATAGGTTGGATTGTCCAATGTGACATTGTTTTAACTCTGCAGTGGTTTATCCCCAAAAAAAAAAATCTCTGCAGTAGAAGGTGCAAACAATAGGTTATAATATATAGATTACCCGTTTTCATAATATACTGCCAATTGCTCTGCTACCAATTCCTGAATCTAAACCAAACATGCAATGGAACAAAAATAGGTAAAATTATAAATAAACAACACCATTCTCAAAAACTATTTATTAGATGTTCATCTAAACTAATTAAACTCTTTGATTTAAGAGAGAAAAATTCCAGATGTACAAGATACAGTATAATATAAATAAAGCTCTGATCATTGAGAAACAAATGGGAGCAGAGCAGGAAATACAATATAGTTTAGTTCACCTTCCACTATAAACCAGATGTTAGACATCAAGTCAGTAACATTTGCAGCTTCATAAAAAATGATTGGTGTTATACTACAAGAATAAATATTTCTTTAAGTCCTCCTTTGATGAATTTGATTGTATATAATATGCCCATCAGTCACCTCCCATGTTTCTTCTTTCTCCTTGGTGCACCTGCGCCGCTAGGATCTACCAATGGACCGGACCACGTTTGGATATTTGTTTTCGGTTGTCCGAAGTTTGTCGAACTAAATGGAACATCAGGAGGATCGAAAACTGGATCCATGTGATGTGAGGAACCCAGAGGATAGCCAAGAGCTCCGTCTTGGTGAGGAGGAGGAAACTTCTCGCTCTTGCTCTTAGCATTTGCGTGCGTGATCAATCGCCGTCTCTGTAATAAGAGTTAGACACTTAAACATCAACACTGTTCCTATAAAGAAATTAGATATGTATGATATAACAAAATTATCAGACATACATCAATATTCGCTTGCAGTTCAGCATTGGCCTCAGGAACGGGAATTCCCCTGCCTACTCGCTCACGTGGACGAGATTTCTTCACACCATCAGCATTTGCTCTACCAGCTGCTCTCAATCTACAGTCATGACATCATTTAAATTATATATTGAAATGTATGCATTTTGTCTATTGAGAAGAAATATCTTCTGCTCTCTCCAGTATTGTGAGGAAGCAGAGAAAGTTAGGATGGAGAAGGATAATTAACTAAGCATAATCAAGTTATACACATGTTAAGCAACTTCCCCGATTACATCCAGCAACGGAAGAAAGAGAAGTAAATGAGAAAAATAAAATTAAAAATGGATAGAAAATACAACACAGAACAAGTAAAGCATCACATAATAATGGTTATCAGTATCCTACGATTCATACGATTCGTATCCTGATTCGTTGCGAAATCAAACAAAACCAATATGTATCTTAGATGTGAATCTCTTTTGCACCTGAATCTCATCATGAATCTTGATTCGCTCTGCTGAACTTCACGACTCATGAATTTTGCGGAATCTTACGATTTGAATTCGCACTGCTAAAATGCCCGCTCAACTCAAGTTTTTTTGAATTTTTTTCCTAAATGGGATATAAGAAGCCAAAAACAATCCTTCTAAATACCCAAAGTCAGATTGACTAACAAACAATCCTAGCATACTATGTTTTTGGTCTGCACTCCCTCCTAAAATACGAGTTTTTTAAACTTTCTGCCTACATAGTGCTTCACGCCCTCCCTTCTCCTTTGTTGTTCTTTGTTTTTTGTTTTTCATTTATGATTTGAAATGAATATATTGAAGTCCATATATGACGTATCAGTTTTACTTTTTAGCTTAGTTCTCTTGTTTTTACTACCAAAGGTCATATTTTTGTTGATCATTCATAAAAAGATACGGCTTGTGATTCCAAAAACTGGTATCCCGATTCACAATACGTATCTCGATTTGATAACCATGCACATGATCAACACATAACCAACATGCAAGCACTTTGGTAAACTTCTATGATAGTAAATGTCTCATAAGATATGCTAATGAGATTATCATTGAGGTGTGAAAAGTAATTAAGCTACCTTCTAGCTTCTTCATCCCGTAGCTTTGCATCCATCTCCTTGCTGGGAGGATATTTTGGAAGGCTAGAGGGCTCACAAGCATATGGTTTTGTTGTAAAAAACTGCAAAGAGAAGCAAATAACATCAAACTAGGATCTCTATATCCAATCACTGAAACACTGAAAGGACTGCAATTTGCAAGCACAATTCAGTATATCTCAAGCTGATACCTATATATAATTGCCAACATGTAGCTATTTTGGGCACTTTGAAAAACAAGCATGGAGTTAAAAAAAGGAAAAGAAAAAATTGTTCCATTTGTTGTTTAAGAGTTAGAGGGAAAAAAACAATGAAAACTTGAGTGTATTGAAGTTCAGTAGTTCACCTATTAATAAGAATCAGGCAAACTAATATTGATTAACAATTGATAATCCGATAAATCACGCGTTTATGCTGCCCTAGTTGTTTAACCCTTCCAATCAAGTCATGGAATGTTATATCCATTCTAACAGGGTAGCATAACAAATCTAAAATGAAACTACCTATAAGATGAACAGCACAACATCTTTGGAGTTTGATTTGAACACAACATTAATGCATAGCTAAATAAATGATTCAGTCCGCAAATGGAGCAAATCAACTTTTCTGTTTAGGACTAATTCATGACAAAAGCATGCAATTTTACAGTTGTAGCATGCCTATATAAAACGAAGACAAGCGCAAAGAATTAGGTGATCATATAACATTAATTCAGTCAATTCAATTTATATCTTACATCACTATGCAATGCAGTGGTGGCAGTGAGTCGTTCATCTGGATCAATAGCGAGAAGGGTCTCAATAAGCGGCAGGGATGATGGTGGAAAGTTCTTAAAAGTCTCAGCTATGCATCGCTTGTACGATTGCTGGGGCTTAAATATGGTAGCATGCGGCAACTTTGACTTTTTCCAATAATCTTCAGAAGGAGAACCACATAGCTTAAATATCTTATGTAGCTGCTCCACCTACAACGCGTGATGCAGATAATCTCGGTAAAATATGAAGCACAAATCTCAGAGTAAATTAGAAGTAACATGAGAAGCCTTGGGGCAACAAAATCAAGCACCATAGACTAGTAGGCTGAAACCGAATTCATATTATGCTAGTAAATTGTGCAATTAGAAAACCTATTTAATGGATCCAACGATAGAGATAGAGATTACCTCTGTTCGACCAGGCATAATAGGCTTTCCAGCCAACAATTCTGCAAGAATGCAGCCAGCACTCCAGAGGTCCACTCCAACACCATATTCAGTGGCCCCAAGAAGAAGCTCCGGAGGTCGATACCATAAGGTCACGACTCTACTGGTCATTGGGTGTCTGTGATTGGGATCAAAGAAGGAAGCTAATCCAAAATCAGCGATCTTGAGAATTCCATCGTTGTCAATTAAAAGGTTGGACCCCTTTATATCACGATGCAGCACATGGCGGTTGTGACAATGTTCTAGACCAGAAAATAGCTGATGCATGTAACATTTTACCTAAAATATCCATATATGATCATATAAAGAATGTCCTTGTCAAAAAATATCATCGAATCATATATTTCAAACAATAAGAACATGCAATTAGTAATGTACCTGAGGCTCTGTGAACTTAATCGCAGGGTTTGTAGCGAGTCCAGCCAGATCATGTACCATGTATTCAAACACAAGATATAAACTGCATGACATTCTAGAAGTCACTAGGCCTTCTAGTTTGACAACATTGGGATGATCCAAACGACGCAGGATCAGAATCTCTCTGGCCATGAACTTCACACTCTCAGGCTCTAAATTGTCGAAACGAACCTTCTTTAGGGCCACAATTTTCCCCGTTAAAGTATCCCTAGCTTTGTAAACATTGCTGTAAGTACCTTGCCCAATCTGATTGAAAAATAGTAAAGATACCAATGTAAGATTCAAACCTTGTCAAGTAAAAGTAGACAGGAAACAAAATAAATTTCAAGACACTTCCACCAAAGGCTTTTCAATTTTAAAGTTCCAACCAATGAAAAATCCAAAATCAATTCACAATAGTATGTTAAGGTGCTGCCATTGCTTGCATTCAAGAACCAAACAACACAAATAACAAGTCCTTCTTTTGAGCCAAAATTCCTCACATTATATTAAAATTCTAGAAAGCAATATAGTAAGTTAAGAACATGGAATCCTCCTTTAAGGAAATGAACAATGAAGAACATAAGAACAACTCACACTTTCTCAAAACCCCAAAGAGCTTATCAGTCAATATCTATGAAGCATCGACACAGACACGAATACAAGACACAACACACGAATACAAGACACAACACGGCCACTGGTTTTAATTTGAAAAATACAGGTAATTGAAGTGTTGGTGTCCGACACAATGTGTGTCTTCAATCGGCCGGTGCTAGGTCATTGAGGTCAGCATTCACCAACATCATTAAATTAAATCAAAATATAAACAATCTTAAATTGGAAACAAAAGCAAGCATGCAATGAATCAGAGATTTCCTTTACCTTATCAAGTTTCTCAAATGTATCAGCTCTCCTAGGGATCAATCCATAAATAGCTTCACCAGCAACCTTAGAAAGCCAAGAGGGCCAACCAGCAGCAACCTGTTCACCATGAACATTGTTAGGTGGATTACTCAACCTCGGATTTGGTTTAGAAGATCTCCTTCTTCTCTCTCCACTTGGTCTTATTCTCTTCTCCTCTCTCTCATCATTCTGATTCTGAACCTCTCTTCTACTACTACTACCTACCACATCTGTTTTTACTTCTCTCACCTCCTCTCTCCTCTCCTCCACCGACGATGATGACTCTTTCCCAAACACACAACCCATTTCTCAAAATCTCTCATTTACTCCTCCACCACCTCCTTCATCAAATTCCCAAACTTGAACCAACCACATTTTCCCTCACATTCAACCTTGAAAGAAAACAAACCCTAAATGATAAATCTTGCAAAGAAAAGCTGGAATGTGTGAACTATAGTTCAAAAGACCCTAACTTTGGCAGACAAAAGTGAGATAGTAATGATTTGAAGACACCCCACAATTTATGGTGCAGTCAAAGAAAACGAGACTAGTGTTTTTTTAGTTTTTTTTTTTCCTTTTTTTAAGGTGGGTCTTTTATAAAAATAAAAATAAAAAATTGTGCTTTTGTTTTTGGAGTGGATGTGGAAGAGGATCAAAGTTGAAACTGTTACTGGTTGAAGTTGAGTCTTACTACTACCAGATTCAAGGATCAGTGAAAAGAAAAGAATGTTTTAGAGAGAGAGAGAGAGAGAGGGAGAGAGAGAGAGAGAGACTATGGGATGGGGTGGATCTCCTTTTTTTTTCTTTCTCTTTCAATTTCGACTTCTCTCTTACAATCTCTCTCTAGGTATTTATTTATTTATTTTGACTACCATGGCTACTCTTGCTTCTTTCAAAGAACTTATTACTTCAATATAGTTTAATTTTGATTCATGTATTAAAACCTCCATAAAGTGTATGATAAAGGTTTAGTCAGAGTGATAATTGAGTTTGAATCGATCTCAAGATTTTGGTTTGAATTTTGGGTATGACAAAAATTCAATTAGGAGGAGAGAAACACATAGACCGACAAAATTAAGTATACTCGTGATCGGTCAAATTTCCAGTGTTGATTAGCCACCACCAAAACTGATAGAAACTGGGCACAATTAACACGGTAAACAAAAACCTCCATAATGACTTTTGATAGAAAACCTTTTTGTGGTGTTAAATTTTATAAATTATTTACGTTAGTATTTATTTATGAATATCGAATTAAAAACAATATTTGATGTTAGAAAAATGAGGCTTGGAGCGATCGCTCCTTCCGCCCATATTCAGGGTCATAGTTCAACCACTTAAAACTGCACAAAACCGGATGAAACAACTTGTAATCGCTGAAATAACCGAATCGTATAAGGTGTCGGGTCATGATTAGTTCGATTTTCAAAACACCGATTCATGGCCACTTTGCATATATACATATATTTAATTATATAATTATTATATAATAATACATTTAGACTCTGTTTGGCAATGCTCATCCGCTGGCTTATAGCGGATAGCTTATAGCGGATCCGCTAGTTGTAAGTGTTTGGCACAACTAGCTTTTGGTCTGAGGTTATCGACAAAAAAGATTTATCTAAGTCA
Source organism: Oxytropis ochrocephala (assembly GCA_020916435.1). NCBI lineage: Eukaryota > Viridiplantae > Streptophyta > Magnoliopsida > Fabales > Fabaceae > Oxytropis > Oxytropis ochrocephala. Next base: position 9,594,014 of record CM037093.1, on the reverse strand, counting down.
CTTTGTTTCTTTTTGTCCAAGTTTCTTCCGATTTGATTGTTGCAGTTTGAATTGAATTGGTTTATGAACATTGTTGATTTACAACATGTACCAATCTTTTACATATAAAAGCAGAATGAGTCCACAAAAAATAGTCATTTACGCAAGAAAAAATCTGCCAAAATGGTGGGGATTTTGATCATTTTTATTTTATCCACAATAATAGTCCTCCACACTTGCAATTATTGCAGAACTACCCTACACCATTCCCAATGCACACTTTAGTTATTTACACTTCAGTTCTCATTACAAATTAAATTGCAACAATTTCACTTTCTTTTCATTCTCAAACACACTTTAATTTTTTTTTTATCTACAAACTACAATACCCTATACTATTCTCAACGCACGCTTTAATGTTTACATTTTGTTTCTCATTGCAAAGTTAAATTGCTACTATTCCACTTTCTACTTCCCAAACAAAGCTTTTATTGTAGTTCTACTTCCAAATTGCATTCCATTAATTCCTCTCATTACACATTATTGAAAAACTAAAAAAACACAACTACATTAATTATAGAACAACCCTATACAATTTTCAATACAAGTATTAATTGTGATCTTTTCGCTTCTCATTGCAAACTTTAATAACAATCGTTGTTATCGATGATTGTATTTACTAACATTTATATCATCTTTTAAAATTTGGTCGATTAAAATTTTGTCAATATAATTGTCTGCCACACATTTAATTATTGTCGAAGCACCCTATATAATTTCCAAGGCAAGCATTAATTGTGATCATTTTGCTTCCCATTACAATCTTTAATTGCAACTGTTCAACTTCTTTCTCGTTGGAAGTTTAAATTTTGTCATTGGTTTCAAAAGCATCAATTCACATTCAATTGATGACATCAAATTCGAAAATTTCTGTATTAAACCATGGGGAATATTAACATGTGTGTAACATTAAGATTGATTAATTCATGAACTTAGAGAACTGAACCGGTGGAAGATTAAGGGGCGTGGACGGTTAAGGGGGAAGACACTCCATGCACATTCAATTTAGCGAATGAAAATTGAAACGTTGTGCATTAAACTGTTGGGTGCATTAAGAGGCGTTTAGGGTTAAGGGGAAAGGACATCATTGCACATTCATTTAGTGCATGAAAATCAATACATTGAGCATTTAACGGTTGGGAAGATTAACATGTGTTTAGGGTGAATGGAAAAGAGCATCATTGAGTTCCAATTGAGGGGAAGATTAAGAGGCGTGGGGAATTGAGTTCAAATTTAATAGTTAAATCATGATTGTGGTGGGAATTGAAATGTGATATCATTGATTAATTCGTGAAGTTAGATCATTGAACCCAAAGGAAGGTTAAAAGGCGTGGGAGGTCAAGGGAGGCAATGAAAGTGGAGGGCAAAGGGCAGAAGCATTGTTATAAATACCAAGGTACTTTGCAACCAAACCCACACACGACTCCACACGACCATCTGGTGCAAGTACCGTCTCTTGATTTAACAATACTTCACAGAGTTCACGGAAATAATTTCAAGATATATTCTAATTTCTTACATACTCCCAGGCAAGACTAATTGAAGGCATGTCTACTTAATCTAGTCACGCAAACACACACGTCGTCTTAGTCTCACACACCTTTACTTTGCCGCATGAAGTGTCTATTTTAATTTTGCAATATTTTAAGTTTGGTAGTGCATATGTGAATAAAATAATAATCATATTATTTTTTTTTATATTTGGCTCTTTAGAGTTAAATTAATTAATTTAGCTTTAGATCAAATTATATTTCCTGATTTGGAAAAAACTGAACCAACCGAACTAATCCAAACCGCATTGATTTGGTTCAGGTTGGTTTGGATATTTTTAAGAAAGCAAACCGAACTAAATCAAACTGCATGTGTTTTTACCATGCAATTCAAATGACTTTTTCGATTAAAATCGAACCAAGCCGGACCACGAACACCTTACTTGAGGGTACTCAATATCATTCTAATGTTTGTATATCAAGAAGCTACCGAAGTAAACTTTGAGCATGACACAAAAATCAGAGTCCGGTACTAGGAAGGTGTTTATGATCATCATCACCCTTGCTTGCATGTGGTAAGAGTATGATTGGCTTGGTTGGAAAACCTAAATTGGATCCAATGTACACCTAATCGGTTGATATGTACTTTATTACATCTTTTGGGGCATGTTTTGGTGGTTTGAGTTATATAAGCCATAAGTTAGAACATTGCTTTCACGACAAAAATGGGGTTGTTAGTTGGTCAAGATTTATGATAAAAATTAAGAGATAATTAAAGCATGTACTTCATATAAAAAAAAGTGTGCATAAAACTAGCTATAACTTAAAGAAAAAATATATTTAGATTAGCTGAGTGTTATAATCAACTTTTAAAAAAAATAAACTCTTGTTTAAACAAAGTTCGTTGGAAGGATAATAGGCTACCAACCCAGAGTTTGGATTTCAGATATACTTTCTAGTACGAAAATAAAGAGTAATGCTATTTGGACAAAGTTTTGTGTACAAAAGTGGACAAATACACAAATTAGACGGTGGGACCCACTTAATATGCATGTGAGAATGTGTTTGACATAAGTGATTAAGTGGGTCCCACCGTCTAATTTATGTATTTGTCCACTTTTGTACACAAAATTTTGTCCAAATAGCATTACTCAAATAAAAGAAAAAGAAAGGATAATAGGCTAGCAATCCGGAGTGATATGTTATGCCGCATTCTTTCAATTCAGTTAAACAATATATTTCTGATATATACCATGTATATGCTTACTTTGGATAATTAGCATGAGATCATAGAATTAATGGATTGGATTAAATAAATTTGATTTCGTGGATGGTTGGGATCCATCTATTGGATTTTTTTTTGGTACAAGTGGGAAAATGAAAAAAAGAAAAGCACAACATGAGAAATTATTTAGAAAAGAAAGTTTCACTAGCATCAACTAGCAAGAGAGTGAGGATCCTATGAACTCGCCAATCCCCGGAAAGAAGCTCTTTAATGTTGTGAAGGATTGCTGCATAGTGATATTAGTCATTAATCGGTTCTAAGATTAACTTGATAGCAAACTTAGAGACTGAATAACACAACAAATCCGTAATAAAAATTTCCAAGCCATTTTAATTCCATGATAGAGTGCGAACAGTTCAACATGAAGAATATTGGAATATCCAATATTACCATCAATACCGTGAAACCAATCACCATTGGCATTCCGAATCAATCTACCAAAACCTGAGATGCCAGGATTACCGAGACTACTTCCATCAATATTCAATACTGCTTCCTTTGTGAGCATTCCACATAATCAGTCTAGTGGATGAAACAACAAATTAGCATAATTAACAGGGAGGGGATTCAAAGTGTAGGAAGATAGCATTTCATTTGCAAGACACAATTTGTTCCTAGCTCACCACAACCTTCAGCAAGCAGCCAAAAAAAGAAAAATAGACTCACCATCGATTCCTCGTCTCATCCAATCATTTAAACTATCCGCTTGAAAGAAAATTGGGTCCGTGAAACCAATAGATTTCCAAAAACGAGTAATGAATTTGCAGACTCTCAGGCAGCGCACAATAGTCTCGGCAGTCTGGTTGCATCTAGAACAAAGATTCATTTGGAGCATACCACAATAACACACATAGATCTCGTAAGAAGGGACTCATGTAGAGCTGTCCAAAGAAAGAGTTTCAACTTCTCAGAAGCAGGAATATACCATAGCTACGGGTGGGAATAAGCTGGGCCAAGCTAGGCTTTGCTTGGCCTAGGTCTGACATACGTTGAAAATGTTAGGGTTTTGCTTTTCCCACTCCCCCTCCTAAAACTCATGTTTGGGTTTGTTAGGTCTGCTCTGGCCTTTTTAAAGGCCTATTTGACAAAAAAAATTAAGAAGACCTACAACATTTCAATGGTGTAAACCATTTAAATAGACTAACAAGCTAATAGGTCAATGAGATTAAGTTTCAATTGAGATCTAACAAAACTTTTTAGAGAAATATCTTTATATGACATCCTATTTAAATTCTATTTATAATAATATAATAATTTCAACTATGTCAAAAATTAATGTAAGTTTATATGTTTAAACTATAAAAAATGTTAGCAAAGTTATGACTTAAAACAAAGTACAAATTCAATACAAAATAATATTAATAATTAAAAGTATTAGTTATATTTATTTAAATAGGTCGACCTTAGCTTTTTGTTTTTTGATTAGTAGTTGATAGTGTAAATTTTCTTACACTAAACTCTAAAAAAAACAGGTAACGTGTGACATCTCTACATTTAAATCCGAAGGTAGTCTCCCAAGTGGGACCTACCTCCCTTTCCCTCCCTCCCTCCCCCTTTTTGGCGCCAAATCCCCCCCCCCCCACGCCCCTCTCCCCCTCACATTTTTTTTCCTTCTCCAAACTCTCTCTCCCCTTCTCTTTTTTTTTCCTTTTTTTCCTTCATATTTTTATTCCTCTCTCTCTCTCTCTTCTTTCATATTTTATATTTAAGTGGTACTTTATGATTAAATAGAAAATTTCATTGTTTAAACAGGCGATATTTGCTCCTCCATAATCAAATTTTTGGAATCAAACATTAATTTCGTAACAAATTATATAAAGTGTAACGTTATGTAGAGTATTTTTGGGTATTTTAGTGTCAGAAAAAATTTAATTATTTAAATATTTGAAGTTTGTTCCTTAGTAACCAATTTTATTTAAAAACAATTGATTTTGGGTGACTTAGAATTCAGAAATAAATTTAGATTGTACAAATATACGAAGTTCGTTTGTAAGTAATTGGTTTGGTCAAACGTTTGAAAAAATAATTTTCTGTCAAAAACGTAAAAAATAATTAAGTTAGTATATACACAAATATATTTTATACTCAAAGTTAGAATATATAGAACCGAATGAACACTAAGCGTATCAAAGCCAAGCGGTTAAAAGCATTATTGGTGTATTTAGGGTCCCCAGTTCAATTCTTGTCATGACCACACCTCTTTTTTGCAGTTATTTGTATATTTTTCTCAAAAATTAATATAAAAAGCTGCATTGCAATATTGGAACTCTAGACATTAAAATTGACATAAGTATTTTGACCACTAAACCAAACAAACTATTAGTAACACACAATTAATTTTGTTTTATATATTTGTTCTTATTTTAACTCCTCCAATTTTTTTTCCATGGTTAATACTTTAATTTTGAAAAATTGTAACTATCCAAATATGTAAAGTTTGTTCCTTAATATCTGGTTTGTTGGAAAAAAATAGTTTCATAACGAAATACGTAAAGTGTGATTCTGAGTGATGTGTTTTGAGCTACTTTAACATATTTGATTAAACGTGTCTATTTTATGATAATATTATTTAATATAGGCTAACCATTTACTCTAACTTTAACACAAATTATTTTTGTTCTAACTTTATTGTCATTACTTTTTTTTGTTATTCTAATCTTATCTTATAATTTCTTCCAGAAGCGTGCATGCACGGATAATATTATTTAATATAAATTTAACCATTTTTTCTAACTTTAATACAAATTATTTTTGTTCGATGATTCATTAATCTTCTATTTAATCTAATCTTCTTATAATTCTTCCGTAGAAACGTGCATCGCACGGATCACGACAGTAGTTGGGATCAATCCAAATGCGTTTAACAGTTCAGTCCTTTCATGTGAGTGAGGTCCAATCAGTTATCTCGGGAAATTAAAAATAATTGCTTTTGATGGGATTAGGAACCGTTGTTGCTGTCCATTTCAATGTTTCCATGCTTTCAATATCTTCATCAATATCTTCATCCTTTCACCCTTTTCCACATTTCTCAACTATCTGCAACTCTCTTCTTCAATTCCCTTGTTGCCGAGCCTCTACACGACGACCCAGTTGCGGAATTGGTTCAAAGTCACAACCTTTATCTTCTTCTTTGTCTTTCATGGCTACCCATTTGCATGTCTCTCAAGAATTGGAGTCTTCTCCTTCTCTTTCAATTGGAGACCATGACCTTCTTATTGTGGGTCCCGGTGTTCTTGGTCGTTTGGTAGCTCATCAATGGCGAGAGGTACTCCTCAATCTTAACTATATCCATGTTCCTCCCAATCACTTGTTATATGATATATAGTTTTAAATTGTGTGGTTGCATAGCAAAGCGTTGATATTATAGAGTATAGTAGTCAAATACAGTGATGCTTCTCAATTGGATTGTAGAGTCACATGGATATCAAAAAGCATGATCTTGTGGCTGAAGGGTCTGTTTGGATTGACTTATTTAGGTTTATTTATTCACTTGTGAGATTGTTTGGAAGCTATCAAACACGAACATAGACAAAGACACGTAGACACTAATTTTAATTTGAAAAATACAAGTAATTGAAGTGTTGGTGTCAGACACCAAACACGTCTTTAATCAGAAGTGTCGGTGCTTCATTGTTTGGAAGTCCCCGAGTCTGGTTGATAGAGCTTATGGAAAACATAAACTGTTATAAACTTATTTTCGTAAGTCCTTCAGGATAACTTATGAAAAAAGCCTATAACTTGTATACAAATAATTTAGACTTTATTTTATCATTTGTTATTGAAACAACTTATGCATAAACACCTATGCTATAAGCACTTAATTAAGCTGTTTAATCCATTAGAGCGGGTCTCGGACAATTTTTTAAAACCCTGAATTGATATCTCTCTACCTACCCTTGATTAGTTTATTGGCATTTGTTATACTATCAACATGTTTCTGTGGACATGTGTTTGTATTGAAGCAGGAATATCCTGGATGTCAAGTTTTTGGACAAACAGTAACTATTGATCATCATGAGGAGTTGATTCAAATGGGCATTAGTCCCTCTTTGAAGTGGACCAAATCCAACCACAAATTTCCCTATGTCATTTTCTGTGCTCCTCCGTACCAATCCTCAGATTACCTAGGTGATCTTAGGTGAGCAATCTTGGAATTAATCCCTTAATTTGTAACTGTTGGCATGCTTATTAATCTCTCCCAAGAATTAAATGTTGTGGACTGTCAAACAATCAGGCAAGCTGCATTATGCTGGAATGGTGAAGGTTCTTTTCTGTATACATCAAGTTCTGCTCCTTATGATTGTAATGATAATGGTTTATGTGATGAGGTAGGTCTGAAAGTCTGATTGTCATTGAGACTTTGCTTATCTTAATCCAAATACTCCCTCTGGTCCACTTTATAAGAAATTTTTACAGTTTTAGATTCATTGAATAACCGATGTACAGGACACTCCAATTGTGCCAATTGGGAGGAGCCCCAGGACTGATGTCCTTTTAAAAGCTGAAAATATCGTGCTGGAGTTTGGCGGTTCGGTTGTTAGACTGTCTGGACTTTATATATCCTTTCCAAAACTAATTTTACTAGGATTTCAAATTTTCATTTCTCTGTGTGATTAATTGAATTCTATCATGTTCATTATACTTGATGCCAACCTTGACTATTTAAACAAAGAAGATAAAGGTGCACATGCTTATTGGTTAGAGAAAGGGATTGTTGAATCTCGACCTGATCACATCCTCAATCTTATACATTATGAGGTCTGAATTTTCATTGCATTTTTTTATTAGTAGGAATAGAATACTCAGAGTTTACAACACTCACACACTCTGCGCACCAACCACTTACGCTAGACCCTGAATAGATTGTTTCATGTTCAATTTGCCAAACTAGGATGCAGCTACCCTCTCAATTGCAATTTTGAAGAAACGATTCGGTGGACGTATTTTCTTGGGTTGTGATAATCATCCTTTATCCAGGTTACATGCTTTTCCAATAAGATTGGAAGTAAGTAATTGCTTATGAGTGTTTAACAAAGAAAACTCATTTTCCTTTTCAACATTTTGGCAGGCAAGAAGTGATGGATCTAGTGAACAAAAGTGGGAAATTTAGTAAAAAGTTTGAGAAATTCACAGGTACAAACTTATTTGATTTGTAAATAGCAGATTTGAAAATGAATCCCAACAACAATTAATGGAACAGGATCACCTGTATTTTTGTTTTGCAGGAAGTGATGACCCTCTTGGTAAGAGATTAAACAACTCCAAAACAAGGCAGGAAATAGGGTGGGAGCCTAAGTACTCTAGCTTTGCTCATTTCCTTGACACCCTCTAAATAACTGTTCCTGAGTAGAGTGTGTATCTTTGGGGGATTCAAATCAAGTTTACTCAGTATTTTCTCCACGTTGACATTGTATATAATAAAATACTCTCTCATTCATCAGTTGCTGTTAACAAGAAGAAGTTCTATGCATTAGCAGTTCAGTTATTGTGCTTGCTTGTTACTAACTAATTGCCTTTTAAGGATGCAATCCCTTACTTAAAGATACAATTGTTTTTTCTCTTTTTGGACGAATTTTAAGTGGTTGACCTATTAAGTGTTGTTCAATAAGCATTTGGTTTAAAAATGGATAATGTTGATTTTGAGTTGAACTCTAAAAGGGTGGTTGATAATTTTAGTTGTGTGCAAGATGATACTTCAAACTTTGGCGTCATATTTTTAGACTGTAAACATATCTTGCTCTTATTCTTTAAAAAAACTTTTATGCTGAGTTTACTAGGAGATAAATAAATTGTGTTACCCATATTAATGATAACTTAGGGAGGGCGTCATCCCCTCAATTAATATTTCCTAATAAAAATAGATTAGGACTTTATTTAAAATTCCATTTACATTTACCAATTTGATCTAAAAACTATATACACCAATAACAAAAATATTATGGGACAGTCACTTGTGGGCTGTGGAATTTGATCACAAACCCACATAGAGGAGAGCAGTGATATAATTGAGGAACTTTTTGGGTATGTTTGGGAAGGATTTTGGGGAGGAGGACTTATTTTTCAATTCTAAATTGAGTAAGCTATAAAATATCAATAAGCATAAATAAAGTGTGAGTAAAATTTTTATAATATTATCTATCGTATTATTCTTTTAGTTTTTTAAAATATCAAATATACATTAAAATATAGACTAATATTTTCTAAGTCTTCCATTTCCCTCCCAAACATATCATTTGGGATTGATTGGGAATAGTGAGGATGGATGAAGCCCCAACCACGTCATCTTATCACAACCATCCATTTGGATTCTCTCTCTCTCTCTCCTCCAAATTTCCTTTCAACACACTTTTCAATTCCACTCTTTTCTCTGCCTCTCAAAATGAAAATCTAACACAACCATTTATCACCTCAAACACCATCATCCTCTGCAGAAACAACTTGTTAAGAAGCAAAGGGAAAATGTCCCTTTGTTATTCTTCCACTTTAATCACACTCCCATCACCCAAACACCAAACCCTCTCCTTCAATTTCTCTTCCCACTCTTCTCACTTCATCAAACTATTCCCTATAAACTCAAATCCCTATTCCCCTCTTTCCCCTCTCCAACACAAATCACACCAACCCATTAAATTCACCAGAAAAAGATTGAAACTTTATGCTTCTCTTACACCCCCACAAGTTTCTGAGACCACCCCATCAACATACAGAAACAAAAACCCAAAAGATGTTAATGTTTTAGTAGTGGGTTCAACTGGGTATATTGGAAAATTTGTGGTCAACGAGTTGGTCAAAAGAGGGTTTAATGTCACAGCAATTGCTAGAGAGAAGAGTGGAATTAAGGGTAGCATTGATAAGGAAACTACATTGGCTCAATTAAGAGGTGCCAATGTGTGTTTCTCAGATGTAACAAATTTAGATGCTTTGAATGAATCTTTGAAAAATTTAGGGTTTTCCTTTGATGTTGTGGTTTCATGTCTAGCTAGTAGAAATGGAGGAGTTAAGGATTCATGGAAGATTGATTATGAGGCAACAAAGAATAGTCTTTTAGCTGGTAGAAAACTCGGGGCTTCGCATTTTGTATTGCTTTCAGCAATATGTGTGCAGAAGCCCCTCCTCGAGTTTCAGCGCGCTAAGCTGAAACTCGAGGCAGAGTTAGTAAAAGAAGCTGAAGAGGATAAAGGATTCACTTTTAGTATAGTGAGACCAACTGCATTTTTCAAGAGTTTAGGTGGTCAAGTTGAATTTGTGAAAGATGGGAAGCCTTATGTTATGTTTGGTGATGGGAAATTGTGTGCTTGTAAACCAATAAGTGAACAAGATTTAGCTTCTTTTATTGTGGATTGTGTATTGAGTGAAGATAAGGTTAACAAGTTTTTACCTATTGGTGGGCCAGGGAAGGCATTAACTCCATTAGAACAAGGGGAAATGTTGTTTAAGCTTTTAGGGAAGGAACCTAAGTTCTTGAAAGTTCCAATTGGGATAATGGATTTTGCTATTGGTGTTCTTGATTTTATGGTTAAGGTGTTTCCTTCATTGGAAGATGCTGCTGAGTTTGGGAAAATTGGAAGATACTATGCAGCTGAAAGTATGTTGATTTTGGATCCGGAGACCGGCGAGTATAGCGATGAGAAGACGCCTAGCTATGGGAATGATACTTTGGAAGATTTCTTTGCAAAGGTGCTTAGAGAAGGAATGGCTGGTCAGGAGCTAGGTGAGCAAACAATATTTTAAAATGGTGTTATGGTTAAATAAATATGAAACCTCTGAATAGGTTATATAGTAGCCAGTTTTGTTTCTGTAAATGCATGTATTCAGCAAGAGTCATTGTAATATTTACAAAGTTCAAAGATTGTTGAAAGAAGTTTAAGTGTTTGGAAATGCATTGTTAATGATTTATTCTTCAATTGCTTAGATTAGCTCTAAGATTCTCCTATTAATAAATTGCTTATTGCTACTTGCAGTTAAGTTTAGAAAATACATGTAATTGAAGTGTCAGTCTCCAACACAATACATGCTGTACACCTAATCAGAAGTGTCGGTGTTATAGAGTTCACTAGTATATTAGTCAGAGTCACCAACTTGATTATTAGCTACAAGCCTATATCTCATTAAGTAATGAAGTCATTTCCTTTATTGTTAGCTTCTTCGTTGTGAATGAAGAAGGTTTAAGTCATGCACTCATGTTGGCAGATTTTAGTAGTTCAGTTTTCTCTATCTTAGTTAGCAAGTTTCCCTTGCAACTACTCTCCAAACAGATATACTAAGCAAAGGTAGGGGGAGTAGGATTTACATGGAGATGTATCTAGTGTTTTTCATTTTACATGAGAGTGAAAGGGGTAAATCTTAATCATATAGATAGTCAAGATTGAAAGTTATTCAATGGTCATATGACATTGTATTTTAGTCTTAACCTTTCATAGTTAGATGTAATGTCTAAAGAAAGCCCCATTTGTAAAATCACTATACAAAAGTATTTTTTTAGGAAAATATTAGTAGTTAATTAGTTAGGGAAAGATGGAAGGTTACTTTCTAGGATTCGAACTCTAAACCTCCTGCTTCAAACTTCTTCGGTGTGCCACACAAGCCTCTTCCTTCAATAACTTCCTTCTTCTTTATCCTAATCCACAAGGTGCATAAAGCTTCTTCAGCTTCTTCAAATGAACTTAGCCCAATTAATGATTCTGAACATTCGGCTAACTTGGGATTCAGATCATGTGCATTCGGCATTTTTGTGCTATCGTGCATTCAGTCGATTTGGACGTTTCAATCTTGTTCTCACGGTTTATACTTTTAACTTTAAAAATAGACATAAAATATATAATTAAAATGTAGGTTGTCCAATCAAGGTTGGATGAGCGAGATGCACTGAATGCATAACTGCGCAACATTCCGACGGCACCAGATCCAATAACTTTGACTTGACAAGCATTGCCAACTAACTCAAATTATTTTAGGTAGTACAACAGTATACTTTCAAAATTCAAAGGACAGATTTTGTGATGTGTTTTGCTTAAAGCAATTCGTGTAAAATAGTACCACTGGTGAATGTGGATAATCATTAATACTATTGCTGGTTCTATATAATTTCATTTATTTAAATGGCAACTGGGTGGATATGAATGCCAAAACTAAGCTCTTGCGTATTCTACAAAAATTGGGAAATTTGGACCATAAGTTAAATGCCTTCTTGATCTGTCAATACATATGCAAGTTACTACCAACTACCAAAAATAGATATATTTTTCTTTTTATAAAAGAAATCATGAATTAATTCTCTGAGTGGATAGGACCACAAGACAAAGGTGGCAAAAGTCTCTTAAAATTATAAGCGTTGCTACATTTTGAATCTCATGCTGAAGACATGAAATTTTATGAATATATAACTGAAACTGGCTGAGATGGGTGGGCTGCATCCACCACAGCTCCTCATCATAAATGCTTTTGATTAATTTCCCCTATCACCAAAAAGAAATGAAAGACATTGTGGTCCTACCCGGCTTATGCAGCTGTGTTAAATCTCATGAAAGATATAAACTGTTAATGATGAAAAGAAAAGGTAACTATTTTTTGTTGACAGACAGGAAAAGAACATTCAATAAATTGTTTTGACAGAACACTGAATTTGAATAAAATAATGAAAAACCAGACAACAAATAAATGAAATTTGCCCATATGCTGCTGCATTCTTAATGGTTTGAGTTAATACCGTAAAGGGCAAGGCATGAGGACTTGGGACCCTCCGAGAAGCAATGACATAAAAGCAGAGAGAGAGGGACACAGCTGAACAAGTTGGAACACTATGTATAATAAATAAAGAGTTGTTTTTTTTCTTTGTTTGTCCACTGCGAGAATCAAATTGGAATTATCGAATCGACCCTATGTCTTAGGTAGTTTAAGCTACTAGGCCAACAACGTTGGTTAAATTCTTGCTTAGCTTGCTTTCTGGCATTAAAATCATATTTTGTCCGATCTGTATTATCTTGTGATCTTAACACTAGCTAGTCACTTTCTAAGCCTTAAATGACCTCCAACACCTCATTCCTAATCTACATCTGTGTTTTGTTGTACGAAGTTCATTATGTCTCTATCAAATCTGGTTTTAGTTGCTTATCAAAAACACAAATAGTATGTCATTTTAATAAAACAATGGTGTTTAGTTGATGTGTGTTTGGAAAAAACAAGATAGAGAAATAAAATGAGCACAATCGAAACACAAGAATTTAACGGGGAAAACTCCAAAACCGGAGAAAAACTACGAACCGTTGTCTAGTTGTGAATTTTTTTTACAGCACATAGACTTCTCTCAATCACCCCATGACCCCCAGTACACCTACACTTTGCAAAGAAAATGTTTAACTACAAAGTCAAATACAACTTACAATATTTTTGACCGGTGCATTTTGTAATGAATAATTTGAACGCATTATAGTTTTGGTCTCTTTCTTTCGCAAAATTGATTTTACCTCCAAATCCCAATTCCCAATTTAACTAGAAGTAATCAAAACTAGTTTAGCTGAAACTTTTTTACTAAATTTTGTTTATATCAAACAACTTTTTTTGAATAAAAACAATTTTTTTAGTTTAGATGAAATGGTAAATAAACACCATGTACATATACTATCACATGATCACACTTTTTCAAGAGCCGGCAAGTTACCAATGCAACCGGGCGTGGGAACTAAGTAACTAACACTAAATAAGTCATTTCACTCCAAACTCAATTTTTCAAAATTAATATTCAACCAAACTAGTATTACCAAGAATCTCCTTAACTTCCCACCACCCACCTAGACCTCACAGTTTGGTTGCATCAGCAGCTATTTAAGACACATTTGCTGCTATTCCTTTTGCAATAACTTGGCTCAGCATCTGAACAGAGAGTTATTTGTGTTGTAAGTTTGGAATGGAGGGTCATCAGAGAACTAAGGAGAGTAGTTTTAATGTGATGGAAGGAAAAAGAGAAGATGAGGTGGCAAAGTTATCTCTAGAGGGAACTTGTAATTTTGTTCTAAGGCTTATAGCTTTAGTTCTCACACTTGTGGCTACTGTAGTTATTGTAGCAGATAAGCAGACCACTATTGTTCCAATTAAGTTTCTTGATTCTTTGCCTCCTGTCGATCTTCCTGTTACTGCTAAATGGCATTACATGTCTGCCTATGTGTAAGTTATCATCTCTTCCTCAACTCAACAGTAATTAGGATATATATTAATTAATTGCTCCCTCTTAATTTCTCTGATATTAGAAAACCTTCAAAACATTTTCAAATTTAAAGTACTTCCTTATATCATATCACTGTTATATTTAAGGGTTGCTACTTTCTCATCAATCACTGCATATATAATGCTATTTTAGGTTAATCTATGTATATATCATTTACCAGTTAGTCCCATCTAGTTGTTGGCTCTATTATTTAGGCCCCGTTTATAAGCAGCTTAATTAAGCGTTTATTGCATAAGCTCTTATCATATAAGAGTTTGTGTATAAGTTGTTTCTATAATAAATGATAAAATAATATTAGACTATTTTTCTATAAGTTATAAGCTCTTTTCATGAGCTACCATGGGGAGCTTAGCTTATGAAAATTAGCTGAAAATAACTTATAAACATGTTATAAACTGTTTCTATAAGCTCTCTCAAACAATCTCATAAGTGTTTATGCTAGTACATAAGCCTCAATGCACAACATGATTGCTAGTTATTAATGAGTCTAACTAACATATCTGAAACAAACTTTTGATGCATTATTATTAGGTACTTTGTGGTGGCAAATGTGACAGCATGTGCATATGCAACATTATCTCTCCTTATTGCTCTTGCAAATGGGCATAAAAGCAAAGTGTTAGGAACATTAGCCACTTTGCTTGACTCATTAATGGTAGCTTTGCTCTTCTCTGCCAATGGTGCAGCCTTTGCAGTTGGTGTTCTTGGCAAGCAAGGAAACTCACATGTACGTTGGAACAAAGTCTGCAATGTATTTGGCAAATTTTGTGACCAAGCTGCTGCTTCCTTTTTCATTTCATTGCTTGCATCATTAGCATTCCTCTCCTTGATGGTGCTTCCTGTTTTGAGACTTCAAAGAAGAAGAACTTAATTTGATGCTTTGGAGTTTGGAGTAGTACTTATTTAATTGATCAATTATCCACAACTTTACTAATATTAGTATATTACTGTTTCATTGTAGCATTTGTGTGTGAGAAACTTAGAAATGTGTGAAAGATTTGGTATGCAACTTGTTTACTTTCTATAAACATTTTCTGTTTTCATTTATTAAAATATACATTTCTTTTATTTTGCTAATAAGAAGATGAAAGACTATTGCAGTGAACAATTATAATAGAAAAAAGATTAAAAAAAAGGCTAATTTATTTGAAAACAATGATAACAGTAATTTTGACATCTTCAAGATTTCTGGCAATAGTGAATTTGTTTTCTCACAAAAATGATAGTAATGCAATATAACTCAACTGGTAAATGCTGATATAGTTAGGTTAGATATCATTATCCGAGTTCGAACTCGGAATCTCGCAATGTGTTTATAAGTTTCAGTTGGTTCTTGCCACTCCATCTATATACCAAAAAAGTAATCACAGAATTTTTATGAAGAAAGCATCAGCATATGGCAATGACTTATGCAAGGAAGGAACCACTGAGTCGCGTTGATTAAATTCAATGTCGAAAACAGGCGAACCCATTCTCCAAAATCAAATACATCAATAGCAGCCACAATTACAAGCAGCTAATGAAGGGTAATTGGAAAACATAATAGCATACAGATGTTTATATCAGTCTAATAATGACCCAAATATCAATTCTATTAGTTCACTCCATATGGTGGAGGAAGAATAATCTAACAAAAGTTTCAGGGCATAATACACCACTAATCTTAATGATGAAATAAATGAGACTCTACAATTTTTTGGGTCACAGGGCAAGATCTGTTTCCTGAACCACAAGAATCTGGTCATTGAGGAAGAACTGGAGGAGCGATAGCGCGAGTGTTGTATGAACTGCAGTGACCGCATTTTTGCCCAATAATGTGGAAGTAAACTTCAGTTGTGTCATTGCAGTCATTACAAAGTATCCAAACCTGCAAAGTATCCGATTTAATAAAGTTTCCTGATAGGTTCTAAAAGAACTCAATGAAATGGAGATATTTACAAGAAAACTTGAATAATTGATATATTTGGTCTATAGTATGTATCTGATCTATAATATAGACGAGATACATCAGTTATTCATGAACTTAAAACTGCAATTTTATCTTATAAATAGGACGAGTAGCACGTATTAAACAATCATTTCTAGAGTGTAGTTTTACCTTTCTATCCCGATAGTCTTCAGGCATGACAGTTGCGGCAATCTAAGACAGTAAAAAATAAAAAAGTGAGAAGTTGTTATTGTAGCAGAACATTTCTGCAAGTAATATTCTTGCAAGATAATTGCACAGTATAAAAACTTATGAATCAAGGGAAAGCATCTGAAGGCTTTAAATTAACCAGCTACCTCTTCATCGATTCTCTTCCACATCCTAGACATGTCGACGACAGACTTGGAGCATATCGGACAACAGTAACTAAGTCATATACGAAGTCGAGTTAATACTTAAGCAGCGATATAAAATCATGTTTTATTGATCAAAGAATTGTCCAATAGTTTAACACACTCACTTGTCGCGCTTTATCATCTCTTGGTAACATTCACAATGCATCGTGTGACCACATTTCATAACAGTAGTGTCTTTCAATGAGTCAAAAAGGTACTTTAACAACATACAGAAAGTCACGTCAGAATACTGTCCCATGTTTCGAACGACATAGAGAAATTCGTTGTTTGATTGAAAATGTGAGCTAGGGAAAGGGAGGAAGAGCACGAACCTCGTAACAAATGGGACAGTGATGCCTCATGGAGTTTTCCACACATAAATGATTATCACGCAGACCAACTGAATAGCAAGACCCTGTCAGAATGAAGCGACCGATTTGTTAACAGAAGAAAAAATAGTTCCATTCAATACCTAAGTTGAAAACTATTATAGCTGTCACTGTATAGAGGCTCATAGCATGTCTGGCAATTATTTCGGATTATCGAATATACACTAACCATGCGAATTCTATTCTATTAGTATGAAAATAACTATTTGCAGCATAAGCTAACTTGGAAACAGAAAATTTTAAAGCAAGAATAGATGCAAAATCGGCCTTATGATGAATGCATACCGCATTTTTTGCAGTGGAAATAATTCTCGCGTCCACCAACTCTGTTACCAAATTACATAACCAAAATTAGTTGCATTGCATCTCAAATTTGGGTAAACAAAGCAAGACATAGTGAAACTATTTTACTCAAACACAGCCATCGTACCTGCAGATCCCACAATCATCGCAATGAAACTGCTGTTTCCCCGTCTGCATAGTTAGGGTCACATAGAAAACAATAAGATTAGCAAGTACTAGTAAGGATCAAATACCAATTGTAAATTCTCAGTCTATTCTGTCTACAGAAAGTAAAAAGAGGGAAAAGTAGAATACAATCATATTGAAGAGGCAAAACTTAAATCATAAACAGCTTAGTTAAACATTTATAGCATAAGTGCTTATCATGTAAGAGCTTATGCATAAGCTATTTCTATAATAAAAGATAAAATAATGTTAAAATTTTTTCTATAAGCTATAAGCTGTTTTCATAAGTTATCTTGGAGAGCTTATGAAAATTAGTTAAAAACAGCTTACGAAAATGTCATGTGCTGTTTCTATAAGCTCTTCCATATAAAGTGCTTATGTCAGTATAAGTCTAAATAAATCGATCCAAACGGACTCTTAACAATCAAAAGCCATGATCAAAGACCAAATGTGAATTATCAGTATATTCTATCTCCAAAAAGTATAAAGAAGGCAAAGTAGAATACAATAATATAATGAAGATTGAAGAGGCAAAACTTAAATCAGATATAGGAGATTTATTCAGTGAGTCATTACATCATCATCAAAGAATTTGCAAATGTCACAGAAATATTCTCCCATTCTAACACCACAGTTGGTGCAAACTTGAGTAACCTTCAAAAGAAACATTAACAGAAGAAGATTAATGAAACCATCCACAAAAACAAAACAAAGCTTCAAATGAAATTGAAAATAGATAGATACACACTGGCTGCTCTGTATCACAAACTGAACAAACAACCTGAAACATCAGTAAGATGCAAAAACCATATGAGTCTCTAATCATCACCATCAACAACAAGAACATCCAATGTAAATTGAAGATCAAAGGGTGGTTTTATTCTTACTTGTTCAACATCATGGCGATCAAGTTCATGGCGATCAAAGGGGTTTTTGAGCATACTCTAATGAATGGAATAAAAAGAGAGACCCAGATCAGGAAAAACCAAAAAGACAAGATTTTTAAGAAGAAAAAGGAAGAAGAAATACCGTTGCGTCGTTATGACAATGACGGCAGGAATAAACCTCATTGCAACAAGGAGCTCGAATTCTGCATCTTCTTCTGTAATGCTTGCACCTACAAAATCAAATACCCAAATAATGAAAAGTTGTGAAAAGGATGAAATTGGAGCTTAAATGAATGAAAAAAGTAAACTTTGAGGAGAAGGAGAAGTACCCATATTCCATCTTTCCAAAATCAAGACGCTCAATGAGAGAGGGTTCCATGAGTTTTGGAAGAGAGATGGAAGGAGAGAGAGGAGAGGGAGAGTTTCTTTGGTTAATGAAGATTTTGTTGGGAGTATTCCATTGGGAATAATGGTTTGTCTCGATCCAGAAAGAGAAAGAAAAGAACGAGTAATTATCAATATGATGATATCTTGTATTATTAATTAATATATAGCTAGAATAAGTATATGGGATAACTCAAGAAATGTAGCTGAGTTGGTTACAAAATTTGATTGTAATGAATAGAATGTGCCCACTTGGTGAGAGAGAGAGAGAGAGAGAGAGAGAGAGAGAGAGGATAAGGTAGTAGCGTAGGGGGAGGGGAGGGGAGGGGATGGCAAATGGCATGGAACAAGAAAATGACTTCAGCAATAAACCGTGGTGAGATCAAATGGATTGGGTGCGCCACTCCTCTTTCTCAATTTAACTCACATATTTTATTTTTTTTGACAATAAAAAAACTGAGATATTTATTTCCTGATAAGTGTTGTTTTTTTTACCAAAATATTTCATGATAAGTTATCATCAACTCAGTAAAAGGTGAAATGTGAATCCAAAGCTGCCTAATTAGTGATTTGAGGGACATAAAAGAGTTGCAATTTATAATAAAGAGACTAGGGTTCAAACTTCAAACCCCGAAAACTAAAATTCATTCACCCCAGTAACATTTGCTTATAAACAAAAGGCTTAAATACGTTTTTGCCCCCTGCAAATAGGGGGTGTTTTGATTTTTTTACCCATTTTTTTTTTTTTTTTTGTAAAAACCCTTGCAAATTCCACGTTGGCTTTGGCTTTGGTCCTTCACATTCTTCTAGTTAAAAAAGCGGTGGCGTGTTTAACGGAGAGCCCGATTTGGTTTCTTCTTCCCCATTTTCAGATTCATTTTCTCTTCCTCTTCACCTCCTTACCCAGAAATTATTCTATTCTCTTCATCTTCACCATAATCCATCTCTTCTTCATCTTCACCAAACACAAAGCCACAAAGCCACAAACTCATCTTCACCGAACTCATTTTCTCCTCCATAAACTAGCTACTTTGCCGTCACCACCATGGATGGGAAGCTAAACTTCTTCCTGCGCTCGCGTGTTCTGTCGCCGCCGTCGAAGGTCACGTCGGCGCCGCAATGGGTCACGCAATCTCCATTTGGCTGACAGATGGTGCTTGAAGGTTTTCATCTTGTCTCTTTAGATCTTTCTCTAAACAAACAAAAAAGACAAACAAATTGGGATTGAAATCCCTTACGGAAGAAACACAAAGTTCCTCTACCACCAAATCCCTTGCGACCTCACCTCTGCCATGTAATTACAATCTTCCATAGAATTCCAATGTCCTAATTCTTCACCTCTCTCTCTGTGGGTTTTATTTTCTTTAATTAAATTTATTTTTAAAATTTATTTTGAAGGACAATACATGTAGATTGTAATGTGCAAGAACATTGGTGCTGCTGTGAATGTCTTCTGCTGGGTGGTTGTGTTGTTGTTGATGATGAAGATATGATATGTGAAAAGAAAATGAAATTGTTTTATAATTTTATCCAAGTCATCATTTTAAAAATAAAAGAAAATGATTTGGCAAAGCCAACAAGTAAAGTTGTTAGACAGCTCAGCAACTAGTAAACGGAGACTTAACAGAAGGCTTAATACCAAATAAAAAATATTTGCAAGGGGTTTTTTAAAAAAAAATATTTTATAGGGGGTAAAAGCAAAACACCCCTATTTACAAGCAAAAACATATTTAAGCCTAAACGAAACAAACTTAAGAATATGCACTTTTATAGATGGTAAAATCCGACGGATTAAGGATAAAAGGAAAAGTAAAAGTGGGCACCAAATTAAAAAAAATGAAATCCCTTTATTTATTTATTTATTTATTATTATTATTATTATTATTATCTAATTCTACTTTTATATCATCGAGCTTCTGTCAAAAGTGTACTTACTATATCAGTAGGCTTTAAGATTCATGCACCTCGGGTCTCCTTATCTAGTGGCACTTTTCTATTCCTTAATTAAAATATATTTTTTAGTATAAATTAGGTATCTCTCTCATACGCATGATTGAGAGAGACTAATCCATAAAGTCGGGTAAAACCACGGTTATGCAAAGCTCTCCTTAAGAGGTTTTAACACTCGCTGCACGCCCCGAGGTTGGATTCGATCCCAAGAGCTTTAGTTGTTTGGAAGAGCACTCATTACCATCTCATCCAAAAGTGCTTGGGTAAGACAGCACTCCTTAATTAAAATATTAATAAATATAATTGTTTTGTGCTTTTAGTGAGCATTTAACTGAACATCAGTGGAGTAAGAGTTCTTTCTGCAATATATATCAATGTTACTAGTGCTTGCCTGTGTTTTCTTGTTAGTTACAACCTCTCTTCTTCTGAAGCAAATAGAATATTATAAAGCGGGGATGTTATGAACTCATATACAAGCATAGGTATCAAAATGTCACCTAGTGATGTAGGAACAAAATGAGATGGAATAGAACGAGTAAGTGCTTCAATTTTTTTGAATTATTTAAAAAATTGGTGGAATTGAAGAGAAACTCAATATTTATGGAATTAGAAAGAAATTTAGCTGCGGTTTGAACCCCAATTTGTACCGACGCTATTCTCCATTTTCTTTGGAATTAAAATAATGGTGAATCTCCTCAACAAAGCAGTGGAAACGCCTTCAAGCTCCTACTCAAGAATGTGTTCCCGCAAAAGACACTTCAATCGAAATCGGAGATCATGTTTGATTTTTCAGAAGCAATATAATTGTTTCCCACAAAGGCAGGACATGGATTGAGATCATGTATGTCAACCCACCTTACTACTAATGTAATTGTTTCCTACAAAGGCAGGACATGGATTGTTCTTAATTATACTTCTTAATTGTAGTATTACACTTTAAGTCCCTTAAAATCATGGATAATTTGCAGCTTTAGTCACCAAAAATCTTGAATTTTTAGAAAATGGGGGAACAAAGTTGCACAATCTGCGATTTCGGAGACCAATCTTGCAATGAAAAAATCAAGAACCAAACTTTTCAATTTGGGATAACAAAATCGTCACAAGTATAATCACAAAAAAAAATAGCCAAAAGTAAAATTGAAGTACCAAACTCGTCGATCAAACAACGTTGAGGACAAAACGTGCAAGTAAATCTTTATATTTAGCACTTTTCATTAATTTTTATCTAGCTCCGCCAATGATCCAACTCGTAACAAAAATGAATGAAAAAGTAAATATAATCATTAATCAAACATAGTAAAATGAGTTTTACGTGTAAATATAGATCATATACAAAAATAATAAAAAAATTATTATTTTGGCCTACCAAAAATAAACCAAATTTCTTGAAATATATTCGATTATCTTCATGAATTACCTAAGAAAATATTCAAAACCAAACATAAGCATATATCTACATAAATTGTTTTGTAACTATACTTTATCTCTCTTGAATCTAGTGAACTATAATACCCCAAAACCTCAATATTACTACCATTTTTAGAAGAGGTGGGAACTAAAAAACAGAAAAACAAAGTTAGTTTGCCAAAATCTATATATATATATACAACATAAACCAACCAATAATAACAAGTTTATATATTGTCTTTTTTCATCAATGAATTGTCAACTAGAATTACTACCAATACAAAGCTCCAATTATAGGACATAAACACCTAAGCACACCAATGCATAACGCTAAACTATAACAAAAACATTAACCATTTTCTTCACAATTTTCCTATTAAAGAGATAGCTAGTGATTTCACATTCCACCATTCTTCATCTTAATTATTTCTCTTCTATTTCTCTCTTCACAAACAAAAGTAGAATTAATAAAATTTTTTTAAAAAAAATGGGTTGTGGAAAATCTAAACATGATGTTGCTTCAGGAAACACCAGCGTTCTTCAACGTAAGAAATCTAATGCTAGCTTCAAAGAAGGCCAAGAAAATGGGACAGAAACAAAAGACATAAACAATAATGTCGAAAATGTAACTTCATCAAATGTGGAAGTGCAACAAAAGGAAAGTGAAAGTGTCGATGTTGAAAATGTTGAAGTTGTAGCCGAGAAAACAAATCATGTTGAGGAAGAAAAGAAAGAGCCTGATGCTGTAGAAGAACCTTCTGAAGTTGAGAAAATCAATGATGCTGAAGAGGTTGCTGCAGAAGTGGCTCCAGAAAATGAAAAAGGTTTGCAATGCATGAAATTGAACTTCTAGGGTTTAATTTTTTTTCTTATATATGCATATAAAAAAATCTTCAAAAGTGTTGTTTATATAAATTTAATTATGGTTTTGAGTGTGTATATATAGTTGATGATGTAAAGGAAGAGACATTGGTGGAGGAAGGAGAAGAGAAAAAAGAAGAAACGAATGTTGAAGGTGAAAATAAGGATTTGCAAGCTGAGGAGGTATATATATATGTGATCTTAACACATTAATTACTGTAATTATTAAATAATCTAAATATTTGTTTAATTTGAAGAAGGAAGTTAATGGAAGTATATATGTTTGCTTGCAATGCAGGGACAATGAAGAATCCAACCAGCATTGATGATGTGAAGACAAATTAAATGAGATTATATATGGACAATTAGATTATCAAAAGAAAGAATACTAAAGTCATGAATAAAGTATATATATTATGTGTACACCGTTTAATTATCAATTATGTTGTGATGTAATCTCTTTTTAGGTTGTTGTGATGTAATTTTTCAATACTTTATAATAAGATCTTTTGAGCAAAGCATATTGTTGGATTTATTGGTTCACAAACTCTATACTGTAATATAAAGGAAAATTGACTACAAAAACTTTGGGTTCCTAACTTCGTTTATAATTATGCTTTTTGATCGTAATTTCATTTGTGTCATGCTTCGATCAGTCATAATTTATTACAATAAAAAAAAAGTTACAAAAGAGCACTTCTATATATTTTAGTAAGAATAACTTTATAAGAAATGTAATACATACACTATAAGCTAAATTAAATAGGCACAATACACATGCAACAAGTGTTTTGTTTTGTTATTCCTCTTATTCTTACTTTTATTTTCTTACCATCTATCATTTCTATAATAATAATAATAATAATCTCGGTGTATTTGTAGAAACATCAAATTTGATATTATTATTTTAGAATACACTAATTTCTGTTTGTTTTTTTTTGGCAAAATGACCAAATTCAAGAGAATAGAAATAAAAAACGAGAGTTTCTTCCACGAAACAAGAAAAAAAAAGACCCAAAAGTGTTTGGATGGGATAGTTTGGATCTCCTCCTGTTTAATCAATGTCTTTGATTCAAATCCAACATTGAAAATGAGCAGCGTTAAAACTCTCGAATGAAATTACAAAGATGTGATAAGCATCTGCGAGGTAACACCAGTAGTTTTCCTATGAAAATAGAATAGAGTTAATAGTAGAGTTAGGGTAACGAAAGTTAAAAGAATCACTAATTTGTTTCTTAGTACAAATGATCGGAGTGAGACACCTTGCTCACAACCTTGCTCATAACATTCACTAATTTGTGTCATGCTTGCAAAGTATTTGAAGTAACTTAGATAGTGTAAATATTATCTCCAAAAAAAAATTAGCCTTAATCGACAAGGAAGATGAAAGCAAGCTAAAAAAAGTATAGAAGTTTAAATAAATGGGAGAATCACAAAACTAATATAGTAAAATTGAACTTTTGATTTATTAAACTAATTTGTTATATCAGAAGTCCTGATATAACAAATATCACCCGTTCCAAGAATTATGAGTCATATATACAAGAATGAGCATGTACAAGATTCGAAGACTATATACAAACTTCTTTCAGACACAGCTAGTTACAATAATATTATTCTGCTGTATTAGCCCTCGCCATTTGGAAGGACCATGAAGAAAGAAGAAATGAATCAGAAAGTATAACTTCCCCATAATTCATGCAAGTTCATTGGACATTAACCGGCTTTTCTTGATTGTCAAACTCTTTACTCAATTTGAGAAGGGGAGTTGCAGGATCTCTAGATAAGATGAAGTTTCCTCTTGAATCTCTGATGATATTAGTATTTAGAACATGAGAATTCATCACGAATTTGCATGTTGCTGGTTCATCTGATCCCATGTCAATACCATAATACACTAAATGGTCTGTGATGCTATTCCCACTCACTGACCTGCTGCAAGTTGGATCCTCACCAGATGCATCGCAAATCTTCTCAACTCTGTATACAAGACTACCTAATCCAACGTTATAAAGCCATACCTGCAGCCCACAACAACTAAGATTTTTGAAAAACTGGAAAACAAATGAAACATAAGTGTTGCATTGCAGGTGTGCAAATTTCCTGCTATAAGTAAACCAAGAGCAATAAATCATGACAAAGGAGCATGACCAACACAAAATCATTGTATTGTCTAAGGCTCTAAGCAACAAACAAGCTGGAGGAGAAGGCACAAATAGGAACCTGTCTCACATTGCTGGGCATGCAGAGAGTTGGTGTCGCAAATAAGTTACAACAAAACATACACATGAGCATCAAACTATTATCACACCTATAAATCAGCATGTAATCATTGTTTGTAATGCTTTACATTTTGCTTTTGAAACTATTAGGAGAAGAGCGAACTTTTAGTAATAGATAGATGCACAACTTGAATGAGCAGAGAAAATGTTCCGGTAATGAAGGAGATGAGTGTTATGGCCTAGCCATTGGTCCAACAATTGCCACATGGGCCCAAGGCGAGGAAGGTATATACCAGAAGGGAGGAGGGAGAAAAGGGGAATCCAAGGAGGGAAATAGCTGGTGAGCTGGCAGTATGAGAGAGAGATTGACATAACATAGTTGGTTAGTCAGGCCAATCATAAAAATTGGGGTAGTGGAGAGATGTGAGGTATCTTTTTGTTAATTCTGAGAGTTAGTTATGGATAGGAAGATATTACTCTGCAAAGAACGTTCATGACAGTGAGAAACATATCAAGCGCCATTTTCTGAATTCTATTTACTGTTTTATTGTGTTTTCTGCTACTGGTTCCTAACAATGTGACAGTTACTATGTTTATCTAGAAGCCAAGTTATCATTTGTATTGAAACTTGGTGCAATAAAAATATAGAATTATAGACATGCCAAAAAAAATGCTTAATCCCCATGAAAGGAGATACCACACAGATAACATCAATGGCCATAACTTCCCACGAGCATGCATGTGGACTTTATTGTAAAGATAATATAACTGATTTCGACCTACTGATTTCATCACTTCATTATGCAGTGCCTTACCTCTGTCGGGAAATGTTGGTACGTCTTCTGTGGTAAATAGTAATAATATGGAGGCAGATGGGGAACAATGTCATGGTCATTCGTCACTCGGATTGTATTTGGAATTAGGTTGTTGTAAAGAGATGCAAAAACACCATTCCCAATCCGAGGTTGGCCAAATGTCATAACCTGAACATTATTTTCATGTTGATTTACCTGTAAGAATGTAAAATCAAACATGTAATTATGCATCCTCATAAAACAGGAAATAAAAACGCAAGTTTGTAGTTTGGATTTGGGACACTATTCTAAATGGACAAAAAGATGGATAGAAATCAAAATGAGCATGAGACAACAAAAGCTTAATGTACAATACCAAGAGAGCTCAATTATAGATATAGATTAGTTACCACTAAATCAAGTCCACAGAATGCAGCCATTGCCCCTCCCATTGAATGCCCCGTCGCTATAATTTGAATATCTCCGTAAAACTTCTTCGCTCTTTCAACAGCCTCTAAAACTGCATCACGTATTGTGGTATTGTGGTATGCGGTATAAAAACCACGATGTACCTGGAGACAATGTTGATAATATATCAGAACAGACAATATTACAGAGCACAAAGTAAGGCTAAATATTTCACCCCACATACCATTGCATCATCCATGCCAGGGTAATTTATTTCATGCTGCTTCCAATATAGATCTTCGATCCAATTCTGTAAACTATATAAAAGCAGTTTCGAACAAATAAGCTCAGAATATAACTCAAGTTGTCTCAAAATTGAGTTAAACATCCGAAAGACTTAAACTGCCTTTCTTTTAAACATGTGATTACGGACAAATGTTTTTCTTCATAGTAAAATGGTATGCCATCAAGTTCTCTCAAAGGACAATATAAGAGAAACTTGGGTTCTCTTAACAAACATAACAAAGAATAATTTGCAAAATCTCAAAGATGCTTTCTTCGTAAATAGATAATTCAAGCCTATGACTCTTTCAAACAGAACAATCAATGATGTACAAGGCCTCAAGCATGATCTGAAATATGGATAACCATATACTGCATAAACTAAAGAATCCCACTGATTAATTTGCCTAATGCAAGTAAAACTGAAAATAATACATATTACTTAGTTACTAATGCTCACTGCCTTTAAGTCAGTAATACATTGCATACACGACGAATCAAATAAAATGCATTTCGTTAGCTTATAATTGTGTTGTATGCGTATGAAGGTCAATATATGTTCATACAAACTTCACATGCATATGTCAACATCCTCTCTTGTTTCTCAACTATGCAGGATCTGTGTGTGGGCATCACATATAACACTACAGTCCAGCAGATCAATGTTAATGGTGACTATGGAAATTTGGTGCCTAAAATAACACAGCATAAATTTAAGCTGGCAAAAAATCCACCTGCGTTCATTAGTCCCTCTGAATGCAATAATAATAGCAAGTGGATCGTCGGCCACTCCAACAAATGCCTAGAATAGGAAGAGACAATTACATAAGAACAATGATTACTTTAATAGAATGGATGTCATTAATGAGTAGAAAAAGAAAATAACGAAATTAATTATTTCCTTAACTTAAAAAGTATTGTTTATGTGATGAGAGTTCACCTACCTGTAAGCAATGCTCGACATCAACAACCAACTCTATAATTTCAAACCCCTGTTTCCATTTTAAAGAGCTTCAGACAAACTATTTTAAAGAAGAGTCAACATAGTAGAATACTAGAACATAAATAATTTAAAGCTCACTCACAACTTGAGTGAACATGTAAAGTTATAATTAATATTCACATTCT
This sequence comes from Oxytropis ochrocephala, assembly GCA_020916435.1. NCBI lineage: Eukaryota > Viridiplantae > Streptophyta > Magnoliopsida > Fabales > Fabaceae > Oxytropis > Oxytropis ochrocephala. The sequence goes on along the minus strand of CM037093.1, from coordinate 9,566,477 downwards.
CAGCACCTCAGTCAAGTCATCACATCTAGAGCACGTCCAAGTAAAAAGTTCAGTCAAATCTGACAAGTATACCTGCAAGAATATAACTTACTTCAGTCGTACAAAATTGTCACATGGTTTGCCTTGACCAAATTGGAGCTTAGCCAATGCATGTATACAACTTTAGACTCAAAACATCAGACAAGTAAAATGACTGAAACTGAAACTCTAAAATCTAAGTCGGTGTTTAGCACCGTTAGACATGGGTAAATTGCAAATGTACATTTAAACCAAAAGTACCTCGAGTTCTTTAAGGCAAACATACCTTTGGACCGTAATGTGCGTTTGCAACAGAAATACAAACATGCAGTAAGCTATTTTGATAAAAATACAATAAATTGAAGTCTGGCTTATCTTGACTAAGGACTGGACAGGACGGGGAGTATCTCCAACAAGATTGGCAAGTGAGAAGGTCCCTCAATTGTTAAACTATTAAAGTTGTGCAAAAGCAAAAATGCAGACACTGACTTAAAAAGAAAGAAGATATGGTTTGAAGTGGCATACTTAAAACTGTTTCAAACTTATTTGGGGATTTCTATAAATGACGAAAAATCTATATTTGACTTGTAATCAAAGCGACCATAATAATATTAAAACTACTTAAACAAAGACAAGTTGAAACTTGAATGTCCATTACAATCCAGAATTCCTGATCAGCCCTACATGGTAAGATTAGAATGCAAAAAATATGCATGATAAAAAAATGTAATTCCTATACATATATGCTACTTAAAGGTTTGAACATGTACAATTCTTGTAGAACTTACCGCAGAAGCATATTCAACTAATATTGTAGCTAGTGTATGATTGTACTGGGCATGATGCTTACTTGTATGTCTAACCTTGAGGTCTGCAAATGGAAAATGCATAATTAGCATGCAATTAATGTCCCACAAGACTATGTGCAGAAAGTAATTTCTTCATATTTCATGACTTCAAATTTGTTCATATATACAACAGACGTATCAGCATATGTGAATGGTTCATTTCATTGACTTCTTCAAAAACAGAAAAAGAAGGATCCATTTATTGTGTTTTTTGAAGGATGCTCCATACATCAATGCATCTGTCATGCATTACCTAAACCGATACAAGAAAGAGGGCACGCCTTTGAACGTCCACGACATGATTATTCTTGGATAGGATAATAGTATAATAGTACTTTTTAAAGTGGGTATCCTGCTATTAAATTATGTAAATATAAACTCACTTTCCACTGCCAATGATTTTTGGGTTCAGAAAAGGGAGCAATTGTACTTGAAAGAGAATTTAGATTATGTCTAACCGCTTAATTATACTCCTCTACCCCTATTAATTTTATTCCCTTTTCGAAATCTTTCGAAAGGAATTCTCAATCATATGACTCCGCACCTTATTTTTTAACTCTCCAATATAAGAGCTACATTCCACCAACCAAACTAAATGAATAATATCCAATAAACCCCCATGATTGAATAGACACACAAAATTAAACAATCCAATGAATTGAAATATCATAGAAAGACATAAGGCAGACAATATTATAAATCTAACAACATTAATGCACAAACTCCACTCTTACCTCTACAATTTGAAACCGCAAAGAAGCATAAACAGGTAACAAATATCAAGCACCAAGCTTTCCTCATACTATACTCTGCAATTGAAGTACAGAAAACAAGAGGAGCCAAAAATTAACCAATTTTTCATAAAGAAAACGTCAATTACTGCAACTCTAATTGAAATAAATTGGGAGACATGTTCCAAAAAATAGAGTAAAATTGGGGGGAATGAATGAATAGTTGAATACATGTGCGTAAAAGGAGCACCGCAGGAATGAGAATTTGTGTCCTCCGTCGCAATTCGCAAAGGGTTTCCTTCCGGTGAAGGGTTTATTTTTTTGTGGGTGAAAAGGGAGAAAATAATTTGGGTTTGGGCAAAAGAAGAAGGTGAAGATGAAGATGAACAAGTAGCTAGCGCTATTACCACGTCGCTGGGGTTGATTTCGTCATTTTCGTAGCGTATTCGAACTCTCTTGTTCCGTTCTGTTATCTATTTATCATCACGTCACGCTGTGTGTTTATCGTGTTTCTTAATCGGTTTAATTGCTACGCAGTTATTGTCAAAAGATAATAATAATAAGGCTTAAATATGTTTATCGTGTTTCCTCCGTAAAATAAAAAGTTTTAAAAATCGCAAATTTAATTGCTACGCAGCAAAGTGATTATATTTCTGAGGCGATTTTAAAACTTTTTATTTTACAAGGGATAAATCATTGATATTTATAAATGATATGTAAAGATAATAATAATTGCTACGCTATAACGCAAACTTTTTTGGATTTATATATAAAAAAAATGGATTTAATTTATATATACAATAAATAGGTGTATAAGTGTTTTATACTATATTTGTAAAAAAAAAGTGTTTTATATTATCTATTAATTATAAATTCACACATCAATAATAAGTTAATCAATTAGTAACCACCTTATTAGTCGATCATTCCATGATTCAATTCAAAACTTATCACCATTCTTATGGTGTGGCATTTCTACCTCTTCTAGATCATCTCTTTTTCACTCATGTTTTCAATTCTTCTTGTAAGCTCTTTCTTCATTTGCACATTAGTTGGGACATGTGTGGTTCTTGAATTTTACTTGGAAATTGAATTGAAAACATGAAATCAAACCTCCTACTACATCACTCTTATTGTTATTTGTGGAGATTGATTATTGTTATTTGTGTTAATTTGAGTTTGATTTGTTGTGAGTGAAAAAACTTAGTTGATTTGATTCAATGTTGTTATTATGGTGATGTGATGTGATGTGGGAGAAGATGAGAGTGACGAAGGGGAAGGGAAGAAGAAATAGGAGAGGGAGAAGGTGTGGGGGAAGAAGACGAAGCTGATAAAGGGGAAAGAGGAAATTGTGAATCTGGAAAAATCATTTGCGATGAAGGAAGAGAAAAAAGAAGCTGAAGCTCATGAATAACAATAATAATAATTGGACTAAAAATATTTTATTTATTTAATAGATTAAAAATAATATTTTTAAAATAAAAAATTCAAGTGGTAGTCCAACATGGCTTGCCACATCAGACTCAGGTTTGAACAAATTTGAGAGGGACCATGATTTTAGAAATTGAGAAAATAGGGGGACCAAAATCGTGGAAAAAAAATTGGAGGACCAAAATCATGAGCGAGTGATAATAGGGGGACCAAAAGTGCAATTAAGCCTAATTTATATTTCTCACGTATTCGATCGGTTGGTTATGGATTGCAATGGATTTGAAATTACTCACCCGAGGTCTACCGACTATACCTAGAATAACTCTATTTCTATATACTAGGACGTACTTGTGCGATGCACACGACGTAGTTATAAGGAGTTCTGTAAAAAATGTTAAAAAATTATATATTGCAAAGTTAGTAGTTGATACGAATTGATAATTTACAACCAAACATAGAATGAAACTTTTATGTTAACAAGGTTGTGTTTATATATGATATATTCGCAAAGATATGTACCAATGCGGGGTGGTGATTTAGAATGTGAGAAACTTAATGCATGAAAACTTTGATAAAAACACTCTTTAACGATAATGAGGGCAAGATAGTTCACAAAAAAATGAATGTGTACTATTGGTTAAAAAAATGACTGTGAATTTTTCTTGTAGATATTAACAAACCAACGGTTATGTTATATGGGTTCAACCATTCTCATAAAAATAAAGGGTTTTTTTGTACCCTACCATTTGACTCCATACCCCCCCCCCCCCAATTAGGGAAAAGACTAAAATACCCCTAAAAAATTTCAAATTTACAGAATATTGACCATTTATCACTTACATATGATTTGACCATAAATATTTTAGAGCTCATCGTATTTACCTTCCAGAAGATAGATACAATTTCCAGCAAATTTCGCATCGTATTTATGTAGATATGATTTCCTCCGAAGCTTCAAAAATAGTAAGTCGTATTTACCTTCATCAAACATAAACTCATTTTTCCTTAAAAAATTGCATCGTATTTACCTTATTCTGAGATAAATAGGATTCCTTTTATTTATTTATTTATTTATTTATTTGATTTTTGTCAGAGAAATCGTATATAGGTAAATACGAATTGAAAAAACATAAATTGTATTTACCTATTACAAACATAAATCCGATTGGTTCAATTTTTGTCAGGGGTATATCCGTCCAAAAATATAGAGTGGGAGTATATTGGTAAACAGTGGAGGTACAAAAAAATCCAAAATAATATGTGCTTAACAATGAGGGGTACATTTGGTAATAAAAAAATGATTGTTGAAAAAAAAAACAATGAGTGGGACCTTAATTTTTGCTAGATTAATAATGGATATAAAGTTTGTATTATTTACAACTTATGCCATCTAAAATTGTCCTTCCCAAATCCCCTCATAAAGTAGTTATTGTATTAATAAAGAGGGGATTCTCAACCCGACAACCGATTAAATCCGTTGCTTTGCCATAAATTATTCGGATTATACGGGTATCAGTCGGTTTCAAAATTAATTTTGTCCAGCCCTACTTATTTGTATTCCATTACAAAACATAATACATAGCAATTTTTCCAACAAGGAAAGCCTCGGAGAACCCATTTGTTGCTTATTGCGGATAGGATCAAGGCAAAATTATCCTCTTGGAAAGACTCATTATTATCTATTATGTGTAGAGTTCAGCTGGTAAATTCGGTCATTCTAGGCATGTTGGTCTATAGCTTTCGCATTTATGTATGGTCTGCTAATCTTCTGAATACTGTTGACACTTGGATTAGAAATTTTGTGTGGTCTAGCGATGTTACTACTAGAAAATTTGTTACTGTTGCTTGGCATACAGTGTGCAAGCCCTTTCAAGAAGGGGGTCTGGGTCTTAAATCTATCAAAACAATTAATAGGGCTGGTATGTTAAAGTTTGGCTGGAGTTTCATCTCTACCAACCTTCAGTGGGCTATGCTGTTGAAAGCCAGGGTCTATAACAACAATAGGCCCGTGAATTATCACGTCTCTTCTACTATTTGGCCTGGATTTAAGTCTTGTATTTCTGTGATTCTCGAGCACTCAACTTGGAAGCTTGGAAATGGTGTTAGCATCAATTTTTGGACAGACTCATGGCTCTCTAGGCCTATTGTGGACATCATTGGTATAGCTCCTAATGTGCATAGGGACCTCAAAGCTACTGTCAGCGATTTTATAGTAAACGGTAGATAGGTTATCCCTACCGACTTTATAAATCATTTCCCCAAATTTACTCCGACATTCAGCAAATTGTGATCCCCAATACCCCGATGGATGATCAATTGATGTGAGACTACTCTAATTCGGTGATTTGACCTTCAATGACTCCTTCCTTTTTCATGCTCCAGTTGGACAAGTAGTCCCTTGGACTAATTAAGACAGTTTGGAAGAATTTCATTTCACCCTCCAAATCTTTTATTCTCTGGAGGGCTATTCATAAAAAGATGCCTACAGATGACCAACTTTGGGTTAGAGGTTGCACTGTGGTTTCTGTTTGTAGCACTTGTGGTAGTGCTTCAGAGACTTCCCACCACCTTTTTTTGGCCTGCCCATTTGCCAAAAACATTTGGAATTGGCTCGGAGGAATCCTAAGCCTCAATATTGATACTTCTTCCTTCCAGAGCATCTTATCCTTAACTTCCCATGGTTGGAGTCCGCAATTGAGTGACATTGTCTGTGCTGCTATTGTAAACATTTTTTCAGTGATATGGCACTCTGCAGAACCAAGCTAGATTTGAGAATCGCGTGTTTCCCTTACATTCTGCTATCAATTTAATTATTCCAATGTGTTTTTAGCAGAAATGCCTCTAAGTCCACAATGTCTTCCGCTGCTGCTGAATTTATTATTATAAAAGCTTTTAATGTCAACGGTAATTACAGTCAACCATTAAAAAGGTTATTTGGACCCCTCCCGCTCCTTATATGATTAAGTGTAACAATCGATGGAGTCGCTAGAGGAGCCCCGGTCCATTGCTTGTGGTGGTGTTTTTTAGACAGCGAGTCTTTGTTGTCCTTGGGTGTTTTTCAAACCGATAGCAAATGATTATGCCCTTCATCTTTGAACTTATCGAGCTATGTTGGCTATTGAGATTGCTTTTGATAAGGGTTGGATGAATTTGTGGTTAGAATGTGACTCCCAATTAGTCGTTTGGCATTTAAGAATGATATACTATTGTTCCTTGGAAACTCGCAATGAGATGGACCAATTGCGTTTCCTCGACTAGACAAATGACTTTTGTTTGCACCCACATTTAGAGAAGGTAATGCTTGTCTTTGATTAAGCTTGCAGGCTATGGTACTAGCTCAAATGGCTTTACCTGGTGGAATCTCATCCCGAGTTTCATTGCGGATGACTTTTTCAGGAACAAGTTAGGATTGCCTAACTACAGGTTTTGATAGCCCCTATATGGACTGGATTCGCCTTTGGCCTCATTTTTTTTGGTGTGCTGCAGATGATTGTTAGCAGCTCTGGTGCTGACCTAGTTGGGATAAGAGTCGTTATAGTGATACTTTTGCACACCATGATAGGATTGCTTTTATTTTGTACAATTATCTTGATGTTTATGCTCATGGGTTTTGGTCTAGTCCCCCATGTTTCTTGTACTTTCTCTCTTTTTTATCAATAAAAAATTTAGGGGGAGTACTCTTTCCTTCCTAGTGCTTTTTCCACAAAGAGGGTTTTGCATCAAAAGGTTTTAACGAGACTCCATATCCATTTCTTTTGTTAAAAAAAATACATAATAAGTGTATTGTGTTTAGGTGGCTGATGCGAGCTGCCACGTGGTAGTCAACCATTAGTGGCTGATGTGGCGCTGACAGTGCCACTTGGCAGTGGTGAGACGGAGTGATGATGTGGCATTCAACACATATGGCACTGAGGCCCAATGAGATGTTGACACGGGCAAGTGACGTCATTTAATTGATGGGCCTAACTAGAAACACTTAATATTTGCAATGGTCATTTTAAAACATTTTTTTTACAAGAAGATAAATAAATTATGTGATATTTACAGGGGGTAAGTGATATTTAAGCCTACGTAGTATTCCATTACTATTTTACTGGGAAAAACTCTAATCCAAAAAAAAAAAAAAAGTGGGAAAAACTCATTTTTCACATCTATGGCGGGAAACACATTTCCACTCTAACCGCACATCTGGTTCCTTAATCGAACGGCTATAAATACCACATAACCACAGTTACCAACTTTTTCCCAATTTAATTTCATTTCACAGTTACAGTGACTTCAAATTAAAACACATGAATTAAAAACTACAAACCCTTTTTCCTTCCCAAACCCTTGAATTCGAGAATCCATGGCGAAACATTCAAAGTCACAAGTCTCCTCCGACGAAGCATTCTCCAATGCTTCGAGTTCATCGGAGGAAGAGCAAGTAAACGAACAAATCAACGAAGAAGAGGATGAGGAAGAGTTGGAAGCCGTGGCTCGCTCCGCCAGTTCCGACGACGATGAAGCCGCTGATGATAATCCGCCGGGTTCTGATGAAGATCCTGCAGCTGCTGAAGACGGCGATGAAGATGAACAGGTTAAACTCATCTTTTCTGCTATTTGTCTGCTGACTCTGCTCTAGGGTTTATACTTTGCTGCTGGTTTGGTTATGCATGTTTTGATTTTGAGATTGTGAGAAGAATTTGAAGTTGAATTTTGTTGACTTGCTTTGAAAATTTGGTGAAATTTGCATGCTGAAGAGAGATTGACAAAGAAATTACTTTTGTTGTGTGGTTTCAGGGAGACGATACTGTTAATCCTGAAATTAGCAAGCGGGAGAAAGCTAGATTGAGAGACATGCAAAAAATGAAGAAACAGAAAGTTCAGGAGATTTTGGATGCGCAAAATGCGGCCATTGACGCCGATATGGTGCGTGTAGTTATAGTTACACTTATTATCCACTTCTTTTGTGTTAGAATCTGTTGATGTGATTCTTAATTAGACAATCCTGACATATAATCTTATCTAATACAGAACAATAGAGGGAAGGGTCGTTTGAAGTATCTCTTACAGCAGACTGAGCTGTTTGCACATTTTGCAAAAGGCGATCAGTCTTCATCTCAAAAGAAGTCGAGGGGAGGGTATGGCAAGTTTACCCTTTTTGTTCATTTTTCTTGCTCACAATTTGATTAGATTTACCATCCAAATTACTATATTAATATTACCTCCATCCCTTCAAAGTTTCGGGTTCTTTTAAATGGCATAACTAGATTTTTATATGCCAAAGAAATTTTAGAAACGAACTGGCGTAATCAGAATCTCAGATTGTCCAGTAGAAGCATTTATCTTTGATTTAAAATCATAACAGTTGTCAAAAAGTTTCCCTTTCAAATTCAATTTGGTATTCAACAACCATATATGTCATCAACTCTCATTTAACGTTATGTTGTCAATAGCGCTGCTATAATAGCGGATCAAATTCGATGAAGTCGGACGCAATGGTAAATGCTTTTGTGGAGCGTTTCGTTGTCGCGGCTTAGCGGCCGCAAACAGCAGCAGTAGAGTAGCGAGAGAAATAGCCTTTAGCGGCTGCTATCGACATTAGGTCTTGAAATGCCCAGTTTACAAATCTTTTAAGGGCTTTTTTGTCATTTTTTTATCAAATTGAGCTGATTTTTGGATGCCGAGATGATAGTGATTTTTCTAAAGAATCACTTGTAAATTGTAATTAGTTTGAATAATTTTAATACTTTAATTAGTAGTTATATTATATTGGGTTTTGATTTTGAATATTGGTGACCATTGACAAAGGTTAATTATGACTGTCAAGTATGACCACCCCTTTCATTTTGGGTATTTTTTTATTTGTGAGTGTTTATGTGTATGAAATTGGTATTTAGGTTTAGTTATACACTGTTTTGTTGTCTTGACAATAGCTGCTATCCTGCTATGTGGTATTCCGTTTTAGCGGTTTTGGGGTTGGGAGCTGTGTGCCGCTATTCAACACTAACAATATAGATTTAGTTTAATGTATGAAACGTGCTACTGAGTGATAATACAAAAGATGATGACTATTGTTTCTCTGTCCAAGGTGGTCTTAAGATTTCAATTTCAGACAAGCAGGCACTAAAGAATTGAGACTGAGCTGCCACTAAGTTTGTTCAGTATAAACAAACTTATCTGACATTTAATGTTTTCTGTTTCAGGGGCCGCCATGCATCAAAAGTGACTGAAGAAGAGGAAGATGAAGAATACCTGAAAGAAGAAGAAGATGGTGTTGGAAACACACGACTGCTGACACAACCATCATGTAAATGTTCTTTCGTTGTGCTTATGTGATTGCTTGCATGGGTAATATTACACCACACGTTTTTAGTGCAGTTGTACTACCACATGTCCCTCCCAGTATACGTATGCATTATCAAAGGGGCTCTATCTATACTTGTTTCTTAGCTTGTTTACAAATGCGATACATGCTTTTTTCTTTCCTCTTCCACTTTCCCTTGGTGAAAATATTTGGGTGTTTGGATTCAAAAAAATAATGCTGGGTAAGGGCAAAATAATAGAATCAGCTCTCGGAGAATTTCTAGACATGCCACTGCCAAACAGTTTACTCGATTCTTATTCTGGTGATAGTAGACTTGCATTTTGATTTCTGTATTTTTTCAATGGACCGTCCATGTTCTAGAAATGCATTTTGGAAACTTCCTCTTGTGTTTTTGCACTCTTCACTCTGGTTTCTTTCTTTCTTGTTACTGGTTAAAGCTAGTCACTTGTCATATGTTAGTTTGCTCTTAACTTTAGGGCTCGTTTACTTTTTAAAAACATTTTCTGTTTTCATTTTTTAAAATTTGTGTTAATTTTAACTTCTTATCAAGAAGATAAGAGACCCTTGATGTGGACAATTGTCTGCATTTCTGGAAACAATGAACATCCTAAAACATTTTTTTTGGAGATGTTTAATCTAATTCATGGACTTTATTTCATAGTAAATTTTTTTGAACTTTTCACTTCTGTTTCACTTTCACATGAATGTGAATTGCTTATTTGTTCTTTTTTTCAGGTATCCAAGGGAAGATGAGGGACTACCAATTGGCTGGACTCAACTGGCTCATACGATTGTATGAGAATGGAATAAATGGAATTTTGGCTGATGAGATGGTATATGTTTGATTTTGGGCTGGCAGACATGTCTCATTGCATTAGCTGATTGTGAATCCTATTGATTCGTCATGTGTAGTTTTGCATGATTTGCTATTGGTGAGTTGAATTTGTATAAGTTATGACAAATAATTGCGATTTGCAGGGGCTTGGTAAAACATTGCAAACTATATCTTTATTGGGTTATTTGCATGAATTCAGAGGAATCAAAGGCCCTCATATGGTGGTTGCTCCAAAATCAACTCTTGGGAATTGGATGAATGAGATTCGGCGTTTTTGTCCCATTCTGCGGGCTGTAAAATTCCTTGGCAACCCTGATGAAAGGGTATGACCAGCTTTCCGGGTTAAATTATTTTGGCAAAATTTACAATTGATGCGTACGTATAACTCTTTTCTGCTAATGGTTTTAAATTGCTGCAGAGACATATAAGAGATGATTTGTTAGTTGCTGGGAAGTTTGATGTTTGTGTTACAAGTTTTGAAATGGCAATCAAGGAGAAATCTGCTTTACGTCGATTTAGTTGGCGCTACATTATTATTGATGAAGCTCACCGAATCAAGAACGAGAATTCCTTGCTGTCCAAAACAATGAGGATTTACAATACAAACTATCGCCTCCTTATTACTGGCACACCACTTCAGGTATGACATTGTATTATAACAATGGCGTAGTTATAGGGAGAATGGTATTTTCTTATCCTTTTTTAGTGGTTTATTCTAAACATAGAAGTGGTGCCATGCCAATTTTTTCAAACCAATCAAAAATAGTATGATGCCATATATACTAATCTCAGCGAATCCTTAATCCTTAAATAAAGAAACTCTAGCAATGTTGGAGGGTTGGACTTCATTGTTGAATTTCTAAACCCGTCTATTTTTAATGTTCTTCATTAGCTGTAGATAAGACAAAATTTGAATTTTTACTTTATGTTTGTGGGAGGAGAGTCTATGATCAGGGGTTAAGTATTACCGAATCAGGTGCGAAAGTTGCTATTAGAGTAAGGAAAGAGTAGTGAAAAATAAGTAGCTATTTTTTACTGGGAACCTTTTTTATATGGTAACCCTTGCTGCTGAGATTTTTTGTTAACTGGTAAATGAGAGGTTGATTAACAAGACTGAAGAGTATGAATGATATATGCTTATAAAAAAAAAGAATATGATGATATACAACTTTGCATTGGTTCATGTTTTAGTGTTATTCTTTGGTGTTATTGTTGATTTTTCCTTCTGTCTTGGAGCTTAAATTGCTAAACTATATGCTTTTCTGGCTTTTTAAAATTTTGAATTATAACTTGTAAAGAGAGAGAACTGACAGACATGTTGAATACCGTGCACATAAACTACACCTTGTAAACTCTATTATATAGACTGAGAGAATCAAAATGCAATAACAATTTAAATATAGGATACTATGTTATCTTGTCGATCCTAATTAACTAATATTCCAATAATTAGTATGTATTTTTTACGTGAACCAATGCAAAGTTGTATAGCATCATAACTGACGGCTGCTCTTTTGTTGGTTGTATGCATAATCGAGTGTTTATTTCTGCTCATTACCTCTTTTAATGGTGCAGAATAATCTTCATGAACTTTGGTCGCTTCTCAACTTTCTTCTTCCCGAGATTTTTAGTTCTGCTGAAACCTTTGATGAATGGTTTCAAATCTCTGGTGAAAATGACCAACAGGAGGTTGTTCAACAATTACACAAGGTAAATTATAGAACCTTCTTTTGATTGTCGAGTCTTAAATGCTAATCTGATGCATAATTGACATTTCCATTCTCTGTGTATATTAAGGTCCTTCGACCATTTCTCCTTCGAAGGTTGAAGTCAGATGTTGAGAAAGGGTTGCCACCAAAAAAAGAAACCATTCTTAAAGTAGGCATGTCACAAATGCAGAAACAGTATTATAAAGCGTTGCTGCAGAAGGATCTTGAGGTTGTCAATGCTGGTGGAGAGCGAAAGCGCCTCCTGAATATAGCTATGCAACTACGCAAATGTTGTAATCATCCATATCTTTTCCAAGGCGCGGAACCCGGTCCTCCCTATACGACAGGGGATCATCTCATTACAAATGCTGGTAAGTTATATTCTCATTTAGAGATACTCCAGAAGTTCTTTGTTGGTTGATTAGTAAAATATGTGATTATTCCATTATTTTAATTTCATTTCCAGGTAAAATGGTTCTTTTGGATAAGTTGCTTCCGAAATTAAAAGAGCGTGATTCTAGGGTCCTTATATTTTCACAGGTTAGTTATGTCGGAACATGATTATTTTCACTGATGATTGTAAATTCCATAATTTTGCAACCTATTTCAGGTTCTCATTTATATTTTCTGTTTGAATTTCGTTCCGTGCTTAATTTGTGGCTTTGTCCCCCAGATGACTAGGCTGCTGGACATACTTGAAGACTACTTGATGTTTCGTGGATATCAATATTGTCGCATAGATGGCAATACTGGTGGGGATGATCGTGATGCCTCCATAGAAACTTTCAATAAACCAGGAAGTGAGAAATTTGTCTTCTTGTTATCAACTCGAGCCGGAGGTCTTGGTATTAATCTTGCTACTGCTGATGTCGTCATTCTGTATGATAGTGACTGGTCAGTGTTCCAAATGGTTGTTGGCGCTGCAATCTGATTTATATCTTTGGTATGATTTTTATTGTTTGTTAATGGTTGCTGGTTCTACAACAGGAACCCACAAGTTGATTTGCAGGCTCAGGATCGTGCACATAGGATAGGTCAAAAGAAAGAAGTTCAAGTTTTCCGTTTTTGCACCGAGGTTTGCAATTTTAAACTTATTTTGTCCTTCAATTTGTGATTCACTATGTATGTGTGGGTGTCTCATTGCGTCATGTGTCATTGTCATGTTACCACAGTATACAATTGAAGAGAAAGTCATTGAAAGGGCTTACAAAAAGCTTGCGCTAGATGCTTTGGTGATTCAGCAAGGACGATTGGCTGAGCAGAAGAGTAAGGATCTGCTGGTTATTTTTTCTCGTTTCTTTGCTGCATGGTGTATTGACTGTTTAACTCTTTTTTTTGACAAGATTGACTGTTTAACTCTAATATGGGTTCCATTGGTTTATATGTGCAGCGGTGAATAAAGATGAGCTGCTTCAAATGGTTAGATTTGGGGCCGAAATGGTTTTCAGTTCCAAGGATAGTACAATCACAGATGAGGATATTGACAGAATAATTGCTAAAGGAGAAGAAGCAACTGCTGAGCTTGATGCCAAGATGAAGAAGTTTACTGAAGATGCAATCAAGTTTAAGATGGACGACAGTATGTATCCTATGATAATTTTTACAAGTTTATGCTTTTAGCTGTTTATTAGTTTGGACTTTGGAGTTGCTAACACCTCTACTTTCTTCTTGTAGCTGCTGAGTTATATGATTTTGATGATGAGAAGGTAAAGGTTACATTTTATTGTGTCTTTGGCAACTATTTTATATTGTTTTATATCTACGTACTCTCCCTCGCTCGCCCCTTCATATCTATTTCATCAACTCTAACAATTCATTTTCCTTTTTTTAATAAAGGATGAGAACAAGCTTGATTTCAAAAAAATTGTGAGTGAAAACTGGATTGAACCACCAAGAAGGGAGCGAAAGCGCAAGTAAGGGCTGCCCTTTACATCTTATGCACTCAGTTTTATTCAGCATTTTTTAACGACATGTTATGCTTTTGGTTTCTTAATTGTAGTTACTCGGAGTCTGAATATTTCAAGCAAACATTGCGCCAAGGTGGTCCTACTAAACCAAAAGAGCCCCGTATTCCTAGGATGCCTCAGTTGTAAGCTTCTACGCTCTATTTTTCATTTTAAAATATTGCAGTATTGCTTCTGCATGTAAGTTTTATTGATAGTTTTTTGTTCCTCTGCCTCCAGGCATGATTTCCAGTTTTTCAACACACAAAGGCTGAGTGAGCTGTATGAAAAGGAAGTGCGCTATCTCATGGTAGGTGCATATAATTGTGAAATGAGTTTGACAAACAGGTACTGTTCAGTACTTATTATTTTATAAAATTTCAGCAAACGCATCAGAAGAATCAGGTAAAGGACTCGATAGACGTTGATGATTCAGAAGGTATTCAAGGACTCTGCAGACAATTCTGACTCCTTTTTATGTGTATATTATTTATTTTAATCGTGATGCATCGATTGTTTAGAGGTGGGAGATCCATTGACTGCTGAAGAGTTGGAAGAAAAGGAACGCCTGCTTGAAGAGGTGAACAATTTTCCTCATTTTTTTGCAAACTAGGCTTTCATATGGATCTTTTACATTTATGTTATTTGGTTAATTAATAATATAGGGATTTTCATCATGGAGCCGAAGGGATTTTAATACTTTCATCAGGGCCTGTGAAAAATATGGTCGAAATGATATAAACAGTATTGCTTCTGAGGTGGAAGGAAAAACTGAGGAGGAAGTTGAAAGATATGCAAAGGTCTTCAAAGAAAGATACAAGGAGTTAAATGGTATGTTATATAACAAATGTGACTGAGACAATCTTTTATTGTATGTTTGAACATGGAATACAAATACTTGGCCAAATTAAAATCAATATCTATATCTGTTAGTTTGCAGCGATATTTTTTCAAAAATCAGTTTTTTGTTTCATATAACCAGCCAACAACTTGGGCAGTTGTTATTTTGAAATGGACTTAGCGCTATGTTGGGGAGCGGATTGTCTAACGTATTGGCGGGTACTGCAGAGTGAAGTACTCTATTGTGGTCCGTTGGATCAATCTAGCTGTCTAGAAATTGACAAGTGTACCTCTTTTATCTTTCTTCATCAGAAAATCAACACCACATAGATGTTCTTCTTCGCCGCGAACCCCTTTTTGCTAACGCATCTTCTACTGCTGTTGTTTCCGCCCAATTGTCACTGCCTTGTCGCCAGCGCTGCTACCCAATCTGACCGCCATGGCAGCCTATAACTTCACTACCTCCTCTATCTCACAAATATAAACATAAAATAATCCGATGAAAGGAAAATTTGTAAAAGTCACGAACGTTTGCAGTATCCATAACCCACTTGTAGAAAGACACAAATGTTTGACAAAAAATAATTCTGCAGAAGAAATAATACAACTGAGATTCATCCTCTAGATTCTCTCACACATACTCTGCAGCAAAATCAATTTATTTTAGAAGATACCAACTCTGTAGCAGTCGGAGACGTGGTGGAAACAGAGAACCGGCAACGGCGATCAGCAGCAGCGATGGCAAAAGGTTGTAGCAAATGGTATTTTATTTTATTTTAAATAAATAATAAAAAGAGAAAAAGATTGCCACATGTCGATTTATGGACAATTCGATTGATCAAACAGAGTAAAATAGAGTAACTTCACTCTGCAGTTCCCGCCAATACGTTAGACAATCCGCTCCCGCTATGTTGAGTTCAAAACGCAGCACATTGGTGTAATGGATCTTTTTGTCATGTGTTTGTTGAGTTATCAATTGTAGCTTGGAATCATTTTCTCGTCGAAATGTTTTGGTTCTACCTATTTTGTGCATTTCAAATCTTTTTTGACAAGGTGTGCATTTTAAATCTTGCTGTGCAGATTATGATAGAATTATAAAAAACATTGAGAGGGGGGAGGCTAGAATTTCTCGGAAGGATGAGATCATGAAAGCAATTGGGAAGAAGTTGGACCGCTACAAGAATCCTTGGCTAGAGCTGAAGATACAGTATGGGCAAAACAAAGGGAAGTTATACAATGAAGAATGTGACAGATTCATGGTAGGAACATTATCATTTTTTATGCCCAGCACCACTGGCGTCCATGGTTTTTATTTTACTTTTTGCAATAATTTTGCAGATATGCATGGTTCACAAACTTGGCTATGGGAACTGGGATGAGCTGAAGGCAGCATTTCGAACATCACCCTTGTTTCGATTTGATTGGTTTGTCAAGTCTCGTACTGCACAGGAACTTGCAAGAAGGTGCGACACCCTCATTCGGCTGGTGGAAAAGGAAAACCAAGAATATGATGAGAGGGAGAGACAAGCTCGCAAAGAGAAGAAACTTGCCAAGGTCAGTTTCTCTCTATTTACCCAAACTAATTTTTGAATACTGCATTCATATACGGTTCTTTCTCATGCTCAAGTTTGGCTAATCTTTCAGAGCACGACCCCATCAAAGCGTGCTTTGGCCAGACAGACCGAGAGTCCGTCTTCTGTGAGGAAGCGCAAGCAGTTAACAATGGATGATTACGCAAGCCCGGTGTGAATACTTGCTAAATATGCTATGTTTCCCTTCTTAATTACTTGGAAGTTTCTTGCTGTGTTTTTACTGAACCAGATCATGCTGTTGTGGCAGGGGAAGAGGAGAAAATAAATGGCCAAGCTTTGATGTGGACTCTACCTACCTACCACCTCTTTTGATTTGTGTTGGCTTCAAATATCAGTTTGAATGGCTGGTTTGAGAGCACTATGCAGAAATCGGATGTAAAGAGTTTGTAAATCCGTGTAGAAATCCTTAGCAGCTTAGTTCAATTAATGTGGAATCCTAGCTTTAAACTATTTTGTAGTAGTAATGTATTAGTATAATGTTTTGAAATTGGACTGGCCGTTGAATAACATCAAGGATTTGGTGTGAAATGGAGGTTTTGTACTTCTATAATTATGTAAGTAAAAATCTGTAGTAAATATTGAAGTATATCTATATGATATGCATGGCTGCTTCTATCATTGCTGATTAATATTGGAATGCGTTTTTGAAGCAATCCTTTGTTGTGAAGACGTTTTCTAAATGCGCTCAAAACTGGTACAGCTTCTATCAAAAAATTAAATTAATAGTTTATATATAATGAAATAAGTTTCGTTTAGTTGTGGAATTTATGACGAGTATTCTACATTAGTTTTGGTTGTTTGGTGCGTCTTATCTTCAAAATCGCCTCTAGCAGGTGAACCTGGGAGGTAGACAGCACAAAGGGGAGGAACTCACGAAGGAACAGTTCAACTGCACGTGTTTCTTTTCCCGTGTGTTTCAATGAAGTAAAAACATTGTCAATTGTGGGACATTGGATTCTTGTCACCGTTTGGATGTTAGGGAGTGCACCGGAACAACCAAATGCTCAATTCAAGGAGCTCCCATGGTTGAAGATGAGCTCGGAGAGATATAGAGAGAAATGCTAGATTGTTGGTGAATCTAGAGTGTAACAGAATTAGAGAGAGAAAGATATTCTTGAAATCATCATGATGATGATGTGTCTATTACTCATTGGTGTATATATGCACCACAATTACAATTAAACCCTTTTTAGAAGGCATCTAACTGAATACCAACTAGAGCAACAAAATGATAACTAGAGTGTAATTGAGTAATAGTAAAACAGTAAATGTAAACATACAGTAGTAAAATGTAAAATAAGCTGTAACAATGAAATTAGAGTGCTGATGTGAGTGTGACCTTGTCGCAATACCTCCTCTTGCTGAAGTTCACTCTGGTCCTCAAGAGTGGAAGTGTGGAAAATCTCTCAAGAGATTGTAATAATACTCCCATGTAGCTAACTCAGGAGCTTGCCCCTTCCATTTAACCAGTATCTTAGTGGCTACAACATGACCGCGTTTTACCATCTTGCGAGCTAGAATGGCCTCAGGTTCACCCTTTGTGGTGAAATTAGAAGATATAACAGGGTGTTGAATTACTGTAGTGGTTGGTGAAGTACACAATTTCAGCTGAGATACATGTATCACATCGTGTATACCTGCTGTGGGTGGCAAATCTAGTTGGTAAGCAACAAATCCTATCCTATCCAAGACCTTATATGGTAAACAGTACTTCGGATTCAGCTTGTGGAAGGCCTGGTTCCTCAAAGAAAATTATCTGTATGGCTGCAACTTGAGGAATATATAGTCACCAATGGAAAACTCTCTTTCACTTCTGTGGCTATCAGCATACTACTTCATACGATTCTGAGCACGCATCAGGTGGAATTTTAGCAACTTCATAATTAACTTCCTCTCTTGCTGTGAGGGACCTGTCAACAATGATGATGATTCACCAGGTAAATAAGGCAAGTGTTTAAGGGGAGCTTGCGGATGGAAGAGTGGAAGGTGGTGTTATACCACCACTCTGCTAGAGATATGAAGTGAATTCAGAAATTACCGAGGGTAAATTGGTTACACAAAGGACAAAAGAGAGTGGCCAGCTGGCCCATGATGCCGTTGGAGTGAGAAGGAGCACTAGGCAGCACGTTGCGAGCACTAGGCTGAGGGATTATGCAGCATGATTGACTATAATGGGAAGAGAGAGAGTATAGCAAATTAGGCATTGAGTATTGTAATTTTCTTTCTTCTTTCTCTTTGTACTCTGTATCCTAGCCATGGGGTACCTCATTTTCAGTACTTTTGCCTCAAAGTGTACGATTGCTCCTATGATTCATGCTCTAGGAGTTGACAGTTCTTATTTGCAGTAATACAATAAGACAGTATCACTGTTCCATTGCTTTTCTGTGCACTTGTTAGCATTTCAAGATAGCCACTAGGACCAAGTGCTAGCCTGTTAAGAACACATACACCCTAATATTTCCTACACCTATATTTAACACCTCACTAGCTCTCTATCTGTCTCATCCTTTCACATCTATCACTTACCACATTTACCATATTACTTTCTCTCTCTTTATTATTTTCTTTCTCTAGGTGTAGAGTGTATGTTGGGTGTACATGAATCATTTTTGAAATGATAATTGCCTTATACAAGTACAATTATGAACCATTGTATTATGAGAACAATAACAATAACAATATTATTAGTACAAACACTAGAACTAGTACAATCACTGTATTTTGGTTCTTTTTATACAAACAACGAACTAACATGTTGCATGTGATTAACATATGAATTTTTTTGTAACCATAATAAACACGCGTTTATTAGTAGGGGTGTTCATGGATACGGTCAACTCAAACCGCATTTAACCTCATCCGATCAAGTTTAGGTCAAACTCAAACCAATCCATTCAAAATAAAAGGTGTTTGGCCCGGGTAGCGGATTTAACATTTGGCCATTGCTTTTCCCACACCCCCTTCTACTCAAAACACACCCCACAAGGGTGTGAAAAGACCAAAAGACCAGCCAAAACCTCTTTTTTTCACGAAATTTCACTGTTCGAACACGGGCCTTGAGCGAGTTCGAATGACATCGGTGTGTTAAATCTTGACTTCACACTCTCTTTGGGTGTTTTTCACCTGTTCGAGTGAGGTCATGCGAACCTGTTCGCATGACCTTGTTCGAACCCGTTCGAACGACATCGTTCGAGTGTGTTAAATATTGACTTCACACCTCTCGTGTGTAATTTCACTGTTGAACGAGTCGTTCAGTTTCAACGCGGTTCACAGTCGTTGAGCGATCTTTTTAAACACGTGAACTCAGCGTTTCACGCGAGGTTATTTTTGGAATAAAATTTGTTAAGGGGTGTGAAAGAGTAGGAGGGGGTGTGGGAAAAGCAATAGCCTAACATTTTTGAACTTGTGAACCCATGAACCCTACTCACTAATGTGGCATATATATCAACCCAACCCACATCCCTATTTACTAGTGTTTGTAGGTAACATCCCACAAACATATCGAAAGGCCACAACTCTATATATATAAAATGAATATTCTTATTCTGAAACAACACTACAAAATCAAGGAGTATAGATTCCTACAAAAAGAAATATTTCTATTCTGGAAATTTATCACTTCTGTATGCATGCATCATATATCAAATCAAAGAATATATCCATCTTTTGAAATGATTAAGACTGCAGCCTACATTACATGTCATCTTGTTGCCACGTATTCCCCCATTAAATTTGTCAAATTCTATCTCAAAATTATTGGGTATATGCATGGATTCTCCTCTACGTACAATACAGAATCTTCTAATATCTCACAACTCCATTGTTGTTTAAACCCTAGCTATTTTTATTTTCTTTCCTCGTCATATCTTTTTAAAACATGAATGAGTTCTTTTTTCTTGTATCACATAATATAAATACATAAGGTTTTTTTACTTGTTTTTATAATAGATCTACAAATTGATCTTGCATTTGGCTTCATATAGCTTGCAGTCCAAAGAAAATAATATTGCACCTTGAATTATAGAACTCAATACTCAATTAAGATTATTCTGGTACAATGCAAATTCTAATTAAAATTAAGCCGTGAAGTCTCACCAAAAGAAGAAAAAAACGGGGACTTGGTTATATATTAAAATATAAGTAAAGTAGCTTCTCTAGAGACCCTTTTTTTCTCCGACAAAGTTTTGTATTAGAAAGTTTTAACGAGACTCTTTTACTTTCAAAAACTGCTTATGCACCATAATATATATGAGCTAGCTACTTCCATAATATGTATTTGATGTTTTCTAAAGCCAAAGAGCACCAGCATCTCTGAGCATTTTCTTGAGTGAGCCATTGAGGTGAAGGGTCATGACTATGTTAGCTGAACCCACAAACTTGCCACCAATGAACACTGCTGGGACAATAGGGTTGCAACCTAATCTCATCAAAGCCCATTCCATTTCCTTACCCCTTATGTCTTCATCTAGCTCATAGATTGCGGGTCCTACCCCTTGCTCATAAAAGAGTCGCTTAATCGCATGGCTCATCCCACATGAACTCTTGCTGAAGATCACCACCGCCTTTTGTGATGCCAATTTCGATATGCGATCCATCTCAATATATGTGTTTAGTGTCTACGTGTATATATGTATACGATTTCTTTCTGAAAAGCTGAACTATGTTGATTGTAAAGAAGTACAAGGCGTACACCAACCCGAAAACTTAATTTGTGCTGGAGTCCAGAAGTTCGACTCAAGTTATAGCCAGAGTTTAAAAAAATATGGCTATGGTTTTTTGCTTGTTTAATTTAGCTTCTAAAGTGGTTAGTGTAATTATTAGAAATACACTTATAGGAGAGAGATTGAGAAAAATTAAGAGGGGGATAGATGTAGGGGGAAAAGAAAGGAGCAATTGAGGAAGTAGGTTTAATTCTTGTGATGTCATTGAAAGTTGAAGGGGTTGTGTATTTATATATAGATAGATGGAGGATTACGGACAAATTATAGTGACGAAAGGGTTATGCAAAGCATGGATAGATGAGAAGATGAAATTGAAAGGTTCTTGTGTGAGTTGATTCTCGTCAAAATTAATATCCATGATTTGATGGGGACTTGTGTGGTTTTTCAGTTGCTTGTTTTCATATGGTATTGGCTAGTTGGGTGACAAAGAATCTACTAGGCCCATAAAGGATAAGCCAAACAGTGCAAAAGTAGGACCATGAGAATTAGATGGAGAAAATGGTGGGAGGAATGTGAGGATGTTTATGTGGATGAAGATGCGATTTATTACTTGGGTTTGATGGTGCGTAAAGAATGTCAACTTTAGAGCAAATATATTCCAAAATACGGTTTTGGATTATATCACTAAACCAAGTGCTTAGTGATGGTCACTAAATTAATTTCATCTATTGGATGCTTAATATTTTTACTAATACATCTAATGGTTATTATTTATAGAGGGTATTTTGGTACTCTTCATTATTATGCCTAATAATTATATAATTATTAATAACAACCAATTAATATATTTCCTATTTTTAAGGCACCACATTAATATCATGTTTATTATTCCTATTAAATCTCATTTCTTTTTTCTTTCTCTCCCCTAAATTCTTAACGTCTTCTTCTTCTTCTTCTCTCCTTCAATATCAATTCTGAACGGTCTTCTTCCCTTCAACTCCGTTTTTTCTTTTTTCATGTTATTTCTCATTCCATTCAATATTCACGTTTCAACCATCAAGTTTCAATCATATAAATCTTTCCCAAATATTTGATACGATTGACATCTCCTTCAAATATTGACAACCTTACCGGTTGATGGCTCAATACGAGATTGATGATCATGTGACGAATATAAGCTTTACACGGAATGGTGCTAGCGACTCTCTAACCACACCATAGCTAAATGGTGGCTAGCGACTCACTAACCACACCATAGTGAAATTGTGGCTAGCGAAACATAAGTGGCTAGCCACAATCACACATCGTTGGTTAGGTTATATATATATATATATATATATATATATATATATATATATATATATATATATATATATATATATATATATATATATATATATATCTTTGTGTTGTTGGGGTTTTAGGGTAGCCGTTTTTGAGTGTATTGGATGAGTTACTCCTTTTCCTTTTTTTGTGGGATTAAATTTGGACGTTACTTTTATTAATCATTTCCAAAACTAATGCCAAATAAATCGGAACCATATAATAGCTGATATTAAATTATTATATTTTTATTAATTGGTAGTTTACATATGTACCCCTTTAGTGACTATCACTAAATGGGTCCTTTAGTGATGTAAACTGGACTCGTCAAGCTTAAAAAAAACACCAAACTAGTCCAATTGGACAACAACCAATCATGTATAGTTGAGACTCCTAAAAATTAACCAGTAAACTAAGCTCTAATGAACTAATTTAAGAAAAAAATAAACAGACCCTAATACAACCAACAAGCATAAACACCAAACATAATCCATCACAGTCTTCCCTACAAGACAAATCCAGTGACCCAGTCGAGTTGGATCCGTAGAACCAGCTCCACCATCGACTAAGACTAGAGGTGCCACCGAGATGAAACAAAGAGTCCCACGAAGTTGGTGTGAGGAGTTTGGATTTTTTGGTCAAACTATTAGTGTTTGGGAAATGGTGGGCTTAATGGTGTTTGATTTATGGATTGGCCTGAAGAGGCTGCATGAAAAAATAAAGGGGGTGTGCCAAGAAGTTAACTGCCACTCCATTAACATATTGGTAGTTGCACCCACTAGTTTGTTGTTTACACCTTTCTTCTTTTATAATATATTTACTTTTTTTCCTTTTTCTTCTAATTAATATTTTATTTAAGCTAAAAGATACCCAAGAAAAAAGCTTAGAACATTTTGGAATGGTAGTTTTCTTTTACTGCTTAATACATATGATCGAGGGCGGGGGATGGAGATGCAGACGATTAATACATATGATCGAGGGCGGGGGATGGAGATGCAGATGAGAAATGGAGCAGTCGAGGCTTGAATCTATGCTTCCAATGACCCACAACATTTTACCACTCATTTGCCTTCTCTTCGACCGGTGAAACAAAAGTTAAAACAAAGGTATACCACTAAGTCTACATGACTGTTATGTTCCATACAACCAGTGATTGCCTTGAGCATGGGCGGCAGGGGCGACCGCTCAAGGCCCCATTTTTATCGGGACACTCAAAATCTCAGGACCCACCCTGCATACAACTTGTTGCCTAGAGTTGAATTTGGAGAGTTAAGGCCCAGGAGATGGTAAAACTTTTAATTTAGGTATGGATTATCTCAGGTGAAAAGTGTGCGCAATGAAATCTTAGCCAAACATTTGAAATGAGGAGAGAGAATTAGAAATGCAAAAATTGGAGAAGTTGTAGTTTTAAGGGTTGACATTTAAAATTGGAGAAAAATTGAAAAAAAAAACTCATGAGAATCCTCTTCCATTTTTCTGAAGCAACTCAATGGTTATTGGTTGCTTATCTTAGACAGTAGTTTCCACCTGGAATTTGGGTGGAGGAATCTAAATAATTAATAGAAACAAAAAACTACCTCTATATAGAAAGAAAGTAATGGTTTTTGTTGAAGATATTTTGAAAAAAGATCTCAATGAATTATGTTAAGAATGAAATACGACGGAATGGAAACAAAATCAACATTGGTGATGTTTTTACATATAATATAGTGCTAAATGTGATAAATGAAAGTGAGGATAATGAACTAAGTCTACTAAGATTGTAGATAAAGTGAGAATTGGCCAAAATTGAAAAATGAAATTAAAGCAGAATTAAACTCGCTTTACAAGAATTTTTTTAGGGCCTGTAGTCCAAAACACCTGAAGGTGTGAAACTAATTGGATACAAATGAGTTTTTGTGCAAAAACATAATGAGAATGGGGAAATTGTGAGATACAAAGCTCGACTTGTTGCTCAAGGATTTTCACAAACACCTAAAATTAATTTAGATGAGACATATTCACCGGTAGTGGTTGCAAGTACTTTTCAGTACTTAATTAGTTTTGTAGCACATAAAGAGTTCAATTTGCACGTGATGAATGTTGTTACCACTTATTTGTACGACTCATTTGATAGTCATTATTATATGAAGATCCTCAAAGAATTTAATATTCTGATACACACTTCTCGGATTCTCGAGATGGTTACTCAAATTGAATCCTCCATGACATAATATAGTTTGAATGCATATGGTATAATCGTTTCAATTCATATTTAATATTTGATATATTTTTGTCACACAACTAATGTAATTAATATAAATAATAATAATAAGACTCACAATGTTATAATAGTGGTTTCTTCCGGCTTAACCAAGATTCTGGGTTTGAATTCAGCTTTGGACATACAACAGTGTTAAATCTTTTGAGTGAGAACTCTGTTTTCCAGTGTGGTCCTACCCGACTCGAGGGATTAGTCTACAGTTGCGCGCAAAATATACCCGATCTAAAGAAAAGTAATACAAGGAACTAATGATAAGACTCACAATTTATAAATCAATGTAATTTAACCACCATGACACCATAATTTGTGATGCGAGGAGCCGTCCCTGCTTGCCTTTTTGTTTTCCTCCAGCTAGCTAAGGTTCTTTCACCAACACACTCTATACTTCATTCCCACCTTGTCTTCTCTATTTATTTGATATATATATATATATATATATATATACACTATCATGAAGGAATAAATTAAAATTTGGGACCAATCTTCTATTAACAAAAATTGGGACCAATTTGTCAAAAAAATAAATTGGGAATAATTACTTTCATGAGTCGTACAAATAAATTGGGAATAAATTAAAATTTGGGACCAATCCCCATTAAAAAAAGTTGTTACTAATAGGTTGGAGGGAATAATTACTTTCATGAGACAATTTTTTTTTGGTCAAAGTTTGTTTAACAATCACAACAATAAACAAGAGAGGAAATGGATTGCCTGTTGACTGAAGTACTACAAAATGGGCCACTACTGCGAAATAGTTGGATCAAGCGAAAGCTATGGATAGAATCACACTTGTCCTTGATACCATGTTAGAATTAGTAATGCATATAGAAGAGAAGAAGTAGAGAACAAAGAAGAAAGCTCTGCAAGAGTTTCATTAGTATTGCAATGACAAAGTTAGTGAAATATAAAAGATTAGGATAGATATATCTAAGCAAGTCATAACCTGTTTCAATAACTTATATTTTTTTGTCCTAACTCAATCCTACAAAAATAGGTCTGTCAACGCTAATAAGTCAAACATTTAAGTATTTCATGATCAAAGAGGTGAAACCTATAAGCGGTATAACACGAAGTCTTCCCAAAAAGTCACCTATCATTGTATTACTCCTGCCCAATCACATTTACCTAATTTTGATGGAATCCAGTACATATTAGAGCTAGAATGATAACACTTGCCAAGTTATGGGTCGTAACTATATAGGTCTTTGTCGTGCTCGAGACTCAAACGTGATGGTAGTACACACGCTATCAAGTATATAACCCTAAACATAATTAAGCGCTTATCATCTAAGCACTTAAGTATACAGTATTTCCATAATTGAAGAGGCGACATATTTTTTTTATAAGCTATAAATTATTTTCGTAAACTATTAAAGAAAGCTGATCAAAATATATATAAGCTAAGCCAATATGCATTATTTTTCAATATTCATTATAAACTCTTTGTAGCCCTTATCTTTATTCTATGTATAGGATTTATATTTTTCTCATTATCATAACTCTTTCAAACACTTGACAAGTGTTTGCGTGATAGATAAGTCAAAATAAAATGTTTATAAATCAGTCCAAAAAGAGAGCAACTAAAAACAAACAAAAGTGTATTACCTAGGCTAGTAGTGCATATGGATAATGTTCGGGACCTCATTGGCATCTAATTCCTCTTTCTTGCAAGACCTTTCCTGGACATTCATGGCATGGTGTGACTACGACGTGTGATGGAAACAATTAAGAGATTAAATTTGTCTCCAAGATTGAATTCTTCTAATGTTTAAACCTTGTGATTAGTGGGTTGGGAAAAGATCGGGCCAAATTACAAAACTTAAGGCTAACAAGTATAAATATTGGGCTGAATCGAGTTTTTAACATGTTTATAGTTAATTTCTTTTAAAAAAACATAAATGGCGAACTCAGTAGAGGCCAGCCACGCTGAGTCAAATGGCCCACATCACTAATTATCTGTCTTCGAAATAGGTTATAGTCCGAGTTGAGAACCTATCCAAAAGGAGGCACTAAGCAAATGCTATGACTTTGGGAGGTGCTAAGCTCTTCCACGGCTTGTTAAGCACAAACGCCTCCAAGGAAGCCATAACTCCAACAGAAGGAGACATGTGGATAAGTAGATCATATGCTAATTTAACCGAGTAAGCACCATCATTTTCAGCCTCCCAGATCTACCCGTCCTCTAAAGAAGGTCACCAGGGGTTAACAACCCCATCAAATCCCCCAAAAGCCCCTCTTCCCAAACAAAAAAAACTTCTCCTCTAAGAAAAGCTCCAAGTCAACCCCCCCCTCCAAACCCCTAACCTCCTGGATACTGCATGCAATCCTTTTGATTGGATATGGCATATAGCCTTGGGAAATCCTCCTTAAGGGATGCCTCTCCAACCCATTCGTCATGCCAACAATGAATAGACTCCCCGTTTCCTACCTTTCTCTCAACTCCTGTAGAGAACCAATCTAAACTATTGTCCATATTACCAACCCCCACCCTACAGATTTTCTTCCACCATAAAGACAAGTAGTATGGAGGATTAATTGCATTCAAGTTAGTGTTCCCTATTATATCTCTTCCATACTTAGCTACTAGGACCCTTACAGAGAGAGAGTCATCGCCCAACAACAACCTCCACCTCCATTTTCCAAGAAGACAATAGTTAAACCGACGGGGGTCCTTAACCCCAATACCCCCTTCCTTTTTCGACTTACATACTTCCGCCCACTTGACCCATGGATTTTGTTCTCCTAGCTAACACCAACCCACAAGAAGTCTCTCTGAATCCTTATTACTACCTTCCACACTTTGACCAGCATCTTTAGAGAAGATAAATAGAAGATCATAATACCATTAAGGACAACATTAACTAGGACAATCTGGCCCCAAAAATAACATACCTATTCCCCCACCCTTTCAACCTCCGCCTCAGAGTATCAATCATAGTCTGCCAAGTTGATAGGCGTTTGAAGCTCGCACCCAGCAGTAATCCAAGATACTTAAAAGGTAATGTGCCTATTCTACAGTGGAGGAAACCCGCAACAATTTCTAAGAAGGAGGTCAAAACATTTATCCCCATAAGGCAACTCTTCCAAAAATTGACTTTAAGTCTTGAAACCAGTTCAAAACTCCTCAACACCGACTTTAGCACCCACGGATTAGCAACTAAGCCTCCCCAATCAGAAGAGTATCATCTGGATACTGGAGATGAGATATCTCCACCGGAGTGGTACCCAACTTAAAACCATTAAAGCTATTCCCCTCGATTGTCGTCGTAACAAGTCCCTCGAGACTCTCAGCCACTAGAAGGAATAAGAAAGGAGCAAACAGATCCCCTTGTTTAACCCCTCGAGAGATATTAATTTCTCAGTTGGGCCGGTAAAATATGTAAAATAAATGCAATACATATTGATTTTAAAAAAAAGTTAGTTATTGTAAAATATGTATTATCGTATATCTATTGCATGTTGTAAATAAATGCAATACCTAAATCCAAGACTATTTTTTTGACTGATGTATCCAAGACTTTTTTGACAAAAATCCAAGACTATTGTTCACGTGACTTTTTATTTCTTTTTATTGGGGGAAATTTCTTTCTTGGTGTACTAGTTTCTAAATCTCCTCTTGTTGTTTTGTTAATTTTTTTAGTGGAACTTTTAAGTCATGCCTCAATGATTATTCTCTTGTTTCCTTTTCTAGAATTGGATGCGAATCTTAATAGCAAAAAATATAGGTCCTCATAGAATATATTCAACTTTTCTTCCCAAGGCAGCAGATGCCTCCAAGATAGATAAGGCAGAAACCCCAATATATTTATTATTAAAAAAACTATCATTATATGGCACAAAGACAATTACTAAACATATATAGACCCATTTTATAAATTGGCTCCATGAAATTCCTATATCATATTTTGTTTAAGTTGGGTGTAGTTCACTTGATCCATTTTCACCTTGTTTTGGTTTTGAAACTAGTTTCCACTTTATAAGTGATGTTTGCATCATTGAAAGGATTTGTAATAAAAGAAAGGGGTAATTAATTAATGACTATAATTTCCTAAGTTGGATGGATTGAGATGGATATCTCCCTTTTTGGTTCGTATAATTACTAGCGATCTATAGAGTGTTGTGATCTTTCAACGAAAGACTAATATCTGTTCGTACTTAGAAGCATATTTCACACTTGTCAACACTGAATTTACGGTACTGCGGGAATTGAATTTGCACCAGGTCAACCCCTGTGTCCACAAGCCATTGGATATATTTATGAAAATCTTGTCTTTTTATTTAAACAAGTTATTAACTTGATAAAACGAAAAAAGAAAACTTTTGATGAGTCACTTTCAAACAAATTATGAAAGAAAAATCTGAAACCGTGTGATATCTAATGGAACATTCTCATCTTTTCACCTCTATCTCTCTAACAAATGCCAATCCATACCTTCCTCAAACCCTTATATAAGCAAACCCCATTTGGCTATAACTCAAGCAATAACCCAAGACTACAAGTTATCACATTTCTTACTATTTTTCTTCTCCACAAACACTTTCATTTCTTTCCTTCCCACTTATTTCTATTATTACAATTTTGGCAATATTATTATACACATTAATTAGTTGCTAATTAGAAGCATATATATATATATATATAATGGATAGGGTGACAAAGTTGGCATCAGAGAGATCAGTGGTGATATTCAGCAAGAGTAGTTGTTGTATGTGTCACACAATAAAAACACTTTTAAGTGATTTTGGAGTGAATCCAGAAGTTCATGAACTTGATGAGATAAGTGGAGGGAAAGAAATTGAGCAAGCTCTATTAAGGCTAGGTTGTAGCCCTTCAGTGCCTGCTGTGTTCATTGGTGGTGAACTTGTTGGTGGAACCAATGAAATTATGAGCCTTCATCTTAATCGTTCCTTGATTCCTATGCTTAGGAGCGCAGGAGCTCTTTGGGTTTGAAAATATTCTACGATCTTATGACCTGAGGCACTAATAAATCTGTGTGTGATCAAATGCTGTGGCTAAATATTTGTGACCACCTAAGAATTAATCGAGTTTATATATTAATATGCTGCTTGTAATAAAAAGGCTTATTAACATCACCTATAGAGAGGACCAATGTGGTGTGACAATATTATAGATAATTGAGCCTTTTAAGCATGTGGTAATAACTAGAAGTTGGATCACAGATCGATCTTAAGTTTATAAAAGAGATCTGCTAGGAGAGATCCTGGCTCCTAGGTTGGGCGCATATATACTAAATATAGCATTGTATTTTTGCTAATTATATGTTTCTACAGAATTTATTTAAGGCTATATATATATATATATATATATATATATATATATATATATGAAGTTTAATGTTGTCTATATATGAATTAATTAGCACTAGTATGTATCATCAAAGTCACAAAGACTGGACATACATTTTCTTTTAACATAACATTTGAATTCGCTGTTTGGGACTTAAAAAAAATGCAGTTGTAAGCTTTCGTGTATTATGTGATATGATTTGTACACCATCTTTTATAAAATCATTATGTTATATAATATATTTTTCCCATATATTTTGCATATATATTTAAATATAATTATTTTAGTCAAATATATACATTGATTTTTGATTAAAATATGTATATTCCATAATCTCGAAAATACCCCTTGTGGGTATTTAGTATGTTCCGATAAATTCTATATAGATGGGAGAAATTGAAGTAACGATTTAGGATAAACAACTATTAAAAATGAGGACATTGGATTATTATCTAAAAGCCTAAAATAGACATTGACTATCCAATGGGAGTTAAAAGCCTAAAATGGTTTCCCTACCACGACTTGAGTTTCATGGGAAAACTTGTATTGGCGCAGGGGAGAAACAACCCATGCTTAGAATGAAAAAAATTCCTTTGTACACTGTAAATGCATTATACATTCATTATGTTATATATATATATATATATATATATATATATATATATATATATATATATATATATATATATATATATATATATATATATATATATCCAAAATTTATTGGCCAAAACACCTGGCAATTAAATGCCATTCACACCACTTGATAGTGACTGAATTAGTTCTCTTATATATAATAATGACCAATTGAAGAAAATATATATTAGTTCTCTTATATATATATATATATATATTTGCTATATATTTGTAAGTTACTATTTACTAATACTATTTTAGACCGTATAATATTTGCTATATATAGCAAATAATATATAGCAAAAGTATATTTGCTATATATTTGTAAGTTACTATTTACTAATATATTTACTATTTAAAATAGTAATCAAATAATATATAGCAAAGGTATATTTGCTATATATTTGTAAGTTACTATTTACTAATACTATTTTAGACCGTATAATATTTATAAGTAATTCCTGTTGTAATAACATCTCAATATGAAAATACCCCTGCGGTTGTCACTACTAAAATATTATTTGATTAATACTTATGTAGTTTTTAAAGTATTTTTATTTATGGGTTGTCACTACTAAAGTATTATTTGATTTCACGGGATCTCAAAATTATAATATATATATATATATATATATATATATATATATATATAAATCTAAATTTAATTTCCTACTATTATACAAATATTTAAAATAGTTGAAGTAATTATCTTCTTGTGTGTCTTTTTTGGTATAAATCGGGTATCCTCTGCTTGCGCAATTGCAGAGACTAATCCTCGAGCAGGTAGGACCACAATTGGCGGCAAAGCTCTCTCTCAAGAGATTTAACACCATTGCATGCCCAAGGTGGATTCGATCCGGAGGACCTTGGTTGGGTGGAAGAGACTCTTACCATCTCATCCAAGTGCTCTTGGGTATTATCTTCTGGTGTCTAAACAAATGAATTTAGACCGTCTTGTACACGAGTTAATTATACTAGTATATATATATATATATATATATATATATATATATATATATATATATATATATATATATATATATATATATATATATATAAACCTCTTTAACTACATTTTAAAAACACTTTGAAAAATCCAACTTTAGCGGTGTGATTATAACCTCTATAATTAAACCTTCAGCTACCTTAATATATATTAAACCTCTTCAACTACATTTTTAAAACACTTATTATATGTAGTTGCTGATATGCCAACAAAATTTCCCTATAGGTTCATAATACTTATCGTAAGAATCCAACTATAGTGGAACTTTGTAGCAAAAGTTCATCACCTGCAAGATAAATAAAATAGCAATACTTCAGCAATCTTAATCCACATTCCACACTTTGAAAAATCTCTTACTTCAATGAGATAAGTGGAAAACCAACATTTAAGCACTTCACCGAAGTAATATGTTTTTAACATGTTTGAGAACAAAATGTATTGATCCACTTAAATTTTGATCATTCCAAATTTGTCTTCAAATTGGAAGGCAATGACCAAGATAAAATTAGCTAAATCCAAAGTGACAACCTAATATTTTGCAAAATGTGAACCACAAAAAAACCAACTTAGAAAAAGCATGATAAGAAAAACTTAGCAGAAATAAAATGTAGAAAGACAAAGTCAGAGAGAAGAGGGAGTTTAGGGTTTGGGTGGATTTCAGCAAAAAAAATGTGGGTAAAACAAAAACAAAACCAAAATTAGATGAAGATTAGTTATATGGCAAAACTATTGAAGAACATTTTCAGAGGAAGAGTTGGAAAGCAAACTACCTATTGTTCAGAGCGGTTTAGATTTGTCGATCCATGATCCGATCTTCTTCTTCTGTTTAGTGCTTCCTTGATTTCTCGATGAGAAGTTTAGGTTTTGGTTTGAGTTCTGGACAGATTTATGTGTAAAGAAGTTGATGGTTTTTGAAAGAAGATGGTTTTTGAATTTATGTGAGAGATGAGAGAATTAAAGAAATAGTTGAGAGAAATGAGAATGAAAGAGATGGTTTTTGAATTTTTTTGAAAGCTGAGAAAGAAAGATGATGAGAGAATGAAGAGAGATTGGTTTGAGAGAGAGAGAGAGAGACTGGATTATTTGAAAAATCAGTGTAACAGAAGCATTCGAAGTGTAGTTGAACCGTAACCGTGGGATTAAAATAGAGCCGATATAGGTGGATCCTGGCCGAACGATTTGCGAAATCCGTGCGAGCAATATTTGAGTTGCTTACTATGTATTTCAGGTATCCCAATATTTGAATTCTCTTGATTTCTTTAATTCTGAAGATAATGGAATCAATAGGAATAATTGTAGATCCACATTTTAAGGCTACTGTTAAAAACGTAATGACAGTTATTTTTTTTAATGAAACTTGGTTTTAAAATTGTATCATAAGTGTGTGTGAAATTTGTATGCGTTTAGTGAGTTAATTAAGGGTGCGTGTGAAATTTGTATCAAAAGTTGCGGATGGTGCAGTGGTTCTTGTTGTTGTTTGGCACTTGAAGGTCGAGTGTTCAACTCCCATATGAGACATTTCTACATTTTATTTTATTAAATTGCTGACATCCAGCGTGTATTTGTGGGCTCCACAGTTATTGACGTGTAAAGCCACATATTTGAAGAGATCTACATGGCTTTTCTTAGGTGGACGCTTAGGTGGAGTTATTCGTGATTTACATTACTTATGATAACTAAATTCAAATTAATAAATTAGTGGTAAGTATTATTAATTAGTTAAAAATATTAGTAGGAACCCACTATAACTAAATGCTAGCACATCTGCAGCTAGTCGAACGGATAGTGATTCCACTCAGCCTCCCACCACCAGGCTTGATTCGCGCTTTCTGTTCATAGTTCACCTGTTAACTCTTTGGAGGACAACCCACGACTCAGCTAGATGCCCCCTCTTCTAACGCTATGGAGGCTCCTGACATGAGAATTTTAGAGAAGAAGTGGGGGCGTGTCTCAGATGAAGGGGTTGTGCCTGCAGTCTCCGAACAAGTTGCTACATCGAACCCTGTAGTTGAATTTGACATGAATATTTTAATAAAGTTCTGGGATGGATCTTCAGATGGTGTTGGTGATCCTGTGACTTCTGACTCGCATGGAATAGTTGCGTCTGTACCAGCTGGTCGTTTGTCCAAGTCTCAAATGAAGAAATTCAGACAGCAACGTCACCAGTTGGTTGTTGGTTACAATACTCGCTCAAGAGCTAATTCTGTCTCTGAATCCTTTTGAGTCTAGCTTGTTTCTAGCTTGTATAGTTGGCTTCAGTATCTTCTATCTTCTATTAGTTAGATTGGTTATAGTCTAGTCTGTAGGCTAGAGTGTTTTGGGGCCATATTAGGGCATTTCTACTATTATTTTATTTTCTTTGATGGCAAGGGTTTCGGCCTAGTCCCCTTCGCTTTTCTTTTTTCTTTTTTTAATAAATTCGAGGCAATTTGTCTGTTTGTCAAAAAAAAATAGCAAACAATAATTTTGAAATTTTTGTTAAAAAAATGTTACGTACCACTAGCTCATTTTTCTCCCACTATAACTAAATGCTACTCCCACTATAACTAAATGCTACACGTACCACTGACATCTAGAAAAATGCTATAGAGTAGCTAGTGGCACGTACAATGAGCTTATCCACTATAAGTTAGCTGTTAAACGCTAGTTCTATGACATATTGGCAAACAAAACCCGATTAATATTGTCATTTATCTTTTTATATATGATTACCGTGTTATTGGTGTGCAGTATCCATCGACTTTGTCAGTGGCTAGTTCTCTTTTCTCAACAGAATTTTATGACACCCAAAAGTCAAACCCGAGACTTGAGGTGGGATCCGAGTCTAGTTATCGCTCGAACTAACCCTTCTTGGCAAGTTTGAAGCATCTAGTTTGATGTTTTTCAAAAGTGTGCATCAATAAAATATAATACCAAAAAGAAGATTAAATAGCAATGGAAATTTCAGAGACAAAATATGGAAAAATTTGTCTCGATTTCCATCTCTGAGTGTTAGTGACGCCAAATTTAGATACCAATCTATCTCTAATTTTCGTCGCCACTTTAGCTTTTTCATTTTTCTCCCATTTTACTCTATAGCAACTAAATGAGAATATTCATTTTTCTCCCGTTTTACTAATTTAACTAAATTTCACATTTATCTTTCATTAAATGAATATTTTCTATCACTTTTAAGCTTTAATTACAAATATCCACTTATGTGATTTTATATTTATAAGCTATCTCAACCCCTAATTAATTTTACCAAATACTTTAAATTCAATCTACTAATTTATTCAGAATCCGTTATAAATTATCTTATATGCTATTAGCTAGTTAATATACTTCTACTATATAAGCTTGGGACTTTTGGTAGTTTTTTTATGAGAAGGAATCTTGGTACGTAGTTGCAAACTTCCTCAAAGAGTAAGGTTTTTTTTTCGCACCCCCTCCTTCTCTATCTCACCCCCATATAATTCCATAAATCCCGTTTTTAACCCTGGTTTGTTAAAAAAAAAATTAAAATTTTCGGAATTACCTCTAAAAAAGGTAATTCCGGTTCAAAAAATAAAGGAATTTCGGATTTACCCTGTAATTCCGAAAATTACAATTTTTTTTTTCAATTTTTATTAATGATGGTGAGAGCGACCAGCAGCAGAGTGTAGTGCGAGCAGAGTCTTAGGAACAAAGACACCCGCAAATGACGGACGACATCTTTGTGGGGAGGCCAAAGAAGATAGTGATACTCCTTCTCCGGACACTCTACTGAGGCTCTCGAGTTGTATCATGACCTTTCCTGCTCACGGTTAGTATGCATCGTATATATGTCCAAAATGACATATATACGATTTGTTTTAATTTTTATTACTAAAAAGGCTACTAAAAATAGTCAAAACTACTCTAAAAAAATATAAAAACACCACTAAAAATCTAACAAAACCAAAATAAGGGTATACAATTTTTTTAGATTTTTTGGAGACTAGGAAAAATTAAAAAAAATCGTAAAAAATAGTAAACGATAGAATTTGGGATTTTGAGGCCGTAGTCCCGTAAGAAGTCCCTTTTAAGGGAGTTTTGATTCTTGATTTTTTTTGGATATAATGGCTGTAGTTTCATTACGATCAGAGTATGTTGTCAGAAAATTGATTTTTAAGCGCAAATTATTCGTTCGAAATAAAAATATTAATAATTCGAAAAAATTAATAATTGAAAAAAATTAATTTTTGAATTACCTAAAAATAGGTAATTAGGTTCACAAATGTGAACAGGAATTACCTCATTCTGAGTAATTCAAAATCTTTTCAAATTACAGGTAAATCCGAAATTCCTTTATTTTTTGAACCGAAATTACCTTTTTTAGAGGTAATTCCGAAATTTTTAATTTTTTTTTTAACAAACGAGGGGTAAAAACAGGATTTATGGGAATTATGAGGGTGAGATAGAGAAGGAGGGGGTGCGAAAAAAATACCCAAAGAATAATTCATTATGTTTTATGTAACATAACAAAACAAAGTCCGACTTAACGAAGTGACATGACATTAGACAAGAATCATAATCCGTATATGATAAGGGGGCATATTAAAGCTAAAAATCTTGTCTTATCTTTCACCTGGTTAATAATCAGGGACAAATGCACAGGATGGAATAATTTTATTGCTATAAGTGAATGTGACACGTATTTAACATGGTCCTCATATCACATCATCAAGTAGTTACATACCAAAGTTGGCTATTATCAAAATCATTTGGATGAGATGGTAGGGGGTCTCTTCCAGGTTGATCACAATTTATGAGTTTGAATTTAGTGTTGGACATTCAGCAGTGTTAAATCTCTTGAGGAAGAGTTTTGTCTCTCATTGTAGTCTTATCCGCCTCGAAAAATTAGTCTCTGTAGTTGCGCATATGGAATGGACATGACATGATGGAGATGGACCACGCCTCCAACAGAGTATGTTTAAATAAGAAAACGGTATAAAAAATGCTTAATCCAATTATTAATGTTATTCTCGAGAGAGACGAATGCATGAAAATCGTATATATTATATGCTCCATTAATTCACAATCTTAGTCCATGGGATTCTATACTCCTCCATCAGGCAATGGCACAGTGTATGAAATTCTATAATGAAGAGAGTAGCACACAAAAGTTTGCAAGAGAATACATAGGATAGCTAGCATGAGACGTCTAAAATAATGTTATTACTATTATTAAGGATGTCAATTTCCCACTCTGCAATAATGAAGAGTAGACAATCAATCATCTCTTTCTACATTGCTTTTATGCCTAGAGAACTTGGAATGATATGTTCAATTGGTGGATTAATATCCAACAGACCTTGAATATATAATATATCACAAACAAAGTGAGCATGAGCAATAACCCTTACGGTGTCTCAGAAAGGTAGCTAGCTCAGTTAACGAGCTGAGAGATATGAAAGAGTTACAAAAAGGAGGTTCAGAATAACCCTTACAGTTTTGTGAATACAAAAGGCGGCGCACGTGCAAATGAAAGAGAGAGAACAATTCACACCTTTAGGTACTGCGATCGTTTTGTGGATACAATTCATTGTAAAGCCAAAATGCAATTTGGTGATGCTTACTGCGATCGTTGTCCTGGTGTTTATGAAGATACTATTCACACCTTTAGACACTATCTATGTGCGACTAATCTTTGGATGAGGCTTGTGAAGAATTCTGCTCGTAGCAATTTGTTTGGGAGAAATCTTTAACACTTGATTGAGTTTAATCTAAACTGAGATAATGAGAATTTGTTTGACTTTGAGTGTCAATCCATTTAGGCTACAACGTGTCATTCTGTGGATTTGAAAGAATAAAGAAAATCACGAAGTGAACTTCAATTGACCAACACACCATTGGATTCTCATTTATAGCTTGGTTCAAGAGTACTCGCCTGTTGTTTCTTCAGCTGGTGTGAGACTAGTTCGTGTACGACACATAGTACTTCAATGCAACACCTCACCTCACCCGCAGCAGCAAATAGTCACAGCTGGACTCAACTCAAGTACCACCGAGGAATGGAAAGCACCTAGCCCCATGCATGCATCATGCATGCAGAGCCCCACACTATCAGAGCTACCAATGCTGCACATGGAAACCTCACTCCTCACCACTCTTATTTTAGGAGGATTTGGGTTCGGATCCTGTGTAGTCAGTCAGTAGTTTTGTGCGTTCGTACATTCGACAGATTTGGATTGTTCAATTTTGATCGAATGATTTATATTTTAACTTTAAAATAGACTTAAAATATATACCGAAAATATTAATCGTCCTATTAAAATTGAATCAAATGGCTGACATCCGCTGAATACATGAGTGCACAACATCTCGACTGTATCGAATCTAAATTCGGAGAAAGTCATAGTGAATTTTTGTCTAATTCATGTATAAATGTTTTACGATAATTATTTCATCTCTTACCTTATTTTAGATTAGTCACCGATAAAATCAATAAATAACGCCAAACACAAGACAAGGGGCAACTTGGAGTTGGAATCAAATCAACAACCACCGCAACAGCAACAGCTGCTTGTACTACAATACAACAAGACATGATCTGGTGGTGACTTTGGTCTGTTCAATGTGTCTTTGACTTTCAGGATAATGTGTCTTCCCTTTTTCCGGGGTTTTCATTTTCTCTTCAATTTCTTTCTATTCAGCTGCTGAATTGAGCTTTGAAGAAGAATAATAACATGTTCGGCTTCTCTCGTCGGCACAAGAAACTTGGCAGGTCAATTGAAGATTTCTTCTTTTTCTTTTTCTTCTCTCAAAGTTTGAATTACTCTTTTGAGGGTATTGATGTTTTCTTGTTGCTGTGTAATTGTCTCACTCTCAGTAGATTGAAGGTCCAGCTTTCTGACACCACACAATTAACTAGAAGTCCTGTCAGATACCCCAAGCGAAATGGAAACTCTAATGTAACTTTTTCCATCTGCAGTGCACTCCTTGTGTTTGAAACAAAGACTGAACTATGGCCATTAAGTTTTTAGCTTCTTTCAGGGTCATGGAGTTGCAGCAACAAATGGTCATCATTCTGAGGAAATTGACTGCCAATTAAGTACTTGTTGTGCATCAGGCAATTCAGAGAATTGGATGGTGTTGTCAATTTCTGGGGATAAACCCACTCCTAGATCCTATGTATGCAATTTCCTTTTATATAGTTCATTTGTGGAAGTGTTATGAGATGTTTTGGTGAAGTACTGAACTATTATTCATTGTGAATAGCATGCAGCATGTGTCATTGAGAATAAGATGATAGTTGTTGGTGGTGAATCTGGGAATGGATTGTTAGATGATGTGCAGGTGAGGGAACATTTACATTTCTAGTTCTGGAATTGGAAAATTTATGATTGTGAGATTGTTGTCTTATATGAACATCAATAATTATTAATCACATTAACTATTTATTTGGTTGTTGGCTCATCACATCAATTGCTATGTGAATAATAGTACTATTCATTTTATTGACAGGTACTAAATTTTGACACATTTTCATGGACCACTGTGTCATCCAACCTATACTTGTCACCAAGTAGTCTGCCGCTGAAGATTCCAGCTTGCAAGGGTCATAGTTTGGTATTTAAATATATGCTTTTAGCAATTCTCTGCATGTTGGCATGTTTGTTTATTTATTTATCTTAAGATTCCAACCATGTGTGTCCAAGCACAGTGTTCATCAGTAAACTGTGGCTGCTACAAAGCTGCTTAATGATACAGTCAATCAAATTTCATTTAGAATTGTTAATAGTTTCCCCATATTTATTTTTTAAGAATAACACTGTCATGTTGATGGCTGACTTAGTGTTATATGATACTCTTTTTCTTGGAAAATATACATCTTTTGGTATTGAGAGAAAGGAAGTTCTGCAGTTATTGAGGCAACTATAGGATTCTTTCTTTTTTTATTGTCCTCATTTATTGTTTCCGTCTTCACTTGTAACATTCTAATTTTTCAAATTTCCTTTATCGTTATACATCTACCACGGTTTGTGCCATTTTAAATCAAAAGAAAAGAGAAATTATAAAGGTTTTTATATCATATTGAAATGTTGCGACTTCCAACTTTGATAATGCGAGGTTTGCTAGAAAAAATGAATAGAAAAAGACGCTATTATTCTATACATCAAATCAGTTAATCAGAGGAAAATTCACCAGGAACAAAGTTCAAAGTAGCAAATAATGTATCTAGGAGTAAAATGGAGGGTATTCAGGGCTGTTGCTATGACTCTTATAGCTGAG
Source organism: Oxytropis ochrocephala (assembly GCA_020916435.1). Taxonomy (NCBI): domain Eukaryota; kingdom Viridiplantae; phylum Streptophyta; class Magnoliopsida; order Fabales; family Fabaceae; genus Oxytropis; species Oxytropis ochrocephala. The sequence goes on along the minus strand of CM037093.1, from coordinate 9,526,788 downwards.
CTTCCCTTCCTTATTTTTATGCTTCCCTGATTTAAGTGCATATTATTCAATGATTTTCTGTTTCAAATTTATACTTGAAACAATTTAGTCCCATCTCAATTTTCTTGTGCTTGATGATAATTTGACCAGATTTCTTGGGGGAAAAAGGCACTCCTAATTGGAGGGAAAACAGACCCAGGAAGTGACAAAATTTCTGGTTCAGCTCTATGTCCTTCACAGATGTAATAGCTTTATCCTGATTCATGATGTAGTATTGTTCTAATTATTGCTTTTCCTTTTGTAGTATGGGCATTTGATACAGAGACAGAGTGCTGGTCACTCATGGAAGCAAAGGGAGACATACCGGTAGGAATTTTCTTTTTGGAAATTGGAAAATTGTATCTATACATTAATTACATTCATTATATAAATATTGAGTCTGTGTTATATTTTAAACACAGTTTTCAGCATATGCTTCTCTTTTCATCTTTCTTAACGATACTAATTCTCTTTCAATTAAAATATGTTACCATGGTATCCTAGTCCTAAATAGAGAATTAGTATTGTTAAGAAATATAACATGAGCATAAAAAATTGCACATATAGAAAAATAAAATCATTACATTGACAACTAACCTATCATCACTTGATATCTTTCATTGGAATCTCTATAGGCAGTTCTGATCAAACATGTTGCTCTTGGCAGGTTGCTCGCAGTGGTCACACTGTTGTGAGGGCTAACTCAGTTTTAATACTGTTTGGGGGAGAGGACACAAAAAGGAGGAAACTGAATGATCTACATATGTTTGATCTGAAGTCTTTGACATGGCTTCCACTTCACTGCACGTAAGTGTTTACTGTTTATAGACTTTGTTATGAATCTTTGTTTACAAAATGTTGGAAAACAAAAGATTGGACTTCCATGGGACAATCTACTAATAAGCATCTGATACAAATGTTTCCATGCTTCTGAAATTTAATTTGCTCCTTTTTTCACCTCTTACTACCTCTTAAAAGATTGTATTACTTACAGGGGAACCGCACCTTCTCCAAGATTCAACCATGTGGCATCTCTTTATGATGGTAAAATTCTTTTTATATTTGGAGGAGCATCAAAATCTAGGACCTTGGATGACTTGTATTCACTTGACTTTGAAACGGTGTGTGAGCTCTCTATATAGCAATACCATAATGGATTTATTGATTTCCAAGATGCAGACTACATATTCATTAATTATATAATTTGATGAAAATATTCCCTCAGATGGCATGGTCAAGAATAAAGATACAGGGTTTCCATCCATCACCAAGAGCTGGTTGCTGCAGTGTTTTATGTGGCACGAAATGGTATATTACAGGTGGTGGAAGCAGGAAAAAACGTATGTTGTATTATGTAAGAAGCATTTTGCTCTTAATGTTATAACATGCTATTTATTTCTATCTTTGGAAATTGTCTTTTTACTCCTAGGCCCTAGCTTTCAAAAAGTAATTTAAGCATGAATTTAACTCATTTAGTTCTTGCTTACAAGATTGCACGAGTCATTCCTCTCAGCTCTCTTTCCTATCATCATTTGATTTGCTAACTACTACAATGCTTTTCATTGTATAGACTTTGTGCGCACTCCTTGTATTTTTTGAGTTTCCAAATTTTGGGCGATATTAAAATTGGGTCAGTCATTTACTCCATGTTCCTTAAGAACTAGAGATCCAAAACTTATGTAGGAAGAAGAGTAAATTACTGAAGGGAGAGGAGGTTAGTTCCAATTGTTTAAACTCTGCATTGACTAGAAATGTGGCAAAATTAATCCGTATAAGACTACCAATTTCGTATTTATTGTTTTCAGTCTATACAATATAGCTCTGCTATGTAATATAGACTAATAAATTTACTCAAATCTCTAGTTCTTTGCTTTTTCTCTCAGCATAGTATGAAAGTCTATCCTAAACATTACAAAATTTCCAGTCCTGCAAACTTCATGCTCTATATATCCAATCCTAGATGTGTCTTGAGAGCTCACATGTCACATCAACTAGAGATATGGTCAAAGCAGTTCTTATAAGGTTCAGGCAATTATCAGCTCTTGAACTAGCTTCCAATGTTGAGTTAGGCTCGTTTATTAGAGTACTAAACACATTGAAATATATTGTCGCTTCCTCAGGGAAAACAATTTTATTTTGAGACATTCACCACTAGTTTTGTTAGTTTTAATGACCAACTGGCAGATGTTTTTGTTAAGTCTTTGAGAGGTCATTGAATAAGTTGCATATGTAACAAACCTGGTGGTTTCATTAGTTTAATTTGGAATTATCACCACTAATTTTGTTAATGACCAACTGACAGACGTTTTCGCTAAGTCTTTGAGATATCACCACTAGTTTGTTTAGTTATAATGACCAACTGACAGATGTTTTCACCAAGTCTTTGAGGTCCTTGGATGAATTACATATGTAAAAAACTTGGTGCTTATGCTATATGCTCCAACTTTAGGAGTGTGAGAATGTAAATAGGGTAGTTATACGTTGTTTAGAATCATGCTATTGTGTTGATTAAGATAGCTGTAAATCCTTGTATTTCTTGTTTTCGGTCTCTATAGTATTTCTTTGCTGTATAATATAGGCACACAAATTCAGTCATCTCTCTTCTTTTTTTTGTACTTTTTCTCCAACACCAACTATATAAAGAATTAAAAGATTATTAAGAATACAAAAATTCAAGGTTTTATCCTTTATGAAGTTAATATTCTGGAAGTAGATTTTAATATTTAATTTGAATGATGATGCTTTATTATGCATCGAGCTGTTGTCTTTGCAATTTAGTTTCACTGCTCGTATTCTATTTCCTCACTAGCTTCTAATTTTGCCTTATACTTTTCAGGACACGGAGAGACTTTGATATATGATATTCAAAAATATGAATGGTCTGTGGCAGTTGCATCGCCTCCATCTTCTATCACTAGCAACAAGGTGAGCTTTTTATTTTTCCTATCATGTTTACCTATCATTCATCTGCTGCTAGCTTTTTATAAGTGGATGGATGGATCGAAGGTGAAATACATAGTTCAATAGTTCATCTTTTTTTATAATCTTTGTGTTTAGGTGTCTGTATCGTGTCCGGTATCCGATGCTTCATATATATTCTTCTTGATTATTAACAAATTTATGTCTAGATGTGTTATATTTTTCTTTAGGAGTCCAACATATCTGTTCCCTCACTTAAATTTGTTTTGATAACATATTTTGTTTGTATCCATGACCATGCTTTCTTCAAGATCGTTTAAAAGCATGCTTATTATTTTTTGTTGTATTGTCAGGGTTTTAGCCTGGCACTTGTACATTACAAGGAAAAGGACTTTCTTCTTGCATTTGGGGGATCCAAAAAAGAGGCATCAGATCAGGTTTGTCAAGTGTATGAAGTTAATCTATGAGTTATTTCTGATTGAACTTCTAAGTTCTAACCTTTTTCTTCTTGACTGGAATAGGTGGAAGTGTTGATGACAGAAAAAAATGAATCAGCTTCGGGAAGGAAGCTACCTACTACCAAAGGTCCAGGATCTATACTTCTCGAAAAACATTCATCATCCACTGGATTGGCTTCTCAACTTAGAAATGACTCTTCCCGACGTTTCATCGACTCCATTGCTCGACAAAATCTAGCATCTGCAATTGAACATGGTTCTGAAAGGAAATCTCTGTCAGAATCCTTGATTGTACAAGATTATGGTCCTCTCCCCGCCAACATCTCCCTTCGCCATCAATTTGACCATGAAGAAGAATTCAATGTAGATGATAGGGTTGACCAAGGAGATCACAGAGCAAATCAAAATGGCCCTGGCAATCAAATGACCATAAGTGGAGCCAAATTCAACATGGAGGAACTGGTTTTGGCATCTGGAGGTTCAAATAAGAAAAATCTAATGCTTGAAAGTGATGACGTGTCATTCCTTGAGAACAGTAAATCAGTATCACTGTCTGGTGTTTCAAATATATATCATTATTATGAAACTAAAGTAGCCTCCCTAATAAGAAAATTTGGCATTCTGGAGGGACAATTGGCAGCTGCATTAGCAAGCAGAGAAGTTGCTGAAAAAGGCTTAGCATCTGCTTTTAAAAGTAGACAAGATATGGAGAAAAAATTAGCTGATACAGTAAAAGGGATTGAATTACTGAGAGAGAAACTTTCTGGTGCCGAGTTAGCGCAAGAAGAGGTGAACAACCTATCCAACATTGTTCACTCTGACAATGTAAGACTTGAACATGATGTGGCTTTCCTTAAGGCTGTTTTAGATGATACACAGAAGGTATATATGGTATTTCATTTTATGTAAGTAGTTGCATGCCTGCAAAATGCTATTGTTGTTTACTTAGTAATCTTTTTAGTAGGAATTGCACTCAACAAGGGGAGTTCTTGCAGGAGAAAGAGCCAGAGCATTCCAACTACAGGTATACCCTTGGATTGATTAGAAATCTATCTCTATCTTTTATTTGTGTTGGGATTTTATGTGTCATTCAAATCTAAAACTCATAGCAACTTTGTTTTGGGTGCATAGGTTGAAGTTTTTCATCTCAAACAAAGATTGCAATCAATGGAAAATCGAGCACCTACTCCCAGAAAACCTTTTCATGTGTAGTTGTGAGGTGTCCTGAATGATCAATGATAAGTTAATAACAATCGATTTCCGCAATAAATGATGAGATGAAGCTCCAATTATGAGGACACATAAGAGAAGTGCATTTTGAGGACATGACATGGGAATGCTACACATGAAGAGTGTCCGGTTCCACTGTCCGTAACAGAAATAAGATTATAAGCATCAAGAGTCGTTGAAACTGTGAAGTAGCTTTTAGTTCGTTTCTCTTAATTGTAACACGGTAAGAGAATGTGGTGTATGTATGTAACTGATTATGTATATTTTGTAATAAGAAATGCTATTCATTACGAAAAATTTGAACGAAACAGAAAAAAATCTGTGGTGTGAAATTAATAAGTAGTTTGAAACAAAACATGGGAGGTATAGGTGGATGTAAATCGTAACTAATACAATTTTAACGCTCCGTCTCTTTTTTCGTGCAACAAATTTCGTTAGAACAAGTATTTCCCTTTTGTAATGCTTTATAATCTATTTTAGTACTAAGTTAACATAACATTTTAAAAATTTGTTTTGGATTATGTTTTAATAAGATACTAATACTAATAGTAGAAGGTTTCAATAAGATACTAGGAGCACGATTTTTAATACAAATAATTTATAACTTATTATTAGGTAAGTTTTATTATTAAAACTCTTGAAGGATAAATTTATGTGAGTTTTATTAAATAGTAGACCTTATGTTGGCAAAAAAAAATAGTGAATCGTATCAAATAAAGTTTTCGATTACTTATCAAAAAAAAGAAAATAAAGCTTTGGATTCATATGATTTCAATGTTACAGTCCTTAAAATTATTTAAAAATGACACTTAGCAATGTTTTTTGAATTTCGACACATTCAAAGATTATCGGAAAACACACCAGACATTTATGGACGAAAGTGAGTGCCAAATCTGGGTCTACGGCTACCAATTACCACTTCAATTGAGTTATGGAGCATTAAGTGAACAAACTAGACTATGGAGAATGAACGGAGAAGCTATAACTATTACTACGGAGAAGCTATACTTGAAATCTCAAATAGCGATTGTTTTACAAGTGGAAAAATTTGCTTATAACTATTACTACTTCAACTAAATTCGTGACCATACATTGTTAATGTATATCTTACAAATATATAAAACCAGGCAGAACAGACTCCAGCTGATACATATTTGACCTTTTTGACCTTGCCAAAAGGAACTCAAACGTCTGGCCAAACTCCAGCTCCAACCACCCATTCAATAAAATAGAATTGCAGCATCTAATCAATGCATTCCATATTAATACAGCCACGGGGTGCGACCGCCACGTGCAACAGTTGGCGATAATGAAATTCTGATGTCAACTCTTGCTGTAGTAAGATAGTGAAAATCCACTTTGTAGGCTACCAAGGTAATTCTCACCCTACTGCTAATGTAGTCTCAACATTATATACTATTTCCAGTAGCACTTTCCTCTTCCTTTGGATATTGATACTCACAGAAGTTCCGTCTCGTCTTGATCTCCATCAGCATCTTCAACGTCGTTGTCTTCATCTTCTTCTGGCGCATCAGGATCCACTCCCTAAACAGATGCAAAATCACAAATTTGTACTTCACTCAAATTATGATTTTGGCCTAGAGCATGCATCTATTTCAGATTAGAACTAATATAATCCAGCAGTGCAAACAGTGTGATTAGAGAAATGTAATTGGGCATTGGAATTGTTAAAAAAAATAAAATTAAAAGAGCAAACCTTCATTTGCTTCTCTAGACGTTCTAAACCCCGTTTTGCTGCTTCATTCTGGGGGTTTAACCTGCCATTTACACTACATATTAGAAGCACGAAAACATCATAAACACAGGCAAATCACATGGACATTCTCGACAATAAGGATAGGATCAATTTTAAAATGCAAAACACTTTATTAGTACATTAAAGGATGGAGAGAAACGGCTCAAATATCATTTTTGCCCCTATGAATATACCAGCTTTCACTTTTAGTCCCTGAAGCATACGAAATTTTGTTTTTGGTCCTTTTTGTTTTGGTTTTAATCGTAGTAGCATTTGTTTATGTTGGAATTAGTCCTTATATGATCTATATTTCAGGGACTAAAATCAATATAATTCACATATTACAGGGTTTAAAACCAAAACAAGGACCAAAAGCAAAATTTTCCTATGTATCAAGGACAAAAAACAAAAACAATAGAGACATTTTTGAATCTTGGAAAATAATAATTGAAACCAATGTAACTAACTGAAAACTCAACAGTGGAGCCAATTTTATCCAAGTTTTAAAACACCGGCTTAAATAGAAAAAGAAAAAAAAATTGCACAATGACAAGAAAGACGTTTCCAGAATATAAGATCAACCTTAATGCAGCCTGATAATGTGACAAAGCCTCCGACAGCATATTAGTGACAATAAAAACTTGCGCTAGTTTCACATGAAGAGAGTCATCAGCCCAATCTTTAAGATATCGCTCAAGCAGAGAGACGGCATCTCCATTTCGGCCCTCAATAACATGGAGCTCAGCCAAAGCTAGTGCAGCTCCAAGGTAACCAGGTTCTAGCCTTAATGCAGACTCGTAGAACTTTTTCGCCTGTATAGTGAATGCAATAAACTTCACACAAGAAAACTAAAACAGTAGTCTACACTAGAGATACTTATTTTGAAAAGCTGACAAATTACCTTTTCTCTGCCACCAGAATTACTGGCATGCACATCACCTACTAATTTTAGAGCCTTTGCCGACTGAGGCATTGCTTTCATTGCCTCTCTAGAAGCATATAAAGCCTCTTTAATTTTAGAGAGAGCCAAATATGTATGAACCAAACCTAGAATAATCAAATTCATGCCAAAATCAGTAAAATTTTAGCATTTTTATAATCAACACTTTTGTAGTAGAATGGCAGCAGAAACATGTCATTTGAGGAAAGAGATACAAGTCAATGCAGATAAATATTTTTCCCAGTGCAAAATATACCTTGATATGAACGTATATCAGGTCTCAGCTCTTGAGCTCCTCGGAAGGCAGACACAGCTGCTTCTGCTCGTTTCATTGTCAATAATAAATTTCCCTGAACATACTTAACATGTCAGATCAAACTCAGAATACTTAAGTTGTCATCGTCTACAAACATATATGGAGTGAAAAGACCCCATTTGATCTGAAGCAAAACCATTTTATTACCTTCATTATGTACCCTGGTATGTGCCTCTCATCAATCCGAATGCTCTAATTACAAAATAATCAGTCAATTGTCAGCAATTCTACAACAGATAAAATATTCAGTATCCTGCATCAAATATAACTACTGACCTGTTCAGCGTATGATAATGCTCTTTTCTCACCTCTCCTTTCCCATAAAACAGATAAAGCCACAAAAACCTCTGGTCTTGCAGGATCAATATTCAATAAATCATGCACTAACTTGCTCAGTTTTGAATAATCAGACTTTATCTTTAGAAGCATTGCATACTCATCCATGTATGTCACAATGTACGGATCAATTGATCGGGCCTGTGATCACCAAATTACAAGATAAGCTCAGCAAACACAAATAGCAGGTTGGGAAGAAAAGATGAATTCATCAACATAATAAACTACAATTACATTACCTTCTCAAAATTCATAATGGCCTCTTCATTCTTTCCAATAATAGCTTCAACCTTCATTTACAATTAACATCAGTGTTTACATGTTAAATGATTATTGATTAATTCAATGAAATTGTGTGTCCCATGATAGGCAAAGGATGCAATCCCTTGCACAAGGGCAGCACTTAGTTTAAAAATCTAAAATTTTAAAAATTCAAACAGTAAACTCAGAGGTAGAGTAAAGGTTATCCATCACAGCTTCCCTTTCAGTTAAGATTAAGTTTCCCTCCTCGCTCTCATATTCTCTTTCTCATTAGTCTCCTTATCCAATCAAACTCATTTAACAAGTTTCAGTTGTTAACTTTATTAGTTTGTAAATTTCTTATACTATAATTGGTTTTACAAAAATCTAAAAATATTTTATTCCTATGATACTTTATGTCATGAAATTTATATATTTTTATCTTCAAAACAATTTTGTCAGGTTCTATTGTGTGTGTGTATGTGTTTTAAAAGTATACTAATATTACTGTACCTTAGCTTTTTGAAAATTGACGTATCTACGTACCCATGTCTATATGACTAATACCAGGTTACCATTACCGTACCCATATCCATGCAATGTAGTTAAGACTGAGTATATAATCTGCCTGGTTGAAAAGGTATACTCCCTCCGTCCCACTTTGTTTCCCTCCGTCCCACTTTGTTTGCAGTTTAAGGTTTTGGCACACCCTTTAAGAAAAATGATTAGGTGTCTAGATTTTCTAAAAAGTGTTGTCTAATTTATCATTTCACGCTTTATCTCTCTACATAGATAAATGTGAATAATTTATTAGATGTAAAAAGTTGTCATAATGAATAGCGGTATAAGTGGCAAAGACTATTAAAAGTGTCCTTGAAATTCGAAAACAACAATCAATTTGAGACAAATTGATTTTGCTAAAACAACAAAAAATTTGGGACGGAGGGAGTATAACTCATTACAGCAAGTCTAACCTTTGCAATCTCAAGTAGTAAGTGTGTATTATTAGGGAAACGCTGTAAAAGATCGGCAAATAGTTCCAAGCCACCTGCCAACATTGGCAATATCGTAAAATTAGCATCAGAGTATCTGACAAACATCCCAGAGTAGAAATAAGTAAACTACGAGATATAGACAGCTTAATAATATATATTTTTCATTAGAAGTTTGAAATTTTTTGATCAAAACAAAGAGAACAAGAAACTAATGCTGAAAAAAATGAGACAAATAAACTGTATAACAATGTAGATATAAGATATAATATCTAACAGAGATCCTTGAGCTCCAACAAACATAAATCGAATCTTATGACTCCATATAAGATATAATATCTCACCTTTGTAATCATTTGAAGCAATGCAACATTGAGCTTCAACATAGCGCTAGCAAGAAAGGAAACAAATTAATAAGGAATTGCTAAGTTTCAAGGGTTTGCCTAGTAGCAGTATAAAGCACAGTTCGTGAAACAGATGATGCCAGGATTTGACAGACACTTCAATGATGAGCATTAGTGAAGAAACAAATCTTCTAATTTCCCATGCTTTTGTTTATAGTCATTATCTTAAGGAAATAAAATAATGTGGCATAGAATGCATGCTCCCTTGGTGATGGTGGTGTACCCTGTACGCTTAAAATCTTACAGGTAAATGCATAATATATGGCCAGATGATATTAATTCTCAAAAAAAAAGGGGTTGGATTATATTAAGTAATATCATTGGAGGGTATCCTTTTGACCCAAGCAACACACAAGGGGATAAGAATAAGAAATAAATTAACCATAACTTCTGTCAGGAAAAAAAAATCATACAAGCTTTTAAGCTGTTAAGTGCAGCACAGGTATGATTGTTTATATATCTAGTATGCCACCTCATGCAAAAGCCCTTTCAACATAAAGGCTTGGAACAAAATAAAATTATGTGAAAATGAGGGATACAAACTATCGGCCACTTGTTTTATTCGATATCAAGAGTGAACTCTCCCAAAAGCTTATGCTGTTATTTGTTAGGTGTAACCTGACAACAATTTCAGCTGCGAAGAGTAATTACAAACTAGGAAGTAGAACAATTCAAATGCATGACCCCACATCATCATATCATGCATAGAAAACCAATAATATCATCTGGATGCAGAAGAGAAACTATTTGGAATGATTTCTTTTGATTGTTATTATATTGTGATATTCATAAACTTGCCAAGCTCAATATATTATAAACAATCCATAGATATCAATCTTTGTTCATTTAGAGACTAGCAGTCCACCTTTTGTTGTTTCTCAAGGATTCCATGCCACATATATGCTATGCTAATTAAGAGTGATGTCTTCTATAGAGGTTTATACATTATCACAAGGAAAAAAAACTAAACTGATAAATAGCAGCAAGTAACAAACAAAGATTTGAATAAATCTATACAACTTACTTGAAGCCAACGACTTGAGTCAATATGATCAAATGGAGCCCTCCCACTTCTATTTGGAGTCTGAAATCAGATGTTTTCACGCCAATTATATTCTTGGAGGGTATTCAAATTATAAATAACTGAATTCTTATAAAATTGATATACTTAAGAAAAATATTTATAAAATCATGATATAAAGTAATGAGTTCTTAAAACGCCCAATGCAATTATATGTACGAAAGAAATGCCACAATGCTAGTTAAGGTATTCAAAATGAGATTGGCCATAAAGTGGGTAGCTGCAGTACTCAGATGCATTGAATAAAAACTTTGAAAATGCTTAATAGAGAAAATGGAAGACTAAAGAGAGAGAATGCATTTCTGGAAACAACAAAAGAAGTACTTTTACCATTTTCAAAACTTTTGAAAATGCTTAATGAGTAGAATGTTTTTTACTTTGAGTGGAAATAAGAGGAAATGAAAATAGGAAACAAGGGAGGGGAAGTAAAGGGGACCTTATATTACCAGTTGTTCCATCTTCTTTCCCCCACCAAAACCAACCTAAGGTGAATGATTACGCTAGCCTAGAGGGTTGGGTCTTATAAATACTTCATCCTAGCAAAACAATGGATTATATCGGGGATGGTCAAGGGCTAAATCTCTATTTAGCTTCAGTTACACATATTTCTTCTTTTCATGAACAAACCTGGGGAAACAATGAAATGATGTCCTTTGCAGTGGATCCCAGTTCTGATAAAGCAATGATAGCCTCAAGTAGATATGGGCAATGTCTGGCGAAAAGACATACAAAATTAAATTTAAAAAATCAATAATGAATTGATAATTGATCCTATGAAAGATGCAAATTCACATGCAGGAAGGAATAACACAAAAGCAAGTAGCCAATTCAGAAAGCAAGCAGTCAGAATTCAGAAATTTACTTTACAAACCTTAGACATTCTTTATAAATAGCAACAGCAGCTCGGCTATGTCTAGAAATTCGATATAGCTTTCCTAATAAAAGATTCATCGGTAAATTTCTAGCTTTGCTTGGAATTCCTTCCATCTGTGATTTTAATGTGACACAAGCAACTCATGAGGAATAACAAAAATGAAAAGAACCAAGAACATAACGCTTAATTTCATAACTATTACTCTCATTTTAAAACTGCCACAAAGAGAACTGGCAAAATATATAAGAAAAGGCCACTTAAGGTCAATTACTTCCATTGTATTGTCAATCCCCATATAGACAATCGGCATTCCTTCACTTTAGAAAATACCCACAGGGACACGGGAAAATTATAATTATCTTGAAAGACCGTTAACATGTAATCATTAATCATTAATCACTCTTGCGAAGCCCATCTATAAAAAGAGAGAGGAAGAGAAGAAACAAACCTCAACTAGAGCTGCCTTGTTCTCATTCAAAGAACAGTGACATGATGCAATTTTAAATTTCACCTGTTAACAAGAATGAAAAGGAAACAACATAAACAACCCAGGCATGCAAAACAAGGTCACGTCAACTCAATCCAACTACCATGAACCAAAGAAACACACCACACCAGCTCACCTCATTCTCATTGATTACTGATGCATTGCAAGAATTTGGAGAAGAAGATCTGTTTGATGACAATGCACTCCGAGAAGATGACATGTTCTGTTTGGGAATCATTTTGTAGCATTGTAAAGCTTGCTTGTAGGTGTGCTGTTCAGAAACAGAAGAAATTATAACTCATAAAACTTACTTACCACTACCTAAAATATAAAAAAAAAATAAAATTGAATTACTCATTTAATTAAAGCTTTAAGAAAACATAGTAACAAACAAGAAATGGTTTCCAAGTAAAATCAAACAGCATATACAAAAGGGAAGAAAAAGATAGCAAAATCTCTTACAATAGCTCTACGAAACTCCCTTTCACGGAAGAATGAATCAGCAAGTAGAACCTGCACAAAATAAAATAAATAACCAACTAAGAACTTCACTGAACTTTTCAAAGACTGAAAATTCCAAAACATGGAAATTATGAAATCAAAAATTAAATAATAAAAAGTGGAACTTTGCAGTACCAAGCTCTCAGTTTTGAGGTGTGGGGAACACTCAGCATTTGCAGCAGGTGAAGAAACGAGAAAACAACCCTATTCAAAATAACAACTTTAGATTAAATTAATTAACACAAAAAAGTAAAAATTAAATAAAAAGGGAAAGAAGAAGAATAGGTTACGAGCATCTGAGCGGAGGAGTAGAGGCCATGGTCGAGAAGAGTGGCGATCTGATCCTTCGGAACTTCCATTGAAGTGTGCGTTTCAACGCGCTCTTGTTCTTTTTGAAAAAAGTACGCTTCACTCTCTCTCTCTCTCTCCCAAAAGGGTTTGATTGGATTGGATTGGAATTGGATGCAAATAGGAACACACATAACATAAAGTTTCCAAACAACGGAACCTTGTCTCGTTCCATTCCGTCCAAAACCACCGATCCAAACATAGCGTAAGGGGTCTTGTATCAATATGTATAAAGATATTTCTTTTTCTTTTCCATAACAGACAAATATTAGTGGTTATTGATTATTTTTTTGGTTACATAGGGAAAAAAAGAGCAAAAACAACTAAAAACTAGACTCTAATGAAATTCATTCTCATTGCATCGGCCAAAAGAAAGATGTTTAATCGCGGTCCGTTGAATTCGCTCCCATATTGGCTAGGTAATCTGTGCATTGATTTCCCTCACGACAATTGTGAGTAATAACACATTGACAATTCCTTTGCAAAAGTTCTCTGATAAAATGTCATGTCATTACTATACTTATGGTAATGTGAAACACCTTCTTTGACATAACTAACCGTGAGGAGTGAATCAGAAACACAATGGACATTTATATACCCCTTCTCCCAACAAAGCGAGATGCCGTTAAGAAGAGCCAAAATTTCTGCACAAATTATTTCCGTTCCATGAAGGAGAAACATTAGTTTTTAGGATTTGAAGTTTTAAACTTTTTTCTTGACAATTTAAAATTTTAAACCTAGAACTCCTTCTTTTGATAATAAAAAAAAATAGACCTTTTTCTTCAAACTTTTTCATGTTTATCTATAAGGCTTAGCACAACCGGTTGTTGGGTTAGATATTTTCTATAGTCATCTGTGTTTAAATGCAAGATCTCCACTTTATTTTTGTTAGTTTACGAGTGGTACTTGTCACTCCGTCTGTAGGAAAAAAACTCATTCATATTCTTTAGCTTGCCAACTAAACTCGCTATTGATATTTCTTTTTCAAATTGAATTAGATTAGTCATAGACATGATTATGTAAGGAGAATGGGGATGTTATCAATATTTTCCTTAACACTCATATACTGATTTTTTTGATTGCCACATTTCATATATTTTAATTTAAAATACATTTTTTGTGTAAATTGAATATCATCTGCGCGTAATTGCATTGATTAATCCATCGAGTTGGGTAAGACTACAAAGGGCAGCAAAACTCTCTCTCTCTCTCTCAAGAGTTTTAACACTGTTGTATTTCCAAGACTGAATTCGAACTCAGAGCCTTATTTAAGTTAGAAAAAACTCAACCTAAATATGTTTTTTATTTAGGATATTGTTTCTTAAGTGGTTTCTAATTTGATCAGATTAATGAGTCCCTAAATATCTTAAGACTCTTTTGACACACTTTAAATTAACAATAATGTTATGTGGACACACAAAATTTGACACAAATACGGTGTCTTTTGTGTTTTGGAATATTTTCATAATCTGTGTATCTTGTGTAGGATGAAAAAATAAGTGAGAGATAGACACATAGGTATACAGTGTCACATATGATATCTGTTCTGTACCGTATCTATGGACAAGTATATCCGAGATAGTTGGTAGGTAATAAGGTTTTGATCAATATAGAGTTACGTCCGAGCTGATGTTCCGAGCTGAGATGGGGTGTACCTGCACAAACACTCCGATGCTAAAGTCAGTAGCAGTGGAGTTAATGCAAATGAGTAATATTTAATGTGTACCTCTCTCATTGGAATAAATGCAGTATTTATAGGTTTGGGAGGCACTTGGGTGTCATCATCTGAACCATCGGTTGTGGAGGCGCATGGTAGGCTGTTGGATGAATGATTATGGGCCTTGGCTGTTGAGGGCCCAATCAGTTGGCCTTTTGAGCAGAGAGGGGTGCGAATAGTAGGCGTGTGATCTCTCCATAACAATATCAAATATTTTGTGTCCAAATAACAATACTCTTAAATTAAAAACATAACAAAGCATAATCTCAAAAAAAAAAAAACATAACAAAGCATTAATGACACTATTTAAAAAAACAATGAATGGCACTAACTTTGAATGCCCTCTTAAAAAAGTTTTTAAAAAAATACAATAAATATCGATATTTATTGCATGATTTAAAATTAGAGAAGTGGATGATAGTGTGGATTATACTGATCTCATTTGGGTCAAACTTAAATATCATACAGAGCTATTGTACGATTTAAAATTAGAGAAGGAGATGATAGTGTGAATTACACTGATCTCGTTTGGGTCAAACTAATTTCCGTTTCAAAGCCGATATACATGTGGCCAATTAGGCTTCCCGACGTATATTAGTCATCGACAAAGCCAATGAATATTGCGCATCAATAACACGATAACAAAAAAAAAAGTAATTTCAGTTTCTTCATTTAATGGACTTTTTTTAGATAAGCAAATTCATTGATAGGGAGCACAAGAAGTGCCCAACCGATACAATGGGAAGGGGGAGTGCCTCCTCAAAACCTTCCAGAGCCAAAACCCATTGGGAAAAGAAAAAGACTCCGGAAGGAAAAAGAGTACATCGCACCAAAATCTACACAACAGTGGGGAAGTAAACATCCTAACCCACTGCTTCTCCCCCGTCTAGAACATGTTTATAAAGTGAATACAGTACAAACTAAAGGATAATTAACAAAGAAAATCACCCCAAAGGACTATTATATCAATCCGACCAAAGCGCCAAACAATTCATCCCCTTCCTAGCTTTAAACCAACTCCAAATTGTATCCTTAATCCCCGAGACCAAAGTAGGAACTGAAGCTACCTCCCCATTGAAGACAATTTTATTCCTCATAATCCAAATGTTTCACACCACCGCCAACCATATGAGATGTCTAACTCTTTTTAGTTGCCTTCCCTTTGTAATTTTCCCAAAATTCAAGAAATGTAACACCACATCATCGGAATCCCGTATACTTTCCCCTAACCACATAGACACATGCTGCCAAACCCTTTTAATTACGCCACATCCAATAAATAAATGTTCCGTTGACTCGTCCTCCTCAAAACAAAAAACGCAGCATTTTTCCAAACTGAAGAATACCTCTGGCATACAAATTCTCCCGCGTAGCAAGTCTATTTTTCTAAGTCTTACCGTTACGAGATGCTGCCTAAACTGATCTGCAAAATGGAACATTTAAAACATGTGTGCATTTGATAAATTCAATTATTATGTGTGCATTTGATAAATTCAATTATTATGTGTGCATTTATAACATAATTAGATTTTATGTTATAGCAAGATAAATGTGGAGACTAGATATCATTATGAAATCACCACTCTTTGGAGCACTTGCATTGACAGTCCGAACTTGATCAAACGGTCCAAATTTCAAAGTTGGAATTTTTTACTAAGCAAAATTCAAAGACCGCTCTTAAAATCTAGACCATCCAATCTTGATTGGACAGCTCCAAACTTACAGCTGCATGACCACACACATCCAACTCCACTTAATCCAAATCTAAAGAACACTAACCCAGAGCTAAATAAAAAACTAGCAAATAGATATCATGTCAGCACAGATACAAGAAAGGCTTCTAGGTATGTCCCTCTAGGTCCTAAATTATAAACAAATATCAAGAAAGACAAAGAGCAGCAAAATGCTTGAAAACATTAGTTAAGAAAGATGAATCAATAAAACCTTAAACCGAAACACAGTTAAGAGTTGTTCAAATGACTATTTTTAAGCTACAAAACTCCTCAATATAAGAGATCTTAGTAGAAACCTATATTCAGAAAAAGAAATGATATAAAAAGGAAATGCCTAAGGCCATGAAACTACATTAATTCAAAGGCACCGAATTACATGATTAAATATCACAAACCCAAATGAATCATTATTTGTTCCTCTAGGAATATAATCAACCAATAATTATAGGTAAGAAGCAAACCATGATATATAAATATTAAAATGCAATGTTGTGTACCATATTCAGTAACTCTGTACAATATTTTTAAACTGCTTGCAGTAGGAAGACACTAGCTTCTAGTCAAGCTTCAATTTGATTCGATGGTAAAAGAGAAACTGAGAGGAAGGAAACTGATCTAAATCATGATTTTCATTAATTGAATTCTTAACTTTTTCACAGTGAGCTTCTATCCACATTTATACTTATGGCAGAAGCTCAATCAGATACAGTTACATAAATCTAACTGAACTCACTACTCTAACAGTATTACAAACGGTTTATTGTTAATCTAACTAACTTGGAACGATCTAGAATCATTCCTTTGTGTTGAAGATTCTGGTGAAGCTCTTTGTTGAAGTTTCAGCTCATTTGGTGATGACTCTGTTTTTGCTTTTGCTGGAGATTTATTTCCTTCGGTGTTTACTTCATTGGTTGAGTCTTTACTCAATGTTAGCGTGTCCACTTCACTTGAGTTATGCTGATGTGGATGATTAGTTGTCGCCTTTGACTTTGACTGTACAACTTTGCCTATATTCTCTATTACTCCCCTGTCAAGCTCAAGGAGGTTTCTGACTTTGAGCTTGTCTCTCAGTTGAAGGAATGCTGCTGGCGCCAGAGGTTTAGTTAGTATGTCTGCAATTTGCTGTGAAGCTGGAACATGCTTTACTATAAGGGATTTTGCAGCTATCTTTTCACGCACAAAATGAATGTCCATCTCAATATGTTTAGTTCTCGAATGTAGTATTGGATTGTGAGCTAGTAAAACTGCTGATAAATTGTCACATAGCAGTTGTGGAACTTGGTGAGGTACCTGCAACTCTGTCAGTAAGGATTGAACCCAGATTACTTCTGCTGTGGCATGTGCCATTGCCCTATACTCGGCTTCAGCACTTGAACGTGCCACTAAGCTCTGTTTCTTGGCACTCCAAGTGATTAAATTGGGTCCAAGAAACACACATAGACCAGTAGTTGACCTTCTATCATCTACATCACTCCCCCAATCACTATCACAATACACATTAACAGATAGTTTGTTATCCCGAGAACCAGGTTGGAGTAAAAGTCCATGATGTAATGTACCACTTAGGTACCTTAAGAGTCGTTTTGTAGCCTTCCAGTGTGACTCAAGAGGTTGTGACAGATATTGGCAGAGCTTATTGACTGTAAATGCTATCTCAGGTCTAGTTAATGTGATATATTGCAATGCTCCTATGACAGATCTATATTGATGTGGATCTTTCAAATAGTCAGTGCCATGTTTACTGAGTTTGGGGTGAGGTACCATTGGTGTTGGTAGACTATTGCATTCCATCATGTTAACTTTGTGAAGCAAATCTTGAATGTATTTTGCTTGTGTTATCAACAGAGACCCATTGGATAGTGACTTAAGTTCTAATCCAAGGAAGTAATCAGGTCTACCAAGTTCCTTTAAAGCAAATGTAGAGTTTAGTTTTGAAATAAGGCTGTGAATAAGTTTGGAGGAAGTACCTGTGATGATTATGTCGTCCACATATACTAAGGCATATAGGACAGTTCCTTTCTCTGAATATACAAATAGGGATGAGTCACACTTGCTTGACTTGAACCCAAATTGAAGTAGGACTTGTGTGAGTCTTTCATACCAGGCCCGAGGAGCCTGTTTCAGTCCATATAATGATCTGTTCAGCTTACACACCTGTGTTTTGTCTTTGCTGATGAAGCCTGGTGGTTGCTTCATATAGATTTCCTCCTTGAGATACCCATTTATGAACGCATTGTTGATATCTATTTGTTGCATTTCCCATCTATGAGTGAGTGCAAGTGTAAGTATAATTCTGATAGTGGCAGGTTTTACCACCGGGGAGAAGGTTTCTCCAAAGTCTTTGCCATGGATTTGGTGGAATCCTTTTGCCACCAATCTGGCTTTGTACTTGTTGAGTGTGCCATCAGGGTTCTGTTTTACCCTGAATACCCATTTACAGCCGATTGCTTTCCTATTCGGAGGTAAAGCATGAGGTCCATGTGTTATTCTTGACAAGAGCATCATATTCAATTTTCATAGCTTCTTGCCACTTTGGTTCTTGTAGGGCCTGTTTAATTGTACTAGGCTCTGCCACTGTAAGGTATACTTTGGGTTTGAGGTGCCCTGTTTTGGCTCGAGTGATCATGTGGTGAGTTGGTCTAGGCGAGCTTGGGACAGTAATGACTGGCAGAGATGGTGGAGGATCATTTTGAGGTGTAGTAGTGTTATTTGGAGCTGAAGGAGGACTATCTGGTATTCCTATATCTGTAGGAGGTGATGGAGATGAGTTATCAGCTGTCACAGGTGGTGTATTCTGTGTGTGTTGCTCAGGTGAAGGCAAGGGTAGTATAGCAACATCCTCTGTAGTGGAGGTGCTCACAGCAGGTGTGGTTTCTTTGAATAGTGTTTGGTATGGCATGATATTTTCATCAAATAAAACATCCTTTGATATGTAGATTCTGCCAGTTGCACTAAGACATTTATAGCCTTTGTGTTGAGAGGACACACCCAGATTTATGCACTGTACACTACGAAATTGAAGCTTGTGCTTGTTGTATGGCCTTAGAAGAGGATAGCAGGCACACCCAAACACCTTCAGAAGCTTGTAGTTAGGAACCTTGTGGTAGAGTGCTTGATAGGGTGACTGCCTGGTTGCATGACTTGATGTAGGTAACCTGTTGATGATTTGAGTTGCTGTGCTAAATGCATGATCCCAGTAACATAGTGGTAATGAAGCATGTGCTAGGAGAGACAGACCCATTTCTGCTATTTGTCTATGTTTCCTTTCCACTGTACCATTCTGATGCGAAGTGTGAGGGCAAGTGAGTCTGTGAATGATGCCTTGCTCAGTTAAAAACTCTGTGAATGGTCGGTATTCTCCACCAAAATCTGATTGAACAGCTTTAATTGTCCTATTGAACTGTGTTTTGACTAGAGCCAGAAACTGTTTGAAGGCCAGAAGTGCTCCAGATTTATGTTTCAACAGATACAACCATGAAAATTTAGAGTAAGTATCAACAAATGCTATGTAGTAGTTGTATCCAGACTTGGAGGGTGAAGGTGAGGGTCCCCACAAGTCTGTGTGCACTAATTCAAAAGGGTGAGTGTAGTTTGTGTTAGATAGTGTGGCATGTAATTTATGTGCTTTACCCATACAACAAGATTGACACAAAGAAATCTCAGCTTTATTAGGTAATGGAATTTGATACAATTTGAGTATGGCAGAGACTGAGTTTACATTAGCATGGCCTAGTCTTGAGTGCCATAGCTTGTACTCTGTCAATGCTTTAGAATGTTTATTACTGACTGAACTAGAAACAGAATTACAAGACAATTTTGCACTACTAGTGCTAGACTTAGCAGGTACAACTACATTGACAGTGGACTTATTTACAGCAGATGGTTTATTTTGTGACTTTAGCTGAGATGCAAGCTTTACTTTGGGCTTGATTGCAACCTTGAATGGTAGTGATTTGAAAGAATAGAGACCATCATGTCCAACCAAGCCTTTGAGTAATACTTTCTTAGTTGCCTGGCATTTGACAAGGCAAACTTTGTCATTAAATTCAAAACTAACATTGTTATCCTTAGTGAATCTAGAAACAGATAATAGATTTCGTTTTCCTCGATTTCCTCTTCCACGTCCACGGTTAGTTGAACCACCGTGACGTCCACCAGCAGTAGTGTGAACCATATTTGCGCTCACCGGAGTATTTGTCAGTTCCTGGTGATGCTTTTCAAGTTGTGCTTCTTGCACAAGGAGTAATGCTTCAACTTCAGATAGAGTAGGTGATTGTCTTCCATAAATCATCATTACAAAGGAATTATACTCTTCAGGCAATCCATCCAATACAACATCTATTCTATCCTGCTCGGTGATGCCTTCACCAATTGATATCAGTGAATCGGCGAGTGAGTGAATCTTCATTAGGTATTCAGACACAGATCTATTTGCCTTCTTTGTGTTCTTGAACTCGGACCTCAATTGCCGCGTTTTAGCCTTTAGATGTGAGTAGTAATGAGTGTGAATTCGATCCCATACCTGATGTGCGTGTTTGCATGTGAGCACGCGTGGTAACACCGACTCGGAGAGTGTGGAGAGTAACCACGTGAATACCATCTGATCTTGAACCAGCCACTTTTCATACTCTTCAGAGAAGTTGTTCGCCATGCGATCTGCTTCTGAGGTATATTGTGGAGGTATCGTTGGATTAACCAGAAGGCGATGGAGTTTGTAAGACGTGATTATTCCTGTGACTTGTTGGCTCCACATCAAAAAATTCTTGTCTTCAAGCTTTATCGAAAGCTTCGGTGTATGGAATCCCTGCGAGGAATTTGTGGAATTTCCACCGATGGCAAACACATTTGAACCTAAATCAGATTGGGAGTTGGCAATGGGTGAAGATTCGGACGCCATTGTTGCAGGATTTGGACTTAGTTTGGGAAAAAGTTGGTTATAGCGG
This sequence comes from Oxytropis ochrocephala, assembly GCA_020916435.1. Classification (NCBI taxonomy): domain Eukaryota; kingdom Viridiplantae; phylum Streptophyta; class Magnoliopsida; order Fabales; family Fabaceae; genus Oxytropis; species Oxytropis ochrocephala. The sequence continues at coordinate 9,505,495 of CM037093.1, read as the reverse complement.
AAGCTAGGTTAGGAACGAAAATGGCGATTGATACCATAAAAGAGAAACTGAGAGGAAGGAAACTGATCTAAATCATGATTTTCATTAATTGAATTCTTAACTTTTTCACAGTGAGCTTCTATCCACATTTATACTTATGGCGAAGCTCAATCGAATCTGATTACATAAATCTAATCGAACTCACTACTCTACTTGATATTACAAGCGGTTTATTGTTAATCTAACTAACTTGGAAGCGATCTAGAATCATTCCTTTGTGTTGAAGATTCGTGAAGCTCTTTGTTGAAGTTTGACTCATTTGGTGATGACTCTCTGTTTTGCTTTTGCTGGAGATTTATTTCCTTCGGTGTTTACTTCATTGGTTGAGTCTTTACTCAATGTTAGCGTGTCCACTTCACTTGAGTTATGCTGATGTGGATGATTAGTTGTCGCCTTTGACTTTGACTGTACAACTTTGCCTATATTCTCTATTAGATGGCAACATAAAATCATATACCGATTGAAAAACCAAAGAGGACACGGTGACCAGTGGGGTTAAGAAACAAAAATGGTTCATCTGCTGCTCACTGAGCTGTAATGCAAACCTTTCTATAGCTTATGGAATGGAGGAGAGAGCTTTGGTGCAATCTTTACCGCGTGTAATTTGCTGCAAAAAACCTCCACAAGGATCTATGAGCCTTAATGTAGATGGAACTTGTTTTCCTAACCCAAGTTCATCTGGTAATTTTTTAAGAGGTTTTTATGGTCCCTTGGACATTATAATATCACTCATGTAGAGATCATGGGGCTATTACATGGTATTTCTAAAAGCTTATATCAGTAAACAATAACATTGCATATACCAACAATAGTTTGAAATCTAATTTTTTTTTCAAACACCAATGTTTTAAAGAAACTATTAACCATGTTAATATCATTTCAGTACCCACACATAGGCATATAGTAACCAATGATCAGAAACATCACATTAAAATACACTCAAGAAAGAGAGAGAAAAAAAAAGCAATATCGCACACAAACTGATATTAACAGGTAATATTGTATCATGCTCATTTAGTATTTTTCCATACTACCAGATGATTAAAAGTATATCTTGATGGATCTAAGCATATTTCAGATAATCTTTAAGAACCAAAGTTTTTTTCAACCCAATGTAGTACAAAACAACCAATATGGTTCCAGTTGTCAAAAGCAACAAGTGTTTTTAGTCAGTCTAAATGAATGTAGTCTTTCCTTTGATTAAGAAGGAATCATTCTAAAGGATCAAGTATAGAATTCTTTGAGGGAATACTAACACAAGTCACCAGCTAAGATTGAAATTTTTAAATTGAAATTACAAACCCAATGTAGGACACAGACGCCACTAGCATATCTCTACTACCTTGGAAGGAAGGCCTCTTTTCTCTTCATACAGCTTCAACAACTGAAAAGCTTCCTTCTCATAGCGATTCACAAATTTCTTCAAGAACATTTTCTCAGTAACTCGAAACGGTACAGCCGATTTAGCATTCTTAATGAAACCTTTGGATTCAAGAAATTGCAAGACATAAGCCCTGGGAATAACTCTTTTCTCCAAACTCAGTCCAAGAAGTAGAGGGTGTTTGGCAAGCAGATGAGACTCCCAACCCATTTGGTTGACAAAAAACTTCATCATTTTCTCAATTTTATCCATAGATGCCAACATACACCATGGATACTTCAAAAATGCAGAAACAATGAGATCTTCAGACCAGCCCCATTTCTTATACAAATCAACCTTACTTTCCCAATGTGATATTCTTACAATCTTAGCACGCAATGCTACAAAGAAAACCGTTGTGTTGGGATTGAATCCCAATTCCTTTACTTCCTTCACTGCCTTCTCAAATAAATGAGGACTCATGTAGAGTATGTCATACAAATTAGAAAACATAAGAGCAATCTTTGATTGAGGAACCCCATTTTGAATCAACAATTGAACATTATCAACCGGGTGCTTTGAATAAATCAAGTAAGCACATTTTTTTAAACAGTGTATAGCTGTTTCATCAGAAAGCGTGAAACTTTTTAAGAAATCATAACATGGGGTAATAGTTCTCTCCAAACTATGAAGTAAGAAAACAGGATTCCTTGTGACGATGTGAATTAGGTCAGAAGATGAAGTGCCTTTTGATAGAAGGAAATTGAATTTGGGGAGAATGGTTTTATTGGGATCGAAAGTGAGAAGTTTTGGGATTGTTTTGATGATCTTAGAAAACTGAGCGTTTGAGAAGCCATGAGATGTGAAGAAGGCGAGAACTGAATCGGGATTTTCAGAGTTATCGAAATGAACTCGTTTGGAGAGTTTGGAAGCGGTTTCTGGAGAGAAGGCATAATTGTTGATGAGGTAGTTGACAGTGAAAGGGTGAGGATGTTTAGAAGAAGAAGAATAAGAACGTTGGAGAAGAAGAATATAGGGAGAGGGTGTTAGGGTTTGTAACGTTGTTGTGATTCTTCTAATGATGATGGGAGAGGAATTAGGGCAGAGCAAGGCTCTGCGATAGAGAAGGAACATGATGGAATTGAGGTTCTAGCGAAAAGTTAATAACTCCACTACAAACAATGGAATTGAGGTTGTGTCGTCTCCTTTGTCGGTGTCACGAAACGATAGTTACTGGTTTTTTTTTTTTTTTGACAACGCACTGGTCTTGAGGATAAAGTTAGAGGATCCAAATAAAGTTAGAGGTGTCAATTTTGGAACTCAAGAAGTATGCACGTTTGGATTTGATCGATAGTAGAAAATGTTGTTGCAAGTTTAGGTTGAAATGAAATTTTATCAAGAAGCTTGGAGGATGAATATTGAGTGTTATGTGTGGAACACATAATCACGCATTAATGTTTTACGGCGAACGTCATTTGTTCAATGTCAAATTAATGTTGGAACATAATGATATAGTTGTTAGAATGAGTAAGAACTTCATTCCCCCAATTGCATCTTGGCTGAACTCAAAAGTATGTACCCTATTGATAATCACATTGTTCTCAAACAAATACACAATGCACGTTCAAGGTTGCGGTCGAGGCTACGTCACGATAAGATTGAGCTTCAACAAATGATAATTATGTGTATTGGCGTAGAGTCAAAGATGGGACTTCGATTGTAAAAGACATGTTTTGGCACATCAGGACTCTATTGAGCTTCTAAATACATTCCCCATTCTATTGTTGATTGATTCCACGTATAAGACCAACCGATATAGGTATCATTTGGTTGAGATTGTCAGTGTAACCTCAACGGATATGACTTTATCCGTTGCATTTGCTTATGTCCAGTGGGAGAAATTGGATAACTTTGCCTAAGTTCTAGAAAAACTTAAGGGTCTATTTAAGAGACAGGATAATTTGCCACAAGTAGGGGAGACTTGTGTTTGTGCTGGGATTGGATATGTGGCATGCTTAGGATGCAACATACTGAACTTAAGCGGTCTTTCGAGCATAGCCTCAGCAAGTCAAATTTCACCATTGGGCAGAAAATATGATAACCTTAAGGGTTTAGTGGCTTCCAACGCTTTAGACTATATAGCCAAAGAATTGAAGTAGTGTAACATGATTGGTGTTGATTCATTTGAATGTGGATGCATGATCAGAACGACACACAGTCTACCATGTGCATGTGAGCTTGCTAGGTAAATCTTTTTAGGGACTCATTTTGTTTTAATCCATCGGTCAAATTTATTTTTCTTAAAAAAGTCATACATATTTAGTAGGCACATGGTGAACCTTGCCCCCTTTCCGTTGGAAACAATTTATCATCATTGGAAGAGACTTAATTTCAAGGTAAGCCATAAGGATCCTAACCAAACTTCAGGAACCCCAAATGATGAGTTGAATCTAAAGATAGAATTTGAACCTATACAATGAAGGTTTGATGCTTCTGATCACACTGGTAGAGTTATGTTGAAGGCTAAAGCACGTGAGTTGGCATTCCCAAACAATACTTCCATGTGTCCACCTCCGAATAAGATAACAACAAAGGGAGCACCTGGAAAGGGAAAGAAAATGAAAGATGAGTTCTCAACAAAGAGAGACAAGTCACATTAGGAACATGTTGATGACATTTTTGACTCCCAGCAAGATAACACATCTGATCTTCAGCCTCGCAAACGACCTACCACACCAGTATCAAAGACCTCAACTCCAGCCCAATGTAGAAGTTCTACTCCTACTCCATCACAAACAAATAAACCAACCCAACCTACAAGTGGAACTCCTACCCTGTCGCTACCAAAGAAACCAACCCAAGCTACAAGTTCCACTCCTACCCAAGCTGCATGTCACACTCTAGCACTAACTCAAATTCCTAGTCCAACCCTAAACCCTACTGGTAGTCCTGTACCTAATATTGTCCATACGACTGCCTAAGAACAATACATTAGCGGTATGCCAGAGTTCATGTATTGTTATGTTGAAGATATCATAAATAAGGAAGGTGATGCTAACTACAGATTTTGGTGTGTTACTGCACTACTTGGTTGGGGGAGGATGCTTGGAATACGGTGAGAAACAATTTGTTGGGAGAGCTTAAGCGAGACTTCAAATTCTACAATAAGTTATATTGTGGGATAACCAAAGTTACTTATCTTATGACGTTGTTGATGTGCCAACACAAGGAACCAATGGAGAAGTGGATGACTATCCCAGAAGCAAGTTATTTGATCGTAAACAGATACAAAGTCGTACTTATTTGTTGGTTTATTAAAGCCTGTTTCACAAATTTCCCATATCAAATCGCACCTTCCAAAACTGCATTCGTGTTTAACACATGCTTTGTAGGGAGCCACTTTGTACATGCATTTTTGAAGAAAGGAAACCCAATACCACCGGTCGATTATTGTTGGAATAGACACAAGGCAGACATAGCAAAAGATTGGGACAAGACACTTACAACACGTTTACAATAGTGAAAGTCGTTAAACAAGACATTTTCTTGGTCCAGTATTTTGGACTTGATTTTGTTAAGAAAAACACAATTTAGTAGATAACTTTACCGAACTGCAATAACAGTTCGCCAAACCGAACTAAACTTTATGAACAGTTTGATTCACAATTTTTTATTACCGAGCGGAACTCTTTAAAACTGGACTTTTATTAACTATTTTATCCAAAATTTTGGGCCCGAACCGAATCAAACTGTTAACCAAATTTTTTCTAACAATTTTTTTACTGAAGTGTTAAAATTACAGTGTTTCTGAGCTTATAAAAATATAGTTTTTTTGCAACTTTTTTCATTAACTGTCAATAAGATTAATAGTTTTCCTGAACTGTCAAAATGTAATACCAAGTCTAGAACTGTTATTTAAAACCAAAATGAACCAAATTCAGTCAAACTTTAAAACCCATCATTACTGAATCAATTCCCTATTTGCAAAATAATATATTTGGTGGACATATAGATGGTATCTCTCATTCCTGCACCGAAGGATCCATAAGCCAAAACAACTTCAACACAAGAAATATATCCTTCAAAGAGAATTATCAGCTTGAACCTCAACAGACCCTTTCACGGATCGGAAACTACGAACTCTTGGACCCAGAGTCTGGAACAAGCAAAAAGAATTGTAAGTAGCAGATACTGTATTTAAGTACATTCAACAGAAACATTGATATATAACAGTCAACAGAAACATACACCACCCTCCACATAATGCAGTAACTGAAACTTTAAACCCACATAGCTTATTTGCACATACCTCTCATCATCAGCATCATGCTGCATGACAGATACAAAGTAGAATTCGATCCAAATATGAGAACATACTACAGATTGCAGTCACCAAATCAAAAGACAAATTGACACAGGAACAAGGAACTATCTTATTCAAATAGGAACAGATCAGCTAGAAATAAAAAGACTTGACATATATATATATATATATATATATATATATATATATATATATATATATATATATATATATATATATAACATGAAAAAGCATGAAGAACATCACTCGTTTCTATTGGTGAGAGACTTGAGTTACAACAGACTCATTTCAATAGTGGTAAGAGAGTGAATCATCTCATATCAAAATTAACAAAGAAAATAAATTCAATTATGCTGATGCTCTAATCAAGTAATCATACAAGATTTGCTGGGTGATGCTTGTCAAAAACAGTAAATTCACAAGAATGTCACATAATCATAAACCAATTCAAATAAAATTAAACTCCAATCGGATGGAGTATAGCCTAGTAGTTAAAAGTTAAACACTGGTGTCATTTCGTTCATGTTGCTAACTCCACTTAATGAAAAAAAGCTTTTGTTGTTATGTTCTATTTTAGCCAAAGAAATCATATAACAAATTTGTGTTACTCTCTGCATCCTCTAAGTTCCATAGGACTTTTTCTGCAGAAGAACAATATAAATGGTGGGCTTAAAGACTAGGTAGTGCAGGGAAGAATAACATATTTAAGCCTTACAATACCAGTTAGAGCCACCTCCTTTAAACACATGCAAAAATATCATGAAACTATTTGTGGCACTCTCAGATCCACAATCAAGAAAACAATGGACCTATATATTGCTTAATTCAAGTAGTTGCTTCAAAGTGACAGATACAAGACAGGCTTCTAGGTATGTCCCTCTAGGTCCTAAATTATAAACAAATATCAAGAGAGACAAATAACAGCACGATGGTTGAACACATTAGTTAAGAAAGATGAATCAATAAAACCTAAAACCAAACAAATAGGAAGTTACGAGTCATTGAGTTTTTCAAATGGCTATTTTTAAGCTACAAAACTCCTCAATTAAAGGAACTTAGTAGAAACCTATATTCAGAAAAAGAGGTGATACAAAAAGGAAAAGCCCAAGGCCGTGAAACTACATTAATTTAAAGGCGCCAAATTTCATAATCAAATATCACAAATGCAAATGAAACATTATTTGTTCCAGGGGAATATATAAAATCCAGCAACAATTACAAGCAAGAAGCAATCCATGCTATAAAATATAAATACTAAAGTCAGGAAGCCTATTGACAAAGTAACACAGGATAAAGCAATCCATTTACATCACAACTACCAACATGGTTCCAGTTATCAAATGCAACAAATGTTTCTATCCTAAATGATAGTATTTTTCCCTTTGATCAAATAACAGAACTTACGAAGCTGATACTAAACTAATCATCAACTACAAATTTCTACTACCTTGGAAGGAAGAAGTTTTTTCTCTTCATAAAGCTTCAACAGCTGAGAACTTTCCACCTCAAAGCAGTTAACAAATTTCTTCAAGAACGTCTTCTAAGAAACTTCATACGCCGTAGCAGATTTAGTGTTTTTAATCAAACCTATAGGATCAAGTAATAGAATTCCTTGAGGGAATACTAACACAAGTCACCAGTTAAGATTGACAATTTTAAATTGAAATTACAAACCCAATGCAGGACACAGACGCCACTAGCATATCTCTACTACCTTGGAAGGAATGCCTCTTTTCTCTTCATACAGCTTCAACAGCTGAAAAGCTTCCTTCTCATAGCAATTCACAAATTTCTTCAAGAACATTTTCTCGGTAGCTTGAAACGGTACAGCCGATTTAGCATTCTTAATCAAACCTTTGGATTCAAGAAATTGCAACACATAAGCCCTAGGCATAACTCTTTTCTCCAAACTCAGCAAAAGAAGTACAGGGTGTTTAGCAAGCAGATGAGACTCCCAACCCATTTTGTTGACAAAAAACTTCATCATTTTCTCAATTTTATCCATAGATGCCAACATACACCATGGATACCTCAAAAATGCTGAAATAATAATATCTTCAGACCAACCCCATTTCTTATACAAATCAATCTTATTTTCCCAAAGTGATTTACTCATAAGCTTAGCACGCAATGCTACAACAAAAGGCGCTTTATTGGGATTAAATCCCAATTCCTTTACTTCGTTCACTGCCTTCTCAAAGATATGGGGATTCTCAGTGACTATGTACCAATTACGAAATAAAAGAGCAATCTTTGATTGAGGGACTCCATTTCGAATCAACAATTGAACATTATCAACCGGGTGCTTTGAATAAATCAAGTAAGCACATTTTTTTAGACACTGTATAGCTGATTCATCAGAAAGCACAAGACTTTTTAAGAAATCATAACATGGGGTAATAGTTCTCTCTAAACTTTGAATTAACAAAGAGGGGTTTTTGGTGACGATGTGAATTAGGTCAGAAGGTGAAGTACCTTTTGAGAGAAGGAAGTTGAATTTGGGGAGAATGGTTTTATTGGGATCGAAAGAGAGAAGTATTGGGATGGTTTTGATGATCTTAGAAAACTGAGCGTTTGAGAAGCCATGAGATGTAAACAAGCGGAGAACTGAATCGGGTTTTTCAGAGTTATCGAAATGAACTCGTTTGGAGAGCTTGGAAGCGGTTTCTGGAGAAAAGCCATAATTGTTGATGAGGTAGTTGACAGTGAAAGAGTGAGGATGTTTAGAAGAAGAAGAAGATGAAAAATGTTGGAGAAGAAGAATACAGGGAGAGAGTGTTAGGGTTTGTAAGGTTGTTGTAATTCTTCTAATGATGATGGGAGAGGAATTAGGGCAGAGGAAGGCTCTGCGATAGTGAAGGAACATGATCGAATTGAGGTTTTAGCGAAATTAATAACTCCAATAACTTCTATCTATCTATCTATCAACTACTACAAGCAAGGGTTTTGCGAAGCATTGTTGAATAATGAGATGGGATTCAAATTACATTCGTACCTTTATTCTTGCCATATATATCACGGTTGTGTCGTCTCCTTTGCCGGTGTCATGAAACGATAGTTACTGGTTTTTTTTTTGTCAAGAAGCTTGGAGGATGAATATTGAGTGTTATGTGTGAAACACGTAATCACGCATTAATGTTTTACGGTGAAGGTCATCCGTTCAATGTTACGGTCGAGGCTACGTCAAGGTAAGACTGAGTTTCAACAATTGCTAATCATGTGTATTGGCATAGAGTCAAAGACGATACTTCGATTGTAGAAGGCATGTTTTGGGCACATCCAGACTCCATTGAGCTTTTAAATATATTCCCCATTCTATTGCTGATTAATTTCATGTATAAGACCAACCGATATAAGTATCCTCTGGTTGAGATTGTCAGTGTAACCTCAACGGGCATGACTTTCTCCATTGCATTTGCTTATGTCCAGCGGGAGAAATTGGGTAACTTTGTTTGTGTTATAGAAAAACTGTAGGGTCTCTTTAAGAGACAAGATGATTTCCCACAAGTTGTTCATGCAGTCACAACAGAGGTTTATAAACAAGCATTGCAAAACTTTGAGAGTGTTTCAGCACCATTTGACAACTTCATTAGTTATGTGAAGAACACTTGGCCTCACAAAGAGAGGTTTGTCGATGCATGGAATAACTGTTATATGCACCTGGTAACACTACTACCAACAGAGTTGAGTCAGCGTACTCATGTTGATAGTAGAGGAGACTCGTGTTTGTGCTGGGATTGGATATGTGGCATACTTAGGATACAACATACTAAACTTGAGCGTTGTTTCGAGCATAGCCTCAGACTAGCTCGGTTCAACTCGTTGGTCCAGTATTTTGGACTAGATTAAGTTCGAAAAAACACAATTTAGTAGATAACTTTAAATTGATGTAAGTCAAAATATTTAAATTACAAAAAAATCTCTACAAATTAATGATTTAATACAAATAGTAAAATTTAATAAAATAATAATAATAGTAAATTTTTTGGACAGCAATAATAATAGTAATAAAAACAATTTTTTATTTCTATTTATTTAAGTATGTCAATCTTGTAGATTTAGAAAACTTTTTTTGGTGGTATGTAACTTAGTCTTTTTAGCTAAATGGATTTCTACAAAAATTTTGATCTTGCCTATTTAAAAATAAACCGTGCCTGCCTTGTCTGAAGTAGGATAGGCCATAAGCCCCTGTTAGGGTTGTTCGTGGTTCAACTCAAGAGGATAATTGAACTGAACCAATTGAAACAGTTCGACGAACTAAACCGAATCGCAGTAACAGTTCGCCGAACAGAACTTAAGTTGCCACGAAACTTAAGTACCGTACGTGTCCGAAAAAGTGCTACCAAACCTCTGATTACGCAATTCCACCCTTGAGCTCAATCACATCCCTCCTATCCGTAGCTGACTTCTTCACCATAATCCAAGCTCTGGTAGTCTAGAGCTCTAATACCATTGATAGGAACTCAATCAAACAGTGAAAGGGAAAACAGAGTGCAGTATGAATTGGAAAGTTCTATTCCATGAATCAGTATGCATTACAAGAAACCGTACAGAAACTGTGAAATCAGCAAATGAAAAGAAAATACAAGTGCAAACTGACTCCAATGCCCAGCCCAAGCCTATGCCAAAACTTGTCTATCTTCTATTCCATCATTCCTACTTTTATTCTAGGACTCATGCACAATGCGTGAGTCAAGCACACACACACACTGCAGCCACATCAGCACATTCTGTTTTGCAAATTCACTCCACTACTTTGAGACATATCCCCTTTTACCCCTGGTGTCATTTCGTTCATATGGCTAACTCCACTTTAATGAAAAAAAAGCTTTTGTTTTTATGTTCTATTCGTGTTACTCTCTGCATCCTCTCGGTTTAAGCTAGGACTTTTTCTGCAGAAGAACAATATAAATGGTGGGCTTAAAGACTAGGTAGTGCAGGGAAGAATAACATATTTAAGCCTTACAATACCAGTTAGAGCCACCTCCTTTAAACACATGCAAAAATATCATGAAACTATTTGTGGCAATCTCAGATACACAATCAAGAAAACAATGGACCTATATATTGCTTACTTCAAGTAGTTGCTTCAAAGTGACAGATACAAGAAAGGCTTCTAGGTATGTCCCTCTAGGTCCTAAATTATATACTGCTATTTAAACAAAATACAAGAGAGAAAGGAAAATGCTTGAGGGAATACTAACACAAGTCACCAGTTAAGATTGACAATTTTAAATTGAAATTACAAACCCAATGCAGGACACAGACGCCACTAGCATATCTCTACTACCTTGGAAGGAATGCCTCTTTTCTCTTCATACAGCTTCAACAGCTGAAAAGCTTCCTTCTCATAGCAATTCACAAATTTCTTCAAGAACATTTTCTCGGTAGCTTGAAACGGTACAGCCGATTTAGCATTCTTAATCAAACCTTTGGATTCAAGAAATTGCAAGACATAAGCCCTAGGCATAACTCTTTTCTCCAAACTCAGCAAAAGAAGTACAGGGTGTTTAGCAAGCAGATGAGACTCCCAACCCATTTGGTTGACAAAAAACTTCATCATTGCCTCAATTTTATCCACAGATGCTAGCATACACCATGGATACTTTAAAAATGCAGAATCAATAAGATCTTCAGACCAACCCCATTTTTTATACAAATCAATCTTACTTTCCCAATGTGATTTAGTCGCACTCTTAGCACACACTGCTACAATGAAAACCGTCATGTTGGGGTTGAATCCCAATTCCTTTACTTCCTTCACTATCTTCTCAAAGATATGAGGATTCATCGGGAGTATGTAATACAAATCACGAAACCTAAGAGCAATCTTTGATTGAGGAACCCCATTTTGAAGCAACAATTGAACATTATCAATTGGGTTCTTAGAATAAAGGAAAGAAACACATTTTTTCAGAGCCTGTATAGCTGATTCATCGGAAAGCGTGAAACTTTTTAAGAAATCATAACATGGGGTAATAGTTCTCTCCAAACTTTGAGTTAAGAAAAATGGATTCCTTGTGACTATATGAATTAGGTCAGAAGATGAAGTACCTTTTGAGAGAAGGAAATTGAATTTGGGGAGAATGGTTTTATTTGGATCATAAGTGAGAAGTTGTGGTGTGCTTTTGATGATCTTAGAAAACTGAGCGTTTGAGAAGCCATGAGATGTGAAGAAGGCGAGAACTGAATCGGGATTTTCAGAGTTATCAAAATGAACTCGTTTGTAGAGTCTGGAAGCGGTTTCTGGAGAGAAGCCATAATTGGTGATGAGGTAATTGACTGTGAAAGAGTGATGATTTTGAGAAGAAGAGGAAAAATGTTGGAGAAAAAGAATAGAGGAAGAGGGTATTAGGGTTTGTAATAACGTGGTTCTGATGATGGAGGAGGAATGGAGATTACGGCAGAGCAAGGCTCTGATGCGATGATAGTAAGGGAACATGGAATGGAATTGGGACAAAAAAGGGTTTTCAGAAGAAATGGGACAGTTCTATGTTTGTGCCGTTGTATGCGAATGTGAAAATTACTATTATGTTCATTTAGTAACAATTACTATTAAGTCAGACTATTTTTTTTTTGGTAAAATTTTCAGCTAGTTGTTACTGGGTTCGATTCGATACGTCTGGCCATAGATTTTATAAAATATATTTAAGAAATATATTCGAGTCAACTCGAGACAGAGGCCGAGTTGATGACGTCATCACGATTTAATGAGACATCTGATCCAAAATTAGGCTGAACTGACCACCCTTCTAATTCACGACCGAACCGGTCAAACCGATCAGTCAGAGCCGAGTTTTAAAACACTATTCACAAGCATTTTTACTCTTATAAATAGAGGGAATGCTTTGACTCAACATTCAATGTTTTGCTTATTTTTTTCTCACCTTACCTTTTTCACTACTTGTCAAATTTTGCTACAATATTTGAGGAGCCCCATATGCTCATTTATCTTTTGAATGCTCATTTATCTCTTTTTGGTTGCAAACAAATGGAGTGCTTTCAGATGACTGAATGCAACTCTAGCAGGCCATTAACTCTTCAAGTGATAATTACTTCTCATCTCTCAATTATGGCTGAGAGTGACACCAACCAAATTTTTAGACCCACAAGTAATGCACTGTCTATCCAGCCAAAGGATTCTTCTGAGAAGATCACAAGACAAGATTTGTCAAAATTTAAATCACATTAATTATGATATATTTGAACATTGGATAATATACAGTTATAATAACTGGAAAACAAGCTACACATATGATTTTTGAGACCTCAAGTTTCGCCATTCAAACTTCACCCAACGATGCAGATTGCAGAGAAACCTTGCTACTCCGCATAAGTCAGGAAGCCTATTGACAAAGTAACACAGGATAAAGCACCAGATACGGCAAATGCAACAAGTGTTTCTAACCTGAATGATAGTGATTCTCCAATAGGATCAAATAACAGAATTTAGTAATCTGATTCAACACTAATCATCAACTAGAATTACAATTTCAAACCCAATATAGCATGCGGACGCCACTAGCTTATCTCTACTACCTTGGAACAACACCTCTTTTCTCTTCATATCGATTCACAAATTTGTTCAAGAACATCTCAGAAACTCTAAAGCTGCGCCGATTTAGCATTCTCAATCAAACCTCTAGATTCAAGATATTGCAACACATAAGCCCTGGGAATAACTCATTTCTCCAAACTCAGCAAAAGAAGTGCTGGGTATTTGACAAGCACAAAAGACTTCCAACCCAAGTAGTTGACAAAAAATGCATCATTGTCCCAATTTTAACCAAAGATGCCAGTATGCATCATGGATACCTCAAAAATGCAGAAACAATAATATCTTCATACCAACCCCATTTCTAGGGTTTGTAACGTGGTCCTGATTAGAATGAAGGGATAGAGATAACAGCAGAGCAACAAGGCTCTGAGATATTGCTAAAGGAAATGATTGTTGGGCCCAAAAAATACCATTTATGGATAAGATAAAATTGAGTCTTAAACAACATTTCAGATAGTGAAATGCTCCCAAGTCCTAACAGATATGTTATTAATCAAAACTTGGAGCCCTCAATGCATCCAATTATATGAAGACTAAAAGGTTATATCAGTAAACAATAAGATTGCATATACCAACAATAGTTTGAAATCTAATTTTTTTTTCAAACACCAATGTTTTAAATAAAATATTAACCCAAGTACACAAAAATATATGATAACATGTTAATATCATTCCAGTACCCACACATAGGCATGCAGTAACCAATGATCAGAAACATCACATTAAAATACACTCAAGAAAGAAAAAAAGCAATATCACACACAAACTGATATGAACAGGTAATCTGGTATCATGCTCATTTAGTATTTTTCCATACCACCAGATGATTAAAAGTATATCTTGATTGATGGATGTAAGTATATTTCAGATAATCTTTAAGAACCAAAGATTTTTTCAATCCACTGTAGTACAAAACAAATGAAGAAACAAAAGATTAAAAGTATATCTTGATGAAAACCAAAGCTGCAATTCTATCTTGTATATCATATATACAGAGTTAAGTACAAAGATGTTACAAAGCTAGGTATTACAGAGGGCTCCGTTACCAATATCATATGAAGATACACACCATAGAGTACTTTCTCATGATTGATGTCACCCTAATGGCACACTATCATCTGATTTGAAAACTACAATGTTTGATCAAACATCCCATTTTCGTTTTAGAATACAACTACAATACTTAGTCAAACACCCTATGTTGAAAAACATAAAATATATGTGCTGTGCATCTACACTTGGAGAAAAGGCCAAAATATATGTCAAAAGGGATGCCGTAAAGCATCCTCTACTACATACAAACAATAATATGAAAAAGAACAAAAGGAACGCAGCTTTCTCACAACATCCTCTAAGTATTGCAATCTTATTGTTAAGTATGCATCATGGATACCTCAAAAATGCAGAAACAATAATATCTTCATACCAACCCCATTTCTAGGGTTTGTAACGTGGTCCTGATTAGAATGAAGGGATAGAGATAACAGCAGAGCTACAAGGCTCTGAGATATTGCTAAAGGAAATGATTGTTGGGCCCAAAAAATACCATTTATGGATAAGATAAAATTGAGTCTTAAACAACATTTCAGATAGTGAAATGCTCCCAAGTCCTAACAGATATGTTATTAATCAAAACTTGGAGCCCTCAATGCATCCAATTATATGAAGACTAAAAGGTTATATCAGTAAACAATAAGATTGCATATACCAACAATAGTTTGAAATCTAATTTTTTTTTCAAACACCAATGTTTTAAATAAAATATTAACCCAAGTACACAAAAATATATGATAACATGTTAATATCATTCCAGTACCCACACATAGCCATGCAGTAACCAATGATCAGAAACATCACATTAAAATACACTCAAGAAAGAAAAAAAGCAATATCACACACAAACTGATATGAACAGGTAATCTGGTATCATGCTCATTTAGTATTTTTCCATACCACCAGATGATTAAAAGTATATCTTGATTGATGGATGTAAGTATATTTCAGATAATCTTTAAGAACCAAAGATTTTTTCAATCCACTGTAGTACAAAACAAATGAAGAAACAAAAGATTAAAAGTATATCTTGATGAAAACCAAAGCTGCAATTCTATCTTGTATATCATATATACAGAGTTAAGTACAAAGATGTTACAAAGCTAGGTATTACAGAGGGCTCCGTTACCAATATCATATGAAGATACACACCATAGAGTACTTTCTCATGATTGATGTCACCCTAATGGCACACTATCATCTGATTTGAAAACTACAATGTTTGATCAAACATCCCATTTTCGTTTTAGAATACAACTACAATACTTAGTCAAACACCCTATGTTGAAAAACATAAAATATATGTGCTGTGCATCTACACTTGGAGAAAAGGCCAAAATATATGTCAAAAGGGATGCCGTAAAGCATCCTCTACTACATACAAACAATAATATGAAAAAGAACAAAAGGAACGCAGCTTTCTCACAACATCCTCTAAGTATTGCAATCTTATTGTTAAGTATGCATCATGGATACCTCAAAAATGCAGAAACAATAATATCTTCATACCAACCCCATTTCTAGGGTTTGTAACGTGGTCCTGATTAGAATGAAGGGATAGAGATAACAGCAGAGCTACAAGGCTCTGAGATATTGCTAAAGGAAATGATTGTTGGGCCCAAAAAATACCATTTATGGATAAGATAAAATTGAGTCTTAAACAACATTTCAGATAGTGAAATGCTCCCAAGTCCTAACAGATATGTTATTAATCAAAACTTGGAGCCCTCAATGCATCCAATTATATGAAGACTAAAAGGTTATATCAGTAAACAATAAGATTGCATATACCAACAATAGTTTGAAATATAATTTTTTTTTCAAACACCAATGTTTTAAATAAAATATTAACCCAAGTACACAAAAATATATGATAACATGTTAATATCATTCCAGTACCCACACATAGCCATGCAGTAACCAATGATCAGAAACATCACATTAAAATACACTCAAGAAAGAAAAAAAGCAATATCACACACAAACTGATATGAACAGGTAATCTGGTATCATGCTCATTTAGTATTTTTCCATACCACCAGATGATTAAAAGTATATCTTGATTGATGGATGTAAGTATATTTCAGATAATCTTTAAGAACCAAAGATTTTTTCAATCCACTGTAGTACAAAACAAATGAAGAAACAAAAGATTAAAAGTATATCTTGATGAAAACCAAAGCTGCAATTCTATCTTGTATATCATATATACAGAGTTAAGTACAAAGATGTTACAAAGCTAGGTATTACAGAGGGCTCCGTTACCAATATCATATGAAGATACACACCATAGAGTACTTTCTCATGATTGATGTCACCCTAATGGCACACTATCATCTGATTTGAAAACTACAATGTTTGATCAAACATCCCATTTTCGTTTTAGAATACAACTACAATACTTAGTCAAACACCCTATGTTGAAAAACATAAAATATATGTGCTGTGCATCTACACTTGGAGAAAAGGCCAAAATATATGTCAAAAGGGATGCCGTAAAGCATCCTCTACTACATACAAACAATAATATGAAAAAGAACAAAAGGAACGCAGCTTTCTCACAACATCCTCTATCATATAAATATCAAAATCTTTTATCCTCAACTCTCTTTGCCGTACGACGTAAATTCAATTTAAATAACACACAATGCAGATGGCAGATGAAAATGCATTTTTGATCACAAATTCATAACAATCAATATGGTTCCAGTTGTCAAAAGCAACAAGTATTTCTAGTCGGTCTAAATGAATGTGGTTTTTTCTTTGATCAATGAAGGAATTCTTCTATAGGATCAATTAATAGAATTCCTTGAGGGAATACTAACACAAGTCACCAGTTAAGATTGACAATTTTAAATTGAAATTACAAACCCAATGCAGGACACAGACGCCACTAGCATATCTCTACTACCTTGGAAGGAATGCCTCTTTTCTCTTCATACAGCTTCAACAGCTGAAAAGCTTCCTTGTCATAGCAATTCACAAATTTCTTCAAGAACATTTTCTCAGTAACTTGAAATGGTACAGCCGATTTAGCATTTTTAATCAAACCTTTGGATTCAAGAAATTGCAACACATAAGCCCTAGGCATAACTCTTTTCTCCAAACTCAGCAAAAGAAGAATAGGGTGTTTGGCAAGCAGATGAGACTCCCAACCCATTTGGTTGACAAAAAACTTCATCATTTTCTCAATTTTATCCATAGATGCCAACATACACCATGGATACCTCAAAAATGCTGAAATAATAAGATCTTCAGACCAACCCCATTTCTTATACAAATCAATCTTACTTTCCCAACGTGATTTACTCATAAGCTTAGCACGCAATGCTACAACGAAAGGCGCTTTATTGGGATTAAATCCCAATTCCTTTACTTCATTCACTGCCTTCTCAAAGATATGGGGATTCAAAGTGACTATGTGCCAATTACGAAATAAAAGAGCAATCTTTGATTGAGGGACTCCATTTCGAATCAACAATTGAACATTGTCAATCGGGTGCTTTGAATAAATCAAGTGAGCACATTTTTTTAGACATTGTATAGCTGATTCATCAGAAAGCACAAAACCTTTTAAGAAATCATAACATGGGGTAATAGTTCTCTCTAAACTTTGAATTAAAAAAGAGGGATTTTTGGTGACAATGTAAATTAGGTCAGAAGGTGAAGTACCTTTTGAGAGAAGGAAATTGAATTTGGGGAGAATGGTTTTACTGGGATTAGAGGAGAGAAGTTTTGGGATTGTTTTGATGATCTTAAAAACTGAGCGTTTGAGAAGCCGTGAGATGTGAAGAAGGCGAGAACTGAATCGGGTTTTTCAGAGTTATCGAAATGAACTCGTTTGGAGAGTTTGGAAGCGGTTTCTGGAGAGAAGGCATAATTGTTGATGAGGTAATTGACTGTGAAAGAGTGGTGATTTTGAGAAGAAGAGGAAACGTGTCGGAGAAGAAGAATAAAGGAAGAGGGTATTAGGGTTCTGATGATGATGGAGGAATGGAATGGAATTGGGAGAAGGGTTTTGCGAAGCATTGTCGAATAATGAACGAACTAGGGGACACTTCTACTTGTGCCGTTGTCTGCCGATGTCACTTGTCACTTGTCACTAAACCACACACTTACTTAATGGTCTTGATCATCGAGGGCTATATGTTACTTTTGGTCCATTGGCTAAACTATGAGCAATACAATTGGCTTGTCGCGAATAAAACTGAGTGAATAATTATGTAAATGAGAAAGAAGTCATTGCAAAAAGAGATAATGACATCGAACTCGTTGGCTAATCGCACACAACCGTTGACGGCGTCAACTACAGATTTGCAGTCAATCTCTAAGTCAACATCATGAATGTCCAGTTGAATCAACCATCGAAGAGCCTCTAGTAAACCCACTGCCTCAATCTGTTGTGGCTTCAAGAAGCCATAAAACCAAATTGTCTTTGCGTTGAGAAAACGTCTGTCATGATCCCGTAAACAAATTCCAAGACCACATCGCGACTGGTCCGTGAACTCTATTTTGGTTCCCTCAACTCTATCATATTCTCATATTCTGGTTCAATGTGGTTCCATAAACCAGCTGCTTGCCACACTTGTTGGGCCTTAGGACAACCGAAGAATAAATGTCATTCGTTCTCTAAAACATTGTCACACATGGGACATCTACCAGTGCATTAAACACACGTACGTTGCAACCGGCACCGTGTAGGGAGGCAACCATGGGAGATGCACCATAGCATAATTTTTAATTTTGCCGGAACATTTAAAGACCAAATAACATTCCAATTACCATAAACACGCAAATGTGAAGTGTCCACAAGATGGTTCATAGCATAATAATAAGCGGACTTTACCGAATAGACACCATTACGACTCAAGTCCCACATCAATTGGTCTTCCCCCAAAGTTGTACAACGGGGGATGGGAAGGATGGCTTGTGCATCGGCTTCATTAAAGACCTCGTTGATTAGGGTGGCTTTCCACTCACTAGTATCGTGATTAATGAGATTGGAGACAAAACAAAGATTAGAATTCTCCAGTTGGGTAGTAGTGATATAAGCATTTTCAGAGTTTCGGAGCCAAGGATCGTCCCATATACAAATATTAAAGCCCGTTCCAACTCTCCATCGCATCCCACCATTGACAATTCTCCGATTCAACTCTTTAGTTCATACTATATATGGATACATATATATATATATATATATATATATATATATATATATATATATATATATATATATATATAGGGGATGTATAAGGTGAGAGGAGTGTTTATTATGAGAGATGAGAGGAGTAAATCTGGACCCTATAACACAACATGGGTGGTTGTGATTAGAAAGTGGGTAGTTATCACGTTGACTTTTTGTTTTAATCTCAACCATTCTTGATTTGATCTATGGTCATGATTGGTTCCTCTCACCCTCTCATCATAAAAGTTCTCTGCTCCTATATATATATATATATATATATATATATATATATATATATATATATATATATATATATATATATATATATATATATATATATATATATATATATATATATATATATATATATATATATAATATCTATCTATTCAAATAACCAACACTTAAATTATCTATATTAGCCTCCATACCTATCTTCCATTTGTTTTTTTACTTATGAACTGAAGTTTTTCATAAGGGTAAACGGGTCACTTTACCAACTTTAAAAAATTTGGAAACCCAACTCTCTCTGACATTCATTATCGGTGCCTTTCACTTCAATCAAACCTCACTGCTTCAATCAACTTGCCTTCAACTTTATCTTCAAATTTAACTCTTTGAAGCTTCCTCATCAACGGTAAACCCAACTCTTCTTCTTCCATCTTTATTCAGCTCTCTTCATCTTTATCCTCCACGCCTTAAAACAAAAAACAATTAAGCCAAAAGTCTCCCGCTTCCTTAAAAACAAAACTGAATGGTTTAAACAAAAATCAAGCTCTCCTCTTGAGCCTCAAAACTCATACCAACAATGTAAGTTCGCTACATTTCTTAGCTTCCTTTTCTTCCAACTTCTATTTCTACCATCTTTCATGCTTTCCACTTTCTCTGCAACTAATTTTGCTTCATTTCCTCCATTTCAGCTTCATTAAGGTTTTTCTTCTCTACTTGAAGGTAATATCTTTTTTTTTTACCCTACCTTTGTTCTATGTTCTTCATTTACCTACTGTGTTTACATGTTAATGAAACTTAGGGCTACAAGAGGGTAACCACCGTATCTCCCCCTCCCTCTCAAGCTCTCATGTATCCTAATTCTTGATTTTTTTTCTGGTTTTTCGTTTTGGTAGAGGGGAGGCATGAGTTAAAATCGTAAGAGGTACATTTTCTATTTTCTATCTTTTTAGTTTTAAATTTTTTAATTCCAAAGTCATAATGCAATAGGGTTCTTATTATATGGGATTCTTTCTCAACTTCATTCATTCCATTGTTTATTTACCTTCTTTTACTTCTTCTCTTTAATATTTATTCAATTTGTTGTTTTTTTGTTAGTATGCACACATACTGCTTGATGAAATGTATACTTATATATACATCTTATTCATCATGAAGTTGCATTTTATAAGTTTGTGCAGCAACCTACAGTTAAAATTTACATTTTATAAATTTTTCTAGAGTCTCACCAATGTGTTTTTCTATTTAATGCTCATTTCGTTATTGACATTGTTGTGTCTCTATTAATCGTTGCAATGAATATGTTCTGTTTGTTCTTAATAAATCTACACAGGAGGGTATTGTAATCCTATCCACTCGATAAGGTTTTGTTTGTTCTTTCTATCAGTGCAATAACTTCATCTTCACATTGGTCAGAAGCTCCATGGATGCTTCATATCGTGATATCTCAAATGATTCTATTGGGAATTTTCATTGCAAGGGAACAATCTTGGAAATCTGGTATGTATGTTAGATGGTACATTTTTCAGAAACAATAGGTAGTGTGAAATTAAAACTGAATTTGAAAATGATTATGTGATCATCAGTAATGTTAGTTGTCTCTTGGATGCTAGACATGGAATTTTCCTATGTTACTCCTCACTGGTCTATTGAGTTCAACCAATCTCTTCATTTTTCATAATTACTTAAGCACATCATTTATGGCTCTTGGTGACAAGTGCACATCATTTCTAGCTCTCTGTGTCTGAGAAGCTGAACTATGATGAATATAGAGTGATACCTTATAAGGCAGAGAGGCTAGGTGGCTTGACCATCAGGAGTTGAAGGTGGCTTGATAATCTTAATGCAAAACATTTTGCTAAGACTTACTAGCGTTATATGGAGAAGCAGCTGCATTAAGATTGCAATTTGCATCTATCTATGGGTACTAAGTTTACATGTTGGCCTATTCTATGAATGCTTGCAGTCAATAGTTAACAAACTTTCTTGAGATTCTATTATGAACATTGGGTTTGTTTGTTTGTATTGCAGATAATATGGTCAACTTGAAAAAAGTGGATGTTGCACATGTATTCATGATTCATTTAGCATTCCACTTACCTGGTAGTTATACCTTGCTTTGCAGATTATGTTCTAAATGCTTCATTAAGCATTTGTCTAGCTGTATAAAAAATATTTGAAATGACTATATTAGTCTTCTCACTCACCCACATACATTTTTGCACAATTCACATCAAATCAAGATGGAAAACAAGATATTCATGTCCAAAATAAAATTCGCTGCAACATTTTTGGGAAAAAATAGAAGTAGGACTTACATCTTATCTTCCAAAATAGCAGCAGAAAATTTGACATTGTAAGTCTTTCATATATATATATATATATATATATATATATATATATATATATATATATGACACTCCAATCTTCTTTAATGCATTTGATTCAAAGTTGTTTGTGCTATAATTAACACCTAACAGAGCTGTCTGAGTCAATTGTTGCAATGTTCAAGAATAAGGGTTGGCTAGGTGTAGAGATTTCTTCATTTAAATTACTTAACGTGGTCCTTAGACACATGATTCTATGTGGTGTGTCCATAAACATAAGTAGAAGTAAAACATTCACATTGTGTGGCATTTTTTTTCCTTAAAAGTTTTCTCATGTGACTTGGAAAGGTTATGTGGCATTAATAATTTTACACAACAAGTCTTTGTTAACAGCTTTGGCATTTTTTCCTCTCTTTGTTTTGCAGTGGTGGAGGTTATGTGTATGTTTTGTTTTTTTTAAATTGTTTCTTTTTCTTTTGCAATCATCAGTAGTTTTTAAAACCACTCAAATCAATTCCTACATTGTGTTCTCCAGTCCCTATACTCATTCCATCCTTATTTGGTTCTATGATTGCTTTTAGAGTTAGTGTTTTCCAGCAGTTTGTTAGTCTTAGTTCTGTTTACTCAAGCAGCATGGCTACACACAAATATTTGATGTGCACAAATGTAAGGGGGAGTGAGAAGATACTCAATTACTAAAGAGAATAGTGAACAAAACTGCAACAAGAAGACCTTGATTTTAGAATATTTGAGGAGTTTATTTGGTTACAGAAATTTCAATAGGATGATATAAAATAAACATATATAGTATGAATTTCGTTACTGAGTCGAAGAAACTGTTCATGCTTTCTCATTTGCTTTTGAGGGTAGTTTTTGTTTTGAAACTCAATTTTTTTTAATGTTCCATAAAACATTATTTTACTTGCTGAAGTCATTATTGATTGCTTGAAGTTTGTTTCATGTGCTTGGCTATTATATGCACCTTTTTTTTTTTACAACAACTGCCACATGTACCGAATCTTATTTATGTAGCTTATTTCCATTGTTATTGCTAGAGCATAAATCAGACAGGCTTTGATTGTGTGAAGGGTTTGGATCATAATGTTAAGGGGTCTGCTTTTTACTTTTTATAACGCTTTTTACTTCATGCCTCCTTTTTCTTATATTCTTATTTATTTCTTCTTATCTTTTATTTGTAATTGTCTTTTTTTAGTGACCAACATTTGTCTTTTGTTCATAGAAGAAAAGATTTATTGTTTATGTTCTACGTTAGTGGGTTATCAAAATGCTTGAACTGTTTAACTATGTAGAGACAGGGTTTTAAATTTTAACTGATGAAGCTCATTATTTTAAAATTATTTTTTATTTTTCAACACCAATAAATATTTAATTTCTTTTGTAGGAAGGTCAAAAGGTGAAAAAATAAAAATATTGCCAAGTTATAGAGTTTTGTTTACTTATATGGCTTCTACCAATATTTTTGGTCAAGGAGAATATTGCCGGTGTTTTACAGATTTGCTTCCATTTTGGCACATGCCAATATCACGCATGTAATTATTCTTTGATTTTTGGCTTAAATATCATTTACCTCTCTGCAAATATCACCATAATCCATTTACCTCCCTGTAAAAATAAAAGTTTTAAAATGCCCCTTACAAATATACACCGTTTACGGTTACCCTCCTGCTGTTAGATTATGTTGACAACATTAAGTGTATAATAGGTATAATCTGTTTACGGTTACCCCCCTGCAAAATATAAATCATTTACGGTTACCCCCTTGTAGGGGGTAACTAGAAACACTTATTATTTGTAAGGGCTTTTTAAATTTTTTGTTTTTACAGGGGGTAAATGGATTATGCTGATATTTGCAGGGGGTAAATGATATTTAAGCCTTGATTTTTTCTTGACTCTTCGCGGAGAAACATGTACCAATTTTTATATTCACTTTCTAGATATAGTCTCTTTTTCTTTGAAAAAATCATTTTTTATATGTATTTTTCAGTTACATATATTTATTCACAATACTAAGTGTCGATGGGAAAACATATTCTTCTCATTTTCAAAACGACAAGTAAGGCCTTATAAATTGTTTATCCTATTTCTTAATAGCTAATACTTAGCAAAAAAGTAGCTTGATTTTGAAATTACGCATATAAGATTTCAATTCTATTTTTGTTGAAGTATTTTACTCTAAATATTTAATATATTATATTAACTTTTTCAATACGGGAAACAAGTAATGACTTGAATTGAAATTATTAGATAGTTTTTTATTTATTTTTAGTCAAAAAAAGATAATTTTTTTATTTTTTTTTTGGGACACTTGGATTATTTGATACTTGACAATCATCAAACTAAAACTAATTTAATGGAGTGATTCTACATATTATAATACATACATATATATATATATATATATATATATATATATATATATATATATATATATATATATATATATATATATTATTGTCTATTATTGATTGTTTGAGAAATATTGTAGTACCCCACACGTTCATTACCAACATAAATAAGTTTTCTTTACAAATTATATTTTAATTACATTCATTAACCTCCTTAATTAGAAGAGTGGACCTTCTTAATTTTAGATTTCTGATTGAGTATTATTCTTACGACATAACGCAATCGCCCGTGCAACACAATTTCACTATTATTCCACAAAACAAAACTATTACATTTTTTGTTGTTTTATTTTCATATTTAGAACAATGCAGTTTCAAATTTTCAATTTCAATTTGAATACTAATCAAACCACATAATGCGTTCAACCCGTGCGGATGCACGGGTAGTGTTACTAGTATATATATATATATATATATACACACACACACACACACACAAAAGAAAGTCGGAAAAACTCCTAGATTTCAAACATTTTAAAATAGCAAAATACTAGCCGTTTTTGAATTAAATAATGTGCTTCCCATTGATTCGGCGTTTTTTGAGCTCGACCTCTAAAAAATTCTAGTTTAGTGAAGAAGCTACAAAAAAAATGGTCAAAAAATGAGTTCAATTGGCCCATGGGTAGGTCTGAGCGCCTAACTAATTCGTGAACAGCCTAACTCATTTAAAACTCCAGTGGCCACTTGCCGATATCAAACAAAGGAACAAAACCACACACACCAGTGGTGTAGCTTCGAGCCTGGTTTTGCAAGGAGTATGAATAGGTTGGGTCATACATGCAAGTCAAGGGTTCAATTGCACCTTCTCAAAAATAAAAAACTACACTTATATTCCTGTATAAGTTTTATTTTGACGCTCCCGGAGTTTAAAATTTGCGTCTATACCTCTCAGTTATACAAGCTTTGTTAGTTAAATAAAATTTAAAATACTTAGACACTCTCTTCTCCTTGATTCACAAAGTATATAAAATATTGAAGGGTTTTTTTTATGGACCCCCACCCCATCCCCTCCCACCCCCACCCAATACCAAAACCCCAAAATGCCCTTGAAAAACTTAATTTTTTTAAAAAAAAATAAGAAAATCGTATATACCCCTTGAGTATGTATATACGATGGCTATTTTATGTCCAATCGTATATACGTACTCAAAGGGGTATATACGATGGTTTTTTAATTTTTTTTAATAATTTGTTTTAATTTTTATTACTAAAAGGCTACTAAAAATTCGTTAACTAGTCAAAACTACTCCAAAAAATTATAAAAACACCACTAAAAATCTAACAAAACCAAAATAAGGCTATGCAAATTTTTTTAGATTTTTTGGAGACTATGAAAAATTAAAAAAAATCGTAAAAAATAGTAAACGATGGAATTTGGGATTTTGAGGCCGTAGTCCCGTAAGAAGTCCCTTGATTCTTGATTTTTTTCGCTTCTAATGGCTGTGGTTTCATTACGATCGGAGTATGTTGCCCGAAAACCGATTTTTTAGCCTAAATTATACGTTCGACGTATAACATCGTCACGTTTTAACGAACTACACACAAAACCTATTTTCAGAACTTATATAATTTTTATTTGACTTAAAAAAATTTAAAAAAATACAATGGGGTCGTATATACACGAGGGGGTATATATACGACTATTTTTTGCCCATCGTATATATACACCTCCCAAGGCGTATATACGATTGAGGTGGGGGTTTTCCGATCGTATATACGCCTTGGGGGGTGTATATACGATGAGCAAAAAAATAGGGTCGTATATATACCCCCTCAGGTGTATATACGATTAAGGTGGGGGTTTTCCAATCGTATATACGCCTTGGGGGTGTATGTACGATGAGCAAAAAATAGGGTCGTATATATACCCCCCCAGGTGTATATACGATTGGTCAAAAATTTGTAAAAAAAAATACGTTTTCAGAAGGGCATTTTGGGGTTTTCAGTGTGGGTGGGGGTGGGAGGGGATGGGGTGGGGGTCCAAAAAAAAAACCCAATATTGAATAGTCCATAAAGCTTGTGAAATCTGTCAAATTTGTGTGCAAAATTTTTAAAAAAATTGTTTTATTAATCTCCATTTAATTTTACCCGTGTCACAAATAGGGGTGGGAATAGGCTGGGCCGAGCTAGGTTTTGCTTGGCTTGGGTCTGGCCTACATTGAAAATGTTAGGCCTAAGTGCAGTCTGTGTTTGTCGTCAGAGCCGATTTTCTTGGTCCGCCTGCTGGCCTTTACGAAAGCGACGACAAGGCACGAAAGCCTATTTAACTATTTTCTTGAGAAGGTCTACAACATTTCAATGATATAAGCCATTTAAATAGACTAACAAACTAATAAGTCAATGAGATTAAGTTCTAATTGAGATCTAACAAAACCTCTTAGAAAAATATCTTATATAACATCCTATTTAAATTCTATTTTATAATAATAACTTCTACAATGTCAAAAATTGACGTAGGTTAATATGTTTAAACTAACAAAAAATGTTAGTGAAGTTATGACTTAACACAAAGTACCAAATTCAATACAAAATAATATTAGTAATTAAAAAATTTAGTTAGATTTATTTAAATAGGCCGGCCTGATAGGCCCAAAAGGCTTTTTCAATGGCCGATGACCTGACCTATTTAGCTAAATAGGCTTTTGAAAAAGCCTTGCCCTTATCTATTTTCAAAAAAGTGCAGTGCAGTGCAGCTCTGGCACGTCAGAAGGTGAGTCGTAGGTCCCCTATTAGGGCGATGCGGCCTATTCCCACCCCTAGTCACAAACTTACACGACTACTAAATATTTCCATTTACTTTAAAACTAATAAATAAGAGAGGATGGTATAAGCTTGAAGATTAAATTGAAGATTACTGATGGTAAGCACTCAATAAGCACCTACCATTGGGTTGGGGATGGTCTAAAGGGGTTTTATTAGCCTGCCAAATGCCAAACCATATGCTGGGCATCATCTTAGACATGGCAATCCCAAGTGTTTTCAATTTCAGTGTTATGAAGTCACCACTCTTTTAAGCATTTGCATACAATACTAAAAAGCATACCTTAAACTAGATTAAGCAATACAGCCAATACATTATATTAAACATTCTTTTTAGTAAATCAACATGCACTTTCATCAAATAAAAAGAATATCCAATAACTTCATTCCCAAATAATTGAATATAACCAACCATTCAAGACTCAAGAGTTCATCTGAAATATTACATACAGACCTGAATACATTAATTACAAAAGGTAATTAATGTATTCATTGGTCCTAAATTATGAAAATGCTATTGAAAGAAATATCAAGAGGCCAATGACAGCACAATGCTTGAACACATTAGTTAAGAAAGAGGAATCTAAAAAACCTAAAACCAAGCAAATAGGAGAGTTGTTCAAATGGCTATTTTAAACTACAAAACTTCTCAATCTCTTTTTAAATAATAATAATAAAATGTTTGTGGACTGGTTTAAGAAGTTTGGTTAGTCAGAGAGGAGTGTGGTTCAGTTCTAAGTGCAGTCTGGTGCACTTCAGTTTATTGAACATCCTTAATAGCCAGCAATGGTTTCAATTGAAAAATGAAACTAATGCTCTTTATAACTCTGGAATCAAATAATTAAAGGATTCTGATACGATCCCATAACAGGATTTGTTAAATTTAGATCACATTATCATAGATTTGAACATCAGATAATATACAGTAATAACTGGAAAACAAGCAACAACATACAAATTTTGAGACCGCGAGTTTCTCTATTCAAACGTCGCTCAATGATACAGATTGCAGAGAAACCTTGCTAATCCACATAAGTCGGGAAGCCTATTGATAAAGCAACAGATATGGTAAAAAACATTGAAGATAGCTGATGAAGAAGTGTCTTCCATCAGACCTACCAATATAGTTCCAGTTATCAAATGCAACAAATGTTTCTAGCCTAAGTGGTTGTGGTTTTCCCTTTGATTAATTAATAAAAGAATCCTTCTATAGGATCAAATAACAGAATTTACTAAGCTGATACTAAACTAATCAAGTAATCATCAATAAAATTACAATTTCAAACCCAATATAGGACGCAGACGCCACTAGTATACCTTCACTACCTCGGAAGGAAGACGTTTTTTCTCTTCATAAAGCTTCAACAGCTGAGAACTTTCCTCCTCAAAGCAGTTCACAAACATCTTCAAGAACAACTCCTCGGAAACTTTATACGCCGTAGCAGATTTAGTGTCCTTAATCAAACCTCTGGATTCAAGAAATTGCAAGACAAAAGTCCTAGGAATAACTCTTTTCTCCAAACTCACCATAACAAGTAGAGGATGTTCGGCAATCACAAGAGACTCCCAACCCAAATGATTAACAAAATACTGCATCATTTTCTCAATTTTATCCATAGATGCTAACATACACCATGGATACCTCATAAATGCTGAAATACTAATATCTTCAGACCAACCCCATTTCTTATACAAATCAATCTTACTTTCCCAACGTGATTTATTCGCAAGCTTAGCACGCAATGCTACAACGAAAACCGTTTTATTGGGATTAAATCCCAATTCCTTTACTTCGTTCACTGCCTTCTCAAAGATATGAGTCTTCTCAGAGACTATGTTCCAATTACGA
The DNA here is from genome assembly GCA_020916435.1 of Oxytropis ochrocephala. Lineage (NCBI taxonomy): Eukaryota > Viridiplantae > Streptophyta > Magnoliopsida > Fabales > Fabaceae > Oxytropis > Oxytropis ochrocephala. The sequence continues at coordinate 9,476,386 of CM037093.1, read as the reverse complement.
AATAAAATAGCAATCTTTGATTGAGGGACTCCATTTCGAATCAACAATTGAACATTATCAACTGGGTTCTTAGAAAAAAGCAGCCAAGCACATTTTTTTAGACACTGTATAGCTGCTTCATCAGAAAGCACAAATTTTTTTATGAAATCATAACACGGGGTAATAGTTCTATCTAAACTTTGAATTAACAAAGAGGGATTTTTGGTGACGATGTGAATTAGGTCAGAAGATGAAGTACCTTTTGAGAGAAGGAAATTGAATTTGGGGAGAATGGTTTTATTGGGATCATAAGTGAGAATTTGTGGGATGGTTTTGATGATCTTAGAAAACTGAGCATTTGAGAAGCCATGGGTTGTGAATAATGCGACAACTGAGTCGGGTTTTTCTGAATTATCGAAATGAACTCGTTTGGAGAGTTTGGAAGCGGTTTCTGGAGAAAAGGCGTAATTGTTGATGAGGTAATTGACTGTGAAAGAGTGGTGATGTTGAGAAGAAGAGGAAAAACGTTGGAGAAGAAGAATAGAGGAAGAGGGTATTAGGGTGTGTAACGAAGTTCTGATGAGGATGGTGATGGGAGAGAAGTTAGGGCAGAGCAATGCTCTGCGATAGAGAAGAGGGAACATGGAATGGAATTGGGGTTTTAGCAAAGTTAACAAAAGTCAACAAAAACAAAAGGGTTTTGCGAAGCATTGGTCTAATAATCAAATCATCAATGTTACGTGGAGAAAAAAATTTAGACAAAAAGTAATTTACAATACTAATTAATTAAGTTTTTTAGATTATTAGTCAAGTGATTAATTAATCAAGTTTTTAATCAACGCCTCGAAAACTGTGAAAAAACAGGTGGCTAATTGTCTAAAAAACTTGGTTAATTGGTGTTGTAAGTTAGTTTTTGTCTATTTTTGTCTAAATTTCAATGTCCAAATAACATTTTTGTAATCAAATGGGGTTTCAAATTTCATTTGTACCTGGATTAAGTGAGTCAAGCACCTCTATAAGATGGTCTGATGGCCTAATGGTTTCAAAAATCGAACTACTTTGACTAAGTCCAGTTGGCCCATGGACTGACTAGACTGAACTAATTTTTTTAGCAGTTTTAGTAGTTTTTATTAAGGCCCATGCTTTGTACAACCCCCCTCCTACTCACTAGAACCCCCATACCACCCTTTATTCCCAAAATACCCTTAAATTTAAAACATTTTTTTAAAACATTAAGTACGGTTCGACCAAGCGTGTGTCGAACCTGTTAAGTGTGGTTCGACCATGCGTGCGCCGAACTGGTTCGCACTTGGCAGGGTCGAACCTCCCTGATTGTTGGTGGATATTGAATTGTTTAATTTTAACTGATTTTTAGCGATTTAATTTATTATTTGCTAACACTAGTATGACTAACACTAGTTGTTTAATTTTAACTGATTTTTAACGATTCGATTTATTCTTTGCTAACACTAGTATGACTAACACTAGTTGTTTAATTTTAACTGATTTTTAACGATTCGATTTATTCTTTACTAACACTAATTGTTTAATTTTAACTGATTTTTAACGATTCGATTTATTCATTGCACGAATTATTTTTTTAGACTTTTTCGGTTTGTATGACTTGTTGCACTTATCTATAATAGGTGTGATCGAACGTGAGCCGTTGATTTAAAACAATCGAACCGTTAAACTTATAACCGTTGGTGAGAATTTAAAAATTTAGTCGTTGATTGAACGATGGAGAGGGTTCGGCGCACGACTGATCGATTTGGATCGGCACACACTTGGTCGAACCTAGTCAAAACATAATTCTGAGTAAATTTTGACTGGTTCGGTGCAGCGAGATTCGATCAAGTTCGATCAACCGTGCGTCGAACCGTGCATAATCTTTAAAAAAAAAAAACCAAATTTCAATAAGGGCTTTTGGTCTTTTCACACCAAAAAGGGGGTTCTAGTGAGTAGCGGGGGAGTTTTGCATTTGGCTCAGTGGATCGGGATTAGGTAGGCCAATTTGACAACCTCGATCAAGGCTAGGGATGTTTTTTTTATACCCCCACCCCATCCCCTCCCACCCCCACCGTTTTACGTTATATCGAAATTACCCCTGGCATAATTTCACAATTTTGACTTGCATTGAATTCTCTCTGACTGGGACTCATTTTATCTGCCATCGTATATACATCAATGGAAGGTATATACGATTGCATTAAATAATGAACGTTGACCTTAAAAAGTGTGCATCGTATATATGTCCTTCAAGACATATATACGATTGCATTATTAAATGCTTCGTTAACTACCCATCGTATATAGGTTATATACGATTGAGCTATGAAGATCTTATCGTATATACATCTGGGCCATGTATATACGATGTTAAAAAATTACCCATCGTATATACATGGTTGACAAGGTATATACGATTGGTTTTTTTTTGTTTTTGGCTCAAACAGATATCTGTTTTGTACAAACAGATATAGACCCGCCTGCTGCAGATGCCGCTGCAGATGCCGACTTTCAGTTGGCTGCTTTTGATATTGATACTACATCGGCGTTCACGACGAATACGGTATATTTTTCACTAAAGTTTTTTGTTAATGAAGTTTGATTATTATTTTAACCAATTACTTAAGTACGTTACATTTATGTATTTATTTGTAGGTATTTTCTACACGCGAGGCTGTGGAGGAGTGGGCCAAATCTGTTGGTAGAAGTATCAGTGTAGTTGTTATTAAAGTGAGATCAGAAAAAGCAGCTGGAAAGAGGGGGAGTAGAGATAAGATTGATTTTGGCTATGAGAAGCAAGACAAGTTTACTAATGATTCAAGGGTTTTCGGTTCTAAAATGAGAGGTTGTCCTTTTAGATTGAAAGCTACTTGCACTGTTAGCCGTGGGGGTTGGTGTGTGACGATTAAATGTGGTAGTTGCTTAAAACTTCTATTGGTACTAATGCATTTGGGCGTCTATCTAAGGTGCAAAAGGATCTGGTTAACGAGCATGTGAATCTTGATGTTGGACCGAAAGCTACTATTACTGCTTTGAAGAAGATAGATCCGGAGAATGTGACTACTCTTCGCCAAGTTTATAGGCAGCGTCACAAACACCGGTTTACAAAGAGGGGTCCTAGAACGGACATTCAGAGTCAGCTTCATGGTTGCATCCGTATCCCGGTCGTTTTACCCTCTGACAGTCTATGTGTCCTTCAGTGCATCGTCCAACTCCCGGTGATGCGCCTAGATGTGTCGATTTAGCCGATGATTCTATTGATGACTTATATATTCACACACTTTTTTGTATTACACGTGTATCTATTACTATATCGCGTTTTTGTAATTATATGCGTTTATTTTATCCAAGACATCTACACCGTTGATGTTAATCAAATCACGAGACTTCAAATTATAACCGTTAATAAAATGACAACCGTTAACAAATAATAAGTCCCATCGTATATATCTCTTTTGGGACATATATATGATGTGTAATCTTTAGACATCGTATATATGTTCGTTGTGCGTATATACGATTGACTTAAAACGCATCAATCGTATATACGCACACTGAACATATATACGATGCTTAAAGATTACACATCGTATATATGTCCCAAAAGAGATATATACGATTCGTGTAATTTTGTCAAAAAAAAAGGTTTTTAAAGGGCATTTTGGAAATTCACTATTTGATGGGGGTATATGGGAATTTGGTGGGGTACAAAAAAAACCCTCAAGGTTATGACTGTATGGATTGATGATATTGACTCAAATTGGATGTAAAGAGATTGTGTTCTATAATTTGAATATTAAGAAAAAAGATGAAAACAAATAGAATTTATTAATGGTATTCATTTTAGAGTTTAATTGTTACGCATTGTAGTTTTTTTACTTCGACGATTAATCACAATACACAATATAAATAACTTTCAATGTAGTTGGGAGAAGGCTCACCTATTTTAATCGACATGGTAAATTATGATTGTTAACCGTATGAAAAATAAAGTTTACATTGACGATGTATATAAATTAAATATTTCATTTTATTTTATTTCATTTTTTCTATTACGCTACTTCGACAATTAACCACAATACACAATATAAATAACTTTCAATGTAGTTGGGAGAAGGCTCACCTATTTTAATCGACATGGTAAATTATGATTGTTAACAGTATGAAAAATAAAGTTTACATTGATGATGTATATAAATTAAATATTTCATTTTATTTTATTTCATTTTTTCTATTACGCTACTTCGACAAATTTGGGGTATGAGAATGTTAAAACCTAAAATAAATAGGCGCTTGCTTTTCCCACACCCCCTTCTACTCTAAACACACCCCATAAGGGTGTGAAAAGACCAAAAGACCTATTTTTTTTTTCAGAAATTTTCACCTGTTTGAACACGGCCTTGAGCGAGTTCGAACGAGGCCGTCGAGTGTGATAAATATGGGCGAGACACCGCAGGCGTTTTTTCACTGTTCGAATAGTGGTCATACGAACATGGTCGAATGATGTCGTTCGAACAAGTGTTGCGAGAATTGCTGCAGGATGACGAGCATTGGGCGCCTCGATTCCACCAAGCGCGTTTTAATCAGCGATTTACAATCATCAAATGTGTCGGATAAAGGAGTGGATGTAAATCCTTTGGAAAATGTGCACGAACGGATAGAATTTAGCGGCTCGATTTGTGATCTAAAAATGAAATCAACGGTGACATTTCACCACGCCTATTATAAAAGGTGGTTCACATCCTCGGACATTCTTCACCAAACCCTAATCGCTTCTTCACCAAAACCTTCTCTCCTTCTTCCCAACCCACCGCTTCTTAACCAAAACCTTCTCTCCTTCTTTCCAACCCCCAATTTGAAATGGAATGGCAATTGTGCTCAACCCAAGACTAAACGACAAATTCCTAATGTACTTTATCACGATTGGGCTGTCACCACCGACGAACATGGCGGCGTGTTTCGTTGTCCTAACCATGTGTTATGCGGGATGAATAAGGACATCACATTCGCCCGACTTCGAGAGAGAAAGGCGAGAGGAAGATTCGCCGCAGGAGCGTGGCGTAAAGACGTGGAGCGTATACGTTTGAAAGTTCAATTGTAGAGATGATGGACCGCCCGAAGATTCGATCATGGAGATCCCGGCGACAACGACGTCCGCGCAATGATGGAACATCTAGCTAACGTTAGATGGGGCGACAAATCTTAGAGTCAGTATGTGAACACAAGGCGAACTCGAGAAGAGATCATGCACCTTCTTCAACCACCACCACCACCCGCACCACAACAACCCATACTTACGCACACCGTAAAGTTGACTATGAGATGACTACTATGTCGTGCCACTCCATACCAGTGGGTTGGTTCATGGTCGTGAAACTAAAAATTTCGAAGCTTAAGAACAACATCACATTCGCGAGAATTGAAAGAAAAACTAATAAAAAATGTGAAACTAGATGGTGTTCAAAGAAGAAATTAAAAAAATCGAATGTGAATCCCCTACATCGTGAATTTGGAACCCACGTAATCGTATTCGTGAAGTGCCTTAAGCCTATCAAGAATGACGAAGACGCGTCAGTCAAATGTTTGAGAAACATGAAGAATTCCAAGGTTTCATTGAACCTTATCTCGAATTGTTCGTCGAAACACGAGAATCTGTCGAAGAACTCCGCCGTAGAATTAGAGGTAGTAGTAGTAGTTCTAAGTAGAACTAGATTGTATTTTGTTTTCCTGTCGTTTCGTTTTAATTTCTGTTTTCCTATCCTTGTATTTTTGCAATTTGTGTTTTTAATTTCTGTTCTTATCCAATATTAAATCCTGTTCAACGTAAAAAGAATTTCAAATTAAAAAACCAAATGAAACAAAGTAGTTAAATTATTCAAAAAAACTAAACAAATATCCCCCTATGACATATCCTACTGGGTGTTGCGCCTCCTCCTCTCTCATACACATTCCCAAACCTCCTCCTAAACCCACGGAAGGGTTGAGCGACCTCTTGATCTTGCTGAAACATGCTCCCGATCGCTCAGGGACATGATCATCGATGGCCCCATCAATGTTCTGGTAGCATCTCACAACCAAATAACATAACATTATTATTTAAATAAATAGAATATTAAGAAACATTATCAATGCAATTAACATAAAAGACACGCACCACTAATCATCGACATCGGGCTCATCGCGCAAGTCGATAATGCTCGGGGAAGAGAAAGGGATGTGAGACCCAGAGTACCATGGAAAGTAGCCGGCAAGATCAGTGTTTGAGGAGTACGCGCACACGGAGGCCCCCGCGCCACCAAGTGGTCCTCAAACTGTGTCCACCTCTCATCACACTCGATGAGGTGAAGTGCAGCACGCCCTAAGAGCAGTGCGGGATCCTCACGAGGCTCAATGACCTCCTCCTCGTGATAACTAGAAGATGAAGGCCTGAAGATGAAGGCCCAGGCACGAAGGCCCAGCGGATGAAGCGGTAGGCCAACTCATAGGCGGAAATTGAGCATCACGCTCAATATCCCGATATCCTCCGGAAGTGGGGAGGAGGAACATCAACCCTACCCCTACCCCCTAGCACGCCCCAGCTCGGGAGGGTTCACCGCTTCTTCCTCCTTTTGCGGTTTGAAACCGTAGGAGGTGGCCGACCGCCGGCTCGCTCCGATGGTTCATTTCTTTGCACCACCTCTCGCGCTCCTCACCATGTCCGAAACAACAATCAACAAAACCAATTAAATCAAATTAACGAGAACAAAACAGAATCGGGATCGACAAAGTTCCTTCGTCAAACGATCGCTTGACGGCGGCTACATGCGAACTGTTTCGCACAACCACCCTCGAACAAGTCGGTTTGATTTACAAATATAAGCGGTTCGAATGAGGTTGTTGAAGCGTGTTCGCACAAACAACCTCATTCGAACACCTTCGTTTTCACGTGTTAGAGGTGCTCATTCGAACAATTCTGCGTAATGAATAAAAAAACGCAAATGAGCGTAGGAAGGGGGAGGCATACCTTGAAGAAAATGGAACGATTAGAGACTCGTGAGGGGAGGAGAAAATAACCCAAAGAACTCTTGAGAGTGTTGGTGGAGAAGATTGAGTGAGAGATTGGGTGAGATTGGTGAGTTGAGAGAAGGTGAGTGAGAGGAAAGAGGGTTTAGGGTTCGAAGGGAGGGAGGGAATGAGAGACGAGGAGAGTGAGAGAGAAGGGGAGGGGTGTGGGTTATTTTGTTTTTTTAAATGGGGGGTAATTTTGGAATTATAATTTTTATGGGGTGTGAATAAGTAGGGGGGGTGTGGGGAAAGCACTCTCCAATAAATAAAGTGTCAGTCAACTTGGGTATTTGAGTTAATAGACAATGTTAATCGAATTTGGATTAGTCAAGTTCTTAAGAATGTTAATAGTTGAAGTTCTTTCGATAATTGAGTTAATTTCTTACTCCAAAGGATTTGGAGCTATCTAAACAAATATCAAAAGAGACAAATAATCGCAAAGTGGTTGAACACATTCTTTAAGAAAGTCAAATCTAAAAAACCTAAAATCGAACAAAGAGGAGGGTTGATGAAATGGCTACTTTTAAGCTACAAAACTTGTAAAATGTGAACCAATATTCTTGTTAGTTAGTTAGAAACTTGTTAGTTAGTCAAGTTTTAGGTTGTTAGTTGGTTAGGATGTTGGTTAAACTCGAAAAATAACTAACTTGTATCATCTATATAAAGACTTATATCCCAAGTGGTAAATTTCGGTTAGCGATCTACAGGGATACAGAAAGAGTGCACCAAATGAAATGAAGTGAAGAGGGAAACTAACATTTCCCCACCCCCAGTAACAATTGCCTATCTAAAAAAATAATTAAAAAAAATCTATATAAAGACTTGACTAGGTGCTAAGTAGAGCATAGCATGAAAATAGCAATTTTAAGCCAGGTTAAAATTGGGTGTTATCATTGTGCACTGGTTTAAAAAGGTTGGTTATTTAGAGAGGAGTGTTGTTCAGTTCTATCAGTTTATTGAACATTCCTAACAGCCAGTGATGGTTTGAATTGAAAAATGAAACTAGTGCTCTTTACAATTCTGTATTCAAACAACTAAAGATTTCCAATACGATCCCATGACAAAATTCGTCAAAATTTAAATCACATTACTATATATTTGAACAGCAGACAAATATACAGTGATAATAACTGGAAAACAAGCGACAACATATGATTTTGAGACCTCAACAAGTTTCTCCAATCAAAATGATGCAGATTGCAGAGAAACCTTGCCACTTCACATAAGTCAGGAAGCCTATTGTCAAAGTAAAACATCATAAAACACTAGATATGGAAAAAGAATACTGAAGACCTACCAATATAGCTCCAGTTATCAAATGCAACAAATGTTACTAGCCTAAATTACAGTGGTTATCTTTTCCCTTTGATCAATAAAGGAATCCTCCTGTAGAATCAATAAATAACAGAATTTACTATGCTTATGCTAAACTAATTCTCAATTAAAACTATAATTATAAACTCAATATAGGACGCAGACCTGACCTCGCTAGCATATCGCTGCTACCTTGGAAGGAGGACATTTTTTCTCTTCATAAAGCTTCAACAGCTGAGAAGCTTCCTTCTCAAAACAGTAAACAAATTTCTTCAAGAACATCTCCTCAGAAAGTTTAAAAGCCGTAGGAGATTTAGCGTCCTTAATCAAACCTTTGGATTCAAGAAATTGCAACACAAAAGCTCTAGGAATAACTCTTTTCTCCAAACTCAACATAATAAGTAGAGGATGTTTAGCAATCACAAGAGATTCCCAACCCAATTGGTTAACAAAAAACTGCATCATTGTCTCAATTTTATCCATAGATGCTAACATACACCATGGATACCTCAAAAATGCTGAAACAATGTTATCTTCAGACCAACCCCATTTCTTATACAAATCAATCTTCCTATCCCACAAAGCTTTTCCCACAATCTTAGCACGCAATGCAAGAATGAAAAACGTTTGACTAGGATCAAATCCCATTTCCTTAACTTCCTCCATTGCCTTTTTAAACATATGAGGTTTCTCAGTGAAAATATAAGGCCAATTACGAAGAGTAAAAGCAATCTTTGAATTAGGAACTTCATTTTCAACCAACAATTGAATATTCTGAAATGGATTCTTACAAGAGATAATAGTAGCACATAATTTAACAGAAGCCAGAAATAATTCATCAGAAAGCAAGAAACTTTTAACTAAATCATAACAAGGGATAATGGAATTATCCAAGCTTTGATATAAGAACCTGGGATTTTGAGTAACGATTTGAACAATGTCAGAAGTTGAAGCACCTTTAGAGAGAAGGAAATTGAGTTTGGGAAGAATAGTTTTGTTAGGATCGAAAATGAGAAGTTTAGGGCACTTTTTAATTAGGGAAGATAATTGAGCGTTAGAGAAGCCGTAAGTTTTGAAAAAGGCGAGGACTGAGTCAGGATTGGCTGAGTTATGGAAGTGGACTCGGTTGGCGAGTTTGGAAGCGGTTTCAGGGAAGATACCACAGTAGTTGATGAAGTAATTGACGGTGAAAGAGTGATGATGTTTAGAAGAAGAAGATGATGAAAAATGTTGGAGAAGAAGAAGAGAGGAAGAAGGTGTTAGGGTTTGTAACGTGGTTTTGATGAGGATTGGATAGAAGTTAGAGCAGAGGAAGGTTCTGCGGTAGTGAGGAAACATGATTGGTACTAGCAAGGAGGAGCGTTTAGCTTACAGGGCATGGGGAAGAGGAATGTTGAAGACTCTCGTTGAGTTCTTCGAGTAGGTATTTTTCTATATACACCGATCGGCTAATGATTGAACTCTCGATCCAAATGGTTAAAGAGCTTAAATATCTATCACTTTTTTTTTTGTGATAGTATCTATCACTTATGCTATATGTAAAAGAAATTTTGATATGCAAAAGAAGTTTGGTCCATATTTTAAAAAAAGTTAGACCCGCTTGGTAAAATTATTTAACTCGCATCTTACAATAATAATAATGTGGGTTTCTTTAGGCCTCATTTATGCAACGGTGGTGATAGTAAATGCATTATTGATGAGAGATTTGAAGGTTTCTTTAGGGTTTTAAAGATTTAGAGTTTAATTTAGAATTTTGATCATCTCATTCAAAACTCTCTAAATCATCCTCTACACTCTTTATCTCTCTCATAAATTCATATTCTCTTATTCTTTCTCTCTTAAATATATTTTTTAAAGTATTTTAATGGAGAGATAAAGAGTGTAGAGGATGATTGAGAGCGTGTTGAATCGAGAAGATCCAAATCCTTTAATTTGGGAAGAGAGAGTGGCTAAAGAAGATTTTTATTTTGGTAAAAAAAAAGGAAATAAGAAAATAGCTTAAATAATTACTTAAATAAAATCCACGTCAGATAATTTGTTGTCACACATTAGCACGTAACATACCACATTATCATTTTATGTGTGACAAATTTGAAACTTGATGAACCAACCTGAGAAAAAAAATTATAAATCAAATCGGAACAAATAAATAACTTAAAAGACTAAACATGCGTTTTTAGAAAGAGAAAAAGACTTTGTCAAAAAAAAAAAAGAGAAAAAAGACAAATGACCTTTAACCGAGGCACCGTTGTCTAGTGGCTTAATCTATATTGGAACACTGAGAGTCGATTTAGCGCTCTCGAGTTCGATTCTGACAATTGACAAACTCAGTGTTGGTTAGTGTGAAATTTGATCTAAGCATAAGCAAAGATTAGTCTGAGTCTCTTTCTGCTTAATCAAAAAGATACCAAATTTATAAAAAAAAAACTGAAATTAATCTTTTGAAAGAACTGCGACACTCGTTATCAAAAAAAAACTAAAATTAATCTTTTGAAAAAAACAAGTGACCTTTTGGACACTTGTGGCCTTATCCAACTGAGTTTAATTTTTAATTTTTGATTTGAGTTGAGATATGTTCACCTACGCGTTGTTCTGCTCTCACGAAAATGGCGACTTCAATTTCAGCATGCTTCTCTCCCACTGCTTTTGCTCGCCCGAATGCACGCAATCCTCGAACTCCAGTCCCCAACCGCACTAACACCAAACCTCTCTCAAACCCTAAACTCAATAAACAAACTACCCGCCACAAACCGCCGCCGGAACCGGCAGTGCTCTCTGCCGGCGATGCCACTACTTACACTCGTCTCCCCCTCAAGGACGATTATTCCTCCCCCTTCTCCTTTCCACCTTCCTCCGAAATCAAGCTCTCCGATTCAACTCCACCAATTAACCAATTACTCCATAACCTCGAAGAAGAGGAATTAGAATTAGAAGATGAAGACGACGAAGAAGAAGAAGAAGAAGTAATAGGTGGTAATTTCGAAGACATTGACGATTCTGAGTTTGAAGACGATGAAGAGGACGAAGCATTTGGTTTTACGGACGAATACGAGAATGAAGAGATTAACGAAGGTGAAGAATTTTGGAATGAGGAATCGGAGGGTGAGGTGAAGGAGAAAGGTGTGCCGGCGGTGATGCGATGTTTCGACCGCGCTAAGATATTTGTGAAGGCTGGTGACGGAGGGAACGGAGTTGTGGCATTCCGGCGGGAGAAATACGTGCCGTTCGGAGGTCCGTCGGGAGGAGACGGAGGGAGAGGTGGTAGCATTTATGTAGAAGTGGACAGAGCAATGAACTCGCTGTTACCTTTTAGGAACGGAGTTCATTTCCGTGCGGGGAGGGGGTCTCATGGCCAAGGAAGGTTGCAGATTGGGGCCAAGGGTGAAGATGTGGTGGTTAAGGTGCCTCCCGGTACGGTGGTTCGAGAAGCTGATCATGATAAGGTGCTGTTGGAAATGGTGTATCCGGGACAGAAGGCGTTGTTGTTGCCTGGTGGTAGAGGTGGTAGAGGGAATGCTTCTTTCAAGTCTGGGACTAATAAGGCTCCTAAGATTGCTGAGAATGGTGAACAAGGCCCTGAAATGTAAGTGACTTTCCCCTCTTTAAAATTAGCACATTTTATTTCGGATAAACAACTTAATTAAGCGCGTATAACATGAGCGCTTATCATATAAGAGCAGCGTATGTATAAGATATTTTTTTAATAAAAGATAAAATAGAGTTAAATTGTTTTGATATAAGCTATAAGAAGCTATCCTAGTAAGCTTATGGAAATAAGCTGAATACACCTTATGGATATGTCGAAGTTGTTTTAATAAGCTCACCCAAACAGTCTCTCAAGTATCACATGTGCTTGTTAGTAAATATGCCCAAATAAGCCATTCCAAACATGCCACATTGTATTTCAGAGTAAAATGTCTAACATAACATGGATGGAGAAGATGTTTGACCATCTCCAAAATTATAGTTGTTTAAGTCCTGAAAGAAAAACTAGTTTATTTATACCTATGAAACATAACACAGGCACAGACTCGATCACTCGACACTTAACGCCAACACGTAGACACAAATACTCCCTCCGTCCCACTTTGTTTGCAGTTTAAGGTTTTTGCACACCCTTTAAGAAAAATGATTAGAAGTCTAGATTCTTTAAAAAGTGTTGTCTAATTTACGATTTAACCCTTTATCTCTCTACCTAGATAAACGCGAATCTTTTATTGGAGGTAAAAAATTGTCATAATTAATAGGGGTACAAGTGTAAAAGAACACTAAAAGTTTCATCGGAAATCTACAACAACAATCAATTTGAGACAAAATGATTTTGCTAAAACAACAAACAATTTGGGACAGAGGGAGTAATTCTTTAAGAAAATGGAGGTGATTGCATGTGACCACACATGTTGGGGTCGTGTTAGTGTGTCAGACACTAGATATGTCTTCAATCTAAAGTATCGGTGCTAGAAAGGTTTACACCCTGTTTGACCTTGTTGGGACATGAAATAAAATATAAATTCTTGTGTATTTGTGAATCTGGCTCGGGTTTCAAATTTTTTGAGAGTATAAGAGTGCTGGTTTTCTTTTGATCAGGTGGTTGGAGTTAGAACTCAAGCTGGTTGCAGATGTTGGTATAGTTGGTGCTCCAAATGCAGGGAAAAGCACACTTCTGAGTGTTGTGAGTGCCGCAAAACCTGAGGTTGCTAATTACCCCTTTACAACATTGCTTCCCAATTTGGGTGTTGTTTCCTTTGACTATGATTCAACAATGGTAGTGGCTGACCTTCCGGGACTTCTTGAAGGAGCACACCGAGGTTTTGGTTTAGGTCATGAATTTCTTCGGCACACTGAAAGGTGTTCTGCCCTGGTACGCATTTCTGATCAAGTTAATATTTTGTTCTGTTTTTTGTAGTTAGACATACCTAGCTTGCATTAAGAGTCTTTATTCTTGCTGGGCTATTCAATTATAGAGTAACCACTTACCACGCTGCTCCTAGTGGGGCAGAAACCAAAAACAGGGATAAAATCACTTCTGAAAGTGTATTTTTATTTAGTGTTAAAAAGATGAAAAACTTGTTTTGTAAAACTATTTTACAAAACTGATTTTTTTTCTTGCTTTTAAAAAACTGTTTTTCATAACTATTTTACAAAACAATTTTTAAAAACTAAAAATCCAAAACACATTCAAACAAATCCATTTTCTTTGTTTTCCTCTTTCCTAAGAAATATATTTAAAACATCACTGGTATTTTCTTTTTTAATAATATAATTCTTTTAGAGACTCTTAAAATATCCAACCTCTCGATCCATCATCTGTTGGTGTAGTTCTGTTTAAAATAGATTGAGTGGAGTTTCAATTTGTTTTCTTATTTGAGCTTATAGAATCTTTTACCCTCCAGTATTTTACACTTTTTTTCTGCATGACTAGCTGTGCATCTATCTTATATTTCTCTAAATCAATCAATCAATTAGTAGATATGAACCCAGCCCATTTTGAATCTTTCCTATATCTGAAACATCTTTATGTTGAGTTTTACATGTGCAGTTGACCCAAAAAATCATTGTTCAATGGGTTATTCGTTGATTGAAACATTGACTTATTGTCCACCTATACAGAATATGTAGATGAATTTTTTCCTTATTGTTGGTTTATGGTATTCGTAACAATGCTATTTCAAAGTATAATAATTTGATATTTCTGTCTGCTTTTCATTCTTTTTTTTCACCCAGAAAATTGCTGTTTAAAACAAGTCTCAATATTACTGTAAAAAAAAAAACAAGTCTCAATATTGGATTTCAGGTACATGTGGTTGATGGTTCATCACTGCAGCCAGATCTTGAGTTTGATGCAGTTCGTCTAGAGCTGAAGCTATTTAATCCTGAACTTTCTGAGAAGCCTTACATAGTTGCTTATAACAAGATGGATCTTCCAGAAGCATATGAAAACTGGGAATCCTTCAAGGAAAAGTTTCAATCCCGTGGGATCACAACTTTTTGCATGAGCGCTGTCAACAGGGAAGGTACCCATGAAGTAATCTGTGCTGCTTATGAGCTTTTGCGTAAAAGTAAAGACAATGAGGAATATAAAGGTTATATTTTATTTTATACTTATTCTATTGTATATATTACTGTCAAATTACCAGAATACTCCTTTTTCTCAAAGATTTGTTTGCAATTGGACCGATTTGACATATTTTAGATGGAAGAGATATAGTAGACTTGAACCATGTAGCTCGTGCAGTCCAGAAGGAAAGAAGTGCATCCATTGGTGAATTTGAGATTCTTCATGAAAACAATTCAAATGTTTGGCACGTAGTTGGAGCTGGATTGCAACGTTTTATCCAGATGACAAATTGGCGGTGGGTTGTGCAGTAAAATTGTGATCAAGAATACATTTCCTTAACACATTTTTTTTCCATCAGCATGTTATTTTATTACATCTGAAACATGCTTTACTTATTGAGGTTTAATTTCTAATCACATTTAACAAATAATGTTGCAATCATTATCCTGCCTTATTCTGTATTTGTTTACAAAACCATTTATGACCTTGTTGATAGCAGACCTTTAGTGAAGAAAGTATTTGTAACTTGTAAGAAAGAGGGGTAGCTCAAATAGTTAGTAAAGGGAGGGTATTAGGGTAATTTCGCAGTTAATACCAGATGTATAAATAGGAAATAGCAACTCTGTAAACGATATGCATGAATAACAGAAATTAGTTGAAACAGTTACTGAACTGAAAAATCAGTACCCTCTGTAATCTGCATTCTTGAACAATCTTCAATAAAAATTCCTTTTCCTCAGTTGAATCTTTCAACTGGTATCTAGAGCAATTCGATTCTGTGACCGTTTCATGCCGTCGAAGAAGAAAACAAATTCATCGACAATGGAATCACGAATTGAGGAATTGGAACGACGAATGCAAGCTTCAGAGAACCAAAATCAACGTCACTTCGAAGAGAATCAGGCTCAATTTGCCGAAATTCTCGCAATACTGCGCGAGAAGGAGTCGGGTCCAGGTGACCCGAAAACGAAGCAGAAACCAAATAACGGGGGAAATCACAACGGCGACGGTGAACGAAGACTGCGCAAGGTTGATTTACCGGTCTTCAACGGCGACGACGCTCCGGGTTGGCTCACGAAGATTGAACGCTTCTTTAAAGTCCGCAAGATCGATTTAAAACGTAAAAGCTTCGACGCGCGTTAATGGCGATGGAAGGCGGCGTTGTCGTGGATGCGATGGTGGGAATCTAACGATGAAGCGCAATCTTGGAATGGCTCGGCGAGGCGATTCTCCGGAGGTTCCAACCGACGGTGATCACCAACGCATCATGAAACAAGAGGGCACGGTGCGTGAGTATCGCAAGAAATTCGAGATGATTGCAAGCCACATCAAGGTACAAGATCAAGAATTATTCTCAGGCATGTTCTCTAATGGATTAAAGGAGGATGTGAGAGCAGAGGTGAGGTTGCAGAGGCCAAAGAACCTTGCTGATATGATGGAAATAGCTCTGTTAGCAGAGGAAAAATTTGGTGCAGCAAACAGATATGGTGGAAGAAGCTTTGGAGGCTTCAAGAATGCCAACAAACAGAACACAGAAAATTCTGCTACTAGTAAGGGGGTTGAAACAGCCAAGAACGTTGTTTCTGCAAACACCAGAACTGTAAACAGTAAAGAGATTGAGGAAAGGAGGAAGAAGGGACTGTGTTTTTCACGTGTGAGGAGAAGTTTGTGCCCGGCCATGTGTGTAAAAACAAGATTCTCAAAGTGATGTATATGGAAGAGGCAGGGGGGGAGGAAGGTGAGCAATAAACTGAAGAGGAAGAAGATATCGTGTGGGAAGCAGCTATTAAGAGTCTCCATTTGTATAGTATGGCAGGTTTATCCTCTAGTTGTTCCTTCATGTTGAAGGCACTAGTTGGTATTCTGGAAGTATTGGTATTATTAGATTGTGGAGCAACTCATAGCTTTGTGTCCAAGAAGAACTGCAATGCAGAACAAGGTTGGAAGGTGTGACATTCCACTTGTTGGAGTGAAGGTAGGAAATGGGCAGAAAATATGGATTAGAGGTATTTGCGAGAAATATTGAAGCTGTGTTTGCGAGGGGATCGTTAGTCAGGTGGATCTGCTATGTGTTTCCTCTTGATGGGGAGGACTTTGTGCTAGGTATGGATTGGTGAAAACATTAGGAGAAATAAGTGCCAACTTCAAAGACATGACACTCAGTGGAAGAGTAAGGGTGAGACTATATGCTTGAGAGGAGGACTGCATTATCTAGGAGGAAGTGATCGCACAAATGATGAAACTAGCCCGAAAAAACATGTAAGAAGAGATGTACATGGTGGACTGCAGAGACATAAGTGAGAGACAGAAAGCAGAGCAAATACAACCACCCGAGGTAATACAAGCAATTCACTTTGAATTTGATGTCTTGTTTGTTGAATGGATCATTACCTCCTAGTAGAAACATTGACCATGCTATAGTTTTGAAAGAAGGAGTAGATATACCAAACTTAAGGCCATATAGATACCCCCACTATCAAAAGAATGAGATAGAGAAACTAATTGCAGACATGCTGAAAACTGATATAATTAGACCTAGTACAAGTCCATACTCCAAATTTCTATTATATTAGTAAAGAAGAAGGATGGCAGTTGGAGGTTCTGTGTGGATTTTAGAGCTCTCAATAAGATCACCATACCTAATAAATTTCCCATGCCACACATTGAGGAGTTGTTGGATGAACTTACGGGTGCTACTATTTTTACCAAGCTAGATCTTAAGTCTGGCTACCACCAGATCGAGAATGAAGGAGGAAGATATACAAAAACGACCTTTAGAAACACATGAGGCCACTACGAGTATCTAGTCATGCCCTTTGGCTCGCAAATGCACCTCACATTTCAAGCACTCATGAATGATGTGTTGAGGCCTTTTTTGAGAAAATTTGCTCTAGTTTTCTTCGACGATATTCTAATATACAGTACGGATCTGCCACAGCATGTAGAACACCTAAGAAAAGTGTTTGAGACCCTCAAGGAAAACCAATTGATAGTAAATAAAAAGAAGTGTAATTTTGCAGTACCTAGTGTGGAGTATTTAGGGCATGTTGTCACTGCTGAGGGAGTTTCTGCAGACCCCAAAAAGGTAGCTGCCATGGTGGAGTGGCCCATTCCCAGGGATTTCAAGAGTTTGAGAGGATTCCTAGGATTAACCGGATATTATAGAAGGTTTGTGAAGGAATATGGCATCATTGCAAGACACTGATGGACTATTAAAGAAAGATAAGTTCAGCTGGAGTGAGGAGGCAGAGAATTCATTTAATCAACTCAAACAAGCTATGATTTCTATACCAGTGTTGAGAATGCCAGATTTCACTAAACACTTTGTGATAGAAACCGATGCCTCCAGCAAGGGGGTGGGGGCGGTCCTAATGCAAGAGGAGAGACCAATAGCTTACTTCAGTCAAAAACTATCCTTGAGAGCTCAACAAAAATCTGCATATGAGAGAGAGCTAATGGCAATGGTGTTAGCAATACAAAAGTGGAGGCATTATCTACTAGGACAGCCATTCACAGTGAGGACCGACCAGCAGAGTTTGCAGTTTTTGACTGAACATAAATTGTTGGGAGGAGAACAAGTGAAGTGGACTTCCAAATTGCTTGGATTTGATTTCAATGTGCAGTACAAACCAGGGAGTTCCAATAAGGTTGCAGATGCCTTATCAAGGCAAATGATTTTGGCAGCCATTTCTAAGGTTACTCTTCCTGAATGGGAGGCCTGGGAAGAAGAAATCAGGGAATGTTCTGAACTACAAGGGTTACTGCAGCAGGTAGTTGTGAAGGGAAAAACTGAATCGAAATACCATGTGAAACAGGGGCTGTTATACCGAGGAAATAGCCTAGTACTACCCAGAAATTTCTCAAAAATACCTCTTATATTGAATGAGTTTCATTCATCTCTGCAGGGGGGTCACTCAGGTTTTTTTAGAACTTATAAAAGAGTGGCAGGTGTGTTCTACTGGCAAGGCATGAAGAAGAGCATTAAAGAATTCATCATGCAGTGTTCACAGTGCCAGAGAAGCAAGACAGAGACACTAGCCCCAGCTGGATTGTTGCAACCTCTACCAATTCCAACTAAGGTATGGTCAGAAATTTCCATGGATTTCATTGGAAGGCTACCTAGAGTTGGCAAAAAGGACACAATACTGGTAGTAATTGACAGGCTCACCAAATATGCACATTTCTTACTCCTGGGACACCCTTATAATGCTAGTGATGTGGCTGAGACATTCATAGCCGGGGTAATCAAGTTACATGGAATTCCAGAAATTATTATCTCTGACAGGGACAAGATTTTCTTGAGCCAATTCTGGAAGGAATTGTTCAAAAGAGCTGGTACAAAACTTCATTACAGTACAGCATTCCATCTACAAACCGATGGACAAACAGAGGTTGCAAATAGATGCCTAGAAGTGTACTTGAGATGCTTTGTGGAAGATCACCCCAAGTCCTTGCCCAAATGGATCTGTTGGGCAGAATTGTGGTTTAATACAAACTACAATTGTTCCATTGGTATGACACCTTATAAAGCATTGTATGGTAGGGAGCCAAATCCTATCATTAGAGGCCCTACTATTCCTTCCAACATAGAAGAAGTTAACCTACAATATGAGGAGAGAGATGCTCTACTAGATCAGCTCCATCACAATCTGTCAATGGCTCAACAGAGGATGCGAAAGCAAGCTGATAAGCACAGGAGGAATGTCACCTTGGAAGTTAACGATTGGGTCTATTTGAAGGCTTGCCCTTATAGGTGGAAGTCACTAGCAGCCAGGAGGAATGAGAAACTAAGTCCCAGGTACTACGGGCCATATCAGGTGATAGAAAAAATAGGGACTGTAGCATACAAATTACTGCTGCCAGAAGGATGTAAAATACATCTTGTGTTTCACATTAGTAAACTGAAAAAAACTGTGCCTGGAAACTATCAAGCACAGCCTGTTCCTCATGCTCTAACTGAAGAAGGTGCGTTACAACCAGAAATTGATGATGTCTTGAGTCTCAGACACAAGGACAGTGGAGATGTGGAAGTATTGGTGCATTGGAAGGACCTCCCTACGTGTGAAGACTCTTGGGAACTGGCTGAAAAAGTGCAGGCGGCGTTTCCAAATTTTCCCCTTGAGGACAAGGTGAAAGCCCTAGGGGGGGGTATTGATAGCAGACCTTTAGTGAAGAAAGTATTTGTAAGAAAGAGGGGTAGCTCAAATAGTTAGTAAAGGGAGGGTATTAGGGTAATTTCGCAGTTAATACCAGATGTATAAATAGGAAATAGCAACTCTGTAAACGATATGCATGAATAACAGAAATTAGTTGAAACAGTTACTGAACTGAAAAATCAGTACCCTCTGTAATCTGAATTCTTGAACAATCTTCAATAAAAATTCCTTTTCCTCAGTTGAATCTTTCACTTGTACTAGGACATTTTTTCAGTTTCCTATGCTTCATGCATTAATTTTCAAACTTCACGTGAAAGATGCCAAAACAATATCTTAGAATTGTAGGACTTATCAAAGAACATTTCTAGAATAGTGTGACACAATATGAAGGTTGAAAACTCCACCCTTCTCTTCATTGATACTCTTGATGGTGCTTGTAAAAAAAGTGTTTACTAGGATTAGCTTTATGCTTGAAATCGCAACCTCCATTCATGGATAGTCTCATGGAAACTAGTGGATCTATTAACAGATACGTTGATTCAGAGAGAAGATTCCAACATGTTCTTGAGGCTTGTGGTGTGTTTAAGTCTCTTGTGAAGCTTGGTATAAAGGAAGGTGACACGGTGGTTGTTGGAGAGGTATGTCTTTCATTTTTATTTTTTCAGCATTTCTGTTCATTTTAATCCTTGCTAGCACGATTAATTAAGATGTTAGCATATGGTTGATTTACTGAATGAAATTTAGTTGTCATTAACTGGTTTAAATTCACTCGAGCCAATGTGTCCTTAAAGGCAGAACACTATTGACAGTGACACATGCTTTCTATGACCTCAAAAACAACCTTGAAACATCACTTGAAGCTCTACAATATTCTGTTTAATGCATACCACTGACCATTCGTTCTGCTATGCATCAGATGGAGATGGTATGGCATGACTCCGCAGGCAATTTTGGTGCATCAAGGATGAAGAAAAGGTCCAAAGATTCAATCAAATGGGCTGAATGGAAGTAATCCCACTCTATTTTGGTGCTTCTAGCTTCAGGTGTACTGCAACTACACCATAGGTAAGAAGAACATTGATTTTTCCCATAATGGTTTTGTTCCTTGCCCATCTCCATGAAACCTGGCAATATTCTAATTGAATATAATAGCAGAGTTTTACCATGGTTTCTCTTATTAGTGAGCGTATACCATAATCGCATTGACATTTGGCACATATAACAACTGAATGGAGAGGTGAAATACTTTTCTTTGGTTCTTTGACCTTTCCTGATAAGGTTGTTTTTGCGTCATTACTCTATACTTTTTATTTATCAGTGTGTTTTGGATACAATCATCAGTGCCACTGTTGTAATTGACAATATATTGATACATTTGCATTTAAACCTTTTGTGAAATATCAAGATTTTCACTTAAGGTTCTTGAATTTATATTTAGTCCTCGTTGATGAGCGGCCGTTCATGTAGGAAAGCAAGTTCAGTCACAATGAGATGACATAGATGCGGATTAAAATAATGAGAAGCTGCCTCAAAAAGCATAAGGTTAAAGCACGCAAATTTCTTGCTTGTTCTTGATGGCAAGATGATAGGTGCATTTAGAATTTCAAATTTTTTTATTTGACTGGAAGCTAAGATCTTCTTCAACTGCTCACAAGTGAGTTAGGTAAGACACTGTAGTCGTAGAGCAACATCTTACGTTATTGTTGGCTTGAATTGGTTTCAAACAGATAAGTTTCCAACAGTAGAGAATCTAATTGCTTGTAATTTTATTATGGTGTTTTATAACGTTTTTCCTAAGCTGTAGAATGGCTAATGTGATTACATCTTATGTAGGGTGCATAATTTGATGAAATTAGAGGGAAGATAAAATTTCGAGTTTCACTTGAAGTCAATCATAAGAGCAACTCTTGTATTTTATCTTTGGAGTTTGTAGCTTGTTTTACTTGCTTGTAATCAACAATATGCTCGAGAGACAATCCTAATATTACATAGAAGAAAGATCTTATTGATTGTAGGTGAGAATTCAGCAGAGCAGGACAATATATATCTAATCTCATTACAATCTAGTTACAAATATTAAGAATGTGGAAGGACCCTTTTGGAAACCTAGCATCGAAATTTACAGCTGAATCTTAGCCATCTTTTCATTCTGTTTAATTTTTTCTCTCAATCTCTGCCCGCTCTTTCAAATTCCCCATCTCCTCCTCCACTTAATGACTGTCTGTTTTCTCGTGTTTCTGTTTCTTTTTATGGTCCACTAGCTATGAAGCTTAAATACGGGATATGACACGATACACACATAAGGGTACCAAATAATTTTGAAAATTAAGTTGCGATACTAGTGGGATATTTTAATAAAACATTAAATACAAACATAACTAAAGATGACAATAAAGAGATATTCACTTTATTAATTGACAATTACTCATAATATTCACTTTATTAATTTACAAAACAAGCATAGTTACATGTCTTTTCTCCTAAAAACATGTCATAAAATATATACAATTTCCTACCCAAATTAAAATATAGGAAAAAAATCATAAGTCATCGAAAAGAAGTTTGGTAACTATAGAATTGTCTGTTATTCACTATTTAACATTAACTGTGTTATTCTCCACCGTTCCATTTCCATCAAGAAGTAACACAACTTCCCACTCTAGTTAATCAACAAATTCATCAATAACAAAAAAACAAAAAGCAAATGGAGAGTGGTTGGAGATGGAAAGAGTTGTGGCATCCGCGGTGGCTTGTGCGATGGTGGCTTATTTGTCGATGACAGATCTAGAGTTATTTATTATTTTATTAGTTTACTTTTAGATATAATTTTTTATATTAAAGAAAGGAGTCCACATTTGTTAACAAAAACAAAGAAGCCCAAATACGTATCCAATAGCGTATCAGATGCAGTGCACCAAATCTTAAGAATGTCTCGTGCGTATCCCTCAAGTATCTAGTCTTTTTCTATTTAAAAATAAATATAAATTTCGGGATACTCCTGAGATACATATCCCGCCGTATCAAACACGTATCGGTGCCAAATATGTGTCAGATACGAATACTTAGCCTATTTTGGAGTATTAGAGGCTTCCTAATCTAGTACCAATGTATCAAACTCTTTAACAGAGAAAAACATGGGTCTCAATTCAACAATCCACCGGGGCTCCACCAATGTGACACACTGAATGTACTCCTTTGTAGTCATGTTTAACCCACGATAAACCACAAATCAAGAGTGCAATAGTGATATTTTAAAAATGATTACAACTCTAGATATTTTAAAAAGGTGTTGCCTAATTTACCATTTAACCATTTATCTCTCTACATAGACTAATATGAATCATTTATTGAATGTAAAATAATTGTCATAATTAATACGGGTATAAGTGAAAAAGAATATTAAAAGTTTGATTGAAATTTTAAAACAATCAATTTGGGATAAATTAATTTTACTAAAACAACAAATAAAATGGGTCAGAGAGAGTATAAACTAGTGGAAAAATGATATAAACTAATCATGTCAAACACATAGAATGAGTTTATCTGCTATAAGTTATTCGATATAAGCTAGCGGATATAACCTTTTACTTCAGTTCTCTTTTTTTCTGTTCTCTTTTCTCGTTCATGACATGACTTCTCATTGATTTATCCTTCTATGTTCTTTCATCTTTGATCATATTTGTTCATTAATTCATATATTTCTTGCAATTTATTTTGCAAATTCTGTTCTCACCCACTGGCCACAAGTCTACAAATATATCAGTGTTGTACAACATTTACAAACCAAACTTCTTTCGTCTCAAGAATGTGGAAGAACCCTTTGGTAAACCTGGCATGGAAATTTGCTGCTGATTCTTAGCCATCTTTTCCTTCTGTTTATTTTTTCTCTCAATCTTTGCTTGCACCTTCTTCAAATCCTCCATCTCCTCCTCCATGGCTGTTTTCTCTTGTTTCTGTTTCTTTTTATGCTCTAGTAGTGATGTATCAGACTCCTTAACAGAGAAAAACATGGGTCCCAGTTCAGCTATCCATTGTGGCTCCACTGCTGTTACACACTGCATGTACTCCTTTGTGGTCAGGATTAACTCATGATAAACCACATAATCAAGAGTGCAACCCATGCCATAGAGAGCACTACTAGGGTGTAGATGACATGGCATCCCATTACGACAGTTAACATACTCTCCCACACCCTTTAATCTTGCTGAGTTGTGGAAGTAGGCTGAACAAATTGCTTTTCTGACAATGTCTGTATCCGGCCAGCATGTGGTCAAGGGGATCTTTAGAGTATTGATAATATCGAGTAGTTGAGATATTACCTCTTTAGCCTTTCTTAGACCTTTAACATGCAAAAAATGATCATTACACCAATCACCTCTGTAATCATGTTGTTTCCATTGCTGATAAACATTGTAAAGAGTTAAATGATCGGATTCTGGCACAAAAAATCTTTCGTGTGCAGCATCACTCTCCTCTGCACGGTCCTTTGGCCTAAAGAAAACAGATGGTACTGAAAGCATAGAAACAATTGTTAGAACCTCCTCGAGACAGCCAAACAGTTCGCCCATCAAAAGCATCTTAGCAAGCGGAGGGTCCAGGGGAAACTCAACCATTTTCTGCCCAAGAACAGTCAATCCACCCACATTGTTAAGGGCACCCAATACCCACAACTGATACAGAGAATTGAGGATATTATCCTGCGGAGGTGGATCCATGAAATCAAAATCAAGTAAGTTTTCAACTTTAAGAGATTTCAGCAACAACAACACATACCCAAGTTTAGTCCTCTGAATCTCCGGAACAGGACTGGCCAACATCTCATTTAGGTAAGCACTCTCGGTATATAACCGATAGCATGTACCAGGGCCAGTTCTACCAGCTCGACCAGCACGTTGGTCAGCAGAAGCACGACTAATGGGGAAAACTTGGAGAACATCCATACCCATCCTATGGTTGTACACCTTCATTTTACAATAGCCCGTGTCAATGACATAGAAGACACCGTCAACAGTCAATGATGTCTCGGCAATATTAGTGGCCACGATGCATTTCCGAGCACCATCTTCAGCTTTCTGGAATATCTTGGCTTGCAAGTCAGCAGGAAGCTGAGAGTATATGGGAAGAATCAAGAGTTTGGGGACTGCTTTATTTGAATATGATACCATCTGCTCCATTCTTTCAGCAAGGGAATAGCAAGCTGCCTCAATCTCTTCCTGGCCAGTCATGAAGATAAGGATGTCACCTGGAGGGCTGGTAATGTGAATAGTCATAGCCTGCTTCACTGCACCTTCAACATAATCTTCACATGGAGTTTTACTCCATAATATATTCACAGGAAATGTTCTCCCCGGAATTTGAAAAATCGGTGCACTGCAAGGAAGAATACCCCAATTAGGTTGAACCAAACAAAAGGTGATAACAAGAAAGGATGTTAAACGAGTAACTGAAATTACCTTCCAAAGAAATTTGAAAACTTCTGTGCATTCAGAGTTGCTGATGTGACAATCAGCTTGAAATCACGTCGCTGGGCTACTACTTTCTTCAATATTCCAAAAAGAATATCTGTGTTCAATGATCTTTCATGGGCCTCATCCATGACAATAACCCTGAAACAGTTTCAAACCAAATGGCCGGTAAAAAAGTTATCGTTTTAAAAACAATGAAACAGCCAAGGGATTTGTCAATATTTCTTACCGATACTTGTCTAAATCAGAGTCTTTGAGTGTTTCCCGTAGAAGTACCCCATCTGTCATGTACTGTAAAATTAAACAACCAAGTTTAGAGTATAGCACAAAGGTTTACGATTAATGCATCTACCTACTTACAATGCATGTCCACATCATGTGTACCCTAAAAATAAATAACCATGAAAAAAAAAAATCATACTTCATAGCACTATGTAACACAAAAATTGATTTTGATTCTATAAATAGATGCTGACCTTTATAATAGTATTTGGCCCAGTCACATCCTCAAAACGTATGGCATAGCCAACTTTATCGCCCAACTCGGTATCCATCTCCTCGCTAACTCTCTTGGCAACACTCGTAGCTGCCACACGCCTTGGTTGGGTGCATCCTACTATACCACTGATAGTATAGCCATCCTCATGCAGATACTGTTCAGAAAGCCAAATGTCAAATGATGATATACTAACTATTTTTAACAAATAATAAGTGATTCTTATGTGTTTTCATCTTTCCTGACTAGATGATATTAATGAATTATATAAAACACATAAAAGGAATGGGATAACAAAACCTGTGTCAATTGGGTTGTCTTTCCCGAACCAGTTTCTCCAACAACTACCACAACTTGATTTTCACGAATCACCTACACATCATACAAAAAGAAAATTATTGCAATAACTTCATGAGCCAATATAGGAAACCAAATATAAACATTGAGAAGAAAAAAAGACACTCAAACAAGTAGATCAAAGTGTGAAATTTCATTATGCAGATACAGGTGCGTAACTAATAGAGTAAAAGAAGGAAAGGGGAGTTGGTGTTTTATATATAAAGACCACATATATCACAAAGAAAAACCAACCTGTAATAATTCTTCTCGCACCGAAAAAATAGGGAGATATTGTCTTTGCTCTGCAAGGGTTTTTGACTTAGCAAAGTCACTAACAGCTTCTTCCTTCTTCATATGTTGTGAAAACTTAGCTTCCTCCTTAAAGTCAATTTCACCATCTTCACCCACTACAATAGTGTCTACCTCAATCTGGCATTTGAAAAGAAAAATTAAATAAAACCTAAATCTTCAAACCATGAATAGGGAAAGCAAAGGTCAACATTATTCCAGAAGATTACCTGTTCTGCTGTTTTTTCAACACCTAAGATATCACCAAGTTTTGAGCCTGCTAGTTCCCAAAAGCGTTGGCGAGACTTATTCATGCTCTGCTTATCGTGGATTTCTCTGACTAGACCAGATCCTTTACGAGCAACTATAGCCATGTCAGATGTTGGATCCTTTATTAGCATAATTGGCTCTGTCTGCTTAGCGAAAATAATTTTGCCATCGAGAAAAGGAGGCTTTGTATCTGTGTCCAAGAGGGGAAAATAACCAATCAAAGAAGTAGTGATAGGATGCAAACTTCATCAAAATATTAAAGATGGCAATGAGAATATTTACCATGCACAAGAAGAACGACCTTGCATTCTTCCTCATCGTCTAATTCAATCTGAACCTTTGTGCCTCTTACAGCACCTGATCTCAACAGTTGTCGATCCTCCCATTGAGCATTATGAGCTGTCATCTGAGGCAATTTTTTGCTCTGAGCAAGGGACATCTTAGTCCCATCTCTTCGGACCTGTGTTGTTAATAAAACTTGTTATATAAGATATATAAGGTAATAAATAAACTTATACCAAGTTGCATAAAATAATGTGCACACAATACATGGAACACTTCGTAAATAAGCAAAATCGTGAATACGTAACCACAACAAAAATAACAAACCATGTGGATAGTACATGTAGCATGTTGCAAATACCACTCCTAAAACACAATATAAAGCATAGTAGCCTGAATAGCTTTTTTTGGATCAATCTCGAAGTTAAAACAAATAATCACATTTCACTCCATTGTAAAACAATAACATTTAGAATCAGATTCTGTCAAGACAATTACAAAAAAGACATCTTATTACTGATTGGATATGTATCAATGTATTGTAAATAATCCTATGTCTCTCAAAATAACAATCCTAAAGGACCTAAAAATAGAAACAGTAAATAATAAATCACAGACCAAATCCCCTGAGGACGAAGCATTGAAAAAATAGCATCTTTAACAAATTCTTCATTTGATCAAAATTTATACCAGATTCAAATGGAAATCACCCAAAAGTCACCCTAGTTGGTACTTGGTAGATAACAAGCTAAGATATATCCATCTAGCTTGCCAAAGTCAAAGTAGCTGCTCCAAAATTCAATCACAATGAACGTAATGGTAACTTCTGTAAACTTCAATCTTTGCCTAGATGAGATCTAGACACAACTAAATTCAAAATTATCTTTCTATGCTATCATGACATGTAAGAAGTACAAAGCATAGGATGCAACTTCAGAACTTAAAAACAATAAATATTAGAATATATCAGTTCACGAAATGTATGAAGTACAAAGTATAGGATGTAACTGTAGAACTTAAAAAAATTAGCATCCTACATGTATGATAAATTATCAAATACACAAGAAAGCTATCAGACATTACTAGTATTTTACCCGTGCATACGCACGGGTGATACTGTATTTGTTATAATTTTCTATGAAATTATTAATACGTTAAAAGTTACAAATGTAATAAAAGAAAAAGGAAAAACTTCATAAAAGGCGATATTTCAAATTTATTAAAATAGTTGTGTTGCAAAAATAATTTTATATAAAAAAATCGGTATCATCTTATAATATAAATAATAGAGGTGTAATAATAATAGTCCCGTTGGCGCGCCTGTTGGTGCTCTCGTTGGCACCCCCGTTGGCGCTTTTGTTGGCTTTTCCATTGGCGCTCCCGTTCTTTACTACTGTAAAAAGTGGATGGATTTGCTAGCGGTATCGCTTATTTTGACTATCAGTAGTGGTTAAATTAATTGAATTTAGTAGTTTTGAGTAAATTAAAGTAAATAATAAATTCTAGATGATTTAATATTAATTTTATTAAGTTTATTTAATTACTGCTTTTGTAGAAGAAAAAAATTTTAAAAATAAAGTGTTTTTTTAGAAAAAAATTGTCTGCGCTCCCGTTGCGCTTATGTTGGCGCTCCCATTGGATTTTTTTAGGAAAAATAGTTTTGAAATATTTGCCGGCAGTATCACTTTTTTAGACAAATAGTAGTGGTTAAATTAATTGGGCTTAGTAGTTCGAGTAGATTATAGTAAATAGTAAATTCTACATAATGTAATATTAATTTAATCAATTTTATGTAATTACTGATTTTTTTACAAAATTACTAATTTTGTAAAAAAGATTTTTGGTAGTGGGTGTTTTGATTATGTTGATAATAGAGAGAATTGGAAAGAGTGAGAAAGGGAAAGAGAAAAAGAAAAGTAGGTTTTAAAGTGAAATAAAAAAATAAAAAGATGATGTGAGAGTGAGACCCACTAATAATAAAAGTGAGTGAGAGTAAAAAAGTGAAAGAAAATAATTTGAAATGACACTTTTATCCCTAAGATTGAGATAAAAGTAAGGGATAATTTGGTATTTTTGGTAGTGGGTTGATTGTTAATATAGATCACTTTTTTAGACAAATAGTAGTGGTTAAATTAATTGGGTTTAGTAGTTCGAGTAGATTATAGTAAATAGTAAATTCTACATAATGTAATATTAATTTAATCAATTTGATGTAATTACTGATTTTTTACAAAATTACTAATTTTGTAAAAAAGATTTTTGGTAGTGGGTGTTTTGATTATGTTGATAATAGAGAGAATTGGAAAGAGTGAGAAAGGGAAAGAGAAAAATAGGTTTTAAAGTGAAATAAAAAAATAAAAAGATGATGTGAGAGTGGGACCCACTAATAATAAAAGTGAGTGAGAGTAAAAAAGTGAAAGAAAATAATTTGAAATGACACTTTTATCCCTAAGATTGAGATAAAAGTAAGGGATAATTTGGTATTTTTGGTAGTGGGTTGATTGTTAATATAGATAGTAGAGGTGCAAAAGATACCTCATATGCGCGTGAATTTTCTGAAAACCTTCCATTATATCCAGAAGCAGAAGATTTGACTGAAGAGCCGGAAGCAGCTACTGGAACAAGAGATGAAGAAACATGGTCCCAAGGAGAGGATGAATTTACTACATTCAATTCAGCAATAAAATAAAATTACTTCTCTAAGGCTAGCAAGAATTAACTTTTGAAATGAAACTCTTGTACTTTTAAATATCAATTCAATATAATTGGAACACAGTTACAAGCTTATACTACTTCATAGCATTCCAAATTGGGAGAAACCCATGACATTTCCTGGCTTCAATACTTAAATTAATTATAAAAAAAACAGAACAATAATAATTACATACCAGGTGTTCTCCTTGAACCTTCATATCTGTTCCGCTTTCTACCATATTCACCACCTTCTACCAAGTGTTCTCCTTGATCCTTCATATCTGTGAATCAACAAGCTCAAAATTAATAATCCATTTACTTTAATACAAGACATGTCATTTAGTGGGCACTAGAATACACAGTATCTTACCATTAGATAATCTTCAACTTTTCATAAACATAACATCCCACAATACATGAACTAAATTCAATTAGTTGGCAAAACGTATAACAATAACCTAACAACTACAAAAGCAATAAATACTGCTTTTAAAAATGTACTCACAAATTAAGATATTGACATTATTAATTAGCAATAAGACCGAAAGAGATTAAAACCAGAAAAGGGAAACTCACCAGAAAGAACTGGTGGAGGAGCTATGCTACTATACATGAATATAAACTATTCCTCAAATTAAAAACTACTATATATAGATTTGTATATTACAATTGGAAAGGAGAGTTATTTGAGCAGGGAATGATCTCATAGCAAATTGTTCTCATAAACAGATTGCATTCCTGTCTACCATATAAACTCACCGACTGAAAGGGAATGTTTAAATGTTACTACTAGCCCTAAATCATTTAAATAGGGAAAAAACCTGTCTAGAAAGTGCTAAAACTGAAGTAATCAAATACTTAAAGTGATATCAATGTCCAAAAAATTTATTATTTCAAATAAAAAATTGCACATATCATTGACCAGATTTCCTTTATTTCTTGCAATATGATGCGTAAATGCTTATGACTGAATATGAGAATAGAATACCCAAATTAGAATGTAGATTAAATCTAATTTAATATTGAAATAGAAACAGAAAACTCACCAACTGACACTAACAATTTGTTCTAGGAAGAGAGGCATAAAAAATCGATATGGATATTTTGAATAAGAAAAAGGAAAGAGAAGAAGAATGAAGCAGAAAAGGATGAAACTCACCGGGAAGAAGAACTGGTGGAGGGCGTTGAGGTATGCGGTTGCGCAATCGTTCCGTAACTGAAGAGCAGCGTTCCTTGGTTACGCGAAGGAACGGCGTTCCTAGCGATTGAGGGAGAAGCGAAGGTTAAGCGCGTCTCTGCGTTCCTTGCGATTCAAGAAAGATTTAAGGATTGTGGAGGGAGAAGGGTTTTAGGGTGAATAGGAGATGGAGTGGGGAAAGTAAAAGCGTACACTTGGTACCACTCAATTGGATTTGGACCAACTACGTAGAGCTCTCAATTTTAGCCCAACTCAACGGGTTGGTCCGATGACTCGGTGTTTTAGATTGAGTCATCCTTTGTACAACCTCCCTCTATTCAGTGAACACCCCCAAAAACCGGCGAAAAGACAAAATTGTCATTAATGAATCACACACAAACCTTTTTTTTTGGATCTACGAAGGTTCTAAGCATCGAGTCTTATGTATTTATAGACACCCCCACCACTGATTTATGTTTAGCTCCATTGGTTGAGTTTATTCTTGATCCAACACTGTTCGGTTCATACCATCAGCTGAAGTAGAGGATTTATGCAGAAAATCTTAGTCTATTTGGTCTCTCCTTAGGATCTCATTTCTGCTCATATTGCTAAACTACCGAACTGATTCGGTATATTAGTACCATACCAGCTAAAATGCAGCATGGAGAGTATTTCAACGTGATGGCATTTTGGAAATATTTAAGGGTTGGAGGTGTCCTGTGAGTAGAGGGGGGATTGTACGAAGTATGAGCCTTTAGATTTGGCTCAAAAATAGAGACCTAAAGAGAACCAGACCATTTTGGCCTAGTCCAGTTGGCCCATGGGCTGAATTTGACCGACTTTTTAATATTATTTTGCCTAGGCTTTTCCCAACCCCAATAACCCTGCGAAATAACCAAAATACCATTAATAAATAAAAAATTTCTCAGCGCGTCCTTATTTTTTTCCCAGATTTTAATGAGTTCAGGGACAGACGACCAAACCAGCTCGGATCAACACCGCCGTACCTGTTAAAATTACAATATTTGCCCAAACCCCCTTTTGATTTTTAATGGTATATGATGTCTCATTGTTCTTGAAGGTTCAGTTCGGTTCCGCCTCGAACCCATTACAATTTTGAATCTTATACCTTATTTGGCTTGGAATGCATCATAAATTGATTTGGATTTTGGTGGAAAAGATTTTTTGGTCTATGGCATGATTTTTTTTTGTTCATTTTTTTGGTTGCTTTTTTTTTTCTCTTCTTTCTTCTTTGTTTTACTTTCTTTTTTGTTTCTTGCTTCTATTATTTTTTGTTATTTTCTTCTTTTTTTTTTACCATATCATTGGTACGTAATTTTCATTGTCTTTGTCGATGACTAATCTACGCTGGGGAGTCTGGCTAACCACAAGTCTTCCATCCCAATAGAGTTTTTACCACATCCAAAGTTCTTTTTTTATATTTGTAGGTTTTCTTTTTTTATTTTTATTTTTTATATTTTAATGGGTACTTTACGGTCTTGAAAATTTTTAGATGTTTAAATATGCAAATTTTTGGTGGAAAACTATTTAATTTTTAGATAATTTCGCATCAACAAGTATTAGAAGCATTCTTAAATTTGTGTTAGTTTTAAATCAAACCGTGCATGATCGACAGAATCCTACAACCGACTCAGGACAGATCTATCAACCTCAAGAGCAAACTAACGCAGAATAGTCATTCTTGATGGATTGTTGTTTGTGTTACAACTTTTAAGTTGTTTGTGTTATAACTTGATCTAATATGTGTGATTAGGCTGTTGTTTTTGCTCCAACTTTAAGTTTTTTGTGTTATGACTTGATCTAATATGTGTGACTTTTGTCTTTGATTGTGATGTCTTTCTAATACTTAGAATTTATTTGATATTATTATTTACTGTTGTTTTTGTTTAAAAGTAATTCATTTAATCAATAGTTAGACAACCCGTCCATCGGAGTCAATTGGTTTTTTTTCTTTCACTTTGGCTTTTATTTTGTTTCATTTCTTTTACTTTTTTGGTTACCATCTCATTAGTGTGGAGTTTTCATGGGCTTTAATGATGACTAATGTACACTGGAAAATTTGGCTGACCACGAGTACTCGGTTTTCTCGGCGTGTGTGGTTATATGCTTCCAATAGAGTTTTACCGATGACTAATCTACATTTTTTATATATTTTTATATTTTAAAGTGGGATGCTAAATAGTGTGCTTTAGTGTACTTGATAGGGACAACATTATTTTGTAGCAAAACGCGTAACACGAAATGTTAGATACTGTATTTTGGGTTACTTTAGTATTCAGAAATTTTTTAACTATTGAAACACTTCGTTTGCCAATAATCT
Source organism: Oxytropis ochrocephala (assembly GCA_020916435.1). Taxonomy (NCBI): domain Eukaryota; kingdom Viridiplantae; phylum Streptophyta; class Magnoliopsida; order Fabales; family Fabaceae; genus Oxytropis; species Oxytropis ochrocephala. Next base: position 9,443,474 of record CM037093.1, on the reverse strand, counting down.
ATTTGATGGAAAAATAATTTGGTGGCAAAATACATAAAGTGTGATTCTAGGCAGTGTGTTTTGGGGTACTTTAAAATATTGAAAAAAAATTAGATGTCCAAATTGGTATTTTCTTCTTTATTTAGATAATTTCGCATCTTAGAAGCATAATTAAATTGATATTTACTTTTAAATCAATCTCTGCATGAGATCTACGTACGTGTTTCACTTTTTAATTATGTTGTCTTCTTTCTCTTTAATTATGAGTTAAGTTTTCATGTGTACATTTTTTTGGTATAAACTGGGTATCCTCTACTCGCAACTCTAGAGACTAATCCCTCGAACCAATAAGATGGTATTACAAGTTAAGTTTTTATGGTTACATTTGATGAATATGGATAATGTTATTATTTATTTTACAACTTTTAACTGATTTTGTTATGACTTCATCTAATCTGTGTGATTAGGCTGTTGTTTATGCTCCAAATTTAAACTGTTTGTGTTATGACTTGATCTAATATGTGTGACTTTTGTCTTTAAATGTGATGTCCTTCTAATACTTAGAATTTGTTTAGTCAAAAAAATACTTAGATTTTGTTTGATGTTGTTATTTACTGTTTTATTTAGATAAGCGTTGTTATTTACTGTTGTTCTTATGTAGGGGTGGGAATAGGCTGGGCCGAGCTAGGCTTTGCTTGGCCTGGGCCTGGCCTACATTGAAAATGTTAGGCCTAAGCCTAGCCTGTGGCCTGTCGTAGGCCCATTTTCTAGGCCTGGCCTGGCCTTTCTGAAAGCCTTTTTAAAAGCCTATTTGACTATTTTCTTAAGAAGACCTCCAACATTTCAATGGTGTAAACCATTAAAATAGACTAACAACCTAATAGGTCAATGAGATTAAGTTTCAATTGAGATCTAACAGAACCTTTTAGGAAAATATCTTTATATGACATCCTATTTAAATTTTATTTTATAATAATAACTTCAACTATGTCAAAAATTTATGTAGGTTAATATGTTTAAACTAACAAAAAATGTTAGCAAAGTTATGACTTAACACAAAGTATCAAATTCAATACAAAATAATATTAGTAATTAAAAAACTAGTTATATTGATTTAAATAGGCCGGCCTGATAGGCCTAAAAGGCTTTTTCAATGGCCTATGGCCTGGCCTATTTAGCTAAATAGGCTTTTAAAAAACCTTGGCCTTATCTGTTTTCAAAAAAAGCCTGGCCTGGCCTGGCCTGTCGTAGGCTAGGCCGTAGGCCCCTGTTAGGTGGCCTGGCCTATTCCCACCCCTATTCTTATGCTTCTTTTCTTTAGAGGTTTACTCTTTAACAAATTATTAGCCAACCTGTCCATCAGACGGGTCGTAGTGACATGGAAAATACTTGACACATGGACTAATTAGGTTAAGACATGTCATTTGGGTATAGATACCCAACTATTTCGCTATAGTGACAAGGAAAGTATCTAAAACATGTATGCGGCTTGGCATGCATGTTAAATTTGGGGGGAAAGATTTTTTGGTCAATTGGCTTCCAATTTTTTGGCCAATTGTTTTTTTTTTTTTTCACTTTGGCTTTTTTTTCTCCTTTCTTTTATTTTTTTGTTACCATATCATTAGTGTGTAGTTTTCATCGGCTTTATCGATTACTAATATACACCGGGGAAATTGGCTGGCCACGGGTACTTGGTTTTGTCAGCGTGTGTGATTATATCCTCCCAATAGAGTTTTACCGATGACTAATCTACATTTTTTTTATATTTTTATATTTTAAAGTGGGATGCTAAATAGTGTGCTTTAGTGTACTTGATGAGGACAATATTATTTTGTAGCAAAACACGTAACGTGAAATGTTAGACAGTGTGTTTTGGGTTACTTTAGTATTCAGAAATTTTTTTAACTATTGAAATACTTCGTTCGTCAATAATCTATTTGATGGCAAAATACATAAAGTGTGATTGTAGGCTGTGTGTTTTGGGGTACTTTAGAATCTAGAAAAAAATTACATGTCCAAATTAGTATTTTCTTCTTTATTTAGATAATTTCGCATCAAGAAGTATTAGAAGCATAATTAAATTGATATTTACTTTTAAATCAATATCTGCATGAGACCTACGTACGTGTTTCACTTTTTAATTATGGTGTCTTCTTTTCTCTTTAATTATGAGTTAAGTTTTCATGTGTACATATTTTTGGTATAAATCTGGTATCCTCTACGCGCAACTCTAGAGAATAATCCCTCGAACCGGTAAGACGGTATTATGGGTTAAGTTTTTATGGTTACATTTGATGAATATGAATAATCTTATTTTAGGTTGTTGTTTATTTTACAACTTTAAACTGATTGTGTTATGACTTCATCTAATATGTGTGATTAGGTTGTTGTTTATGCTCCAAGTTTAAGCTCTCTGTGTTATGACTTGATCTAATATGTGTGACTTTTGTCTTTAAATGTGATGTCTTTCTAATACTTAGAATTTGTTTAGTAAAAAAATACTTAGATTTTGTTTGATGTTGTTATTTACTGTTGTTTTTATGTTTAGGTCTCTTTAACAAATTGTTAGTCAACCCGTCCATCGAACGGGTCGTAGGGCTAGTTCATATGAATGACGGATAAACAATTTAGGTATAAGACTCCGCAGCACAATTGTTAGAATTTTTCGCATTTTTAAAACTATTTTTTAAAGGAAATTAAACAATTTCTCTTCGGTTTAAATTTATTTTAACCAAAAATAATTGAGTAAAATTGAAATTACTTGATATCAAGTCTAGAAATTCTTATCGATAGACTAAGATAAATTAATCAAAAGTTTGGGTGCAAATTTTAAAAAGCTAAAAAAAACCCAATTGTTGTGAAAAAGTGTGGTTTTGAACAGTAAAGGGGACAAGTTAGAACAAAAGTTGCTTACTACTAACATTTCACTTGAAACATTAGTCTAATTAACATTAATCACTTGAAACATTAGTCTAATTTTCGTCAAAGTCCAAGTAAACATTGTCATCTTTTTCCCTAAATGCCGGAAGACCTTTAACAATAAAAAACAATGTGTGCATGTGCTAGTTTGGTGAGTGTGCAAAATTTTCTTATAAGCATAAATTTTGATGCAAAAAAACATAAGAAAGTGTTTCCCTATTTTAAAAAATATTATACTTTATAATATTCATGCGTGTCATCTTAATTATGATGTTAAAGTATACTTACTTGAATCGATAAACAGTAATAATGCATTTAACTAAAGCAAAAGAAACCCAACATAAAAATATAAAATAACACTAAACCAAATGAAAAAGTTGGGAAAAATAACTTGAGGGACAAAGCTATATTTTGTGCTTTGTTTTGTTATTGGGAAAAAAAATCCATCCATTTTAGGGATGTGTTAAGTACCTTGTCAAAATGTACTTTGCCAACCCTACTAAACTCATCTTTTGAGAAGTGCCTTGACCAACCTTTTCTTGTTTCTAAACAATAAAGTTCCAAAACCTCTCATATGAACAATGAAACACAAGGAAATGAATTCTCTCCGATGGTATTATGGTCAAGTGAAATCTCAACCATTAATTAAGCAGTAAGAGAGAGAAACTTTAACACTATCAAGTAAAATCTTCTACGAAGAGAATCCATTCCTAGTGAACAAACAGTTGTTTGTTCATTTGGCAAGAAGTTATATTTTTCTTTAGGCTTAATTACAGTTTTGGTCCCCCTATTTTCACCAACTCACGATTTGATCCCCCAAGAATTTTTTTCACGAATTTGATCCCCTATTTTCACTAGCTCACAATTTTTGTCCCCCAAGAATTTTTCTCACGAATTTAGTCCCCCTATTTTCGCCAATTCACGATTTTAGTCCCCTATTTTTCCAATTTTTAAAATCAAAGTTCCCCTCTAGGAAAAATAGGGGGACTAAAATCGTGAGTTTTAGAAAATAGGGGGACTAAATTCGTGAGTTGGTGAAAAGGGGGACTAAATTCGTGAGAAAAATTCTTAGGGGACTAAAATCGTGAGTTACTGAAAATAGGGGGACCAAGTTCGTGAAAAAAAATTTTGGAGGATCAAAATCGCGAGTTGGTGAAATAGGGGGACCAAAACTGTAATTAAACCTTTTGCTTTAACAAAGTCTCGAGTTCAAGTCTGCAACTAAAAATAAGTGTTGAAAGCGTTTTGCTCCTTAAATGAATTCTCCCGACCGACTCGATTCAGATTATAACAATAGTCTAGACTCTAAGTAGGAATCCCTAGCAACTAGTAAACAACTAGAGATCATGTTGAAAAATTTGGCAGGAAAGAAACACCATATGTTTATTTCTTTATTGTTCAACTCATATAAGCTTTCATAGCTCAGTTGGTTAGAGCACCCGTTTAGTAAGCGGGAGGTCTTGAGTTCAACTCTCAATGAAAGCAATATTTCTTATAAATTTTGGTAAAAAAAAATCCATTGTTCAACTTTTTTTTTAGATAATCCTATTCCTATTGTTCAACTTGTTTACTACTCTGGTCCCTATTATAAAAAAAATTTGTGGTTTTCAATAAATTTAAACTACAAATAATTCTTATAATAAAAACCAGAACGAGTATTTCATATAATTATTGTTAGTCTTGGGCTTTTTTATTTCAACTTTTGTCTAGATCACATGTAGAGCATTGTGACACCGTGCCATACTAGTAGGCTCATACCTCTTACAACCCTCAATTACTCACTAGACATCCCTACCCTCAAATATTCCAAAAATACTCTCACATGAAACACACACACCCCCCCACGCTGCATTTTGGTTTGGAACTATAGTTCTGAACCAGTTGGGAAGTATAATTCCATACCTGTTAAAAATTTTGCAAATTGGAGGGGGGGGGGGGTTGTCTGCTTGGTTTCGGAAGTAAACTTCCGAACCAACTTAATCCCATAAAAAAGGCATTTACGTGTTTTATTAATGACATTTTAATCTTTTCACAGAATTTGAGAGTGTCAAATGAATAACTGAGAGTTGTAGGAAGTATGAGCCTACTAGTATTACCCTTTAACATGGGCCCAAATTGAACTTAAGATATCTCTATCTTTCGGCTCCTTGAAATCTTTAGTGGAAGAGTCAAGGATTCAAATTCCAATCAATTTTTAAGAAACACAAATGATTAATTAATCAAACCATGGTAATTGAGCCTTTCATATTTTGGTCTCCTATTTGAATGCTTTTCACTTCTACTGTTTACAAAAATTTAGTGGAACCGACATGTTACTATCAATTGAAAAGCATTGGTGAACAATAAAACGGCTTGACCCATATGACATGATATTTCCAATGCCATATGGAATGATTTTGTAGACTAATTAAAGAGATTAAATTGTTAATCAAATAATATTGTGGCCCACTTTAGTTTTTTTTTTTTTTGTTGTGTGGGGTAGTTTAGTCCACATCAATTTGCATGCTTCAGTTTAGCTTTTCGTTGCTCTTTTAGACTACCCAATTTTTCTATTGGCTTTCTGAGATCCTTACTCATACTCTCTCTCACTCTTTGTTAAAAATTGCTCAAAGGTCATATCTAATATCTTTGTTTTCTATTTCTATGTGTTGTGACCCATTTTGTAACATTTACCTGCTAGACAGGTTATTGTGTTAGTATGTGTTTGGATTCATGGAAGAGTGTATCAAACTTGATTTCATGATCTCCCTTCAAATCTTATTTTTCTAAAACTATAGATATTTGTAAATATATTGGTCAAAATTTTATTTTGGAGAAATGCTAAATCTCGCGAGAATTAAAATACGAACACATTGCAAATGACATGGCTCGATGTATTCGTTTCGATTTCTTTCTCTAGTTCATTGTGTAGTTTAGTTTTGGTCAGCAATTCCATCATATGATCCGAACATGAATGAACAAAGACAACGAACGTCGAACTATTAACCTACAAAATGAAAACAAGCGACATGTGTTGTCAAACTTAAGATTTAGTTGAGGATCGACTAAGAATGGTTTAACCTTGATTTTTTTTCTTCAAGGAACTATGTTCTACAGTTATGTGTTCTCTAACTACTCAAAAGAGCATTAGGATTAGACTTTCGAAGGTTTGATTACTTTAAAACAAAACTAAGAATTTGCATAATGTAAAGGGATGTAAAATATGCTTGAAAAATAGATCGTATTTGGTTGATTGTGCCTATTACATTTACAAAGCTTAGTATCTATACTTACAACGAAAAAATGGTCTTTATTGGCCACAATCACTAACCTCTATCTAACCATGATCAAAAAATGATACTCGGCTAGAGTAACATCCACGAATCTAAATGCGTGCTCAATCTCCTAAGAAACAACCTTTGGCACATAATGTGGAAATTTATCCATTGCTCCTAGATTTTAGGTGCAAGACATGTCTTTGACCGTTATCTTGTCTTGATCTTCAATAAAAATTAAACATGTGTTTGGTCCATACACCCTCGTGGATTAAGCACAAGCTCAATTGTTTCATTGGCTAATGATCTTTCGATTAAACCTTCTAACTCAACATTGACCTCCATCGGCTACATTTACAGCTCGACTGAGTGCTTAGCCATTTCTGATTGTTAACAATATGAAACAACGTGAGGTGTCGAGAAGGTTTGTCCTTAAGGATTTATCCGCCACAAAGCACAAATATCCCAAGATTCAACAGGTTCATCCCCAAAGCAGAAACAATGGAGGTATAAGTAACAAGAACAAATTTTATTGACGCAGAAGATATATATAACTCAGAAGGAGAAAGTAGAACAAATTTCTATACACATAAGTGTTATCATAGAGTGTAGTTATAGGCAGGAGCAGACCTACGTACCCTCTAACGAGGGGAGTCAAGCGCACACTCTCAAAAAAGAATATCTTCCACACCGGAAAAAGTAATTGCACTCAAGCCCCTAATTTGCGCTTAGTCTACACTATTCCACCCTCACACAATCACTCACATCAATTCATCTCCCTCTCATATGTATAGAAGACAATTATATGTTATGTAAATTATTTAATTTAAAATATTAAAATTTTATTTTAAATATATTTTTAATGATACATGAGTTTTAGAAAATTTGACCCCGTGATCTTGAGTCTTAGATGCACCACAACTTATAGGCTCATAGAATCTGACGGTTTAAAGATAAGGTTAAACAAAAACATTATTTTATATTTTATATTTATATTTATATTTATATTACTAATAGTTAATTAAATCTGAAATCTGCTTAGAATTATATATGCATGCGTGAGGAGATAGATACGAGAATATCTATCTGATCTTCGTCATTGGATTAATAAGGCATTTGAGCACAGTGAAGAGCTAAGACCATGGTCAACTAAATAGATATGCGAAAGTGATATAAATCCATAAACTATATAGACTTGAAAATTCTACCATATAAAATATTAATTCCAAGTATACGTGCGACAAATAATTAAGAATTTAACAAGTGCCAAGTGGCCTTTCAATATAATATAACCTTTTTATATTTTTGTTTTGTATTATGGTGTGGGATTGTTTCCATGACCCGAGACAAGGGAAGGCTCAACTACATTATACAACTCCGCGTTATACAATATAAGAAAAAACTAGTTAACAAAAGTTTATATATTTGGTGTGCTTAAAAAAAGTTATTATATTTGGTCTAATTTTTGGACTAAATATATCATTTTTTGTTGACTTAGACCAAATATAATAATTTTCGTTAACCAGTTTTTTCTTATATTTTGTAATGGATAGAGTATAATTATTGGATAATTTTATGTCTGGTCAAAGGTAATTATAACTGCTCCCTTTGAAAATTATGATGTAATTAGTTGATTATTTTGCATTAATTCTTGTTTTCCTTGGCATTTGTTCCATGGAGAGAGAAGATTTCTTATATAAAAGTTTCAACTCAATAGGTACTCATTTTTTATTCTCCACAATAAGGTACTTATTCAATTTCAACTCTTAAAGAGATAACACATCTACCATTTGTTGGATCTCAGATCACTCTCTCTTTCACTCTTGAGAAAAACGGTTAATGGAGAAACTGTTTTATTGATTGGTAATCAATATGATATTACAAAATGACTTACAAAGTATATAAACTGAGAAACTTGTAACCAGCTAAACCGGTCAATGAAGAGTGACATGGCAGTAAACATGTAAACTGATAGAAAATGAGAAATACACTATAGAAACTAGGATGAATTATCACTAATACGCCACCTAATTCATACTAGTTAGGCTCTTCATTCCAATGCTTGCTCTTAAGTCTTCAAATCTTTTAATTTTCAGCGCTTTGGTGAGTAGATCTGCAATATTATTTTCTGTACTGCAGTATTCAAGCTTCAGCTTCATCTTTGTCACTTGATCTCTTATAAAGTGAAATTTTGTTTCAATATGTTTGCTCCTTCCATGAGCTATTGGATACTTAGCTAAATCAATAGCTGATTTGCTATCAATCTTGACTTTTCATCGCATCACTAGGCACGATCTTGATTACGCAAAGAACATATCAAGCCATTGAGCTTGCGAGTGACCATAGCTAGAATTTGCTATATATACTCGGATTCACAAGAAGAAAGGGCTACAACACTCTCCTTCTTTGAACTCCAAGCAATTGGAGCATCACCAAGCATGAAAACATAGGCTGCAGTGCTCTTCCTGTCTCCTTTGTCGCCACACCAATCTGCATCCGAGAACCCATATAGCTCCAGACCAGTGTTTTCATTCAGTCTTGGATACCAGATACCAAAATCCATTGTCCCTTTGACATATCTCAGAACACGCTTTGCTGCAAGCAAGTGAGATGTCATTGGTTTCTCCATATACCTACTTACCATTCCCACACTGTAAGCAATATCTCGCCGAGTATGGCACGGATATCCGAGAGATCAATTGCTTGTCTATATGATTGTAGAATCCTGAGTTTTCCATCTTCATCAGGAATCAGTTTTACAGCAGTGTCTGCTGGTGTAGCCGTGGAGTTACAATTCCACATATCATATCTTTTCAATACATCACTTGCATACTTCCTTTGATGGAGCAACACTCCAGTTTCTGTTGCATAGAACTCCATTCCCAGGAAGTAATTGAGCACACCCAGATCTGACATTTCAAATTCAGCCATCATACACCTTTTAAAATCCTCCATTTCAGTTTCACAAGTACCTGTCAGCAGCATATCGTCAACGTACAAACAGATTATCAGGTAATTCTCACTTCCAGTGCATTTATAATAGATTCCATGTTCATTAATGCACTTTTCAAACTGGTGTTGCAGCAGAAATTTGTCAATCCGTTTGTTCCAAGCTCGTGGAGCTTGTTTCAAACCATATAATGCCTTCTTCAATTTGTAAACTTTTCCTTCTTTTCCCTTTACCTCAAACCCAGCTGGCTGACTGACATATACCTCCTCTTCCAAATATCCATTTAAGAAGGCTGCCTTTACATCAAGTTGGTACATAGACCACCCTCTAGAACTAGCCACTGCCACAATCATTCTGATTGTCTCTATTCTTGCTACCGGAGCAAATACATCTGTGTAATCATAACCAGGCCTTTGCAAGAAACCTCTAGCCACTAATCTGGCCTTGTACCTTCCAATCTCACCATCAGGTCTCATCTTCAATTTAAAAATCCACTTTACATCAATTTTCTTTCTACCTTCAGGGAGGTCTACCAAACTCCAAGTGTCATTTCTTTCTATTGAAGCAAGCTCTTCAACCATAGCTTGTTTCCATTGAGGTTTGTTGAGTGCTTCTTCAACTGTCAGTGTTTCAGATTCAGCCATGAATGCATCATGAACCATATCCCCTGTTTCTGTAATTGCAGAATCAGAGAGAACAACAAAGTCATTTAACCTCAGTGGTGGTTGCCTGTTTCTACTAGGCCTAACCTGATTGTTATCATCAATATTGTTTAATGGTTCTGTCTCCTCTTCTTCTGGTTCAATTATTACTTGAGCAGGCTCTACTGTTTCTTCAGAATTTTCCCAACTCCAACCCTTAGTTTCATCAAACCTCACATCTTTACTAATTACTACCTTTGACCTTCTAGGATCATACAACTTGTATGCTCCAGTGGAGTGATATCCCAGCATTACCATGGCTTGTGCCTTGTCATCTAATTTTCTCCTTAACTGATCAGGGGCATGCCTATAACACAATGCTCCAAACACTTTAAAATGCTTCACACTTGGCTTTACACCAGACCAGGCTTCTTCGGGTGTGACTCCATCAAGCTTCTTAGTGGGACTTCTGTTAAGAATATACACTGCAGTGATTACAGCTTCCCCCCAAAAATGATTTGGCATCTTTCTACTCTTCAACATGCTCCTTACCATGTTGAGAATTATTCTGCTTTTTCCTTCTGCGAGTCGTTATGTTGTGGTGTGTATGGGGCAGTGATCTCATGTCTGATCCCTTCCTTTTCACAAAACTTCTTAAACTCTATAGAATTATATTCCCCACCACCATCAGTTCTAAGCCTGCTAATGTTGCAATTACTTTCCTTTTCCACCATCATTTTGAATGTGCAGAAAACATTGAAGACTTCACTCTTCTTGTTAATCACATACACCCACATTTTCCTTGTGAATTCATCTATGAATGACACAAAGTAACTATTTCCTCCAAGAATTTTCACTTCAAAAGGACCACATACATCAGAGTGGATTGCTTCAAGCTTCCTAGATGCTTTATTCTTCAGTTCAGACTTGTAAGAGCTTCTAGGTTGCTTGGATTCACAACACTGCTCACAAATTTCACCAGTCACCTTAATCATCGGTAGACCATACACCATCCCTTGACTTTCAAGATTCCTCAAATCCCTGAAGTTCAAGTGACCATACCTCTCATGCCATGTCCAGCCCTCACTTTCTGTCACAACACTCAAACATTCATCTTTTACAATACTCATGCCAATCTTGAAGGTTCTGTGCTTGTTCAACATAGCCTTCAAGACCTCAGCTCCACTTGGATCAAACAGAACGAGCTCCTTATTTTCCATCAGAACAGAATATTCTTTTTCAAGCAGCTGACCAATACTAATAAGGTTGCTCTTCATTGATGGAACATAAAGAACTTCAGTTATAGTGCATATTTTTCCATCATTCTTTCTAATTCTAACACTTCCAATCCCTTCACTTTTAACAATTCTATCATCACCAAACCTTATAGATCTCTTAACTGACTCATCTAGATCTACAAACCACGCTCTATTGCCACTCATGTGGTTAGAGCACCCTGTATCTAGATACCACATCACCTCCTTATCTTCTTCATTCAGTTCACCAGCCATAAGAACGATCTCATCATCATCCTTTTTGTCATTGTCATCAGTTATTTCTGCCATAAGAACAACTTCATCAGTATCTGAATCCTCATCAGCCAGATGTGCTTCTTCTTGTTTCTCCTTCATCTTACATTCATCCGCAAAGTGGCCGAACTTCTCACAATTGTAACATTGTATCTCTTTTCTATTAATTTTCTTCTTACGTCCCTCTGTTCTTCCAGCCTCTTTCCTTCTCTGAAACTCACTCATAGCAGAGTCACCTTTCTTATTCGAGCTTTCACTAATGTTTTTGTTCACTTTTGCTTTCTGAAACCTAGCTTGCAACACTTGTTCAGTAGGCTTCTCTACATATTTATCCTTCTCTTTACTATCGGTTCTCACCCTAATCCTAGCTTCATTTGCCTCTAACGAACCTAGAAGTTCCTCAACCTTCATTGTTTCTAGGTCCTTAGATTGTTCAATTGCGATAAGAATAACATAATCAAACTTAGGAGTTAGGGTTCTAAGTACCTTTTCAATCTTTTTCTTTGATCGAGTCAACGTTTCACCGTTTGTTCGCATTTGATTTGTAATAAGCGTCATCTTGTTGAAGTATTCGTGAAATTGATTCCTTCTCTTCCATCCAAGCAACTCGAATTCTCTCTTCGTAATGTCCGTAATTTCACCTTCTTCAACGACGCATCAGGAATAAGCCTTCGCAAGAGCGCCCCAAGCTTCCTTATTTGTTTCGCATCGAGAAATCTTTTCAACGCCTCCGCATCAACACATTGATGAATTAGAAATAACGCTTTGCTATCTTTCTTCTGTTGTTCACGAATCACCGCGTCAGCTCCCGTCGTTGCTACGCCATTCTTCACAATCTCTAACACATCTTGATATCGAAACACTACTTTCATTTGGATTATCCAACGATCGTAGTTTTTGCCGTCAAGGATAGGTAACCAGCGGAACCGGCCCGTTGTTGCCGCTGTTAGTCGCCATCACCGTCGTGGATCGCCACCGTGCTCTGAGGCCAATTCTGTTGGATCTCAGATCACTCTCTCTTTCACTCTTGAGAAAAACGGTTAATGGAGAAACTGTTTTATTGATTGGTAATCAATATGATATTACAAAATGACTTACAAAGTATATAAACTGAGAAACTTGTAACCAGCTAAACCGGTCAATGAAGAGTGACATGGCAGTAAACATGTAAACTGATAGAAAATGAGAAATACACTATAGAAACTAGGATGAATTATCACTAATACCATTTACCAACACATATAAAACTTCTGTAAAAAAAAACACATATAAAACCGATACCCACGACGAGACTCAATTTTGTCAATCCTATTCAATTCCCAATACCTAATCCAATAATTGGCTAAGTATGTTTTACATTGTTTACTGAGTTCAAAAACTAATGCAATGGATAGATCAATTCTTTTAACTTACTTAATCAGTTACCGTGTTTAATTATTACTAAGGTAATAAAAAAACACATTTAAATGTAATTTAACCATGAAGAAAGTGACTCTTGTGAAGATATAAAAACATAAAGTACAGGTTGTAGAGCTTATAATATTATTTTTTGGTCAACAGAGCTTATAATATTTGACAAGTGAGGGGAATGTTTATTGTGAGTGCTCATTCTTACAATTTGGGTCTCTTAAAATGTGGTTTAGGTCTAACTCAATCTTTCAAAATCGACTTGTAAGGTGAGGGGTGTCTCTCACTTATAAACTCTTTTGAGACTATATTTCTAGTCAATGTGTTGGGTTTTTCCCAATACAACCCCTCACGCCCAACACTATTGGGCTTGGTGTATGGATAATAATGGTGGGTGACCCGAAGGATCTAGGATAGACTCTAATATCATATTAGAATATGGTGTAGGTCTAACTCAACCCCACAAAAGTGTTTGGATGAGATTGTTTGAATTTCTTTCGGCTTAACCAAGACCATGAGTTCAAATCCACTTTGAAAATGCAGCAGCGTTAAAACTCTTGAGGGCCAATTCGAGAGATTTGTCTCTAGAATTGCACGTAGAAGATACCGGGTTAAAAAAAGGGGTTGCAGGGCAATTAAGTGACATATGCTAAATGTCATTTTCCTTCTCTTTCATCAATGTCTTTATAAAAAGGGTTGCCACAATTGCACCACTTCATATGCTTAGCTAGCTAGATTACATTTTCTGAGCTTATATACAAAACACACTTTTCTTACCAAATTTCCTATCCATGTCCACCTCTAGAAGTAGAACCCCAAATGCTTCTTCCCTTAATAACCAAACTCAAATGAATTTACCACTTCTTCAAAGAAACACATCATCACCTATTGGTAGTGAAAAAAGAGGTAGAAGAAAACAATCAGAACCAGGAAAATTTCTTGGTGTAAGAAGAAGACCTTGGGGTAGATATGCTGCTGAAATTAGAGATCCTACAACTAAAGAAAGACATTGGCTTGGTACATTTGATACTGCTCAAGAAGCTGCTCTTGCTTATGATAGAGCTTCTATTTCTATGAAAGGTAGTCAAGCTAGAACCAATTTCATATATTCTCATGATCATGATACCAATCTTCTTACTCCTTTTGAAGTTCAAGTTCAACCAAACAATCAAAATAGCCTTTCTCAGCAACTTGATACTTCTTCTCACATTGAAAAACAACATAGTTCATATGATGATAGTTTCTTTTTCTCTAATGATTCTAACTCTGGCTATTTAGAAAGCATAGTTCCTGATAGTTGTTTCACTCATGTTTCCAACATCAACAATAATGCTTCAAGTGATCAAAATGTTGGGTTTAGTTCAATTAACACAAATTCAATGCAGAGTCAAAATCAAAGTCAATCAAATTTTGACTATAATGCATTTTCTCAAGAAGCCTTAAACATGCAAACAGCAGCTTCTAATTTTACAGAATTTTCTTCACCAAGTCAAGGATTATCATGGAATAGCAGCAACAATTATAGTGAACTTTCAGCTATTTTTAATAATAATAATCCAATGAGGAATGAAGATGGATGTATGTATGCATTATGTCCCATGAATGAGGCTGTTTCTTCAACAACATGGTCCACATCATCATCATCATATCCTTCTTCTTTTGGGGATGTTGACATGGGATACTCACTCTTTTGAAGTTACCTTTATGAAGGGGGTGTCTTAGATTTTGCCTTTATGTACTTGCATGTACTTAGTATGTCTGGTTTGTTAGTTCTAAGGTTGTCTAGGAAGTAAGGGTGCTGATCATGAGTGTCATATAGTAGAAGTCTAGTAATGCTTGAGCTTTTTTCAACATTTTCAAACCACAACAACTCCCCCCATGTGTGTGATTCATTAATTAAATTAGAACTTATCATGTGTGTAATTTATTATTATTATTATTATATCAATTTTATTATTACTTAAAATAAAAACTTACACGTGTTTACAAGTGTGTTGATAAATCACTAAAAAAACATGATAAGTTTACGGATCTGTCGATAAATGTCTAGTTACCGACGAATCTGGCCGTCCGTAATGAGTGAGGGAAGTTGGAAACAGGGGAGGGAATTTTGAAATCAATATTAAGGAGATTTCGACAAACCTGGTCGTCACTATTAAATTTTATGATCGTTGTAGTTTTTGATGGACAAGTCCATCGGTAATAAAGCAACTTTCTGAGTTACTTTATTATCGACGGTTTTGCCCATCTAAAACTTTCACTTAAACCAAAAATTTGCGAGTAAGAACCCTCATTTTCCTATCTCTCCCACTCCCACTCCGCAACGTCTACCAGACAACATCACTGTAGGTGGTGTATGGTACACAAGACAGAAAATAGTGGCACAAATGTCGAGATGATACAATAATTGAGAGTACAATCATACAGGGAACCAACCGCACCAAACCACTCTTCTTCTCTTCTCCCTCCTTCCCTTCTAGGCGGGGAGAGCAATCTAAATTTGTGGCTATATTTTTTATTGGAGTTTTGTGGTATATGGAAAACAAGAGAGAATGTGGCGATTTAGGTTTCTAGATCTACTCCATTTTGGGTCCATTTTCTTCGAAATAAGAGTGAATCTTGTAGAGGAGGGTGGGACCAAAACAATGGTGGCCTTGGATGGTGAAAGGGTAGCTGGAGTTGGTTGGATAGAGCTTAAAAAGTTCTGATTAGGCGGTTTTTAGCAAGACGGAGTGCGGAATGGGAGAAAGAGAGAGAGCGCAAGGGAGGAAGAAGGAGAAGAGAGACAAATCAGGCCTAACTTTTGCAAGCATCTTACAAACAAAACATATCAAATTCAGTCAAGTGGTGAGGGGTGATAAAAACTAAAGATCCCCTCTAAAAAATTACTTGACCAGGTAGATGATAAATCAATGGAAATGATGAACAAAAAGGTTACTACATATTCAAATGTCATAATTTAAATGTGTTTCTTCATATATGTATTCTGTAATAAATTCAAGTACACAAAGTCAATCAAGCTTTTGATTGTCACAGCATTAGTGTATCCAAAACCATATAAGATAACAATGTGAAGCATCATTGTAGTCTCCAGATTATTTCTCTTCACGGTAAACCCTATAGATACAAGTTGTTGGGAAAGTATTGAACAGGACATTCAAAGCAGAAATGGAAAATTGTTCCCAAATTCAAAAAGGGTTCAAGTGAAGAGGCATAAACACATGGTTAATGAAAGTCTGGACAGAATGTTCTAATATCAAAAAAGATTGAAGCATAAATAAGCACAACAGACTCCAAATATTGGAGATGTGGATGGACATGTTCAGGATGGAATTGCAGATTCTTTAGAAGTTATATTCTAAAGCAAGACGGTTGTATGGGTTGCTAAATTTCCTTTGGTTGGCCATGGTTTTATTCAAGATCAAAGAGATGGCCAGAAAATGATTATATGAACAGAATGATAATCAGTGTGAAGTGTCCTAGACCTGAATCTGAAACTGGGATGACTCTGGGAAGAAAAAAAACCTATTTGAGGACCTCCTGGTTGAAGAATTGTGATGAATAGGAGTAATGTTGATGTATGCATTCACATTGCTTAGCTTGAGCTGTGCGAGACATTAGCTTGATGTGTGTGAGACATTAGCTTGAGGTGTTGAGACATCGCTACTTGTGGTGGTGGTATTGGATGCTGCTAAAGGACTGGAACTCTGAGTGCTTGATTGAGAAACAGGACCACCAGTCGACAAAGTCGAGCCAACTGGTTCGGTCGATGGGCTGACTGATGACGATATTTTGGTTGGAACAGACTCCTTGCTGGATCCTGTGGTAAGTTCAGGCTGCAACTCTGATGATGCGGATGAAGGAGCGCGCGTACCAACGGATGAGCCTGCAGGGGAGGGTGCAACTGGCACGTCAGCCAGGGAGGAAGCAGATGGACTGTGACTTAGTGATACCATAGGATGATCAAATCTGCATGCAGGACCAAACTTACATACTCCACGCTGTGCATAATGAGTGCAAGGTGGTGCCCCCTGATATCAAACAGAAACATTGATGAAGTAAGAAGGAAGTCAATAATATTTTTGAAAAGTGTTTGAACTGAACCAACAAACTTTACATGGCTAAGTGCAAGTCTTTTGAACAGATACAGTGCAAGTGAATTTAGAATAAATTAAGATACTTCCTTGAACTGAAGTCAAAAGAAAAACACTAATGCGTGAAGAAGGACGGCAACAACAGCTTAGAGGAACATTAGAGACTATTTTATCATGTTTCAAAATAGCCATATTCAAGAAAATCAGGAAGCAAACCCTTATCTGTCTGTATTATGGAAAATTAGAAGAACACCTAATTTAAAATCATAGGAGGGAAATATAAAAAATTTAGCCATTAAACAATGTTTGAACAGTTCAGGAGAATAGGAAAATAGGATTGAGAGACAAAACAGATGATAGATCATAAGAACACTTGTGCTCTTAACAAAAGAACATGCAATACAAGGTGTTTCATAGCACTGTCATGAGATTTCAAGCATATGCAACCGATGGATGCATAAAGCAAGCAACTCTGCACAAACCCAAATAACAAATAATTGTTGCATACAAATTTCAGGTTTAACCTAAAAGGCATTCTATAACAGAAAAAAAATTCTGGTACATGAAAAAGGTGTCACATAAGAGGCTCAAGATCAAATAAGGAAAAGAGCGATGCTTCTGAAGATGTATAAGATGAAATAGATTATGATGCAATTCACAAGACTTTGAGGAAAACGGACCTGGAAGACACCCAATGACTATTTAAAAATTACATAGTAAGGAACAGAGCATGAAATAACATTCAATGAAAAATATCAAAACATGACAAAACATACTCCTATAAGCTGTTAAGAAACTTCCTTTGCGGAAATTAGGTAACTGGTTGTTAGAAAGACCATTGGGGGAAACCATTACAAAAGACCCTTTCAAAATGGTTTTACTGAAAATTTGGTTTTGACAAAGTCCATTAGTGTTTCTTGATAAATGCAACGGAGATCACCGGCTAGAGGGATAAGACTCAGTTGCTGGATAACTAATTGCCAGAAAATATTACGAAAAAAATCCCAGGGAGTCATTTTGGCTTATTTATGTAAGTAGACAATGGCTGATTATCCATAATATGACTCTACCGATTACTTCAGTTTTAGTCCCTGCCATTCATGATAACCATTCTTAAGACTACGTAAGTTGTTGTAAAATGTGTGAATCTTAAGCACCACCATAACCCAATTCCAAGTGTATAATATCTTTTAAGGTCATCATCAGTTGCATAATTTAACTTGATTTATTTATAGCTATAAGCTCTTTTAATGGTATCATTTTAGACACCACCATAACCCAAGTCCCATGATAGCTCACAGTAAAGTCAGCCATTTCGGACATGCCAATGCTAGTTAAAGGGAAAAGGAAAGACAAACAGGATAGTATCATGGAGAAAGAATATGTCCCATGCTTGACCTATACATTACTTTCAAGGTATTGTCTCTGAATATTATTTAAGGGTGTATTTGGAAGTTCGGGAAGGGAAAGAATGGGAAGGGCTTATGACCAATAATTTAATAGGAATTTGGAGAGAAATCATCCTCTAAAAACCTATAAAGTCGTCTCCTAGTTCATTTTATGTGTTCTCCCAAAACCCTTCAAATTTAGGGGGACTCAACAAATCAAGTATGGAGAGCACTTCAAGGGTTTTGGAGGATAATTTTTTCTACATTACTACTAATCTATTACTTAGTCAGAAACCCCCATCTTGTATAAATAGGTGCATCGTTAATATATTGTATAAGTCTCACTTCAAATGAGTGTAAAAAATGAAAATTATCAATTAATGCATACTAAAAAAAGGACCCATTTATTGTCAAAAAAAAAGGCCCATTTGTTCCTTATAAAAAGGACTGGAGGGAGAAATATGTTAACATAAAGAAGCCCTTAAGTTGTACCAAAAAAATAAAGGAGCCCTTAAGTTTTAATCAAAGGCATGCTACTGAAAGAGAAAATACATACCATATGAAAAATCTCTTCTGTCATATCCTTTTCTATTATATATAATAGTGATGATTAAAATTGAAAAAGATCTTAAGGGCTAGTAAATGAAACTTCTATGTATATGGGAATGCTGATATGCAGGCTGAAAAAGGATAAACGTGAAAAATACAAAAACCCACTATTGGTAGCAGATCTAACTATATTATGCGGGACTCAAGAAATTGCCTCAAGGAGTAGATATGGTAAAAAATATCCCCTCGTGATCGAATCATCGATTCGATTCATTAATGTGAGAGGTGTGAAAAACCCAAAATGAAAACTGTTATCATAAAAATAATCAAAACACGAGAACTAGAGGGAAGATGGATTATGGAGATATATTTCACAACTCAATTAGAGGCACCATAGTTCAAAGAAGTTGAGAGGCAATCATTACCGGGCGCAAAGGAAGACCAGCGGGACCAAGGACAACATTCATTTTTGGTGCACTTGTGTCTGGTGGTTGGGGATACCTAAATGATGAACCAATTGTAAACTCCCCTGTTTTTGAGTAATACTGATACTCTGGTTGATTGGGCCTTTCTGGAAATGTCTGCTCCTTCTGATTGCCGCTTGAAGGGCCAACTGA
The DNA here is from genome assembly GCA_020916435.1 of Oxytropis ochrocephala. NCBI lineage: Eukaryota > Viridiplantae > Streptophyta > Magnoliopsida > Fabales > Fabaceae > Oxytropis > Oxytropis ochrocephala. The sequence goes on along the minus strand of CM037093.1, from coordinate 9,424,147 downwards.
GGAACCAGAAGGTTGATAAGGTCCAGTATAGGCAGGTAGCTGGGTTATTCCATAAAGCTGTGCTGAACCGACATTAGATGGTGTACTAGAAGGAAGTAGAGGGCTTGTTGCAGAAGCCTGTACCAAAGAGCTCAACAGTTAACTGATGCACACATAATTTGACTAAGCAGTAAAAAAGAAATGCTTGACCTACCTGATAAGGACCCCAGCCAGGCATAGGGACCATGGTTGGGGACATTACAACAGGTCCATAGGGGCTCTGGACTAACGAACCAGGTAGTAGAGGTGGCCTTGCTACAAATACACCAATTTGTTGTGACGAAGGACCAGCTTGAGGCTGTACGGTTGGATATAATGGGGACGGCACTGGTACAGGTAAAGGTGAAAGTGGAGGAACTGCTGATGGTGCTGGAATTTGGACACCAGTAGAAGGTGGATGATCGAACTTACAAGTTGCACCAAACTTGCATTGTCCCGTTTTCACATAATAGGAGCACTCCTTTTCACCCTGTTAATTGTTAATATTTATAAACATTCTAATTCAAAATTAACTTTTACCATTATTAGACAAATGAAAACCAACATGCATAATTTTATACAGAAATATTCAGCCATACAGACCGGTCGCAATGGATATCCTTGATAATTCAATGACACAGGGCTGGTAGTAGAGCCTCCTCCGGCCTGCCTAGGATGGTCGTACTTGCAAGATGCGCCAAATTTGCATGATCTTGTCCTCATATAATACTGCATTTCAGTTATCGGCATATAAAATCAATACAAAGTGAAATTGAAAAACTTTGAAGCTGTCAAAACAAAAACAAAGTGACATTGTCCCATCCTCATCCTCAAAAATACACAAATGACAGTAGAGCACAACATTTTGTGAAGAAAAAAAAAACAAGGAATCACAGTGTCAAATGTGATAGGTGTGCAGTAAAAGCAATTTAGCAGAAACATAGAAAGCACCTGGCACACAGGCTGGCCTAGACGTTCTGGATATCCACCTGCAATCCTAGCAGCTCCAATGACCTAACCAACACATTCAAATATCTCCATATCAACAAAACACAATCAGTGTGTACAATGCAAAACATCTTAACCACAGCAAAGAAAATCCTTCTGATTCAACGAGCTCACACAAGTAAGATCAAAATTAATTGCACAGAATACACATAGTTGATCACATCAAGCACCAAATCAATCAATAAAATAAAACCCTATGAACCAACATTGATCAAATCACATCAAGCACTAAATCAATTAATCAATTAATGCAATAAAACAAAACCCTTAAGGCATGAATGAAGGAAATTACCGCAGCACGGTCACGAGGATGGTTGAAACGACAACGCTCACCAAAGCCACAAAAACCGGTTCTCAAATAGTAAGTGCAATCAGCCTCATCAGGTCGTTGAGGGTAAGATTCCTCACCACCACCACCACCACCACCACCTAACCCCAATTGCCACATAGGCTCTGCATTTCATTTTACACAATCACATTCACATTCTACAAAAACCACAAACTCAAATAGAGAGAGAAATACCTTCGAGACCAGTTTCTCCCCATTCCGGCGACGGATCAGACCGCGAACCTTCACTGGACCGGCCATACTGCTCCATTGCACGCCAATAACGAAGCTGATTGATTGCACACTAATCTAACCTCCGATCAAATGCGTTATAGACAGAGAAAGTAGAGAGAGAAAATGGGGTTTCAGTTTCTCTTCTCTCTCTATTTCACGCGGAACAACCTCTTCTGTCTCTGTTACTTTCTTCTTCTTCTATTCTACTCTCTCTCTCTCTCTCTCTCTCTCTCTCTCTCTCTCTCGTTTCTCTCACTCACTCTCTTTCAGTTTCAAAGCGTTTTTTTGATCTTTCTTTCAATGTCTGTGAGGAAGAGAGAGAAAGTGAGAGGGGCTTCTTTTATTGGTCTCTGAGTTTGTTGGTTGGCTTTTATTTATATGCACCCGCCACGACATTTCTCACAACAATATTACCAATTTTATTATATCATCAATCCTATTTTTTATTATTTTTTTGTTTTTATTCAGATTATTTATATTTATATTATATTATATTTTTAATAAATAAAGTAAACTGAAATTATTATTTTAAGAAAATCTGGGGATTTCTTTTTGTCAAAAAAGAAAACCTGGGGAATGGAAAAGTGTGAAAGAAGCTTAATTGTAACTGAGCTAAGGAGCAGGTTTGAAGGAGTCAGGTAAGGTGTTCAACAAGCTACTCTAGTCTGTTGCAGTGTGTGAGATATTTTTATGGGGTTAGAGTGAAAAGACTTTAGTGCCCTTGAATTTTGGCATGTGGGTTAGTGAGATATGACGAATTTGTCCTTTTGTATTAGACTTTTTTTTAATAGAAAAAATAATTGGAGATGAATTAATTAATTGATTAAATTAATAGTCTAGTACTGTGGGCTGCGGCTGACCGCTGATGACAAGAGATGAGAAAAAGAGCATGAGATAGATGTTGTTGGCTCCACGTGGAATAAGGAGGATCTTCCTTAAAAGAAGTAAAAAGAACTTACCATGTAACTAACGAGGCTTATGGGATCCTTTCTCCTGTTCAAACTATGGGCATAGGCACAAATCACAATACAGTTACGTTACTTTTTTTTACATGAAACAGTTATGTTACTTAATTATGGGTGGGTAATATGTTTTTTCTTTTACTATCTCCGTCCCATTTTATATGCAGTTTAGGGTTTTACCACACTCTTTAAGAAAAATGATTATTAGTCTAAGATTTATAAAAAGTGTTGTCGAATTTACTATTTCATCATTTATCTCTCTTCATTTTGTAAATGTTAATCATTTATTAAATGTAAAAAGGTGTCATAATTAAGAAGGGTAAAAGTGGAAAAGACTATTAAATTCTTCCTTGAAAATGTAAAACAACAACTAATTTGGGACAAATTGATTTTGCTAAAACAACTTATAAAATGGGACGGAGGTAGTATAAAACGGTAAATATTTTTTTTTGACAAAGATAAATAAGTATGTTCCTAGTAATTATAACTTAAAATTTTCAGAATTTAAGTTTGGTTTTTTTATAGGCAATGTTAGTGGGGAAGGGAAATGTTAGTTTCCCGAGTTTGAACTTGAAATTTCCTGCTTGCACTCCTTCGGTAGCGAGAGAGAGAGAGGAAGAATAAGAAAATGGTTTTCGTTGTATTCAAACAATGAATTTGTACAAGAGAGTCTAACCATCTAATTAACTAATATATATTGCAGTTATCAATTGTAACTAACTGAGATAATTTAACTAGAGATAATCTAATACAATGAATTAACTTAAATAAAGATAAGTATCTATAACAGGTAATACCCTGCTCCCCCACAAGTTGGACTGTGGATGTCCATAAGACCAAGCTTGGACACCATAGCAGTGAAAGAGGGAGATAAAAGTGGTTTTGTTAGTACATTTGTTAGTTGTGATGCAGAGGGTACGGGTAAGAGATGCAGTTGCCCACTCAGAATCTTGTCTCAGACAATATGGAAGTCAATCTCTATATGTTTTGTCTGTTCGTGAAAGATTAGATTATGTGTGATAGGCCGCAAGTGCACGGTTTCTATCTCGTAGTAAAAATGTATCGATCCACAGGGAGTTAAGCAATTACCAATCTAATTTTTAGTTTTGATTAGCTGAAAGGAATAGTTTTTAGAAGAAGGAATGATTGTTAAATTCAGAATTATAAAAACGTCCTAGGATTGTGGTTTCATCTCAATGATAGAAACATTTCACAATCCCTCATCCATTCTCTATTTTATTTAAAGTCTTTTCTAATGACAATGTATTCAATGGTAACTCATGTTTCCTTTCGGAATACAAGAGTGTGCCTCGAAACAATAATCAAAACCTATTGTAGCGACCGAAAAATCCGGAAAAGGATTCTTCGAAAGGTTCTTAGGAAGCCGCCACCGAAATTTTAGTTTAAGGGCAAATTCGGAAAATCCCTTTAGGTTTTTGGACAAAGCATTGTTAGGGTTCGGGAGTCGTTATGTGTGGGGAAGGTATTAGCACCCCACGACATCCTTTGTCTAATTAATTAAGATTTATTTAATAATTACCCTTTATTTATAGAGAAAATACTTATTTAAGTTTTTGGTTTTTAGTGCTTCACAATGGTTGAATCTTGCTCCTACGTACCTCCAGATGCAATGGAGGAATCAAAGCTACGTAGTTCTTCCTGAAAAATGTTTATTGGTTGGTGTTTTTTAGTGTAGGGGTCTTAGGATTCCTTGAACTATGCATACCATCGATTCTAGGGACGACCGACTAACCTGATTGTACAACCGACTTAGTCCCCTACTTTTTGAAAGTAATTTTAGGGTTTTTTGAAAGAAATTGGTTTGGTGTGAGGTGGGTCCATTTTAAAATAGGTATTCTAGAACTCTGAGCTATCTGACCCATTAGTTCTAGAACGCGACTAACCGGTTGGTTGTACAACCGAGCTTAGCCCCTATTTTTAGGAAAAATAGTTTATTTATATTTTATTAAGTTTGCAGGGTTACTGAACTGTACAGCTCATTGGCCCTAAAATAATGACTAACCCGGTTGTACAACCGACTTAGTCGTTTATTTAATTTCAACAGAAAAAACATTTATTAAGTTCTCAGGGTTACTGAACTGTACAGCTCATTGGCCCTAAAATAATGACTAACCCGGTTGTACAACCGACTTAGCCGTTTATTTAATTTTGAGAGACAAAGCATTTATATTTGAATTGGAAAAGAATTAAAATAGAAAAAAAAGGGGTGAAAATTGTAAAATGAGGTTTTATTAGTCGTAGGGGGTTGTATAATTAATAGGGAGTGCAAAAAGGAAAGCCCAGTTCGCATGTGGAAGCCTAGAATGCGAAACTGGGCTTAAGTTGGGGAGGGGTGCGCGCATGAGTTGAAGGGGTGTGACTAGTATTCTGAATAATTAAAAATAAAAATAAAAATAAAAATAAAAGACAGCATATATAACCCAAAACCTAAAAACGCTGAAACCTAAAATTGCAGAACCCTTCCCTTCATCCAGTTGATGCGGCGCCGCGCAGCTTGTTACGAGAGAGAGAGAGAGATCCGGCGAAAATATTGCCGGTTTTAAGGGAGGGAGAACGCGCCGATCTGTTTCTAAGGTGAGAGGGAAAGAACAGCTTCGGCGTTCGGTGATGATGGTGACGCCGGCGACGAGGACTCCGCCGGCGAGAGTGTGGTGAGTCTCGTTTCCTCTCCTCTGTTTGTCTCTCCTTTCCTCTCGTTTTTTTTGGTTTTTCTCCCTTTGTTTACGGCTCCACCGATTTCTAATATGGTTTTTTTTGTTTCTGGGTCTGTGTTTGTTGGTAGAGGCTTCGGTTTGGGCAAGACAGCAGCGTTTCGTGGTGTTTTTTGGTGGTTTCAGATCGGTTTCTGGGAGGCTCGCCGGAGAAGGCAAATCGAGGTTAGTTCTTTGGTTCTTCTGGGCTCTGTCTGAAATACCCTATGCGTTCATGACCACATTTTTACTAACAACTCAGTCAACTTATTCGAATTCTGGAAATCTAAATCTAACTTCTATTGTGACCCTGGACTGATCGTATTTTTAAAAGAAACAAGTTCCAGAACTGGTATTACTCATTGAATCAAATTTGTGTTTTTGTTTTGAGCATTATTTCAAGATAAACAGAATATTAGACGGAAAAACGTGGTCTGAAAACTAATCCTATGATATCTACATTTTTAACAAACCATATGTGCATAAAAGGGAATTTAAGTTTTGAATACCAACCTACAACTCCAGCCTCTGTTTTAGTTTCCTTGTGTGTCTGCTTGAATGATCGTAACCCACTGAAACTGCTGATGTGTCTGCTCTTTTGGCTGCTGTTGTTCCTCTCTTAAAACCCAAAAACTCAAAAACGGTGTTTTGTGGATTAGAGTTTCAATGTGAAACTCTAATCCTTGTTTTTTCTAGTGATTTTCGCAGCTTTTTCTGTGCTGATTTCTGTGTGTTTTTGACTGTTATTGGACTGTTTATTTATAGTCTAAAACTAGGTTAAGGCATTAATTGAGTTTTGACTGGGTTTTGGATAATTTTTCAGGTCTTGATCCAAGCCCAATGAAGATGTGCAGCAGACTTGGAATTTGCCGAAACCCTAATTTGTTGTTTATTGTATATTTTCGGATCTGGTCTTTTTTGGATATATGTTTTTTTGTATTTTTGGACTTTTTGGACTCTTAAGAGCTTTTAAATTGTAAATTTACCTAAATAGAATTTTTTTTTGACCTTTTTGGACTTATTTGACTCTTAAACACTTTTAAATTGTAAATTAAACTAAATAGAAATTTTGACATTTTTGGATTGTTATATGTGCTTAAATAAATTAAATAAACAAAAATAAAAATAACAATAAGAAAAAGGAGTCCAACCAAATGCAAAGACGAGAACGGGTCGGACCAGACAACTGCGCTAAAACGAGACCAAAAATAAAAGAAATGGGCGCATTAACTAAAAACCCCAAAATTAACTCGAAATCGCATTATTAAGTCTGAATTTAAACCAAATTTTGAGAAAAATGCCTTTAGGTAGACCTGCTTATGTATGACTAAACTCAAATACGAATGTTAAATTGAAGAACGCACGAGAAGATCGATCATTCGCGCGCGTGCCTAATTTAAACAACGACATTTCGATTTAGTTGAACGGAGTGGCTGGAATTGGTTTGGGTGGGTAACCGAGACTCTACACTAATAATTCTCGTAATCATGCGACTCCGAAACACGCCCCTAATAAAAATAGACGACTAAAGCAAGAAAAAGAAGACGGACAAAATTGGGGTATAACACCTATTCTCATGGTTGATTATTGCCAAGACCCCTTAAGTACAAACCTTGTTGTCCCAAGACTCTCAAAACTATTCTCATGTTTTGATCATCTTGTTTAACCTCATAGTTCTAATATCAAACTTCACCTTTCGGTACCTCGTTTGATATTTGAATTATAGCTTTGAAATCGATGAGGTTAAATTAGATATAAAAACTTCAATAAAATAGAGTTTAGACTTGGAATTGTTTAGGGATCTATCATTGGATTATTCCCACAATCCCAAGACTAGAAGGATCTACTCACTCATGATCATTGTAGACAAGGACTTAGAAGAAGAATAAAAAGACATAAAGGACAAATAACAAGAATTGTAAATGACGGAATTGTAAATTGCGTAATGTAAATGACAAAAAATAAACGAAAGCGATAAAGGACTGAATATAAAGTTGCTGAAAATAAGAACAGAAATCAAAAGTGCAAGAAGGTAAAGAACATGAAAATAAAAGAACAAAAGCTTAAGAGAAATGCAAGAACTTAGATAAATCTTTTAGAGTGAGTTTACAAGTAAGAATAACATGCCTAGCACTCAGAATTTCGTGCTTATTTATAGGCCTTTGAGTCATAAAATCTGATCAAAAATCAGTTACAAGAAGTGAAGGAAGAAAAGTAACAACAATTGGAGGAAGTTGGAAAAACACGACCATGTTTTATAACACTGGCAGTCGTGTTTCATTACACTGCCAATGTTTTATTACACTGCCAATGTTTTTCTGCAGAATTAGATTTTGGCTCTTCAGCTTTCTAGCGAAACATGACAATGTTTTATAACACAGCCAGCCGTGTTATGGTCTGTTTATGGCTATAAAACTCCCTCTTTTCTTGCCTCTTTTTGGTTCTTTTGGTACTTCTTTCCCTCCTTTTGCCTTGGGATTTCATTCCTATGCATTAAAAGCTTAAATTCTCTTACTTTGCTCAACACTTGTCCTGAAAATAAAAACAAAACAAAAGGTAGTAAAATAACTCTTGAATAAAACTAAAATACCTAACAACTTACTTAAAATAAGTACTAAAAAGACAACTAAAAGTGGACTTATCAATGTGCACGGTAGATGTCATTCTTATTGTCACAGTAAATAGAAGTTGGATGATCAAAAGTGGTATTTGCGTCATGGAACAAATATTGGAGCCATTGGAGCTCACATGTGAGGCTTGCCAAGGCTCGATACTCTGCTTCAGAGCTTGACAGTGACATAGTTGATAGTTTCTTTGATTTCCACGACAATAATGGAGAGCCAAGGAACACACAATAACCGGAGATAGACCTGTGAGTAGAGGGACAACTTGCCCAGTTAGAGTCTGCAAAGCCAGAAAGCTTGAGGGGAGAGGAAGCAGAATAGAATAGGCACTTGGCAGGAGCTCCTTTGAGGTACTTAATACTCTTAAAGCAGCTTGATGATGTACTTGAAGGGCCATAGAGATTAGTTGACTTAATTGTTGAACAATGAAGGCAAGATCTGGGCGTGTGGTTGTAAGGTAAAACAACCTTCCAATAAGTCGTTTGTATGAAGAAACATATTCATAGGGAGGTGATTCATAAGGGGTGGAACTGGGTTTGACAACTAGCAATCCACTATCTTCATGTAGCTTTAAGGCATACTTTCGTTGATTAAGGAAGATGTGTTATTTGGACCATGCCACACTTTTAAGGCAAGAAAAAATATAAGATTGCCAATATCCTTAATCTTGAATTTTGTTCTTCTAAATTGTTACCAGCTAGTCGTCCACATAAACTAGTAAAGCGGTGAATTGTGTGTCTTTCTGTTTAGTAAAGAGAGAGTGATCATCAAAGGACTGAGAGTAGCCAAGAGAAAGGAGAACAATGCATAATTTGGAATACCATTGCATGCTAGCTTGCTTGACCCCGTAAAGAGACTTGTTCAGTTTTACACACTTTTGATGTGGTCGAAGCGTAGTCAAAGGGGAGCAGGGCTAGGGGTAAATCCATGAGTCAAGAGCTTCTAAGTAAGGTTTAGGGGTTTTAGTGATCACAAGAGCTTGAAGTGTTGTTTATAAACCGTGGCGGATGAACTTTTATGGGTATGGGGCAATTGCCCCCATGAAGTCGTTTTTCTATACTTGAAAATACTTAATAAAATTGATTTTCCCCCATAAAAATATAGATGTTGCCTTTGAGATGAATTCCTCTAAAAAGTAAAGATAAAAAAGAAAATAAATTGATATAATCTTACATGTGTTCTTATAATTTTAGTATTTAGTAATCTTCTATAATATTAAATACACATTATCACAAAAAATATTATGAACTAACAAAATGAGATAGTCATCTAAAACATGTATGCGACATGACATGCCACTTCAATTTGGAGGGACTAATTTTTTGGCCAATTGGATCCCAATTTTTTGGTCAATTGGTTTTATTTTTTTCACTTTGGTTTTTTTTTTGTTTCCTTTCTTTTACCTTTTTTGTTGTCATCTCTTTAGTGTGCAGTTTTCATCGGCTTTATCGATGACTAATGTACACCGGGGAAGTTTGTTGGTCACGAGTACTCGGTTTTGTCGGCGTGTATGGTTATATCCTCCTAACAGAGTTTTACCGATGACTAATCTACATTTTTTTATATTTTTATAGACAGTGTGATTCTAGGCAGTGTGTTTTGAGGTACTTTAGAAGCTTGAAAAAAAAATACATGTCCAAATTGGTATTTTCTTCTTTATTTAGATAATTTCGCATCAAAAAGTATTAGAAGCATAATTAAATTGATATTTACTTTTAAATCAATATCTGAATGAGACCTACGTACATGTTCCACTTTTTAATTATGTTGTCTTATTTTTTCTTTAATTATGAGTTAAGTTTTCATGTGTACATTTTTTTTGTATAAACTAGGTATCCTCTACACGCAACTCTAGAGACCAATCCCTCGAACCAGTAAGACGGTATTATGGGCTAAGTTTTATGGTTACATTTAATGAATACGGATAATGTTATTATAGGTTGTTGTTTATTTTACAACTTTAAACTCATTATGTTATGACTTCATCTAATATGTGTGATTAGACTGTTGTTTATGCTCCAACTTTAAGTTGTTTGTGTTATGACTTGATGATCTAATATGTGTGACTTTTGTCTTTAAATTAATATGATGTCTTTCTAATACTTAGAATTTGTTTAGTTAAAAAAATACTTAGATTTTGTTTGATGTTGTTATTTACTGTTGTTCTTATACTTCTTTTCTTTAGAGACTACTCTTTAACAAATTGTTAGTCAACTTATCCATCGGACATGGTCGTAGGGCCTGTAGTTGTTTATGACACAACATGTACTAAGAAGGATTTGAATTCTCTATAGCTAGCGAGGGAAACGTGTATGTCACAAAGATCTCTCTCTAAAAATCATTTTTTTGGTAGTGAGTGAAGCAAACCTGACCATTAAACAAGATTAAATAGTTCACATCAAACTTACTGACTTACCCAATTTAAACGTAGATCTTTTGATTTTGCTAGACTGTGGAAAGAATTTGGATCCACTCCTTCTACACTATCTCAATTTTCCTCTAAACTCTCTACTTCTCTCTTAAATATTTATCATCTCTCTTATTTTTTCCCTCTATTATATATATTATTTTATATATTTTAAGAGAGAGATAGAGGGAGATTGAGAGAGTGTTGAATGAGAGGATAGGTAGGGGTGTTCAAAACAAACCAACCCAATAGAAAAAACCAAACCAAATCGAAAATCACAAAAAAAAAATTGATACTTTTTGGATCTGTTCGGGTTTTTTCAATCAACCGCGCAGTTCGGTTCGGCCCGTGGTTTTTGTTTCATCAATCGAACCACAATTAACACTAAGGTCTATTGACTTACAACTTTCTTTACTAACTTACTAACTCAAATCCAACTACAACTAACTCTCACTCACTTACTTACTAGCCCAAATCCAATTAATTCATTGACTCACTTATAAACAATTCATACTGTTCTGCTATATTTAAAAATTACATTCAAATTCTTTTAAACATGGTCGTAGCTATCTTAAAAGAATTAAAAAAGAGTAATTTATATACTACATATATCTGAACAGATTTTTTCTTAAATTTATATGTTAATTAATTTTAATTATGATTTGTCTCGAAAAACAGAAGCAATCCAAACCGCATTGATTTTGTTTGGTTCTATTTTTGTTAGAAAGTCAATTGAACCAAACTACATATATGTAGTTTTACCTTGCAGTCTAGTCTACTTTTCATCTCGAAACAGAATCAAATTGCACCACAAACACTCCTTACGAACTTTGAAAATGCGAGACTCCCTAACTAGATAATGTCCACATGGGCATGAAGGCTAAGGTGGGGTTTGGTTCGAAGATGACACAAAAAGATCGCATCACTACTACAGTAACCTTTGATGCTTGGCAGACATCCATTATATATACTACAATGTCTTCTGAGGTCGTTGACGAGAAAATGGGGTATTCTCTATCCAACAAATGGGCTGCGAATCTTCCTCTTATGCCAGACATAGATTGACATGTGTTTCTTTTATGTTTCCATAATTATTGCAAGGTATTGATTCATCAATTTTACGTGTGAAGCTGTTTCATTAGACAAGTGATAGGAAGTTATCCAGTTAGTGTCGGTTACATTTTATATAGTACTCTGTATCCGAATTGTTGACTGAAGATAAAAAAATGGGTCTTCTTTGAAATTTACTCGGTCTGTGCCAGAATTTTCAACAGTGTTGAGGAGAGAATATGAATAATTTGGGTTCAATTATGGAGAAGACACCACCACCATCTAAGAGTCGTTTTTCTAAGGTGTCAAGTTCAAGGGACAAGATCCGAAGGTCGCGTGTTCGATCCACCGTCTAAAAGTTAAAATACACGAAAAATGCGGTGAGCGTGGATCGAACACGCGACCTTCAGATCTTCAGTCTGACGCTCTCCCAACTGAGCTATCCCCGCAACTTGTTAGCAGGTCGTGACCTGTATTAATATACGCTCTTCATGTTTAATACTGCAGTTCATATTAAACACAGTAATTAATATATACTCAGAATAGTTAATGATAGGAAATCTTTGGACACCACGACAAGTAAAGAAAGTTGTCACTACGCTATAAACAAAGACCAAACTTCATGATTGAATTATGCATAATTGTCAGTGTATATTTCACAAGAACAAATCTATTCTTTCTGGATTCACTGCTTCTTTACAGGACAGTATGATTGCAAGCATCCTAAGAGGTTGCAGCCTGCAGGAAGAACTTTTGGAAACATAAATAAAATGAAACAATAAAAAAGCATCATGGTTCCTAGAAATAGGCATTCCTCAATGTCGCACCACAATAATAGAACATATAGCAAAACAAATCCTACTTGATCTGCATTGCTTGTTGCGAATGTTTCTAATTAGATAAAGAATCCAAGTTAAATCATACACAAAAATAGATTTGTTAAACATAAAGTTGCAAATCATACATAAGACTCACGATGTCTATACTAAGTCATTATATGTTTCTCTTTTAGATTTATGATAAACAAATGTTTTCTATATGTAATGATTTGCATTCTTTCGCACACTTTTGGAATGTCCTTTTTATAATCTTTTCAACAAGTTGCCCTAAGAATCAGTAATCAGTAAATCAAAAAATTTCACTCAATGTATTTTTTATACAACTCTAAATAGTAAATACTACCTTTTGACATCTAAAGATCTAATGCGGCTTGTCATATGTCGCGAGAATAATTTTTTGTTCCAATTTTTTTTGGTTGTTTTTCTTTTTTTCTCTTTTTCCTTTTTTGTTTCACTTTTTTTTTCTTGCTTCAATTTTTTTTTGTTTTTTTGTTATTTCCTTCTTTTTTTACCATATCATTGATACACAGTTTTCATTGTCTTTATCGATGACTAATCTACGTTGGGGAGTCTGGCTGATCACGAGTATTCGGCTTTGTCGGTCCGTGTGGTTCTCCCCTCCCAACAGAGTTTTTACCACATCCAAAGTTCTTTTATATTTGAAAGTTTTCTATTTTTTTATATTTTAAGGGGTACTTTATAGTCTCGAAAAATTTTAGATGTTTAAATATGCAATTTTTTGGTGGAAAACTATTTCATTTCAGGACAAAACACATAAAGTGTTGTTCTAAACAATTTGCTTTGGTGTAGTTGGTGGGGAAAAAATCATTTTGTAACTAAATGTGTAAACTGAAATGTTAAGCGGTTTGTTTAGGGGTACTTTAGGGTTTAGGAAAAATTTTAATTCTTCAAATACCAGAAGTTTCATCTTAAATAACCGGTGTGGTAAAAAATAATGATAAGTTTTTGACAAAATACGTAAAGTGTGATGCTAAGCAGTGTGTTTTGAGGTACTTTAGGGCCCAAATTTTTTTTACATGGCCAGTTTGGTGTTCTCTTCTTTATTTTGATAATGTCACACCAATGAGTATTAGAAGCATACTTAAATTGGTGTTTAGTTTTAAAATCAAACTCTGCATGATACCTTCGTACGCGTTTCACTTTCTAATTGTGTTTTCTTCTTTCGTATTCCACCATTTCTGCTTCTCTGGTAAAGTACTCTAACTTCTCCATCTTCATGTCTTTTAATTTGCTTCCAGTTTTATTTTAGATTCATTAATAAATGCATTGTTGTTGCTTCCAGTTTTATGCATGTGTTCCTTCCAATTTTAATAATCTTATGCTCCAACTTTAAGTTTTTTGTGTTATGACTTGATCAAATATGTGTGACTTTTGTCTTTAACTGTGATGTCCTTTTAATAATTATAATTTGTTTGATGTTATTATTTACTCCTGTTTTTGTTTAAAAGTAATTCATTTAATTAATAGTCAGACAACCCGTCCATCGGACGAGAGGTGAGGCTAGTTTACAAGTACACCTTAGAACATTGATTAACGTTTGTCTAGCTTTATACTATTGGTTAAATTTTACATAGACCTCATCAAGAAAATTAATCCATTCTTTTTTATTGGGAGTCAATAATAACTCATAAAAAAGTAAAGATAGAAAAAATTAATCTTTTTTTACGAAACAAAAAAAAAATAGTAGGTTATCCCCAACCATTGATATCTACATCAGATCATGCGTAACAATGACAAGAAGGGCCTGACTTTTCCCATATCCCCTTTAGCTATAAAGTTACCAACTTAACCTTATCTTTCTAAAAAATTCCCTCTATATCTTTCATCCCTCTTCTTCTCCTCAATCTCCTACACACTCTCCTCAAACACTCCAAACCTCTCATATCTCCGCTCCAAATCCTATCCTCCATTTCTACATCATTAACCTTCTAGTCATCTTCTTAACATGACAACCATTATTAGGTATTTTCCCTACCAAACTTTTTTAGTTTTCATCTCTTAAAGTTGTTGCATTTGGATTTTTTTTTCTTCAGAAGTCGCGCTTGGTTTGGTTGCCCATAACCAAACGGGTTCGGATAGGAACAACTGAACCTTGTAAATGACTTTGGGGTGTTTATTTTCATTGTCTTTCTGTGTAGTATCAAGTGGGTTCGAGCCAGGCCTACCAAACTGGTTCAGATTCCCATCTCCGAACGAACAAAATTGATAAAACACACCCCTTCTCAATTTTTATAACGTCTGGTTGACATTAGCCGAGCACGTTCTGTTGGTCTTAACTAAACCGCACATAAACACGTCCTCCATCACATTCCTGGAGCGTTGCACGCGAAGGTATTTTTGGAATATTTCGAGTCAAGGGGTGTGTGAGAAAAGCATGGGTCTGACAAGAACTTCTATGACAAAACCCAGGATTTCTATCCAAAACAATCTGGCCATAAAGCTGTTCGGTTGCGTGGAACCGAACGGAGCGAAAAACCCCAATATTAGATGGGTCATTTTTCCATTCTTGACAAAAGTAGGAAGGGATGTTTTTTCCATACCCCACCCCTTTCCCATATACCCCCACCCAAAAGTGAAACCCCAAAATGCCCTTTGCAATCTATTTTTTTTTTAAAAAAAGGTCAAACGTATATATGTTATTTTGGACATATATACGACGGTCAAATTTAACCCATCGTATATATGTCCTTAAGACATATATACGATTAGCCGTGTAAGATGCAATCGTATATACGTCTGAAGGGCATATATACGATGTGTTAAAAGTAGACATCGTATATATGTCCAAAATGACATATATACGATTTGTTTTAATTTTATTACTAAAATGCTACTAAAAATTCGTTAAATAGTCAAAACTACTCTAAACAATTATAAAAACACCACTCAAAATCTAACAAAACCAAAATAAGGCTATACAAATTTTTTTAGAATTTTTGGAGACTATGAAAAATTTAAAAAAATCGTAATAAATAGTAAACGATGGAATTTGGGATTTTGAGGCCGTAGTCCCGTAAGAAGTCCCTTCTTGGGGAGTCTTGATTCTTGATTTTTTTCGGATTTAATGTCTGTGGTTTCATTACGATCGGAGTATGTTGCCCGAAAACCGATTTTTTAGCTAAATTATTCGTTCGACGTATAACATCGTCACATTTTAACGAACTACACACACAACCTATTTTCAGGACTTAATTAATTTTTATTTGACTTAAAATTAAAAAATTACCATAGGGATCGTATATACACCTGGGAGGATATATATACGACCCTATTTTTAGCCCATCGTATATACACCCCCAAGGCGTATATACTATTATGGTGGGGGTGTGCCAATCGTATATACGCCTTGGGGGGTGTATATACGATGGACAAAAACTAGGGTCGTATATACACCACCCAGGTGTATATACGATTGGCCAAATTTTTTTAAAAATAATTACGTTTTCAGAAGGGCATTTTGGGGTTTTCATTGTGGGTGGGGGTATGAGGGGAAAGGGTGGGTCCAAAAAAAAACTCAAGTAGGAATTAAGGGCCCATTGAGGCTTTGTTGACTTCAGAGCTACTTCTGAGAAGCTTGAAGATTGTTCTTCGGGTTGAAGATCGTTCTTCCGTTGGTGCTCTGTTTCTTCGTTGAAATCGTGAAGGCTAGGGTTTTTGCCGTTTTTGGGTGTCTGCTGTTTGTTTCTAGCCTTGTACTTTTAGCCTGATTTGGTTTTGTAATTATTGACTATTTTCAATCGGGTTGTGTAGCGGGTTATCCGTGTTTTGTTAGTCTGTGCTTTTGGGCTGGACTTTTGCTTTCTCTACTTGAGCCCATAAGTTGTATGGTGCCTTGTTTGTTCCTTTGTGTTGTGTTGGTTTGGGCCTTGCCCTCTTTTATGAAAATCAAACAACTTTGGCCAAAAAAAAAAAGTATTTGAAACACCTAGTTTGTCTTATTCTTTAAGTTCCTGCAATTTTTCATTAATAGAATCGGAAAGATCCTTCATTATATTAATTTTTAGACGCCTCGGTGATGTCCCACAACCATCCATTGGTAGAAGCAGTGGCGGATCTTGTCAAACAAATTGGAGGGGGCCAAAATAGTAACAAATATATAAAATAAAATTAATTGTGTATTCATAATAGTTTGTTTGGTTTAGTGGTCAAAATTACATATGTAAATTTTAATGTCATGAGTTCAAATATTGCCACAAAAATTGAAGTGGGGACCCTAAATACACCAATAATGCTCTTAACTCTTTGGCTACAGATACATTTGTTGCTTAGTGTTCATTCGGTTCTATAGATTCTAACTTTGAGTATAAAATATATCTGTGTATATATTAACTTAATGGGAGCCGGGGGGTACCGTGGTTCCCCCCGGCTCCTATAAAGATCCGCCACTGGCAGTGGCAGATCTTGTCAAACAAATTGGAGGGGGCCAAAATAATAACAAATATATAAAATAAAATTAATTGTGTATTCATAATAGTTTGTTTGGTTTAGTGGTCAAAATTACATATGTAAATTTTAATGTCATGAGTTCAAATATTGCCACAAAAATTGAAGTGGGGACCCTAAATACACCAATAATGCTCTTAACTCTTTGGCTACAGATACATTTGTTGCTCAGTGTTCATTCGGTTCTATAGATTCTAACTTTGAGTATAAAATATATCTATGTATATATTAACTTAATGGGAGCCGGGGGGTACCGTGGCTCCCCCCGGCTCCTATAAAGATCCGCCACTGGGTAGAAGTGATGATAATTTCACGTGATAACTTGTCAAGCGTTTTCAGTTATTATTAGATAACCACACTCTTGCGAAAAAGTTAGATTATATTAATTTTACTAATGACTGTAAGCAAACTACTTTCATAAAAAAACGAACTTTTAATATCCTCGTTCATGCCGCCAACTTTGAATTTAAGGGAAAACTCGAACGAGTACCTGCGAGTACGAGTCTTATTTCTATTCCCAATAGAGACAAAAGGGGACGAGATATGATTGAGTATGTAAATGAGATAAAAATATAACCTTGAAGTCGGAGGAGTTTGAACGGGTACCTGCGAATACGAGTCTTATTTCTATTTCCAATGGAGACAAAAGGGGACGTGATATGATTGAGTATGTAAATGAGATAAAAATATAACCTTGAAGATTTATTTGGTTTGAGGATAGATAAAAGACTAAGTGATGTTGCTTATCTAAAAAAAAAAAAAGACTAAGTGATGAAGAGAGATGGAAGAAGTTGAAGAAGTGAGAGGAAATAAAGGGTACGCATTTTATTTTTTTTTGGTTCAGACTATTGTTGACTATCCATATGGTTTTCAACGAAAGAATAATTTCCACTCGTGCTTAGAAGAAAATAAGAAACATGTCTAATAGTAGAAAACTGGTGTTAATAGTAGTAGATTCCTTTTATACATTTTCAGGCCTCAAAGGGCCCAAGTCCAAAAGAGAAAATAATAAAAAACTCCTTGTGTGTGATTATTGTATTAAAGAATGCCAATTCCGTAAATTATTAGAAGACTGAAGGGTAAATTTCGAAAATATTTTGCATATAAAAGATAAGAAACCCTAATCTCATTGTCTCTCGCAGTGTAAAAGCCGAAGCTTCATCACCATCTCCGTCGCCGCTACCACTCCTCTACCGTCACCGCCGCATTGCAGCCATGGTATGTTCTTATTTCAATGATAATTTTGATATTTTGCTATTCATGCAAAACCGAGAAGTGTTTAATCGCAACATGCTGTTTTCTCCTCTGTTGTACTATAGTCGAAGAGAAAGGTTAGAGAGCCAAAGGAGGAAAACGTGACTCTAGGTCCAGCTGTTAGAGATGGAGAACATGTCTTTGGCGTAGCTCGCATCTTTGCGTCGTTTAATGACACCTTCATTGTGAGTATATGCAGTTCTCTTTTTATTTCTTCGTTTAAATTTGAAGTTTTTTGTGATGGATTGATTGATTTTTGATGATTGCAGCATGTTACTGATTTATCTGGAAGAGAAACCCTTGTCCGCATCACTGGTAAGAGACTGCTGATTTCCCCCCTTACTGATTTTTGATGATTGCAGCATGTTACTGATTTTTGATGGATTGAGTGATTTTCTTCACATTTCGGCTACTGCTGATTTATTTACTATTTTTATTTTTATATTTTCATTTACTGATTTTTTTTTGAGTTTTTATTAATTTTTCACATGTGTTAATGTTATTGTAATTGTTATTGAAATAAAATGACCCTTTGTAATTTCATTGGATTTCATTTATATAAATGTTCATATGAGAATAGGTACCCCCCTGATTTTTTTTATTTAACAATCTTTATCTTCCATTCACTACATCGATCTTACCCTGTCAGCTTAATGATTGAAGTATACAATTTTATTTTATATTATCTTAATGTTTTAATTTCTCAATTGAAGTCTTTTCATGGAGTTCATTTGTATATACCATGATAACGTTATTCGCTGTTCGAAATATTTAGGTTGACCCTGTCTTTACTTTCGGATTTCAGGTGGAATGAAGGTTAAGGCTGACAGAGATGAATCATCTCCATATGCTGCTATGCTTGCAGCACAGGATGTTGCTACCAGATGCAAGGTCAGAAAACTTCTCCTTAACATAGTTCTTTCTAGTAGCCATGTTAACTTCTCCACCAAAATGCTTCTTTGTGTTTTATGAATTTGTTAGAATTTAGACCTAAACTTCCCTGTTTCTTAGCCTATCAATAGTCATTCATGAGTTAGGAGTTTGAATTTTTATGTTTTGGTCATGGCATGAGAAACCACTTCAGCAAGTAGCATGTTCATTTCTGTGAAATTGTCATGGTTATTGTACTGATTCAATTTTTTTTGGAGCAGGAGCTGGGTATAACTGCTCTTCATATCAAGCTTCGTGCCACTGGTGGAAACAAGACCAAAACACCTGGTCCAGGTGCTCAGTCTGCTCTTCGTGCTCTTGCTCGCTCAGGAATGAAAATTGGTCGTATAGGTATGGTGCAAAACAGTTTTGGCTCCTTGTTTTTTCATGGTTCTCTGATTCAATTAACAAAGAATTGAGAGAATGTTACATTCAATGAGTAGTCACACAAGATGATATAGGATCGGAAGTAAATAAATTGAAACTGCAATCATTGGAGAGAAAATTAGTGCAGCCTTATTGTAGAAAATATAAAATCTTAATTGTTTAGTTCGTGCTGGGCGACCATTAATTAGAGATCGGGGGAGATCAAGTAAAGTTATAGTGCAAACGTTTTAAGAAAGATTTAGAGATGAGTAGTTGATCCTTGGATCAAATACACAATGTAGGGATTTGTGTGGCTGATTGATCCCTATAGCTGATCTCATATATGGTGGGGAAAAGCTTTGTCGTTGTATTTTGCTTTTCCTTGGGGAACTTCATTTTTCTTAGTCAATTGTCTTATTGTTGCCCACACACACTTACACCCACACATATCTTATGTGTAGCCATTTGGTATGAAGCAATTATGTTACCCTTATTTACTATAAAAGGCTGTTTCCCATTCCTGCGATATTTTCATTGTGTTACTTAGTTATTTTTTTCCTGATGGATTTCATTTGTATCCTGATTTTGCAGAGGATGTCACTCCCATTCCATCAGATAGCACTCGTAGAAAGAGTGGTAGAAGGGGTAGAAGGCTCTAAACTCATTTTGGTATATGGCTGGAGTGCTATCTTTTACATTCCCTGCCAAACATTGCAGTTTTTTAATATTTAGCAAATTTTAATTTCAGTATCAAAACGCACACTGTATTTCTTGTGGTATTGACGATGAGTTTGAGTTTAATTTTGACATTATTTTAGAAAGACCACCAAAGTTTTGTGTGCCAATTACCCATTTGATAAAATGTGTCTTATATTCTGCTTGGGTTCTGGTTTATCCCTGATATGACATAATGTCAAAAAGTGTGTCATTTGATTGCATTATAATTGTCAAACTGATTAAAACAGATCTGAGTGGTCTGTTTATTTGATCTGAGTGGTATGTTTTGATTGTTACAGAAAACCCAACTTTAAACATGACCGGTTCCTCATTCGGCCAGTCGAGTTGGTTGGTCCAGATTTATTCTTTAATCATCGTTTCAGATAACACTCTCACCCCCTCTATTTTCTAACAGGGTCTTACACTACTCTTACCTTGATTCTTTTTGTCCCATAGGTTTTGTTGTTTTCACCAACATTGGTATGTGGAGTCCTATAATTTCTAAAGCTCAATTTTCGAAGTCTGCAAAAATATGGATGTGATTAGCCACTTAATCCAGAAATTTTGATAAACATTTGATGTGGCAATTGAACCATGTAGAGCAAGATTATTAATTTAACGTGAGTTGCATATGTAAAACCAAAATTACATAACGCAGAGAAGACGTAATTCTTTCTATTAGCCATGTTTGCTAATGCGTTGTTTTTTAAAAAAGTTGGAATTCAGACCTAATCTTCCCAAATTTAATTTCAGTGTCAAAACGTTCATTGGATATCTTGTGGTATTGAGTTTGAATTATATTTTGACGTTATTTTAGAATGACCATAAAGTTTTGATTTCCAAAACATATCAGAAATCTGAAGGGTTTTTTTTTTTGGACCCCACCCCATCCCCAAAAACCCCCACCCACACTGAAAACTCCAAAATGCCCTTCTGAAAACGTATTTTTTTTTACAAATTTTTGACCAATCGTATATACACCTGGGGTATATATACGACTCTATGCATTTAGGCATCGTATATACACCCCCAAGGCGTATATACGATTGGAAAAACTCCACCTTAATCGTATATACGCGCTTGGGAGGTGTATATACGATGTTTAAAAATGGGTCGTATATATACCCCCTAGGTGTATATATCGACCCCATTGTATTTTTTAAATTTTTTTAAGTCAAATAAAAATTATATGAGTCCCGAAAATAGGTTTTGTGTGTAGTTAGTTAAAGCGTGGCGATGTTATACGTCGAACGAATAATTTAGGCTTAAAAATCGGCAAGCAACATACTCCGATCGTAATGAAACCACAACCATTAGAAGCGAAAAAATCAAGAATCAAAGGCTACTAAAAATTCGTTAAATAGTCAAAACTACTCCAAAAATTATAAAAACACCACTAAAAATCTAACAAAACCAAAATAAGGCTATACAAATTTTTGTAGATTTTTGGAGACTATGAAAAATAAAAAAATCGTAAAAAATAAACGATGGAATTTGGGATTTTGAGGTCGTAATCCCGTAAGAAGTCTCTTCTACGGAGTCTTGATTCTTGATTTTTCGGATTTAATATTTGTGGTTTCATTACGATCGGAGTATGTTGCCCAAAAACCGATTTTTAGCCTAAATTATTCGTTCGACGTATAACATCGTCACGTTTTAACGAACTACACACAAAACCTATTTTCGGGACTTATATAATTTTTATTTGACTTAAAAATTTTTTTTAAAAAATACAATGGGGGTCGTATATACACCGAGGGGTATATATACGACCTATTTTTAGGCATCGTATATACACCTCCCAAGGCGTATATACGATTAACATGAGGTTTTTGTTAATCGATATACGCCTTGGGGGTGTATATACGATGCCTAAATGCATAAGGTCGTATATATACCCCCCAAGTGTATATACGATTGGTCAAAAATTTGTAAAAAAAATACGTTTTCAGAAGGGCATTTTGGGGTTTTCAGTGTGGGTGGGGGTTTATGGGGATGGGGTGGGGGTACAAAAAAAAAACCTTAAATTATTATGAGTGCTGATGCTTTGTACGAATGGGAATGTAAGAAGGGTTTATTTGGTACCCCCCACATCGTCCCTCCCACCCCATAACCCATTTTATTCTAAAATTACCCCCAATTTTTTTTAAAAAATTTTCCGGAAATACCTTACAAAATGGTATTTCCGGTTCATATTTTTTTGGAAAAAAATTACGTTGGGGATTCCCGGATTTATCTCATAGGTAGGTAAATCCAGTTCACAATTTATGAACCGGATTTACCTACCTATGAGGTAACTCCGGGAAACCCCTTTTTTTAAAAATTTTATTTTTAAAAAGATACGCGTCTGTTACAATTTAAAATACGATACGAACGTGTTACGATATACGAGTAAAGATACGTCTAAATATAGTCTAAAATACGCAAAATAGACGGGCAGTCACGCAAAGCAAGTGCTCCTCATAGAGCGGTTGTTGCATAGGATCATAAAGCGATTCTTTGCGCTACGATCGCCGCACGGACGATTTTCTTTTGAGTAGCAGACGGGCAGTCATGGGAAGTAGTAGGATCATAGGCGTGACTGCCCGTCTATTTTGACGTATTTTAGATCGTATTTAGACGTATCTTTACTCGTATATCGTAACGCGTTCGTATCGTATTTTAAATCGTAACAGGCGCGTATCTTTTTAAAAATAGTTTTTTTTTAAAAAAAAGGTTTCCCGGATTTACCTCATAGGTAGGTAAATCCGATTCACAATTTGTGAACAGGATTTACCTACCTATGAGGTAAATCCGATAATCCAATTTCTTATTCTGGTAAATTTGGGGGTGTTTTGGGGACTTCCGGATTTACCAAGAATTTAGGTAAATCCGGTTTGTGAACCGGATTTAGGTGTAAATGAGATAAGTTCGGATAGTAGAGAGGGTGAGATTTCCGGATTTAAGGGAAAAAGAGGTAAGTTCGGTTGTTTGTGTTTTATCTTTTATGTTCGAAGGGTTTTTAGTCCAAACGTGAAAAATGAGGGGTGGGAGAGATAAGGGAGGGGTACCAAAAAAAACATCCATGTAAGAAAGCTAATCACCACCCTGAGTGCTTGGCTGATCAGCTTTAATTCTTGTGTTTCGTCTCGTACCAAAATGTGATTCTCTTAAATTATATATAGTTTTTTTAGTTTTAAAAATACTCTATTTTATTCTTTTCACCTTTTATCCAACCAAACAATAGGAGTATTTGACAGGTTTAGAAGAATACAAAATATATCTTTTTGAACGAATTTTACTTGCTAAGGGAGACTCTCCTATCAATTTTGATGATTTGAAATCCAAACTACAAGCGCTCTGGAAACCAACAGGTAAGTGGGGACTAATTTCCTTAGGGAAATGATACTACGAGGTCTCCTTTTCTTGTGTTGAGGATTTCTGAAGAGTCCAGCTGCAGCCCTCCTGGCAGTGCAAGCCAGGTCAACTTCGTTTGTTTGCATGGCAGCCTGATTTTAATCCTTCGACATTCAAACATACAATACTCAGTGTTGGATTAGAATAACATGACTGGCTCAAGAATATTGGAGACCCAAAATTCTTTTTTCAATTGCTTGTTGTGTTGGAATTCCAATTAAACTTGATGATACAACAAGCAAGAGCTCATTTGAGAGATCTTTTGGTCATTTTGCTTGCATCTTGGTTGATATAGACCTGAAATCAAAACTTAGGGATCACATCCTGGTTGAGAGACCGGGTTATGATTTCTTAGTTGGCATAGAATATGAAAACTTGTCTTCATTTTGCTTCAACTGTAATACTGTGGGGCTTACCAATGGTGCTTGCGAAGGAAGGACTCGTCGGGTAAAACAGGTTTATGTGCCCAAGCATAAGGCTCCTAATAATGAACAACCTCAGCAGCAAGGGGATTCTTCTTCTTATCAGGTAAACCAGTCGCAAGGGGATTCTCCTACTCAGGTAAACCATCAGCAAGGGGACTCTTCTACTCAGGTAAACCAGCAACAAGGAAACTCTTATGAGCATCCCTGCCATACTCATACACAGCAAGGGATTCCCTCGCCGATTGAGCTTAGAGAAACTGTCACGCCTTCTACCACGGCTCCTGCAGATGAATCAGTTATCCCTGCTAGCATATCAGCAGCTAGTCGAACGGGTAGTGACTCCACGCAGCCTCCCACCACCAGACTTTCTGCTCAGTTCTCGTAAAAACTCTTCAGAGGAAGCTTCTTCATCCCCCACGACTCAGCTAATCCCTAATGTTGTGGAGGTTCCTGACATGAGAATTTTAGGGGAGAAGTGGGGGGATGTCTCAAGTGATGCTGATGTGCCTGCTGTCTCAGATCACATTGCTACATCGAACCCGGTAGTTGAATCTGACATAAATGTTTTAAGAAAGCTCTGGGATGGATCTTCATATGGTGTTGGTGATCCTGTGACTTCTGACTCGCATGGAACAACTGCGTCTGTACCAGTTGGTCGTTTGTCCAAGTCTCAAATGAAAAAATTCAGGCAGCAACAACATTTGGTTGTTGGTTACAATACTTGCTCCAAAGCTAATTCTGCCTCTGAATCCTTTTAATCTGGTTTGTTTCTAGCTTGTATATCTAGCTTTAGTATTCTGTTAGTTAGTTGGTTTTGGTCTAGCCTGTAGATTGCAGTGTTTTAGGGGCCTTATTAGGGCCTCCCTATGATTGTTTTATTTTCGTTGATGACAAGGGTTTCGGTCTAGTCCCCCCCTTCGCTTCTCTCTTTTTTTTTTTTTTTTTTTTTAAAATTCGGGCAATTTGCCTGTTTGTAAAAAAAAAAGATATTCATTCATTCAAATTGATAGATTACATAGAAGATAACACAAGTTCAACATTACTAAAAACAAAAAAGATGAATCTGTGAACAAACTTGCAGTACCCAAGTTAATAGCATAAAATGACAAAATGCCTACAAACGTGATAAAATAAAAATTACCAGAGTACATTGTCTCCCATTCTGTAACTTTGAGACCCTAGTCATTGATTGAATCATCAACAGATCGAAGTTGATATTTCAATATGAAGCAAACGAACAACACAACAAGACGTGAAATCAAAAACACTGCCGAAGACGACAAACGAATAACAATAACATCGCACTCGAACAAGAGAATCAAGAAAACTTTTTAAAAGAGGGGAAAACTTGCGCCCTTTTATGTTCCTTGTTTGAGTTGTTTCATCATTCGACACGTAGGTTGTAATCTATTTGGTTTATCCACTCACACGATTCTTTTTTATAATATACTTGATTAATTAATAGTAGTAATATTTTTACAAGCAATATAATAATTGTAGTATTAATATCACTAACAACGACGTTCATCCATCATAATCATACCTAGTTAAATTGTCTTCTTCTCTAAAAGAAAAAACATGTTTTAAATCCCTACAAGAGATTCACATATAACATCAGCCTCCCAAAAGTTAAAAGAAGCCATCTCAATGAATTTGACATTTTATATAAATTTCAATTAGCATCCAAATCCAATCAATAATCCAACCACATCCAATGACCTCTCCCATTCAAATACACAAACTTTTACAAGAACAAGAATACTACCATTTCAAACCCCCAAATTTAAAATAAAATAAAAGTCAACACATCATTTGAGACGGCTAGACATAAAAAATAAAAATAAAAAAATTTAAAAAAATTGCAACCGGGAGCAACCAACAAGGGCATTATGGTCATTTGACGAGCTCCTCGACCCTAGGAAAGGAGGGATACCTTGTGCACCGCTTAGAAAGGAAAACCCTGCAATCATCTTTAGGGCAAATCGTTGGCACATAGGCGATATCATCACAGCCGTCCGTTCTATCCCTCTTGAAATCAATCAACGTAGTGAACATCGCGATGAACAAAACAATGTGATTCAAAGCGTACCTCTGGCCAACACATTGGTGGGGCCCAGCACCAAACGCCAGAAAGTTTCTTTTAAATATTTGATCCTCTTGCCTCCCCTTCGAAAACCGGTCCGGATCAAACCGGTTCGGTTCAGTGAATCCCTGAAACGACGACTCAAACGCCGACGGAAACACAATTGCTCCCTTCGGAATCGTGTAAGATTCCGTCAACGGGAACTTCTCCGCTGCGATGTGAGGCACTAGTGTCGCCGGAGGTCGATACCTAATAACTTCACGCGCCACCGCATGCGTGTACTTCATCTCCCTAAGCTGCTCAACAGTTATCATAGCGTCTGACTCCGGTGACCATATCCCGGCGACCTCCTCCCTCACTTTAGCAAGAACCTCTGGGTGCGCGTCGAGCAATGCCACTGCCCACAACAACGACGAAGTGGACGCATCCTGTGCTGCGAAGAGAAAGTCAAAGAGATAACCACCGATCTCAGCATTACTGGAAAACGGCGGCGCCGTCTCTCCGGTAACCTTCGCCTCATGAATCTCTCTAAGCGTGTCCTGCATCCAGTAATCAATTAAACAAGAAGGCTCTTCTTCTCCTTTCTCCATCTTCGCCTTACTCATCGCCGTACACGTGGCGAGGGTTCCGGCAAGTCGGTCAACGGCAAGCCTAGCATTTCGAAACGCGGTACCGGGAAAATCAATAGGAAGCTTCATGAGGCCAACGTTGAAGAGAATGTAATCCTGGTCAAACCTCTCACGGGCTTTTGGGCCCAAATAAGGGCCCACGAAGACAGTCTGGGAAGTCTCAAGGTTCATATCACGGGCCATGACACGGATTGGAAAGGAACCATGATGGGCTTTGTCAACCCATGACTTTAGGTGTTTGAGGATAATAATCTGCTGTAGGGAGGTGTAGGTGGAAAGAGCTTTAGGAGTAAAGTTAGGAGCAATCCGACGGCGGAGATTCTTGTGTTCTTGACCCATCATGTAAATAAGGTTATGTTCACCGAAAAGCTTCTTACCAAAGGGGTGACCAACAAGGTGAAAAGCGTTGGGCCTAACATTAGAGAAGACTTTGTGGGAGAGTTCGGAGTCTCTTATGAAAACGATGAAGTTTCCGATGATGTAATTAACAGAGAAACCTAAAGGGGTG
The DNA here is from genome assembly GCA_020916435.1 of Oxytropis ochrocephala. Lineage (NCBI taxonomy): Eukaryota > Viridiplantae > Streptophyta > Magnoliopsida > Fabales > Fabaceae > Oxytropis > Oxytropis ochrocephala. The sequence goes on along the minus strand of CM037093.1, from coordinate 9,397,194 downwards.
GATTTAGCGAGAGAGGATTGAAAGTCCCAGAATTTGGTTGGGTCCCGCACTAATGGGATAGCGTTACCTAAGAAGGGAAGTACTAGAGATGGACCTGGAATAAAGCGTTTTTTGGTGAGGTATGAGATCTGTTCAAGAAAAAGGAGGAAAAGAAGGAAGCATATTAGATATGGGGTTAACTGGGTGAAGGAGAAGATAGATGTGATGAGAGTCAGAGTAGTCATATTCTCTGTTTGTGTTGGTTTTGCAATGTAGTGAGTGGGTTGGGTTGAATTGAATTTATTTATAGTGTGTAGAAACAGGTAGAGGGTCTGTTTTGCTTGAGGAATGAATAAAAAAGGTGGGAAAAGAACACTCAAAAGGGGGTGAGAGTTGTGTTGAAGTCAAAATTGAATATATTCAGAGGGAAAAGTAAGAGGTGAGCTGAGCTATGAGGTGTAGAGTGTAGGTGGAGTCAGGTGAGGAGAATTGGTTGGTTGGTTGGTTGGTAGGTACAGTACTATGAGGATGGGGGTAATATAACCGATGAGAGAAGACGGCGGTGATTGGGGAGAAGAGGAGGTGGTGGTGTGGGTCTACGGTGGGGTTCAAATCCAGCTAGATAAAGGTAGCCTATGAGCTAGCCAAACCCATTTTCCTTTTTCGTTTCAAATTTATATTTCTACCTTTCCTTCTTCTCCAACTTGCAGCTGCGGATGACTTATAGTAAGAGTTAAGATTATCTCTTTAATTACAAAATCTTCTATAATCTTTAATTTATAAGGAAACAATCATATGAAATCTTGTAATTAATGACTCCGGACTATTATAATTAAGAGTTCAGATTATGTCATTAATCACAAAATTTTGTGTGATATTTAATTAATAAGGAAGCAATCAAATGATATCCTGTAATTAATGACGTAATCCGAGCCGTTAATCTTAATCTAACTGTTATAATTAAGAGTTCTCGTTTATCACGGTAAGAACTAATTCTCTCTCTCTCTATCTATCTATCTATCTATCTATCTATCTATCTATCTGTATATATATATGACATGAAAAACGTTATTCAAATAACCCTTGCTTTTAATGTTATAATAACACTTGAGGTGCTAGCTCAGTGGTAAGAGCTAGCATTATATCCTCAAGGTATTTGAGTTTAAATCCTCTCGGGGACAGTTGTAAAATGACTATTAATGCCACTTTGATTAATAAAATTCCCCCTTCCTCAATTTTTTAAAAAATGTTATAATAACATTTTTTTGTTAAAAAAATCAATTATAACATTTTAGAAGAAATTGAATTCATCTCTGTTAAGTTATGAGTAAATGACATAGATACACTCCCTATTTTTAACTTGATCACTCACTTCTCTTATTTGTTGAGAAAGTTTTACTCACCTACCCTATCTCTTGTTTAAAATATACAAACACTCATTTTGTACTTACAAATATGAGGGATGTGCGTGTAATTTAAGGGAGGGCAATGTCTTATTCAAACTAAATGAGGTGTATGTGTTATTTAACAAGAGCTAAAGAGAGGTACGTAAGTGTTATTTCTCCAACATTTTATTATTAAAGAAAATAATATTCAGTTATTATGGTAATATAAGATATAACACACTACCATAATTACCGAATATAATTTTTCTTAATAATGAAATGTTGGAGAAATAACACGTACTCAAAAACACTTGGATAAGAAGATATAGGTTTCTTCCAGTTTAATCAAAGTTATGAGATCCAATTCAGTCTTGGGCATGCAACAATGTTAGATCTCTTGAGCGAGAGCTTTGTCGCCGATTTTGGTCCTACCCTGTTTGAGAGATTAGTCTCTGTAGTTGCGCGCAAATAATACTCGATTTATATAAAAAATAAGATATAAGACTTGACACTGTAAGCGTTTAAAGAGTTTTGAAGTCTGTCCTGACCTTGATGAACTCCTACAACCCAACTCACCTAAACTTTTTTTTTAACGAGAAAAAGATATAACTAGCGGTATTATTTTCGTTAATCACTAGGAGAATACCCGTGCGATGAACGGATTGTTATATAATTTTTTACTTTAATTTTATATAGATTTTATACAAATATATACATAGGTTGTCGATATAAATTATGTATTTTAAAAATATAGTATTACAATAATATATTGTTGAATTTTTTTATTCTAAAAATTTATTTATTTATGCCATATTCTTATATAGTGTATGCGTTTTTTAATATGCATAAGTGTCCAAATTTTAATGAACTTAATTGTTGAAAATAAAATCTTACTAAACTTCATTTTACTTAGTAATAATAAATGTCATTCTATTTAATATGTTGAATTTATGAGCATGAATTTTAATAATAAAGACATGTGAGTATTGAAATATAATATAAATAAAAAATATATATTTGATATAGAATTTTTTAATATGTGTAACACAAAGAAGAAAAATAATAATGATAATAATTGAAGATCAATAATAATGAGAATATTTTTTTGATATAACATATAGCCTAAATAAACACTACGTAGAAAAACCATTCTATTTTTTAAAAACAAAAATTATGGTTTAATATGTGAAATTTTAAGGATGAAAATGATAAGATTTTATATTTCTTTTAAAACATTAGAATAGAAATAACTAAGTTATACTAAGAAAGTGATTCTAATATCTTGATAAACATGTTTGGAAGTGACTTTCATTTGTAATTGCGTCTCAGATTCGCTTTTCTCTTATAATTTTATTCTATTTTTATTTTTTTCTTCCAAATTTCAGTGACATCCTCTAAATATTATTATTACATTAAGTTTGGATGAGTTTTAAATGAAATAAGTTAATAGGTGTGTATGAATAAACATAATTAAATCATAGAAATTAGAAAGTAACTACTCTTTATTTTATTTTTTTGACAAAATTTTATTTATTTCTTTGTTTATTCATCAATTAATAATTCATAAATATTAATTAAAACAAAATTTGAAACTTAAAACAAAAGTGATAATAAGGAATTTAGATTTAATAGGAAACTGAGAAAACAATCAAAACCAAATCTTTATTTTTATTCTTTATAATGATATGAAAAATATATCGCCATTATTCACAATATGAAACAGAAGATTTATTTTATTATAATTGATTTTGTTATACAACTTATAATCTAAATAAGATAAAGTGGAGAGTAAACATATAATATTTGTAAACAAATTGATATATGTAAATCTGAAGCTTTATTTGTTGTTTTTACCTCAAGCATTATTCTTATTTTAAATTAACAATTTTAGGTGTGAACTTGTAAATAAAAAGCATTAGATAGAATACTCTTAGGTTATGAATGCTCAAGGAACATATGCAACTCATTTAGATCTAGAACATCAAACAATTTTACAAAACTATTTAAATAAAGTATTGTCTAAAGAACAAAATTAAAATATACCACTTCTCAATGCCTATAACTTTACCAAAATCGTTGCCTATTTATCAACTTAAAATTGTCAAGAACACATAATTCTTTACCATTTTTGTGATTTTTACATCTTGTGAAACTTGCTCCTTTTCTTTTACTCCTTGTTTTTATATGATTCTTGCACCTAATGTAATTTCTTTTTAGAAGTGACACCGAAGGTAATGAATGCTCAAGGAACATATGCAACTCATTTAGATCTAGCACATCATACAATTTTACAAAACTATAAAATTAAATATTTTTCTAAAGAACAATATTAAAATATACATCATTTCTCAATGCCTATAACTATACAAAAAATCGTTGCCTATTTGTCAACTTCAAAATGTCAAGAAGATAAAATTCTTTACCCTTTTTGTGATTCTACATCTTGTGCAACATGCTCCTTCTTCTACTCCTTGTTTTTTTATATGATTCTTGCACCTAATGTAATTTCCTTCTTAGAAGTGACACCAAATATTATGAGGGCTCAAGGAACATATGCAACTCATTTATATCTAACACATCATACAATTTAACAAAAATTAAACATTTTTCTAAAGAACAATAATAAAATATACATAATTACTCAATGTCTCTAACTTTACAAAAAATCGTTGCCTATTTGTCAACTTCAAACTGTCAAGAACATAAACATCGTTACCCTTTTTGTGCATTCTACATCTTGTGAAACTTGCTCATTTCTTCCACTTCTTATATTTTATATGATTCTTTTTGTCAAAAAACTTCTACCCTCACCATCCAAAGATCACTTCTTTAAATAGTCATTTCTTGTTATAATTAGTTTAGACTCTACCTCTTCCACTCATTTTCCACTAACTCATGAGTTTATCGTAAATTAAAGCAATAATTCATGTGAATGTGAAACTCCTCCATTCAATGCATAATACATAAAAAAGAATTTTAAAGGTCAACTTATTATTTCTTATTTCATCTAAACTATTATAATTGATAAATATATTTATTAATTCAATTAATTTAAATTTTGACCAATTCAAATAATAATAATATAATTTCTATGTAAATAAATATATAATTTAAAAAATACATTGAGAATAAATAGTAATTAATATAAAAAAGAAAACAATAAAAAGTAACTAATATAAAAACATAAAATTGATATTAGAATGAACGAATAATTTAGCTCATAAGTCTCATGAACTGATAATGATTTTTTTGACGCGACAATGAACATTGATTAATATAAAAAAAGAAACTTTATTTTTATATTCAATTATATATTAAAAATAAAATCAAAGTCTCATTTATACAAAAATTATAATTAAATATAATGTGTAAATTTATTACTATGTTGGAATTTATTAGTAGTAGTGGGTTGGACACAAAGGTAAGAATTAATAAATAATAAAAGAGAAGTTTTTTAATAGACAAATTTAAAAGTAAAAACTCAAAAATTATTGTAGAGACTTCGTTGGGGATTCCTTTTGAGTGTTATCTTTCGTTGTTTGCTTTTCGTTACTGTTTGTCTTTTTTTTTTGGGTCTAATTTGTCTGTCTTTTTCTATAATGTTTCTCGCTTGGCTGTTGTTGTTTTCTCGTTGGACCTTTCTGTTTTATAACTGCCACATATAAAAAATCTGCATCCATGCAAATGACAGATGATCTTTTATGATTTTCATCATTGATTAATATAATATAGTAATTGTTTTGAAAGGAACCAAACTTATTTTCACTTCATCAGATCATCAAATAAAAAAGGGTAACAAGAAACGCTGAAAAAACAAGATAAATGTGATCCATTAAAAAAGCAATGTAAGGACCAATTTTGTTGATATTTATGAAAATGGTTGTTGAAAATATTTATTTAAATATTTTCGATGAAGTCTTAGCCTATGTTTGGTTCACAAAAGGAAATGAGAGGAAAGAAAAGTAATAAAAATGAAAGAAAGAGAGTAAAAAATGAGATATTTCTCTTCCCTTGTTTGATAGATGAAAAAATAAGAGGAAAGAAAATTGCATATGTATAAAATGACAAAACTAATATTTATTAAAAAAGTAAATTATTTTTTATTGCAATACATTAATTATGGCGCAAGATTAAATATGTTATTTACATATTTTTTTTTTTGTTTTCCCTTACTTTTCTTCTCAAAATCGGATCCACTAAAACTTTTCTTTCCTTATTTTATAAGGAAACCACACAAAGGAAAATAGTATATTCCCTTACTTTTTTTCTTTCTTTTCTCTTAATTTTCATGTCTACCAAACACACCATTAGAGAAATAAGACAATTTAATTTTTATAATAGTGCCATCGTGCCAAAGTTACTTGTTCTAAGAGTCTGGATCTTCGGCAGCGAAATTCTCTACAGTAATTTTCATTGCAAGATTATCTGTCGTCCGATCAAAGTAAAGGTTGTGATGCTACTTGGCAAATGAGTCTGGAATCTAGATCCTCGACAGCAAAATTCTCTAAAGCAATTTCTACGGCGAGAATATCTGTCGTCGGATCAAATTAAAGGCTATGATGACTCCTTATTCTAATTGGTTATATTAGTATCATTTTTAAACCTTGATTTAATCGACATTCTATATTATCAATATTCGATTTTCACTTTTCTGTATTTTTTTATTCATGACTTCCATCTAGAATTATAATATGATGTTTTGTAAAGGTAATTCATCATCTACATTACAATTAGTGGTGGACAAATGAATTTGATCTGAGCTGAATCTAAATAACACGAAAGAAGGAGTACGTGCAATGCTATCAGACTCGGATCAGTCATCGGCCGGGTCAGAGCATTGGGTCACTGGTTGGACCAACATGACCTAGTGTGTGTATGTGTGTGTGGTGTGTATATATATATATATATATATATATATATATATAATATTAAAAATAATTACAATATGTAAATTTATATTTTAAAAATTCACATCATGCTTGAAAAAATATTTCCAATTTTATTTTGATTCAGTTATGGACAGGGCAACGAGGCCCACTTAGCCGCTTGGACCCGGGCCGACCCAATTACGGTAGACCCAGGTCCAAGACCCATCACTCCATGATGGACCATGAGGTCCATGCGCAACATGCATCAAGACTTGCGCTAGCATTGGCACAACTCCCTTTGACCCACATTCAAAGGCCCAAATTTTAAATTTAATTTTAAGTTTATATCCATTTTGGTAATTTTACACACCAAAGCACTTTTGGTGTAATCTATCCAAACAACAATAATTGGTGATAATCACTTTTCAGTAAATGTATCCAACCAAAAATCATGTTACGTTCAACTCACTTTAATTTATAAGTAAAATTTTACTCATGAGATACCAATCCATTACATCATGATGACTCAAACTATTTTGACAAAATATTTACCCTATGATATTGTATAGCTTTTTAGTCATCACTTAGAGTTGAGTTCGGGATTTAGGCAATCAACATATTATTTAATTTTTACACTTGAATTTAAAATAGTAGTGGATGATACCCATTGGGATGATATATATTTTTGAGATTGACTATTGCAAGAAAAAAAGAATAGAGTCCTCCTCCTTAGTACTTTAACATTGAGTTTTCGCGTTGCTCACACTTTTGTGAGGGTGGCCACTATTGAGGTTGTAATCAAAATCCTAGCTTAAGTTAAAACAGCTTAGAGCCGTTGTAACAAACTATTTGGGCAGTTAGAGTTACTAACTAACTCTAACCAACTAGTCTAGTTTGTTAATAACAAACTTGGTTGTTAGCCTAACTAACAACCATCTAACAGCTAATTCAGCACAGTATATATATAAACATTGTACATAGAAAAATACTTACAACAAAAAATGAATAGAATTTACAGTTTTCAATTTACTCTAAGCATTCAATTCTAGTATACTGTTACACTACTTCCCGTTTACGTAAGCTCCAAGAACTTCAACTCTCTTTCAGTAATTCTGGGTTCAAGGGGAAGAATCAAGGTGATTACCTCGCAAAGAACAAGGGAAACACTGTTAGAAAATAGGGTTTCAGTGACTGAAACTAGAAGGGAAAGGATTAAGAAGTGAAAGGAAGGAAAGTACCTGTGAGAGGTGTTCTTGAAAGTGTAAGTGTGAGGGAAATAATTCTGGGTTGAGTTTCAGAGGTGAAACTCAACAGTTCATGCAAAAGGAAAGAACAAGAAATTAGGGTTTTCATCTATTCAGTTCAGAGAAAGGAAATTAAGAGCACAAGGCGTGTGAAATTACCTTTCTTGACTACTGAGGAAACCGATTGTGAGTTCTTCACCTGCAAGCAGAAATACCAAAGTTAGGGTTTCTGCAATCTGTGACAAACCAAAGGTAAATCAAAGAAATACTGTAAAGGAAAGGTGATTCTACCTTAAGGGAAGAAGAATCACCGATCTATGTAAAGAAATCAAGCAGATCGAAGCAATCTAGGGTTTGTAGAATATCGTAAAGTGAGAAGTGATTTCTGGTGGTCTCAGGTGTTCGGTTCAGAGTAAAACCAGAGGGGTTTTACTTCATCATCACCAACGATCATCATAGACCTGAAATCGAGCCCAATCAGAGCTTCAATCACCGGAGTGAGAGCACTGAGTGAGCTAGGTTTCCGGCGAGAGAGAAGAAGAGAAGAGAGAAGAGAGAAGGGTTTCAAGAAGTAGAGAGAGAAGCTTCTTGATTTTCTGGCGGAGGCAACAAACGAATACACGTTAAGTGTAACGGGTCATAGAGGATCCGCGTGTTCCAATTCAAAGCGGGTTCGGGTGCGCAGTGGGCACCAAACAATTTTGTTTGGAACAAAGTAAAACATCTTTGGGCTGGGCTTGATAGAAGCTGGGCTTCTCAATTACAGCACCTCCCCTCAGTTGTTGATACCCCTCCTGCAAGTAAACAATACAAAGGTTAAAAAATTCAACATGGTATACTCAGAGCTGTAAAACGATCCTGGGAAAAATACTCTAAACTCTACTCAATTCTTTTACTTTCTTTAAAGTTTTCTTTCTCTACTGTGTTTTTTTCTGTCTAACTGTGTGTGTGTGCAGAAGTGCTGCAGAACAGAAAATTCAAAATGAGTAACAACATTCAATCACATGCAAGTTTTGGTGCACAAGTGCCTACCCTAAATGGTAAAAACTGGGATAGGTGGTGCCATCAAATGGAGGCAGTGTTTGGGTGCCAAGGTGTCCTGAAGGTAGTTAAAGATGGTGTTACACCACTTACAGCTACCTCTACTGATGAGGACAAAACCAAATATGAGGATGAAGTCCAGAGGGACTGGAAGGCACTGCATCTAATCCATATTGGGTTAGATGACAGTAACTTTGACAGAGTTAGAGGAATTAAGAGTTCCAAGAAGGCTTGGGACACTCTTGATTCTTATTACAATGGGGCTACTGAAGCTAGAAAAGAGAAGTTGGAAGCTCTTAAGGCTCAGTATGAGACCCTTAAGATGAAAAGTGATGAGGATGTTGTGACCTATTGTGGTCGTGTAAAGAAAATTACTAATGCTATGAATCTAAATGGCCTAACATTAACTGATGAAGATGTGTGCAGGAAAATCTTAAGATCACTGACCAAGAAGTACTATGTGTGTGTCAATGGGTTGGAAGACACACTCAAGCAAGAGGACTTAAAGGTGGAACAGCTCCAGAGCAGACTTGAGGCTAAAGAGATGAGACTCAACTGTAATGGAGAAACGTTGATGATGATGATACTGCGCTTCTTCACAAAAGGCAAGGGTAAGAAGGGTTCTAAGCCGGTGTAATGAGAAGTCATCCTCTAAACCTAACTCTAGTAAAAGTAAGCCTAAGTCTAAACCTAATTCTAAGAATAAGACTGATTCTAAGAAAAAGGATAAATCTAAAGTTCAATGCTATAGGTGTGACAAATACGGGCATTATGCTACAGAATGTCCAACTAGAAAACCTAAATCAGAAATAGAAGCAAATGTTGCAAAAGAGGATTCTGATTCTGATAGCCCAGTAGTGTTTAGTGCTATATGTGATGATTCTAAACCTAAAACTAGGGCAGATGTTAAGGTAACTAATATTGAACTTAAGAAAAATAAGGACTATATTGCACTAATAGTAACTAAGAGTGATGGAACCAAAGATGTGTAAACTGGTATTTGGACTCTGCCTGTTCTAACCACTTGACAGGAAATAAAGAGTGGCTGGTGGATTTCAACCCTCACAAGAGAACTACTATTAGGTGTGCAAATGATAGGTCCCTTCAAGCAACAGGTATGGGGAATATTCTACTAAAGAAGGAGGATGGTCAGATAGTCACCATACATAATGTCTACTATGTTCCAGGTATGAGTTGTAACCTACTTAGTCTAGGTCAACTTGTAGAGGGAGGATTTTCTGTCATTATGAAGGATTTAAAACTCAAAGTTTTTGATAAAAAGGATAAACTAGTGTTGACTTCTCAACTAGCTAAGAACAGAACTTTCAAGACCAGCATTAGCACTATAGAGGCAGAATGCCTAAGTGCTACCACTGATCTTGAAAGTGTTCTATGGCATAGGAGATATGGGCACCTAAACTATAAGAGTCTTCTAAATCTTAGTTCTAAAGGCCTAGTGGAAGGTCTACCTAAGATTGAGAAACCTAATAGTGTGTGTACCACTTGTCATTGGGTAAACAACCAAGGAAGATGTTTAAGACAGATTTAAAATTAAGGTCCAAACATCTTCTTCAAGTTGTTTACACAGACATATACGTGGCCCATTTGATGTGATTTCAAAAGGAGGAACAAATATTTTTATCTTTCATTGATGAGTTTTCAAGAAAAATTTGGGTCTATCTGATCAAAACAAAGTGTGAGGCTTTAACTAAGTTCAAAGAGTTTAAGGCCATGGTAGAAAAGCAGAGTGGAAACATGCTTAAGATCCTAAGTGTCCGATGGAGGAGGTGAATACACTTCAAAAGAATTTGAAAGCTTCATGCAGTCAAGGAATTGTTCATGAGGTTACTTCTCCCTACACTCCACAAAGATAATGGAGTTGCGAGAGAGAAGGAAGAACAATTCTCGGACATGGCGTAAGTATGATGAAACTAAAACACCTTCCAAAAGACTCCATGGGGTGAAGCAAAGATCCATCGTTGTTTATCTCATCGAACAGATGTCCTACTAGAGGCCTAGATGATAAGGTACCGAGGAAATGTGGGTCGGGATAAGCCTAGTGTCACACATCTAAGGGTATTTGGATCACTAACCTATGGACATATACCGATGCTAAAAGGAAGAAGTTAGAGGACAAAAGTAAACCTATGGTGCTAGTAGGCTATCACCCCACTGGTGCTTATAGGCTAGTTGATCCTATGACCGGCAAGCTTGAGATATCCAGTGGATGTTACTATACTTGAGGATGAGGCTTGGGATTGGGATAAGAAGGAACAAGCAAGTTCCACCGATTCTAATGTGAATGAGGAGGGTAACACAAGTGTTACAGAGTAACATCATCAAGGTGTTGATGATGAAGACAAAGTGATGAGGAACCTATTGGAGGTGATGTGCAAGTTGAGAGCAGTTGGTTGAGCCAAATTCACTGAAGAGGCTCAACAAGAGGTCATGGTCGCTAATAACCCTATTAGATTTTGCTAGTCGGGAATCTACCTAGTAGGTTGGCGCACTATGATCTAGTAAGGGATGATGAGGTGAATGATGATGGAGATATCATCCATTTTGCTATGATAGCGCAGATCTCGAGCCTCTAGACTACATGAAGCTCTTAAGAAGAAAGAGTGGAAGGTAGCTATGCTAGAGGAACTAAAATCCATTGAGAAAAACCGGACTTGGACCTTAACTAAGTTACCTAAGGAAAGAGAGCTATTAGTGTAAAGTGGGTGTTTAAACTAAAGCTTGATCCTAGTGGTAACATAGTTAAGTACAAGGCAAGGTTAGTGGCACGAGGTTTTCAAGAAAGCGGGGCATAGACTTCATGAAGTCTTTGCCCCAGGCTTGCTAGACATGAGACTATAAGATCGGTGACCGCACTAGCTTGTAGTAGAGGTGGGAAATGTACCACTTAGATGTGAAATCGCTTTCTTAAATGGGCCCTTGGAGAGACGGTTTATATAAACCAACCTCCCGGATTTGTGGAAAAGGGCAAGGAAGACTATGTATATCACTTGCATAAGGCGCCTATGGACTTAAGCAGCACACAGGGCTTGGAACAAGAGAATAGATGGATTCTTTGTTGAGAAAGGCTTTACTAGGTGTATCACTTGAGTATGGAGTCTATGTCAAAGGTGACATTAACTCTTACTTACCGATTGTGTGCCTATATGTGGACGATCTACTTGTAATCGGAAGTCGTGCTAAGGAAATAGCAAATTTCAAACAAGCTATGAAAGAGGAGTTTGAAATGACCGATTTGGGAAAACTAACTTATTTCCTTGGGTTAGAATTCCTAAGGGTCAAAGAAGGAATTGTGTTACATCAACAAAAATATGCCACCGAGGTCTTAAAAGGTTTGAAAGTTGGATAATTGCAATGCCGCAATTAACCCGTGCAGAGGAAACTTAACTAAGAAAGAAGAGGAAGAGGGCACTAAAGTTGATGAAACTTACTTTAGACAAATGTGGGGTCTCTAAGATATCTATGTCATAGCAGACACTGATATTTTATATGCTCTTTGGGTTTAACTAGTAGATTTATGAACTGCCCTATGCAAATACACTTAAATGCAAACTAAACGTATTTTAAGGTATATATAAAGGGCACTACTAATTATGGTCTTTTCTTTCCAAATGACAGTCTAAAGGAAAAAGTATCCTAATTGGATACTCGGACTCGAGATTAGTGCGGAGATAAAGTGGATGAAGGAGCACTAGTGGATATGTCTTTCTATTCCAAGGAGCAACTATATCCCGGAGTTCTAAGAAGCAAGCCATAGTGGCTCTGTCATCCCGTGAAGCGAATACATTTTCGCATGCCATGTCGCTACCAAGTGACTTGGCTTGAAACTCTCCTAAAGGAAATCAGATAGACCTATCTGAACCTATAAAGCTCTATATGGATAACAAGTCAGGCTATAAGTTTGGCTAAAAATCCTATCTCCCATGGTAGGACAAAGCACATTGAAACTAAGTTTCACTATATCGAGACCAAGTCTCAGAGGTAAACTTGTCTTAGATTTTGTTCCTACTAGTGAACAGATTCACGATATTTTCACCAAAGCTCTAAAAGGTGAATTATTTTCTAAGCTAAGAAGGCAATTAAATGTCATCTCTTTCTAAGTCTCAAGGAAGGAAATGACTTAAAAGCTATGTCTAAGGGCTTGTCTTAGACTCTAAGTTTCTGGCCTTACAGGGGGTTGTCTGTTTTTATTTTTATTGCCTTAGTTTTCTTAGCTTAGAACTAGCTGAACTTAAGGTAGGGGTTGTCTGCCTTAGGTTGCTTAAGGTGTTTTGATTAAGGTAGGGTATTGAGGTTGTAATCAAAATCCTAGCTTAAGTTAAAATGACTTAAATAGAGCCGTTGTAACAAACTATTTGGGCAGTTAGAGTTACTAACTAACTCTAACCAACTAGTCTAGTTTGTTAATAACAAACTTGGTTGTTAGCCTAACTAACAACCATCTAACAGCTAATTCAGCACAATATATATATAAACATTGTACATAGAAAAATACTTACAACAAAAAATGAATAGAATTTACAGTTTTCAATTTACTCTAAGCATTCAATTCTAGTATACTGTTACACTACTTCCCGTTTACGTAAGCTCCAAGAACTTCAACTCTCTTTCAGTGAATTCAGGTTCAAGGAAGAATCAAGGTGATTACCTCGCAAAGAACAAGGCAAACACTGTTAGAAAATAGGGTTTCAGTGACTGAAACTAGAAGGGAAAGGATTAAGAAGTGAAAGGAAGGAAAGTACCTGTGAGAGGTGTTCTTGAAAGTGTGTGTGAGGAAATAGTGCAGGTTGAGTTTCAGAGGTGAAACTCAAGCGAGTTCATGCAAAAGGAAAGAACAAGAAATTAGGGTTTTCATCTATTCGATCCAGAGAAAGGAAATTAAGAGCACAAGGCGTGTGAAATTACCTTTTCTTGACTAATGAGGAAACCGGTGTGAGTTCTTCACTGCAGCGAAATACCAAAGTTAGGGGTTTACGCAACTGTGACAAACCAAAGGTAAATCAAAGAAATACTGTAAAGGAAAGGTGATTCTACCTTAAGGGAAGAAGAATCACCGATCTGTGTAAAGAAATCAAGCAGATCGAAGCAATCTAGGGTTTGCAGAATATCGTAAAGTGAGAAGTGATTTCTGGTGGTCTCAGGTGTTCGGTTCAGAGTAAAACCAGAGGGGTTTTACTTCATCATCACCAACGATCATCATAGACCTGAAATCGAGCCCAATCAGAGCTTCAATCACCGGAGTGAGAGCACTGAGTGAGCTAGGTTTCCGGCGAGAGAGAAGAAGAGAAGAGAGAAGAGAGAAGGGTTTCAAGAAGTAGAGAGAGAAGCTTCTTGATTTTCTGGCGGAGGCAACAAACGAATACACGTTAAGTGTAACGGGTCATAGAGGATCCGCGTGTTCCAATTCAAAGCGGGTTCGGGTGCGCAGTGGGCACCAAACAATTTTGTTTGGAACAAAGTAAAACATCTTTGGTGGGCTTGATAGAAAATTTGGGCTTCTCAATTACAAAGACCTCCTCGATTGTTGATACCCCTCCTGCAAGTAAACAATACAAAGGTTAAAAAATTCAACAGCCACTAGTTGGGCTAGTCAGCATAGTTTTGAATACTTACAGTACAATTGTTGATATCATTGATAAAATTACTAAAGCCCTAGCTTTAGGCTCACTAACAAAAAATATTTGTCGTTAGTTTTTATAAAGTAAAAAGTATTGAGGTTTAAAGTAAAAATATTTGTTGTTAGTTTTGTTGTAACAGAATTTCCAGTGGCAAGAATTTGTAAATAGAGTGGTCGCACTCAGAGTCAATTTACAGTTTGTTTGGAATACAACTAACCTAACTACCCATTTAGGGTTACACAAATCTGTATTTAAATACATTAGAAAAATGAATATATACACATGAATTTTACTTTTACAAAATTGTGTTCTGCTACTTCCATATACGTACGCTCTTCTCTCTTTCTCTCTAGTTTTTCACTCACTGTACATCAACCCTAACTCTTGTTGATTTACTCGTGGGTAGTGAACGGAAGAGATTCAAAGCGAAGGCTACAACAAGGTATTGTAAACCAAAATCCTAACTTGCTTTCTTCGATTTCCCTTTTTCTCTATCTTCTTTTTCAAACCCTAATTTTGGGGTTTTTTCCCTTTGTTGCGAGGCAAACGTGAAAGCACTCTAGAAAGTGAATGATTCAAATCCATCATACTCCTAGTTTGCCTTTATATGAATGTGAAAGCACTCTTCAGAATACGGTGTCTATATTAAATGAAACAAGGAGACTACTGCAGGTCTCCTTGTTTCCTTTAATATCTACATACTCCTAGTTCGCCTTTATGAGGATGGCGTATTCGTTACTAGTAGTTGTCCTATAGAGATAGACAAGTTTAAAACTTGTATGAAGGAAGAATTTTAAATGACAGATTTGGGGAAGTTATCTTATTTCATATTCTTGAAATTTTTAAGGGTTTCAGAAGGGTTGATACTTCATCAAATGAAGTATGCCAATAAAATTCTTGCCAAATTTGATTTAGCAGATTGTAATTCTGATACTACGCCCGCAAAAGGAAAACTGGGAAAGGAAAGAAATGACCAAGACACTGACGTAAACCCTACACCCTACAAGCAAGTGATTGGGCCCCTAAGGTACTTGTGCCATAGTAGGCCTGATATTTTGTAGCTACTGCGATTGTTAGTAGGCTCGTGAATAAACCTATGAAGACGTACACGCCTAAATGCCACGAAAAGAATCCTAAGATACATTTGTGGTACTCCTAACTTTGGGGTATTCTATCCTAAAGGTGCTAACTATGGGAGGAATGAATTGGTAGGGTACTTAGATTCGGATTAGTGTGGAGACCAAATTGGTAGGAGAAGTAACTCTGGCTATTTGTTTAAATTTCAAGGTATTGTTGTTTCATTGAGTTCAAAGAAGCAACAAATTGTTGTTCTTTCATCTTGTGAGGCAGAATATGTGGTTGGTTAGGGAGCTGCCCATCAAGCAGCATGGCTTGAGACACTATTGAAGGAACTACAGGTTGACCTAAGTCAACCTCCTAAGGTTCTACTTGACAACAAGTCAACTCTAAGTTTAGCTCGAAATCCTATTTCTCATGGAAGGGCTAAGCTTATTGAAGCTAGATTTCACTACCTACGTGAACAAGTCAAAAATGGAAAGCTAACAATGGACTATTGCTCAACAAAGGAGCAACTTGCTTACATATTCACAAAAGCCCTCGAAGGAGAAGCTTTCACGAAGATGAGGAGGGAGATTGGGGTTATTTCATTTTAACCTAAGTATTCATGTAATTAGGATTTCTATGTTTAAGTAAGGGTTTCGAATTAAGGGAGGGTAATGAGATTTAATTCAAAACCCTTGATGTAACACAATAGTTTGCAACGGCTAGAATTTGTAAGTAGAGTCGTTGCAATAGTTTTACTTTAACAGTTTGTTTGAAAATGTACACATGAGTTTTACTCTTACAAAATTGTATTCTACTGCTTCCATATGATTACGTTCTTCATCTCATTAGTTTTCTAGAGTGCTTTCAAGTTCACCTCAGAACAAAGCAAAAACCCCAGAAATTAGGGTTTGAAAAAGAAGATAGAGATAAAGGGAAATCGAAGAAAAAAGTTAGGGTTTTGGTTTACAATACCTTGTTGTAGCCTTCGCTTTAATTGAATCTCTTTCGTGTTTCTTCATTACCTGCAAGCAAATCAATAAGAGTTAGAGTTGATGTACAGTGAGTGAAAAACTAGAGAGAAAGAGAGAAGAATGAACCCTAGCTTCATTCTGAGTGAGAGAGTGAGAGTTTTCTTCTAAAGAACGTGTTAGAATTTGGGTTAGTGACGATCCGCGCGTTTTACCAAGTGTAACCGGGTTTGGGTTCTGCACAAAAACTATCTTGGGCTAGTCTTGTCTTTTTGTAAACACTGGGTTGGGTATTGGGCTGTGAAATTCCTGTTTACACCCCTCTGTCTTACTAGTCTAAGTTCTAACAAAAAGAGCTCATATTATGACTAAATGACCAGACCTAAAATTTCTCAATTTAAAAAAAATGTTTCAGCTAAAATTTGCTTTAAACTTAATTCACTAAAAAAGATTTTTAGACCGTAGGAAGCGCCCATTTGATATCATAATGTCTTTGGCATTATATAAGTAGCTCTTTGGCGTTATATACATTTTGCTAAATCATTTTTATAAACTTTTAGTGTTCTCTCATTCATATCGTAATAATCAACTACCAAATAATTGATGCTTTTTTTTTGGTGATACAAAATAATTGATACTTGTCAACACAGTTCCTTTAAACATTATCTTTATATCTTTAAATAGATTGTGTGTTGTACTTTTTGATATTTGGAAGCCAAAAGCCCAAAAAACCAACAATTACAACTTACCTCTAAGAATATGACATAACTCATGATATGAACTACACTTCCATTTGAAATTATTCAAACAATACAATTATAATTTTATTTTACTACTATCAATTACACGACCCTAAACATTGCACTAAAAAATATTTTAGTATAAAAATTAACGTCAATGAGTAATGACATTGTCAAAGTTGACCACTATCCTCGTTATATCAAAGACGGAGCCAATCATTATTTGCTATTTATTTAGAACTAGAATAAAATAAAAACAAACAATAACAAGCTTATCCGCTAATTTCCGATTTTAGAGTACTAATAAAATGTGTAGTCATACTAAAATGATAGTGCGTATGAGAAGATATTTGAATTTTTGTTTAGTATTGAAAACATGAAATTATATTGCACAAATTTTGAAACTTATTTGAAACATATGTGGTAATTCTTATGATATTGATATGGTAAAATTTTATTTGAAGAATTAAGAGTCATTAGAGACATTATAGTTGATGTGAAGAGGGGACCAAAATGAAACCATTGTTGAAGGGCGTGTAAGGACCAAAATGAAATCATTAGTGAAGCGGCGATGGACCAAAGTGAAACCGCTAATGAAGCTCGGGATGGAAGATGAAGGAGGTTTACAAGAGTTGATCAATGAAGATGGGAATGAGTTGATGATAACAGAATACTGATTGCAAAAGCATAGATGGTATGATTTTGTTGTTTTATTGGCCAATTACTTTTGCTGTAAATAGACTTAATCACACGGATGTTCTATTTTGTTGTTTAATTGGCCTTAACTTTAGATGTGGTTGTTGTATTTTGTTGTTTAATCGGTCGGATCATGTGTTACTTAATAGCCATAGTGATGTGTACAGAACATATTTGGTCATTTTAAGTTAATATTACGTTGTTCTGTTATGTTTCAATTTGGTCCTTGATGATTTTAAAATGTCTCAATTTGGTCCTTTATCCATTTAAAAGTTTCATTTTGGTCCTCTATAATTTATAGAATGTTTCAATTTTCAACACATGTAATCAAATTTAAACAAAACACAATCGAATTACATCAAAGCTAAATTACATCACATTGTAATACATAAGCTAAATTACATCACAATGACAATCGAACACATGTAACCAAATTTAAACCACTTACACCTAATTATCCTTCTAAGTTACACCATCACACAAAATTCCTGTGATTTGACAATTAGTATTACACAAGCTACCACCAAAAGGAAAATACTATTCAATGCAATTTTCAACAAATTTCTTGTGGACTCTCCATCCTTCTTCATCTCCTTAATGGTGTTTCTAAGTTCAACTATCTCCATTCTTTTTGAACACAACCGCACATTCTGGCCCTCCACGCCAGGTGTCTCATGCACTTTGTCTTCTCGCATATCAGTGTGTCCGCACATGGTCTTTGTGTCCGGGAGGCCATGGATCTCAAGTCCACTTCATGTAGGAGCAACCAGATCCTGTTTACTCAGGCAAACAAACATGAAAGATACAACCGAGATTTCAAAAAAATCTAAAAGGGACCAAATTGAAACTAAACAAAAAAATTGAGGACCAAATTGAAACCAAACAATAACTTTGAGGACCAAAATGAAACGATCTGGTGCTTGAAGAAAAAACCAGATCTCAGAAACTCCGAGATCTCGCTGATCTACAAAAATGGCGAAATAGATG
The DNA here is from genome assembly GCA_020916435.1 of Oxytropis ochrocephala. Lineage (NCBI taxonomy): Eukaryota > Viridiplantae > Streptophyta > Magnoliopsida > Fabales > Fabaceae > Oxytropis > Oxytropis ochrocephala. The sequence goes on along the minus strand of CM037093.1, from coordinate 9,378,585 downwards.
AACCTTCCTTTCTCGTAACTTACCACTTAAATATTTACATCCCCAAAACTTCCTTCCTTGTTTGGACCTTCTTTTTGACTGAGTTCGAATAAAATGCAATTTACACGACACAAAAACACTCAGGAGGAGGTTCATCTCACGTAGCATAAGATGAGTAATGTTTGAATTGGAAGATGCCATCGATTGAGTGGGGAAGAAGGGGGTTTCTCAGTTTAACAGTTTCTGAATTTTAATGGAAGAGATGAGAAGGGGAAGAAGGAGGTTTCTCAGATTTTAGGGTTCTTCATTTTTCTTCACTTGTTCTTCTAATTTGATGTTTCTCTGATTTGATGATGGATTGATGTTTCAGATTTACTTTTTCATTTTAATGTGTTTTCTTTTTTGAAATTATTTTTGTTTTCTTTTTCATTTTATGTGTAATTTATTTTACATTTAAATAATACATTAAAATACCACGTCATTAATGATGCTGAGTCACATGGACGCCACGCCACAGCTAATCACGCCATGGCGTCCGTTAAATCATTGATGGTAAAAATACAAAAAGGACCAAATTGACACAAAATCAAAACATAAATGACCAAAACGAGAAAAAAAAAAGATAAATGACCAAAATGAAATCGAGGCCAAAGATAAAGGACCAAAACAGTAATTTAGCCTTATATCAAAGACGGAGCCAATCAAAATTAAAAATTAGCCAATCATTATTTGCTATTTATTTAGAACTAGAATAAAATAAAAACAAACAATAACAAGCTTATCCGCTAATTTCCGATTTTAGAATACTAATAAAATGTGTAGTCATACTAAAATGATAGTGCGTATGAGAAGATATTTGAATTTTTGTTTAGTATTGAAAGACTTGGCTCATTTTCTGATGAAAACATGAAATTATATTGCACAAATCTTGAAACTTATTTGAAACATATGTGGTAATTCTTATGATATTGATGGTAAAATTTTATTTGAAGAATTAAGAGTCATTAGAGAGGTTTTAACACTTGAATCAAAATTATGTTTTATGATATTGAGTTCTCTTAAGACATTTTATTGTTTTCCTAATGCAAGCACAACTTATAGAATATTATTAACGGTTTGCATCTGCTGAGAGGAGTTTTTCAAAAGAATTATTGAAATCTTATTTGCGCTCTACAATGTCGCAAAGTAGATTAAATAATCTTGTCTTAATTTTAAATGAAAATGATTTTTTTAAAATCTTAATTATGAACATATTATAAATGATGTTGCAGCAAAAAATGCATTTAAAACGATACTCATAGATTTATCGGTGGATGTTGTCGCCAGTGTAGAAATTGTTCAAATCAAACGAATCGCCGAATCGAATCGAATCAATAACTAAATCGAATCGAATCATTATAAATCCGATTTTTAGTAATAGATTCGAATCGAATCGTCTTTGTTAAAAACAGTTCGTTAACTGAACTGTTAAAATCAGTTCAGTTACGAACCGAACTGAACTGTTAGTGTTAAATTAGTAGTTATTTTCTCACTTTTACACTTCAGTTCACAGTTCTATCATTTTACTCTAAGTCTCTCACTCCACTTCACGGTCCGTCTCTGCGTCTCACTCCCACACTCTCACTTCGCGAGTTCATCGCAATTCATCACGGTTCAACTCTTTCACAATTTCATCTTCGTGAACTTCAATCACACGGTTCATCTTCTTGTTTGACATTCTGCTTATAAATGAAATTAGATCTGGATCGTTTTTAAATTGTGGTGTTTTCTTTGTGTTGAATTAGATCTGCGTTTGTTTGTTATTTTGTTTAATCCAGATGTTGTGCGCCTAGTCGCCAGTGTAGAACGCTACTTGTACACATGGTGGGTGGTAGTCTTGTTGAGCATTTTAATGAAGAAAATTTATTTGTTTCATAGTGACAGTTTGTTTTCGTTTCCATGTGCAACAAATAAATGGTTTAGATTGAGTGAGACCGTGGAGTGTAGCTTATGTCACTAAGCTATAACAACCTTCACGGTTCCTTTTTTTTCACTTGCTTGAAGATTGTAACAATGGCCTGGAAAAAAAAAAATTGAATCGTGAAGCTGGATGATAAAAATGTGAAAATCAAGTGATTGAGAAATAGTAGGAGAAAAAAAACGGAATTGAGAAAATAATGGGAGTTATAACTTTAAATTAAATGTGTCATAATAATAGGGTTTTATATTATTAATAATTAATTCGATTTATTTAATAAACATCAGATTTTTTGATTGTACCTAAACTACCATCCTTAATTACCAACCGTAGGATACGTTTTTATTAAAAATTTGATCATCCTACGGCTACCATTAATTTAGTTACTATAACTAAAGACATGGTTTAGTGATATAAACCTTAGCCGAACCTATGCTTCTTTCATCCAATACTTCTACTTTTTTGTTTCACCATTTTTGGGTTTGTCCCGGTGATAGCAAATATGTGATGTTGCGGGTTAGAATTCTCGCCATTTTTTTAATAGGCAATTGTTAGTGGGGGTGGGGGATATGTTAGTTTTCGGGACTTGAACTTGGAACATCCTTCTTGCACTCATTTGGTGCACTCCTTTGGTATCCCTTAGCTCGCCAACTGAGCTACCTACTTGGGATCTCGCCATTTCTTAAAAGCTCTATTTCTTAAAAGAAATGGATGGTTCTATTTGGAGAGAGATAAACACAAAATCCATGGTAGTCCATAACAATAATTATTGTGAAACATTTAATTCTCTGTCCCATCATAAATTTTGTGTCTATTTCTCTCCAATGAAACTATCCATTTCTTAAAAAAAGAAATGGAGAAGATCTTAATCCTTATATTGCAATCTAATGGGTGACGAGGACGTTGGAGCAGAAAGGGGCAGGACCACTGGATTGGGGGCTAATGTGAAAAGTGAGGGCACTAATAATGTGACGGGAACAGTTCAATGAGAAAAAATTAATATCCAAACTAGCACATTTTTCACATTATGGTTCTGTTTGGCAAAACAAATCGGGTAGCTTATAACGGATCTGCTAGTTGTAGATATTTGACAATACCAATTTTTAGCATTTTTTCAGTAGCTTATAGCTTATAGCGTTTCATTTTCTCTCTCAAGTTTACCCTCGCTACTTTAATTAAATTACTCATTTATCCTCCATTAAATGAATTTCTCTCTCATTTTTAAGCATTAATTACATATGTCTGTTTACATAATTTTATATTTATAAATTACTTCAACTACTAATTTTAGTAAACACTTTAAATTCAATTCGCCACCTCATCGCTATAAACTAGTTTACCCGCTTATCGCTATCCACTACTTTACTGTTTTAGTTGGGAAATCGCCCTAGCTGGGCCAATTTCTTAAATGTCTAATTTTTATTTTATTTTATGGTGAAAAATTGGTTAGGCCAACCCGAATTCTTGTCTTCCTATTAATTTTTTAAGTATTTAAATTATTTATACACACAGTGTATAAATTTTTACAATCACAATCAATGACAATTCATGAAATGGTTGACATATAAGGTAATTTTTATGGGGCGCGCTGCACATTCACTAAAAAATTATTTTCTCTCTCTCTTTTCAATTTTGATTCCCTCAATTCATTCTTTTCTCATTTGAAATTTGTTTACTATCTATTTAATCAAAACACTTACTACTAAAATATCTATATTATATCTTCTACAATCTATTTAATCAAAATGCGCATTACTAAAATCTTTTTTGTCCATTGCTATAATTTCATTATTTTTGATTCCAAATGGTGGAACATTAGACATTGGCGGAATTTTTTTTTATTCTGTCCTCATGAATGTCTTTACTTTTTATAAATGATTATTTTTTTTTGAGTCAAGATAAGAAAACATTAAATGTTTTTGAAATCATTATTTCTTATATAATGTTTTTGTATTACAACTAGGAAACGTTACATGTTGGTATAAATTCATTACTGATAAAATATTATCAAATCTTTGATTTTATCTATTAGTTATCAACTATCTACTATTCTACTACCTATCTACTATATTATATTCTACTATTCTACTATCTATCTTTATTTTTTCTCTTTAATCAAGAAATTCACTACCAAAATCTCTATTTTATCCATTGTTAATTATATTTTTGCCGTATCACCACATTTGAGGGTAAAATTGTCTATTGATAAAATCATTCACATGTATTATCCTTTTCCCGAGGCCTATTGCACATTCATCGAATTTTCTCTCACTTTTCAGTTTTGATTCCCTCAATTCTCTCTATTCTCTTTTCATATCTATTTACTATTTAATTAATCAAAACACTCACTACTACTAAAGTCTTTACTAGACCGTGCACCCGTGCAATGCATGGGTGACAAAGATTTACCATACAACGTAAATCATATATAAAAGTGTTTCATACATTGTTCCATTATGTTAAAAAGAAATCGGCAATAGTAAAATAAGACACTAATAATAATGTTAATTCTAAACACTCTAAGTCAATTTAATGTTTATGGGCTACCGTTGAACACTTCAAACACGGCAAGTAACAATTTACCCTTCAAATCAAAACCATACCAAGTAACACACAGCTTGTTACAGTTCAAATTAAACCAAAATTTATCTGCGGGTACGTAAATTTGACAAAAATATATATGAATTCAATCACACGTAAAATTTTCATAACGAAATTTTACAGAACACTTTTGGACACAATAACTATCTAAGCACTCCTAAAGAAGATAAAGCTAGGATTTTCCACAGGTATTTGTAACATTATAGGGATATTTTCAAGGAATTCTTTTTTTTTCTAAAAGAGGACGCCAACCACGAAGTTGAACATTGCCATCAATAATACTTTCGGATAATAACAATGTACATTCCCATGTGTTCCCACAATCATCGATCAAAGTGATATCAGTATCAACTCTATTTGGAAATAGAACATCACAATATATATTCCAATAGAATATGCTGCAAAACAGAAAGACTAAACTAATTAACTAATAAATAAGTTTCGTAGATCATAGGAAAAATTAGTGACTTGAGCATAATAATTACCAAATAAGAACTTGAAATATCAGCGTAGGTGAGACTTGCAGACAGCGCCAACACAAAAGTAGGATTCTTTGCAAAGTGCATTCTTGGTGCTAATGATTTTGCAATGGAATGATTATCTTCAATGGGTACGGGTCGCTGGCCAAGGTTTAATCTTTTTGCAGTGCTAGACAAAAATGTGTGTTAAGGAATCTATCCTTAACCTCAATGAAGAAACAGGAAAATCGGACATACACCATTTTTATCCAACCACCTGAATAAAGACGATAAAAACTACCTAAGCTTCGCCATCCTTCGACGAAGTAAAGGTCATCTCCTCTCCTGGCAACTTTTACTTCTATTTCATTACCATAAGTGTCAAAAAGAACAACAATCAAACGAATGTAATCTTTGTATTGGCTGACAAGAAAATATGGAAGCTTAACTTCATCCTAAAATGGAACCATATTAAAACCAATCAACCATATGGAAAATGTAAAGAGAAACTAAAAAAGTACAACCAAAAGGAAAATTTGTTACAAACCTCATCTGGAATATATTCAACCTGATGTTGTTCAAACTTAATCTTTAAGGAATAACGATAATCTCGTCCATTGTACCCGGGTGTAGAACGAATCATCTAAGAAAAATTTTCAGCCAATAAGTTTGAAAAAAACAATTATAGAAGAGTAGAAAATATTTGAAATATACCATAAGTGGAGAAGTATGAAGTTCTTCACAGGATCAACAACTCTATCTCCGTGAAGAGTAGAAAAAATCAAATTTTACTTACAACACATAAACCAAAGAACTAAATTTGATGTTGGTTGATGAAGAAAACAATACAAACCACATCAACTAAAATAAACGAACATTAAACATGTTATTAAAAATGGAACTCAAAATGCAACATATCCAAACAAAATCAAGATACAAAAATTAACGAAAACAAAGACACTTACATTTATGGAAATAATCGTCCAGACCAATACTTTCGTTTACAACTTCACAGTTGAACTTAAGAAGAAGAAGAAGAAAAATAAAGGAAGAAGAAAAAAATTGGAGCAACTAAATAAGAAAATAAAGAGATGTATGTGGATAGAAACACATGAAATGAAATACTATGAATGAAAGAGAAGAAAAATGACCCGACTCAACTATTGTTGAGTGTATCCAACATTGACATGTGATATTCGCATAAAAGTTAAATCATGTACTGTTCTTCCATTCAAACGCAATGTACATAATTGAAATGCAAAATTGGAGCTATGCATCGAATAGAGGTATGATCAATTGAAAGTATGCATTCAGACTCCTGTTCTTTTATGGAAAATTAAAGGCAGGAACACAACCCATGTGCAGCAACATAAAGTGGGCCAAAGTTTGCAGCAAAAATAATCTCCTTACTATTCACTCGAGCCCACAAAAAATAGATAGGGCCAACTTCTATAACACCAAATATTGTAGATGAACGGTAACGGTGTACTGTAGATGAACAGTACAACCGGGTACTGTGGATGAATAGTATAGCTGTGAACAGTCACCACATCAATGCACTATTTAGACTACACTACACTCTACATTTTACTATTCTTCTGAATCACTATATTCTAGTCAATCACAACACTACAAAAATAACATCCTGCACATCCCATTTCATTGTGCATGTTGTCCAAATGTAAAAAGAGCCAAATCGCATCATCACACACGTGTTTAGCTAAAGTCTAATTGTTTGTTTATAAACGGTGCATATTGGAAATTTCTATGGTCAAGAATAAATATTAAAATTGGTCTTCGTGTGTTGTCATAACTTAGATAAACTCACAATGCATGGATGCAACGTGTAAGTTGAACATATATTCTAATAAATTCTTTAAACCATTATTTGAACAATTGGGTCTATAAAAGAATATTTATGAGGCGTTACTCTTTGTACCAAATACTCTCCATTCAAACTTCCTCTAAATGTCCTTTCTGAAAAAATGAAGTGGTCAAGTGGAAGGAATATCAAGCTTGAAGACTTTATTTCCGTATTCTTGATCATTTTTAGTGTTATTCAAAAATATGTTAAAGATGACAAAAACACGGAAATTGAAGCTCTCGACCTTATCGATACTTGAGAACTACAGATACTTTTTAATAACTACAAAAGAAAAATGAGCAAGACTACGGAAAAATTTAGAACAATATTGTCTTCGAGTGAACCCAAGAATAGAGGCCAACATCTGATGGGGAAAAAATTGAAATCAGAAAAAGCATACCTCAAATTAATGAGAGTAAAGATAGTCATCTTAATGAGAAGAATTCTACCGGTTCAAACCCTTATAATATTTCATAAAACTAATTCTACAACCCAAGCCAATGCTAAAATTGGAACAATGACTAACATCTTTAATACATAAATTGGTGTGAAGTAGGCTCCAATGGAACATCATGTCCCTACCAAATAGTGTCTTATCATGTGATTTCACAGAGTACTATTCATTAACAGTAGTACTGTCCCTACCACATAGTGCATTATCATGTGATTTCGCAGGAGACTGTTCATGAACAATACTACTGTTCCTTTCGCAGACTACTATTGATGCACATAAATACTGTTCATGAACAGTAACGCGACACTATTACCCAAACTTGAAAAGAGCAACCAAAAGACAAAATGAAAAAATTTGCTTTCCGCCTAAATGAAAAAATGGCGCCCATACATGAACAATAGCCACTCACTCCCTTTTTTGTATTAAAGATTTTGTATATCCTACAATCTATTTAATGAATCATCAAAATCTCTTTAATCAAACAACTCACTAGTCACTACCAATATCTCTATTTGACCCATTGTCTTATTTTTGGACATCACCATATTTAAGGGTAAAATTGTCTATTGATGAAATCATTCACATGTGGTATCCTTTTCATGGGGCCCATTGCACATTCACTGGTTTTTTTTTTCTCCTTTAAATTTTGATTCCCTCAATTCTCTCTCCATTCTCTTTTCAAATTTATTTATTATCTAATTAATCAAATCACTCACTACTAAAATATCTATTTTGTATCTCATACAATGTATTTAATCAAAACACTCATTACTAAAATCTCTAATTTTGCCCATTGCTATAATTTCAATATTTTCATTGTTTTTGATTCCCTCCCTACAACAAAACATTACACGTTGTTGGAATAATTTTCCCCCCATGAATGTCTTCAATTTTTTTAAATGATTTTTTTGAGTCAAGATGAAAAAACATAAGTTTTTCAAAATAATCTTTTTATATTCTGCTTTAGGGTGCGTTTAGTTAGCTAAAAAAATAGTGAAATTGACTAGACAACTCTAGTTGTACCCGGTTTGATTTGAAAAACTATTCATGGTACTAGATAGTAGTGGGGGCAATTGACTGGACAAAACCTCAAATTCATGTCCCTCACAAAAATACTATTTTTATTAAATACTCAATAATTTTTTTTCGCTCCTATCTCTCTTTTCTATACTCTAACTCCTCCATCCTCTCTCTCTCTCTCTTCTCTTTCCTTCTCTCTCCCCACTATCTCTCTCTCTCTCCTTTATCCTCTCTCTCTCCCTCTATCTCACACTCATATATCATTCTCCTCTCGCCTCTATCTCTCTCCACATCTCATCTATATTCTATATGTCTTCTCATATCATTACCCCTCTCTCCCTATTCGACCTCTCTCTGTCTCTCCTATATCACTTTCTCTGTCCCTCTTTGACCTCTCTCCTATCTCATTCTTATCTCTCCTTAATTTCTCTCTCCCTCCCTCTACCTCCCATCTCTTTTCTATTTATCTTCTCATATCATGACTTCTTTTCCCCTATGAATCTCCTCTCTCCCTCTCTCTTATCCTCTATCACATATTATTGTCACTATAATTTTCCAATTTTATATTATAATTGTGTTTTATAAAATCACTTTAAACCGTATAAAAGAAAATTATAGTAAATTTTACATTTTTTTTGTTTGTGTTTCCAATGTTCACCAAACAGTGTTCTAGACAACATGTTGTTCAGTACTGTACTCACCAATAATTACATGTTTGCAAATCAAACGGATCCTTAGTATTATACAATGGGGATACGTAACATGTTATTATAATTTTATTACTGATAAAATGCTATCAAATCTTTGATTTTACTTAAAAATACTACAAAGATATTTAACTATGATCACATAAATTAGTTTTAATATTCAAATTTATTTTTAAATTACTTGGTACCGTATAATTTATTTTTATTTAAAATGTATTTTCAATTAGCTATCTAATAATTACATTGTTTAAATATTATAATTTGAATAATACGTGATTAACTTACAAATATCATCTACAAATTTAGTTTGAGCTACTTTACGAAAATAGAACAAGCAACCTTTGCGTATGCACGGATATTTTGCAAATTTGGAAGAAAAACACTCAATCAATGAAGAATTATTTCTAATTTCAGTAGCTTAGCCTTTATTCAATTTTTGTATCTTCCGTTAGTTTTCCTCAGCTTAACCAATAGCAGCCTAAACATTTTTATCTAGCCAACTTTCATGCTAAAGCTAAACGATGATATATTCGGTGATTGGACAAAACTAAAAAGAGAAGCTAGTTTGACACGAAACAATGACACTTTCGGTGGTGTATATAACGTGGATTAAAATGAGGACATGCTATTATCAAGTAAGAATGAGAAGTTTCATGTGACGCAAGAAGTTATTAGGCTGAAATAAGACCCACATATGCGCCAAGCAAAGCCAATACAGATGAAATCAGATATGCACTTAGTACAATATTGGGTTCTCTGAACCCGCATAAATGGAGGCGATGATGAAAGGATGGCATTCTCAAAAAGCGCCACCTTGCTCCTGGTAAACCCTTAGTAATCTTCAAATACAATACCTGATAAACAGAAAATACAGCAATAAGCTATTTAGATATCTCATGCAAATGACAACTGATAGCATCTTTTCTCATAAGTACACTCTTTTACATAAACTAGTCCTACAAGATAACGATTTAATTGCCATGATGAGTCCCATGTCCAGTTTCTTGTACGGTCACAAAGAACCGAAAACAGCTGAACTTTATTAACAACCAAAATAAGATAAATGTTTATCAACTAAAAGCCCTCATCAATTACCACCCTATGAATATTTGTGTCTTGCCCCATCTTATCCACCTTTCCCAATAACCTATGTAAATTAGAGAAGGACAAGAAGTAAATTTGACTTCGCTAGTGTTTCAATATTGACATGCTCTTGGCAGGGACGGAGGGACGTTGATGCTTGCCATGGCTCCAAGTTTGGGTGCAAGTAGTTAATGCACTCCATCTAAAGGGGCGGATCCAAGCTTGGGTGCAAGTAGTTAATGCACTCCATCTAAAGAGCCTCTTGGCAGTCTCTCACGGAGAAAAGTTAGTCAATTACATGCACTGGAATGTGGATAAAGTCAATTTGAATACAAATAACAGGGTTATCTTTGAGCATATATCTCAGATGGACACTAGAGAACATTTTACTAGTGAAATTGAAAAAAGAAAAATCAGACAAAATAATGCATGTAAGCATTACAAGCATGGAACGGACCTGAATAATAACTGCTGATGACTCGAGTATGAAAATTCCGGAAGAAATTAATAGTGGGAAGAACATTCCAGTACACATAGCCATTGCAGTTAATGCACCACCAAGGGCCAAAGATCCTGTATTACCCATAAACACAGATGCTCTGTATCTGTTGTGTAGAAGAAATCCAACACAAGATCCAGCCATTGAAGCTCCAAATATTGCAAGCTCTGATTTGACATATTTACAAATAATAACGAATATATCCAACAAAATCCATGATATAATTAATAATTCGTTTCTATGCCCTAACGGTACTAAATATGACCATTTTTAGTATGAAGAGTGCTAGTAGTAGTAAGTAGAAAAACTCCCTTGAACACAATCTCTCACTTTATCACCCACTCAATGATGATTGGATGAAAATTATGTGGCACTCACTATCTTAGGATGACCCATGTGAATTTCACCCAATCATAGAGCGAGTGTTGAAGGGAGAGCGTTGGTAGTACTCCTCTAATAGGCAAAATATAAAAACAGAGAGAGATCTCAAATAGAAATGGAATAATTGAAAAAGAATACTTTCCATGATTGGATATCAAAGTCTATAGTTCACTTAAAAGACATGCTACTAACCAGAACATATGGGAAGCACGGCTATCGACATTCCAATGAAAGCCAATGCAGCAGTGCCTCCGGCGAGCCCATCAAGAGCATCTGCTAATTTAACACCATGTCCCATGGAAACGAAAGAACAGGAGGTCAAGAGTTGGTAATATCGTCCCATGTGCACAAGGCCTAGTGGTAGTGGAACCAATGTCTTCCTGCATGTAAGTAAAGACATGAGGGAAAGTAGGAGGTATGAATGATTCATTTATTTGTTACCTCGTCAATCAAACATATCCTAACATATCAGTAAATAAGCAACATTTCTCACTTATGGGCATTTTCATCTGTATAGTACAGTTAACACGAATTGTACATTAAAAAATGTTCTAGTGGTAGGACTACAACTAAGTTTTTCGAATTTTCTAGTAGTCATATGTCAAGCAGGGATGAACCTGGGTTTAAGGATTCATGTGCGTCCAAAGTCAAAAAATTCTTATATTAGTTCCTTAGATATGCATCTTTAAAAAAAGTTAAATTTGCCTCCCTCTTCTAAAATTTCAAACACTTCAATTTTTCCAGTTCCATTCCTGATATAATGTAGAATTTTGAGAACGACCAATGGATTACTGAAGATTAAAGCTTAATGTGGCTGACAAGAAAGAAGAAAGAAATTTTTATATCATTGATGTTAATTAATAGTTTGACTCAAGCACAGATGGACACAACGCCATATTTGCAACTGCCAATAAAGTACTTTTTACGAGAACAGATATGTGAGTTACCATCAGAAAAATGTTGATCAAATTAGTAACAAGAAAGTATACATGCCATAGGGTGAAGATATACTGGTGACGTCCAACCAAAACGAAAACCACGTTCCGACAGCTATCTGCATGGTAACAAACTGCAGATTTACTAAACAGAAATATTTAAGCATTGATAATTAAAAAAACAAGACAAAAACCTTTTTTAGTATTATTTTTTTGGTGTTCAATTTAGTGCGTCAAATATCAATTTTATCTAATTTTAATTTGCCTAATTTAATGTTTCCAACTTTCCATACAGCAGGTTGATTGCAGAAGAACAAAATGGAGGCAAGCTTGGACTGGAGGGGTTAATTGCAAAAACAGATATGTGAGGGAATAAATGGAAAGAAAAATTATCAGTGAGGAACCAAAACAGACTTTTTTGGGTCAGAATAACAATACTTCAATTACCCAGCACATCAAAACTCCAAAAACAATGCTTTTAATATAAAAAAAAAATAGAGTAATAACCTCCAAGAGAACTTCTGCCAATTCTGGTAAACCTCTCCAATGATTCTTGGTGAGGCTTAATATGTCACTAAGTAAACCAACTGCTGCAAATGCAATTGTTGCGCCAGCTGCCCCAGACACTTCTATAGATGAAGAACCAGCAATAACATGAGCAACCATTATACCAATAGGCACAAAAAATAATCCACCCAATGTGGGTGTCCTCTTTATCAAGCCACGTCTAAGAGGCCTTTGTTGCTTTACAACATGGATAGCTTTAAAATGATGGAAAACTGGGACGCAAACATAGCCAGCAAAAGAAACCAAAATGGCTGATATAAGAAATGGACGGGTCAAGTAAAAAGGTGATAAGGGGAGTCTAACAATTTTCCACGCACACCAATCTACATATAAAAGTAGAGCTGTCAAGGCGATTGTAAGCCCCATAGTGATGAAAAGGCCAAGTTTGATCCTGCATATACATTGAAATCTGAACTGGGTCAACGCAGCATCACACAGAAACAATAAGGCAGCCAGTAATACTTCACATAACAGCTGACAGAAAAGATTATTTATCATGCACCAACAGTAGAAATGCATTTTCAGTGACCGCATACATAAAATATACTACATGTAGGTAGAGTAGAACTCCCGTTATATTTCTAATATTATCATGCAGAAACATAGTAAAATGACACTAAATTCCCAGAACTATATATAATAGCACAGAATAGTAGTTCCATTACTCAATATATGAAATATTCCCTATGACAAATAAGGGTATCCAAAAAAAACTATTTTGCATAAGTTCTACATACTTGCCTATGTTTCTTGCGTCCCTTTCCAATGGCTGCAAGCCGATGAGCAGCCAGTGTTAAAGCGTCATTATTTGATGATGATGATGATGATGATGAAGAAACAGAAGGCAAATCAAGATCATTCACAGGGGTAAGAAAGATTTCACCATCACTGTCTTCACCATCACTGGAATAGAGCACGTATTCAGGAGAACTCTCTTCAGCGCCCCAATCATAATCATTGAGTATTGGAAAGTCAAATGAATCCTGTAGCACATAACAGATGTCATGACACTGAATCAGCATAAGCAAATCGCTGCTCATGACAAGCAATGACTTGCCAAAGCCTTGGTTAAATTCCAGATATAAACCAAGGCAGTAAATTGAGAATATGCAGATTGTCACAGCAGTTGAACAAATGCAACTAGTCAGCAAATTAAAAGCACTTGTTTGCTAGATCCCCTTAAACTAAATTCTCCATGTAGTTAGAAATAAATGTTAGCATTTATCATCCTCTTTGTTACTAAAGAAACAATCATCTCTCAAGTCAAAACTCATTTAGAGAAGAATTATGGTTTCAGAGCATGAAGCACCTACGGTGAGTTTTGTTGAGAATTATTATAAGAGTAAAACCACAATAAAACTTACAAATTAGGGATATATGAGAGCAGTAGTAAGAGAATAAATATATGAGAGCATATACGGATTAAAAGTTATTTAAAGATCATGTCATATGATTTTATGTTTTAAAGCAAGTTCAGATAAACTTCTCAACAAGTACTCATGGAAAAAGAAATATTAAAGAATCTTGGAATAACTATGATTCAGCTTCTGCTTCTTGATTTTTAAAGAACTTTCTCGTTTAGTTTTTTCATAAACACCTATAAGCTTATAAGAACATTTTATAAGTGGAAAAACATATGCTTCTTTTATTTAGGAAGTTGCAATGAGCTAAATTTAATGACCTTAATCTTGATCATTGATGGTGAAATCTACAATCAATATTTGCTTGTAGCACTCAACATGAAAAATAATTTCAAAATATATGTAGTCAAGATTGTTTTGTTTAAATCTAATTCTGGCCATCTCTCACATGATATGTAAATATATATTTTGAGAGAAGTTATATACCTCATCGAAGGCTCTAGTAGAAAGGACATTACGTCGAACACAGCACGGGTATTGTTGAATAATGAACGGATGTAACTGCAGAGTGTTGAAGAAGGGATAAAACAATCAACAATAGCACAAGATTCACGCAAGATAAAGAAAAACAAAATGAAAAATAATATTGAATAGTCATTAAGATCAGCAGAAGAAGATTGAGTACCTTGAAAGTGGCGCAATCGAAGTCTGAAGGGGAAGAATAGGGGATGGAAGTTGATGGATGAAGAGAACGGCGGTTAATATGAGAGAGACGGAGATGGAGATTGTTGATGACAGAAGAATGAGAAGAAAGCATGGATGCGTGGAGAGAGAGAAAGGGAGTTGAAGGGTTGAAAGTAGATCTGAGGAGAGAGAGAGAGAGAGAGAGAGAGAGAGAGTGATGAAGAGGAAGGAGAAAACGGTTATCAAATAGAATGTAATGGACGCGAGTATATTCCATTTCGGGGAAAAGAGTTTTTCAATTTTTATATAAAATGATGGAGGGAAAGTGTCAAATGGCGGTAGTTAACTACGACTTTCTTGTTTGCTACTTTGATATCATCGCGTCGTCGAAACCGTTTGCTCAGATGGGGTCATTTTGATTCGCTACGTCCAACGTCACCAAAAGTGCTTTCGATGCTAGCCAAGAAATCTAGTTTGGTATAGCTATTTGTGGAACTAGTTTTAACTGCCATTAAAACAAATTTGGTGGAATGGGGAACTTTCCTGATACATGTTCCATATAGAGGATATTGTGATTTTGCTTTTTGTTTCTTTAGCTGCTAGAACTAGTAACTAGTGTGGCTCAGCTCGCTACTATCATAATTGTTGCCCTCGTCCTGAACTTCTCATATATTCTTTGTTTAGTTTGATTAATTTTTTTTACCGTTGTTATTGGTTCGCAACTAATCTATGCCGGCAGAAATTGATTGACTAGGTGTACCGACTTTGCCGGTCTTTATTATTATCTTCTTTTCATAGAGTTTTTGTCGTACTCAAAACCTCGAACTTTGAGACTTTCTATAGCCATTATTACAAAAACTGGTTGTGCTGATTTAAACCACTACAATTGACTACTACTACTACGTGACTTGAATAGCTATTATTAAGTTCACAAACCCAAAAACATTACCAAGAGAAAAAGAAAGTAGGTCTCACTAAATGGTATGTCATAAATTTCTTTTAAAGCAGCTCATAAATTTGCAGAAAATTGGGGAAAGCATCCCCAACAGTGGGAAAAAATCACATAATTTTCCACACCCTTATTCTCTCTCTCTCATCTCCATACTCTCCCACAGTTTCTGTCCTCTTTTTAAGCCTAATAAAGGTAGGTGATGCAATGCCAATGGAACCGTAGATAGAACAATGAGGAAGGAAAAAATGAGACTACAGATACTAAAAAAAAAAACATTTCTACCAAGTTCGAATCCTCTCACAATACTGAAACTACACAACCATATGTAACGGTGGAAGTGGAGACTACAGATAAAATGAGCGGATTCAAGATTCCCGAAGACCGAAGCTTACTTTAATTTCCCCAATAAACTCTCAAAGAAGAAAAAATCTTATATCATTCCACGTGAACTATTACATCCGGTATTTTATATAAGCAAAAATTTATTTGTATATAATCCATATTTAGACAAGATACATTTGATTATCATCAACAAAATACATCCTACCGAAAGACCTGTCAAACCCAACGTTCAAATGCATAATGACAGGTGTTTGATTATTGTAGTAGAATCCTACTTTAAAGATGGTTAATAAGTTACTGTAATTTCCCAGTCAGTCTCCTCGTTTCAAAAACTACGGTGACCACTATAATGCCAACCTAGAACATTCAACTCATAAAACATTCAACTCAACAATATAAAACCAGGAGCTTTGATCCCAAATAACATATTTCTCGTTAGGATCTTTTGCTACACAGGTTCCTCTTATGGTGAGGATTACCACAACAAAAATATAGTTTTATCTTCCTAATAATCTGAAAATGATTTTAGACTCCCCGACCAAAATAACTTAAACAGTCCACAAACACTTGAACATTGGCTCAAGCAAACATATAGGGACCAAAGTTAAAACTCATACAACATTTAAACAGCTGAGAATAAATCCTGTTAAATACAATCTGCTGTTTGGTTCCAAATCTTGCTAATTCGAAGCAGGGACGGGAGGCCGACCTCGTCCAATTGCAAAGCCCCGGGTTCCATCTGGCATTCTTGGTCCAGGAGGTGGCTTTGATGCTTCGGCGGTATAGGTAGATGATGTGTTTCCATGTCCTGGAACAATGCAACAATTAAAATGAGAAGGGATTCAAAATAAATAATAATAAAACCAAATGGAACTTCCAAAAATATAGATGAGATAAGAAATACCCATTCCATTTGTAGCACGATATTTATGCTTTCTTGATCTTCCTTGTTTTGTGTGCCTCTGCCCACATTTATCCTTTAACAAATGCTCTTCATCCTATAACGAAGGGTAAGCAAGCACCAGAGACAAATGTAAACTAATTAATACTGAACCAGTTTGTCAATAATACTGTTTTTCCCTTATATCATGAGAATATGCAAAAACAGATAGACCTGAATTCTACAAAATTCTGAATAAAAACATGCTTGCAGAAAAGACAGGATTCTGAAATTATCAAAGGCAAGGGCAGCAGCCAAGGGTGCGTGATAGTGTGATACAAGGCATTACAGACATCCCGACTTGAGGAGCTTTTGCTTCTTATAAGAACACTGATGGTAGTTTTTGCGGGTGATTCTAGGGTGAAAGAGCAAATTAAATCTTTCACCGGTGAACCACTAAAATTGACCGTTGGATGTAGTTTAAAAATTCATCAATGGTTGAGATTTAATATTGGTTGATTCAATCTTAACCATTCATAGCATTTTAAACAATATCCAACGGTCACTTTTAGTGGTTCACTGGTGAAAGATTTAATTTGCTCTTTCACCCTAGAATCACCCTAGTTTTTGCTACTCTAAAAAACACAACTAATGTGTGCTACACTATATTGAAACCGCAAAGTTATGGGTATGGTGTACTGCAGGCTTCTAGTGATTGTTGCACTGCCTATCAATAATTATGATCTCATTTAATCCTGATTAGAGTCGGACATGCTTGGCCACAAGAAATTGTAATTTCTCACTTACGAAAATATAAAATATATGATTTTATTCTGAAAGGGTAAGGAAGCCATAATTCTAGAACTTCAAATTACCAGCAAATACACTATAGGATGATGCCAATGGTGAAAAACAATTGCAACACACACCTCTTTCTCATTTGTATCTCCGTGATGCTCATTTGAGCCATGATTCTCCTTATCTCCAGTTTGCTCAGATACAAGACTTGTGCTACTCTTCTCATGACTTGAGCTACTCTTCTCAGAATTAGATTCCTTCCAAACTTGTTTTTTGTGTCCATACTTTCCCTAAAGCATAAAACCACCGTTAACACCAACTACTGCAAATTAATCAAAAACAAAGAATCTGCAACTAACCATCTGCTTGAGAAGTTTAACCCTCATGCCATTTCTCCAGTCTTGTTCATTATTTAACATAGCCACCTAAATCAGCATTGGCATTGCAGACTAAGTAAATTGTCCAGGCAATAGGGACCCAATGATAATATGAAAAATATATAAATTGGAACTCACAGCTTTCTCTGCAGCCTCAATAGTTTCATATTCCACAAGAGCATGTAGCTGCACATTGGTAAATTAGAATGACAATGTAAGCTAAAGCAACAACATTAAATAAGGAGATAAATGTGCCAAAAGCAGAGAAGAATATAGTAGGCAGGAGCTAACACAAGATAATTATCATATTTCTATACAAGAGCATTTTAAATGAAGTCCAGAAAAGCTAAAAAAATTAACCAAGAACAGTAGCTCTTTAATGTGAGGCATCTCATGACAAATTGAAACATTCATTAGCCCACAGCTATGTTTCAGCAGCTTTGATGTCACCTATAGAGAATAAATGTCATTCATGCAACTAAATCAAGATGGAATGAGATGAGACCCTACAGATCAAGCTGCAACGTATTTTTTTATTTCAAGCCCAATCAAACACCAAAAAAAAAGCTATCAAACTGCTATCTTTGAAATAAATTATTTAAAAGGTGGGTAGTTAGTTAGTTAAAGGTTCAAACTAGAAATTTATAATCATTGTTTCATTCAACCTATAAAATCAAATTAACGGCACTCGCCGGACTTATAACATTGACAATTATGGCGATGGAGTGAATAATCATGGGCAACAAGGGGAACAGGGCAGAATGCATTTTCCTTTATTTTCCCTTTTAAGGGGTGGCTTCAGAGATGCTTCTTGCAAGCATAGTATGCATCATTTAGAAAGTAATGTTTGACTTAGCACCCTAACTAAAAATGCATCATTTAGAAAGTAGTTAGAGACCAACTAAACATGTAATCATATATTAAGTAAAAATGTAAAGAGGAAAATATATGAAAAAACATTCATAATGCGCTTCATGCCGAGATTGCTCAAATCTTCAAAATACGATTTCTAATAAAAGCAACAATGAACTGAAAAAAATAAGAACACTCCATATTTGTTGTTAGCATTTAACATAAGTCGGTTCTATACCTTAGTACTAATAAACTTTTCTTGCTTGATATGGTTATGAACTTTAGCAGACTCTGCAGTAGAACGCGGCTCATGAATAGTTATCTTCTTTATACTGCGTATTAGAAGATAATTCAACAAAAATTAGACATTTGGAAGCACGGATGTGATATCTTTTAAAAAAGCACAAGTTAAGAAAGAGATCATACTTTCCAACTTCACGGAATATTTGCCGAATGTTCTCCTTTGAATGGTTCTCCGGCAAATTCTCCACCAAAACAGTGTATAACTAGAGTCCAAGAATAAGATGCGGTATAACACAAAACAAAACAAAACAAAACAAAACAAAACAGACTAAAAATGTAGCATGCTCCTTTAAGTAAATACCTTATAATCTTTAATTTCATTGACACGAAGTGGATTGAGCCGCCTAACCCTTTTCCCATCACCACTAACAACCTACAGTCCTCATGAGAGGTATTTTTGCTTAGGAATTGAAAAACCAGATTGCAATGTCTTAAATGTTCACAAAACAAGGAAGGATGAACCAGACCAGCAGTGAAGATTCCTTCAGTGCAGCAACAATAAATGAATGGTCTCGGGTGAGCTTCTTTATTTTTCTAAATGATGCAACAACTGATATAGGAACTGCATGAACAGCATAACTAGGAATTACATGATTGGATAAACAAATAAATGCATGGAACTATGGACAAATAATATTGATTACTCTACAAATGATATGGAAGTTGGATTAGCTAAGTTATAATGATATTAATAATAATATAAAGAGCAAAGACAGCAATAGATTCTTCGTTACAGTCAAACAACATACATGATCATATAATGCATGCAGAAGTGCAGGTCTCCGTATTCGTGCATAGTGTAACATTGCTTTTAAAATTAATTAATTAACAATTATTATTCTACCAAAATTTCATCAAGGATTTCATATAATGTAGTAACTATTATATATTATTCTAGAAAAAGAACTAGATAGTTAATAAAACTTTGTAGTAAGGATACTATCATTGTTTACACTAGGTTTAGTATACAGAACGCGTGCTGCTACAATTTGTGCACCTTTCAATTCAAATCACTTTTTCTATCATGAATTTCAACAGATCCCCTTTTGAAAAACATTTGCAAATGGAAAAATGAAAATTTGCTCACTAACATTTGACATATATGCTCTTTTTATATATCATCATTAGAAAAGGGGAAACATTATCATCCGTTATCCCCCAGCAGTAAAAATGGATAACTCATACATCAGATTATAGTAATGGCATATATGTAATCTGTCATTATAACTATATATATATATAAACAATTATCATGTCTTTAATTCAATTTTGTTATCAGTACTTCGTGACTACATTCCTACAAGCAAATTTGAAAGTCAGGGATTCTAGGAAGAGGAACATCCATTATCTAACATTAACCTTTACTTCAGATCTCCTATGAAATATATTATACATGACGCAGATCATTCCACATTTCATACTAACATATTCTGCTCAGCAATAAACAAATTAACTTCTCATCTCAACCTTGGAGAAAACCTCCCAAATAAATATCTCTAGGGTTGTGAGACAACAACAGCACAATGCACAATACAAGTGAACAATCAGGCAACAAATATGTTGTTAAACAAGTTAAATAGATTTATCATTTACCTAACCCTTCCATGTTCCTCTTGACGAAACCCAGCAGATACTTATCATTTGGCAAATTTTCATCGCTGAAATAAAACTCCACCTGCAAAATCAGCACAACCAATTTACTAAGTCATGTGAACAAATCAGAAAATAACTTAGAGCTAACTTAATTAAAGCAGAAAAATCATATAAACCGAAACCCTAGAATGCAAAAACAGAAGGTTTCTAGGTTTTCAAGCAAACACCTCAAATTTCAGTTACGAAAAGCTGCAAATGGTACAAACTGGGTTTATTTTTTCAATTTTGACTTCTTCTGTTACTCAATTCGACTTCACGAGACAGTACATCGCCAATTAAAGAGAAAAATCATTTACTAGAAAATAGTGGAAAACGAGAAGAGGTATATTACCTGCTTAATAATCTTGAGCTTGATATCATCCAAGGAAGCAACGGTCTCAACAACATGATCACGGTCCTGGTCATCATCATGGTGGTCATGCTCGTGATCGTGATCGTGATCGTAATCATGATCGTGTTCGCGATCATGATCGTGATCCTGATCGGTCCCGTGCTCTTCGTCTGAAATCAGAGCATGAATTTCAGGCTCGGCAGTTGGATCGGGACCTTGAATAGGATCACCGAGTGGAGGAGGGGAGTCGGTGGGGATACCGGTGGCTGGAGCGGCGGAAATGGCCGAAGGGAGACCTTGTTCGCCGCTTTCCATTGAGGAGAGGGGATACTCGCTCGCGCTCTCTCTCTCTCTAGAAAATTACCCCGCCCTTTCCTTTCTGCTCTTTCTCTCTCCACAGTCTTTCAATATCTCAGGTCACATCCTTTTATAATGACTACTGTTTACGTTTCGGTCACCCCGCGCTCGTCTAATCAGCGGGTTTTTCTTTTCCTGTGTTTTCACCTTTTAAAAAGAAAATAAATTCTGTCAAAAAGAAAAAAAATACACTTTTTTACCAAAGAAAATAAATACACTTTCCAACAACAACAATAATCCCTAAAAAAACAATAATAATAATAATACGAAAAATAATCATATGTTTAGTTATGCAATATTAAAAAAATATTTACTTACGCAATAATTAATATGAAACTGTAAATTTTTATATTTGGTAGTATCTGTTTTTTTGGATTCCACACATTAATGCTAATCACGTGAATAAATAATAAAATTATTTTTGGAAAAATTTATTTTCTTTATGAAGTCTTTTTCCTAATTGAAATTCATTTTTAACAAATAAAATTCGTTTAAATTTTTTTTTTCTTTTTTATAAATTTCTATATATTTATATATATATATATATATATATATATATATATATATATATATTAGTGAGAATATTTTTGAAAGAAAATTGCGTAGTGTCTTATCTTGTATTAAAAAATTAAATTAATATATGAATGAGATATATGAAGATAATTTTTTGTGATAATTGTGCGCACGTG
Source organism: Oxytropis ochrocephala (assembly GCA_020916435.1). Lineage (NCBI taxonomy): Eukaryota > Viridiplantae > Streptophyta > Magnoliopsida > Fabales > Fabaceae > Oxytropis > Oxytropis ochrocephala. Next base: position 9,356,501 of record CM037093.1, on the reverse strand, counting down.
TGATGAATTAAAAGGATTTATTTGAAAAAAAAAAAGCTAAAGACATAGGATTTTTTTTTTGACTCCGCTAAAGACATAGGATGAAAAATTATTTTTTTGACAAAACGATGAAAAATTATTAAAGATAATAAAAATATATGATTGTATAATTCGAGAAATATATATTAAACAAGTTAAAGGAATTTATTGGTTAAAATAAGAAAACAAATAAGTATATTTTATATTTTAATATTTGTGGAATATATGAATATGTTTTTAGAAGGAAAATAAACCTCAAATAATGACACTGCATATATGCAATTTTTCAAAAAAAAAAAGTATTAAATAAAAAAGGATAAAATAAGTAAACAAATAAAGACTATTATGAGTTTACCAGTTGTGGATTATTCTGTATTTTCATAAAAATAAGAAACAAAAGAATTTTTAATATATATTAAATGAAAATAATAATATGAAAACAATTTAAAAAGCTAAAGGTTATATGATTATATAGATTTTCAAAAGAAAAATGTTTGCGAAATTTGATTTTGTCTCGTTTTAAAAAATAATAAAATAGAAAAATAAAAATTACCAGAAAAATACAAATGTATAATACATTTATTTAAGAACTAAGTTTCAAAAATTACTAGAAAAGTAAAATAAAAATCTGTGTCCTTGTGTGAGCGCATTAAAATTTAAAAGGGAAAACATTTTTAAAAAGATAAGGACAAAGAATGTAAAAACAATTAAAGAAAATAAAAACTTTATGATTATATAATTTGAGAAATATACATTGAATAAATAAAAGGAAAGCATTTGGTCAAAAATAAAATAAAAAGAAAGCATTCTTAAAAATAAGGAGACGTATCAAACATATTGTATATTTTACTATTTCTGGAATATTTGATCATATTTTTAAAAGAAAAAAGTACAAAAAATGAAACAACATAGATGCATTTTTTTTTAAAAAGTTATTTGTTTGCCTATAAAAACAATATTAAATGAAAAACGTAAAATAAGAAAGCAAATAAAGTCTATTATCATTTTGACCATGTGGATTATTCTTTGTCTTTTTTTTTACCAATATTCTTTGTCTTTTCTGAAAAATATACAAACACTGAAATGACATATATGCATTTGAAATGAAATATATCTAAAATGAAAAGTAAAAGAAGAATAAATTTTAAAAAAATATCAATGTAAAAAATATGTTATTATATAATTTGAGAAATATATACTAAAATAAAGAAAATGACAGGATTGGTTGAAATAAGAAAACAAATAGAGTATAAATAGGGTATTGTAAATGTTACTATTTGTGAAATATTTGGTTATGTTATTTTAAATATACAAATAATGACCATGCATTTATACATTTTTTCAAAAATAAGTTAAATGAAAAATAAGAAAACAAATAAAGTATATAATGAGTTTCACCACTTGTGGATTACATTTTGTGTTTACAGAAAAATAAACAAATAATGTCTTGTCGAACTTAGAGTTAGTCAAGAATAGGCTTAACCGAACTAGGCTTTGCATGACTTGGGTTTGGCCTACATTGAAAGCGTTGAGCCTGAGTCTGACCTGTGGCCTGTGATAGGTCGACTTTTCAAGTCTGGTCTGGCCTTTTGGAAAACCTGACTAGGTCTGCAAGGCTGTTTAAAAGCCTATTTCACCAAAAAAATTACGAAAGTCTACAACCTTTAAGTAGTGTGGAGTTTGTAAATAGACGAATAGACTAATCGATGAATGAGATTAAGATCTAATTCAACATCAAACAAAATCTTTTAGATAATTATTTTTATAGGACATTTTATTTTATAATATAAATATGTTAAAAATTGATATAAGTCATCATTTTGAATGCACAAAAAATGTAAACAACTTTATAATTTAACACAAAGTAAAAAAAATTAATATAATAATCGTTGTAATAATAAATATTATTAATATCTATTAAAATAGGTCGGCCTGTTTGGCTTAAAAGGCTTTTTCAATGGTCTGTTGTCTGACCTTTTTACCTAAACAGGCTTTTTGAAAAAGCCAGAGCCTTATCTATTTAAGAAAAATTTTGACTGGCTTTGGCAGGCGATGTAGGTGGGGACGTAGACCCTCGTGAAGGTTGGTTTGGCCTATTTCTACCCTAGTCAAGAATCGGCTAAAGCTTGAGCCTTTTGATTCCATTTCTTCAAGTTATTACACTTAGCAATGAACTATGTTCCTCAGTTATGGGTTCCCTAACTACTCCACAAGCCATTAGGATTAGGCGTGAAGATGACTAGTCTATGATTAAACTAAGGCAATGCGTAACGTAAAGGAAAGAGTAAAGTGCTTGAAAATGATAATTTGATTGAATGTCATGTGTCTAGACTATTTACAAACTGAGTATTTATATACAATGGTCACTATTGACCATAATATCTAGCCTACAGCTAACCACGATTACAAAATAGTCACATGGGCTAAAATTAACATACATTGAGCCCCACACACTAAATCTTAGGCATGTAATCCACATTCTTCAACCGCTCTACTATTTGCTTTGCAGCCTTCAACCTAATTTCCAAGTGCTTAGTTTGCTTGTTCCCAAAGTAACTCCCTTGTACCAACAATAGTGCCCTCAACTACCAAATCTTTAGTTGGTGAATCCTCAGCCATTGGTCCTTGGGCTAAATTAGACATATTTTGCTGAGGCAACCAATAATTTCATAACCCCTTTGTAGATGCTCACTTAAAGATAACATGAGAAATTAGGAGATGTACGAGAAGTATAAGGTATTTTATTGCTCTTTGGTTGCTACTCTATGAGGATTTGAAGTAATCGGCTCATCTAGGTGCGACTACTGTTGTGTGAAAAGGGTGTGCAAGTGTACGCAGTCTTAAACAAGTAATAGAGTGATAAGAAAGGTCGAACCCACATGGATTGTATTAACTTAGCTAGTTTTCAAAGTAGTATATTTGCTTAGTGATGAAAGAGTTCGAGAGTAAAATATGAGGAATGTTGAATATGTATGTAAATAAAAGCTAGAGATGTTGTGTTTCGGTTGAGAGAGATGATTGGAATGCCTTTTCCTATATAGCTTTACTTTGAGATTATTATGCTACTTATGATGCTCCTACAATCATTGCTCCTGCAATGATTGCACCTGCAATGAATGCTGTTAAAATTAACACTTGTGCTTTTCAGCAACTTTTCTTCAGGGTTTCATTACCTGGCTTATGTCTAAGCTCTTGAAAAAGTTCACTCTTGTATCTGAAGCTCCAACAGTATCATTCTATGGGCTAAGATAGCCTATGTCTAGGATTTAGCTTTCCTTTTATTAAGTCACTTACCCATATTAGTTCTTGAGTTCACACCATAAACCATTTCTGTATTTATGATCCTACTTATCCTAAACGATCAACCTTAAAATAAGCTTTTGAAAGAATTATCATACAAAAACTAAATTGCAAGACATCACAAGTAACATAAAAACTACTCATAGATTCATTATATAGTTAAAGCATCCCAACCAAGGGTAGTTTAACTCATGCTTGACATTGTTAAACACTTATAAACAAGAGAAAGCATGCTTATAAGAATGGAAATACAAAGGAGAAAATATAGGTGGTACATTACACAATTGCCACTCCTTTGTACCTTCTACCTAACAATGTTGGGGAAATGAACCTCTCAGCAACAGAACCGCAACAAGAAAAGTAAACTAAAGTAGTGAGAAGTTGCCACTTTCTCCCTTTCCTTATAACTAAAACAAACTATTTTCTAAGTGGACTAAATCTTGAGTGATATCATCTTGATGAAGAGAATGAGGAGTATTTATAGGCTTCATGAAAGGAGTTGCCTTTGGCGCCAAGTAGCTCAAGTAGCTCATCCACTTGCTCCAATGTGATTGATGGGAAGCTTCACCAACTAAGAAGGGAGGTCCAATAACCAAATGCCAAGTGTACTTGTGAAGATCCAACTTGTTGGTGAGATGCATGAACTTGGCGCCGCATCCTTGCCACTTGTGCAACTTGCAATTGCAACTTGACATGCTGACGTCATCATCAAATGCTTGGAGCAATGAGTGAGAAAAGTATTGCTGGTGCTTGATTCTATCACTGCTTGAATCTCCATTGCTGGTGCTATGATTGCTGGATGTATTGCAGGTGCAATGGTTGCTGGCTCTATTGCAGAGCAATGATGATCACGCCGCAACAATTGAACAAACACATAAAAATACCACAAGTCATAGAAATTAATGCCGATGCAATTCAAAGCAAGAGATATGTGTATTTGCTCTTCATTCCCTTATTTTACAATACAAAACTACTGAGTTACATTCAATAATTTAATTTTAAGAGTTAAATAACTCTATATACCATAGAGTTATCAACTACACACTCACCTCGGTTGAGGGCTCACTCGACTAGAAACTTAGCAATTTTTAGGTGTTAACAAATGCCCCCTTTTACGTTGTCATCTAGCCAATAGAAATGATAGATGAGATAGTTGTGGCATCGTAAAAATCGTTTCTGCAAACTGTCAGAATCATTATATTTGTCAAACTAGTTTTTACAGTGTTGATTAGATGTAAAACAACTAGTTTAACTTTCACCCGTTACATTAGAAACAATTAACTCACCTTTAGACGTTGATTCTGCTTGCTAAAAATAGGCTCCCATTTAATTTTGGTAGGTTTACTTTCGTGCTTTGCAAACTTTGCCAAAACTCTGCCCAATCTCTAAACCTTAGTTTCTCCTCAATTCTTTTTTGCCTCTTTTGGTTCAGATTATCAAAACCAAGATCACGACTATTGGGGAGATGACAGTCCTATCCAATTCCCTAGGCGACCAATTTCCTCTTCTCCTAGTTGATCCCCTGTAGTGTCTCACATGCAATCTCCTACATTGCCTCTTTCTGATAATCTTGAACACACACATGTTTTGGTGGAAGTTCAAGATTATGTTGCTTTGCATCCAAGAAGGTATCACCTTCTTCCAAAACACTTTTATCCCCGCTGAGAGCATCCTTGGTCTTCCAATCACTTGTGCTTGGTTTCCCGTTAATGGCAAGGCCACGTACCTCATAGGTTGGCCAAAAACCACCCCCTCCCTATGTTGCTTAGGTCAAAAGGGTGGCTGCTACCAAATCAACGCTATGGAAGGCAGGGGGATTTTATGACACGATTTTTTTGTCTGCTTCTAATATAGCTCCCCATTTCAGCCATCTTATGCCCGACACTTATGAGTTTTTGGTCAGTTTCCATACACACCTTCACCTTTCCTTGGGGAATGTTAACTCCTACTATGTTTGAAGTGGCAGACATTCTTGCCCTCCCACTTGGGGGCAGAGAAGTCCACTCGGCCATCAATACTAAGTTCCTCCATCCCCTCCCTGAGCAGTTTATTATGACAACAAGTCTGTAATCTGTCTTGCTCACGATCTCTCTTTTCATGAACCATAAAGCATATAGAGATAGAATGTCATGTTTTCTGGGAGAAGGTCCCAAAGGTGTCATTCATTTACTCCTGGTTTCATCAACATCTCAACTAGCTGATGTATTTACCAAACTCCTACATAGTCCCTCTTTTGACTAATTTAGGGCGCATTTGGGGTGGTTTTGAGTTTTTTGTTTTTAGTTTTGAAAGTCAATTTCAAAACAGAAACATGTTCGTGTAAAATGGAGCTGAGTTGGTTTTTTCCTCAATTTCAAAACAGTTTTCCATCAAAACTCAAAGCCATAAAAATAGGTTTTATAATTTTTGTTTCTGTTTTTATTTCATCCACCTCTGATCATCAATATATCTTACCACCACCAACTACCACTCCGACCACGCCAACCACCACCGACCACCGCCAACCACCACTCCAACCACTGTCGAACACCACTCCGGCCACCGTCAACCACCACTTTGACCACCACTCTGACCACTGCCAACCACCACGCTGACCACCACCAACTACCACTCCGACCACCGCCAACAACCACTCCGACCACCGTCAACCACCACTTTGACCACCATCAACCACCACTCTAACCACCGTCAACCACCACTTTGACCACCACCAACACTATTCCGACCACCGCCAAACATCACCACCAACCACCACTCTGACCACCGTCAACCACCACACTGACCACCATCAACTACCACCACCGACCACCGCCAACCACCACTCCGACCACCACTCCAGTCACCGTCAACCACCACTTTGACCACCACCAACACCACTCCGACCACCGTCAACCACCACACTAACCACCACCAACTACCACTCCGACCATCGCCAACCACCACCGACCACCGCCAACCACCACTCCGACCACCGCCAACCACCCCTTGACCACCACTCCGACCATCAGAATATCCTGCATCGCTTCAAGAATCGCTGATCGCCCCACGAACCAACACGAGTCTTTTCAACATGCTTTGTCCTCACTTGCATGTTTTCCAGGAAACTTCCCAGAAGGTCACCCATCCCACTACTACTCCAAGCCAAACACGCTTAACTATGGAGTTCTTATGGGATGAGCTCCCAAAAGAAGATGCACCTTGTTGGTATAGGTAGTCCAAATCAATTCTTTTAAGCCTTCCTTCAATCAGATACCCCATACCGCATGCGACCTCGGGATCCTCTCATTCGGTGCGTATTCGGTTCATTCACGCGCGCGCTTCGCTTTGAAGCTGCCAGGAGCCGCTCTTTGCCATGCCACCTTTTTGGGCACCGACGATCACTCCCCGCCCTCCTCAGCCCCGGATGTCACATGCCCACGACTTCCGCTGGTTCGTCCTCGAACCACACCGTCATCGGGAGAGGTCTCGCCGCTCGATACCATTTGTAACATCCTGCATCGCTTCAAGAATCGCTGGACCGCCTCACGAACCAACACGAGTCTTTTCAACATGCTTTGTCCTCACTTGCATGTTTTCCAGGAAACTTCCCAGAAGGTCACCCATCCCACTACTACTCCAAGCCAAACACGCTTAACTATGGAGTTCTTATGGGATGAGCTCCCGAAAAGAAGATGCACCTTGTTGGTATAGGTAGTCCAAATCAATTCTTTAAGCCTTCCTTCAATCAGATCCCCCATACCGCGGCCTCGGGATCCTCTCATTCCGGGTGCGTATTCGGTTCATTCACGCGCCCCTTCGCTTTGAAGCTGCCAGGAGCCGCTCTTTGCCATGCCACCTTTTTGGGCACCGACGATCACTCCCCGCCCTCCTCAGCCCCGGATGTCACAACTACCGTCAACCACCACTGTGACCACCACTCTGACCACTGTCAACCACCAGTTTGACCACCACCAACACCACTCTGACCACCGCAAACCATCACCACTGACCACCACTCTGGCCACTGTCAACCACCACACTGACCACCATCAACTACCACTGCCAACCACTGCCAACCACTACCGATCACCGTCAACCACCACTTTGACCATCATCAACCACCACTCTGACTACTGTCAACCACCACTCCGACCACTGCCAACAACCACCACCACCACCAACAACCACCGACCACCACTCTGGCCACCGTCAATCACCACTTTGACCACCACCACCCACCACTCACAACCACTCTAACCATTACATAGTTGTAATATTTTAATTTTTTTAAACTTAATGTTTATATATTGTTTTGATTAAAATAAGCTTATGATGAATTTTTATTTTTATGTTCATGTTTGAAAGTGATTTTGTTTTTAAAAATTTCTTAACTGAAAACTGGTTTTGGTTTTTGAAATTTTTAAAACTCAAAACAGAAACTGGTTTTGGTTTTTGAAAATTTCAAAACAGAAAACAGAAAACCACCCCGAACCGGGCCTAAAGCTCTAGTGTAGAGTTAGCTTAGGCTCTGTTGAGTTGATGTAACCACTCTAGTGTAGAGTTAGCTTAGGCTCTGTTTGGCAATGCTCATCCGCTAGTTGTAAGTATTTGGCACAACTAGCTTTTAGCGTTTTTCCACTAGCTTATAGTGTTTTTTGAAATACTTGAAGTAGCGTTTGAACTTATAACTTATAAGCGTTTCATTTTTCCTCTCGACTTTACCTTCATTACTTTAATTAAATTCTCACTTATCATTCATTAAAAGAACTTCTCTCTCATTTGTAAACATTAATTACAAATGTCTATTTACGTAATTTTATTTTTATAAGCTACTTCCACAACTAATTTTGCCAAACATTTTAAATTCAATCTGCTACCTCATCCGCCATCCGATATAAGCTAGCTTATCCGCTATTCGCTACTTTTTGCCAAACAGAATCTTAGTTAGTACATACGCAACATTGTTGCTTCTCTATAACTAACTTTCATTATTCATATTTTCAATACAATGAAATATTTCAATATTTCCCTGTGAGATTATCAAGACTACCAACACACTCTTGACTCTTCTCAATTCACTCTCTCTGATTACTTGAAATTCAAACGAGTCTCATTAAATTAGGCAGGTCCAATGTAAATTTGAAGTCAGCTACATATTCCATGCATAACACATAGCACTTTAGAATAGATTCATTTCGAAGTATCATTCAACCTTTGAGTGAAATCTTGAAATACTTTGCATATCAAAGATTTCACTTATACATCAATCTACTTTTTTAGTTTTATTGTGACAACGGTCTGCCACACAGGTAAAAAGAAAGAAAGTACTTACCAATGAAGCAAGAATGACACCACTAAACATTATATTTTTAATAGCATAAACTATAAACTTAATGGCAGTTCACAATACAACAAATTTGGAGAAGGTGACTTCACCTACACACCCCCCACAACCAAAATAACCTATATATATTAGACTTAGTAATAACAGCAACTAAAGTAAAACCCCTTTAAACAAGAAACCAAACTAAGCCCAAAATCACAAGTCCAAGTCTTACAAAGCCTAATCCACTAAGCCCAATGGACCCAGAAAACCAGACCCTGACATCATCCACAACAGGCCCACATAGAGAACTCCCATCATCACTTCTGGTATTGTAGTACACACTATAGAAAGCAATTCTAGTCCTATCAGCCTTGGCAGTGAAATTGAGGTTAGAAATTTGGAAGGTAGAATTGGAATTTGGCATGTAATGAACATTCTGAGCTTGGTCACCTGCAAAGGCCATCACAGCAAGAGGTTCCTTGCACTTATCATTTGCATGACCTAATGAGAAGGTCAAGCTGTATGGTTTGTCGGGCTTGGTTTCGACCATTTGGGATATGATTCCTTCCTTTCCTGAAAGAAGCTCAATGGCTCTTCTTCCCTGTGGAACCGCGTAGTGATCGGAATCAATGTAGCGCACGGCTCGATTCGATTCAACTATCCAACCTGGTAGTGAGGTTGTTTCTTCGTCTAGGTTTGTGGGAAGTAGTACACCCAATGAAGTGTTTCTAAACAACCATGGACCTTCTTCAAAATCCCCATTTATTACAGCATTCTCTGCAGCAAATATCAACCACATCATGAGTAGTTGCTTTGAAAGCAGTGACGGATCCAAAAACTTTTAGCGGTAGGGGCAAAAAAACAGCCTATAGTATTTTCTCAAAAAAGTTTAGTTAAAAGGTAAAATTAGTACCTAAATTTCTATAAATTACATAGCTAAAAAGATAAAATTAGTACCAACTTATTCTCTTTTTTATTTACCTCTTGCGAATTTCTACATTTCATTTAAAAAATTGTCTTATGGGGGCAACCCTTATTTTTTTATAGGGGCAAAAATACATATATATATATATATATATATATATATATATATATATATATATATATGTATATATATTTCTAACCAAAATAATTGTCTAAGTGGGGGCAAATGCCCCCAATAATATATGTGTGGATCCGTCCCTGTTTGAAAGTAGCATCGATAAACAACCACAATTTGAAATATTTCTATGTACACAGAAGTAGACAGAAGTAGAGCTGTCAATCTAAGCCGAGTCCGGCCCAATGAGCCAAAGGCATAGGCCCAATTCATTTTTAACAAAGGAAATCACAACAAATGTTCATAAAACATATATAAAAAAACAGGCCCATGGGCCTAGGTTGTGCCAAAATGTTTTGATTCTTTTTGGATCTCTATTTTTTGAATCCAACCCAAAACACTCGGCCATCAGGTCGGCTCATTGTACCAGGTCAAAATTGACATAGTTAGTGATTCAAGGCCAAAACACAAACATTAAAAAGGGTCACAAGTTATCTCGGCAAAGTATAAATGCATGGATAAATATGTGAATTTATTTTTGGACGAATTAAATATGTGAATTAAAAACAAGAGAGAAGAAAGAATGGGTCTTGAGTTGATACTTGATACCTTTGGGCTTATCAGGAGTGAAAAGTTTCTTAATAGCAATATTGTCAATGATGGGTCCACAAGTAGGGTCATCCTCCATACCAGGGTTCTTAAAAACCAATCTAAAAGTATCCTCATCCGCATTGAAAGAAACCGCGTAAGGATTCCATCCTTGAACATTATAGAGTGTCTGAAGGTCAATCGTCTGAGATGCAGATGAAACAGACACATTGAGGGACTCAAGTTGGGCACACGTGCGAGCCGCACAAAACGTGACAGAGTAAATTGAACCTTTCTCTACGGGTACTTCTTGGCTAATTTCAGCATCGTTACCTAACCTCACCGCGTGTCTACCTTGTGGTATTACGAGGATCATTCCACCTTGTTTTTGTCCTGACTCTACTAGCTCAACGGTGCCGTTTGATTTCCAATTAGGGACTTCACTGGGTTTATCTATTATCATTTCACTAGGAAACCCATTTGATGGACTTGCTTCAAAATCTCCATTCGACACTAGCCCTGTAATTCACATAAAAATATTACTATAGTTTTAGTAATAACAAAAAATATATAATGTGTTGGGTAATTGGCATATTAATCCAGAATCATTATTGTTGCCGTGTGTGTGTGAGCAATTCTGACAAGGTACCACAGAGATAAGATACTTTTCCGATAAGAAATAATGGCGAGGATCTTCACTGTTGTTACCCGACATTATACGCTGACGCTTAAATTATTTTGTAGTACTTCAAATTGGAATTAAGCCTTGTCAAATTACATTTAGACACAAAATACAGGTAACAAATGATCAAGTAAAAATTGTACAAATCATCAACATCCAAAATAATAGTAACTCCATAGCAAATTCACGCAAACACAATTAGGCATGACATGAATATAAATTTATTCTTTTTTTTTGTGAAAAATATAAATTTATTGTTAAGGGGACCACATTTTGCTTTCAAGGTATTTTCAACAGGTAAGAGGACCAGCAGAATCATTTTCAAGGTTTTATCCACACGTATGCATATCTCCCAACTCCCAACCCAAACCAAACCACAAGCAATTTAAACCAAACGTGATGGCAATCAATATCTATGTTGAACTAGAATGTGGCAAATATCATTTTATTTTATAATAACGGCGCAACAAGCCAACAATAAACTACTATCGGATTACCTTATCCAAAAATGGGCCTCAAAGCCCACCTTGGTCCAACAAAATTAAGCTACCCATCAAAAATGTCTTAATACATGCCAACTTGCTAAGCAGCACAGCCACATTGGCACCAAGTAATGAACAAAATAAGTTACCCTCAATGTGTTATGGGCAAGCAAGATGGGTGAAGATTCGAAGTTTAATAAACGACAAAATTTGACATTGACGGGGAACAAATTGAGGTCACGTACGATTCACTATCAAGTAGTATCAACCAGAACCCGCGTTGAGCGCGTGGGTCCCAACTAATGACCCCGCTCCTCTTTTAATCCCTTTTCCTTTGACTGAATGTGAAAAGAGAAAATCACTTTTTTACTTAATGTGCTTTATTTTTTTATTATTCAATTACTGAGCATGGGAATAGACGACGACGAAAGTGACCTAAACGACACTAATAGTAAAAGTAATATATACAGCTAGCGTACTTTACGGAAAGGTCCTTACACTTTGGTCTAAATTGGAGCGAAAAAGTATGTGTTAAGAGGCGGGAACACTGTGTCAATTGGGTCTTTTCGCATCCCAAGGATCTAAAAAGTCTTTTGCTCGAGACCAACATGTTTACTAAATAATACTAGCCTATATCTCTAGGTTAACGATTTTCTTCTCATAGCTATACTATAGTATATGGCCTTCCTATAAGAAGTCACTGACTATTTTAATCTGCATTTTTATTTTAGGGTAAAGTTTTTTGGTATTATCTATATACATTTCTAGTTTTATTAGTCTTATCCAGAAAGCATCCATAATAATTAAAGGATGGCGATGTTTTGCAGAGCATATTAGATTAGAATTCTCCCTAATTAAATTTAATTAAATTCATACTAGTATACAGTACAGTCTTGTACCGAAAAAACTAGGTGGTCATATGCAATCAAGGACTGGAAATTAGGTTATATTTATAGAAGGTTAATTAGTTACACATTTCTATTTCAGCTCAACTAATAAGTTCATTAAACCATTTTAATTGAACTCATATAACCGATTCAGTAATGCTATCTTTTCCGGGTAAAAATTTATAAACTCATTTCAACTAGTTTAAAAAATGATATAAATAATATTAATTTTTAAAATGCCTAAATCAAAGACCATTTAAGAGTAGCAACTAATTAAGGAGGTTTTATTTTAACTAAAATTTTAAGTTGATATTTGAAAATTACTTTTCTATTGCCCTTACAGATTACAGAACTTAGAAGTAAATATTCCAAAAAAATAAAAATCTACTAGTACCATTTTTTCAATTATTTTTCCATCACTGTATTTTTTTACTCATTTTCTGGGCACAGTTTTTACTCAGAAGGGTAGTTGATTTAGGCATTGTTGGTGAAAAATTGTTTGCGTTTGAGGTTCAAATCTGCTTTCTCTCTCCTCTGACAACTAACACACTAATTACTAATCACTTTGCCTATAAAAAAAAATTCAGAGTCTTGATACCATGGACTTGGAGAAAGAAGAAAAGGGGGATGACATGAAATCAGAAGCTCCCTTTCACCCAAACAAAGAAATGAAATTGAAATAACAAGTCGGTTGAAAACGAAAAAACACCAAGGAATGATTTAAAGTGAGAATCACTGAATAGAAAAATGCTCAAAACAAATAGGAATGGCCTTCTGTGTTGAAAAAATACGCCAGAGTCATCCAAATGGAAAACGAAACTAGTGTTGATTCAGCTTAATATAAAGTATGAAACTTTAAATGTACTTACTTACAAAAAAGATCAGCAGAAGGTGTATAATCATACTCAATAAAATTCTAATTAAGCTTGAACCCAATAAAATAGATCACTATCTTCTTTCTATAATTGGTATAACACTTAACGTTCAACTCCAGCAGTTAAAAATAGTAGAAAAGTCACTAGTAAAAAACAGAACCCATATGGTACCCCACTCACCGTACCCAGAAATCAATTTAGATTAAAGCTACCAATTACTAGCATTTCATCAACTAGACCACAGAACGGGAAGGTAACTAGAAACAACCAACCAAAATATGGAATAATACACAAATCAAAGCAAGTATATCAAGTAAGAAATGTAAAAGAAGCAATTTCAATGTCAGATCTCAACAGAATAGAAAAGTAGAAAGCTTGAAGAAGAGAGACATTACCATCTTCTGCAGTGGCTGTGAGAAGTAAGATTAGAGGTGCGAATATGAATGCCCATTTCATTGTTGTGGAGCTCCGACCCATTTGCACGCTCACTCACTCTCTCTCTCTCTCACTATGTTTATCTGATAAATATGTGAGAATGAGAATGTGTTGTCTCTGTTTCTGAGGAGAGCACAAAGGTAAAGAGAGGAGGTGAGTGAGTGTCCCTTTTATCTAAGATTCTCACCAGTTGTGTACTATGGTACTACTTTCGTTGTTTAGCGTTAATTAAATTAAAAATACTTTACTATTAAAATAAAGTTAGTTTTTTTTTTTGGTCAATAATAAAGTTTGTTTTAAAATTCTTGATGTTTGACAAAAGTTTCTTACGATCTGCGGTGTGGTGTGGACACAGATATTTCTTTTTTATTTTATTTTGCTGTTAGGCGTGTCGTTCAAGATTCTTTAAGTTTAATTTAAGAATCATTCATTTTAAAAAATACGGTGTATTTTTTTGTTTTCACTTTTTGGTCCTACATATTCCAAAAAAAAAATTAAGAATTAAAAAAATAATGTTTTTAAAATCGAACTGAAGATTGATCTAGAGAGACTTTTTTAGGTCATGGTTCGATTTGTTCGCTCGATTAAACCATGATTGAATTAGATGAGTAATAATTAAATAACAAATAAAAAACATTAAATTTTGGAGAAAAGTAAATTAAAAACTCAAAGAATGCATTTCGGGCGGTTCTAGCCGAGTCAATTGGCGGTTCAAAGCGGTTGAGCCGTCGTTCAAAACCGGTCCAACTCGATTTTACACGATTCAAATGGGGTTGAACCGTCTGGTTCGATCCATTTCTTACAGCACTGATTCAAACATAAGTTTGCTTTGAACTTTTCAAAGAAAAAATCATATTACTTTGAAGATTACACCTCACTCATTTGAGACACAGATCCTCGGCTATGTTATTTGTATCTTAGCTCAAAACAACGAGTTACCCGCCAATAGACCAACTCGAAATTTGACATAGACTACAAAAAACATTTTGACCAAAAAAAGACTAAAAAAAACATTAAAAAAAATAGATGCAGTCTAGCTTGTAGAGGTCAAAACGACCCAATGTTTTCAAGATATCTATCTAGCAAGCTCAATCCGAACTAAAACACTGAGTCGTCAAGCCAGCTCAAGCAAGACTAAAATGACGACTCTACCAATAAGAAACCAAAAATGATGTTAAATATTAGACAAATTTTTCATGCTTTTTTTCCCTGCACATAATTTGTCATACTATTTATTTCATTGTTATTATAATCTCGTGCTCGGACTCGGTGCAAAGCTAGGCCCAATCTGGCCTTGGACACGGCCCAAGAGTCATTCCAAAGGCAGAAGCAATTTGGACGGTCCATATCAACGCACACATCCAATGGCGGATGCATATAGAGGTATGTGAGGGCAAGATGTTTAATAGAAATATCTTTTGCCCCCATAAAAAATAGGATTTGCCCTCACAAGCTACTAGCTTTTTAAAATGTTTGCACGAAATTATAAGAAATATAAGTGAGAATAATAGATACAAATTTTACAACTCTCTAAAAAATGAAAATTATTAGTTTAATCATTAGAAAGTTAAATATCAATCATACTAGTCTCTAAAGATGACTACAATGTCCTTAAAATCATTTTAAAATGACTAACTTTATCGATATTAATTTGATTCCAAATTGACACTTTCCATTTCTTATGGACTAAATATGTGTAAATTTTTGTATATGTTTGGGTATCTACTCTTTAATATCATGAAAATATGTATTTTTTAAAATATTTATAATATTGTTTTCTAAAGCGATAACAGATTATTTTTTTGCCCCCACCATTAAAAATTTCTGGATCCACCACTGACCCCAGTGGCGGTACTTAATGGAGGCGGAGGGGAGCCACGGTATCCCCTGAAATTCTGATATTTTTTTTTTTTTTTTTAGAACTCTTCCAAAACGACGTCGTTTTGGGGTTAAACTTAAAATTTCAAATACGCTGCACTGTGCGCGCGGCTCAATTGGTAGTGGGAAAGAGTGGAACTTTGTATTTGAGCCCCATGTACAAGGTTCGAATCCCACGGAAGGCAAAAATTCTACAAGGGGGGTAGAAAAGATCTTGAGTAATAATAGCGCTGGGGTGGCCATTGCATGCGGTGGACTGGGTACATTACACGCGGCGAAGAATAAAGACGACGAGGCGACGACGCGAGGCGACCTTAACGGTAAAGTTCCGATCTTCCTCCTTCGTTCTTGTTGTAATCTTGTGCTCACTTTCACACTCAACGCTTCGCTTCATCACTCACCGCTGCTTCACCTTCACACGCAGAAGAAGCAAGACTCGTTGAGTCACCGCCGCCACGAGTCGACGGCGAGACGACGAGACGACACCGCACGACGACGACGACGCACGCAACGCAAATGGTGAGTTAACTCGTGATTTGTGTTATTACGTGATTGAATTTGTGATTATGTGGTTCATTGTTTGTTTTATTGTTTGTTTTTCTGAATTTCTAGTTACTTTCTAGTGCAGTATGTATGAGTATGACTATTTGTTCAAGCAGAGTTGGAACTTGGAAGATGAGTTTAAACTCTAAAAAAAACTTTTATATTGAATTATGTGAAAGTTGTCTTTCTCTTTGGTTGTTTTGCAACTTGAATCTTTGTATGACTATTTGTTCTAGTTACTTTCTCTTTGGTTGGCTTGGCTTGGCTGCAACTTGAATGCTGTGATTCTGTGAAAGTTGTCTTTCATCTTGAATTATGTTGTTATCAAATCTTACATCTAATTCCTTGTAACTATATTTCAAATTCTTGAATGTGATTATTTGATTATAACTGACATGCATTATTTAGGAGTGATACAATGGTGAAGCATAAGACAATTGATGCATTTTTCAAGAGGAAAGCTTCCAACAATGATGAAAACTGTGTACCTTCAACGTCGGCACTTGAAAAGAATCCTCCTGATGATCAAACAATTCAACTAGATGAGCAACCTTTAAAGATTCAAAAAGTTACTATTTGTGAATTTGATGTTAGTCATTTAGAACGTGACCCCGGAAAGCGTCCCCAAATTTGGGAATATCCCGTGAATCAAAGAGATGAAGTTCGAAGAGCTTATCTCAATTGGGGTCCTTATCAAAGTCAAATTGAAAATTATCCCCTCAATGAAGAAAAGCATCCAAGGCGATTTCAAGCATCTTGGTTCAAAATTTTCCCTTCATGGCTAGAGTACTCACCGACTAATGATGCCGCTTATTGTTTGCTTTGTTACTTGTTGGTAAAAAGCCAAGTGGGCATTTTGGAGTGATGTCTTTACTAGAAAAGGATTCAAAGCATGGAGAAAGGTTAATTCTGGTAAAAAATGTGCTTTGCTTAATCATATTGGAGAGAGTCCTTGTTCATTTCACAATAATGCATTCAAAGCTTCTCAAGACTTGCTCAAACCATCTATGCACATAAGAAATGTCATTGATGTGCAGAATTCCGATCAAATTAAAAAAAATAGGCTTCGTCTCAGGAGCTCTATTGATTCAGTTCGTTGGCTCACATCTCAAGCTTGTGCTTTAAGAGCACATGACGAATCACAGGGATCAAAAAATAGAGGTAAATTTCTTTCATTGATCAAACTCTTAGCATCCTACAATGATGAACTTGCAACAGTAGTGCTAGAGAATGCTCCATACAATTCAAAGTATACTTCTCATCTAATTCAAAAGGAAATCCTGCATATCATTTCTAGTAAAATGAGAAGCTATATCCGAGAAGAGATTGGGGATTCTAAATTTTAAAATACTTGTCGCAATCTTTTGTCTAATCTAGAAAACTACTGTGTTAGTTTTGTTACGGCGCAGCCTCTACTATTCTTGCACACTCTTGCTAGAAGAGTGAAAGAATGAATTTCACAAGATCCAAGTCTTTGATCGTATTCATTCTTATATTACTACTTTGATTTTGAATGAAATTTCATAAGTTTTCTATTGTCAAAAAAATTGGTATGCAAAGAGAAAACTAAGAGAAAAGAGTTGAAGGGGAATTTAACATTCTAAAGAGGACATTTCAACACATTGCCTGATTTTATTAACGTGATTTTTGTTCCCTTTTTTCTTGTCAATTCCAGTTTACTTAGCATAACGATTTCTTCCCTTGCTATGTTTTTTTTTTGGTCAACTATTCCCTTGCTATGTTTATCTCAAGCTCAACCATAATTTTTTTTTTGTCAACACCCATAAAAAGGTTGTGCATTGGTTTTTCTTTTGACACACCCATTTTTTTCCTTTTTGCATTTCCTCCACATTCGGTACCGTGATCCCAGGCGACAAATTTTGTCGCTCGATATCACAAGGGAAGTGCAAAAAAAGGAGGGGGTGTCACAATAATTTCCCTTATTCAAACATACTATCGGTTTTGGGCTTGTTGCTCTCTCTTGGCCTAGTAACTCATTGAGCCCAACAATAACTGGATCTTGGGGGTTGCCACTTAAAAAGAAGGGTGTTAAACTCTTGACCAGTTGATCAAAAAAAACACTCTTGACCAAAAAAAAAAGTAGGGTGTTATTTTTTTGACCCCTAAATACCCCCTCCCCCCCCCCCCCACAACTCCCATTAAAAGACTGTAATGCCCCTGAATTTTAATCAAAACGGAATTATATTTAAAAAAAATAATTCCGATGTTAAAAAATTTAACGGAATTATCTATTAAAAGGTAATTCCGCAGTTATAATTGTCGTCGAAATTATCTTTTTAAAACATAATTCCGTTTTGTTAAAATTAAGCAAATGAGTTATGATAACCCTATAGGTTAGAAAATGTTGACAAGGGATTTATGTGTGTAAACGATAAATCCGTAGTTAAAAAATTAAAAGTAATTGTGGGTATGCAATAATTATATTAAACAAATTTAAACACTTAAAAATATAGTTAGGACTTAAGCACTATATATATATATATATATATATATATATATATATATATATATATATATATATATATATATATATATATATATATATATATACACACACACACACACACACACACACACACACACACACACACACACACACACACACACACATCTTCGTATTACCCACAATATAGTTTTATACAAAAATAGTCGTGGAATAATACATCAAATGGGATCTAAATGAATTTGCCAAGTCAACTACTAAAAGTGGATGGGTTGGTGGTTTTGGTTGTGGACCTAAAGACACCCATAGTAGGAGACACCCCATATGAGGATCCAACCATGTAGTAGTCTCAAGAGACGCATAAGGCTCCCACTGAGGAGCAATCGTAGGCCGTGGACAGCCCGGTGTCAGTGCAACATGAACCCAATGAAAATTGTTGAGACAAGGGCCACATTATATTTGGTACCTATAATGTACCCCATCTCAAGCATAGAGAGCCACTGTCTGCATCTTGGGCCCCTTATGCTCAACAAGCAATGACTCCTTAATACTGGCAAGCTGGTTAGACCCAAAATTAACCGTTAGATGCAAAATTATCTCAAATATCTATAAAAATATATCTAAGCAGTTAAAGTTACCTGATACGTAATGAAGGCCACCGACACATCACTGCTCGTCTGTAACCATAAATGCCTAATTAAAAGACAAAACACACAATCAGTATCTGTTAAAAAATAAAATTTCACTACGAATTTATGTTTCGAAACATACTTCTGTAGTTAAATATTTTTTTCACTGCGGAATTACCAATAATTCTGTCACATTTTTTTCACGTTGGATTTACAAATTGAAGCATACTTCGAACGTGACAGAATTAATATATAATTCCGTTTTGAAAAAATTCAACAACGGAAGTATGGTAATCCGACGACAATTTTTTTTTGACTACGGGTTTATGCTAAACCGTCAAAACGGGAATAATCCAAAAAAAACGTAAACACGGAAGTACCTTTTTTGCAGATACTTCCGACAAGTGGATTTATGGCCGTTGACTCGGTTGGTAGATGGAGTAAATGTCGATAGTGGATATGGGTAAATGTGGGATTTAAGTGTAGAGGGGCATTTTGGGATTTTTGGTAATATGTGGGGGTATTTGGTATAATGGTGGGGGTCCAAAAATAACACCCTAAAATGTATTGAGCAAGACTTCTTACAACCTCACAGCTACTCACCACACATTTCCAATCCTAAAAAATTTCAAAATTACTCTCACATGGAATACGCTCCCAAACCAACCCCACCCACATTACGTTTAATTTGGACGAGTACAATACCTTAGTACCAAACAGGTACGATACTAAAGTAGGGTACTTGTATTGTGAATGGAAACCACCCGGCTGCTATTTCTTTTCAATGTTTCACTAATATTCAATTAAATCATTTGGCCGGTTGAATCAAATTGTTTAAATGAGCATTTCTAATTCCAGCTTGGATCTTATTATTACTTTTGAAAAGCTTGACATTTACTCTCACGTCAAACTAACAGAGAAAATTATAGAGGAAGAAGTTACGAAAACAAGCACCTATGAGCCATAATAACATCTAAAGGTTTACAACTCAAGGGGTTGAAGGACTTGGTAATCGAAGGACTTTGTAGCCGAAGGAATTAAAAGCCGAATGACTAAGAGTCCGGAGGCTCTCATTCAAGAGACGAATATTTGGATGTTTAGAGGCCCTCACTACTGAATTAAAGAACTAAAGATTGGTAGAGTTCTCTCGATTTTGAACGACTTCGCGTTTTTTTGCCGCTCAAAGCTCCCAACCAGGACCAACTCAGTATATTCGGGACCTCGGCCTCGATCTATCGACTTAAGAGTGGATATTTCACCACTCATCCTCCATAAACTGATCCAACGACTATTTAATAGAATCACTAGTCTTCCTTCTCTCACCGAACCAACCATAATGTGTAATAATGAGCAATAATCTCACTTGTATTATAAATATAGTCCTCAGAGGCCAATAGAAAGTATATGAAAATTCCCAATCATATTCTCTATACTATTCTTACTACTTTCTATCAATCTCAAGTTTGGTCGTTTCCCTCTCGGGAAATAGATCGTAACACCTCCTTGCTATATTATGTGTATATAATAACCATCAATATATAATATTACATGTTTATAATAATTTGGAGGGTGGCTGCCCTCTCCTGCACCCCTCACATTCCTTGTCCTTGGTCCGAATTTTGGTAACTAATAACATTTTTCTTCTTCTAGTTAACTAACTACTAACATTTGCTTATAAAAAAAAGTCATTTACTTAGAAATGCTATTTCTATTTTGTCATTTACCCACCAAGGAGAAGTTTACGTGCAAATAAGAAAATGTTAGCACCTAATAAATCCATCATGTGGACACTGAGACTGAGGCATATTTCGTTGTAGGATGCTAGCTAGTAAGCAAAATGTGAGGTACCCATAGCATTCATCTCACATGGCGAGTCACTTCCATCATATATATGATGTTTCATCGGCATTTGTATCTGCTTCCATGAAAGATAACATATTCTGCTTGTCGGGCATATTGATCCTTGCTTTTTACATTAATTCAATCAAATTCAATCAATAACTTTAGAAAGATGCATCCTATAATGCGCAATTGCCACAAATTTCAGAACCTTCTTGCCCGGTGGTGAAGCACTATAAGAGATTTCTTTGAGTGAAAATTGAATTTTCTTTTGCACCAGTCCCTTAATTTCTGACTTGTGGGAAGGGCGTACAAGACAAATATGAAACGCTTTAGCGGGGGCACTAAGAAAAATCTACTGTTTGGTCGGACAACGATTCTGCATTTTTTTAATGGCAAACATATATTATAAAAAAATATAGGGTATAAGTACTGAAACCATACAAAAAAAGTCAGAATACAGAGGTAACTTCAAGAAAACAGAAACAACTAACAATGGGAACTACTTAGAAATTCACAAAAAAAGCCTCTACCCACCACACATACTAAAGGTATGGAGGTACTCTACATCTCGCTAGAAACCATCTCCAAAACAAAACTTTGATCCTCTCTAGAGTCCAGGATATCACCGGCAGGCGTACCTGTAAAGATATAGTTGTTCCGTTCCTCCTAAAGGACCCAGATAACCGCTTGCCAGATCAAAGCCAACCACTGCTTGCACTTAGCGCCCATAACCAAACGAGCAAAAAACAAGAAAAAGTTGAGAGAGATCTCGAGGTACAACCCAAACCCACCCCACCCATTTTGCAATTGCATACCAAATCGAGAGGGAAAAATCACAGGTGAGGAAGTGTATAGAAGACTCCTTATAAAAGAAAAGATGCATGCAGTTGGCTGAAGCATTTCATATGACAAATGATGAACTAGGCTTTTGACAGTAGATCCAGAAAATTAATTTCGTGAAGGCAAGAAAATAATGTATCAATAATATTCCATAGAAGTCCCTCACCGTTGGTTGCTTCATCAATTTCAGAGACATGGGGACGTTGGCATCCGAGTTCAAACTCGGGTGTGCGTGGTGTTTATTTGTCATTTCATCTATAAAAAATCTAAATAGACAAAAAAATCCATTGAAGAAAAATATTAACTTTTTTACAAAATACATATTGATCTCGAGCATGACAAAGAACCTTAAACAATATTTAAGCTTCAATAAATTACACTTATCACATTACGAAAACGTTGTATTACATTTTTATTGTCAATACTATCAAAAGTTTATCTCTTAGTATATATAACCAGACAATCATTCAAAACTCATTCCATTATTCACAAAACTCATTGTTGAGAAATATCTCTCAACTGTGAATAGATCATTGGATACATAACATGTCCCTTAGTTCGTCAACTAAACTATCTTCTTGTGACACAATATATTTTCTAGTTTTCATTAGCATTTCATAGAGATCAACAATCTGGTTTAACTTTGAAAATTGATTATCAACTGAACACATCTATGATAAAAGTTTTAAGTTGACTATCAAGCCCCCGATAAACTCAATAAAAAAGTGATTTGAGCTTGTGTGTTGGATAGTTAAATATTTGCAGGGAGACACAAGGGGTAACTCAACCCACTTACAATTATTCTAAACGGTCATTCGGCCTATTACACCAAAAATTGAAATTCAAGTTTGCATCACCACCCCCCTATTTACAAACCATCCCCATGAGATGCTTTTGCCTTAGTACAACATATGGGCTATGTTAATAGTGCCTCCTCTAAAAATGACATTGTTGCGGTGTATCCAAATCACCCAAATCCCAACCACCCATATCATGTATCTAACTTTTTTCTTGTTTTTTCAGGCTGCTAACAAACCGTGAAGTCTCATATGATCCCACCCATTGTTGAACTGCTTAGTGTTCAATTGCAGCCATTCTTCAATTTTTGTCCATAGCTGAACCGAAATGTTGCAATCAAAAAAGAGATGAGTTGCGTCCTCTTCTGCCCTGAAGCAAAACACGCACGAAGGTCTTGGTGCGAAGTCCATAATTCCACGATGCTGCAATGCCACTCCTCTGGGCATTTGTAATGATCCAACCCCAAGAGAGAAAACCCAAATACCTAAGAGACTATGTGAACTAATAGGAAGCATCTAGTAGATTCTAGAAGTATATGAGTCACCATTTTATCCCTTATGAGTCACCTTTTTATATTTCTTTATTTTGTCTTTTTGTTAGTCAATATAGAAGGTTCTTTAGTGGAGTGAGTCACCATTGTACTAAAAAAAAATTCATTTTGCTTATAAAAAAAACAGCTATCTCTAAGTTATTAATCAAACTTGCATTACGATTCTCGATATTGTGGAGAATCACGATATAAAAAACCATGATTTCAAAGCTTAGATGTTCACCAATCCTTTTGTTAAAACGTACAATTGGTGGGGAACAAAGACAAACTCAAAGAGAAGAGAAGAGACGAGACGTACGTGAATTTGCAATTATGATTGCATGTCACTTATCAATAAAATGCTAAAGTACAATCAGAAATATATTCAAAACTTTGGAGACGTTTACATCATGTGTGTTTCTCGAACCCATTTTCGCATGTTTCTTTAACTCTATCTAGCTAATATGTCCGTAAAACCTAATTCATCTGACAAATGTCAATATTATTAGGTTGGATATCATATCTCGGATTCAAACTCGAGATTTTACGGTTGTTTGTGTGTGTTAAGTGGCACTTTACCACTCCGTCTCCGAAAAAACTATGTATGTTCATGAAACCATGAATAATATAAGTGGTGGGGTTAGCACAAATCACGCATGCATGCTTGACAAGAATTTATCCTCAGAAAGGTACTGAGTACTGACATGGTAATAGCCACTAGTTTTAGTTTACCACCAAAGGACCAAGTCAAGTGGGCTGGCTAGCTAGCTGCACGTGAACACTTTCAAATTGGAGAAGCTGATCAGCTCAGAGACTCAGAGAAGTGCGTCCTCATTGTGCAGAATTGCAGTGGCAAACAAGGGCTTTTCAACGCTTGTATTATGAGATTTTGATTGGAGAAGTTATATCAGAAATTAAGTTTATGACTAAATGTATTAGAGACATGATAAGATTGTGTGACATGCATGCTGTAAAATCACTTGAATATTATTGGATATCATGTCATCTATTGCTGTCTTAGAAAGTATATTAGAAGTAAAATCTGAGGTATTAGTATTTATTACTGTTCAGTGAGAAAAAAACCTAGCTATGAGCCATGATGCGCTCACTCTACTTAATTAAAAAGATTGAATATATATAGCAAAGTGTTTACAATGAAGGCGGACAGAGATTGGTGGCTATAGCCTATAGCTGCATATTGCAGATCTTTCTGAAGAATAATCTGGCGATTTCCAAAATATGGAAATCTAAGAGCACCCAAGAGGAGATGTGTCTCTTCATGAATTTAAAATCTGTATATATGAACAATAAATATATTCATAAGAAGTCCGAATACTTAGTACGATACAGATACGATACGACACAGATACGGGATACATGAATTTTATAAATAACAAGATACGATACAATCAAGATACATATATAAGTAGTCGATATATGACTATCGCATTGTAGAAAAAACTACTTTGCAATTATAATAAGTGAGCACTTACATGTACTTTCCCACACTTACTAAAATATATTATTTCTATTATGAATGTGTCGATAAATTTTAATTTTTTAATAAGAGATATCGAAGATATATATATCGTATCAATGTGACTGTCATATCTTTAGTTGATAAGATATGTATTTAGTTGATAAGATAGTTTAGGTATCACTAAAAGGGTATCTTGGTCACATACAAATTAATACAAATATAATTTTACAAATTCAAATTTTTTTTATTTCATAATTACTATGCATTAAATACGGAATCCAATTAAAATTAAAAACGTGCTTAATGAGTGCCACAAAAATAGGAAAGAGAAACGGAATCAATACAAAATATTTAAACGTTTCAAAAACGAATGAAACAGAAACGCAAAGGAAGAAGAAGAAACGAGGAAGAAGAAAGGAAGTCGCTCAGAACCCCAAACGAAGAAGAAGAAACGAAGAGGAAACGAAGAAGACGACGAGTGAACGAGTGAAGAGTAAACGACTACAACGCAGAAGAGACGAAGAAAAACGAGTGAACTGCTAATACGCAGATCTTCAAATTTCCATCCTCTGTTCATGTTGGAAATAAAAATGGAGTCTTGGGTGAAGTTGGGGTTTACTCTGAGAGTGTATTTTGGTGTTTGAAGGCATATTACACACCACACAAACATGTTAAGTTATGATCTTGCCTTGATTATTTCATTAGATTTTTATGTTACATTCTGGAATGGTGAATTGTTCAGATTTTTCAGCTTAATATTATATATTATTAACTAATCCTGTTCCATATTTTGGTTAGACTTTGAGTAACCAATATCGTTCCATATTTTGGCTAGTGCATGAGTAACCAATCCTTTTCTATATCTTGGCTAGTCAATGAGTAACCAATTTTGTTCTATATTTTTGGCTAATCCACGATTAACCAATCCTATTATATATTTTGGCTAGTGCATGAGTGACCAATCATTTTCTATATTTTGGCTAGTCCACGATTAACCAATCATGCACATTGGTGTTAGTTATATATATATATATATATATATATATATATATATATATATATATATATATATATATATATATATATATATATATATATATATCTAACCACCAATGTGCATGATTGTAATACTAGAGATATATCAAAATTTGTTAGTCAACTAATTTTTCGCCAAGAGCCATACCAAATTTTTATTGGTCTTCCTCCGAGTTATGTTTTCACCAAACCTTGAGGAAAAAGTGTTTTATGTAACCTATATCAAAATCGCTTTTAGATATCTTTAACCAACTATAACGCATGATGTGGTTAAAGCCGGGTTGAGCCATCATCGGCGTAAACCAAAAATATTGAAACTCTGATTTGCTTCTAACTTGTTGTTTGTTTTAATGGATAAATAGATAAAAGATGTAAAAGTTGGGAAAAAAAAGAGAAAGGGATTAATATATGATTTGAGCTTAAAGGAAGAATGCAGCAATTGGCGTTCTTGCTTGGGAGAATTCTCGTTTCCTTGTTGCCGAAAATAAGGCCACATAATTAGATGGAATCAAATCACTAAAAGAAAGGAACAATAATTATCCATAAACCGTTGGAATTGACTGCCTTAAATATAGGAAAACATGATTTAAATGGTTGTATATATTTTAATTAATTCCGAAATCAATTCCGAAATCAATGCCATAAAATAATGGAAAACATGGTTTAAATGGAATTGACTGCCATCATTCGGTTATTTCAAAATCAATTCCGAAATCAATGCCATAAAATAATGGAACAGTATTATTATTTTTAATAAAAATTAACTACTTAATATAATTAACAATATGATAGTACATTTTTACCCTTTTTAATAACACCCATTGGATCCCATTTAGAAACTAAATCAAAGATCCAATGGTTACAATATATTTAGTGATGATCACTAAAACATTGTTTTAGTGATCTAATCCGGAGCCATTGAAGATATATTTGAGAAGCATCAAGTGCTTATCGTATCGGATACGTAGTAGACACGATACGTCTCTATTTTTGAAGTATCAGGTTTCATAGGTATATTCTATCATGAACGTATTTTTCTGGTGCCTAGTACTTCTTGTAATAGCTGGACTCATATATAATAATTCTACTTATCCAAAAAAAGGTAAATTATTGGTTACCTTTGAAAAAATGTGAGTAATTTACCTAATATAATATAATGTGGAATTAATAAAATATATTTGTGCTTTTACACTACGTTCATATTAAATTATTTGGGTATATGTGATAAATTTGGACCGAATGTAAGTGAGGTTGGGTAAGTTACCCTATTTTTCAAAAGTAATTTAGGACTCACTTATAAAGTAAATTCCACCTAGCCACCTGATTGATTTGTACTATGTTTGTATGTTTAGATCACATTGATAATAAATTAATGGGATGTATGTGTCAAAATTTAAAAGATACAAGTGAATAAGGATAAATTACCACATTTTTTCCAAAGGCAACGAATAAGGCTCACAAAAAAGATAAATGCATAACTATGAATGAAATTATTATGTTTGTGTCAAAATTTTGTCAAATTCATTACTGAAAAATCACCTCATTCCTTCTCTTATGTTTAGTTGAACTTTTAATATAAACTGCAATCAATACAATTTTATTTAGACTGTAGCAAAAAATTACATAATTAATTAATTTTAGCCTATAACTTTTATTACACTACATAAAAATGTCTAATAAATTTTGCTTTGGGTCTCAACATATGTTGGACCGGCCTTGGATGTTTTATATGTTTATTTAGTATTTTTGTTGTCTATTGTATCAAATTTTAAATTTGTAATTTAATTTTAAGTTGATTTCTATTTTGGTAATTTTACAGCCAGAAACACTTTCTATCTAATCTATCCGAACATCAATGATTGGTGAAACTCACTTTTCGGTAAATGCATCCAAACAAAAATCACGTTACGCTCAACTCGCTTTTAACCAAACTCAATTCTGCAAACTCAATTCTTCTAAACTCAATTATCATTACCGCAGAACCAATCACACGCTTATTAGATGATTGTTTTCAGATCCAAAAAAGCAAAATAAAATTTAGGTGTTTCAGAGACAGAAGTGCCGCTATTCTTGGTTGTTTTTCCACTTCAATTGGCAATAGTTATGCTCTTCATGTCGAGCTTATGGGGGCCATGTTGGGTATTGAAATTGCTTTTAATAAAGGTTGGCATCAATTGTGGTTGGAATGCGACTCTCAGTTAGTGGTTTCCGCATTCAAGAATTGCAAAATAGTTCCTTGGAAGCTTAGAACTCGTTGGGATAACTGCGTTTATTTGACGAGACAAATGACTTTCGTCTGCACTCACATCTACAGAGAAGGTAACTTTTGCTTTGATAAGCACATCGGGTATGGTATTAACACAAGTGGTATTATGCGGTGGGACCTTCCTCCAAGCTTCACATCGATGATTTTCGCAGAAATAGACTTGGTTTGCCTAGCTATCGGTTCAATTGAGTTCTGTTTGATGGTTTCAATTTTCTTCTGGCTCTCTGATTTTGGTGTGCTGCAAATGATTGTTAGTGACTTTAGTGCCAATCTGGTTGGGATGAGAGTCACTATAGTGATGCTTTTTGCATTCCAATTTTCACTTTCTTTGGTCTAGATTCTTTGTTATATATAGGAGTGTTATTTTTTCCTTTTGGTTTATTGATGTTGTTTTACTCATGGGTTTTGGTTACAGTCCCCATGTCTCTTCATATATTTTCCACTTTATTAATAAATTCAGAGGAGTACTCTTTCCTTCTTGATGGTTTTTTCCTAAGGATGATTTCCCATCAAAATGTTTTAACGAGGCTCCATAAACCCTTCTTTTGTTAAAAAAAATTACTTATTTATTTAAATATATTGACTTTAATTTTTTTGATATATGTAGATGTATAATCTAAAAAAAAAAAAATTACACCCTTTAGCTTAGAATCCTAGGCTCACCACCACTGCATAGATTGTAAAAAAGAAACTCAAGGGTCATATCCGAACTAGTGCTACTTTAAGTTTTTCTTTTTTAAGTAAATGTTAGTGGGGTTTGGGAATATTAGTTTCTAAGGTTTGAATCTTGACTTTTCTTCTTGTGATCTCATTAATGTTATTTAATTTCGTCAATCGCTAATTGAACTACTCATGAGAAGTGCAACTTTAAGTAAATTATAGGTTTCAATCAATCAAGTCAGTGAAAACCTCAAAACTCACGTCGCTATAGAGGTGATATTAGCAAGTAATAAAGTCCTCACATTGATCATAAGAGACTGCATCTTTATCAACTAGATCAACCTTCTTCGGCTAATATTCTTCAAAATCTAGAATACTTACAAACAATGAAGTGATGGTATATGAAATTGGATAAGTGCTGAGCCTTCAAACCACAACTTGATGTGGACCAAAACGGAAAGAAAGCATAGTGCAACAATCATGATTCACATGCATGCATGAAATGACTGAGAAAAGAGGGCCAGACTTGAATTAATTGCAACTACCTGGCTTTGTAATTAACCACAAGGGCATACGAAGGGACTAGGGAGGCGTTAGGCTTAAGAGCATCTAGCATCTTCTCTTTTTTTTTTTGATCAACCTAGCATCTTCTCTTCGTGACGGTAGGAAATGAATTAATTAGGTCCCCAAACTTGGTCCCAAATGTCAATCATTAATGGGCTGTTTTGGACAATATACCTTTGAGAAGAATATCTGCCCTGGTCATTTTGTGTAACAAATTACTCAATCCATCTCAATTTAACTGCAGTTTAAGATTATGCGCAGATTTTAGGAAAATGATTAGATTATGGTCAAAAAATATGATAGGACTAAAATATTTCTATATTATTATGAGGAGAGATGAATGAAAAAGTTGGAAATACAAATAATAAAATAGGGTATTATTGAAAACAAATAATAAATGTTGCATTGGTACTAAAGTGACATATAATTTGGGACCAAAAAAAAGACAAACAGAACACTTAAATTGAGACAGATGGAGTACTAGTATCATTATTATTTTTTTGCAACAAAGTACTAGTACCATTTTGATTTTTGACATGGGTGAATTGCATCTTGAGAAAATAGGGTTTTGAATTTTTACCGCTACTATTAGGTCCTATACCCAACATTTCCCAAACTTCCCATTTTGTTCATTAACTTTAACAAATATTTCTAACCTTACCTTAACACACATTCAAGAATTACCTATAAAAGATAATTCCAGAATGTTTTTAAAAAAATCACTTTCGAAATTTATCTTTTTTACATAATTTCGGATTCTTTAAAAAAAATCACTTTTTTATATTTTTTACATAATTCTGAATTGTTTTTAAAAAGCATATTTCAAATTTATCTTTTTTTACATAAATCCGGAATCAAATTTTAATTTTGGTTATACTTAATTTTGAATTTATTTCAACTTTATTATAATCTTTAATAGCGCTTATTCAAATAAGCGCTGTTAAAAGTATAACTAAAATTAACATTTCATTCCGGAATTATGTTTTTTGGACATAATTTCAGAATGTATTTTTTGACGTTATGGATTTATGTATTGAAAGATAATTCCGAAATTAAAAAAATTGTTCCGGATTTATGTCTTAAAAAATAAGTCCAGAATTTTTTTGGAAAATTGTTCCGGATTTACGTTAAAACACATAATTCCAGAAAATATAAGAATACTTACTGGATTAAAATTTGATTATTTAGTTGAGGTTAAAATGGGAATAAACAAAAATAAAAGGATTCAAAAACTAGAGGTGGGGTAGAAAAATCAAAACCCGAGAAAAATTTATGAAGAGACCAAAATATTAAGCATAAAAATATTTTTTTTTATTGAAAGAGGATTAAAAAAGCCCAAAGGAAGGAACAAAACAAACAAACACAATCAACAAATAACTAGTATTTATACCCGTGCCTACGCATGGATTCTGGCGTTTTATTTTTATGTAAGAACTCAGAAAAATTTATTTTATTCGAACATTACTCTGTTAAAATCTTGACAAAGTTAATTAGTCCAAACATTACCCCGTGTAAAAAAAAGAATATTAAAAAAATTTCAAAATTTTAAATTTTTTAAAATAGTAAAAAGGAAAAATGAATGAGACATGTATTTTGGTAGTGAAATTAAATTAAATTAGTCCGAACATTATCCCGTGAAAATCAAGACAATTTTAAAGTTGAAAATTTTAATTAGTCCAAAGATTACCTCGCGTAAAAATAACAGATATTAAAAATTTGTCAAAATTTGTAAATTTTTAAAGTAGTAAAGATGGAATTAAAGTAGGTTTATTGTGAAAAATAGAGAAATGTGAGAATTAGAGGAAGAAAGAGGAGAAGAGAGTGAAAACGTGTGTGAGAGTGAAAAAGATTGAAAAAGTGTGTGAGAGATAGTGAAATGATCTAAATATCCTCCAATTGTTTAGTTGGAAAAATGATAAAATTGATATTTTTGTAGTGGGTGAATGGTAGACAAAGACAACACATGACACATCCACACGCTCATAGGATTTTTTTTATAACCAAAAGGTTATATTGATGAAAGTATTAGAGATCCTTCAACTCCTACATCTACAAGGAGAATCATTAAAACCTCCTTCAACCTAAACCTGATGGGAAAAAAACTCGAGTAGGAAAATAGTACTCCAGGAAGAGCGACGCAGAAAGGCAATTACACCAAGTTCAAACATATAAGAGGATTTTTCCACAATCAGAAATTGTAAGAGCAGAATTGTGACCATATATGTTGATGAGCCAACTCCATGTTGTACTTGACCTCTAAAAAAATATGGTTTCGATGAAACGATATACACCACGTGACAACAATCCAAAACAAATACTTCAATCTACAAGCCTTCTTGGAACCTAGTCGCAAACCATGAGCCCGTAAATCAGCATACCAACCAGATTATTGGTAATTGCAATGCCCAACCAATTTTGAATATAAAGCCAAACTGACCTAAAACACCTGCACATGATAAATAAATGGAAAATAGACTCTTCCTGCTCAAAATAGAGGGGGCAACACGACCCATGAGGATCTTTGATGATACCCTTAGAAATAAGAGCATGACGAGTTGGAAGCTTCCACAACAACAATCTCCAACCTAGCCCCCCCCCCCACCACCACCTTAGTGGAAATAGAAAGTTGACACATATCATTAAGAGCACAATGGCTATCGCTATCTAAACCTATCCTATTGTATCAAACTTAACAAAAGCACGTAACAAAATTTAACAAAAAAAAGAATGGAACTTATCTAGCCTCCAGTGCCAATGGTCTTGCTCTAAATCGCCAGGATGAAACAAATGTAAAGTGTCCAAAAGCAACTTCAGATCGGCCCTCTCCTCATCGGATAAAGTGCGGCCCCAATGAAACTTCTTACACCAATATTATCAAGCCAATACTCGTGCTCCATAATGTTGCATTGTTTTAGCTTTTCCACTTCAAAAAGACTAATTTTTGATTCTTTTGCATTGGTGGAACACTATTTTTGGGTGTCCCAATGTTCCAATACTTGTGCCCTAATGTTCCCCAATGTTCCAATACTATTTTTGGTGGAACACTATTTTTGGGTGCCCCATTGAGGCACGAGTATTGGATTCAGGGGTGTTCCCTGTGTTCCCGATAACACCCAAATATTCTGCCCTAGTGTCATTAAAGGAACACTATTTTGACTTGATGGTAATACATCATGTCTTGATAATACACTTATTTTTAATCCCCGACCGTGGCTGCATCACCACCCTCTCACTCTCTCCACCGCGCCACTATCACCACCACTTCAACCTTCCTCTCTCTCCTCGTCTACTGATATTTTTGGTTTTTCAAATTCCCAATTCAAGGAGAATTATAGGCTCTTCCGGGAACCAAAAGCCACTCAACAAACATATCATGTGCACTTTCGTAGTGAGCGAATGAATTGAAGACAAACACGAAATTTTTTAAGTGGATCACACAAACGTGTTCTGCCACGCTTTATGTAAACGTGACAAAAGATGTGGTATTAGTTATCTAAATGCTTGAGATGCTTCCGGGAACCAAAAGATGTTTCCTTGAGATGCTTTTTTTAATAAGAAAGAAAATATAAAAAAGACACAATTGTGTGGTATTAGTTATCTAAATGCTACTTCCTCTGGACTTATTTATAAGCAAAAAATCACTTTTTAGATTCATTGGAAAACTAATGTACCAAGACTATAATATAGTCCAAATACATTAGTTTTCCAATGAATCTAAAAAGTGATATTTTACTTATAAATAGGTCCGGAGGGAGTACATTTTTAAAATAGCAGAGGAATTGTTACTACAAAGTGTTGTAGTTCAGCGTTGTTGTTTCAGCTGTATATTTTTTTAAATTGGGACTATCAATTTTTTGGAATGCTAGAGGCCTAGGCAATGTAGACACAAGCCTGACTTGTTTCTTGCCCAAGTTTAGAAATATTGCTTTCTTTCACAAGGTTGCTAAGATAAAGATCACTTCCAACCAAATGAAGACCCATAGGAATGATGATTTAGTTATTGATCAACCAGATGATATTAAGAAGTTGGTCATTAATTATTTTTTTTAATCTCTATGCATCTGATAACTCTTGTGTTTCTAATGATTTAGTTGATAGAGTTATTCCCTCCCCGATGACCTATGAGGATAATTCTATGAATGTTTCTGATGCTCCAGGTTCGGTTGACTTTGGTGGTATTTTCTATCAAAAATACTTGCACATCAATCGCCAGGATGTCTTTAGTTCTGTTACTCATTTTTTAAGAAGGGGTGTGTTACCTCAAAATTTCGACAGTACATTAAATGAAGTTTTAAATGGGGTTGACTTCACATTTAATATTGTTACGTGGGCCATAGGTCAATATTGAGTCGATACACCATGATTTCGACAGGAAAGGCAGACAATATGCAAGGAGTGCAAGTGAGCTTCGACAAGCTTAACTCTCAAAGCTATGAAGCAAGTAATACAAGAAGCCTTCGACAAGAGAAGACAAAACACTTCGACAGAGCTGGGCTCAACATTTAAATCAAGCGGTTAACAACGGGTTAGTCGAAAGTGCAGAGCGACAGCAAGTAGTGGCGATTACTCTCCGTAGTTTTAGGAGCGGTTCCCTTTTCCCCACGATTGTTCCTAGGAGTATAAATACCCCTTTGTAATAGGAAATCGAGGTCACCACATTCTTCAAAAAACTCTGGGAAACTCAACTTCCAAGTCAAAGCGAAACACGAGTGAAACAGATCCTTGTACGTGTTGGTGAACCATTTTTCTTTCTTCATTTAATGCAAAGTTTTTACTTTCCTTTTACGTCCGTTGCATTTATTGCTTTTCCTTCGCTCTCAAGTTATTTCTTTCTACCATTCTCTGTTCTTACGTACTTCAAAAAACACAAACTCAATGGCAATTGTCAAAGAGATTTTCTAGTTTGATCTCACAGTCTCGATATTGAAAACTAGTGATTGTTTGCTAAAAACACCAGCAAACAGGGTGGTTGTTGCCTCACTTAAATTCCAACATCATTGCTCTTGTCCCTAAGTTCTCTGGTGCGGATCAAATTGAAAAATATAGGCCTATTTCCCTTGCTAATTTCCAATTTAAAACTATTACAAAAGAGTTGGCTGCCAAGTTAGCTTTTATTGCCCCTAAAATCATCTCTGAGTGGCAACGTAGTTTTATTAAAGACCGCCATATTAATGATTTTATTTGCGTTGTCTCTGAAGCCATTAATATGTTTGACATTAAATCTCATAGAGGAAATATTGCCTTAAAATTTAATGTTAAAAAGGCTTTTGACACTCTTGATTGAAATTTCTTACTCAAAGTTTTGCATGATTTTGCATTTAACTCCACTTTTTGTGATTGGATAAAAGTAAATTTGGCTTCAGCTCATTTGTCTATCTATGTTAATGGTCACTCTGTGGGGTTTTTTTCCTTCCAAAGGGGAGGGGGAGGGAGGGGCGGGGGTTAGACAAGGTGACCCTCTCCCCCTCATCTTTTGCATCACTGAGGATGTTCTTAGCAGAGGTATCATTCACTTGAGCAATATAGGAGCTCTTCGTCCTATGGCTAGTCCAAGGGGGTTCGAAACTCCTAACCATGTTCTTTATGCTGATGATATTTTGTTTTTTTGCAGCGGCCATAAAAAAGCAGTGCTACCTTGATGTCTCTTATCACTCAGTATCTTGAAGCTTCAGATCAATTCCTCAGCCTTGAGAAATGTAGATTTTACTCTAGACCTGTCATTGCTGGTAGATGTGATTTCTTGAAGTCTTTTCTTGGGTTTTCTCTTGGGACTCTTCTCTTTAATTATCTAGGGGTCCCTATTTTTAAAGGCCGACCCAAAACTGTCTACCTTAGGCTTATTGCTGACAGAATTAAATCTAAGTTGTCTACTTGGAAAGGGTTTATTCTCTTCATGGTGGGGAGAGTTCAATTAATGAAATCGTTTATCCACAGCATGCTCACATATGGCTTCCACATTTATGCCTGGCCCATTCTGCTTTTGAAAACTCTTAATATAGTTCTTGAATATATTAAAATTGCGAATACATCCCAAAGTGTTTATTTTTTTAAGTCATTTTGGTTATCAAATGTATCTTTTGTTAGTCATTTTAGTCATCAAATGTGTTTTTGTTAGTCAATTTGGTCATTAAATTACTAGCAAAAAAGACACTTAGAAAATTGTTTGCAATTTTGGTACATTTAGGGACTATAATGACAATGTCTCAGATGATTAGGAATCAAAATGACCATTTACCGAACTAAAATATTATTTTACTATTATAATTTAAATTAAATTTAGTATTGAGCGTTTTTGCATAAACTAGTTTTAGGATGATTCACATTCATTTCTTCGGACATTGGGGTAGTTTAAATATGCCAAATTTGTTCATGAGTATCCAATTAGGGGAAAAATTCATGATAAAATATATAAAGTGTGACACCAAGCCGTGTATTTTTGTGTACTTTAGGATTTGAAATTTTTTTAGCAGTTTAAATACGTGAATTTCGTTCCTCAATAATTGGTTTATGCAAAAAAAACTAATTTCGTGAGAAAATATGTAAAGCACGACACTTGTCAATATTTTTTTGAAAGGCAAACATAATTAGATATATTAATAGTCGCGCACAAGGTGTTACTTTAGGATTGAAGTTATTGAGGATCAAAGTTGACATATTTGAACAACTAAATTTGTTTTCCAAACACTAAAGTACTCAAAACAGAATAATAAGTAGCACATGCTTTTCATTTTTATCACGAAATTAGTTTTTTTGCCTAAATTGATTATTGAGGATTGAACTTGGCATATTTGAACAACTAATTTTTTTAAACACTAAAGTACTCCAAAACACACTAATAAGCATCACGTTTTACATATTTTATCACAAAATTAATTTTTGTAGGCATAAGCCGGTTATTGAGGAATGAACTTTACATATTTGAACAACTAAAACTTTTTCGAAACACTAGAGTACACAAAAATACACCATTTAGCGTTGCTCTTTACATATTTTGTTACAGATTTATTATTTTCCCCCAAACTAATTGCTGAATAACAAATTTTGCATATTTAAACACTTTCAATTATTTTGTACCTTAAAGTACCTAAAAAAAACCATTAAAGTGGCATTAAAATAAGTAAAATAGGTTTGGTCATAAAAAAAAGTAAAATAGGAAAAAGAAAAATATAAAGAAGGCTTATTGAGCTTTCAAAATTTTTTTGGGTACAAAATTGAGCTTTCAAATTGCAACAGGCTAACTAACTAATTGAAAAATATATATTAAAACAACAATGTTAGGCTATTGCACTTTGTAAAAAACATTCCCCTACTATTTTTTAAAAATGTGGCATATAGGGAAATGATGTCACACTTGTGGCATTTTTCTATATTTTTTGGGTTATTATTATTATTATTATTATTATTATTATTATTATTATTGTTGAAAATCCCATATTGTGGGAGTATTGATTAGTTAAACAGGACCCTTGATGGTGATGGCCAAATATTGCAAAATTTTTGGGATAACGAATTGTGAGCCCTTTTATAGGACCATCGATTAGACCCCCCAGATCCCCTAGTCTTGTTTCAAATTTGCTTGTGGCCTTTTAAATGACCATAAGACTAAAATTATAATACGACTGCATTTCTAAGGTTGGATTCGAACGCAAAACCTTAGTTAAATTGAAAGAAATTTTTACCATCTCATCCTATTCCTCTTATGTATTCTGTCCTATTACTTTACTTTAATGTATTCTATAGCAATAAATTTGTTCCCTTTTTTTTTTATTGAAAATGGGGGCAACGCCTCAAAGAAACGAATGACTAACAAATTATATACATGACGAGCGATAGAAATTTCCAAGCGATCACCGAGCAACAAGTGTCTCAACCAAGGAGGACACTAAAGGTGCTCATCATGAGCACAACTCCAATTAGCTAAAGCATAAACAATTGGTTAGCTTCTCGGAATACATGGACAATCTTCACTTCTCAATTAAGTCATAGCGACTTATGCACCTCACGAACCAAGCACTGACTTCTCAATTAAATGGGACAGAAATAAGCTAAATAATCATTACTATTTTTGCTTTTGAATAATACTCATGGACGGAACAAAAGTTTTTTATTGATACTGGTAAATATTTGAACTACGGGATAAATATTATCACTTTAAAATAAAGACTCAATGACTATTTGAACTACTGATAAATATATATAAAAACACACGATAAATATTTTTCATTGATTAAAAAAAGTACGGGATAAATATTTGTTACCTTAAAACATAAAAATGGACAATAGTTGTCATTGATACATAAAAAAATACTAATGCATTTTTTTCATTCATAATAGAAAATGTTATGTGATTAATTTACAAATATAATCTAAAATTTACACATTTATACATAGATTAGAATTTCAATTTGAGACTATTTAGTGAAAATAACACGATACCCGGGTATTTTGCCAGTTTGCAAATAAAAGAACTTGTGTGTATGACTTATACACTACGAAGCATACATTGTTTTTTCTTTTTTTTTCTTTTTACCAACAAAGCATATATTGTCTTGTTAATAATTTAATTAGAAATAAAATACTTGGTGGTGTCATTTTGGCCACTACAATGTCTTTAAGAGACCTGTATCCTCTGTTGCTGCACGGTGCAGTAAACTACAAAGCAATTAGATTTAGAGAGGTCTCTCTAGATTTAAATTGCGAAAAATAAAGTAGGGGAATTAAAATTATGGATTTGATAAAACAGGAGGACTAAAAGTGCATTCAAACCTAAAATTAATTTGTGTCAAAAAAAAACCTAAAATTAAATAAGAATATTTTTTCAAGTAGTATTTTAGAAAAATAAGTATTGCAATTGCAAGATACCATTTATAATTTTTATAAAAAAGTAAAAACATATGAAATTGACTAGTCATGAGTGCAGTAATTATTTTTTGTCGGCATAAACTAAATAGTAAATAAACATCACACACTATCCAACTTCAACAACTGACTTTCTCATATCACTGAAATTGTCAATTCAACAAATAGATAGTATTCGAGAACAATCATGGATGTAGTAAGAGCATCCTCAATGGTGGGCGCTTGACATTATTTTTCCTATTTAACATCTTCTATTCTTCTTAAATAAGCACTACTATTGTAAAGAAAAAAAAGTTGAGTACATGTAAAGAGGAGTGCTTATACAAGCATTTGCTCTCTCTTATTTTATGTGGGTATCATTTGAAATATCGTGAATTATTTGTTGAAAAAATGATGATGTGTAGTTATTTAGAATCTATTTAAAAAAAAATTAGGTGCTGAATTGGAGAGATCGAGTATTTATTAGGTATTATTATTAAAAAAAAGTATAAAAGAGTGATGTGTAAATATGAAGTGCATTTAGGTCTGAAAAGAGGAGTACTCCATTGAGATGGTCTAGCTATTATGAGTTGCTTATGCTCTCTGCTATTAATCTTGAACATTCATGAAATTATCGAGAGCTTGGATTTGACTTTGACTACATTATCATATTATGAACCCAACGACCAGGAACTTCATTTCTTTAATATTCTTATTCTCACAAAATTCATGCCCCAGTGGCACACCCTTGTTCTAGTGGGACTGTTAATGAAGAAGCTAAACCACATTTTGTGAGCAATACAATTTATGTTGTGCTAGGGAGTTTGTGAGAAATACTAATCTACTCATATAATAGATTGAGTCCATGCATATCAACATCCTTTCAACCTTTTTACACAGTCAGTGTACATTTTTCACAAGCATCATGATTCATATATATATATATATATATATATATATATATATATATATTCATGGGGTAACCTTAATAGAACCAAACCAATCCTTAACCACATAATATAGTAAGAAGATTTAGGATGATTCTTTGCTAATCAAACAACCACTCTTTGATTAGTCCATGTGATGATAGACATCCTTGTACCTTTTATTGTATAACATGCTTCCCACGAGAAGTGGGGCTTCTTTGCAGTCTATTGGTGTCACCATAGAAAACAACACACTTTGCTACAACCCCACTTTTACATGGTTTGCCTAATAGCCTGCCCTTGAGGCAAGGCAAGGCAAGCTAGTAAAACCATTGTTTTAGGTCTTTGAATGAATATTTTTTCTATTTATTAATACTTGGCTAGACTCCTATTGGCACTAAATGGCCAACTCTTTATATGTTGTGATATACAATCTCATTATAGACCACACTTTTTTTAAGGCTGGCAATTGCATCAATAATCACATAATACAAAATTAAGAACCATTGCTTGCACCATCATAGTTATGTAACATAACATCTTTATTTCTTTATAATTTCGAATAGGTCGTGTCCAAGTTCAAGATGAAAAAAAAATTGGCAAAAAAAGAAGTTAGTCCAAAAAGTTGTAAACTATAATTCATGTTTCAGGGCAAATTTCGTCTCTATCTCTTTTTGATTTGGCTAATGCATTTGTCTTTTAACTTTTTGCCTTTTAGGTTGTCTCTATGATGGATAGTCTTAAGGGTCTTTCAGTTAGGGACTCCTTATTACCGCTTTGATTACAATTCTTTTCTTGCCAAGGGTATCAGTCTAGTCCTTCCTTGAGCTCTTTTCTGTCCTATTTCTTTTTTTGCTTTTCTATAAATAAAATCAGGGGGAGGTACTCTTTTTTCTTCTTGATATTTTTTGCACCAAGAGGCTTTAATGAAGATTCATTCATTCTTTTCTGCAAAAAAAAGGCACCATGATGTATGGCATGATATGCAAACAAGGAATACTAGCATCACACTCTCTAACACATACCCTCTCCAACATTCTCTCTAATTGATGAAATTCGCATTGGTCTTTACAAATTAGTTCGACTCGTGTTCAAAGTGGCGAAACCTACATGAATTTCACATGATCACGGAGTGAATGTTGAAAATAGAGTATGAGAGAGTGTATTACGGGTAGGTATGTATGCCAATTATGCTCTCTTTTGTGTTCCTTTCAAAGATTGGTGAATTTACCATATTGGAGTTTGGCTGCAGGTTTGATGCTTTATAACAAATTCTGTTTTAGCACAACCTTTGTACCCCCACCAAGTGGGTTTGGCTCTCCCATCCATTATCTCTTGGAAAAGATTCTGGTGAGATATTCATACGGGACCAATCTACAGATAATGACTCTCTTTCACATGCTAAATTAACTAGTAGAAATCTCAAGTAATTCAACATTTTGTATTTTATATTAACTTTATATTTAACACTTCATTGTTTGGAATTTCTCTATTCAAAAGTCATAAGGTTTTTGTGCTTTATTCCTTTCAATTTAAATGTCACACAACAAAAACCACAATTCCTTTTACTATGTAGCTTGAGGACTACAAGGAATTAATAAAGAGAATATAAAGCAAATTCTTGATAACTCATTTTGATCTTAACCTCATAATTTCAAAATATTTATTCATCAACATTACCTCATAAAAAATAGAATCCAAATGCAATATAAAATATCATCAACTAATCATATGTGGGCCACAAGACCCTTAACCATGATTGGTACTAAACATGAAAGAGAAGTGATTATGTTAAGAAACATGAAAAACATGAAAGAGAATTAATAACATGAACAGTGATTATGTTAAGCAACAACATTAATAATTGAGATTTTTTGTTGTAGTGGGTTTTAGACAAGTGTTAGTGTGTTACATCCCATAATAAATACCTCATTGGTCCACATGTGATACTTACAAAGAAACCATACTAATTCTGCTATGTCTGTCTGGTCTATCTTTAGATTTTCAAATGTAAACACTAACCAATATGTTCCATCATCTTGAATCCGTTCCTCCAAAACAAGGGTCCATACTTTAATTTTTATTTTTTTTATATATATAATTTCTACCTCTATATGAAATGATGAAGCTACCACCACAACAACCAAACCTAGCGCCAAGACCAACATTAGAAACACCATTTTCATCTTCCATCTGCATAATATATCAGCAAATCTCTTGTCTGCCATTTGGAGGACTTTCTCATTTTCTTCCATTTCTTCAAGCTTTATTTATTGAGACAAAGTGGACAATTTTCCCTCCACGTTTTTACCACTCTCTTCTATATCCTTAATATGGCATTAGTTACATAAGCTTCCTACTTACCCCTTAATCACAGGTGCGTCTAAGTAAAAAACCTGACTATAAATAAGGCCAAGTCCCTAGGATTTTACCTCAAGAAAACTTAACTACCTCTTCTTTATTTTTGAGGTTTTGAATTTCAAACTCATAACATGTCATCTTCTAGTGCTAAAAACTTCTTCCAAAGGTTCTGGTTAGATGACTTCCAAATGGGAAGTTTTTCTAATAGCAGCTTTTTGTCTAATGATCTTCTACCATCTCTTGGAGCAAGGATAAACCAGGAAACTAGACTAAGAAAATACATAATCTCCCCTTTCAATCCTCTCTATAGGTGATGACCCTTTACATTATAGTCGCAATAACATAACTCTTTTGAATATTGTGCCTTATACCATACATTTATTTTATGACAGGGCTTGGGAGTTGTTACTGGTTGTTCTAGTCATATACTCAGCTTGGATATGCCCCTTTGAGTTTGCCTTTCTGCCTTATAAGCAAGATGGACTATTCATCATAGACAACGTTGTCAATGGCTTCTTCGCCATCGACATCGTGCTTACATTCTTTGTCGCATACCTAGATAGCCATTCTTATCTCCTCATTGATGATCCAAAGAAAATTGCAATCAGGTGAATAAATGTATATAGACTTTGTTCCTTCAAAACTGAAATGAATATAATAAAAACTCATCTTACTTCATATTGCAAACATGCAGGTACATATCAACCTGGTTTGCTTTTGATGTCTGCTCAACAGCACCACTTCAGCCGATCAGTCTCCTCTTCAACAATCATAGCAGTAGGCTTGGCTTCAAGGTTCTTAACATGCTTCGATTATGGCGCTTGAGACGAGTCAGTTCTCTGTTTGCAAGGTTTTCCATCATATCATATCTAACTTTATGGTTATGCTTTCAACTATGTAGCACTGACATTTTATATTAAAGGTGCGTCCGGTATTCAACACAACACGACACCGACATATGTGGTTACCTTTCACCACTTACATTTTCTCAAACTATTATGGGTGTTTACGTGTCAGTGTTGTGTCCAGTGTCTGTATCTGTGTCGGTGCTTCATAAGGTTTCATCAACATATTCTAGTAACAAGAATGTGTAATTTCTTACCAGCTTCTCCTTTGCTTTGCTTCAGACTTGAAAAGGACATTCGCTTCAATTATTTTTGGATTAGGTGCACTAAGTTGACCGCTGTAAGCCACTAAACCACATAAGTCTTCTTTCTTCCTTTACAATTTCAAAAAAAAAACTGAATTGTCACTTTTACCAAATTTCAGGTAACCTTGTTTGCAGTGCATTGTGCTGGATGCTTTAACTATGTAATTGCAGATAGGTATTCCGATTCCAAAAGAACTTGGATTGGAGCAGTGTACCCAAATTTTAAAGAAGAAAGTATCTGGGACAGATATATCACTGCAATGTACTGGTCCATTGTCACCCTTACTAC
Source organism: Oxytropis ochrocephala (assembly GCA_020916435.1). NCBI lineage: Eukaryota > Viridiplantae > Streptophyta > Magnoliopsida > Fabales > Fabaceae > Oxytropis > Oxytropis ochrocephala. Next base: position 9,313,798 of record CM037093.1, on the reverse strand, counting down.
CACTGGCTATGGAGATTTACATGCTGAGAACACAAGAGAGATGCTGTTTGATATTTCTTACATGCTTTTCAACTTGGGTTTAACATCATACATTATTGGAAACATAACTAACCTTGTAGTGCACTGGACCAGCCGCACCAAAAATTTTGTGAGTACTACTCTTAAGCTTAAGCTTCATCTGGTCTGAACTCTTCGACCCTATTTGGATAAACAACTTAATTAACTGCTTATAATATAAGTGCTTATGTATAAACTATTTCTAAAATAAGACATAAAATAAAGTCAAATTGTTTTCATAAGCTATTCTCGAGAGCTTATGAAAATAAGCTCATAAGCTAACAGTCTCACTAGTACTTATTCCAATAGAAAACCCAAATAAGCCAATTTAATTCAACAATACCCTTCAAAGTCATTATCCAGACCATTGTTCCAAAAGCTAGTTCTAAATATTGTGTAGGCCCCACCCCACATTGGCCATTATATATGAAACTGCAAGACTAGTAGAATCTTCCTCATGTTATGTTCCCCTTCAATTTTGTTTGTTAGCTATAGCTAATTGTATCTTTTCTAAAAATAAACTGGTTCAGATAAGAGGAACTTTATTTCTTCCCTCTTAATAAGAGAGGATTGGTTTTGGTGCTACAGAGGGATACAGTGAAAGCAGCATCTGAATTTGCTTCAAGAAATCATCTGCCACATTGCATACAGGATCAAATGTTGGCACACATATGTTTAAGGTATAGAACAGAAGGATTGAAGCAGCAAGAAACATTAAATGACCTTCCAAAGGCGATTCGTTCCAGCATTGCACACCATCTCTTTTTCCTGTCGTCCAGAAGGTCTACCTTTTCCAAGGCGTCTCCGTGACTTCCTTTTCCAACTGGTAATTACTAGCCCACATACATGGCTTGTTTGTTTCCACTTTTTGTCTCTTCTAAGAGCAAGAACTTAAGTTAAAACATGTCCAAATCTGACCCAATTAAATGAACCTTGCAATAATAGGTTTCAGAAATGGAAGCTGAATTTTTTCCACCTAAGGAAGATGTGATACTGCAAAATGAGTCTCCTACAGATCTTTACATTCTGGTTTCAGGGGCAGTGGTGAGTTAACTAAAGCATGAATAGTCTAGTAAACCATAAATGAATCTTAAAGAATGTCTACTAATTAAAATTTTTTTTTTTCAAATGGTTACTTGTTGCAGGAACTCATTCGCTACATAGATGGACATGACCAAGTATGTTATAATATTCAAACATGATATGTTTTTCCTTTCACTAAATTACACAGTGAAACAAACAACTGAACATAATTTCCTATCTCTTACATGAACAATTCAGATTCTAGAAAAGGCAATTGCAGTAGATGCATTCGGAGAGTTTGGAGTTTTATATCGTATACCACAGCCTTTCAGAGTTCAGACCACAGAAGTTTCTCAGATTTTGAGACTCAACAGAACATCCTTAATGAATATTTTACAAGCAAATCCAGGAGATGCACAGATTGTAATGGATAACCTTTTAATGGTACTTCCTAAGATATTCAAGGCTTCTAAACTCACAAATATGATTGTATTTATCATAATAGTAAACAATAATAGGTTCCTAACCATTTGTTACCCATAATGACAGAGATTAAATGGGCATGAAGCATTTGGCTTTGAAGATCCAGGTACAGTTCCTCCACATGAACTGTTTCACAGAGGTAACACAAAAGGAAGCTCTTCTCATGAGTGTGAAAATGATTTACATGACATAAATATAAGAGACTCAGACAACAATGTGCATAATGATGTTCATTTAGTCCCTAAATATAACATGATCCCTGAAGATGGCAGAAGAGATCTTCCATCAGCTGCACACAAAGGGAATCTAGACATTGTTGAAATTCTGCTTGAAAGAGATGCAAAAGTGAAGAACCCCCTAAATGCCATAGGGTGGACACAGAAGGCTCTAAAAAACAAGAGCATCTTTGACCAGATAATGAGTTATGAAAACGAGAATAAATCAAATGAACATAGAATAGAGATTGTTGAACCAGAAATCCTTAACCATAGGAGGAATGACTCAACCAGAAACAGTAGACAAGATGGTATTGGACATATCAACTTCCCATTAGAGAAAGTATATAGAGACTCCAAATCAACAAGTTCTAACTCTCCAAGGTTCACCAAGAAGAGGGTAACAATCCATTTGCAAGATGGATGGAGAAGTAGCTCACATGAACAAAATGGAAAACTCATAATCCTACCTGATTCATTAGAAGAGCTGCTCAAAATTGCTGGTAAGCCTGATGCATCAGATTCTTTTACCTTGAATTTTCTTTCATTTTATTTATTTATGTGGGGGTGGGATATGCTGCTAAAATCAGTAATATTTTGAACACGGAAGAATAGAACTTTGTATTTCCCTTACTTGCTACTTCTAACTTGCAATTTTGCAGGTGAAAAATTTGGCGGCTTCAACCCTACAAAAGTAATTAATAATGAGAATGCAGAGATAGACGACATTAATGTCATTCGAGATGGTGATCATCTCTTTGTTCTATGCGGCGATAAGGAAAATTTATGTTCATGATGTTACCAATGTAGATGTGAAGATAGATAGTGCCATTAGGAGCTGAATGGCAATGGTATACTAGAATAATTTTGAATGAATGATTTTCTTGTATTACACAATGGAACTGTACATATTTATATACAAGAAAGAATCTCTCAAATTAATAATAAGACTATATAAGAAAACTACATAAAACGGATAAAAGGTAAAGAGAAAGAATAAACAATAAAAGGAAAGAACAATCTTATTTATAATTAAGATCAACACTTCTTAAACTCCAGCATATATAAAATGGAGCAAAAGAATCTGATGTATCAAAAATTGGAGACTGAAGCAAAAGACTGAGATGTTTGGGAATTGGGAGGCAGTCCCAACTGATGCATTGAGGAATGGACTTGAAGCAAACAATGAGTTTCTCCAATATAGGATTGGTCGAACTTGATTCCAAATAGAGTAGAAGTCTTTTTTGGAGTTTAGCCAATACCTATAAATCATACTAACAGCAACTGCATCTCCTCAATAGTGGACTTGCTTTGTTTACATAATGGGGTGGGTCACGGAACCTGTATCCTCTCTTTCCCACTCTCCCTACATCTCCCTCCATCATCTCTATCTCTCTCCTAATTTCATCCTCTCTCATTATTGTTTTAAATTTTTTAATCATCTTCTCTCTCCTCTTCTCTCTCCTCTCACCTTTATGTTTTGTGATAGAGAGGAAGGAGAGAAGGAGAGGATCCAAACACGCCACAACAATGGCATGAGATGATAAGCTTCTTACTAGGGATTGGTCTTAGACAGATCAGAAGCCTTTTAGTGTGAAGTTGATAACAAAGTAGTCAAAATTGAAATCTTATTAGTAAGATTATAAGAACTTAGGATCTTTGAGAACCTAGCAACATGCAAAATCACAATCTGGTATGATCATGTGGGATCAACGATCTACTCGTAAAAATTGTGGGATCGATAAGTATTGAACAACTAGGTTTGCAGATCGTGGGTCACAACTTGGTTACAAAAAACTTTGTCCTGGGTTAAAATAGAAACCATAACCTGATTTTCAGCTTCAATCACCTGCAACCATGCTCGCTAGACTGATTCTGGTTTCTAGATTCATTCAAGCATCTCTCCTGTGAGCTTTCGGGTACTGCTCTAACTTGCAAAATTCCAGCTGAATAATTTGGCAGCTTCAACCCTACAGAAGTAATTTAATAAAGAGAAAGCAGAGATAGACGAAATTAACGTCATTCAAGACTGTGAGCATCTCTTCCTTTTAAGCAGAGATTGATAATGTCATTCAAGATTGTGATCATCGCTTTCTTCTTTGCAGCGAAGGTGAAATTGAGTTCGTGATGTAGCTATGAAGATAGAAAGTACGTTAAGGAACGTACTGATAAAGGTATAATCAAATATTTAAAATGCTGAGCATCCAGCAAGATTTTGGAATATCATACAACTCAATTACAAAAGTGGCTCTTCGTTTATAAACGTTGAAACAAAATTTTACAGTCTCATCAAACAGGGCTTGTTGTAAATCAAAGAAAAAAAAAGTCGTATAATGGAGTGAGTCTCTGAATCGTGTTTGCTGATGAATTTCGCGCTTCAAACAGTATTTGACAGTTTATTTTCCTTGAGAACCCAGCTAATTAATTCCTTTACACCAAGAATTGCTCTTGCATCTCACATTGAGCGACCACAATCTGGACTTCTAAAAACCATCTGTTGAATTTCCTTTGATGAATAATTTTTTTTTAATCATTTCTTCAAATTGATTGGTATAGGATGTGCTTCTGTGTTAAAAACGAATTTGTCCAATGGAATAAGGGAGCTGTCACTAAAAAGCAAGTATAAGTACTTCAGTGTTTCTCCTAGAAAGAAAGTCTCCATTTTATCTCTTTTAGGAGGAGGAACACTAGTAACATCGTCCAGAGAACAATAACCACCACTATCAACCTTTGTGTACTTTTCAAAAGCTTCAAAGATTTGCCAACCCCATTCTCGATATCTGTAAGAAAAATATACACATAATTATATTATATTATATTATATTATATTATATAAATCAGGAACAAAAAGACAAATTAATCTCATACATAAAGAGAAAGAAAGCATACTTTATATCTTCTGTAATACGGTACAAAACAAACAACGACTCCACAGTCTCAGGTCTCAAAAGATTATGACGATCAGCAGGTTTTATTATGATGTCATTGATATATTCCGAGCTCTTATTTCCTCCATCATAACCTTGTTCAGAAAATTCCTGGGGCATCAAAAGCATACACCATAAGCTAGATGTTATGTCTCCATCCTCAGTATATGTAAAAAAATAATTTCCATATGGAGCATTAATAAAACACTCTCTATGACGGCATCATAGAGCAGAGGATAATGAGATTCTTTGCTGCATTTGTATGTGATATTCTATCATTTAATCAATACAAAACGTCATAGAAGTCCTACTAACCTCAGTATGGAAGTAAGCAATTTCAGGAGCCAGACCAGTTGAAGTCACCGAGTACATCTCAAAGCATGTTTTAGTCAAATCTTCTGCAAGCTTCAAATTTTCTAAGTCTTCAAAGTTAAGCATATTGTTTTCCATTGCTTGTTTCTTTGTAAGGCCTTTAGTGGCACCAAGTGCAAGAGTGCCAGGTAAGAAACACACCTGAATGGGAGGCACCAAAGTTTACATCAATGTTAGTAGGTCAACGTCATCACTCTTCAGTAACCAAGTACCTCTTGATTATGATCAAAGAGCATTACTGAATTTTCACAAGGTGAAAATGAAATGGGAAAAATAAGCAAATAACTAGCATTTATAAATTGTAATAAGTTAAAATGACGAAGATAAATTTCCTATTTGACAGAACTGCTATTAGATGTTTTGCAATTGACTTTTGGGTGGGAATATTATAATTTCGCATAGTCCCTTGCATATTATATTATTATAGGGTGGGAATATCATAATTTCAGAAGCAATAAGTTTTTTGAATCTGACACTAAACGTAGATACACCAAACACAAATGAATAATTTCTAATAATAAACCATCCACAGTTGAGGGTTATCAATATATACATAGCAAGTGCAATATACTATGGCACAAAAACTTGATCAGTCCTTTTGGACTATTTAAGTTTTCTACTGAATAATATTTCCAAGCAACTAAATCATTAAATAAAGTTCATGCAAAGCCAAACACAAAATTAGGAAGCTCTTCCTACCAGGTGATCCATTTTCGGGCTGAAACCATTGTTTGATCCATAAGGCAATTCTCCAACAAAAACTAGTCCATTTGGAATTGATTTCTGAACAAGAAGATGCCTAACACCATTCATTGCTTCCTTATACATTTCATAGAGATATGATGTATTACTATCTCTGCTAGCTCCACTCTGAAGCCATACTTTAATTAAGTACTCATAGTAACTGTCGCCTCGAGATCCCAATCTAATATTTTCTCCACTAAATTGACCAGAATCAGGGCTGCATTTAATCAATAGAAATATCTAAATGTTAATAAAACTACGACTGGAGAAGGAACGAAGACACAAGCCTTGAAGTGGCTAAAAACAATTGGGGCAATCAAAGAAGCAACTAAACACAGACAAATTAAAAATTTTACGCGAGAAATACTGCAAGTGAAAATCAATGTCTAAACACACTAACTAATAAATATATGACAATCCATACCTAATGTAGATAGGAACTAGTCCTTCAATCTTAGGAAGAGTCTTTATGTGATCCATGACTTTCATTGCCTCCAAACCATATTTCTGATCACCAGATATAGAACTGAGATAATTGAACTCAAGCTGCAAAGTGGAAACTTCTGAGGTGCTACTCTGTCCACCGGGAGCTGGGTGTGCTGATGAGTCATGCAGAACAACATCACTGTATGGAATAGCAGTTGGACTAGCCGTGAAAGCAGACATCAGACGATCAGCCAAATTCTTGGCAGTTTCTAGATAAACAGCTGGTTTAGGTCCTGCATGAGTTAAGTTCATTCCTTCTACCCCACCACTTAAATGGTAGGCACTTAAAAGCCCACCCAAAACCCGTATTGTGGTTTCGAATAAATTGACTTGGCCTTTTTTGCTAATTCTCTCAGAAAGGTGTTCTTCAACCCAGGATCCTGCTTCAACAACGACTTCATCAATACCCATTATCATGGCCGTATCAAGAGCATCTACTACTGTAGCCCCTAATCCCCCTAACCCGTCAATTCCATGGTGGCTGATTGGCATAAGTTCATCATAACCCATGGCATATTTTTTGTATCCAGACCATGCATGAATAAAAGCTTCCTTGACTTTTTGTTGCCTAGCAATCCACATTGTCTTGACATCTAGAGTTGCAGGTACATTGCCAATACCATTATTGCTCCCTTTAGTATCAGGTGGTAATTGAGGAGGAAGCCTTGGAGCTCGTCTCCAGAACCTCTTTAATCTTCCAGCACCATTAGTACTTATGCTATCTTTTTCATTCATTGCATTTTGAACTGCCTCAGTTTGAGAAACTACACGAACCGGACTTGTTTTATGTGTCAGCGCAAGGTATGCTACACCAAAGATTAATACCAAGAACAGAAACTTTCCTGTACTACAGCTAATACAATCGCGCTTCCGATTACTGGTGAGGAAGCTCTGAGTAATAACCTGGAAAATCAACAAGTAGCAAACACATTTTCTCTTCACTTCTAATTTTCACTAAAAACAGAAAACATATTTGATACAACAAGGACAATACTCCAAATATGGGGGCATTTGAAAGAACTTATTTGTGTTTATCTTATGACATAAGCACTTGAATAAAGTGTTTGAAATAACTTATAATATATCCATAAGCTGTTTTCAGCTTATTTTTATAAGCTCTTCCATCTTATTTTTATCATCTTATTTTGATATGCACGCATTGGAAGATTTTTAAACTGGAAATTCACATGTAACAAAACCATTATTACACAGAAAGATACACGTATGGTCTTCATTGTAAGGAAAATCAAGAGAAACTAATGTCAACAAATTCACAAGGATACATTCACATAAACAAGCAAAGCTTAACAAGTATCTCAGAATGTTCCAGAATATCATATAGCAACTAATTCAGCAGAGAAATTAGCAGAGTGAGGAATTAATAAATCGGCAACATTTTGATCCTATTTAACAAGCAAGACATGCATCTGATAAATGAGCAAAACCAAAATCGAAAGAGTAATGGTGAATTGAAAAAGGGGAAAGAGACCTTGAAGAAAGAACGATGGCGAAACTTGGCGTTATCATAGTCAACATCTTTTCTGGAGTAAGGCAGAGACTTGGACATGCTGGATCTGATCCGAAATTCCAAGACAGGCACAACAACTTAGGTGGGAATTCGATTGTGTAGGAGGAGCACGACGCTGTGTCTATGCATCATCAACGATTCAACGCGCGCGACTTATAACAAACACTGTTTGAGGGATCACCGTTTGCAAGGAGCTTTCAGATTGTTGATGAAAGAGAAATAATTGGTGTACATAGGGGTGTTCGAGGTACGGTTTGGTTCGGTTTTGAGACAAAAAGTGAACCGAACCGCAAGGTAAAATTACATGCGGTCTGATTTGGTTCGGTTGATTTCTAAAATAAAAGCGAATCAAATCCAACCAAATCAAACAATGCGGTTTGGATTAGTTCGGTTTTTTCAAGAAAAATAATTTAAAACAGAGTTAAAATTAACTAACATAAAAAGACTAACATAAAAAGGCTAACATATAAATCTTTAAGAAAAAAATCTACTCAAATATATGTAGTATATAAATCACTCTCTTTTAATTTTTTTCAAATAAATTTAAAGATAATGTTTAAAAGAATTTGAATTAAATATTTTGTTGTAATTTTTAAATATAGTATAACAATATGGATTGTTTGTAAGTGAGTCAAAGAATTAATTGGATTTGGACTAGTAAGTGAGTGAGAGTTGGGTTGTAGTTGCATTTGGGTTAGTAAGTTAGTAAGGAAGGTTGTAATTCAACATGCCTTAGTACATTACTTTGCGGTTTAGTTTTGGTTCGGTTTGAAAATCAAAACCATGAACCGAACCGCATGTGATCTGAATGAAAAAAAGAACCGAACAAAATCGATCAAGCGGTTTTTGCAGTTTTCGGTTTGATTTGATTCGGTTTGCGGTTTTCCTATTGATTTGGTTCGGTTTTGTGTATCAATCTCGTATCGTTATTATTTTTCTTTAACCATGCATTGACTTACTACTACCGCTATTAATATCTCTGTCTAATAATAATAATGAAAAAAATAATAAGTTTTACTTTTACTTTTTTTAGCTGTTATATCTCACATCTTTAGGTAGATGTCCGATTAATTATTGTTGACATTCTACTAACATGTACGTGACGAATTAAAACAAGGTTTTTATTTTTTTCACCCCCTCATCATCTACCCCACCCCCATAATTACCCAAACGGACAAAAATACTCTTATTTTTTCCCAAAAATTACATGGTTTGTTAAAAAAAAAAAATTAAAAATTTCGGAATTACCTCTAAAAAAGGTAATTCCGGTTCAAAAAATAATAGAATTTCGGATTTACCCTATAATTCCGAAAATTACAATTTTTTTATTTCGAACGAATAATTTAGGCTAAAAATCGGTTTTGGACAACATACTACGATCGTAATGAAACCCACACCATTAGAAGCGAAAAAATCAAGAATCAAGACTCCTCTAAAAGGGACTTCTTACGGGACTACGACCTCAAAACCTCAAATTCCATCGTTTACGATTTTTTTTAATTTTTCATAGTCTCCAAAAAATCAAAAAAAAATTGTATAGCCTTATTTTAGTTTTGTTAGATTTTTAGTAGTGTTTTTATATTTTTTTTAGAGTAGTTTTGACTATTTTTAGTAGCCTTTTAGTAATAAAAATTAAAACAAATCGTATATATACGCACTGCAGGCGTCTGGATTGGCGGGATGCCTAGATGTCGCGCCGTTCACCTACTTTAAGTGCTTATTTTCAGTCATTTTTAGACATTTTGGACCTATAGTTGTATTTGTACTCCTATTTTATGTTGGTCATTTTATATATTTTGACCTATTGTTATTAAATCATAAATCGTTCGTATCATATTTCCAATAAAATGCGTTTAAATCTTAAGACCAAAATATAAACTTTTAAAAAAAAAAAAATTAAAAATTTGGAATTACCTTTTTAGAGGTAATTCAAATTTTTCATGATTATGAATCGAATTACCTTTTTAGAGGTAATTCAAATTTTAATTTTTTGAACAGGAATTACCTTATTTTGAGGTAATTCAAATATTTAATTTTTTTTTTAAACGCAGGGGTATTATTGGGATTTTTGAAATATGGGGGTGAGATAGAGAAGGAGGGGGGTGAGAAAAATAAAACCCTTAAAACAAATCTGTGATCGGCCCGACCAGATCACTGGGTCAATGATCGGACTGAAAGGTTACTGTTTGACCCCGCATGACCTGCAACACTCGTAAAACTTGATAAAAATAGGCATGTTGTTCACACATCACATAGTAATGATCCTTCTCAATCATTTGCTTCTATGACTGCTAACTACATCAACTATCATAATCCTAGTGACAAAAGTAATGTTTCCAAGCCTAGACAATCATCCCATAGCTTTTTTAGTAGCAAAGTATTTATTAAATTGGGGTACTAGGGCTACACCAACCCAAATACAACTTGAGGGATACACAAATAAGAGCTATTGCCTTTCAATACAATAAAGACGATCTACAAACCACTCATAATATAGAAATAGGGGATTTTTCCCCCTCAATAAAGAACATGCTCATGATAGTGATATAATTCAATCGATCGCATAGCTTGTAAATCTATCAGTCTCCCTGAAAAGGTATCATTGTTCCTGAGATCCCAAATAACTCATAAAGTAGTTGCCAAATAAGAGCCAAACTAAGATGACACTTTGGGAATGTATATTGTCCTTAAACTCATTAGTGATGTAGTGTGTCATTTTGGAAACTTGACAGGTGATGTGTTGTTATAAACTGAATCTTCGGTATTTTGGGGATGTTTGAAATACAAAGAAAACTCTGGCGAAATTTTGAAAGATATATCTTGTTTCTTTAAACTATTTGTCGTCCAAGAGTACTATTTGTCGTCCAAGAGTTGTTTTTCTTCGGCTTGCCGGACTAAGAGTTTAAGTCTGTGCGCCGGTCACGATTGTGGATTTTCGGCCGTGACAAGATGAATAAATGGTTCTTGAGAGGCACCACATAATATGCAGGAAGCAAAATCAAGGTCGGATATAACCCCTAGAAACCAGATTTGCCCGAGTTGGCACCCTATCAAAAAGTAACTGCCAAGAGAAAGTCCTCACCTTGGAAGGAGAAAAACTCTTCCAAAACGACTTAGAACGTAGGCCTCCTCATTTGAAATCTGAAGCACTCAAGACAAAGGCTCATGAGGGGAAATTAACCATAAGTAGAGGAGACAAGGAACATACCACTAGGATGTGGAGATCAAATCCACTGATCCCTTTCTGTAGACAATGTAACAAGAGCCAAAGTCATCAACAAATCGACCAAAAGTTACTTTTCCCAAGGGAATAATTGTCGCCTCCAAGTTTGACACCCTAGAGTCTTCAATGTGTCTGCCGCAACTAGCAATGGCCACGTCTGGATGTACAACTTCTAAGAATACTCTAGGGAACTTATCTAATAGAGGAGAATCACCAATGTATGTGTTTTGCAAAAACGAGGAGTCCCCCCAATCCCAAACCTTGCTCCTCACACTAGGCAATAACCAAGCAACTCTAGAATCACCTACTTCCCCCACTATATAGATGTCCTTCCACCATACTCGACGTCGAGGAAAGGAAACGAGACCCCAAAATACGAAAACCTAGTTGTTGGACTATATGATAACCTTAGAGGAGGTGAATAAGGTTATATATGGTAAAAATGAAATATTTTTATTTTCATATAGTCCAACACTAGTGATATTAGATCCATATATCACAGATAGAACTTTGCACCTTAAAGCCCCACCCTCTCCCAATAGCCTCCAACGCCTCTTAGCTAGCAAATTAAACTAGAATTGACACTCCAATTTTTTCTCAATCCTAGAATTCTCCACTTTTAGGTTAGCAAATGTCATCCCACTTTACCCATGGTATTTTCCCCTTCTAGTACTACCCCAAGCCCTGATCAATGAATCGAAAAACCCTTCAAATTGTATTTGATTCAATCCATGTAGTCAACTAGCCCTACGCACGGCTCCGATGCATGTTTCCCTTAACCAAGCCAATGCCTATGAGTCGTCAACTCATTCTTAAAGTAGCAAATGAGAGCCCTCACTCCTCCCACTATCTTAGGAGTTTACAGTTTAAAAAACTCCCTAGCCTTTATATCCTATTTACCAATTTCCATACCTTATACTCCTCAAACAAGAGAGGACGTATTAGTTCTACCTCCAAAGTTTCTTCATCAGTCACTACATATCTTCAATCTATCCATTCCACTTTATATGAACTCGCCTTGGTTAGTCATCTTAATGATGATCATTCAAAGTCAATTGATCATATCAATTACACTTTGAATGATCATAATATTATTCTTTTTTTATCTCTCTAGGTTGGATGTATTTTGTGGGTGACCATAATATTTTTTTTTAATTTAAAAAAGTCTTACAAATTCCCCAATCCCTATGTCTAGAAAAATATTACTTCAACTCTTGAAGAACGTAAACAAACTGTACAGAAAAGGAGTTAGTATCGATCTCCACTCCACTCCCTTCTTTGCTAATTTTCTTCTTCTTTATCTAAAAGCCACAAACAACCCATTGGAATTCCCGTTAACCCTCACAATCTAAGCGCTCTCTCACTTCCATTTTATTCCTTTACCACACAAATGCATTCACTAACTAGCCTCTTCGTTCTCATGGGAAATCTCCATATTCAAACCTTAACCTTCAGGTGCATATTAGGCACAATTCTATTCTTTCTCTTCCTCATAACTCACACAACAGCTTCATCTTCACATGACTCTTCCAATTCCAACCAAGAAATCCAAAAACAAAACCCACCTAGGTCAACTATGATCCCTTCCCACTATCACAATCACCAAGTGTTCTACCTCAAGAACACCGACCAACCCATGGTTTTTAGATCCTCACAAGAACGTGTCAAGAAGAGAAAGATAAAGAGAAACAAGAACATGAAGAAGAGGAAGAAGAGGGTTATCAAGAACATGCAGCCTTTCTCTGTTATGCTTCCAAAGGGTTTTGTTCCTCCTTCTGGTTCCTCACCTTGTCACAATGATCAACCTAACTCCCTTTCCTTCCATTGTCATCTCACCACTACTACAAAACCTTGAGGAATGTTAAAGGTTCAACCCACGTTATTATATATATATATATATGTTTGTCAGTTCTTCACTATATTAATTTATACATGAGGAAAGTTCCACACAAATTGGTCATGATCATATTGCTTTTTTGATCCTTTAATTTGTATTTTATTTTGATGTTGAAAAATAAGAATTTAAAGAGGTTAACAAAATGTACACATACAACTGTTATAAGTCAGTGAAGATATTGGTTCCTATATGTTTCTTTATTCCTTATTAGATTAGATTAGAATAGTATCATTACAAAGATATGCATGTCTGTTGAAGCATATATGTTTCTTAATTTCTACATCTTGCATAGAATTATTGCTGGTAATGAAGGAGTACTGCACGAGAGTCGAAGAATGAGAGAGGGGAATGGGTGCATGTGAATTTGCATCGTTGGGGAGAACTAAAATACGATCTAAGTTTAAAGGTCCTTTTTTGAAGTTTCGTGGCGTTTACTTTGTTTCGTGTATGCATGTAATTGCAAATGCAACGCATTGTAGGGATGGCTCTATAGACGATGTGCCACACAACTCGGATCCATGTCACACTCACAATAAATATCTATCTCCTTCACCAATTTACTTATTATATGAGAATTCTTTATTTGAATGATGGTTTTGTGAATGAAAGTGGACAAATCTGGCATTTTTATGGTGGGGCTACTTTTCTTTCTCTCTTTTATTTATATAAAAAGAGAGAAAGGAAAGTGGGCCCCACCGTATAAATGTTGTATTTGTCCACTTTGTCCACATAATTATTGTCCAAATAGCAATTCTGTTAATATATATATTCTCAATCTTCAAGGTTAACTCAAATGAAACTAGGCACGTTTGGATAACCAACTTAATTAAGCGCTTATAGCATAAACACTTATTATACAAGTGTTTATGTATAAGCTATTTCTACAATAAATGATAAAATGATGTTAAACTATTTTTCTATAAGCCATAAGCTGTTTACAAAATTTTACTTATGTTACTCGTAGCTTAGTAAATTTGTCGGTTCTCACAAATTTACTTATGTAGATAAGTAAATTTACTTATGTTTAACATAAATTTACTAAACTCTTTTGTATAAGCAAATCTCGCAAATCTACTTATGTTACTCGTAGTTTAGTAGTTCTTTCCATCAACCGCCTAATTGAACGCTTTTTGGAGTAGTTGGAGAACTCACAACCGAAGGACAAAGTTTCCCACTTAGTGTGATCGGTTGAAGAAAGGGAATGAACCACAAGCTCACGCTACATCATTAGATTAGACAAGGGTGCTTAGTTAGTCGATTTTAGGAGTCATTGTGGATTGGGCAACCCTTTCATGGCAAAGCTTTTTGGCATTCTTAATGGCTTATCAAAAATGTTATTTGGACAAAAAAAATTAGACAAAAATAGACAAAAACCAACTTACAACACTAATTAACCAAGTTTTTTAGACTATTAGTCAACCTGCTTTTTCACAGTTTTCGAGGCGTTGATTAAAAACTTGGTTAATTGATCACTTGGCTAATAGTCTAAAAAACTTGGTTAATTGGTGTTGTAAGTTGATTTTTATCGATTTTTGTCTAATTTTTTTTGTCTATATAACATTGTTGATGGCTTATTGATCACCCTAGAGCGTGGATACACGAGTGTTATTTTTGAAACATATTGTCTTGACGAGGTGAACCTCCTCCTGGACATAGATTTTTAAGCAATTCCATTCCCATGTTGCAACTCTTTTCGATATATGTGATCTAGTAAGTGAAGAAGCCAATTTCTTGTTCCCACGGTCTGCTAGGCAAATAAGGGTTTGTTTGGATAAATAGTTTAATTTAGTGCTTATGACATAAGTGCTTATCGTATAAGAGTTTATGTATAAGCTGTTTTTTATAAAACGAGATAAAATAATGTTAAATTATTTTTCTATAAGCTATAAGTTGTTTCATAAGCTATCTTGAGGAGCTTATGGAAATTAACTAAAAACGGCTTATGAATATGTCATGTCATGTTTGTTTTTCATAAAACTTTCAAACGATCTCACACAAGATTTACGTCAGTAGATAAGTCCAAATAAGTTGATCTAAACGAGCCCTTAAGTGTGTCAGTTTCCTAGCAAAACAGAGTGTTAGGTTTTCTATTAAACATCATGTTTGGGATACAATTCCTTCGTATCATACCAAAAAACAAAAGGATATCAAGTGAAAAAAAATACCAAATGATGAGTAAAGAAAAAAAAAAGAATTTAGGGACAAACATTATTTGTTAAAAATAAGTAGACAATTTGGAAAAATTTAAATATTTATGGGCCAAATGTTTAATTACAACAAAAACGGGTTTCTCAATGCAGGAAATTTTACTCTTTTCACGAATGCAGTGTTTCTCCACCGGCCAGCAAGAATGTGTGAAAAATAAAACATGTCAGTGAGGAAAATCGTCGAACACCTTAGATACCGCCATGGCGCGCCCAAAACACTCTCCTCAATTCACACTTTCTTCTCACCTCATTCCACTACTTCCCTGCAAACTACGAACCACACCCTCCAACCCATACAACAAGACCCTCACTCTCTTCTCAAACAAGACCCAACTGAAATATGCACTTCTTTATGGGTCAAAACCTTCTCTTCACCAAAAACCACTTCCTTCCCCAACCTCAACGGTTTCTTCTCCAATTTCGATCTCTGGGTCTTCGCTTACCAACGCTCTTGCGCCCACGTCACCGGCACTTTCCCTCCTCGCAACGCAATTCACACCAACGTCCTCCGTGACCTTCTCTCTCTTCGGAACATTGTTACCCGTGGTCGTTTTTCATGGAACGACAAAACTCATCAATTAATTCGTAGCCCAAACGACAAAACCTCTTATAAACCCCTCTCAAAACGAAAACTTCAATCCTTTATTGATTCCAATGAGCCTTGTTTTCAGGATAGGGTTGTTCAGGAGGTTTTGTTGATGATTCTTGAACCTGTTTTTGAACCTAGGTTTTCTTCCAAATCACACGCTTTTCGACCTGGGAGAAATGCCCATACTGTTATTCGAACCATTCGGAGTAATTTTGCTGGTTATTTGTGGTTTTAAAGGGTGATTTGAGTGAGATTTTTGATAATGTAGATACAAATGTTGTGATGGATTGTGTTGAAAAGGGTACTAGAGATAGGAAAGTGTTGAGTTTGATTAAATCGGCATTGGTGGGGCGAGTTTCGTGCAAAGTTGTAGTAGAGGGTGAGGAGTTGAAGAAGGATAAGAAGAGGAAAGCTACTAAGAAGAGGATTCTCAACGAGAATGAACCGAAACCGGATCCTTATTGGTTAAGAACATTCTTCAGTTTTGCTCCTGAGGAGGCTGCTAAGGTACCTTCTTATGGCCATTGTGGTATTTTAAGTCCATTGATTGCTAATATTTGTCTTAATGAAATGGATCATATGATGGAAGAAATGATTGTTGAGTTTTTAGGCCTTGTAAATTTGATTCGATATGGAAGAATTCGATTGATGATGGATGTCATAACCCGGCATGGCCCGAGTTTGTTCCATCTAGTGGGAAAGAAAAAACTAGGAAGATGGATTACATAAGATATGGGGGTCATTTTTTGATTGGGATTAGGGGTCCTAGGGAGGATGCAGTGGAAATTAGGAAGAAAATTGTTAAGTTTTGTGAGAGTACTTTTGGGTTAAGGTTGGATAATTCAAAGTTGGAGATTGAGCATATTTCAAGGGAGTTCAATTCTTGGATCATATAATATGCAGAAGGGTGATACATCCCACCTTGAGGTACACTGGTTCTGGAGGTAACATAGTGAGTGAAAAAGGTGTGGGAACTTTGCTTTCAGTAACTGCTAGTTTGCAACAATGCATACGACAATTTCGGCGGATTGAGCTTGTGAAGGGTGATAAGGACCCTGAGCCGCTTCCTTGTAATCCTATGTTGTATTCAGGTCAAGCTCATACAAACTCCCAAATGAATAAATTCCTTGAGACCATGGCTGATTGGTATAAGTATGCTGATAATCGCAAAAAAGTTGTTGGCTTTTGCGCCTATGTCGTTCGTAGCTCTTTGGCTAAGTTGTATGCTGCTAGGTACAGGTTAAAGTCGCGTGCCAAAGTGTATGGAATTGCTTCGCGAAATCTCAGCCGTCCTCTTAGAGAGAGTAGTAACAATTCTGCACCTGAGTATTCAGATCTTTTGAGGATGGGGCTGGTTGATGCAATTGAAGGTGTTCAGTTTTCACATATGTCGTTAATTCCATCTTGTGATTATACTCCATTTCCGAGAAATTGGATACCGGATCATGAGAGGGTGTTGCATGAGTATATAAAACTTGACAATCCCAAGTTTTTTTGTGACTTGCTCAGATTTGTTAAACAAAAAGGATTAGGTCTTCCTCAAGATGAAATATCTCAAATGGTATGGGACTACAAAACCCTTGGGGTTCGATATTTTCGATCCAAAGCGGATAAAGAAGCAAAAGCTAATTTAATGGAGATAACTGAGTAAGTTTGGACTTGATCAATATTCTGCTTCCAGATTGTTTATCACATAGAAAAATGGCTATGTGCATTGTTGAGCCATTTTTAATGTTGAGTATCAAAGTCCTTTAAATGGAGTACTATTGTCACAAGAAATGTTATTCCATGCTGACATTGTCTATATCTAAGATAGAATGCATCCTTTGGAAGGGTGTGACTCAGATGACAGTGTTGTAATTAATAACAGACGATATAGAACATGGCAACAGGTAGAAACAGAATTTTCTACATTGTTGAATTGCTTGTAATCAGTGATTTTTTTTTCATTATAATTTCACATAAATTGAAGTTGGGGTTTTCCCAAGATGTTATACCTAGTGTGAAATTGTGAATCCTAGAGGATAGTATTGTTAATGGCAACTGAGAAGGATTCAATTCAATTTCATGGATGTTTAAAAGTTGTTCTTTTTCCATACGAACTTTCTATTTTTTCACTCCTTAACAAGTGTCTTAAGGCACTAGTTAGCAATACGCTTTTTGTTCAACATATCAAGGAATAGTTGTTTATTTGTTGTCACTACTCACTAGGGCTGTTCAAACTAACTCTCGAACTGAACTGCCAAACCGAACCAAACTGTTTCAAACCGAATTTTTAGTAACAGTTCTCAACCGAACTGCCCTTTATTCAACACAGTTCACTAATCGAACTGTTAAACTCAGTTCAGGTTAGAGAACTGAAAACTGTTAAGTGTAAGTTCCTAAGGCTAAATCAATAAGTGTAAGTTCAGTTCACAGATACGATTCACGAACCTCTATTCGTCTCCCTCACGCACGCACTGATGCACATAGTTTCCTCTCCCTCACGCACGCACGTAGTTTCACTTTCCTCTTTGCGATTTGTGAAACCAAATCCTTGATTGTGAACCAAATTGAGAGCCCCAATCCTTTATTGTGAACCCTAATCCCATTCCTCTCTTGATTGTGAACCCTAATCTCATTCCTCTCTTGATTGCGAACCCTAATCTCATTTCTCTCTTGATTTTGAACCCTAATCCTATTCCTCTCCGTGATTTTGAGCCCTAATCTTAGATCGAACTGTGAACTGAAGAAATGAAGAACGAACTGCGAACCATCTCTGAAGCTTCTGATTTAATCTTCTCTCAATTAGGTAAAGCTTCTTCAATCTTCACTCTGTCAGGGTTGTGTATCGTTTTTTTTTCTAGGTTTTACATGGTCTTAGATTCACTTGTTGCATTCTTCGATCATTTTTCAAATTTCATGATTCGGGTTTTCCATGTTTAATGTTGAGGGGTTTTTGTGAGATTTGGGATTAGTTTGTGGTCTGTTATCCTATGGGTCCGTTTGATTTGCAAACAAAGACAGATCTTGATCTGATTTGGGCAGGCGATCTTTGGACAGAGACAGATCTGGACAAGCTATTGTCTAGTACATTGTTTGGTGAATCATGGACAGCACAAGAAAAAAATGTAAATTTTATGATAATTATTTTTCTAATGTTTATAATGATTTTATAAAACATATATTATAATGCAATTAAAAAATTATAAAGAAAAACATACGAATGAGAATATGGAAGAGATGTCCTGAGATGACAAGATACAAAAGAGATGAGAGGTGAAGAGGGGCGAGAGAAACAGAGATGAAGGAGATAGGTCATGAGATGAGAAAATATTAGAGAGGTATAAAAAATGACAAAGAAGAATGGGATATATGAGAGAGAGAGAGAGAGAGAAGAATGAGATAGGAGAGAGAGAGAGAGAGAGAGAGAGAGAGAGAATAGAGGAGAGAAAAAAATTATTGTATAGGAAATAAAAATGATATTTTGGTATTTTTTTGAGTGATCGTAACGTTATCTTGTGGAACAAAAGTTATCTTGTGGTTTTGTGAGTCTGAGAGGAATCTGGGTCTTTGACTGAGTCCCTTGCTCTCATTTTACGTCAAATCTTTGGGAAATTGTCAGGTCAGGTCACTTCTTCTTATCGCTAATGAATCAAACGCACCCTATGTCTACTTTTCTTTATCTTATTTATATATTGAAAGTGGATAATCAGTTTGTTGGGTTTGTTTGCATTATAGTCCGTGTTTCGTTGAGATGGGAAGTGAAGAGGAGAATGTGGAATTCTACTTGAGATACTGTGTGAAAACAAATGTGCTGATGTTTGTAGTGTAGTGATGATGAAAACAAGTAGTATTTTAATAATTTTTTATCCATTAACTGTTTTGGGTATTCTGATATTAATGTATCTTTCTTGCTTTCTTCAATCATTTTGGAACAAAAGGGTCTATTTTGATATCCAAGTTGAAGCCAATAATTTTGTTTTCTACGTACTGAGAAGGAACGGAGCAATTGTAATAGATCTTAATAATGCTGTGAAGGTCAAAAGGGCAGTTAGATTATTAGAGAGATTTAATGTTAGTATTGATGGTTTGGAATGTTGTTTAGACTTTAGATTGCTTATTTAAATTATAAACCAGAAACTATTAGTTGTGCTATTGTTGTGCCTCTATGGGCTTAATAATGGATAAAACAGTTAAAAAAATTCAGTTCTGAAACAGTTTGGTTTGGAAATAAAAAACTATGAACCGAATTGTTAATATAATTTAGTTCGGTTTGACGAATTGTTATTGGAGTTCAGTTCAGTTCTCCTCCTGAATTGAACCGTGAACAGCCCTACGTACTCACAAGTCACATCTATTTATCTGTATACAAAGTAAAATGCCTCTATGGGCTCAATATTAGTTTAAAATAAACTAATTATTTTTATCGTATTTTACTATCAAAATCTACAACATAAACTTTTTTGTTTTTAATATTAATTAAATATTGTCAAAAAAAAACTATTCAATATGATGATTTTCTTGATTTTAATTGAAGTTAATACACGGTCTCCTGCTTTCAGATTTTTCTAACGTATTGTGTGTACACGGTAATTCCTTGATTTCCAAGGTTAGTATTTTCTTGTTTTATGCTGAAGGTGGAACTAATATTAAGACTCATAATCTTTCTATTTAATGACTTGTCTATGTTTTAATTTCCAGCTAGTGAAATATTTTAATTTGATTTAAACTATTGTCTCCTAGTACGTTAGACTTTTTGATCTATATACACATAAGGGAAGTGTATTACTACTACTGACTACTTTCTCTATCAATTTGAAAATTCAACGTTCTACTCCAAGCATTGAAAGAAATCAAATATATTTGATTTCCTAATATTAATTAATAATTAATTTGCTGTCTCACACCCCTAATCTTCTAGTACTATAAATTAAAAGAGCAACGAAAGACATATACATCATTGTCTGTCAACGCAAAAATCAAAAGAATGGGTTTAGGTAACTACCACTACTTCACCTTCTTTTTAATTTTCTTCTTCTCATTATGTTTTCTAAGTACTACTAGTACATCATCAACAAAAAAAGTGGTCAATATTGACATAAAAATGACTTGCCAAACAACACCCAAAGGATTTGGAACTAAGTTGTTTTGAGAATCCTAGATTTGTTCTCAAACGAGGTGATCACTACAACATAAATCTACAAGTGGATCATCAAAGTTCACCACCATCTTGCAGCGGTTGGTGGTCGCTAAAGTTCACGTTCGACCCTTTGTATGTGTACGATGATAAGAGAGACAATGATCATCGAACCATTTATTGGTCTGTTAGAAAAGACGGTTTCTATCTCAGCTGGGATCGATCTAATTGGAAGATCGTTCAATATTGGTCCACTGAATAAGTCATCAAAATCATACTATGTCCCTTAGAATCCAATAATACAGATTTATGAGAGCTATAGAACAGATCATGTTCAAGTAAGGTCGTATACTAT
Source organism: Oxytropis ochrocephala (assembly GCA_020916435.1). Taxonomy (NCBI): domain Eukaryota; kingdom Viridiplantae; phylum Streptophyta; class Magnoliopsida; order Fabales; family Fabaceae; genus Oxytropis; species Oxytropis ochrocephala. Next base: position 9,292,573 of record CM037093.1, on the reverse strand, counting down.
GTCCCTTGAAATCTTCTATTCTCTATGAAGTTGTTTATTTAAATTTATATTAATAATAAGGGTTTTCTTATATCATGTTTGGTTGTCCAAGCTCCATTTTGTAAACTTTCATTCAAGCACGCTATTCCATCACAATTTTTTCCCTGATAGTTTGATACTAGCTCCGTTTAGGTCCCCTTGACCAGTGTTATTAAAACCATACCCTACCGTTCGGTCGGACCGGTCGACCAGATTTCGGTGGGGTTACCGGCACGGCTTGCATGTTAAAAGCAGATTGCACGCAAACCGATTTCAGTGAACTAGCCCGGTCCGATGGCCTGCAGTAGGGTAGGGTTTTGGAAATTGAAGACTTGTGTTAATTTTGGGGTGATATTTTTTTTTCCAGATTTTTAAGTTATAAATTTATACATATCATATCTATTTTTAGTACTTTTTAAAAGTGTCCGGCTCATGCGGCCCGACCAAAGACTGGCCGGCTCGACTAGAGAACCAGTGAACCAGTGCCTTGACCAGCACGATGACCGGTCCGGCTTTAATAACATTGCCCTTGACATAAGTAGAGGTTGTAACATGTACTCTCACTCGAGAACACAGAACAATGAATCTTCCTATCAAGAAAATTATCCTATGCAATTTTAATATAAAAAATAGGCTTAAATATGTTTTAAGCCCCTGCAAATATAGCTGTTTTGGTTTAGCACCCTGCAAATTTTTTTTAGTAAAAAGTCCTTGCAAAATACTAGTGTTTTGATGTAGGCTCTTCTGTTAGTGTTCTATTAGACAGACGTTAAAAAAATGCCAATGTGTCTGCGACATGGTAAAAAGTCTTGCAAAATAGTGTGTTTTGATATTAGCCCTCGCAAAATACTATTTTTTGATATTAGCCCTTGCAAAATATTGTGTTTTGATATTAGGTCTTGCAAATATTAACCCTATTTCTAGTTTCTTCTTCTTCCTCTGTTCTCTTCTATGACACCTCCATGAATTGTTACAATCGTGAAAATGGGGTTCCTTTCTCACTTCTCTCTTTTTTGTGTTCTTGTTTCTGATCCAGATTCCTCTACTCATTATCAATCTTGCCATTATCAATTTTCCCCCTTTTTTTCAAGATTCCTCGTGAAAGATTAGGGATTTGATTAGAGATTTGATTCTGAAATTAGGATTAGAGATTTGATTCTAAAACTAGGGCTTTTCTTTCAATCTGAAACTATGCAACAAATTGGAGCTACAAGAACAACATAGATGAAGTTTGTGAATAGAAAGATGGAAAGGAAGGAGAAAAAGTTGAAGGCATCAATGGTGGTGCTCTATGATTACGTGAGAGAGAAGATGGAAGATTGAGAGAGATGGAGTTGAAAGAAAGAATAGAGTGGTTGTGGTGGTGGTGGTGGTGGTGGTGTGGGTGAGAGAGAGAGAGAGGAGAGGGCGGTTGTGGGTGAGAGAAAGAAGAGAGTGGTTGTGGTGTGGTGGTTGTGGTGTGGCTGAGAGAGAGAAGAGAGTGGATGTGGTGGTGGTGGTGTTGTGGTTGTGGTGTGGGTGAGAGAGAGACAGAGAAGAGAGTGGTTGTGGTGGTGGTGGTGGTTGTGGTGTGGGAGAGATAGAGAAGAGAGTGGAAAAGAAAGGGAATAATAGAAAATAATGAGTTGGCATGTCAAATAAGCACTTAAAATAAATAAAAATGAATATTAAATGACATATAGGTATTAAAGTCAAGTAAGTCGTGATTTTGTAACATATCTCTAACTGAAGGGCCTAAATCAAAACACTGCATTTTGCAAGAACTTTTTACTAATTTTTTTTTTTTGCAGGGTGTTAAACCAAAACACACTATATTTGCAGGGGCTTCAAACATATTTAAGCTAGAAAATAAAAACGGCTCAGTTTGGATTGGATTTTCCTAAATCAGTTACTCAAACTAATTAGAATTACTTGATTTGGATTAGTTTGGATTTTACGTTTTTTTTTTTCAAAATCTGAATCAAACCAATCCGGTATTGAATAAGTTGATTTGGATTGTGCTATTGAAATGTTAATTTTTATATATAAAAAACTATATTGTTTTTGTAATATTCCAAACACTACTAAATAGCCAAAAAAGTTGTAAAATTTAATTAAAACCAAATCAAACTCAAAAGTATTAAAATTATACAATTTAATCATAAAATATTATTAAAGTAAAAAGTTTGAGCAAATACACATTGTTCTCCTAAAATCACAAAACTACTATAACCTAGTATGAGTTGGTTTGGATTTGCGTTTTTTAAAGATTTGTTGCCCGAACCAAATAACTATTGGTTCGTTCGGGTTGGTTTGAGTTTGACCCTAACATAAAAAATGTTGGAACTAAACATATCAATTTGGATTGAATTGTGGGTTGGTTTGGATTTAGAACACACCTACCAACATTGTGTTGTGATTGGAAAACAACACCTATACCATGCATACGCTTTTTTTATAAGCAAATATTAGTGGAGGTGAGGAATGTTAGTTTTGGGGTTTTATTGCGGATCTCCTAACTGCGATAAAGAGTTTTTACCCCATAGGACCAATATGCGTAACCACATCTAAGTTTTCTCCTTATAAAGAGTTTTTACCCCATCAATCAGGTATAATTTGCCACGATGACATTAAAAAATGGTTGAGTCTTCTTCCAACTATATTAATTGAAAGTCAATTATAATATGACTTGTGATTGATTGTCGGTGTAAAAACCGACAGTGCATAATAGGCATTTGATAAGAATTTAATTAGTATGCACCGATAATCATATTCCACACTATCAACGAATCAAAAATTAATAGGCATAATATTTGACTTTTAATCCAATCATCTTCAAAGTTGTACACATTATTTTTTTGACAGAAGAGTTGCACACATCATGATTTATTTAGTTGGGAGGTAATAATATTTACATTTTTGGTGTATATACATAATTTCCATAAAGCTTATATAATTAATGTACATAATTTCCCTAAGAACTTTAAAACAAGCTTTATGTTGTATGTTGATGTTTTTGCGGTGTCTGTTCATCTTGGAGATGGAATGCTGAGAGAGGAAATGACCTAGCTATCCCTGATGAATTAGCAAACAAGATCTTATCAGAAGAAGGATCATTAACAAAAATATCAGAGATGTTGATCCATATAAAGAACTCCTTAGTCTTAACACCGGTAACCCTTCTCATTCTGTGTTCCTCCACGAAAGCCGTTACTACCGTTTCAAACAATACGGTTCGTCTAATAGCGTTGAAACAGTGCACCTTCTTGTGGCTTTGCTTCAACCACACGAATCCTGTGGTACGGTTATAACCCATTTCGATGATGTTTTCTAAAGGAAGTAACCCTATTGGAAGGTGAATTTCGTCTAGAAGAAGATGTGATTTTTCCTTGCATATTGCTTCTCCTTCGTAGATTTCTGCGTCTTTCCTTTGTTCTGCTATTTTCTCTTGTTGGGTTTCCATGTTTTGATCTTTTATCAATTTAGTCAATGGGAACAAAACAACGTTGTTTCACCGTGGTGTTTGAAATTTTTAAGGTTTATATAAGGGGATGGGAAATATTTTAGTGGAAGTAACTAGAATTAGAATATAGGAAGAATAAAGTGTGTTGTTGTGGGGCTAATGACAATTTTTGTGGGGCTGAAGGTTGTTTGGTAGTTAAGGTAGTTAAATAAGGATGGGGTGGGGATCACATTCTACTAATCAAATAATTAACCTCCACTAACTATTGTTGTCATGTCATGATTTTTGTGACAAAATAACACGTACGACTCATACAAGACAAGAGTGTTAGCCCACTTTCTAACATTTCATATTTGAAAATACTTTCTCGGGTGATTCTAGGGTGAGGGAAGAAGAAATCAAATCCTCAGTGGGTGAATCACTATATATAACCAAATCACGATGTAATATAAAAATTCATATTTGTTGATATTTAATATTTGTTGATTCAATCTTAACCACTCATGACATTTTACATGATATCCAACAATCAATTTTAGTGGTTCACCGGTGAGTGGTTTGATTTGCTTCTCACCCTAGAAACACCCATTTTGGATTTTGATTTGTAAACTTGTCTGGCTAACTATGGGTTTAATTAGTATATTACATTATTAATCAATAAAAAAATTTGGTATGAGTGACTTTAAAGATAGTTAATATGTTGTAAAAAAAGATAGTTAACAGAAAATTAAATATTTTTTATGAATTGTCAGCTCGTGATGGGCAGACATTGTAAAAAAATTGAAACGACATAAAATACTAGCTTGGGGGTGTTCAAAATTCACATTACATCCTCAATAATTCACATTTAGTGTTCAAAATTCTTGGGGGTGTTGGACCTAAATAAAGGTGGTTTAATTATATAGTAGAAGTATGCCCGTGCTAACATCGTCTTTTTTATAAATAGATTTGGATAAAATTCAATCACATTAAAAAAAAATGAATAAAGAGAAATTTAGACAGCCCATTGTTTTTATAATGTAGTTGAAGTGAAAAGAGAAATGGAAAAAGTAATGGTGGAGAGAAAATAGAAAAAATAATATAACTATATGTAGATAGAAAAGTGAAATAGTAAATTATTATGAAGGACAAAGTTGTAATTTACATTGTTCATTTTTTTATATAGCGTAGTAGTTGAGTTGATATGAAGGAAAAATTATATTTTACACAACCCATTGTTTTTCTATAGTGTAGTTGAAGGGGGGGAGAGAAATAGAAAAAATAAAATAAATAAATGTAGAGAGAAATCAAATAGTAAAGTTATTATGAATGACAAAATTGTAATTTACACATCTCATTGTTTTGATATAGTGTAGTTGATATGAAAGTTAAAATTATAATTTACACCACTCATTGTTTTTATATAGTGATTTTTAATAAAAAGATTATTTTCTATCTAAAAATAATAATTGTATAAATAGCTAAACGTATTTTCTACGTTTAATCCTCTACGTAGCTAAAATCAGGGCCGTCCCAATTAAGCAATTTGGAGACCCTGTGCAAATTCTAAAAATTAGGCCCCTAACTATACTTTTATCAATTATATCACTAAAAGTTCAAACTATTTATTTAAGAGTTCTACATCTACTAAAGTATTAATCAGTTCCACGTCTTCATGTCTTAAAGCAACCAAGATGAAAAATGGGCCCCCAAAAACACTCCATTGGATTGGGCCCTGTGCTACTGCACAGGGTACACTGCTGAAGGGCCGGCCCTGCTAAAAATAATAGTTGTATGGGTTAAGTACCCCTTGTGCTCATCTATATATTTAATCTTCTACGTTAGACTTTAAAAAAAATTGTATAAATAGCTAAACGTACATTCTTGCAAAGAATCAGTTGCAAATATGGCCTAAATGTACATTCTTATTTAATATAAATATAAATGTAAATTGATTAAAAGTAAAATATGAGTCATTTTCTACATGTCTATATATGTTGCAAAATGGTACATGCATATTGTATTTGAAATTTATAGTTTCATAAGTGCAAGCGTTCTATGGGATTGGGATGGTTGTTATTGCTACCTTTTAGTTTTCTGGATAATGTTGGAAATTCTTCATAATTTTAACCGTTTCACGTTTACTATTTTTTTTTTTAGGTTGAGATTTGAGAGTAAATAAAATTCAATTGATTATGTTCCTAACCGAACTGGCAGTAAACACAGAGCTCGACCTCAGCTCTGCTTGACTCGAGAAGGAAGAATCCACCAACCTGAGTAACCTATCGCCTATAATTCTTCATCTATAAGCTCTGTTTGGTGGCCCCATCCATTAGCGATATAGTGGATGAAGTAAGCGGATGAAAATGCGCGTGTTTGATAAAAGACTAGCGTTTTGCATTTTTGGGTAGTGTTTAACATTTTTTCAAAGCGCTACTTCAAATAGCGTTTCAAAAAGCTAGCGGACAATGACGGATAACGTCTCACTTTTTTTGGCATTTTTACCCATGCTGTTTTTCTTAAATTTCTTCTCTATCATTATTAAATAAATATAATCATGAACTAAATAAATATATTTTTTTATGTCATTTTACATTTATCAATTTAGTTCAACCATTAGTTTTACCAAACACATCAATTCTTTATCAAATAACCTAACTCATCTACTATCCATTATCCGCTAGCTCACCCACTATCATTTCTCATCCATTAGCTTATCTGCTATCCATTAGTAAACAAAACCTTAATTTGCTTGGCTTCCCCACCATTTTGGAATTTAGCTAGATTATAGGGGAAATCCTCGATTTCCATTCATGTCTGTCTTGTAGCAGTCGGTCGGTCATAATGTGTAATAAGTAGCATTAATCGCACCTTGTACTATAAATACTAGTATCCATTACGAGCCTTTGCATTGCGGGTATTACCCGACATCGTGAGTAATAGTGCCAACTTTGGTTATTAAGAGGAGATAGTTAATTTTATGATTTTGTCGATAAAGCGATGATAATGTGTGAGTCTCCTAAAATTCCAATTAGTATGCTATTATGAAGTATAAATTATAATATTTAGGCCTATATATATATATATATATATATATATATATATATATATATATATATATATATATATATATATATATATATATATCAAACATTGGGGCATTGACCACATCAAATGATTTATCGAGAAAGAATAATGGGACGGTAAATAAAAGTCATAATTAGTAGTGGAAAAAACATTTTAGTCTATGGGCAGGAGTACAATCATGTCAACAACTTGTTTCAAATTGAGACAAAATGGACAATATGAAAAGAAAACTACTTCTTGAAGGGTGTATTAGGAATTTGCCGTTTTCTTAGTGGGCCTTTTAGGCAACTTTGTTTAAGTGGAAAATAAGTAAAATCCCAATAACGATTCTAATAGTCGACGCATCGGTGACCTAGGAGGCTTGGCTTGAGAGAGGAGGCGTTCTTCATTTTGGGTAGCAAACAACCAACGGCGCTCGTCCATCGTGATTTTCGTCATTCATGGCGACGAAAAGAAGCGTCATCTTCCTCATGGCCCGGGTTTGAAGGAAAGCGACGCGCCAACTGCGCTACGATTGGCGATGAAGAACTAATTGAGGTAACTTTAACAAAATCGGTTAAATCGTGTTTAACGTTATACGCATATGCTAATTCGCAACTTAATCGATCATTAATGAGATCAATTGTCCAATCTTCTCGCGATTGCCATCGAATGCTTCCCCATCCTTCTCAATTTTCCTAAGCGTGTCTATTGCATTACGATTTCTTTCTTTAGTTAGGGTTTTCTCCAAATGTATTCTATTTGGAGATCTTTTTGGTTTTATCCTGGATTAGCATCCTCTCTCTCGTGCACACACACACACACACACACACACACACACACACACACACACACACACACACACACACACACACACACACACACACACACACACACACACACACACACACACACACACACACACACACACACACACACACACACACACACACACACACACACACACACACACACACACACACACACACACACACACACACACACACACACACACACACACACACACACACACACACACACACACACACACACACACACACACACACACACACACACACACACACACACACACACACACACACACACACACACACACACACACACAGTATCTCTTCCAAGTTATCCAAACACTCCTGAAAGCTATCACCAAACACAGAGAAGTCATCCATAAAAACCTCCATAGATTTTTCAATGAAGTCAGAGAATATGGACATCATGCATCTCTCGGAAAGTTGCGGGGGCATTACACGATCCAAAGGGCATTCTCCTAAAAGCAAATGTACCATAAGGACATGTGAATGTGGTCTTTTCTTTGGTCTTGAGGAACTATTGCTATTTGGTTATAGCGAATAGCCATCAAGAAAGCAATAATAGTCCTTACCACGTGAAGTCGTCAACATTTGGTCAATAAAGGGAAGAGGAAAATGGTCTTTCTTTGTGGCCTTGTTCAATTTCACCTGTAGTCCATGCAAATCCTCAACCGATCCACTTTGTTCTTGTGGGAATCAACTCATTTTTGTCATTTGTGATCACGGTGACACCACCCTTTTGGGAACACATTGTCTGAGGGCTAACCCGTACCTTTGTCGGAAATAGGATACACAATCCTGCATCTAACCACTTGAGGATTTCTTTCTTCACCACTTCCTTCATTATGGGATTAAGCCTCTTTGACCTTGATGCTATGTTTAGCATTTTCCTCTAACACAATCTGTGCATGCAGTTGTAGGACTTATCCCATGTATATCGGACATTTGCCAACCTATTGCCTTTTATGCCTCTTGAGTTGTAATGAGCTCCACCTCTTGGTTTTGGTTCAAACTAGCGAGAAATGATGGCAGGTAGAGTCTCATTGTCCCCGGATATGCATATTTGGTGCTTGGGTAATTCTTTCAACTCTAGATCGGTGGTTGAACAATAGAAGGAACACTCTTCTTGAGGTTTGAATTTTCTTGCTCTAGTGACTCATATCTCCTAGTCCAAACCTCATTCACGACTTGCTTGCCTTCTTGAAATTCTTCTTCTTCCAACAATTCATGTTCCTCGGTATTGTTTAGCACCTTTCCCAGTGGTTGTTAGATTTTTGAAAATGTTTTTGAACCACTTGGTCAGAGAGAAACCACAAAGGAACACTCTTGATATTGACATCCGGAAGTTTTAATGCATTGAGAACATTGATTTTCACTTCTTGGTCATTAACTCTCATTGTCAATTCTCCTTTTTGAACATCTATGAGTGTCTTCCACTGTAGCAAGAAGGGTCTACCTAAAATGATAGGTACCTCTGCATCGCTTCAAAATCTAGAATAACAAAGTCAACGGGAAAAACAAATTTATCTACCTTAATTAAAACATCCTCCGGTATTCCTTCGGGATAGGCAAGTGACCTATCGGCTAAGCGAAGGCTTACTGAAATAGGCTGGCGGTTCTATACCCGATTGTGTGTAAATGGACTTAGGCATTAAGTTAATGCTTGCCCCCTAAGTCACATAAAGCACGACCGAATAAAAATTTCCAATGGAGCAGGTATTGTGAAGCTACCGGGGTCCTTTAATTTTTCTGGGAGTTTATTTTGCATCAACATCTTTGCATTCCCGAGTCATTGCCACGATTTCAAATTCTCGACCTTCTTTTCTTTGTCAAAACATCTTTCATGAATTTGGCATAGTTAGGCATTTGTTGTAATGCCTCAACTAGAAGAACATTAATGTGCAATTGTTTTAACACCTCAAGAAATTTATTAAATTGTTTGTCCTCATGTGCCTTTTTAACCTTTGAGGGTAAGGGGGCGAGGATATTCGGGCACCAATTTAGGTTGGTGTTCTGTTTGCATTTGTATTTATAAGCGTCGGAGGTGCTATAACGTCTGGAAAATTCTTTTCATTTCCAGTGACACTTGACTCTAAATTCTTGGGTGCGAAGTTACCTCTTTACCACTCACTGGTGGTTATTGCTTTCACATGCTCCTTGCACGGTGCATGAGATGAAGATGGTTGATAGTAGAAGGAAGTCCACCATTTTGCCTTTGGTGAGAAAGCGGATGCAATCTGTCCCACTTGATTCTCGAGTCTTGATTGATGCTTCATGAGTGCTGCATTGTTGTTTTACAATCAGCGATGAATGACCTTAGCAGAGACTCCATTGAATTGTCCATAGGAGGAGCAGGAGCATTTTGTCTAGGAGGTTCTTTGTTGTTGTTGTCTTGGGAATCCAGGGGAATAGCGAGGAGCATTTGTGCTTGTGTTAGCATTATTTCCTCCCCACTTTGAAGTTAGGATGATTCCTCCAACCGGGGTTGTATGTATTAGAATAAGGGTTGTTACCCTTGTTGTACCCCACATAATTAACGAGCGGGGTTTGTTGTACATTCTTCATACTGATGAGCCCCCACGATAAACACAACTTGCTTCTCCGGGAGGAGCTTGTTCAATTCTTTGCGGCGATTGGCCAGATTCGAGCGTATTATAGCATCGACGCTATATAAGCGTTGGCGATATTCAACTCCTTTATCATATTTGTCGGAGTAGCCACTGGGTGAGAGAGCGAGAAACCTCACTCACTTCATGAACCCCAGCCACTTTCCTTGTAGAATTTAGCCTTTGGTAGGCCATGAAGAGTGTTTTATGGCAATGCGCTCTATAAGCTCACAAGCTTCATTGTATGAGGAGTTAAGGATCACACACTCCGGATGAGGCATCGGCATAGACCTTGTAGGTGCCTCTAGCCCATTGTAGAAGGTCTCCATTTGAATTACTATAGGAATTCCATGATGTGGACATTTCCTAAGCAATTCTTTCCACCTTTCCCAAGCCTCATGCAATGATTCACCTCTTTTTGCTTGAAGGATGTGATGTCATTTCTCATCCTTGCATTTTTGTTTGGTGGGAAATATTTCTCCAGAAACTTCTTTGTCATATCTTCCCAAGTTGTGATAGAATTGGACTCGAGGAATTCAACCAAGCCTTTGCTCTGTCTTTTAAAGAATAAGGAAGCATTTGGCTGAATGCATCCTCAACACCCACAGGATAATGAAATTCTTGCACACCTCTAGAAAGTTTCTCGGATGGGCAAAAGGATCTTCTTGAGTGGAACCTCCAAATTGTCCGATTGTTTGGAGCATTTGGAACATCATAGGCTTGAACTCAAAATGAGTAGCGATCCCAGCGAGCCTAGTGATACTTGTCTCCATGGGTGTGGATCAAACACAACATAATCTCTCATTGGCACATCTCTGTCATTCACCATTTGATTTGGAGCTTGGTTCAAAAACCTTTCTCTATACCCGGTATTCATCATCGGTTTGATTATGGGTAAAAGGACCTTGCCTTCCACCTCTTTGGCCTCTTCTTCCTATTTGAGAGGGTGTTCTTCCACCCATTGAACCTCTAGCAGTAGGATTAGAGTGCTCGGACATAGTTAGTGCGAGTTGTTGTAGTCTTTGTTGGCGTCTTAGCCTTACGAATCTTCTCTGCAGTTCGGGATCAAACTCAAAAGTGGGTGGTTACGATGCGGGCATACGCTATAACGTCGGGCGCTATAGCACTTCCCGTAACACACCACGAGAAAAATACCAAGGTAAAACCTCCTAAGGTTGTAATAATTTCTAAACAATAAAAATTAAATGCAATCCCGACAGCGGCGCCAAAAACTTGTTGTGCGAAAAGTAGTTGTGCAAGTGTACACAATCGCAACAAGTAATATAATGATAAGTAAAATTCGTCTCCACGAGGATTGATATTAATTTTAGAGTTTAAAAGGAATTACACTTAGAGGAACAAGTAGCAAATAAGTTGAGTAGCAAAATTCGGTTGAACAAGAGTTGATTAAAGTAACAAGTTAAAAAGAGTAATGTACTATGAGAGAAATAAGTTGGATTGCTTTCACTATGTAAATTCCCGAAACAAAGCGCTATAACGTCACACGCTATAGCGTTAAGCGCTATTGCAAATATTTTGTGCTTTTAGGTCACTAACGTCGGGGTTTCATTACAAGATGCCTATGTGCAGGTTCTAAATAAGTTCACCTGTATAATAAAGAACCCCATGACTTTTGCCCTATGAACTATTGCACTTCTATGTCAGAGGAAGCAAAAATTGGTTAAATGTCTTTAACCAACCTTATCGTTCATATCAATCCTTGAGTTCGAATCATGGACCATATCTGTACCCATGAATATACCTATTTTAGGTGATCATTTCTAAAACAAGTTTGAAAGAAGTAACACACAAAGATTGAAGCATAGCGCGTGAAATATTATATACAGCGATACTAAAGGTTCATTACAAAGCTTTAAGCATCCAACTACTGAGAGAATCACTCATGATGAGCAACAACACAAGAAATCTGACATAAAAGTGTTACCTAAAGCCATAAAACCGAAATCACCAAGAGGTGGAAAACACTCCAAATGATGGCGGCTCGTGCGCTATAGCGCTAGGCGCTATAGCGTCTCGCAAAGATGCTTGAGAAAATCTACTCTTTATTGTGAAAATGGAGCTTGGGCGAAAATGGAGTTTAAGAGTTATTTCTAACTCTCCTCTCTTACGAACCGGCAAAAACCAAGCTTGAAGATGAAGTTTTAAGACTTCAATATAAAGAAAATATCTCTCAAAAAGGTGAAAAGCCATCCCACCAACTATTACCAACTACCATTACAAAATAGACAAGTGTCCTATAAAGCAAAAGGTGGGTGGGTGATGCGAGAAGCGTCATGTTGCTCTGGTGATTTAACATCTTTGCCAAAATTGCTTTTTCGTTTTCTCTCTCATCATTGCGAGAATCCAACGCTATAAGCGTCTGCGCATTATAGCGCTAATCTTCTTGTAATAACGAACAAACACATTAAAAATAACAAGAAAGCACCAAAAGTGCCAATTTGTCACATAATCAGTTCTAACCCTCTTTTACACTAAACAACATATATTTACTTATTTAACAACAATATTAATTAAGAACTTGCATTAATTTAAGTAATAAAAGCATAAATAACTCATATAAATATGAGTTATCACATGATAACTCATATTTATATGAGTTATTTATACCTCTAATCATTAAATCAAGTAAGTTCTCAAGTAATATTAGTATAGTATTTATTGCATTTCTATTAATATTAGGATAGGAGAGGCTAAACAACTGCTTTGCTATGAAATTGGCACATTTGGTGCCACTTGTGATTATTTTGATGTATTTTGTGAAGTAGTGCGGTGTTTAGCGCTATAAGCGTCTAACGCTATAGCGTCGAAGCGGCTTGTGTGATTGAGCATCTAAAGGAAAAGTGAAATTTTGGCGCCAAGCTCATTAATCCATGTTCCATATATTGTGTCCCACGATTACCTAGGCGACATGTGCGGATTTTATTGGATTTGTGTGGACACTTGTCATTGCATGAGTAAAGGAATAGTGGAGTTGGTGAAAAAGTAAACATCACCTTTCTTGACTTTGGAAGGGAGTTGTACCTCAAGGCTAGATATACTAGAGATGATGATCTCCCCTCAATATACCTTAGACTTCCCAATGAAGATAGAGAGAGTATTGGTAGAGAGAGAAAGTGTGACACTTCTTCTTCTCCATTGATACACATTTGAAGCTTTTGCTATTTTACTTTCTTCTTTTGTATTTTTACGTACTTTATTCTCATGGTGTAAAGGTGATGATGAGCCATCTTAGCGTGGATGATTAGGGGACTTCAAGCTTGTATCTTTTGCACTTGTAATTTCTTTCTCACCTACGGTAATACAAGTAGTTTTATTTGTGTTATTTTGATGTTGCTCAACATGAGCTAAACTCCTTGAGTTGGGTTGCTATAGCTTGTAATGAACCATTAATGCTTCGTATATAATTTCTCACGTTTTGTGTTTTAATCCTTGTGTGATAACTCTTCCAAACTTGTTTTATATTTGGCCACGTAAAACTAGTACCTCTGTGGATTCGGACATGAACCATAGAGAGAACTCGAGGATTAATATAAATGATAAGGTTGGTTGAAGACATTTAATCAATTTTTGCTTCCTCTAGACATAGAAGTTGCAATAGTTTATAAAGCATAAAATTTGTGGGATCTTGATTATACAGGGGTGAACCTATTTAGAACCTAGACATAGGCATCTTGTAGTGAAACCACGGCGCTAGTATTGAAAGGCACAAAATATTTCAAGCTGGCGCTTAACGCTATAGCGTGTGGCGTTATAGCGTCTTGTTTTGAGGAATTTACATAGTGAAAGCAATCCAACTTATTTCTCTCATAGTACATTACTCTTTAACTTGTTACTTTAATCAACTCTTGTTCATTTGAATTTTGCTACTCAACTTATTTGCTACTTGTTCCTCTAAGTGTAATTCCTTTTTAAACTCTAAAATTAATATCAATCCTGTGGAGCGAATTTTACTTATCATTATATTACTTGTTGCGATTGTGTACACTTGCACATCACCTTTTCGCACAACAAGTTTTTGGGCGCCGTTCTAGGGATTGTGAAAGTTAATTTCTATTATTTAGTTAGTAAGTTTAGTTAGTTTTATTAGTGTGTGTTGTTTTTCAACAATTTTTTTAATTTGCATTGTGCTCTATGTTTGTAGTGTATTTTCTTTGTTGATATTACTGTTATTGTTTGTATTGAAAAAAAAAACCATTTTATGCCATGGACCATTGGAGTTTTTACTCTATGCAAGAATTGAATGCTCAACAACAATGTTTCAATTATGATTTCCATGTGAACATGAAAGGGGCTGTTATGAGACAAATTTCATGCCCATGATGACTACCCAAAATATTGATTATAGCATGGGAAATGTTGTGTGTGAGCAAGATTCATATTTTCAAGCTCAAACCAGAAGGATTGCATGAGGACAACTTTGAATTAAAAGAACTCTTAGTTCAATTCCTTGAGGATATCAAAGTGGATAGAGACAACTCTCAAGTGTCATGCAATAATATGGAAGAGAGTTGTATTGAAGAGGTGGTTGAGCAAAATGAAGAAAATTTCAAAGAACACTTAGCTCCTTTCATTGAATATATGAAGGTGTATCATGACAACTTTGAAGCTTCATGTAAGAATATAGAGGCTCACATTAAGACAATTATAGAGCATCTAAAAGAAGAGAGTTGTGTTGAGGAAGTGGTTGAGCTAGAAGAAAAGAGCTATATAGAATATGTGGTTGAGCAGAGAGGAAGAAAAAGAGAGTCTAGAGTGTGAACTTGAATGTGGTCATTTGGAAGTAGTGGAAGAAAAAGAAAAAAATAGTGTAGTTGTAGAAAAACAAAAATTCAAAAATAGTGACAAGAAAGAAAATCCAAGGTTGAGGTATGAAAAGAGTCATGTGACAATTGAGAATCAACCTTTGGTAATTGAAGAAAATATCCTCCATAAAATGAGCTTCAATTTTTTTCAAGAAAGGGAAATTTCTATCCTAAGTGCTTATTGGTTGGTGCATGGGAACACTTGCTTCCATATGCCAAATACATGGGATTTCTTACCAAAAAGAAAGCGGAAGGATGATATTTTCTTCTTGTCCTATTATCCACCCTAACTTGGGGTTTGAATTCCAAGTGCAGGTGAGGACTCTTAAACAAGCGCTCTTTGGGAGGCAACCCAGAATTTTTATTCTAATATTTGTTGTTTTTGTTTCTATTTTGATGTTGCGAGGGCTGGCCAATTGCATTGATGAAGTGAGCTTTAATTGTGAAGCGCTTATAGCTTTTGGCGCTATATAGCGTCAGCTCTTCAACATTTGGCCCGAACAAGAAAAGAATTGTGTTTTGTTCACCAACCAGTAACTCTTCCCTCTTGTGTTGTGTTGTGTTGTGTTGTGTTGTGTTATTTTGTGTTGTGGTGTTAATTGTTTCCAAATAAACTTGTTGGATGTTGTAGCATTTGTAATAACATCTAGCAATTGTGTATGATTTCAAAAAGTATGTTGTGTTAAATGTTTTTAATTTGGTATTGTAGTGTCCAAAAGGCCTCTCCCATTAGAATTGCATGAGAAGTAAAGACAACTTCTTTGAGTCTTAAGTTTGGGGAGGACCTTAAATGTGTTTAATGTTATGTGTAAAATGTTAATATTATGTGTTTAATATTATGTTTGTTGAATAGAAAGCATGATCAGTTGCAATTCCTAGTCTTTCAATAATAGAATGTGTATCTTCTTGGGCTAAATTTAATGATGATTAGGTGTATATGTGTAGTGTAGCTTTGTTTGATTGATGACTAGTCTTATTGCTGCTGCTACACAAAATCTCTGTGCTTAAGTAGAAACTTAGTTAGCCAAGGACTATCTGATGCTTAAGTTAGTCCTGGTTAACCAAGGTGGAATCAAATCTTGAATAAAAACCTTGAAGAGCTTTTGAAGCTAAGTTTGGGGGTGCACAAGTTATATAAAGGCTAGGTATCAAGATCCTAGGGTGGTTAGTGAATTAGGACTTCATTGTACTCATATGTATTAGAGATACTTTTGTAATGGCTGTAACTACCCGAAACAAAAAGTGAGATTTGTTCCAAAAAGCAAATGTATATATGTAAAAAAAAAAAAAAAAAAGAAAGAAAAAAAAGAAAAAAAGAAGAATAAATGCTAAAGGAGCTCAGTAATGAGGGGGTTGCAGTCAAGAATTATGTTCATCAAAGTTCCGTTATAGCATCAAAGCGTTATAACGTTCTTTGATTTATATTCAATAGTTAGAATCAACGACCATAGATCTGAAATACCTAATCAAGCCCTTTGTCATGCTTGAAATCCCTCATTTCTTGTGTGAAGTTGTTAGTCTATTCACTGTTTTGAAAAAGTCTTTGATTTCACCAAAAGAAAGTCATTCTTTCAGAGGCTAAGAGAAATCTAAATCTAGCTAGGAATTGAGATGAGAGAGAGATCACACACTCACAAATGAGCAAGTAATAATTCTAGATGTTGTGAAAAACAATGGTGTGTGTGTGTGTGTGGGTGTGAATCGAAAGTTTGGCCCATTAAGAACATTTTTGGAAAAAGCCATTTGATTTAGGGAAGCAAGCTGGTTTTGCCTTTCTATCATGTCATTGTTATGTTTTCAATTAGTTGTTTGTCTTTGTAAATAGTCATTACTTGGGGACAAGCAATGGTTTAAGTTTGGGGGTGTGATAACTCTTATCAATAAGAGTTATTCATGCTTTCTAGACTTAAATAAATGTGAGTTCCAAAGTAATAAATTTTTTAATTTTTTTAAAAAAGAAAAGAGAGCTATTGTTATTGTCTTGTTTGTGCAGCAAATCTATGTCATTGTTTCTTTGATGTTGTGTTGTTTGTTCTTTGTCAAGCGTCATTACTTGAGGACAAGCAATGGTTTAAGTTTGGGGGTGTGATAACTCATATTTATATGAGTTATTTATGCTTTTATTACTTAAATTAATGCAAGTTCTTAATTAATATTGTTGTTAAATAAGTAAATATATGTTGTTTAGTGTAAAAGAGGGTTAGGAGGCTGATTATGTGACAAATTGGCACTTTTG
Organism: Oxytropis ochrocephala; assembly: GCA_020916435.1. NCBI lineage: Eukaryota > Viridiplantae > Streptophyta > Magnoliopsida > Fabales > Fabaceae > Oxytropis > Oxytropis ochrocephala. The sequence goes on along the minus strand of CM037093.1, from coordinate 9,275,573 downwards.
GTGCTTTCTTGTTATTTTTAATGTGTTTGTTGATTATTCTGACATTAGGCGCTATAAGCGCGAGCGCTATAGCGTTGGATTCTGCGGTGATGAGAGAGAAAGCGAAAAAGCAATTTTGGCGGCATGTTAAATCAACTGTAGAAGCGATCATAGGCAGTTCTGCATCGACCACCCACCTTTTGCTTTATAGGACACTTGTCTATTTTGTAATGGTAGTTGGTAATAGTTGGTGGGATGGCTTTTCACCTTTTTTGAGAGATATTTTCTTTATATTGAAGTCTTAAAACTTCATCTTCAAGCTTAGTTTTTCTTTGGTTGAGAAGAGAGGAGAGTTAGAAATAACTCTTAAACTCCATTTTCGTCCAAGCTCCATTTTCACAATAAAAAGTAGATTTTTCTGCGATCTTTGCGAGGCGCTATAGCGTCTAGTATTTATATATGACACGGGAGGCTGTCATCATTTGGAGTGTTTTCCACCTCTTGGTGATTTCGGTTTTATGGCTTTAGGTAACACTTTTATCTTTGTATTTCTTGTGTTGTTGCTCATCATGAAAGTGATTCTCTTGTAGTTGGATGCTTAAAGCTTTGTAATGAACCTTTAGTATCGCGTATATAATATTTCACGTTTGCGTTTCAATCTTTGTGTGTTACTTCTTTCAAACTTGTTTTAGAAATGATCGGCTAAAATAGGTATATTCATGGAGTGCAGGACATGGTCCATGATTGAACTCAGGATTGATATGAGCGATAAGGTTGGTTAAAGACATTTAACCAATTTTTGCTTCCTCTAGACATAGAAGTGCAATAGTTCATAGGGCAAAGGTGTGGGTTCTTTATTATCTGAGGGTGAACTTATTTAGAACCTAGACATAGGCATCTTGTAATGAAACCACGGCGTTAGTAGTGAAAAGCACAAAATCATTTTGCAGTAGCTTGGCGCTATAGCGTGAGGCATTTATAGCGCGCTTATACAGGAAATTACTTAGCAAAGAGCATTCCAACTACTCTCACTCGAATTTCTACTTATAATCTATCTTATTTGCTTTTGTACCTTTATGTTGATAACATTAATGATTTGACAACTTGTTATTGTTATTTATGTACTCACTAGCTAAATTACTAATTTAAATATAGAAGTAAACTCAACAATCCTCGTAGGAGCGATCTTTACTTATCATTATATTACTTGTTGCGATTGTGTACACTTGCACATCACCTTTTCGCACAACAAATAAGTAGCATTAATCGCACCTTGTACTATAAATACTAGTATCCATTACACGAGCCTTTGCGGGTATTACGGAACATCGTGAGTAATAGTGCCAACTTTGGTTATTAAGAGGAGATAGTTAATTTTATGATTTTGTCGATAAAGCGATGATAATGTGTGAGTCTCCTAAAATTCCAATTAGTATGCTATTATGAAGTATAAATTATAATATTTAGGCCTATATATATATATATATATATATATATATATATATATATATATATATATATATATATATATATATATATATATATATATCAAACATTAGGGCATTGATTACATCAAATGATTTATCGGAAAGAATAATGGGACGGTAAATAAAAGTCATAATTAGTAGTGGAAAAAACATTTTAGTCTATGGGCGAGAGTACAATCATGTCAACAACTTGTTTCAAATTGAGACAAAATGGACAATATGAAAAAAAACTACTTCTTGAAGGGTGTATTAGGAATTTGCCGTTTTCTTAGTGGGCCTTTTAGGCAACTTTGTTTAAGTGGAAAATAAGTAAAATCCCAATAACGATTCTAATAGTCGAGCGCATCGGTGACCTAGGAGGGCTTTGAGAGAGAGGCGTTCTTCATTTTGGGTAGCAAACAACCAACGGCGCTCGTCCATCGTGATTTTCGTCATTCATGGCGACAAAAAGGCGTCATCTTTCCTGTATTTGGGTTTGAAGGAGAAGCGACAGCGCCAGCTGCGCTACGATTGGCGATGAAGAACTAATTGAGGTAACTTTAACAAAATCGGTTAAATGCGTGTTTGCGTTATACGCATATGCTAATTCGCAACTTAATCGATCATTAATGAGATCAATTGTCCAATCTTCTCACTTGATTGCCATCGAATGCTTCCCCATCCTTCTCAATTTTCCTAAGCGTGTCTATTGCATTACGATTTCTTTCTTTAGTTAGGGTTTTCTCCAAATGTATTCTATTTGGAGATCTTTTTAGTTTTATCCTGGATTAGCATCCTCTCTCTCGTGCGCACACACACACACACACACACACACACACACACACACACACACACACACACACACACACACACACACACACACACACACACACACACACACACACACACACACACACACACACACACACACACACACACACACACACACACACACACACACACACACACACACACACACACACACACACACACACACACACACACACACACACACACACACACACACACACACACACACACACACACACACACACACACACACACACACACACACACACACACACACACAGAAATTTGAAAACTGGTAAATCACAAATTTGTTTGACTTGTTGATTTGAGCAAGGAAGATTTCTTTTTGCATAAGAATCGACATTTAACATTTCGCCGAGATGTAATTTGGGCTTAAAGGGTTAAGCATGAACAAAATTTGGCTAGTCAAAATTGATTTTTATGAGAGATTTGGTTCAAAAAAAAAAAGTGTGATGTTAGTGTTTCTCTTCAAATTAATATTCATACTTTGAACTCAAATTTTGGTCTAGATGTTGGGAAAGAGTGAGCAATACGATAATTCGAGAGTTTTCACACTTTTTTCTTTTTAAGCTACCTATTGGATTAAGGAACCTTTTCATTTAAGAAGAAATCATTCTGATAATGATTCCATTATTCTTTGCATCTCTTACAACACCAGCAACAATTTAATGCTCACAAAAGAAAAATTAAGCAAAGAGAACATTCAGAAAGAAATAAATACAGAAGGAAAAGAAACATTCCTCTTAACCTGTAACAGGTTGTCAGCCTTTTTCTCTATTAATAAAAAATAGTAGTAATTTTGTATCTTTTCTTTTCAATTCTTAATTAATTAATCACTTTAAAACAATTAAAAAAACCAACTACAATTTTGATGAGAGACCATCTAATCCAGTCAAATTGATCGTAAGATATAATATAAAATATTACGAATAAATGTGATTTTATGTTGGTTGATAAAATCAAAATCACTCATAACATTTTGTATTATATCTAACGGTTATTTAACTGGCGGTGAGAGAGTTACTTGGTCCTTCCCCTAGAAGACACCCATGATTTCATCATTAGTTTTTGTTTTTCTTTTAATTTGTTTCCCTTGCTTGTTTGTGAGGGCATCAATCATTGGATTCGGTTTCACTTTCACCCCACAAAATAGAAAGATACTTGTGGCATCCTCCACAACAACTTCCATTCACATACAAATCTGGTTCTGCTCTTTTGGTCCTTCCTGAACTTGACTTTTTAACAGTGGTCCCACCACTTCTCTTGAGATTGTGCCTATACTCAACTGCCACTTGTTCAAAAACTTCCACCTCAAACATGTTGAGCTTTAGTTTGGGATTCATGTGATCTCTAACAAATGCAAAGGGTAATTGATCTCTAGGGTTAAATGCTTCCAACTCATTGAACATTAGACATGAGAAAAGGTTGTTGCCCACTTCATGCTTCCTTAATATCAATGCACTGTCTGGTACATCTGCCACAACCAATCAAGAGATGAAATTTTAAGATTTTTGTGTACATAATGTTGCATAAAAATACTAGCAATACTCTATTTATAGCACACTCAGCCCGATACCCTTTCTACGATTGGATGAAATATATGTATGTCACCACTTTGAAAATAAAGTCATACTAAATCAGTAGGCTCCACATAAATTTTCTCCAATCATAAAGAGAGTGCTACAGAGAGTGTTGGTAGCATTCCTTGTGGCAGAAAAATGCTAGCAACACTTACCTTTATAGTAAAACTATCTTTATTTTATCACTATGTGGCCCTTAAGAAACTCATATTTAGGCATAATATCAAATGCATAAAAATAAATAGCTAGCTAACACGAGTAAAAGTGGAAATTGGATTGGCGTGATTAAAACATCATCATGCGATCATTGTGATCGATAAATTTTGATTGTTGAATCAAGATCAAAGAGCTCGTAATTCAACTTCATCAAATCACATTTTAAATACAAACTCGAAATACAAACCACTCAATCTAGTCCAACATTGAAATCAGCTGATCGCAATACGATGTTTTGACTACATGAGATAAAAAGTTAAAAATTTGATATTTTTATAATTATTATTTAAAAGGTAGAGCAAGAGCAAGTGAATCTAACTCTTGAATATATGTTGAACTCTAAATTAATTGTGCCAAATAAACATTGTGCACCTGCAAAAGTCAAAAAGGTTTATGTGGTGTAGTTGTATTAAACACTCCATAAGGTTCATGACATAATTGACTTATATTGATTTATTAATTTTGATTGGAATAAACTCACCCTAGTAACTAACTTCCTCAAGCATATAACATCTCAATCAACTGTTAAAAAATAAGCCTCGTTTCATATATTCATTCTTTTGGTGCCCAACCAAGAAGGATTGGTAAGAGCGGTAATTAGATTTATATCTCACTTTAAGGTCTTAAGTTTGAGTCTTGCGTATGATAAACACTTTAAATACTTAGAAGGGGAGAACCATCTGAGGCGGCAAAGCGAGTAAATGCGTGACCATTAGGTTTTCAGGCGTAAATTAGTCGTAAAGTGATTCTAATGGATACTACACAACAATAATACGATAACCAATAAAACTAATATTTTTTAAGAAAATGTCTAGTTACCTGATGCATAGGGTTGTTTGCTGGGACTCCAAGGTAGCAATCCATTTTCACAATATGTCTCCATTTGCACCTTCAAAGCATTAACATCAAACAATTTCTTCCACCTAGCAGTTGCCATAGCTTCTTCCATAGTATGAACATAAAAAGGGTGTTTTGATATAGCCATGTCAACATTCTCAGATATAACTAGTGAATGAATTAACAACAATGGATCAACTAAGAGTTGCATCTTTGCATCAATCCAAATGCTGAATTGTGAATTTGGAAATAGTCTATGAACCAAATATTTTGGTATAACTCCATTCATTGCTGGGTTATTATACAAACCCTCTTTTGAAACCTTCACAATTCTCCATACACCTACCTTGTATTCTTTGGATTTCATTGAAATTAAACCATGATGTTCAAGACCTTTAAGTGTAACATCATCTATTAACATGAAGAAACACACTTCTTCCATTGTTTTGGAACCAATGCCCCTAGGTTGTCGAATTTTGTCATGGTCATTGAAGATTGCTGAAACTACTACTACATTGTCACACTTTCCCATTGCAATTCGATCTACATCAAAACACAAAGTACATAAAATATGCAAATTACTATCCAAATTGAATTTATTGGCATTATGAAATTCATATAACATATTGAAACATGATGGTTGAATATTACTAGGGTGAATTGAGACCTAAAAAGTGAATTCATGTGGAACTGACCAGAATCACTGATCGGAAACTTGTTGAGAAATCCGCAAGGAATTTCTATGCTATCATTTTGATGATCAAAATAAGAAAACCTCGTAGGGGTACTAAGATTCCCACCAAAAGTGTCAGCATTCCCCTGCATATACCTTAAAACTGAAGAGTTCTTCTGAAAATTCTTGATCTCCTTTACAACATCCCAATAATCTGAATTGATTAACGAAAACCCTTTTAGAAAAAGTTATAATCTTGATCATAAAAATTAAATTTTATCGAAAAATAATAATAATGTTGTTACAGGGGCACGTGAATTACCTGAAAAGAAAACAGGGGAAGAGCAAGTAGAACGAGAGGTTGAGACAGCGTATTTGTGTTCTCCATAAGAAGAAGGATAATTGAAGAGAGAATTGAGAATGGGATCGGAAGGGGATGATCTGAAGAAGCATTTGGATTGAGATAAAGTGGTGTAAAGTGCAAGGAAAAGAGTTGTGAATAGATAGAGAAGAGAAATACAGAGGAGCTTTGAATGGAGAATAAGAGGTTTAGAAGTTGTTATTAGCTTCCCCATAAAAGATAAAAATAAAAATAAAAAAGAAGATTTGGTTTGGGTTTGAGTTTTAGTTTAGTGGGGATTGATGATGTTTGAATGACTCACACAATCACAACACAATACTAGTTACTTGTCAACTTGAATGTAAAATTTGTTCCTATCTATGTGGCCCTTCTTGTGGCCTACTTGTTATTTGTATTTAATTGGTCCACAACAAGAACGAATAACTCGTCAAAAAAGAGATAGAACGATGCTAACAAATAAAAAAATAAAAATGAATAATATTAGAATGGAGAGCAACAAAAAAAAAGTTGGTTATTGATTTTAACAATATTTGCTTTCGCCGGATGATTAATTGGGTTACCTAAGGTGGGGATTTTGCTACACGGTGAGTGATGCAGGCTTAAGCATCCACAATGTATATCCAGAGCGAAGACTCAACAGGGGATCCCCTATCCCATTATTTGTTTATCCTTTATTCGAGAGGACTCACAAATATGATTAGAAAAGAGGAAAGAAGTGGTGCCCTTCATGGGGGGAAGATCTACGAGGGGTTTGGGTGTGAAAGGGGAAAAATGATAAAAAGGTTAAAGTGGGATAAGTTGGCAGCAACGACAAGGGATAAACTCTGATAATTTGTTCGGGAAGCAAGATTGGAGGTTGATGACCAAAACAAATACACTTGTTTCTAAGGTCTTCATTCAAAGCCAAATGTTTTCGAAGGGTGATTTTCTAGAAGTATCACAAGGTAGTAATTCTAACTCTGTATGGAGGAGTTTGTGGGAAGCTAAACATGTTATACAAGAAGGGGGTGAGATGGGCCATAAGCAGCGATGGGGCTAATGTACGTGTTTTTGAGGATGTTTGGTCTAAAGATAGAATTAGGCTTACTCAGCCTCAAGGTTGACTTTCGATGTCAGAGTGGCTGGTATATCTATCCTATTCCTATGAATGAAGATGTGGGATCTGTAAAAAGCTGCATCGCTTTGTTCAAATGGCGATAGAAATGCTATTGCCCGCACATTGTTACTAGGGTTTAGGGTTTAGGGTTTAGGGAAAAAAAAATTGTATAGTCGGGTTTACATTAATAGCCATATTTAAAACCTCTCTATTGCGAATTGAGTGATGCATTTAAAAGGATCTTTCATGCCAGTTGTTTAAAGAACCACCGAAAAGCCCAACTTAATACATTCGTGGAAACAACACCACTGTATAACCATCGTAGATAATCCAATTTACTGATCACATCTATGACTTTTCACCTATTATTTGATCAGATATGCAATAAACAACCACTAACCATCCATACATGACATTTTAGAGAAAATAATATTACGAATATTCTACAAACCATTTTATCTTTTGAAATAATCCTATTTTGTCAAGCTTACATATATCTTCCTCAAATTTTATTTCTCTAATCACACAATCACTATATTAAAGAGATATTGTATATCACAAAAAAAAAATGTAATAAAATTCATACAGTTAAAGATAAGTAATTTAAACTTTCTTTTTCAATATGTAAACCTCAGAATTGTAAGTTCTACTGTCCATTTCTCCCAACAAACTCTTGTATAGCACTTTGAAGATGTTTCACATTTTCTTTAAACATATCGAAAGAATGAGAATCTCTCTTTTGTTCCACAATAAGAGAATCTCCCTCGAAATATGGATCTTGTATAGTAAGAAATTCTTCCCAGCATTTTTTGGCTCTTTTAACTTGTTCTCTATTTTTCTTCATGTTTCCTTCCATTAGGTATATGATTGCCTATAAAAGAAATTCAAAGACAATGAAACTATGAGAAAATTTAATATGAGGCTTCCATTGCACACTTGCACTAGAGAATAAGGTAAATCTTCTTTCCGATTTAGATCCTTAGTTTCATTCCCTAAGCAATCCTTCATTGTAGATGAAGGCTCTCATCTCTCTTACAATCACTAACTTCTTTCATTTGAACACTCCGGCCTTCAAATATTAAAAAACACCTCACGTGAAACGCCCCCACGTTGCATCTTGGAGCATTGAGCTGGTTGGAAGTATAGTTCCGTACCTCTTAGGTAACAAAGAAGCCTAAGATAAATAAGAAAGGAGGACTAATAATTTACCTTATATAGTGGGGCGCGTGCATCTTTAAGTGATTCATCTTTCAAGCATTTACGATTCAATGCATTTTCCAACTTTCCTGCCAATTCATACATGGAAACTCTCTTTTCATATGTAGATAAAGGAATTCACGACAAAAAGAACTCTTACTTTTTTTTTAAGAAAAGCAGAAGAAATGATATGAAGACTCGTTAAAACCTCGTAGATGAGCATTTCTACTAGCAACATTTCAATCTCGTAGGCTTCATGTGGTTTATTCGCACCATTAGTCCTTTTTACAGCATCTTCAAGTATTTTCACGGCAGAATGTTCCCTTCCACTCATTTCCAACTTCGACACAACTTGCTTCAATGCATCACAACAAAACCAACAACAACAAAGTTCTTGGTTTATATATAAAACACACATATGTATTGTTTATTTTCAGCTTTTAGTAAATTATACATTTTTATATTGTCTGTACACAATATTTTTTTAAATGACAAAAAATAACATAAATTAAATCAACCTCCTTAAGGATAGTAATAACCCAACTCAAAAACCTGTCCTATACTCACCCTATTCCTCATAAATCTATAATGAGTTGGAATTTATTAACTAGTAGGCTAAATTTTACTTTTGGTGTCTCTATTTTTTAAAATTCGGACATTCAATCACTATTTTAAAATTGGATATTTAGTCTACTATTTTAAAATATTGGACATGTTATCAATAGAGGATTTGGCATTTAAATTGATTGATGTGGCATGATTGTCACGTCAACTAATAAAACACGTTAGATGCCGCATCACTTATTTTATTAATAAAATATTTATTAAAATTAAAAAATAGAGGATGAAGGGTAAAACAAGAAAGAGTGTCAAGATCAAACCTGAAGTTTTATTAAATCAAGATGTTCTTCATCAAGTAAAGCCTCCAAAACTATCTCCAAATTGGCTAATGTTGCAGGATTTACTCGAGCTTTATTAAAGTCCTCTTTTAACCTATCCAATATGGGCTTCCCACTATAGATTTCTCTAACCATCCATGACCTTGTACGATTAAAGCTTTTGGACTTGGTCTTGGGCCTGGGATTGGGCCTGGGCCTTTTGTTTGACATCAAAAGATAGAGACAGCCAAGAAAGAAAATTACAAAGGGCAATATTATACTGACATCTACCCCATACTTAGAAGAGAAAGATAATATAAATTTTCCAATATCTTGAGAAAAATTTGGAGAAAGGAAAAAACTAGATAAAATTTCTACCAATTGGTTCATACTTAAATTGTATTCCATTTCCACAAAGAAAAAGAAGAACTATTGAGATGAATGTTCCTCTCAAACCATTCAGCACATGAAGTGAAAACAATATAATGTTGCTATATAGCTTGTGTAATGTCATGAAGCATTGTGATTCTACTCTTGGCAGATAGGTAAAGAAATGTATATACCTTTTGTCAGAATCCATCCTTCTCCAAATTACTTTTAAGAAAGCCCTTGTTTTAAGTTCAATTTTTTTTCAAACAATGTATGTTGGCGTGGGAATCACTCTAGCGGTGACCCAAAATTCAAGCAACTAAAATAAGGGTTTTGGATAGTTAACATTTAATTATACGGTTTTTACATCTATAGGTTAAAGTCAATTTTAAAAATAATAATAATTTCGGTCAAAAAATAATAATAATAACTCCGGTCAAAAAAATAAATAATTTTTGCTTCCGGATTAATGTTTTTGACATAAATCCAGAATGTTGTATTTTTTTAATTCCAGATTTATGTCAAAAAACATAAATATGGATGGAACAAAAATGTTGGAGGTATGTGATAAAATTAAAGAGTAAAATTGGAAGTTTGAGTAAAATGGGGGGATGGGGGGGTGTGTGTGTGTGTGTGTGTTATGAAAATCATCTGCAAAATTTTTGGTTAAGAAATTATCTGCCATTTTTGACATGCTTACAACAAAAGATTGGCCTAAAGAAGCCATTTGAATGACGGCCCATGCTTCGTACAACCCCCTAGATACTCACTAGACACCCCTTTTTGGGGTGAAAAGACCAAAAGCTCTTACTGAAAATTATTTTTATTTTTTTAGACATTAAATGCGGTTCGGTATGCGCTTGATCGAACACGTCGAATCTCATTCTTGGCCAGAACGGTCAAAGTTTACTCAAACACCCCAAATTATGTTTTGACGAGTTCGACCAAGCGTGGGCGATCAAATCGATCGATCGTCGTCGCGAGAACCCTCTCCGAATCGATCAGCGACTAAATTTTGAATTCTCCCCAAGCGTTTATAATTTTAACAATTTCGATTGTTTTAAATCAGCGGCTCATGTTTGATCACACATATTATAGATAAGTGCAACAAGTCATACAAACCGAAAAAGTCTAAAAAAACAATTCATGCAATGAATAAATCAAATCGTTAAAAATCAGTTAAAATTAAACAACTAGTGTTAGCCATACTAGTGTTAGCAAAAGAATAAATCGAATCTTTAAAAAGCAGTTAAAATTAAACGATTCAATATCGACAACAATCGGGGAGGTTCGTACGCCAAGTGCGAACCGGTTCGGCGCACGCATGGTCGAACCATACTTAACAGGTTCGGCATACGCTTGACCGAACCGTACTTAATGTTTTTAAAAAATTGTTTTAAATTCAGGGGTATTTTGGGAATAAAGGTTGGTATGGGGTGTCTAGTGAGTAGAGGGGTTTGTCTGAAGCATGGGTCTTGAATGACATGGGTTTTGGAAGCCAAGGTCCGTTAACAATACACGCTTTCTTGACCAAAAAAAATGTGTTATAAGAAAAAACAAGAGTTGCTATCCCCACCCCACTTTTTATCTTTAATATTCTTTTCGACCTTATAGATACAATTTTTTTGTTTTCTTGTCTCTGTAATTTTCTTCATCCCTACAATATAGAAAACTTTACTTTTGATCCTTAATTCCTTAATTTATTTTAGTCTCTATGAAAAAAAATTATGTTTGGTACTAGTTCGTGAAGTTGGAAACTATTTTGATTTTATTCCTTCAAATATGGACTATATAAGGATTAATTTCAAGAATATATTTATTATAAGGATGGAAAAATATAAGATTGCAGGGACCAAAAATTGATGCTTGTAAAACTGGACTGAACATTAAATTAACGACACATCTCTGAGTTGTGTGGGTCAGTTTATTTTATCACCCCAGTAGATTTTAACTAGAGTAAGACCACAAATAACTGAACCGTAGATGAGAATAGTTCAAGTTTTATCCGATTTATAAACAAAGTTAAGGAATATTCAAATGAAAACTAGAAATATATATGTTGTAGGAAGTGACGAATCCAAAATAAAATTATTAGTGGGAGCAAAATTATAGTCTAAATATTTTCTAAAAAAAATATTGTAAGCTTTTATAAAATACATAATCTTCTTACAGAATAATACTAAAATACCTAAATTTTTACAAATGACATAATTATAAAGAAACAATTAGTGTTACCTTATTTTCTTTTTTAGTACTAACTTACCGATAAAAAAAAGGAGCAACTCATATTTTTTTATAAGGGCAAAATAATATTGTTATATATATATATATATATATATTCTTAATCAAAATAAAGTTTCAAGTGGGGGCACAATTAAATCAACATTGATCTAATATGGTTGTAGGGACGAAAAACAAAAGCTCGCAAGAAATATGTTAACCTTTTTTTCTTTTGACATCCTTAGCTCCTCAACCAAAAAAGCGTGAGGATTGGTTCGAGTGGTAAGCGAATTTCGAATCGCGCCGAAGTCTCGAGTTTGAATCTTGGGAATGACAAAAGTTATGTTGGGAAAGGTGATAACCACTGCTTGACTAGTAAAGCCGAGTATATAATTACCACCAAATTAAGATGTAGATTAGTCGCGCATGAAAATCGATGGAATCTACTAGCAAATATCTGATATCAAAAAAAATCCTCGGCTCCTCACAATACCCAAATTAACGGCGTCCTCTATAGTTTTACCTTTTAAAAGTCTAAATTCTAAATAATTAGTTTTTTTAGGCAAATAGAAGGTATGAAAGCGCCGTTAAAACATTTTGATGTTAAAATAACGTCGAAGGAAAAAATCTTAAAACTTAATTTTATTTTTAAAAAAAGTAAAAAAAAAAAAGGCAAAAAAAAGCCGATGGAGATTTAGGCCAAATAAATCTTAAATAATTAGTTGTTTGGAAAGCATTACATCAAAATTCAACCTAATTTTGATAATGAAACACTCAACAAATTAGAAACCAAATATAGCAATGATCATTCAATTTTATTTCATTTCATTCCTTAAATTCTTTCAATTCAAATTGGGTCATGCCCCCCTCCCCCCTTTAGACAAAAAGCAACACTTGCATGCTAGTTCACGTGATCAACCGCATATATATATCTCTATTATTGTTTTAATTTGTGCCATAGCTTTTTACGAACTCATCATAATATATATAAGGAATATCAATTTCTTTTCATAGGGTAACCAACCATCTTTCAACGATTTTGCGCGTGATAGATATATCTATGTCAACGTCTCTGCATTGCCACACCATTTCATAAACACAAATTGTACGTCTATAATAATGAAGCCAAAATTCGAATCTAAGTACGATCATCAAATCAACTGGCCTAGGACTCGTCCGATGGACGGGTTGGCTAGTGTGGTTGATTAAATAAAACACATTTGAATAATAGCAGATACAAATAACAGGTTCTGAGGATTAAAGAGTAATAGTTGTTGAAGGATTAAAGAGTAATAGTTGTTGAAGGCGTGCGGATAGTATCTGTAGCATAATCAAACAATAGGGTGGTATAATAAAAATTCTTTCGATCTAAACTAACATATGAAACAAAATGAAAGAAGGAATAATAATAAGAAAGCGTGATTAAAATAGTTTAAAAATCTGAAACGTTTGTTAATGAGTATCCAACAGTTTGAATATTTAAAATATTCATGCATTTACAATTCATGTGACGGCCAACACGTTGAGGAGGAGAACGACTCATTGCTAAAGGAAAATAGCATAAATAGGAACACATAGTTAGTATAGCAAGGACACAAACCATAAAAACAAACTAACATTATAAGAACAAACTAACATTATAAGAAATAACGAAGAGACCTTAAAACTTTATAGGGAAAAATAACCCTTATTAGTTTAGTTAGAAGGAGTAGACAAATACAATATATATAGAGAGAACTATATATAGAGGAAATTAGAAATTTATTTTCCAAAATGGTGACATGTTAAAAGGTTCTGGAAAAAAAAATTAAATCTAACAATACTTGTTCAAAGAAATATAAAGTATCATAAAAGCATCTCACTTAACATTTCACTTTCTGCGTTTTATTCTGAAATAATTTTTAAATCATCAAGTATCTATCAAAGTGCCTTTATTAGCATCTCAACTTAACGTATTTTGTTATGAAATTAATTTTCGAGAGGCAGTAAAATACCCAATAAAATATTAAAAAATGCAAAACCTTTAAATATAAAAGAAAAAAATACGTAAAAAAACTGAAACAAAAAATGGAGAAGATAAAATAAAAAAAGTAAAGTAAAATAAAAGAAAAAAACAAAAAGAAAGTGAAGCTTAGAAGAATAATTGATGAATGGTTGGTTGGCAATAGTTAGTACAGTACTTTTAGTTGTCTGTGTTCATCTATTTATTGTAAATTGAGGTGTAAAAGTTTTGGCCCTCTCATTGGAACAAATAGGAAATCAGGACACGTATATATATAACTTGCTACATGGATTAGAACAACACAATCAAAGCGGAATTAATTAAAGAAGATAGGCTCGGTTGGTGGTAAGGGGCGTGAATGAGTGCTGTATATGTATGAGTGTAAGAAGGAGGTCGGGTTGAGTACCGAAGCTAACATTTCTAAAGCGCATTAATGATTATCTACATCTAAAAAAATAATCAAACGGAATTGTCAAAAAAAAATCACCGGGTCTACCAAAAAATTGGTGACATCACACATTGAAAAATCGTTTCAATTCAACCAATCAAATGGTTCAACAAAAAAATTAAGTAGCCTAAAAAAAAATCATTGCATCACCCATATAGTATGAAGATATATGGTTCACAATTAAAAAATAAAAAAGCAAGAGAGTGTTGTGTTGCATGCATTTAAAAGCACTGAAAAGTGTATATTAAGGATGACGTGAACATGGAATATGTGTCGCAGCCATAGCACACCAATTAGCGGGGACAACAAACCATTTTACATATACAACACAAGTAATATGTTTTCTTCTGTAAATTTTAAAGTTTAAAATTTAACAGTATATCTTCATAAAATCTCATATTAAATTTCTTTCTATAAAATATTTGTAAAGTATTCGTATCTTTTTGAATACAAATAAAGTCTAAATTATGTTTTTCCTATTATACCCTCTCAACTTAAAATGTTTGTTGTGAATTATAAAATGTATCAAAGCAAAAGTACAAGGGCATATTGGGAAAAATGTAAATTTTACTTACAAATTTTGTCTTAATAATTGCATTCTTAGTTCGTATCATGGCTGGCCTTAAATGAGCATCTATTGAGGACGAGAGGGAGTACAACACAAGTAAAACATTTTACATTTTACACCAATGCTTGTTTTGTCACTAGCACGTGTCTGTATCTTTTGTGAGTGTGAGAATTTGGAATTTTGTCTTGTCTCTTGCATCCACTAATGTCAAAGTCTTAATATGGAGTTTTCAAATCAAATGAATATAAGCTGAAGTTGTCAGAGTCAGGTCTCTTGCTTTTTAGCAAATAAAACTCACCCAACGAGTGAAAAATATTATAAAAAATGAGGAGGAGGGAGAGAGAGGGCGAGAGTTAAATAGTAAATATTTAACACTTAATAGTATCAAGTGAAAAGTCCAACAACGAGAGATGATGTACAATTGGAGTTGTCACGTCCTCTCTTTTAAGCAAATCAAGCGCCACTCAAAGAGTTAAGAAATTATAAAAAGAGAGAGAGAGAGAGAGAGATTGTGTGTGTTAAAATATAAACTAATTTTTAAAATCCTCTCCTCTCCTCCTCTCCTAAAAACCTCCTCTCAAACATACGCTAAAAAATTTCTATTATATAGTGCCACTAAAAGGTAAGAGTCCATTAGACCCTACGTGCACGCACCGTCAAGGCGACTTGTGTTGGGTGCACAAAAGGCATATTCTTCTTCTTTCTTTATGTCAATTTTCATGTTGCTAATTCATTCCCAAACTATATACTTTGCAAAACAAAAATCGGTGAATACAACAACATGTAGGGTTGTGAAAGCGTATGTTTGGAAGGAGAAGGAGGGCCTCATCAAAAAAAAAAAAAAAAAAGGAGAAGAGGGGAGGACAAAATTTTCAATTCTAAATTGAAGAAACTATAAAATGCCTCAAACCATAAATAAGATGTCATTAGAAATATTATATTGTTATTTATAATGTTGTTCTTTAATTATTTTTAAAATCTCAAATAGATATTAAAATATAGACTATTCTTTCTAAGCACTCTCCTCCCAAACATACTAATATATGAGAGAGGGTTTTTTGTGAGAAGAGGACTTAGAAAAGATTATTCTATATTTTAATATATTTGAAATTTTAAAAAATTTAAAAAAACAACATAATACCTAAAAGCGCGAATTAGCGGCCGGAATTAGCGAGGAATATTTGTCCCGCAAAAAGCTGACATTAGCGGCGGAATTGTAGGTCCCCGCTAATGTGCCCGTCTTGAGGAATTAGCGGCGGAAATGAGATGTTAGGTGATTTGGTTAGCGGCCACGTTTTTAAGCGATTAGCGGCAGAACTTTCAAGTCCTCGCTAATTGGTGACATTTTTGCGAGATTCGACCCGTAGCGTTGGCAGGAAAGCGAGGATTAGCGAGGGCGGTCCTCGCTAATTCCCTCATAGCTTGTCATATATTTAATTATAATAGCAGAACCACCTTCTCTCACTCTTCTCTCATTCTTCTCTCATTCTTTCACAATACCACTCCTCTCCTCTTCCTCTTCCTCTTCCTCTTCCTCTTCCTCTTCCTCTTCCTCTTCCTCTCTCTCTCTCTCTCTCTCTCTCTCTCTCTCACCTACAATCTCTAACCCACCACCACCACCACCACCACTCTGATACCCATTCTTTCCACAATACCCCTCCTCTTCTTCTTCCTCTTCCTCTTCCTCTTCCTCTGCTCTCTCTCTTTCTTCACAAAACCACCACCACCACCACCACCACCACGCCCCCACACCTGACCACTCTCACTCCTCTCTCTCTTCAACCACACAACCACAACCTCTCTCTCTCTCTCTTTCTTCACAAAACCACCACCACACACACCACCACCACCACCCTCTTTCTCACTTACTCTTCTCCTTCTTCTTCTCTCTTTTTACCACCACCACCACCACCACCACCACCACACACCACATCCAAACAACAACAATAATAATAATAATAATAATAATAATAATAATAATAATAATAATAATAATAACAGTAGTAGTAGTAATAATAATAATAATAATAATACTAATAATAATAATAATAATAATAATAATAATAAAAAATTCAAATTGATAAGCGTGCCAATCGGACTTGGGTTGCGTCTTTGTCGGCGGCGTGCGAGGAATTAGCGAGGGGTGGTCCTCGCTAATTGCTGACGACACAAATTCCTCGCTAAATGCCACTAGCGAGGAGGGAATTAGCGGCAAGGCGGTCTCGCTAATTCGCCTGCGCTAATGGCAATTAGCGGCGGAATTGGCGTGTTAGCGGCCAGAAAATTCCCTCGCTAATGGCGTAGTGTTTCTTGTAGTGATAGATAACAATATAATATTTCTAATCACATTTTATTTATGTTTAAAAATATTTTATAACTTCCCCAATTCTAAAATATGTTCTCCCCTCCAAACATACCCTAAAAGATGATTTAGGATTTATCAAGTGTGTCCTCAAAACGGATGCATTAAATGTGTCAAAACTAGCAAGAACAGAAATTAATTTACGAGACGTGACTCACATAACCGTTTGGAGTGATTAGGTTAAGGAAGACTTGATCGGAAATAATTTTGGGAAAAGCTAAAAGATTGAATTTATTGATAGACTCTCTCAAATCAAAAATTTGGAATTTTTTGAAGAAATAAAAATTGCAAATTATCAATTGGTTGGTATTTTTTTAACAACGAATGAATGAGTCACCGTTAAAACGTTTTGATGCAAATATCGTAGGGAAAAATCATCTAAAAGGAAAAACAATACCTCCCACTATTTTCATTAAAAACATAAAAAGAGTTAGAGCAGCAGAGAGAGTCAATGGGAATTAGGCCAAAACCCTTGGCATGAAAGCGGTAGTCTGAAAGACCTAATCTATTACGATTAAAGTCCTCTAAAACAAAATTAGGCAACAACTCTCACCAAGCTTTGAAACCTTGAGTAGTAAAGCCATAATTAGCTAACTTATCTGAATAAGTGTTTCCTTCTCATATTGATAATTAGCTAATTAGCATTTCCATAATTAGCTAATTAGCATTTTCTTGTCTTTTTCATGTCATATTACATCCGATATGAGACTCTTAACATACCTCCTCACACCCTCTTAACATACCCCCTCCGTCGGGAATCGGCATACGGTGTGTGGGCGTGCCAGAGAATAGACATCTAGAGCATGATCAGTGGCGGAGCAACGGTGTGGCCAGCGGATCTTGGATTGACTTTGATCAATCTTAGAATTTTTGTTTGAAAGCTCTTCAATCCACAAAGCCAGAAACATGAGTCGGGGATGTCTCGCACTAATAAAGTCTTTTTCGTATGTTATATCATATCCAGATGTGGGATTTTTAACACAAACATTGCAACCTACTCTTTGTTCTATCAAAGTTCTAAATTCTAAAACCAAATCAACATTAAAATATTTATGTACTAGTGATTCATCAACGGAATAAGCAACACTCATTCTCGTATAAGTGGTAAAAAAATTGGTTTCCTTTTTCTTCAAATAATTGATAGATTTTATTGATAGGACCTAACACAAACATGACCAAGATCATGCAATATATAGTATCATACCAACAAGTAACACCCTCGATAGCTACAAAATGCTCATAGGCCGAGGCCAAAATATACCCACTACAAAGAATTTGGTTTATTACTTATTTCTTGAATAAGCTGCATGCGATATGTGATCGAATTGAATGGGCGAATTTTATTAATTGTGTTATCAACTTTATCAGTTGTGTTAAACTTTATCAACTTTATTAATTGTGTTATCGTCAAAAAAAACTTTATTAGTTGTGGCAAACTTTACAAATACTAAGGCTTCGTTTGGCAAAAGTGGCGGATAATTGATAAGATAGCTTATAGCGGATGAACTGATAGCGGTTAAGCTAGCTGGTTAAATTTATAGTGTTTGGTAAAATTAGCAGTTGAACTAGCTTATAAATATAAAATGACATAAATAGACATTTGTAATTAATATTTAAATATGAGAGAGGATATTCATTTAATGAAGGATAAATAAAGAATCTAATTAAAACATCAAGGGTAAAAATGTGAGAAAAAAATGAAGCACTATAAGATACTAAAAAACACTATAAGTTATCAATGTCAAACACCTACCAAAGGCTCATCCATTTATAATTTATCAGCTTGAAGCTTAGCGGATTGACATCATCAAACAAAGCCTAAATACTAAGATGGGGATTTATTCAAATATATCAATAATGCATATAGGATTAATGAAAGAGTACCTAAAAGCACTTGGATGATATGGTAGTGGTCTCTTTTAGTCTAACAAAAGTATTGGGTTCGAATCCATCTTTTGGCGTGCGTTAGTGTTAAGTCTCTTGAAGGTGAACTTTTAAGCACTATGGTGGTCCTCATGCAGTTCGAATGATTAATTCACTTGTAGTTTGTGCGTATAGGATATTCGGTTCATATATATATATATATATATATATATATATATATATATATATATATATATATATATATATATATATATATATATATATATAGTGAGTGAGAGTGAGTAGTCACCGGGTGTGTGTGTGTGTGAACGTGTTGGCAGCTAAGAAGGAAGGGGGACTGTGTGAAGACATTGTATGGTTTCACCACGTGTTTGGGGGAATTTAGGTCAGTCTCAGAGAAAAGAGTCAATAGGGACATTTGCTTTGGGATGCAACCCCCCTCCCTAAGAAAGAAAGAAACTTAGAAAGTGATTGAAATTGAAAGAGATAGGCACCCCACATGTACACTGCAACATATTACTACTGTACCTGTGGGCATGGAATGGGCTTTCAATAACAACTCATGCACCTTCCTCTGCTCCTAAATTAAGGGCCGTCACCCCTCCCAACAATATCTACATAACTTTCTTTGCTGTCGGATAACAGGACCATTGGTCAATTTATTCTATTATCACAATAACATATATTCATTCTATTTTCATGTGATGTGAGAATAGACATTAAATATTATTGAATCATTTGATATTTTTTAGTCTCACAATTTCAAATTACCATCAATTCTAATGGACTGTAGTCACAGCATTTACACACTCAATAAGAAAATGTATTGCAGCTTATCCATGAAAAAACATACTTCCTCCATGAAATAATAGTAGTTCGTTCATAGGGGAACTTAAAGTTTTTGGGAGATCCCTATATTGAATTTGGACCAAGGGGAAACATATAAGTGAATCTAACACCACCATTTACAACCAAACACTTAAGACAATAAATGTCTAGGTCACTTCACTTATATCTTGTTATTGACCCAATGTGGGGATCTCCTTCGATGTTTTAAGCTCCTCTTGTGACCCAATAGTGGTATCATAGTCAGTGGTAAAACTTGTATTAAAAATCTACCTATCAATCTAGAGACTTGATCATGGATTTAGATCTTCTGCATTCGGCCCAGTCTTTCTCTCCCTTCTCATGTTTTCTTTTTACTTTTTTGTTAAAAACAAATCAACAATTGTGATTTAAAAATGGCCTAATTCAATGGTTAGAGTGTGGTTAATTGTTGTATTTGCGATCAATTATGCCATGATGAATCGACATCCTTTGATCATGGGTACCTCATTGATAATGTGAGCAACAACAATACAAGTGTATATGAATGAAAAATCTTTCGCTTGAAGAGGAGCATATAAGTTAAATGAATAGACTTCATGACTTGAGGCGAGATTGATTCACAAAACTTGATTTTCATTTAGAATAAACTTTCATTTGTAATATAAGAAATTCAAACATGAAATTACGATCTACTTAAGATTGATGTATTACAAATGCGGGTGTATGGTTTAGGTAAATCGAACCAACCCATGGCCCAAATTGAAGGGTTTGGTTCGGATAATTTTTGTGATCATATCAAATCCAAATAAATCCGTCAAAACTCGAACTAATTTGGTTCGGACAACGTATTTTAAAAAATAAATCAACTCCAAATCGTCAACCCGAAGGTAGTGAGCTAGTGTATTAGTCACCGGCTGTTAGTCTTCTTCTACTACTCTTCTATAGTGTGATTATGTGGATGGATGAAGATGATTATGTCTTTTGACAACAAAAAAGAAGACTATGTCTTATATTTACAAAAATCAAGTATTTTCCAATCAGTGAATCAAAAGAAGGATTTCCAAACTGTCAAATTTCAAGTTTCTTCTAGTTTCAATGTGTGCTATTAGATCTGCCAGAATGCCATGGAAAAAAGTGTATATATAGTTCTTAGAATTTGGTTTAAAACAGCTTCAAGTGCATGAAATCGAACATAAGGTGAGGATGTCCTTGAAACTTATAAACTCTTTTTAGGTCATATCACGCATTTGATGTGGGACTCTTAACACACCCCCTCTCGCCCGGGATTTGGACAAGCTGGGCGTGACCCAAGTAAACTTGCGATAGGGGTGGCCAACGGATTTTAAATTGGCTCACGATACAATGCTTAGAATGTGGTTTAAGACCTAACTCAAGCCACATGGCAGGCAGTAAGGTGAGGATGTCACCCACTTATAAACTCTTTTTTAAGTAATATCACGTCAGATGTGAGACTCTTAACATAAGTGCACGTATTGTTTTCATCTTTGGAACCCAATAGCAAAAATCCTTCAATTTGGGGCCTATTAATTGATATTATAAATAAAAAGCGTAAAGTTTATGTTTTAAAATCTTGATGTTAACAAGTGACCCCAGAGGCGGATCTTAGTGGGAGTCGGGGAAGTCTGCAGTCTTACTCACTCCGTAAAGTTAATATATAAATATCTTTCAAAGTTAGAATATATAGAACCAAATGAAACCAAAACAATAAAAGTATTAGTATTTGAGAGGTTAAGAGCATTATTGGCGTATTGAGTGTCCCAGGTTCAATTCTTGTGATGGTAGCATCTCTTTTTCTGATTATTTGTATATTTTTCTCAAAAATTAATATAAAAAAATTGCATAAAGCAAAATTTGAACTAATGGCATTAAAATTGGCGTAGATAACTTTTAACCACTAAAGCCAAACAAACTATTATGAATACATAGTTAATTTTTGTTTATATATTTATTTACTCTTTTGGCCTATAATTTTTGGTCAAGATCCACCACTGAGTGACCCGTTAACTCAATTCAAACCAACTCATTCAGTATCAGATTGGTCTAGTTTGGTTTCTATAGAAAATAACTCAAAATGCAAATCAGACTGAACCGATTAAATATGATTAGTTCGGACAACAAATTTAATTAAAATTTACCCAAACCAATCCGTGAACACCTCTAATACATTATCCTTCAAAGACCATGTACACCAATAAATCATGTCATCGTGACTATAAACTGTCATTATCTCTTTTTTTGATTTGCACAAGCCAGTTTTCTTTGCCATAATGCCATCATATATTGTCATTATATATGTACTAACATTTTTGCACTAACTAATTGCAATTAGAACTTTCTTTGGTCAAGTTAGTTTAGTTAGGTGATGATGCACTATGTGATTGGGTAATTCAACTAATTTAAATTGGGAATGGATATTCTTTGCGTAAAGGATAACGATTCTTTCTGCAAGAAGTACAATACACATGATACTAAATGGACCATAGACAGCTCATGAGCTCATTATCCAAACAGATGGGAATTGCTCTGTGAGTCTGTGAATTGTGACACAGTTGAATTGAACACATCTATCTATCTATCAATCTGATACTGTTAACAAAGAGAAAGAGAAAAGTGTATTTCAGCTTCTTCACATGTCAATCAGTCATGCAGAGAGAGACCACTCAATATGCAATTTTACTCATACATTTTTGTGTGCCTAGCTAGTCATTCATTGGGAGATGAGATGCATCTTTTATATTATTCATTGCTAGACAGACAAGTATATAAAAATCGCTAGTAAAAGGTTTCTATATATATATATATATGAAATATCGCACCTTAGCATGTTATTTGAATATATCACTGTTCATTGAACTTATGCTTAACATTACTCTTGACTACCACAATTTCAAAAGCATATTACAACAAGTTATTATTTTTGTTTAAAAACTTTTACACCTTTTATATCTATTTATTATTTATTTCTGATACATGTATTTGTTATTATATATTACATTTATATATTATATTTATTTACTATCTAATATTTTGATCACATTCCATAGATTTTATTCTATATATTTCTCTAGAGATTATTAAATATGAAGTTAACAAACTGTTAGAAATTTATTAATACAAGCGAGAACCAAAATCCACTACGAGTAATTTTATCCATTTCAACCTTCTTTAATTCTTCTTAAAATAATGTGATTATTTGTTTGTCACATATTTTTGTATTCTGTTTCTTGATGCGAGATACAATTAGAATCCCGACAACTTGATGAATACATCAATATAATTGGTTATCGGATATTGAAGGAGCCATTTAATGTTGCCTTAGAAGTATAGAGAATAAACCATTGAGAGAATATTGATCGCGCCAGTTTTACAAACAAACCCCTTATGCAAATGTATATTTGCTATATATTCGTTACTATTTACTAATACTATTTTATCAGATAATACTTATAAGTAATTATGTAATAACATCTACGAAAATACCGCAATTATATACATGGGTTGTCATTTCAAAGTATTTTTTGATTAGGTGTGTTAAAATATTTTTATTTTATATCTTGTCAATAATGTGATTATTTGATTTCACGTTTGATCTTTATTATATAATTATATATATATATATATATATATAAATCTAAATTTAATTTCACTTGATACAAATATTTAAAATAGAAATCTTACAAACAAATGACTTTTAATTATACTAGTATATATATATATATATACATTTTACCACAGCCCTTATTTTTGACAACCTAGAAATCAAATTTTTAATTTTTTTGTTTGTATATTAAATAAGATTTATTTTTCATTTTAAAATGCATTTTATTTATAAATAACAATAAAATATCTCCAACATGTACGCAAAACAAATAATCTTCCAAATGCCTAAAAATGAATGAAAATAACGACCTGTTGCGGCACATCCCTTCAGATCTTTCATCCTAAAGTCTCGGGATAACATATATAGATTACGAGAAGCCACTTGTATCATCTTCTTGACAGTACTGCCAAAAAGTCATTGATCACCAACCTTATGATCATCTTCTTAAAATAGTGGAGAGGATCATCAGAAAATTAACGCACCTTTCTATCATCATCAAATTGCATCCGTGACATGTGTATGTTCGGATCTGCATGATGTATAGAATCATAGCTGATTACTCGATCCGTCTTACCTTTATTTTATCACTTTTGTTCAAAGCACAATGGCTTTTTCCAACATAAAATGTCACATATCAACACTTGAAAATAACATCAAATTCAATTTTTAATATGAGTAGTTTATGTATTATTTAAATTAAAATAAATAAATACTGATATCTAGTTTTGATTAACCACAATTAATAAGAACTATCTTTTGAAGTTAGAAATATACATAATGCATCAAAGAAGATGATACATCCACCTTAAAAATGGTTTTATTATTGATCTTGAACATTATCTTCATATGCAAGGCATTTAATGTTCATACAAAGTCGACATTTATTTGCTCGAATGTCCATGAAACAACTGCCAACAACCCAAAATCTAACAAATGCGTGAAAGAATTTCAATATCAAACTTAATATCTCGAAGGAGATATCAACATATCGAGTGATGTCCAAAAGCTTGCACTTATGATAAATCTTAGAAAATGATACAAATTTAAAAAATTAAAATTAACCATTTATTAAAATACAATTTTGTTAAGTAAAATTAAAATAAAGAATTAAAATATTACTTTCTATTCTGCTTTCCGCATTCATTTCAATAGATCTTATTCAACCTCCTAACCTATGGACTCATCCTTGATCCTTCTGTGAATTATTCAAGATCGGACACTACCAAGTATCCAACATCGTCCACAAATTAGAGATAAGGTGCAGATCAAAACATTATTCGTGAGAAACATAGATGTATGGGTTCAAACTCCACTCTCTACCCTCTAACAACTAACACACTAATTCTTTAACCAGTTTTGTACATAAAAATATCAATGATTTGAAAATTGAATCAAACATTGAAGCTCGAATTCAGAGGAAACCGCGATCAAACCACTCAAATAACTAATCATAAATAATGTTGTGTCGCAATTTAATCGATTGAACCGTCCTATTGGTTCCATTTTTAAAACAATGGAAATTATTTCCTACGCACAACTTAGGGGATAATTTCTTAACGTATTGATATTTATTAATTTATAAATGGACTAATATCTCTTAAAATATGTTCTTTCGTAGACATTGTCCTGAGATTGAAATTTTTCTGTTTGGAAAACAACAGCACAGCTCAATGGAAAATTTTCTGTTTGGAAAACAATGTGTTGATCTTGAAAGGAGGAAGGATATATAGAGAAAACATTAGCATGCATGCATCTGTTAGGGGGCATTGATTAGTGCCCATTTTCTACAATACTTGTAATAAATTCTTTTGGCCAGTACAGATCAGAGACAAGCACCCATATTAAATTATCAAAGTTATAAGATTTACTTACAAAAATTAAAATTTAATAAGTACTTTAGAATTAGGCATCAAAACTTTAAAAGTGGAATTGTGGACACTATTCTAATAATGTGGTGATGATCAATAAGTTTGGCATTGACCAAAAGAGTTTAAACTTTTGAAACTTAATTGAAAAGGTCTTAATCTAAAACCGCACTCTGTTGAAAAGGTCTTAGAAGTATCCTTGTCAAGAAAATGATTTCCATTTGCCTTAAGCTTTTGTCATTAAGCATTTGATTTTAAGCATATTAGAGGATGTTCATTCTCAAAAGGGTGAATTAGTCTTCTTTGACTGTGCAAAAATTTACTTTTATTTCCATTTGCTTGTCTTTTTTATGCGCGTGTGTGTGTGTGTCTAGACTATATATATACAAATATATGTAATATGTGATAGGGACAAGTAGTAATGTGTTGCTTAAACAAATGGCCACCGTATAAATCATAGTGTCCATCTGCTCCCTGCACTTTTTAATGTTTTGGTATAGCTACCAATTCAACATTTCAATTATTAATGGAATGAATCGTATTTGTAACCACCTTGTAGGATCCAAATTTAACTTGGGATCAATAATGAACCACCAACATTCCTTGTGTTATGCACAGGATAATATTAGTTTATATATATATATATATATATATATATATATATATATATATATATATTATGAAGAGCTATACTATGACCGTTTACTTCCTGCAGTTGATAACTTCAAAAAGTGGGGTTAAACCTATGATCTCCATTTGTTGCCACCGAGGTAAGCATGAGGAAACCACCAATCATTTGTTTCTCAGCTGCCCTTTTGCTCAAAAAATCTGGCATTGGCTCCAATCTTCCATCAATTGCTTTATTGATACTTCTAGTATTTTATCTCTTCTTTCTGTGTTGAATAGGTCTTGGAGAGATCAACTCTTGGATGTCTTAGCTGCTGCAGTTATTCATGTTCTCTTCAGCATTTGGTTGAGCAGAAATAAGTTGCGCTTTGATAAAGTGCTTTTTAGTTTTATACGTATTCTGCCTACATAATATAGATCAAATACATCTCGTTATTTGATGAGCACTAAAAAGTGTTTTTTTACTTATAAATGAGACCCAAGTAATATTTGAATTGCTTTATATTTGTCCCCCTCACAAAATTTATACTAGCTCTACCCCTGTCATCCTTCCCTGATCGTGTCTTTTAAAATCAAAGGAAACCAAACCTGAACCACTCAATGCAGTTTTCATCATCAAAGTCGCGGGGGACTTCGGACAAGTGCCCTTAAGTACGAATTTCATTTGCTTTGCCTAACATGAATACTTTGGGGCATCCACTACAAATCCAAATTAAATACAGTAAATGTGGGGTTAACAACAACAAAAAGAATACAAAGAAGTTTAATTTGGTAAACTAGCAGGTTAAAGAATACAAAGAAGTTTAATTTGATAAAATATTAGGTTATAGAGCATGGAGCTACTTTCCTTTGCAAGAGTTCAAAAAGTTTGAAGGTTTCACTACAAGAAATACACTTATTACCCACAAACTTTTGCAAGACGGACCACAACCCTGTCGGTAAAAATCTCCTTACCGATGGAGAAGGTTGTCGGTAATGAGCAAGGAAATGTGAATCTAGTCTAAGGGCGTTCTGGAAGTGAATTTTGGTCGTCGTTATTTGAAAAATGTAACCATTGAAGTTCTAGTTGAGAAAATTTGTCGGTAATACCATGGATTTCTTACATACTTAATTCTTGTGATTCTGAAGCGAGTTTGCTCCGTTGGTATTGTTTAATAAACCCCAAATTTACTGAGCAGAAACCCTCTTTTGTTTCATCTCCATTTCTCTAATCTCTTCTCTCATATATCCCCTCTGCGAAGCTCCACCACTTCTGATCGCCATCGCGCGCCACCATGCCACGCTACCGCAACCACCATCCTCTCGTTGGAGATTTCTCTCTTTCTTCACTTTGGAGCTCTCCCTCCACCGAGGCGCGCAACCACCACCGGAGCTCATCTCTACTTCCTCTCCATAGTTGTGCCATTATTCTTGCTTGCCGCTTCTATCTTCTTCTGCAGTGCGTGTTATGTTTTTCGTTGTATTCAATTTGATGGCATTTTATTACGATAGATTTATTATTGAAATGTTATTTGTTGGATTTAGTGTAGTGTTCAGATTAGGTATTATTGAAATGTTATATGTTGTTAAATTGTGTGTTGTTGATGGAACAGAGTGAGGTGATGTCCTCACTCCCATATTTTGCTCGAAATCATCTCCATTGAGATGATTGTGAGACAATTTTAACAACTTGGTAGGGTTGAGAACTAGAAATAATTTTCTTCAATATTAATTGGATGGAAAAGAGTTTTGTGGTGCCATTAACCCATATTTGGCTCGAAATCATCTCCTTTGAGATCATATTTTTGCCACTTACTTGATAGGCTATTTCAAATGTTATGGAGAATCTTACACATTTTTTAAAGGCTTAAATATGATCTAAGCCTCTGCAAATATAGCGTGTTTTTAGAGGACTGTTAGTGTGACGTTAAATAAATGACACTTGAGCTGCCACGTGTGTTAAAAATGCTTACTAGTTAATAGAGTTAAAGTTAAAAATAAAAAAAGGAAAAAGATTAAAAGTGAAAAACAATCTAAAAAGATTAAAAATATTAAAAATCAAAAACAAGTCTTCAACAAAGACAAGTCTTCAAAGAAAAACGCATGAAGGAAGAAGAACGGCTAGGGTTACGAATGTGAAGGAAGAAGAACTATAGGGTTTGGTCGCAAAGACTGAGAAGAAGGAATGAAGGCTTGGGAATAAATAACTGACTTGAACCATTCACTTTAAATCTTGATGTCTATCCACTGCATATTGTGCATTTTGAGCATTTATGCGGAGGAGTGTTGAGGATAAATACTTTGCTATCTAACTTATGTAAGTATAGGGAAAGGATATAGGTGTTATTTTGTAAGCATTAGCCATAACTATGATGAATGCTATTGGTTTCCACAAGTATCAAATTTTATTAGCATATCAGATATTACAATTAGCCATGGAGGAGCTGAGAGAGAAGAATAGAGGAAGAAGAAGATGAAACTGAAATTAGCGATTTCATCTTTTATGCCTTTTTTCTTTTTTAATTAGTCAAAGCATTTTTAATACACACTGACAAATTTCATGTGTCATATTTTTAACGTTATACTAACAATCCTCTAATAGAAGAGCTTATTTCAAAACTCGCATTTCGTAAGGTTTTTACTAAAAAGAAATTGTGCAGGGAATAAACCAAAACATGCGCTTATATATATTTGCAAAGGCCTAAATCATATTTAAGCCTTTTTAAATGTGTGTAGATTAGTTTTAATCAATTGAATTGTAGTTTTGGTAATGCGGAGAAGAAATTAAATACAAAAATTAACATACCAATGAGCTCATTTAATTCTTGTATTTTTTTAGTTAAAGTCTCCAAAATACTCTCCACTCAATTCAATGTAGATTTGTGTGCACTAATCTCACTCACCTTGAAAATTGAAAAAACAATGAATTTAATGAGGGTAAATTTGGTATTTAAACAATAAATATACAATAAAAACTACAATAATTTCTTATATTTGGGACCAAAATTAACTCAAAATTTTTCTTATAATATGGGTAGGAATGAGTACATGATATATTGATATTAGCAAAGCCAATACTTATCGTTAGGATCCGCACTCTATCCTTAGGGACATTTCCTTTTAAAAGAAAAAAATTGGAGAAGGGGAAAATTTTTATTAATCAAAGTGGCATATTAAGAAAACAAAAGTAGCTCTCAGCCTTGAGCTCTTTCAGACTCAAGAGATATTAAGGAAACAAAGACTACTTTCTCTGACCGATTTGCTTAACACCTCAAGTATCGTTAGGGACATTTCCATTAGGATATAGTTTAGCTTTAATCTCGCATGCATACAATTTTTTTTCTTCGAACAAGCATATTGATAATTTTCTGCCCCCATTTTCGTCATCCTAATGAATTTCTTTAAAGATCTTTGTTGTTTACTTTAGAACAAACTAAGTATTCTTGTAGGGACAAGAAAACTCCTTTTAAAACCAATTACTTAATGAAAAAACTGAGACAAAAAGGCTCCTTAACGGTTTGCAGTGGCAGATCTAGTTATTGTGAGGAAAAAAAAGAATATATAATATTTTTGTCTAAAAAATATATATTATAATTTTAGAGTATTCCTATATTTAGGGCTGTAGACATTCTTCTACAACTTCACCCAAAAGATTTTATTCCCTTGTCTAGTTTCCTTCCAGAGAAACCGTTTAATAGACCAAATTTGACACATGGTGTCAATGGATAAGTTTCATGCTCCTCTAATTTGGTTAAACAACCGCTGAATTGAAAATTCTTAGTGAATAGATCAAATGTATAACATTTCATAAAATTCTAAATTATTTGATATATATAAAATTCATCAGATGAGTACACGATGTTGTTACAAGTGTCAATTATGCTAAGTTTGATAAGGAAGCGACTTCTGGTGAGAACAACTTATTATTGTGAGAAATGATAATATTTAATTATAATTATTTAGATTAAACTTAATAGTTCAAATTATATATATATATATATATATATATATATATATATATATCATTAACTATAAATCTTATTAAATTACTTCTTTTTAAATTAAATATCATATACGATTTTAAAATATCGTGTGAGATTTTATAATTCACATACCACCTCTTAATTAGGATTACATGAGATGTAAAATCAAGACCGTTTCTTAGATTTTAGGTGTGCTTGAAATAAACACAAAAATTAGACTTGAGAGGGATTTTTTTGTAACAAGAAAAAGAGGGAATTAATTTAGGCTTTAGTGGGAATCATTTTAGATGGGAAAATTAAAATAGGCCTATAGCCACCGAATCTTGTCCATCACTAATATCTATAGTCACAAATTTTGATATCCATAGGTATAGCAAATCTATACCCATGCACGGTTTGTGAAATACTTGTAGGTATATGATACCTATGCCTACAATTTTTTTTACCACCGCTATAGGCGACCGTTGGTATCGTCAAATTTCTTGTAGTGTGACCTAATCAAAACCTTATAAATATTAGCTTTGTTCAATTTTTTGTTGCAAAATTATTAATAATCAAGGTAATTTTGAAAACTACTTTCGATAAGAACCACAGTAAGTGCAACATTTATGTACTCTAAAATTTATAAACTTTTTATGCTAATATCTATATTTACTAGTAAAGAAAACAAATTTTGGTGTCCTTCAAAAATGAGGTGTTAGTAGCTGCCTCTTCCGCCCATGCTCAAGATAACCACCGTTTTTTTTACAATTACTATTTACTATATAATATAAAAATGTCTCATAGGTTAAATGAGTACCTAAAAAATAATATTGCAAGAATTTTAGAAACATGCATGTATTTTTTTTTGGTCAAAAACATGCATGCATGTATTTTTAAAATATGTTCTTATTCACTTGTGATCTTATTTCAAGTTGACTGTTTTTTTTTTCTAAAAATAAAAATAATATTTTCATTAAAACTTCTGATGCAAATTGTTCTAAGTTTAAAAGTGTCAAGGGAAAAAAACACTGTTTCTTATTTTTACTAATTACTAAAAGTAAGAAAAAAAGAAAAACCAAAAGAGACTAATAAGGACTAAGCCAATACCTTTTTTAAAAAAATAAAAAGGGTCATATGTAACAACACTTCACAACACCTATCAACAAAGGTTGCTTGAGTGATAAATGACTTGGATTTCACCTTAAAGTTTGGATTTAAATTTTGGGTGTGACAAAAATTGCATTTGGGAAGGGGAGAACCACGTGGCCGACAAAGCAGAATCTTCGTGGCCAACCGGGTTAGGTGTAAATTAGTCATCGGCAAGCAAAGTCGGTGGAAACTGCACACTAATGATATGGTAACCCAAAAAATACACTTCACAATGCATAAAACCAAAAAATGGAGAAACATAACTCCAGATACTTAGGGGTTGGTTGTTCACAGTCTGACCGACCGCTCCCGAAGGACTCGGCAACAGTACCAACGACCGAGGGGCTCAATGTCGAAGATCGAGGGACTCGACCGTGTCAGGATGCCCTCCCTCATGGATCGACCTCGGTGCTGGCAATCGATGAACTCACTGATAGGCCATACCGTTGCTGGTCATAAATGTAATCCCTATAATCTCTCTGAATATCTCGCAAACAGCTCTCTATGTAATTATGATTATTAAAAACCATGTGTACTATAATAGAGCCCTTTGAGACCAATCGAAGTGCCCAATTTCGTCATTCTAGACTCTTTCTCTCACAATTACCACTCATTCTTAGTCTTTAGACTTGTGTTCTAACTAGATCCTACTTAAGAAATAATTGGGAACATGGGTCTCAAACCCAATACAACGAACTAATATTCCCATATATTAGTTACTTAGGCATAATATTCCTATATATTATTTAGATGTTTAGGTGTTTTGGATTATCAGGTTTTTCTAATAAAAAAGAAGGTATGCGTATTCTCACTAATGTATCTCTTTATTTGTGTGAGGAAAAATAAGTAATAATAGTCTGACTCTCTGAGTAAAAGTTAACAGTGAGACGACGATTCTACTTTCAAATAAATTGACAAAAATTAACCTAAAACTAATAAAAGTATATGCTAAATACCCAAAAAAAGAGGCATATGCTAGCTAATTACATATCGCATATTCTTTAATTTATCAGTAAACCAAATTACTAATTAAGATACTGATATGTTGGTATAAATCGAGTATCTTCTGTGTGTAACTGCAGAAACTAATTTTTCGAGCAGGGTATAAATCGAGTATCTTCTACGCGTAACTGCAGAAACTGATATCTGATATTGTATGCAGCTTTTTTAGAGAGGGAAAAACCCTATTAATTAGTGGTTGAGTGAGAGAGTGTGTGTTTGGGTAAAATTTATATGAATATACTTTAGACTCTAGGAAGGAAACCACTAATTACAAATGTTTAAAAAATAATAAGAAAGAACATAGTAAAACCGGCTGAAAAATATATTTTCATATCATTTTCCTACACCACCAGTTGTGTAGGGATATTGGGGTAAAGAATGATGATGAAGAAAAATAATTGATGCTCATATGTGTAAACATCATGTGACCATGTATAGGACCCATATGCAGAATCTTCTTTCTTCTTTTTTTTTAAGAAAAGAAATACTTTAGATTCCTAAAAGTATTTTCTATTCCAAGAAATTTCCATAATATTGTTCTTTACCATTTTTACACCTCAATTTCCCTTACTAATTATAATATTAAAAAAAATACTTGTAAAAAAAATACGATATTAAAAAATAACAGTTACACGCCGCGTAATTGAAGTGATGAACATTGTGTTATACAAAGAGAGGAATTTTTCACCTGCCAGTTTGCAACACAAATTGTGTTTTTTGAATCGAATCATTATTGACTATCTACGGAGTGTTCGGCATATTTAATAAGAGATTAATCTTTGTCGCGTCTTAATATCAAATTTTGTATTGATCAAATTTTTCCATTGCGAAAATCGAATCGAGAGGCCAAATCGGCGCCATATTCTAAGGTAGATTAAGCCACTGGCATGGTTACACGCAAATTGTATTGAATCACAAAGTAGACGGCCATTTAATATATTATTATTTTTTTTACAAAAAGGAAGTGTGAACAACTACATATAGTCGCAGTTCTTCGAAGTTGCTTTCTTAAAGTAAATATATATAAATATCCACCTTTTTTAAACCAAAAAATTCAACAAGTATGAAATGAAAAAAAGAAAGAAAAGTAACACAAAAGATGAAAATTACACCCTCTCTCTCTCTCTGTCTCGATACTATAAATGTGAGTGCCAAGCAGACAATGAGAGGCATCTAGAAGATCTATATAGTTCGTAACGCCTCTGCCTTAGTTCTTCTCATGCATTACCACCAATAACAATTCTCTCTCTCTCTCTAACACCCTATAATACCACCACCCTTTACCTCAAACTCTCTAAATCCTCTTCTTCTTTGTATTCCTTGTCTCTTCATTTTTATTTATTTATAAAAGTTGTTGTAGCAAAAAAGAAAACCAAACATGGTTGTTCTGTCTAAGTCAACAATAAACCAATTCTCAGTAGTAAAACCATGCAAACCAACAACAACCTTGTTGACAGGAATTCCTGTCGTTGACCTATCAACCCCAGAAGCCAAGACTCAAATAGTCAAAGCCTGCAAAGAATTTGGATTCTTTAAAGTCGTAAACCATGGTGTCCCATTAGAACTCATGTCCAATTTGGAAAATGAAGCTTTAAGGTTCTTCAAAAATCACAGTCAGAGAAAGACAGAGCAGGTCCCCTGACCCTTTTAGTTACGGTTCCAAAACAATTGGTTCCAATGGTGATATTGGTTGGGTTGAATATATTCTCCTTAACACTAACCCTGATGTTATCTCAAGCAAATCTCTTTCTTTCTTCCGCCAAAATCCTCAAAATCTCCGGTAAATTTAACTTATTATTCAAACAAAAACAGAGTTCTCTGTTTCTCTCTGTTTTACTCTGTTTTTGCATATATACATCATGAAATGAATGTAAACTTATTATTCAAAACAGAGTCCTCTGTTTTACTCTGTTTTAAAATTTTTAATATTTTTCAGGTGTGCTGTGGAGAAATACATTGATGAAGTGAAGAGGATGTGTTGTTTATTGTTGGAATTGATGGTGGAAGGGATGGGGATAGGACCAAGGAATGTGTTGAGTAAGTTATTGAAGGATGAGAGAAGTGATTCATGTTTTAGAATTAACCATTACCCACCTTGCCCTGAAGCAGCATTGAATGGGAAGAATTTGGTAGGTTTTGGGGAGCATACAGACCCACAAGTAATTTCTGTGTTGAGATCTAATAGCACATCAGGACTTCAAATTTGTCTCAATGATGATGCTACTTGGGTTTCAGTCCCACCTGATCATACTTCTTTTTTCATCAATGTTGGTGACACTCTCCAGGTACTTACCATTCAAATGTGTTAATTTCATTGAATAATCGATGCATCTAGTTTATATTATAGATCATATATATCAAATCTATATTATAGATCAGACATATCAGTTAGTTATTCAGTGAACATAAACCAGAAGAAGTATATTAGTGAAGTCCTTTTTTAGTTCACTCAAATCTGGTTGAGCCTTTGATTTTTTTTTTCCGATAATTAGAAATATCATTAAAATTTAATATAGTTATACCTTCTATAAAGAATTGCAGAGAACACACTAAAGACATGTCTTCCTTTTTGTTTGGGTTTAGGGTGGAGAGTATCAAAATTAGTTATACTTAATGAAAAAAGTCTTTTAAGGAAAATAGAGGTGTTTAGATATTGTCACAAATAATTGATTTATATCTACCTAAGTAGCACTAACTTTTACATCAAATTTTGTTTCCATCAAATTGAGTCAAAAAAATAAGCACTAACTTCTACATCAAATTTGTTTAAATAAATAACTTGGCATATAAGTCACTTTATTCATAAAGTCACGTTTATTGTAAACATATTTAAACTAAATCAATTTCATTTAAGATCATATTATGATTTCTTTTCCCATGTTGCAATATTAGGGATGAATTCCTTTCCATTAACCAAACAATGCCATTTGGAGGGTGGAAGATCCAAACAAAACTGTAATATTAAAGCTCAATGTCACATTAACTACTTTTTGCAATTGTGTTCCTAACTATCTATTGTAATAAAAATATGTACAATAAAATAAAAATAAAAATATGGAAGAAAAATTATTAACAAATTTATTAAAAATCACAAAATTTATCAGTTTATTAGATATTGTAAAACATTCTTTAAATCACATTTTTTTTGGTTACATTATCATTAGTCTTGTGATTTCCACCAGAACTTTCTTGATAGTAATCTGTAGGAGAATCTAGTTGGTACGAAGACGACTTTGCTCTTGGCGCTGTATGATTCTCCTCCCAACCAAGTTTTTCTGCGTGCGATATTCAAAACTCGTCGCACTCGAAATGAAATTCGAGTCTAGTTACGACTAGAACCAACCTTCAAGGTTTTCTTAAACCACATATAGAAACCCCGGGAACTATTTAAGATAAAATATATGATGTGTCTACAAGAGATTCACTTATCCTATTTATTTAGTACTACCAAAAAAATTCTGACAAGTTCCCAACATACCATCTGACATGATATATAGTACAGATCATTCTTTTTAATGAATCTAAAAGGTATTTATTCTTTATATTTGAGTTCGGAGGGAGTATGTTTTATTTTACTATGAAAATAATATTGTAACCTAGTTGAGTTGTGTTGTGTTTTGTGGGGTGACAATGCAGGTATTGACTAATGGGAGGTTTAAAAGTGTAAAGCACAGGGTTTTAGCAGACACAACAAAGTCAAGGTTGTCGATGATATACTTTGGAGGACCACCTTTGAATGAAAAGATAACACCTTTACCATCAATCATGTACACAAAAGAAGAAAGTTTGTACAAAGAGTTCACATGGTTTGAGTACAAAAAAGCTATGTACAATTCAACTTCAAGGCTATCTGATTATAGGCTTGGCCCTTTTGAGAAATCTTCTCCTGCCAAATAGTAATATCCTGTCAAGTTTTTCCTGCATTTTCTCACATGCTATTGTTAGCTAGACCTTTTTCTTTTGTGTGTGCATCAATGTATTGTCTGTGTTGATTTCAAACAGTTGTTGACTCTACTTGACATATATAGAAAATGAATAGGTTGTTTATTATGTAAGTTCTTTCTTTTTATCTTTTGGTCCTTTTTCTTGTTTAGTTGAATTGTAACACCCACTACTACTATTGTGAATTGTCAATGCAATGCAAATCTAGTAATATATAGTATCTTATTGTGTTATGTTACGTACACATTTTAAATACTTCTTTCTTGGTGCATTGTAAGTAGGACTTGGGATAAGGATTTTTTGGTACTCCCACATTCTACACCACACCCCATAATACCATTATTACAAAAATATACCCTTAAAATTTTTTTAAAAAGAAATTTCCCGGATTTACCTCTATTGTTGGTAAATCCGGTTCATGAATTTTAAAAAAAAAAATATTTCATAGGATTTAGGATTTACCTCATAGGTAGGTAAATCTGGTTCATATTTTGTGAGCCGACTTTACCTCGTATTTAAGTAAATCCCCCATTTTTAATTTTTTTATAAGATACGCACGCGATGTTCACGATTTAAAATACGATACAAACGCAGCATTTACGATATCTGAGTAAAGATAAATTGCTTACCTATTTTCATTTCTACACGTTAAGATAAGTTGATTAGTCATTTCTACGCGTTCACGATATACGAGTAAAATACAAAGCGCATTACGATAAGCGATTTAAAATACGATCTAACAGCGCTTCTACCGTATTTTCATTTCGATTGTTGTGTTATGTTCTTTTATCATCAATTTCATGTTTCTTTTCGTTTACGTAATCAAAATCGTTGTAAAACGCTTGTTTAATTAATGTTAATTTGTTTTTAATAATTTTTTTTCGGAAATACCTACGGTTTGGTAAATCCGTTGGGGATTTTGGATTCGGATTTACCAAAAATTACGGTAAATTCGGATCACAAATTACTGAACCGAATTTACTGTAATTTTTGGTAAATCGGGAATACAAAAAACCCCACCGGATTTACTAAAAATCATAAAAATCCTTGGGATAAACATGGTAAAATGCTCATTATCATCCCTAATTGAATTAAAAACCTATATGAGCTAAAGTGAAATACCTACTCAAAGAGCGTTTATATAAGATGATTCGGGTTTCTTCCAACTTAACCAAGAGTTATGGGTTCGAATCTAACTCTAAAAGAAAGTTTTGTCATTACCATCATCGTGGTCTACTCGATTTGAGACATTAATCTGTAGATTCTACGCATAAATAATGCTCGATTTACACCAAAGAAAGTGAAATACCTTGCAATCAACATTTGAGTAGTTTAGATAACAATAAATAATTTTTTTGCTAAAAGGTTTTTGTAATTTATTCTAAGCAATCAACAGTTATTTAAGTAGTATTATAGGTGTCATACATAAGTCTTTGTGTGGATGGACTAAGTGCAATTCGGATGGGGGCTTCGCATGGCAATTTTGGTCATGCTACTTATGGAGGTTTGTTCTGTGTTCAGAATCGTTTTACCAAACAATATTTGAGCACTGCGAATAATAAAGTGGGGCTTTGATTATATTTTCACCAAATAAAACTCAAACTTCAATACAAGACTCAAACTTCAATATTTAAATTGTAAATAACATTTTTTTTTCGAAAATTGAGGATAATAATATTAGTCATCATTTAGGCCGGGCCCTGTGCGCCAACACAGCCTCTAGGTCGGGCCTGTCTGTAACTCGAGTAAGGCAATCATGGTTTTTTTTTGGATTATGTGTGCATTGCCTCTTCTTTCGAAAATGAGATCCATACATGTCATGAAATCAATTGAAGTTGTTTATGAAAGAGTGTGGTTTAATCTTTGGTTAGAATGTGATTTTACCCTTGTAGTGGTAGCTAATAATTAATTAGTTTGGTTTATTGGAGGTTTAGAAATAGATGAAGAAGTTGCATCTCTATAAATAAAAGGATCTACTTCCTTGTTGCTCACAATTACAGGGAAGAAAGGTCTTGTGGAAATAAGTTAGCAAACTATGAACTTCCTTGTAACAATTTAGGCCTCCCCATATTATCGTTTCCAATGATTTTTTTTCCTCACTGTTTTTCTTGCAGTAATCCTCTTGGATTCTCTTTTGTATGCATTTTCCCCATTTTATATCAAAATGGGAAGAAATATACCTGTTTGGCAAGTCTCCTCTACTAGCGGATAGCAGATATAACTAGCGGATGACAACTAGACATGTTTGGTAAGACTATAAGATTTAGCTTTTTTTCAAATGCTACTCAAGTAGATTTTTCAAACGCTAGATATAGCGTATAACGTCTCACTTTTTTTTTTGCCATTTTTACTCTATTTATTTTTCTTAAGTTCGTTCTCTATCCTCATTAAAATAAATTAAATAATTTTAAATCCCCTAATTTTATGTCATTTTATGTTTATCGCTTAGTTTAACACCAAGTTTTACCAAACCATTTGTTATTAGCTAGTTTATCCACTATCCGCTACTCATCCGCTATCCTGGCCATCCGCTACTGCACTAACTTATCTATTATCCATTAATTTTTTAACAAATCGTCGTCAGATTCTCAAATTATTTCCTTAAAAGAGATTTTGCATTAGAAAATTTTAACCTGACTCAATTCCTGCTCTTTGTTTAAAAACTCAAATATTCTCGAT
Source organism: Oxytropis ochrocephala (assembly GCA_020916435.1). NCBI lineage: Eukaryota > Viridiplantae > Streptophyta > Magnoliopsida > Fabales > Fabaceae > Oxytropis > Oxytropis ochrocephala. The sequence continues at coordinate 9,236,948 of CM037093.1, read as the reverse complement.
TTCTCAAATTTGTTTTTCTTCTCTCATACCCTCTTACCCACTTCTAAGTTCTAACTCCACAACTTATCTTCACAATCAAACTCGTGCAATTGTAGGGATTGACTTTTGGTCATATTAATGCATTTATTTTTATATCCAATTTATCAAAGATATTTTTTTAAGAGGTCTTTCACCACGCTTTTTAGTGTCTAGGAGAAAAGGGTCCTCATTAACCTGCCGTTCGGTCTGTAAGGTAAGTAAGAAAGTTTCAAATTTTAATTTGTTTCATTTTGGGATCGAACTCCGAGTACAAGTCAGTATGTCCCTTTAGATTTTGATGAGTGAATTAACATCTGCACCTGCCTTTCGAGTTATCAAAGATATAGTATAGAGATTGAGGATCTTGAGTATATTTCTTTTTTTTATTCTACACTTTTTTTCCAAAATAAAAGAATATAGAATAGGAAAAAAACATCAAGAAGAAAAAAAGTACTCCCCCTAAATTTATTAATAAAAAAAGAAAAGTATACCAAAACATTGGGAGACTAGATCAAAACCTATGAACAAAAAAACATTACAACCGAAAGGAAATAAAAACAATCCTATAAAAGATGCAAAACATCACTATAATGACTCATATCAAAATCAAAGTTGGCACCTAAAACCATTACCAATCATTTTGCAAAGACACCAAAAAAAGGAAATAAAAGGAAAACCTAATTCATCGAAAGGAAGAACATTAAACCGAAGAAGGAGATTAGCAAAGTTTGTAGCTAGGCAAGCCTAACTTATTTCGGAAAAATCTTCAAGCAATTAAACTAGAAATAAGATCCCACCAAACAAAGCCACTTTAGTTAGTTCCATGACGTGCAAGCTTATCGGTCGCATGCATTACCCTCTCTATAAAATGCGAGTGCAAACGAAATTCACTCCGCCTAGTCAAGTGTAAACAATTATTCCATCTTTCTAACTTTCCAAGGAACTATTCTCGCAATTTTGAAAGCAAGTGATCACTAATTGAGAATCACATTCAAACCAAAAAAAACTTTCAACCTTTTTCAAAAGCAATCTTTATAGCCAACATAGTCCCAATGATTTCAAGATGAAGTGCATAGTTGTTGCCAATGGAAGGCAGTAAAAGCGACCAAGGATGACAAAGACTTTTGTCTCAAAAATATCGCCCTGGCAATGCAAGCAAAACATCTTTTGCAAAAGACTGATTATCTAAAATCTTTGGCAACGCGCCATCGTATTGCATTTTATCATGTAAGGAACAGAGAGATTCAAATAATCTCTTTAATGTTTGAAGAATTTCTATAATTACCTATGACATTAGAGGCCTTATAATTCTAAACCCAAAGAACAAAGGGAAGACATAGTGGATTTAGAGGCATTTCGACTAAATTCGCATTGGAAATAATTATATTGGTAACCGAGTGTGAGACAATCACATGATTCTCAAATCTAGCATGATTATTGCGATTGCACTAAATTGCCCGAAAAATGTTAACAATCGTCAATAGAGACAATATCACCCAATTGGGAGCTCCAACCATGAGAGATCGAGGATAAAATGATTTGAAAAGAGAAAGTATCAATGTGGATGCCTCGGGATATCTCAAGTCAATTCCAAATATGCTTGATAAAGGGCAAGCAAATAAGAAGTGTTGAGGAGGTCTCTAAAGCACCATCACAAAGCGCTAAAGACTACACATAGAAACAATGGTGCGACCTCTAATTGAAAGTTGATCATCAATAGGGGGTTTTATTAAGGGAGATCCGCTTCAAAAACTAAATGATTTAGCGGAAGGGATAAAGTTCTTTCAATGTTGTCTTGGTCTACGAGGAAACGACTTGGTCAACAAGTTTAAGGAAGAGAAAATAATCATTGAAAGTCAAATCATTAGAATTAGGACAATCCACGTAAGTTGGTCTCTACCACGAGCAACGTGGAAACAAATCTCTTTAAATGCCTTTTTTTTTTTACCAATATCTCTTGAAATGTCAACACAATGGGCTATTTTATACTATTCTACATGCTCCATACTATATGATTTCTATACAAAAAATTTGTCTCCTAATACATTGACTTTTGCAGAATACCAATACAACATCAATTTTTTCTTTTCCAAGTCCTAATTCTTCCATTATTTAATATATCTCTTCTTACATTCTCTCAAAGACAAATTTGCCCTCTGTTTCCTTTTGATCCGATTTTGGTTAGGGGTCCCAGTCTCTTAGATGATCTCGGTTTTAGTTAAAGGGTCGAGGTGTCTCTTAAAAATCGGAGTCTTGCCACAGTGTTTGGCTGGTTCTTACCCCGCTTGAAGGCATCTTCAGATTTTATCTAACTAGTGTTAGCTAGCTTTCTTTTCTTAGTATCTTGGTGAATATGTTTTAGGGGACTCTTTTTAGGGGTTCCTCTCTGTTATTGTTTTGACATTAGTTTTCCATTTGCTAAGAAGTTTTAGTCCAATTTCATATCTCTTCTATGTTTTTCTTTTCCTTTTATTAATAAATCATGGCGGATTGTTTGATTTGTTTAAAGTTAAAAAGAAGACCGATTTAGTAAAGCCTGTCATGATCTCCTTTCTCATACAAAATTAATTATTTTTCTTAATTTTGTGTCATGCGACCTTAAAATGACCAGGTAATATAAGAATATTCTATATTTAATTAATTAACCAAAGCATTTATCAATTTTAATATTCTTCATGGAAAGCGAGAGATGGCTACTTTAAATGTATTGCGGCATTAGAATATTGTTTGTAAACTTAAAAGCTACAGATGAAATTAAGATTGATCAGATCGGCGACAAGCAGGAGTTCAGATTTGAATTTCGAGATCTGCGAGTTAGAATCTTGAGAATATTAAAAAGCTTTATTGAGGCAGAAGAAAATCACTGTAGTGACATGAAGTTAAGTAAACACCTTGTAAATTAGGTTTCCTAGATATAAAACCTACTCACTATAACAAAAGCCAGAGTAAATATTGTGTACCAATACCGAGTAACTTGTGACCTTGAAATAGCCGAAAAATCACATACAAGTAAACTTACAATGGGTAGTAGTCGATGTGGCGAGGCTGATCTTGGGGAAAAAAATTGAAGTCTGCCACATTTTTAGCAATATATCTGATATTTTTCTGTATTAAATTGTTTATTTGGTTTCAATGGTAAATTTTAAGCGTACTCCAAATATTATTGTACTTGGTTGAAATGCTGAGAGTAGTTTTTGTTTTAATTTTGAGAAAAATATCTTAAATGGTATAAAAATCTGAAATGTCGAGTAGGAGTGTCCCGAACCAGGGAGGCTTAGGCATGAAACTGTTAGCTCTTCCGATTATCACTATGACTATCGATCACGTTTTGATTTATTTAAATTCGTTTAATTTTATATAATCAATATTGTATTAGATATATATGAGTATATATAGTAAATTTTTTTAAAAAATTGGGGAATCTGTGTGTCCCATCATTTCTATGAAGATCGTGCTAGTAGTAGTAGTGTAGGATCAGGTAAAGTTACAGAGTTCAAAATTGTGACTTGGGCGCAGCGGAGTGCAAACTACAGTATTGATGTAAATTTAGACACTAGGATGTTTAAATCATATGTGGTTTGCAACCACGCATATAATTGTGTGTTGGATTCATACGTGATTCCTTGCGGAGGGAGCAGAAGATATCCGAGGTTTGCGGTTGTAAATCATAATAACCAATGGCAATGCCACACAATTATTGGGGCCTCTTTATCTGAATGCATGTTTTGTTTTCATTGACATATATCTCACTTCCAAAAATTCATCTGATCTACTTATTATTGCACTTCCATGATAGTTTCTTTTTCTGTACTTCTTGTGGGGTTTTTACTTTGATATCTTCTCATGTTACTGAAGGCTAATTTGCCACGTTATTTCATCATTCTTCACCATCAAATTTCTGTTTCTGTGTTTCGTATCAGCAATACGTAACCGAACGAAGCATACCG